>OY756947.1:18838161-20103161 GCA_963580275.1 Crataegus laevigata | reverse complement strand
ATGTTGGCTTGGGACTCCAAATTGTTTATAGCGGCCTCTATTTTTATGACATTATGAAGGCCGGTATGAACCGTGAAATGTGTAGAAACACTTATCCTCAACGTCACATCATAGAACACCCGTAAAAACTTGATAAAAGCTTCCGCCTTGACAAAAGCTTCCGCCTGGAACCAATCTTCTTCCGTAGGTGGTCCAACCCTTTTCCTCCCTTTAATTTGGCAAGCAATAATCACCCCATCTTCATCTTTTTCATCTTCAACTTCCTTAAAGTAAGCCACAAAGGGACTTTCTACATCCTCCACCATAGTGGCAAAAGTCTTCTTAAACTTCAAAGCTACATCCAACATAATGAATGTAGAATTCCACCAAGTAGGACAATCAAGGCAAATCGTTGCTTTGCACGTCAACTTCACCAAATTCACGGCTTGCCTAAAAAACACCAATCTTTGTGGAGAGCTCCTCACAAACCTCACACAATTTCATATAGCTAAAAGACCATTCTTTAGCCTCTTCATCCCATGACTCACAATTGTGTTGGTTATGTGAGCGATGCATCGTACATGTAAATACTTGCCACCTAAAATAGCTTATGAATTTTCCCACCTATTCATTTTTTTCATAAGTTGATCTAAAGCAACTTTATTTGCGGAAGCATTGTCCACTGTGATTGTCATAACTTTGTCTATCCCCCATTCCAATAAGCAATTTTCAATTAACTTTGCAATTGTGGTTCCATAGTGGTTAGGAATAACACAAAAGTTTATGATCCTCTTGTGCATATTCCATTCATCATCAATAAAGTGTGCAGTAAGACTAAGAACCATATAATTGATATTTTGTGTGCTTGTCCAAATGCCGGTGGTGAGACAAATTCTATGCCCGCTTAAGTTTTCCTTCAAAGAAGTCTTCCACTCTTCATACATGTTGAGAAAAGTTCTAACAAGTGTTCTTTTAGAAGGCACATTAAACAATGGAATACCAACAACACAAAAAAGCCGAAACCCCATCTTATCAACGGTACTAAATGGCATCTCATCTATGACTACCATCTTGACACATGCTTCTAATACATTAGCTCGTGAAAAGCCAACAACGACTACATTGTTATCTTTAATCTTATCCCCAGTCAGCACTTTTTGCTTTTTACATTTGTTCCCCTGATAAAATCTATAATATTTTTCAATGTGGTGTTTCATAGTTAAGGTGCCATTTACTCTCGGTTCAACTACATAGTCACCATCATTGCTTTTTTTTTTCGGGCAATAATTATACTTAGCTCTCCTAAGCACTGTTCTAAAAATCCTCGCCTAGGCGCTAGGCAGTTGGCCATCGCCCTGATTAATACCTAGGCATTTAGAAATTATGAAACGACACCTAGACCGACTAAGGCGCCCACCTAGACTGCCTAGGCACCCGCTTAGCCCGCCCAGACTCGTCTAGACACCAGCCTAGGTTGCGACTCACTTAGATAGAAAATATATAACTTTCATTTTGCTTTTTATTTTTTCAATAAATTGTAAGAGACTTGTTGAATACTTAAAAGGAACACACATTATATACTTGTTCACCATGTTTTCATTATGTTCCAATAGCTCATAATATATATGTCATTCCATTTTGTTGTTTATGATGAAATCATATATATTTTAAGTATAAATAGACACTTATTTACACAAAATATATAGATTTAATTAAATCTGCCTAGTCTGCCTAGGTGCCCGCTTAGACCCCGCCTAGCCATCTAGGCGCTAGGCCTCAGCCCGGTGCCCGACTAGCACTTAGCATCTTTTAGAACCTTGCTCCTAAGTTTTTTTATACCCAAACTTCCTCCCCCTTATCATTGATTGTTTTCACCTTTTTCATTGTTTGTTTTTTAGCTCTCCTATGTCTTGTTCTTGCCGCCGGAAACCCCATCGTCGAGTGAGACCACGTCATTGAACTTGCATAAGTGTGCATCTTCTGAGCCTTCAACTCACAGAAATATTAATAATCTCATTCCTCTCCCCCTTGTGATCTGTTAGCCTGTAACTAAAAAAATTGCAAGTAACCCTCGGGCACGTACCCGCCAACAAAATATGTTGCTGGAATCGTCGCCATCTCGATTATCCTGGCGTTGGACGAAGTCTTGCATTAGACCTCCATCATGATAGACTTTGAGTGTGTTGGCAAGTCAAGCACGAGCTTCTTATTTTGTCGTGGGTAAGTGCCTCCTTTAGTGTGTTCATGCAAATATTTTTTCCACAGGGGAGGGTCCTCGATACCTTGGCATAGCTCCCTTTGGGATTGGCACGTTGGTTTGAATGTGTTTGGTGGTCGGGCTCTTGCTAGTTCATCTGCTGCAAGAACAAGACATAGTTAGTTCTGAAAGGTGCCTTTGTGACGGGATTTTAAACCGCACAAATTTAACCCTCTTTTTGACAGTTGTAGTAAAGATGTAAGTAGGGTATCGTTCTAGGCCGGGAATTAGGAGGGATTGCTAATCTACTCTAAATTAATTTAAAAATATTAAAATAAGACTCAAAAACACAAAACTAGGAAAAAGACTCTAATAACTCAAAACACACTAAAATGACTCAAAACAAAGAAAACAAATTAAATAAACACTAGGAACTAAAATGGACGGAAATCGAATTAAAAGATTAAAAATAATAAAAACTAACTAAATAATATAATTTAATAATGGGGGGGGGGGGGGTTTGGTTTGGACGAAACGTAAATTAAACTTAAATAAATTATGGAATTGACAAGAACATAAAATAAAGGTGAATGGATGGGCGACGGATTGGCTAGAGGGTTTTTCTCCACACATGACACATATGCAATCTAAATTGACCTTCAGTTGTTCTTTCAATAAATTGTGAATCTCAACACCCCAAATTAATTAGGTACGCTTAAATTAATCTTGAGATTTTCCTTAAGTTATTGAATTGGATGAACAGCATACAACAACTCAAATTATTCCCCAAAAGTTCCCTACGTGAAAAGCACAATAGAGATACGATTAAAGATCATTATGTTCTATGAAAATCATAAGTGTTGACAAGACATTCGTAACTATGAACAGCATGATACGTTTGCCAGGAATTTACTTAACGCGATTGTGACTAGCAACCTTCACTACTCATGAATATAAGTTCATAACGATTAGGTGAAATTCACTTATATTCTAGCATCAAATTCATGCATGTAAATTAAGTATGCATTCTTAATCGATATACACAAATAAGTTATTAATCAAGCAGTTAAGCAAATTAAATCACAACTCAGAAATCACAAATGAAGGTATCAATTCAAATTACAAATATAATCATGGTTTTGAATTATCCTCTAGCCAACACAAATTAATTACATATCATTTATAAATTAAAAACAGAAATTAAAATAATAAGTAGTTTGGAGAGATTAAACCGAAATAGAGAGTGTGCAAGATTTCCTCTGTGTGGCTGACTGCCTTGTGATTGGCAGCGCCTTCATTCCTTTTCCGCAATTCTCCCTCTCGGTGCTTCACGCCTCCCCCTTATCACTTCGCCAAGCTGCTTTCGTTTCTTTTAATTGGCTGCCACAAATGGCAGCTCTCTGTTGCTGCCCTCTGCCCCGAGGCGATGCGCTGCCAGCTGCCAAATTCAAGGCAGCCTTCTCAACGCTCCTCCTCCTCTGAGGAGCTCTAATCTGTTTTATTTCCGCCTGGCTGCCTTCCACCTGTACCCCGCTGCGCTGGCAGCTCCTGGACTTGCTGCCTTCCGCAGCTTTCTTCTGTTGACTCACAAGGCAGCCTTGGTTCCCTGGCTTGCTTCAACGCTGCCAAGCTGCCAACGCAGCCTCTGGTTGGCACTGCTTGATTTCTCCCTTCCTGGCTGCCCAAGTGGCAGCTTCTTATTTTATTTTTTTTCTTTTCTCGCTGCTTTCGCAGCCTTGGTCCTCCCCCGTTTTCAGTCTTCTCCGTTTTATTCCTTCTGTCCCACGCTGCCTCAAGCAGCATCATGATTATTCCCCATTTTAAAACTGCCCCGTGGTGCTCCTTGCTTTCCACCGACTGCACTTATTTGATGCCAGCTATAACACACACAATAACACATACATTAAATTTAAATATATAAATATATATATATATATATATATATATATATATATATAAATATATATATATATATATATTATTTTCTAAATGATAAGTTCTAATCAACAAGCAAGATAGTACGAATTTATTACTTAACACTTCATTTATTCTATTTTTATTTTCTTAGCTAGATAATCTTATAAAACATAAAAATAACGTAAATAGCTCAAAATATAATGAACTAACTAAGAAAAGATGAGTGAATTTGATATAAAAATATATATAAATATGATCCGATCACTTTGTGGGCCTTAGGTATAGGCCTTGAGGCTCACAATCAAAACTAACTAAGTACTTAGGCGTGCCACTACTATATCATTTTAGTAAATGTTGAACAAGTTTGTTTAAGTCAGTTTCTTGCGCCACAAGTTACTCGTGCATCTTGTTATCAAAGGATTGTCATGGATGGGTTAAGTCCATATTAAGTTCTTTCTTGCCTTGAGATCAAGGACTTTCAATTCATGGTCTTGTATGCTTGAAGGAAGGGTGTTCAAAACCCTTTAAGTCATTTGTTTGGTTTTATATTGGTTTTTAATGTAAGAAGATCCATAAGCATAACCAGATTTGTGCACAAATGGAACTCTCAAAGTAGAACACAAGTGGAAATGACTTGAATACATGTTAGACAATATACTAAAAAAGATCTACTAGTTTAGAAAACATACAAAGAGCTTCGGGCAAGATTTCACCTTGTCCAGCAAGGTTGAACTTCTTGCAAACGCTTCTCTTGGAGTTTACAAAGGTTGTATGCTTGAAAAGTAATGGATGGTAAACAAGTTTACACCAGGGGATCGATACTATGGGAGTAACAGAGCTTTAAACTAAAGAAAGCTAAACGTTTTGGGTAGGCCATACCTAAAAGATCAGAGATCTGGGCTGTTTATAGTTTTGATTTGCAAATATAGCTTGAGAGTAGAGTTTGTAAGTTTGTTCGTTTGATTGGTTGAGTGTCTTTGTCTCTGGGGCCACTTCCTCCTTCTATAGACAGATTAGCCTGACTGCAGTGGTTGTGCTTTTACCCGAAAGCACTCGGAAGACAGTGAGTCATCACCTCTTTTTTACTTAAGTGCCACTGGAAAATGCTTTTTGGTTGATAATAGGCTAGTCTCCATCACTTGTCACTAGGCAAGCAAGTGGCTTGTACTTGACTGAAAAGGCCTTAATTGGCTTTTGGGCTTCGTGATAGGCTTCAGGCCCATCTCTTTCAATTGACGATTATGGGCCCTTTTTTAATTAAACCTAATGTTCAAATATTAACCCAAACAGTGCCCCCTTTAATTATTGTTGAGTTTTGCAGCTCCAAGATGCTAATAATGATTAAATAGCCGTCGCACACCTTCCCTTGAGACTTGCGCCATTTAACACGGCTGTTAAGTAGCAACAAACCGCTGCAGTAACCCATGATTTTAAATGTTAACTATCCACTTACTACATAATCCTAACCAAAACTGCTCGGCCATACAACTTAACAATTTCAAATCTTCAAATTTCCAAAATTTCTTAGCCTTTCTAGAACTTACCTCTCAATCTCGATTTCCCACTTTTTCCTTATTTTCTTGCAAATCAATTCAATGGCTCCCAAAACTGCTCAATCCTCCTATCAGACTGCTGGAGGCATCGCCACCATGCGCCGCCTTCTTACTGGTCTTCATCGCCCTCAGGCTGGCTTGCATATTGAGCTCTTCTTTGAGGAGAGGGAGTACACTCCATGGGGCTTGCATGGACATTTCCAGTTCCTGTTGCTGTGGAAAATAATATGCCCAAGGTGAACTGGTTCACTTCGAACCCATTTTTGGCTGAGTCAGGCATTTCTTTATCCAAGTGGTTTACCCACCGCTGAAGATTCCTTTTAATGAATGATGAAGCTTGGGTAAAGTGGATTGATGATCTTGAGCCTACCGTTAAGCAACACTGGATGAAGAATGGTATTTATGAGTTGATCATGCTTTCGAAAACCACTGTTGTCATTAAACCCGAGTTGTTAACAACTGCACTCCTTTTCTGGAACTTAGGTACTAATACTTTTGATTTCAGGATGGGTCCAATGTCTCCTACCATCCTAGACATGGTGTAGGTCTTTGGCTTAAGACCCTTAGGTAGGGTTGTAGATGTTACCCCTGATTGGTCACTTCATTCTCACCCGACCGCCGATAGCTCAGATGGCCCTGCTCCCATAACTCATATGGAGTATAATTTTGCCACATTCAAAAGCTATGAAACCTCATTCACGGGTTTTATTCCGTTTGTGAAACAAACTTTTGGGCCTTTTTCCTTCAACCCCAGCAGAGATCAGGAGCATATGTACTTCTTGCTGTATTGGCTTAATAAACACGTTTTCCCCAATAAGTCTAAGGGAGTGAAGGTTGAATGGATCCCTTTGGTGGAAGCGCTGTATAATTTTAATGATGTAGTCATATGTCCTTCCTCATTGCTCATCTATACCATCTCATTAACGAAATGACTTAGGGCATTTCGTTCGAGACTAACCTCAATGGGCTTACCTGGATGATTTAAGTGTGGCTTCAATGGTACTTTCCTGAGCTTCAGGTTTCCAACCTTGAATTCCCTGAGGGTGTTGCTCCTGCTCGAATTCTTGCCGAGGCCTTACTTACCAACCATTCTACCTTTTCTTGCTTTATCTTCTTCAGAGTCTGCATGACTCGGGCAGATCTGGAATGGGGTCCTTAGTGGTGAGGAGATAACCTTGGTTTTCTTATTAAGCTTTTTAAGATGCCTTTGGAGAAGATTCCACTCCTTTTTGCAGAGAAAAAATTATTAGATGTATTCAGCCAAGAGACTTGGCTTGGAGAGTGAGGAATGACTGCTATGATCGTGGGCTAGAAGTCTATCATCCAAACTTCTGCAGCAGGCAGTTGGGATTTAGGCAATCCATCCTAGTGCCCTTCTTTGATTATGTGCATTGCGTCACTTTATATCGCCTCCATTCACCATCAGAAGTCACATTTTGAGCTACCTGGAGGTTATGAGCAAGGTTATCCACAAGCCCATGGTACTTAACTTTGAATGCTCCCCATCCTTTTCCACCTGGTGGGAGGCAAGGTGGATTAATAAGTATGGAGGAGATATCAGGGATTCACATGATCGACTTTTTAAGCAACTCTCCATTAAATCCTATCCTAGCTACAGAGAGTTAGAGAACTGGAAGGAGATGATTTACTGCAAAAATCAACTCATTCTAATAGGTAATTTTTATCTTATCTTGTGTTTAAAACATCCATGACTTTGCCTTCATCTACTCTTTTATTGTTTTTTCCCAATTTTGTAGCTCAAGGCAACACTGAAGTAATAGATGTTCAGGAAGAGGAAGAAGTTGTAGATGCATTGATCCTCCAATGAGCCACGGCTGAGGTAAAAAAACATGGTGTTGGGGATATCGGTGACATCTCTGAATTATTTGGGGACTCTGAGGGTGAGGCAGGAGCTATAGTGAAGCCTCGGGCAACCCAGAGGACTTAGGTAATAGTAGTGGAGACTTTATTCTAAGCTTGAGGAAGGATCTCAAGCTCAACTCTCTATTCCTGGTCCACGGACTACTCTGACTAAGAAGAGGAAAATGGCAACGGCCGCAAATCCTCCAAGTCTTCTGTTTTAATGGTAGAGGTGGGCGTGGTTAAGAGGAAACAGAAAACTTCTCGTGAGTGAATTTTGCTTCAACGTTCGCTTCTTTAATTGTATTATGTGCTTGAAAGCTAATAACTTCTTTTTCTTCAAATCTAAGGTCTTAGCCACCAAGAAACCTACCATTGCTTCAAAAGATGAATCCTTGGGGGCTAAAATGTATCAAGAGGCTAAACATATGCGAGATTCCACCCTCAAGGAGCTAGAGGTATGGTCTGCATCTCAAAATTACTATTTTGACTTTTCCTCTATCTTTTGTTAACCTCCTGTCTGATTGCTTGGAGTCAGACTCAAAGGGAAGCAATCATTTCTCTGCCTAAGGTCACCCTTCTTCCTACCAAAGCAACACATATTTCTTCTTCTCGAGCTAATCCCTCCAAAGTATGTTTCCTTTCACCTTCTGAACTTGTACCTATATCCATACCAGAGTTATAATAGTTCATTTTTATCATTTACAGGCTAAAGTTGGAAAGCCAGCTTCCCAAGCAGAGCAAGCTTTACTTTTATTCCTTCATGTTCCCCTTCCTTGGTGTCGGTTCCTACTTCTCAGTTTGATCCATCAACTGGGGAGATATTATGCTTTGTAGAAGAAGACAACAATTCGGTGAGTGTTTTGCTTTATCTTTCTATGACTAAAGCCTTCTATCCTCACTATATACTTATCATGTATATACATTCTTTCATTTAGTCTCCCCCAACATGAGAACCTCATCTACCAACAACATCTGCATTTGGGGACCCCATAGTGCTCGAGATCACCATGGCCTCAAATGTGACCAGCCCAACCGCTTCTTTTCAACCTGCCATTATTACAAAGGAACCTCATTCCTTCACACAGGATGTTGCACAGGTATAAAAGTATCTTTACTATGTTCCCCTCTCATGATTGAGTTGCTGACATTAGCTAATTTCTTTGATATTCATAGGCCTCTAGTGAAAGTTCGGGGACATTTCCAATCCTTTTAGTAAGCGGGATTGACCCTTTCCCATCATTAAGAGAGACAAATCCTCATCTACCTCCCCCCATGGCTTTAGTTTTAGCTCAAGTTTATTAACTTTTTGTCTATGTCTCCCCTCAATCTTTGGTCTAAACTCTTTTCTTCAACTTGTCTTGTTTGGTTGTAACAGGGTATTGAAGGATTATTTTGGAGAAACATGTTCATTTAAGCAATATCATTAGCATGCAATTAACAAATTAAAGGCGGAATCATGCTTGCATATACTTAAAAAACAAAACATCAACCATGAATGTTCAAAGCCTAGTAGTTTGGTGAACCTTTAAACAACTCAAATCAAAGTGAGTTGAGATTTATACCTTTGTAGATTCCTCTTTGCTTAAGCAAAGGCTAATCACCCAAAGAGAGGGCCTTCATTCCTTGCATCTTAAATCTATGGATTTATATAGAAAGGATAGGTTCTCTAAGTTCTCAAAATTGAGAACCTCTAAGTTTCTACACCAAGGTTTGATTTAAGAAGAGATGAGTGACCTTGGAGGAGTAGGATTGCTAGCTAATCCCTCCAAAGGGGCCGGCCATTCTAGAGAGAAGGGAGAGCATTTCATCTCTCCAATTTCCCCAAAAACAACCCTTAATGAATTTTGGCTATAAAGTCAAATTTATACCTTAATTCATTTGAGTGGCAAACTTGTAAATAAGCCCAAGTTTGCTACCCTTACTAAGTGGCCGGCCTTAGGGATATTTTTGGAGTATTTGGGCCTTTGTAAATCATTATTTATTAAGTTGTCATACAACTTAATTCAATGGACTTGACGTTCGAAGCCCATTGGGCCTTAAGGTCCAAAAAAACCATCCCGAGGTCTTTAACGAACTTATTCGTTTGATTAATAATCATATTAATTAATCCTTGCCATAAATAATTAAACCATTTAATTATTCTTACTCATCTCCGTTGAATCTTCAATCTCTACCTTACACGGTGTACGATCCATTAGGTTCCTTTTAGCGAGGCAGTGGGCGATTCAAACTCTTTTAAATCGATTGTGAATTTGAAACTAACTTTCAATTCTCCCTTTAGTGTTTACACACGTTTAGGGCTTCCACAAACCATGAGTGACACCTAGCAGCATATCATGGTTACCCAAGCTAATCAGAAGAGGTGGAGAACCTATTCAGTTTAGGATTACAAATGCAATACGGTCCTTCTTTAATACAATACTCTTGACCACATTGTTTGGCTTGATAGTTTATTCATGTCTACTATCCAATGTGAATCTTGTGCTTATATGATTCCATTGAATGTGATCTGGAACACATTCCAACATCTCATTCATACTCTGGCCAGAGATTCTAAATCATATCATAGAGTATTCTCCCTCAACAGTTTGAAGGTTAGAGATCCCTTGTTGCGCATTCACTTGTCTCCATGACTAGATAGCTTGACCCCAACCATGCCGTGGACACTCCAAAGGAATGCCATTTGACACGATCAAAGATCAAAGACCTAACCACAAGACAACTATGATGCCTCAGGTCAAAGGACTAATTTGCATTATCCTAACCATGAGTTCTCACGTGACATGAATATGAGAACTCGTCGTTGATCGTGTTCAGTGAACTCATTCTCTATTGAGCACCTACGTACTTGTCTTGGTGTCACTCACATCAATGACTCGAGACTAGTCACTCTCCCTGAGAGAAGACATAGCACGTACTGATCTTAACGGACTGTCAATGCCCAATTGGCAATCCTATGATCAGGAACGTTTAGGATGTGTCTATGAAAGAATGGTCTCATGAATCTAACTATTTAGATCGCATTCTCCCAATCACATATTCCTTGGACTTTATCGTTCAAGCATATAACATTTATATGAGACCGCTCAAACAATAATCTTTGCCCTTGATATTAAACTAGATTAGTTTAATCATGTGAAATGTCCGTAAAGTATCATCATATGATTGGTTTTAGGGCACATTTCCAACAGGTATTGGAGAAGACTCGGGGAAATCTCCTCTCTATCTGGTGCGTAAACTAGATCTTCCAAGGCCTTATTTGGCCTCTAGGGTGGTAAAGATTCCCACTCCTCAGTCAACTAAGAAGGTTAAGGTTGCTGCTGTTTCCACTTATTCTCCCACTTCTGGTAGTCTTCATTCTTTGCTCGTCGAGGCTGCCTCCTTTGCTTCTGCTGAAAGTGACAGAAATATGCCCACAATTCTTTCTACAACATCCTTGCCTGAGCTAGTTAAGAAGCTTGGGCAAATCAAGACCAAACTGCAATCCCCTTCTCCTTTATCTGAGTTGCCTCTCCTGCAAAATGCTCATCGGATTTTCAAGGCCTGGATGAGGAAGGATTTTACTGCCTCCTTCAGCCTCAAGTTCTTTCATGATGCTAAGAAGGCCTTGGCGGAACTTTACAAAGCTCAGCTGATATCGAAGGTTTAATATGATTATTTTCTTAGTTTCTTTGAGAATCTTCGGGCATTGAGAGATCAACACCAGTGAGCAGAGAGGGCTTCAAATAGAGTGAAGTGTTATCAAGATAAGCTCACCCAAACCTCTGCCACCCTTCAGCAGTTAGTAAACGAAGAGTCAATCATAGAGAGCAAGATTTGAGTAGGGGACTCTGAGATTGAGAGTTTGGAAAAACATCTTTCCTTGTTGAAAGCTAAAAAGGTATCCTTGACCCACCATCTTTATAAGAAAGTAGAAGAAATGGGAAGATTTCTCAAGTCATGGAGGACTTCAAGAAACAACTTGTTAGTAACCATATGAACCTAGGAGAGCCGGGCAGAATTCTTACTATTATGTAGACTTAATTTTCTAGAATAGCTTTTTTGACCGAGGATGCAAATTTGTTAGGCTAGGGTAGGATCATTGTAATTGTTAGATTGCAATGAAATGATTCTTTTCATTTCCCTTTGTTTTATTTATCTAGGAATCTTAGCTTAGATAATTTAACCTCCCTTTCACTTGCATGGATCTTCCTATTCTTGCTTATTCTCTTTCCCATATACCAACAATCTCTTGATTAAGGACCTGACTGCAATGACTTGGTCATTCCTTTGTTGTTTTGACATCACTAGTGTGGGGTGTTGGGACAATGTTGGGTTTATCCCACTCCTTCTTTGTGAGGAACAATCTTTGCTCCAGAAGCATTTGGTTCATCACCTTAGTTAGGTGGCCATTCTCATAAGCTCCGAAACATTGAAGAATCCTAATACTGGGATTGTAGAAATTAGCTTCTGCTATATTGGCCGTAGGAAGGAATGGCCATGATTCGGCCTCTACCATTTCCCAAAATCCTGGTTCTGTGGCCCCCTTCTCGTGGTAAATTGCCGCCTGTTAATGTAGGGTAGAGGGCACATAAAGGCTCTGGTGGATCTAATTTCTCCCAAGTAAGGCTCCATAGGTGGAAGCACATTCCACCACAAAAAAGGCCAACATGATTTGTTTGGACCCTAAATCAACCTCCAAAGGTAATATTCCATAGGTCTTGGTGATGGCTCCAGAACAGCTGGACACCATTAGGTCTGTAGGGATGAGATCCTTTTTCACATCTACATACTCTCGTTATCTGCTTACATGGAAACACATTAACCGCAACCCCTCCATCAATCAAAACACTCTTGAAGGGTTTTCCCTCCAAATGAGCAGTTAGATATATAAGTTTGAGATGGTTAGCTAGGGTCATGCTTGGACGGCTGAATACTATCTTGTCTGAATAGACTATCTCGAGCTTTCTTGTAAAGGTTTCAGGCAACTCCATTCTGCCCGACTCTCCATTCCCTACTTCTTTAACACTGACATGCACCATCATTGGTTATATTGCCAAATAATCACCCTGTATCATGGTGAGCTGATCAGGCTGGGCACAGAGCATGGCTGATAAAACATATGCCATGTTTACATCAAAGTTGCTGGGTCCAAGTAGTTCATTCTTCTTACCCCCAATATGGCTTAGAGATTCGTCCAACCAGACTTGTGCTTCTTCCGGCAGCATTAATTCGGGCAACCTTTCCTCCTGAGTCATACCAAAGTTTGGCATTTGTTCTGGAACCGATCAAAGAGTATCAACCAACAAAGGTGACGACATTCTTCCCTCGGGTAAAATGGTTCCAAAACAAATTGGCTCCGGGCTCCATATTGGCGTTGGGATCATCACCATGTCCTCCTGAGCCTTCCTCAAGATCTAGTACTTCTCAAGATGGGGATTTTGTGGCACGTAGTCTCCCTCGCATTCGGTCTTGCTATTGGCTTTCTATACTTTCTTCCCCTTCTTCAGAGGCTTCGTGGTTTCCAAAGACCTCTGATAATTTTTTTCTCCTCCCAATCTCTGGAAAACATTCCTGAACGTTTCTCTTTCAGCTGCCCACATTACACTTACACGGGCCTCTTGCTATTTTTTCCCTCTTCGTTTGATCAACTTCTGATCAATAACTGCTCCTGACGTCGATACCTCTACTTCGCATTCACAATGGCATTTACTGCACATCACCACCCTTTTGACTATGGTTGTTTTAGACCTTTCAGGCAACTTGCTAGCTCCTTCTGTGAGTATGTCAGCTGGTCACTTTTTCAGACTTTACTTCGAAGTGGCTTTTCCCTTCTTTTTCTCTGCCCAAGTTAAGTTGATCATGTTAATTGGGGCCTCGGGAAAAAGGCATATGTCAATCATCATGTTAGCCGGGGGTTCCTTTGACATTGAGATCATGTATCCAGTCTCTAAACTGGACACATTTGGCTATAGAATGGTTGAATGCGCAATGCAACTTGCAATATTCTTCCCTCTCATTTCTTCTGGTTTGGGCAACTTCTTGGTGCTGTAGGGCACAATCACTCTTGCCCGCACCAATTCTTTGTAGATTTCAGCAGCCTTGGTCAAATCAAATGAGTAGCTCTGATATTTGGGAGGCTTCATAGAGACAAATCCCTTATCGTTCATTACCACATTCTGGTCTTTAACTGACTGGACCAACCCCTTCACCATTAAAGGTTTAAAAAGAGTGGTCATCTCCGTAGCACACATCTTTATTCCTTCTCTTCCATTGAGGTCAGCTTGCTCCGGTTCAACTCTTTCAAACTCTACATGGTGAATTGTAGCATTGTTTTTATAAAAATGAGGAGCCTTGGAAGAGTGCTTCATTTGTTGTTCCTTCAGCAACAACTTCTCATATTTCATGGTAGCGATCACCAACTCTTGCAATTCATTGCACTGCACATCATAAAATTTATTCCTTAACGGCAATCTCAACGCCCTTTGAGCAATGAATATGAGCTGTGCATGGTTAATGGAGAACTAACACCTCATCCGCGTCCTTCTAAACCTCATCATGAAGTCCTCTGTGGACTCATGCTTAAACCGCTTCACCTCTACCAAGTTATTAATGGACATCTCGGGCTCCACCCTATAGAACTGCTCATGGGAAGCCATCTCCATTTGCCCCTAATTTGCAATAGAATTAGGAGGTAATAGAGAGTACCATTGGGAAGCTAGACCGATCAATGAGTTCCTAAACAATCTCAACTTATAATTGGGATTGTGAATGTCACACAATGGTTTGAGAACTTAAAAATATGATCCCTCGTGGACACACTACCATCTTCTTCGCTAAATGTTGAGAATGCAGGCATCTTGAAATTAAGGGGAAACGGGTTCTGTTCATTAATGTACTCAGGGTAAGGCTTCTGGTACATGACTCTGAACATTGGGCGAGCCTGCGGTTGAGCGTTCTAGACCACCATCTTCCTTAACTTAGCCATCTTCTCCCTGAGTTGCTAGTTAACTGTATTGTCAAGTGGAATATAAGGAGGCTCCTACTTTGGGCTACGATCGTTGCCCAAGGCAGTCTTTTTTCTTGGTTCAGGCCTCCTTCATTTGGGCCCTCTTTCCTTACTGGCTAATGATGGTGGCTTATAAGGGGGAGGTTTATCCACAGTAGTGGGTCCAATTATCTGGGGCATCCTATACTTCTTCTTGCCTTGCCTCTACTATCTAGTGAGAATAATAGGGGGTTGGGCAACTCTGCTTTCGAGATCTCTTCCACAACTGGCTGATAAACTTCAGATCCTTCTTGCTTCTTTCCCTTATCATTTTCTTCCCCTAGTGTAAGGAATAGGGGAACAACTGGTTCTTTCTCATGGCACATTAATCTCAATGCATCTTTATTTCCACCATTTGAGGTATAAAACTCCAGATCTAGCCTCCTTTGCAAACTTCATGTTAAGGAACAAAGTCTACTGACTTATCTCTTAGTTTCTAGAGAGATTTTCTCCAAACTTCACAAGACTTGCACCATAGTAGCTTGCAGGTCGTCATTAGTTATTTTTCCTCCTGACTTCTCAGATGAAGTCTTACTCTTTGGAATGGTTGATGTTTTGTAAGGAAATGAGATCTTCTGGTCGGTCCGTCAAGTTTGATCTGAGTAAATCTTAGGGTGGCCCGTATTTTGTACTCCACCTAAACGTTTACTCCTTTCTCCATCTTGGCATACAAGATTTTTGGTATCCCACCGCGTGTGCCAAAACTATGTTCGGGTGAAGATTTTCTCCATGGGAGAAGGTTCTCTGCACCTCGGCACAGCTCCCTTGGGGATTAGCACGTTGGTTTGAATGTGTTTGGTGTTCGGGTTTTTGCTAGTTCGTCTGCTGTAAGAACAAGACATAGTTAGTTTTGAAAGGTGCTTTGTAAGGCCTTAGGTATAGGCCTTGATGCTCACAATCAAAACTAACTAAGTGCTTAGGCATGCCACTACTATCTCATTACAGTAGATGTTGAATAAGTGTGTTTAAGTCAATTTTTTGTGCCTCATGTTACTTGGACTTCTTGTTATCAGAGGATTTTCATGGATGGGTTAAGTCCATATTAAGTTCTTTCTTGCCTTAAGATCAAGGACGTTTAGTTCATGGTCTTGTATGCTTGAAGAAAGGGTGTCCAAAACCCCTTAAGTCATTTGTTTGGTTCCATATTGGTTTTAAATGCAAGAAGATCCATAAAGATAACTAGATCTAAGTGCAAATGGAACTCTCAAAGTAGAACACAAGTGGAAATGACTTGAATACATGCTGGACAATATACTAAAAGATAGATCTACTAGTTTAGAAAACAAACAAAGAGCTTTGGGCAAGATTTCACCTTGTCCAACAAGGTTGAACTTCTTGCAAATGCTTTTCTTTGAGTTTACAAAGGTTGTATGCTTGAAAAGTAATGGATGGTAAAGAATTTTACACTAGGGGATCAATACTATGGGAGTAGCAGAGCTTTAAACTGAAGAAAGATAAACTTTCTGGGTAAGCCATGCCTAAAAGATCAGAGATCTGGGCTGTTTACAGTTTTGGTTTGTAAATTTGGCTCGAGAGCAGAGTTTGTAAGTTTGTTTGTTTGATTGGTTGTGTGTCTTTGTCTCTGGGGCCACTTCCTCCTTTTATAGGCAGATTAGCCCAACTACAGTGGTTATGCTCATCTGAGAAAGCACTCGGAAGGTAGTGAGTCATCACCTCTTTTTTACTTAAGTGCCACTGAAAAGTGCTTTTTGGCTGATAGTAGGCTAATCTCCATCACTTGTCACTTCTATAGGCAAGCAAGTGGCTTGTACTTGACTGAAAAGGCCTTGGCTTTTAGGCTCCGTGTTGGGCTTTGGGAACATCTCCTTCAATTGATGATTTTGGGCCCTTTTTTAATTAAACCTAATGTTCAAATATTAACTTAAACACAGTGTCTATGTCCCTGGTGCGAAACTAGCTGTTTGTATTGATCCGGACGGTCACATAGGCGTTTTTCTTGATGGATTTTCGATCTAATTGTAGGTTCATGGCAGAGATCACCTTGATTTCGAGTGTCTAGGAATTGGTTACCATGGTGGATGAAGAGTGTGCGTAAGTTTTTGATGAACTGCTTGCATTAAGGAGGAAAGAGGTGCGGGTAGGAGGTTATATAGGAGTGTTGAGGGAAGAGTGTGAGAAAGGAGAGAGAAACACCTACCTGGCTTCTATGGAATCGAAATTGGACGATGAAATACAATACGCGCTAAATTTGGAATGGATGGGAAATAACGTGGGAGAAGTATAATTTAATTTCCTAGTTCGAGGTTTCCAAGTTGACTCTTGGGCCTTTAATTAAGTTTCACTTTTCTTAGAGAAACTTCCATGTAATAGGATTAATAACGGATAGAAACTTTCAAGCAATTAGTTCTTACAATTTAAGGAAATAGACAAAAATGAGCAATTTTTTTGAATCTTTGGACTAAAATAAGACAAATGACGGGATTTTAAAACCGCACAAATTTAACCCTCTTTTTGACAGTTGTAGTAAAGATGTAAGTAGGGTATCGTTCTAGGCTGGGGATTAGGAGGGATTGCTAATCTACTCTAAATTAATTTAAAAATATTAAACAAGACTCAAAAACACAAAACTAGGCTAAAAACTCTAATAACTCAAAACACACTAAAATGACTCAAAATAATGAAAACAATCAAATTAACTCACTAGGAATTGAAATGGACGGAAATTGAATTAAAAGATTAAAAACAATGAAAACTAACTAAATAATATAATTTAATAATGGGGGGTTTGGTTTTGACGAAATGTAAATTAAACTTAAATAAATTACAGATTTGACAAAAACATAAAATTAAAGTAAATGGATGGGCGACGGACTGGCTAGAGGGTTCTTCTCCACACATGACACATATGCAACCTAAATTGATTTTCAGTTGTTCTTTCAATAAATTGTAAATCTCAACACTCCAGATTAATTAGGTACGCTTAAATTAACCTTCAGATTTTCCTTATGTTATTGAATTGGATGAACAGCATACAACAACTCAAATTATTCCCCAAAAGTTCCCTACGTGAAAAGCACAATAGAGATACGATTAAAGATCATTATGTTCTATGAAAATCATAAGTGTTGACAAGGCATTCGTAACTATGAACAGCATGATACGTTTGCCAGGAATTTACTTAACGCGATTGTGACTAGCAACCTTCACTACTCATGAATATAAGTTCATAACGATTAGGTGAAATTCACTTATATTCTAGCATCAAATTCATGCATGTAAATTAAGTATGCATTCTTAATCGACAAACATAAATAAGTTATTAATCAAGCAGTTAAGCAAATTAAATCACAACTCAGAAATCACAACTGAAGGTATTAATTCAAATTACAAATATATCCATGGCTTTGAATTAACCTCTAGCCAAAACAAAATTAGTTACACATTGTTTATAAATTAAACTTAAGTAAAATATGAGTTTGGAGGATTAAACCGAAATGAGAGTGCAAAGGTTTGCACCGTGAGCTCTCTGTGCAATTTTGATTTTTACTTCCCCCACTTCGCTGCCTTTGAAAACAAAGGGCAGCCTTGCTTCTTCCTCCAACTTTGTGCCGCTGCTCCTGTTTTCCAGCTGCCAAATGGCAGCCTCTCCTTCCTCTTGCTGCCTCCGTGTATGTTCTGGCTTCTCTCCAGCTGCCACGGCAGCTTGCGCTAGTTGACTGCCTTCTGATTTCTCCCCGAGGCTTGCGCCTCTCCTTTTCCCGTCCACCTGGCAGCTCTCCTTGAAAGGCAGCCTTCCTCCAAGCTGCCAGAGGCAGCGTCCTTCGTTTCCTTCTGGCTGACTACGTGTCAATGCTGCCAAGAGGCAGCCTCACCAGTGCTTACCAAATGGCAGCTCTCGCTGCCTCTGATTTCTTCTGTTTTCTTTGCAACTCCAAGGCAGCACTCTCCAATTCTCCTCCCAAGCTGCCCAAATGGCAGCTTATAATTGCTGCCCAGATCTCACCGTGCCTTCCTTTTTTCTGTTTTATTTTATTTTTTATTTTCTTTCACTCGGTGCCCCCACTGCACATGCTCTCACCGACTAAGGCAATTACTCCCCCTATCCCGTGAGCTGCCTTCATGATTGTGTTTCCACCTAATCTTTTTAATTCCTCTGCCTTCTATCTATTTAAATATGCTTCTTTTATCATCTCTGCCGCTGCCTTGCACTTTTATTTTCCACTCCTAATTTTTCACCCAAAACAAACCAACCCAATTACAATCACTCCAATCCGAATAAAAAATATAAACAAAGAAAATAAGTGAGTAAGGTAGTTTTTACGAATTTGGCACTTAAAATTTTACTTATTCTATTTTTATTTTCTTTACTTAACAAATTCTATAAAACACAAAA
This sequence comes from Crataegus laevigata, assembly GCA_963580275.1. Lineage (NCBI taxonomy): Eukaryota > Viridiplantae > Streptophyta > Magnoliopsida > Rosales > Rosaceae > Crataegus > Crataegus laevigata. The sequence continues at coordinate 20,084,271 of OY756947.1, read as the reverse complement.
ATAACGAAAATAGCTCAAAAATATAAGGAACTAACTAAGAAAAGACGAGTAAATTTGATGTAAAAATATATATAAATATGATCCGATCAACAAATCAGCCATGCATAAGTTATGCGCATTATGCACAAGTCATGCAACCATCCACAAACGTAAAATGATGAAAATATCCACATAGAAATAGAAAAAAACTCACAACTCATTGGGTCTTTTTTTTTCTTTTCGAAAAGAGAACTGTAAGCTCTGGATTTTGTTGTTAATGCCAGATCTGTGAGCATGTTATGTGCAAATCGTGTATATCTCGTGTACATATCATGTGCATACTATGTAGTTTTATAAAAAACAATTGAAGGAATTAAGTCTCCTTAAAAGACAGTATACTAATCATTTCAACTCCAAAAATCCATTAATTAAATAGTATAATTAAGCAAACCTAATTCACAAAATCTACAAATAAAAAGGTAAAAATCACATTTAACAAGGCTCAGATCACAAAATCTACACATAAACTCCTATCACACCCATCTCACCATTTCTAGAAACAAAACCAACCCAGATGGCTTTTGTTGCAGAAATAGAGAGAAAACAGAGTTATGGGAGCTATGGAGAGATGGGGGTTTAGGGATTAAGAATCCTAATTAGGGGGTGATTTTCTGTGAAGCTCTGGAGCACTTCATACAACTCCTACCCTGAAATAAACCCGTTCTTGTCAATGTTGTAGATAGAGAAAATGTCTTTGAGATCGAAGCTTTAAGCCATACTCGTTCTCATCAGCAGCTTCAACCTCCCCTTCAAGTTACAGAACTTGTTCGGGTGAAGATTTCCTCTAATGGGGAGGGTCCTCAGCACCTCGGCACAGCTCCCCTGGGGATTGGCACGTTGGTTTGAATGTGTTTGGTGGTCAGGTTTTTGCTAGTTTGTCTGCTGCAAGAACAAGACATAGTTAGTTCTAAAAGGTGCTTTTGTGGGGCCTTAGGTATAGGCCTTGAGGCTCACAATCAAAACTAACTAAGTGCTTAGGCGTGCCACTACTATCTCATTATAACAGACATAGAACAAGTATGTTTAAGTTGGTTTCTTGCGCCCCAAGCTACTCGGACTTCTTGTTATCAAAGGATTGTCATGGATGGGTTAAGTCCATATTAAGCTCTTTCTTGCCTTGAGATCAAGGACTTTCAGTTATCGTTTTGTATGCTTGAAGAAAGGGTGTCCAGGACCCCTTATGTCATTTGTTTAGTTCTAGATTGGTTTTAGATATAAGAAGATCCATAAAGATAACCAGATCTAAGCACAAATAGAACTCTCAAAGTAGAACACAAGTTGAAATGACTTGAATACATGTTGGACAATATGCTGATTGACAGATCTACTAGTTTAGAAAACAAACAAAGAGTTGTGGGCAAGATTTCACCTTGTCTAGCGAGGTTGAACTTCTTGCAAACGCTTTTCTTTGAGTTTACAAAGGTTGTAGGCTTGAAAAGTAATGGATGGTAAACAAGTTTATACAAAGGGATCGATACTACGGGAGTAGCAGAGCTTTAAATTAAAGAAAGATAAACTTTTGGGTAGGCGATGCCTTAAAGATTGGAGATCTAGGCTGTTTACAGCTTAAGTTTGCAAATCTTGCTAGAGAGTAGAGTTTCAAAGTTTGTTTGTTTGATTGGGTGAGTGTCATTGTCTCAGGGGGCTACTTCCTATTTTTATAGGCAGATTAACTCGACTGCAGTGGTTGCGCTCTTGTCCGAAAACATTGGGAAGGTAGTGAGTCATCGCCTCTTTTTACTTAAATGCCACTGAAAAGTGCTTTTTGGCTGATAGTAGATTAGTCTCCATCACTTGTCACTTGCATAGGCAAGCAAGTGGCTTATTTGTGGTTGATAAGTCTTCACTTCATCCTTGGGCTTTATGTTGAGCTCTAGATGAATCTCTTTCTACTTAGCATCCTTGGGCTTTACTCAATTTGGACCAAAGTTCAAATATTAATCCAAATAGTGCCCCCTTCAATCATTATGGAGTTTTGCAGCCCAAGACGCTAATTATTATTAAATCGGCGGCACATGCTTTTCTCGGGTCTTGCACTAATAAAAACGGTCGGTTGATTTTTGAGACCTTTGTGCTAACCCATGGATTCCGTCATTAAGCATCCACTTACTCTATATTCTTCACTTCACTTCTTGGCTAATATCTCAACAACTTTAAACCTTCAAAATTTCAACGTTTCCCAGATTCTGCATCCTCTAATTCCTCAATGGTGCCCAAAATCCTTCGAGCTCAGTTCCTTTATAAGCTTGGCCTTTATCACCCTCAGGTCGTCCTGCACAACAGGCTTTCCTTCGAGTAAAGGGAAGCACACTCCCTGGGTCCTACTTGGACTTCTCATATCCCTGTTGCTATGGAAGATAATATGCCCAATGAGAAATGATTCATTTTGAACCCAACCTCGTTGAAGTTGGGTTTTCCTTTCTTCAAATGGTTGAACCACCGTCGTGGATCTCCTCCCAGCTTCTGCCTCCTTGATCACTTTATCATCATAGGTGTATGCTTTGGGATCAACATCAAAGATCCTGGGAGGACCACCATCAGCCCGAGCCTTCCTCTACTCGAATGTTAAAGTATCCCTCAACTTCTTGTTGATCTGAAGGTCAGGTTCAACCATGAAATCAACAATTCCACCTCATTATCTATTCCAATTTTTCCATTCCATAGAGAGGCTTCGGTGCATCCATTTCATAGAGAGACTTCGTGGATCTCATTGTATTTGGAAAAGCCAAGTAGACCTTCCACTATTACATAGGTAGACTATCATAGGATAGTAGCCTTTAGCCAATGATGTAAAACTTTATGAGTTGATTCTCATGTAACTTCATCACTTAATGAAATGAAAATGATTTCTTCTAATCACTTTAGCTTGTAACTCATTTTTCGTAATTCATCTGTGATAAAGGTACAAATTGACTTTTGGATGCTTACAAAGGCTTTAAACTTCTTCGATGTAACAATCCTTAACATCTTATAAGGTTGGACGATATTTTTTTAGAAACTTGGCATTAACTGGACGTTTCTGCAAATGTCCCTCTAAATTGGTCAAGTAATAACCTTTCTTATCCAAAGCTTGGTGAATGATAAAAGGACCTTCCCAAGTCGGACTTTACTTCCCAAACCCTTTTACTTGTGCTCCCAAGGACAAGACTGCCTTCCAAACTAGATCTCTATCTTTGAAAGTCTTCAATTTCACCTTTTTGTTATAGGCTCAGGCAATAGCTCTATTTCCTTCTTGAATCTTGTTTAGAGCTTCAATTCGGGCTACATCTAAGTCTTCAATTCCTTGACACATAGCTTGAATGTACTCATCACTATGTAACCCAAACTGATTCTGAATTCTGACAGAATTCACATTAATCTCCATAGGAAGTATAGCGTCTTGCCCGAAGGTTAGAGCATAGGGAGCAATTCCAGTTCCTGCTCTCTTAGAAGTCCTATAAGCCCATAAAGTGTCTCCCAACCTCTCGTGCCATTTTTTTGGATTTTTAGCCACCATTCTTTTAATAACGTTTACCAAGAACTTATTGCTAGTTTTAGCTTGACCATTTGATTGAGGGTAGTAATGACTAGACTGAATCATCTTTATCTTGAATTTATTTGCAAATTTCTCAACCTCTTTTGAAATAAAAGATGGCTCGTGGTCAGTAACAATGGTCTTAGGCACCCCATACCTTTGCAAGATCTTGGTTTCAAGTAATTCGTTGCCACTATTATGAATGTATGTCCTTTGCTAGAAGCTGGGTAAACCTGCCGGATGAAATTCATTCCCCATCCTCTAAAAGGCCAAGGCTTGACCACTGGGTTCAAGGGTACTGATGACGCATGTTGGAAAGGTCCATGCCTTTGACATTCCTCTCAACCTTGGGCATATGATTTGTAGTCTTTTTCCATATCGGGCTAGAAATAACCATATCTCCTAAGCAACCACCCTATCTTGGTTTCAGCTTAATGGGTCCCATATATTCCTTTATGTACTTTGGCCATTACTCTCATAGATTCTTCATGGCCTAAGCATTTTAACAATAGCCGATCTAGAGTTTTCCTCAACAAGTTTTCTTTCCATAGGACATACCTAGTTGCTTGTTACCTATTCTACTTGATCATGGGGGAAATGGATCTTTCAAGTACTGAGTGATAGGTAATCTCCAGCCTTCCATCTCGAGTTCCTTAGTCATTACATCTAGGCTGAATCCTCTATCAATGATAGAAGAGAGATTCCTCTTTTACACTTCCACATCTACTTTGAATTTTCTTTCTTGGTTTTGTGCTCCAGAGGCTAATTACGCCATTTCATCAGCCAGTGCATTTGATTCCCTGGGCATATGACTGTCTGATATCTCAGTGCCCCAATAACTCAATAATTGCGTGGCCGCCAAGTAATAACCAACCATGGTAATGTGTCTGCACTTGTATTCTCCATTTAATTGATTACTCACCAACTCTGAATCACCTCAACCTCAACCTCAGTTGCCCCCAACTCTATCAGGATTTCTAGACCAATTATCAGTGCCTCATATTCTGCCCGATTGTTGGTAGTTTCTTGATAGTCCAAGAGGAATGAATAACAATGATGAATTCCTTTGGGGTCAATTATGACAATACTGGCTCTAGCATCATTTTAAGTGCAAGAAGTGTCAAAATATAGTCTCAAATGAGTAACCCAGAGGCTGGTTGTTCTTTTTATTTCCTGCTGGATCCACTATTCCTTACCTAAGATAATCTTGTTTGGTGGGATCCATATGTTGGCCATTTTCCTAGGATGTTAACAATTTCATCTAGAGAGTCTTGATGCTCAGCCAAGAAATTTACTTTTACTTGCTCTTTGACCGCCCTTTGAAGCACATACTAAAAGCTGAAATCTGATAATGCCAGAATCCACTTCCCAATCCGCCCTGTTAGCGTTGGTTTTGACAGCATGTATTTGATTACATCTGTTTTGGCGATAATGTGAATATGACAAGGCAACATGTAATGCCTTAGCTTGCTGGTAGTGAAGTACAAGATTAGGCACAATCTTTCCATTGGGGTATATCTTTTTTCAACCTCAGTAAGGATTCTACTGAGGTAATATATTGCTTGCTCCTTCCTGCCTTCATTATTTTGAGCTAGTAAGCTTCCCATTGACTTCTCCGAGGCAGAGATGTAAAGCCTAAAAAGTTTTCCCCTTTGAGGTAGCATGAGTAATGGTGAAAAAGCCAAGTAAGCTTTTATGTCGTTGAAAGCCCCCTAATACAGCGGTCCCCACTTAAATTATTCTTTCTTCTTTAATCTTAAAAAATGAGTTAGTGGCTAAATCTTGCCCGCTAGGTTAGCAATGAATCTCCTTAAGAAGTTAATTTTGCTCAGTAGCCTTTGAAATTGTACTTTGTTGGTGGGCAGAGGTGTCTCCATTATCGCTTGAGCTTTGTTTTTTTCAACTTCTACACCTCTTTAATGAACGAGGAATCCCAAAACATTGCCCGGTCTCACCCCAAATGCACATTTCTTTGGATTCATTTTTAACTTATGGACCCTCATTCTTGTCAAGGCTTGCCTGAAGTCTACAAGGTGTTCCTCTTCGGTTTTAGATTTTACCATGATGTCATTAATATATACTTCCCTGCTATGGCTAACTAAGTCATGGAAGATGGCATTCATCGCTATTTGATAGGTTGCACTAGCATTCTTAAGCCCAAATGGCATGACTAAGTACTCATATGCTCCAACATGCCTCGGGTACCTAAAAACTGTTTTATGTATATCTTCTTTAGCCATTTTTTATCTGATTATAACTTGCATTCCCATCTATAAAAGATAAGACTTTGTACTTTGCAATGACATCGATGGACAGGTCAGCCATGGGCATGGGATATTCATCTTTGGGTGTAGCACCATTAATGTTTCTATACTCAACACATCATCGTACTGCTTCTGTTATGGCTTTTAATACAGGTACAATGTTAGCCAACCACTCCATGTATTTGGCAAACTTAATAAATCCAGCCTTTACTAGCTTTTCAATTTTTTTCTTTGACCTTCTCTTCGTTTTCTTTTGACATCATCCGTGGTGCTTGCTTGACAGGTTTATATCCCTCCTTGATAAGCATTCTGTGTTCTACCAAGGTTGAATCTAAACCTGACATTTCCGTATAGTGCCAAGTAAAACAATCTTTATATTCATGCAGAAGGCTGACAATTCTTGCCCGATCATCAATTTCCAATAGGCCACTAATCTGTATAGGCCTTGGATCCTCTTTAGTCCCCAAATCGATGGTTTCCAAAGGGTCTTTTACCTCTGGTTATGGCTTGTCCAGTTCTTTGCACAAAAAATCAACCAACTTCTGACTCTCAGGCAAGTCTTTTGGCCCATCTAAGTCATATACGCACTTAGCCATTCGTATGGTTTCTTTTAATTCTTTCCCAAGAAACTCTTTTTCCTTTCTATTCTGGCCGCTCAACGTCTCTTATTGCCATTCCTCATTCTTTTTGGTCGAGCTCTGCCATTCTTGCTTCTTTTCTCTCCCATACATCAACAGTCTTTTGATTAAGGACCTGACTGCAATGACTTGGTCATTTCTTCGTTGTTCTGACATTACTGGAGTTGGGTGATGAGACAATGTGGGGTCTATCATACTCTTCCTTTGTAAAGAATAGTCTTTCTTCCAGAAGCTTTTGGGTCGTCACCTTAGTAGGGTAGCCGTTCTCATCAGCTCCTGAACACTGTAGATTCCTAATACTAGGATTGTAGAAATTAGCTTCTGCTACATTAGCCGTGAAAAGGAATGGCCATGATTCAACCTGCACCATTTCCCAAAATCCTGGTTCTGTGGCCTGTTCCTTGTGGTAAACTGCCACTTATTGATGTAGTGTAAAGGCAACGGAGAAACTCTGGTGGATCCAACCCCTCCCAAGTAAGGTTCCGTAAGTGGAAGTACACTCCACCATGCAAAAAGCCAGCATAATTTGCTTGGACCCCAAATCTACCTCCAAAAGTAATAATCCATAGGTCCTCGTAATGGCCCCAGAGAAGCTAGACACCGTTAAGTATGTAGGGATGAGATCTTCTTTACCTCTACCTACCTTCTTCATCTGCTTATATGGCAACACACTAACCCTAGCCCCTCTAACAATCAAAACCCTCTTAAAGGGTACTCCTTCCAAATGCGCAGTTAGATATATGGATTTGAGATGGTTGGCCAGGGTCATGTTTGGACGGCTGAATACCATTCTATCTAAATAGACTCTCTTGGGCAACTCCATTCTGCTCGATTATTTCTTCCCTGCTTCTTTGACACCAACATGCATCATCATTGGTTCTGTTGCCAAATAATCACCCTTTATTGTGGTGGGTTGATTAGGCTCAGCACAAAACATGGTTGATAAAACATATGTCATGTATACGTGGAAGTTGCTGGGTCCAGGTCGCTCATTCTTCTTGCCCCCAATATGGCTGAGAAATTTGTCTAACTAAACTTGTGCCATTTCTGGCAGCATCAATTTAGGCAATCTTTTTTCTTAAGCCATAGCAAAGTTTGGCATTTGTTCTGGAACCTCACAAAAAGTATCAATCAACAATGGTAAGGGTATTCTCCTTTCAGGTGAAATGGTTCCACAACAAATTGGCTCTAGGTTCTATACTGGCGTTAGGATCATCACCATGTCCTCTTGGGGCCTTCTCAAGATCTGGTATTTCCCAGGATGGGGGTTTTGTGGCATATGGTCCCCTTCGCCCTCAATCTTGCTATTAGCTCACTCTACTTCTTCCTTGTTTTTTCCAGTGAAGTTGGTTCATGCCTCCATAAGGTACCTTTTCAAACATCACATTCTCTCAGGTTTCAAAGGTAGTGGGGATTTTCAGGAAGTTCATGTGGGCATTGTGTTGCCTATGGACCCTCCTAATCATAAAAGGTCCTATTTATTTAATAGGTCTCCCATCTTTCCCAACCACATACCACTTTCGCCCGAGTCAGGCATGATTCTTCTTTGTGACTAGATTCACAGTTTTCTCCCTTCTCTTGACGTCTCCCCCGTCATAACTTGGCTGAAGAGGTCATATGTCCACCCATCTTGGCGACTTGGCCTCTTTGTCTTCCACTTTTTCAGAGACTTCATGGTTTCTAAAAACCTTTAATAACCCTTTGAGTTGGGAATCTCCTCCCAATCTTTGGAAAACATTCGTGGAAGTTGTTTCTCTTTCAGCTGCCAGTATGATGCTCCTGCGGGCCTCTAGCTCTCATTTCTCTCTTCTTTTGATCAGCTCTTGATCAATAATTGCTCCTGACGCTAGCACATCCAGTTCACATTGCATTTATTGAAGGATTATTTTAGAGAAACATGTTCATTTAAGCAATATCATTAGCATGCAATTAACAAATTAAAGGCGGAATCATGCTTGCATATACTTAAAAACAAAACATTACCCATGAATGTTCAAAGCCTAGTAGATTGGTGAACCTTTAAACAACTCAAATCAAAGTGAGTTGAGATTTATACCTTTGTAGATTCCTCTTTGCTTAAGCAAAGGCTAATCACCCAAAGAGAGGGCCTTCATTCCTTGCATCTAAAATCTATGGATTTGGTTGGATGAAAAGTTTCTCCAAGTTCTCAAAATTGAGAACCTCTAATTCACCACACCAAGGTTTGATTTAAGAAGAAATGAGTGACCTTGGAGGAGTAGGATTGCTAGCTAATCCCTCCAAAGGGGGCCGGCCATTTCTAGAGAGAAAGGAGTTGTGTTTTCTCCAATTTCCCCAAAAGAAAGCCTTAAATGAATTTTGGCTATAAAGTCAAATTTATACCTTAATTCATTTGAGTGGCAAACTTGTAAATAAGTCCAAGTTTGCTACCCTTCATTAGTTGGCCGGCCTTAGGGATTAATTGGGCTCTTTGGGCCTTTGTGAATCATTATTCATTAAGTTGTCATACAACTTAAGTTAATGGACTTGACGTTCGAAGCCCATTGGGCCTTAAGGTCCAAAACTATCCCGAGGTCTCTAACGAACTCATTCGTTTGATTAATTAACATATTAATTAATCCTTGCCATAAATAATTAAACCATTTAATTATTCTTACACATCTCCGTTGAATCTTCAATCTTTACCTTACACGGTGTACGATCCATTAGGTTCCTTTTAGCGAGGCAGTGGGCGATTCAAACTCTTTTAAATCGATTGTGAATTTGAAACTAACTTTCAATTCTCCCTTTAGTGTTTATACACGTTTAGGGCTTCCACAAACCATGAGTGACACCTAGCAGCATATCATGGTTACCCAAGCTAATCAGAAGAGGTAGAGAACCTATTCAGTTTAGGATTACAAATGCAATACGGTCCTTCTCTAATACAATACTCTTGACCACATTGTTTGGCTTGATAGTTTATTCATGTCTACTATCCAATGTGAATCTCGTGCTTATATGATTCCATTGAATGTGATCTGGAACACATTCCAACATCTCATTCATATTCTGGCCAGACATTCTAAATCATATCATAGAGTATTCTCCCTCAACGGTTTGAAGGTTAGAGATCCCTTGTTGCGCATTCACTTGTCTCCATGACTAGATAGCTTGACCCCAACCATGCCGTGGACACTCCAAAGGAATGCCATTTGACACGATCAAAGATCAAGGACCTAACCACAAGACAACTATGATGCCTCAGGTCAAAGGACTAATTTGCATTATCCTAACCATGAGTTCTCACGTGACATGAATATGAGAACTCGTCGTTGATCGTGTTCAGTGAACTCATTCTCTATTGAGCACCTACGTACCTGTCTTGGTATCACTCACACCAATGACTCGAGACTAGTCACTCTCCCTGAGAGAAGACATAGCACGTACTGATCTTAACGGACTGTCAATGCCCAATTGGCAATCCTATGATCAGGAACGTTTAGGATGTGTCTACAAAAGAATGGTCTCATGAATCTAACTTCTTTTAGATTGCATTCTCCCAATCACATATTCCTTGGACTTTATCGTTTAAGCATATAACATTTATATGAGACCGCTCAAACAATAATCTTTGCCCTTGATATTAAACTAGATTAGTTTAACATGTGAAATGTCCGTAAAGTATCATCATATGATTGGTTTTAGGGCACATTTCCAACATTTATTGCACATCATCACTCATTTGACAATAGCTGCTTTGGGCTGTTCGGGCAACTTGATAGCCCCTTCTGTGAGCCTGTTAGCCGGCCGTCTTTTAGCCTTTACTTCTCAAGTGTCTTTTCCCTTCCCTTTTTCTACCCAAGTTAAGTTGATCATGTTAATTTGGGCCTCAGGGAAAGAGCCTGTGTCAATTATCATGTTAGCTTGGGGTTTCTTTAGCAGCAGCTTTCCTTTGACAATGAGATCTTGTATCCAGTTTCTAAACTGGACACAATTAGCTATAGAGTGGTTAAATGTGTAATGCAACTTGCAATACTTCTTCCCTCTCATCTCTTTTGGTTTGGGTAGATTCTTGGTGTTGTCGGGCACAATTACTCTTGCCGCACCAATTCTTCGTTGATTTTAGCGGCCTTGGTCAAATCAAATGAGTAGCTATGATATTTGGGAAGCTTCATAGGGATAAATCTTCAATCGTTCATTACCACATTCTGGTCTTTAACCGATTGGACCAACCCTTTCACCATTAAAAGCTTAAAGGGAGTAATAATCTCCACAACACACATCTCTATTCCTTCTCTTTCATGGCCCTCAGCCTGCTCCTGCTCAACTCCTTCAAATTCTACATGGTGAATTGTGGCACTGTTTTTATATAAAGGAATAGCCTTGGAAGAGTGCTTTATTGTTGTTTCTCTAGTAACAACTTCTCATAATTTATGGTGGCGATTACCAACTCTTGCAATTCATTGAACTGCACATCATAAAATTTCTTCCTTAGCGGCAACCTCAACGCCGTTTGAGCAATGGATATGAGTTGTGCATCGTTAATGGGGAACTGACACCTCATTTGTGTCTTTCTGAACCTTATCATGAAGTCTTCCATGGATTATGCTCATACTGCTTCAGCTCCACTAAGTCGTTAATGGACATCTCGAGCTCCACCTTATAGAACTGCTCGTGGAAAACCATTTCCAATTGCCCTTAATTTGCAATAGAATTAGGTGGTAACAGAGAGTACCACATGGAAGCTAGACTGATCAATGAGTTCCCAAACAGTCTCTACTTATAATTGGGATTGTCCTAGAATGTCACACAATGGTTGGAGAACTTAAAAATGTGATCCCTCGGAGACACACCAGCATCTTCCCTGTTAAATGTTGAGAATGCGGGCATCTTGAAGTTTAGGGGAAGCGGGTTTTGTTCATCAATGTGCTTAGGGTAAGGCTTCTAGTAACTGACTCTGAATAGCAGGCTAGCTTGTGGTTCGACGTTCTGGACCACCATCATCCTTAATTCAGCCATCTTCTACCTAAGTTGCTGATTAACAGTATTGTCAAGCAGGGTATACGGTGGTTCCCACTTCGGGCTATGATCGTTGCTCGTGGTAATCTTTTTTTCTTGGTTCGGGCCTCCTCTATTTAGCTCATCCTCTCTTATTGGCCAATGGTGGTGGCCTATAAGGGAGAGGTTTATCCCCAATGGTGGGCTCACTATTCCCGCTATACTCTCCAATTATATGGGGCATCCCATACCTCTTCTTGTATTGCATGCCTTGCCCTCCTACTATCTAGTGAGAATAACAGGGTGTCCAGCAACTCTTGCTTCCGAGATCTGCTCCATTACTGGCCGGTAGACTTCAGATCCTTCTTTCATCTTTCCCCTATCATTTTCTTCTTCTAGTAGATGAAATAGGGGAACAATTGGTTCTTTGCAAACTTATTGTTAAAGAGCATAGTCTGCTGACTTCTCCCCTAGTTTCCACCGAGATTTTCTCCATACTTGTCAAGACTTCCAGGTCTTTATTAGTGATTTTTCCTCCTGACTTTTCAGATGAAGTCGAGCTTTCTAGAATGGCTGATCTTTATAAGGAAGGGAGATCTTCTTGTCGATTCGTCATGTTTGATCTGAATAAATTTTGGGGTGGCCCATATTTTGTAGTTTACCTGAAAGTTTGCTCCTTTCTTCTTCTTGGCATACAAGACTTCTGGTGTCCCACCGGGCATGCCAAAACTATGTTCGGGGGAAGATTTTCTCCAACGGGGAGGTTCCTCGGCACCTCAGCACAGCTCCCCTGGGGATTGACACGTTGGTTTGAATATGTTTGGTAGTCGAGCTCTTGCTAGTTTGTCTGCTGCCAGAACAAGACATAGTTAGTTCTGAAAGGTGTATTTATGGGGCATTAGGTATAGGCCTTGAGGCTCACAATCAAAACTAACTACATGCTTAGGTGTGCCACTGCTATCTCATTATAGTAGACGTAGAACAAGTATGTTTAAGTCGGTTTCTTGAGCCTGAAGTTACTCGGACTTCTTGTTATTAAAGGATTGTCATGGATGGGTTAAGTCCATATTAAGTTCATTCTTGCCTTAAGATTAAGGATTTTCAGTTATCGTTTTGTATGCTTGAAGAAAGGGTGTCCAAAACCCCTTAAGTCATTTGTTTAGTTCAAGATTGGTTTTAGATGCAAGAAAATCCATAAAGATAACCAGATCTAAGCACAAATAGAACTCTCAAAGTAGAAAACAAGTTGAAATGACTTGAATACATGCTGGACAATATGCTAAATGACAGATCTACTAGTTTAGAAAACAAACAAAGAGCTATGGGTAAGATTTCACCTTGTCTAGCAAGGTTGAACTTCTTGCAATTGCTTCTCATTGAGTTTACAAAGGTTGTAGGCTTGAAAAGTAATGGATGGTAAACAAGTTTACATAAAGGGATCGATACTACTAGAGTAGCAAAGCTTTAAAGTAAAGAAAGATGAACTTTCTGGGTAGGCGATGCCTAAAAGATTGGAGATCTGGGCTGTTTACAGCTTAAGTTTGCTAATCTAGCTTAAAAGTAGAGTTTGAAAGTTTGTTTGTTTGATTGGTTGAGTGTCTTTGTCTCTAGGGCCACTTCCTCTTTTTATAGGCAGATTAGCCTGACTGTAGCGGTTGTGCTTTTGCCCGAAAGCGCTCGGAAGGTAGTGAGTCATTGCCTCTTTTTTACTTAAATGCCACTGGAAAGGGCTTTTTGGAGGAGATTAGGCTAGTCTCCATCACTTGTCACTTCCATAGGTAAGCAAGTGCCTTATTTGTGATTGAGAAGGCTTCACTTCGTCCTTGGGCTTTTATGTTGGGCTCCAGATGAATCCCTTTCTACTTAACATCCTTGGGCTTTATTCAATTTGGCCTAAAGTTCAAATATTAATCCAAACAATAACCTCCTACCCACACCTCTCTCCTCTCGACGGCTATCACCACAATTCCCCCAGTTCATCAAACACTTACGTGCACTCTTCATCCACCATGGTACCTAATTCCTTGACGCTCGAAATCAGGGTGATCTCCCCCGAGAACCTGAAATTAGATCGAAAACCCATTAAGAAAAACTCCTTTGTGGCCGTCCGGATAGAAACCAACACCCAGTTCCGCACCACGGACATGGACACCAAAGACGGGGAAAACCCACAATGGAACGAGAAGTTTGTGCTCGACATGCCAACGCACTCAAAATCCATCATGGTGGAAGTCCAATGCAAGACTTCATCCGGCGTCAGGACGATCGGGACGGGGACGATTCCAGCATCAATTTTGTTGGCGGTTACCTGCCAGAGGGTTACTTGTATTTTTTTTAGTTACAGGCTGATGAATCACAAGGGGAGAGGAATGGGATTATTAATATTTTTGTGAGGATGAAGGTTCCGGAGATGTACGCTTGTGCAAGTTCAACGACGTGGTCTCACTTGACGATGGGGTTTCCAGCGCTGGGAACAGTAGTTTTGGCAACGATGGCATTACGACTGGAGTTCCGGTTTGGTATGGTGCCATTTAATTTTTTGTGCATAAATATTAGAGGACGTTGGCTTCAGACGTGGCTCAAAGAAGGCTACAAAGTAAAAGGCCTTAATGACAATGAGGGAAATTGGAAGACTGATAAAAATGATTTGACTTTGGTTAATGAGAATACAATCGATGCAAACCATTTAATTCGTTGTTTCAATACTTGATTTTTTTTTGTTTTTTTGTTTAAAAGAAATTTTCTCAATATATTAGTGATTGTAATTTTATATTATCAACGCCCACCATTTCCTCTATTTTTCTACTTGCACAACACATTTACAATGTGCCGGCAGCAGGCAGCAGGCAGCAGTAAAACAGATATATTATATATACACTGAAACCAATTTACGTACAACATGATACGGAAATGGTGTCGAATTCATTGTGATATTTGAAACAGCTGACAGCGGCATTGGTCGAGTAACGTACACCACCTTTGACTTGATTAACCAGTGGTTGGGAGAGACATGTTACTGAAAAACCTAACAATTAAGGCAATGCACCACTTTCTAGGAATATTCTACTATTGGTCGTTTATTTACTATTTTTTTAAAAAACAATATTATCTATTCTAATGGGGAAGGAGTGGGCTTAACCTCACAATAGGCTAGCAATAATGTGGTTTAAAATCGCCTGTAATGAGAATTGAACCTAAACCCTCTTACTTACAAGCGAAGAGAAATACCATTAGACCGTAGTACTAAATGGCTATTTATTAGTTACCTTGTAAAATTTTGTGGGCCCAATAAAACTGTTGATCTCTGAATTAAAAATTTGTAAGTAAATGTTTTTTCATGTAATACCATTAAAATTAAGTTCAAAATATTGAGTTGAAATGGAAATAATGATGAAAATTAATTTTAATAGAATTACCCTAAAAAAACCATTCTATTGTCATGCCCTGTGACAAATTCAAAAACCAATACACATAAAATTTTAATTAATGGACCAACGCTCTAATTCTACTAAAACTTAAAGGCCAATCCAATTTGCTTTTAAAAATGAAAATGTCTAGTTTTCCTTAAATCTTCTTTTTGAATGCCTAATCCTTCATGAAAAATAATCCCCCACGCATTAATTACGCATAGTAACCATCTATTATATTTTCTTATTTAGCATTACAACAACTTAGTTTACACAAACTTTATATAATATATCGATTATGGTTTCCCTAATATCGATTTTGGGTTTGTAATTAAACATTAAAGTCCCATGTTGACCTCAAAATGGCCTGGCAAAAGTGCTCATTAAACACCTTCAATTGATTGCTCGGTTGTTGGTTATACGTACCATACTTCCCTGTCTAGGATCATGCACTACTTTAGCTATGTTAATCCACATGAGGCCCATGTCACCCAATCTTATTTGAACGTTACAGTTGGTAACTGAGTACAAACCTATAGTTTCGTACTTACGCATTTTGGGTGTACATGTTATGTGCCAATTGTGCTGCCACAATGTACCACTATGGGTCCACACAAAAGGATTTGAATCAATGTCGATTATGACTCTCCTACACCCTTGCAAGCGATTATGTCACTTCAATGAGATAGATCATTAGACAGTTACCAAACACTTTCTCTAATCTAGTAAATGTGACAAGATCGCATATACCACCTGCAAACATGCTTGCAAGGAAAGACATGTTTACTAGATCAGAAAGGGACAGGGCGCTACTAACGTGTATTGGACATCCCCTGAAGGTAAGTTAACCGCACCTAATGGCCGATCTTAATAGCCGCCAGATCAATTAGTTCTCTGCCAGAAGTGCGACAGATCATTCAGTTCAAAGGATTCACCTCCCTCAAAGTATAGGAACATGGCACAAACTAATCTCTCCCTCGATCACTGTCTCAATCATTTCCATCTCTTGAGATTAAATCCAGATTATTCCCGTAACATGAAGTTCTTGGTCTAGTATACTAGTTTACATGAGATACGGAATTGGAATGAGATTATTATTGATGATATTTCAATTATATTTTACTGTCCAACATAAATGAAAAACGACGATATTGAACTGCGTTTCCTTGATTACTAACAACGTAAAATTGATTGGTCAATTAGAAATAAACAATTCATGTTGAATTAGATGAATGAAATAGTGCGATATAACGCTGCCTTATGGCGGAAGACTTCTCTCATACGCCATGTGATTGATTATAGCATATAAACGTGGTTATAACGTATCTCTAGGATCATGATACGAAATATACATGAAAGTTTTCGAAGGACTTACATGTACTGATTCAAATAAGTTCTATACCACAAAACACCCTCTCGGTTTAGATGAGGCTTTCACTTTATAGATGCATAACAATTCGAGCAAATGTGGTATACTTGTCTAAGTGAATATTTGATCAGTTAGGGACAATGTCCTTGTGTCTACAAAATTCGAAATTGCTAGACTTGCAGTTTATGCTAATGATACGAATCTCGCTAAAACTTTGTAAGAGCTTGAAAAATCTTGGGAAAACTCGATGCTACCTTGACCTTAAGTTTTGCGCATAGTTCTGATTGTATTATGGTCTACCAGTCAAACTAGATCCAGAAGGTGATGCTTTTGAGTAAAATCTTGTCATCTGTATGCTAGATGCAATTGAGACCTTTACGGAGGTTATGTTCCTAAATGGTTACGTCTTTACCGTTACGGAACACCACAATATCTTGGAGATCAACTAGATAGACCTCAGTTGCAAAATCTTTGAATCGTTCCAAGACTCACCGCATGTCATCAAGTGAAAGATATAGTCCAGAACTCTTGTTGAGCATATTTGAAGTCCAGTGATTTTCATCCATCATTGAGTCCCAACAACGATTCATGAAGACAAAGTCATATGTATCGACCAAATTATGACAGATCCAACAAGTTAACACCAAGCATATTGTGTCTACATCAGCAAGGGTATCCGACGACTGAAGTCAAGCAGTTCGATCTCAGACAACCTTGCTTACCTTTACACAGAGTCACTGCTAAAGTCTACCTTCTAGAAGATTGTTCAAGAAATTAGTATGTGTAACTTTCTCGTTTGCAATGCTTGTAGTTTCCTTTGGAAATTCTGTCAAACTTAAGGGGAGTATCCAGAAGTATGCTCACTTGACCTTAATGTTTTTTTTTCTTCCTATGGTTAGGAGCACTTTTCCCACTAAATTTTTACTACTTGACTAGGTTTTGATGAGGCACCCATCCTAGGTAGGTCACAGCCTTGAATACGTTCTACTTACGTCATGAAGATGTATAGTTTTGACTTAATGCAACTTCTCACTTTTCTCCTTTGACTGTGGGCTATTGTCCCACTTTAGGCTTTGCCATAGCGAGGTTTTGTGAGTTTTACTATCTATGCATTCTTTTGTTTGTTTTGAGACTCGCATTCACTAATTTTGCCAACTAGATGAGACGACTTCATCAACTGCTTCTTCATTTGCCTAAAGATCTGGTGCGCCATCTACTTGAGTATTTGCACACTGATACGAGCATATTTATGCTACTTAGTTAGCTTGTTTTCTTGCATTTACGTAGTTAGTTATCATTTATTATAGTGATTTAAGCTATTTTCGTGTGTTTGTATCCAAATGGCAAATGAAGCAAGAAAGTGCGTTTTGGTGCATTTTAGAGCTAATTGAGCTTAAATGGAGTACATGCATATGGAGCACTATGGATGGACGAATTTGGAGGTCAAATGAGCCAGGAATCAGTTTTAAAGATGATGAAACAAGTTTGAGACAAAGAAGATAAGGAAAGTGCAAGAAAGGTGAAACATTATCCAAAACATTATCCATATCCTTATCTTATCCAACATTATCCAAACATGTTCCATAAAACATGCTACATGTTTCATGTCATGTTCCATGTCTTGTCTCTTCTAGAAGGCCTTATCCATTCCTAAAGACATGCCTTGTGTTTCATGTCTTGTTCTTTCCTAAAAACATGCTGAAATGTTCTTTCTAGAAGTCTAAAACAGAATTCCTACAAAGGTGGCACCTAGAACCCTTCTAGAAGGCCTTTGCCTTGTCTTGCAATCCATTCCCCTTTCCCTCCAAATTGTACCGCACATATCCCCTTGTTTCCCTTGGTTTTCTGACTTCTAGAAGGCTTATCTTAGGCCTATGAAGCTACCGCACCTTTTCCCCTTTTCCCCTTTGGATTTATGATTTAATTGGCCCCTTTCCTTGTGGATTTGGGTTAATTGGGCCATAAACCTTTTCCTTAGTGGACTTACAATTCCTGTCACACCTAGGGGGCCTAATCCATCACTTATGCTAAGTCTAAGCCCTAATCTGATTGACCTAGGATTTGTGGTGCCTATATATATACATATTTTACATTGTGCCGCACCCTGATGCTTCATTATCCCTCAATTCAATTCAGCCGCACCAATTCTCCTTCATTCATTCATTCATTCATCCATTCAACCCTTCACTCACCCTTGCCGCAACCATCAATACACCACCATTCATTCAGCCGTAGCCACCATCATACAACCATTCCTTCACCATGCACAACCACCATTCAACCACCATAGTCGCACCACCTTCCCACCACCACAAAGACTACTTTGTGCCGCCACCTTTGGAAGAGATAGAACCTGTGCCGTGCAGCCCAAAGGAAGGAGAAGGCTTACGCATGCCATATGCCACCATTGGAGTGTTTGGAGTTCTTTCTTCTCTTGTTTCTGTTTTCATGTTTAATTTAACTTGCTGTTTAATTATGTTAAACATGTGGAACTAATTTCTTTTTAGTTAGAGGCGAATTTGAAGCCATGGACATATGTTGGTTATGATTTGATTTACTCCAGTTATGAATTCATGAACTATGGATGTGGTTTACTTTTCTGTTTTGATTAAGAACTTGTTTATGTATGTGGGTTGAGGGTCGACACTTAATTTGCATGCCTAAACTCGATGCTAGGATATAAGGGAATTTCACCTAATAGTTATGAACTTATTGATAGTAGCATATTTATGCTACTTAGTTAGCTTGTTTTCTTGTACTTACATAGTTAGTTATCGTTTATTATAGTGATTTAAGCTATTTTCGTGTATTTGTAGGTTCAAATGGCAAGTGAAGCAAGAAAGTGCGTTTTGGTGCGTTTTAGAGCTAAATTGAGCTTAAATGGAGTACATGCATATGGAGCACCATGGATGGACGAATTTGAAGTGCAAATGAGCGAAGGACGAATGAAGAGTCAAAAGTGGAAACCGAAGTTTCTAATTTGGGAAGTTTCTAATTTCGAAGGTTTCCATTCTTGAAGAGTTTCTATTCTTGGAATGGAGATGTCCTAATCTTGTCTAGAAGGCCATTTCTGGGCCTATGTCAATGCCGCACCATCTAAGCCTTATCCATCTTGGATTTCAGATTTGAGTGGCCTTGTTTTGGGTTAATTGGGCCAAAGCTATTTTTCCTTGTGGACTTCCACTTTGTGCCGCACCTAGGGCTTTCTAGAACTAATTTTGCCTTGCCTTGCAAGGCCTTTCCTTGGCCCTAACAAATCAGCCGCACCTAAACCCTAGCCCAACCCCTTTGTGCCGCACATAATTCTTTCTAGAAACCCTAGCCCTTTAAACCAAATCAGCCGCACCCTAGGGCCCAATTCCCTTTAGTTTCTGATTGTTTTAACCTAATTTCTGATGGATTTGGCCTTTTAGAAGCCTTAAACCTGATTCACCTAGGGTTAGAAGTTTATATATTTGTGTTTAAGGGTTGGCCGCAAAAGGAATCATTTTCCCCACTCAGAAACTAAAGTGCCGCACCCTTCCTCTCATCCATTCCGCAACCATTCATCCAAAATCCAGAAATTCACCCTTTGCCGCAACTCCATAGCCACCACCACTCAGCCACCATCACATCCACCATCCCTACAACCCTTGCCGCACCTTCCCACCATCATCACCACCGTGTGCAGCCACTTTGGGAGAAGAAGGAACCTGCACCGTGCACCACAAAGGAGGGGAAAAGCTTTGCGCAAGCAATCTGCCACCATTGGAGTGTTTGGAGTTCTTTTCTTTTCTTGTTTCTGTTTCATGTTTAATTTAATTCGTTGTTCAATTATGTTAAACATGTGGAACTAATTTCTTTATAGTTAGAGGCGAATTTGAAGCCATGAACATATGTTTGTTATGATTTGATTTACTCCAGTTATGAATTCATGAACTTTGGATGTGGTTTACTTTTCTGTTTTGATTAAGAACTTGTTTATGTATGTGGGTTGAGGGTCGACACTTAATTTGCATGCTTAAACTTGATGCTAGGATATAAGGAAATTTCACCTAATCGTTATTAACTTATATTCATGAGTAGTAAAGATCGCTAGTCACGATTATGTTTAGTAAACCCTAGGTTGGATTAACATGCGTATTCCATGGTTATGAATGCCTAGTCGTTGTTTATGATTTCCATTGAGCGTAATGATTCTTGTTGAATGTCTCTATCATGCGTATTCCATAGTTAGGGACTTTGATGAGGAATAATTTGGTTGCGATGCGTATTCCATTCAATCCAATGAATTTAGGGAAATCTGAGAATTAATTAGTTCAATACAATTAATTTGGGACATCGTCATTCATAAGTTCATTGAAATCGTAACTGGGAATCAAGTTGTATGCATATGTTCATGTGTGGATAAGGAACCCTCTAACTAGTTTGTCTCATCATTCAATTCATTAGAAATCTGTTTTAGAATCTGTTTTATTTTCAAGTTTCTGTTTTAATTCTAAATTCGTCAAAACCAATCCCCCATTTATTTTAAAGTGTTAGATTAGTTAGAAATACATTTAGATTGTGTTTCTAGGAGTTTTGAGTCAAGTTAGAACCAATTTTCGTCAAAAATTGTGTTTGTGCTCAAAACTGCCCAGAAAGTGATTTTGAGGCAGTTTTGAGTGTTTCTGGGCTGTTTTGAGTCTTTTGCTTTGTTTAAGTGTTTTAAACTCTAGTTTTGCATTCTTTGAGTCTAGTTTAGTGTTTTACATTGTGTTTTTACGTTTTTGAGTCAGTTTCACATTGATTAGCATCCCTAGTTAATCCCCGGTCTAGAACGATCCCTATTTGCTCATATACTACAATTGTCATCCATAGGGTTTAATTTGAGTGTCAATCTAATTTTCACATCAAATTTTGGCGCCGTTGCCGGGGATTAGCAAAATTGCTAATCCCTTGTGTTTACTGTGTATTTTAGTTCAATTTATCTAGTTTTCTGATTCAGTTTTGTTTTCTTGTTTTCTTGTTTTGTTTTCTTGGTTATGGCAGCGGACAATCGTACGATTAAGGAGCTCTCGGCCTCGGGGTTGGCCAATGCCGCACCATTATGCATTCAATACCCCGTGGCTGCCCAAGGCAAGACCGCTGAGTTCGAGTTGAAGTCAAACTTGTTGCACCACATTCCAAAATACCATGGGCTGTCCATGGAAGATCCCAACAAGCATCTCAAGGAGTTCGAGGTGGTTTGTTCGAGCATGACACCCGTCAATGTTGATGGGAACATTCTGATGATGAAGTCTTTTCCATTCTCACTTTTGGAAAAGGCTAAGGATTGGCTTTTCGAGTTAGCACCCGGAACGGTTACATCTTGGGATAGTATGAAAAGAGCTTTGTTGGAGAAATTTTTCCCAACTTCAAGAGTCATTCTCTTGAGGAAACGGATTAGTGGCATCCAACAAAATCAAGGTGAATCGTTTCCTTCTTATTATGAACGTTTTAAATCACTTGTTGCTTCGTGTCCACAGCATCAAATGAAGGAGGAGCTGCTCATTCAATATTTCTACGAAGGACTCCTTCCTATGGAAAGCCAAATGCTTGATGCTTCGGCGGGAGGTGCATTGGTGGATAAGACTCCGGGGGCTGCCAAAGTTCTAATTGCCAACCGAGCTCATAATGCACAACAATACGAAGGTGTTGGGCAAAGAGACCCCCCACGGCCACAAGTGAATGAGGTAAGTTCTACACCCGATATTCAATCCCAATTAGCTAACCTTACTTCTATTGTTTCTCAGTTGGCCGAGGGAATGAAGATTCGTGCACCAAGTGTTTGTGGTGTGTGCTCGATGCAAGGACATGCCAATGATCAATGCCCTCAATTGATTGAGAATGGAGGGTGGGAATCTGCCAATGCCGTGGGTTTTGGGAGCCAAAATCAACCACGCCATGATCCATACTCAAACACCTACAATTCGGGGTGGAGGGACCATCCAAATTTCAAATGGCAGGATCCTCAACAACCCCAACAACAAGGAGGATTTAGGCAGCAACCACCGGGCTTCTATACAAAGCCATTCGTCCCAAATCCAAACCAAGTGCAATCCGGCCCAACAAGCTCAGGTATGTCTTTAGATAATGATCAAGTTGTTAAGTTACTTACTACGTTGACGCAGGAAGTACAAACTCAAAACAAGGAGAGACAAATCCAAGACAAACGAGTGGATAATTTGGAGAAGCAAATGGGTCAAATTGCCGAGTTTATGGGGCAGATTAGAGAACAAGGCAAATTGCCTAGTTCAACCGTGATGAATCCTAAAGGTGGATTTGAAACTGCCAATGCAATCATGTTGCGAAGTGGCAAGGAAGTTGGAACCAACTCACAACCACCCAAATCAATTCAAAATGAGGACGAGAAGTTGTTGATTGAAGAAGAGGCACAAGCAAAACCCACGGCAATGGAGGATCCACCTTTGCCGCACTCATCTCATACTTCTAAGCCGTCCCAAGCCACCAAGGTACGTCCAAATTCAATTGTTTCTAGTACCATTCCATTGAATGTGCCCTTTCCTGGTAGGTTTTTGCAATCGAAGAAGGAAGAAGAGGACAATGACATTCTCGAGACTTTTAAGAAGGTGCAAGTCAATATCCCACTTATTGCCGCAATAAAGCAAATTCCAAAGTATGCGAAATTTTTGAAGAAGCTTTGTACATCAAGGAAGCGAATTCGGGACAAAGAAGTGGTCCAGGTAAGTGAGAATGTTTCAGCTATTTTACAAAGGAAGTTACCCGCTAAATGCAAAGATCCGGGTAGTTTTACAATTCCTTGCGTTATTGGAAATACTAGGTTTGAACATGCCATGTTAGACTTAGGAGCTTCAATTAACGTCATGCCATATTCTATTTATGCATCTATGAACTTAGGCGAGCTTAAAAATGACGGTGTAATTATTCAATTAGCCGATCGTTCTAATGCATATCCAAAGGGTGTTTTGGAAGATGTTTTGGTGCAGGTAGATCACCTAGTATTCCCGGCTGATTTCTACGTGCTTGAAATGGATGACTCGGGCCACTCTTCACCAATGCCTCTCTTACTTGGACTACCTTTCATGAAGACAGCCCAAACTAAGATTGATGTGGCTAAGGGAGCATTAACAATGGAGTTTGGTGGTGATATTATTAAGTTTAAAGTTTCTGAGTCTGTTAAGAAATCTAATGATGTTCGTTCTTGTTGTGCCATAGATGTGCTTAAAAATTTGGGGCAGGAACATTCATCCGCACCAATCAAAAAGGATGTGCCTAGAATCACCATCGGAGAGGGGATTGGAGTGGAGCATAAGAAACACGTCGTTACTCCCCAAACATCATATCTAGCTGAGAGCACCACCTTTGCTGCCCCTTTCGAGTCTTCATTTACATGCATTGGTAAGCCTCCTCCTCTAATTCCAATTCCTATTTCGACTAATAGGTTATTGCCTTCGGTGGTGCAGGTACCAAATGGAATCCATGATAGTGGGAGTGCGTACTTTGGGAAGCCCAATGCCACAATCTGGGAACATCACTATCCACTGCCATACATAGACCCAGTGCATGAGTATTTCAAGAAGCATGTCATGAAGGATGTACCCTTCCATGCCGTGGACCCTGGGGGAACTTAAACAGAGGTACCGTCCGGCTGGAAGACGTTAAAGCAAGCGCTTCTTGGGAGGCAACCCATGTGTTGAAACAAGAGAACGAAGGAACTTTCCCTCCAAACCCAGATTTGCGTCCCTAACCCTTCTCTTTCTTGCTTATACTCTGCCATTTGCGTTATGTTTGTTAGTTGTGTTATTTGGTTGTTTTTGTGAGTCTATGCTTGAAACATTGAGGACAATGTTTGATTTAAGTGTGGGGGGGGGGGGGGGGGGTAACCAAAGTGTTTTGATGCAAATTCGTAGGGTTTATCACTCATAACTTCTAAATGTTGTTCCTTGATGTTTTTAAGTGTTTTTAAGCTGTTTTAAGCTATTTTAATGTGTTTTGATTCAAAAATCCGAAAATCCCATAAAAATTTGAAAAATTGTTTTAAAAAACCCAAAAAGAGTTGTTTTTGTGTGTTTGTTTGTGTCTTAGGGTACCTTCCAACACAATGATGAGGATTCGGTTTGTAATTGCATGACTGTTAAAGAGAGTTGTAAACATGGATGAAAGTTTGATTTACTCTTTGGTTTATGCTTGGTTGTGGTTATAACTTATGAATTCACATGTAATCATAAAGGAAAAATCAGTTTTTGTAACATGCTTGAAGGAATGAACTCAAACTAACGCTACAACCTTGTGAGACTTGAGCCTAAACGTTTATTTGGAGAGTTAAAATCTGTGCATTCTTTGTTTTCTAAGTCGTTGCATGATCTCATTATTCCTTGCTTGGTTGCTACTTAGAAGGCGTTTCATCATATAGTTCCAAATGCTAGAACTCATGCCCATTTCATTCAAAGCATGTTAATTGATTTGCATAACACATATTCAAGATGAAGTTGTGTAGTTACCACCACCTTAGCCAAATGCCGCGTACCCCAATGTTCATTTATTTTGTAGGTTTAAACCCCATTGAGCCTTGTTTAGCCTATGTTCTTTGTTCACCCACGTTACCCTTACCTAGCCTAGAATAGGACCATCCATGCCTTTGTTCTTAAAGCATAGTGAACATGACTTAGAATGAATTCCTTTTGATTGTTCGTGTGCAGAAAACAAGTGTGGGGGAAGGAACTTATGTGTGTGATTTTGTGCCAAAAACATGAATTGGGCACAAGAAAAAAGAAAAGAAAAAAAAAATGAAAAGAATGAAAAAGAGGTCAAAATAAGTGAGAAAGAACTCACAAGTGTTGGTTGTTGAAGAGAGGGTCCAAAAAGTTGAATTAGACCCTAAGTATTGTGTACTTCACCCCTTGTGTGTCTAAGTGATTTTCTGCACTCAAAAGCGAATTCTAAGTGTCAATTTCATTATTTTGTTTACTATCGCTTTAAGAACCTTTGTTTATCCTTATTAACCTTTCTTTGGTAGCCAATACTCCGTAGCCTCGTTACAACCCTTAACTTCTATCTTGAGTGTTATGTGTTTCAATATGTGGAGTTTGGGATTGGTTTGAGCATATGGTGTCACTGGTTCTCGCATCTAAGTACTAGCGTTCCATTCATGAGATCATATCTAAACATGTTATTAACTCCGGAAATTACGTTCTTTGTTATCCATTTATGTGAGCATTCGTTTTATATTTACATCAATCTTCTCACATAGAACTAGTGTAGGGTGTGTAGTTAGAAAATCTGAGTGAAGATTGAGTGCATATCTTGTAAGGAATTGAGGGAATTCTCTAAGGCATGTTACTACATTCAAAACATCGTTTTAATTGATTAAATGTGAGCTAGTGAATGGTAATTATGATTAAGTATATGCTCAAGAGTACGGATGACTAAAATCTGTGGGGATAATGATCTTTGACATGTTATGTACCATTGGAAATCCCTGAGGCGAACGTTGGAAGGTTAGGTTATGTTTTGTTTCTTTGTTTTGCTCGAGGACTAGCAAAAGCTAAGTGTGGGGGAATTTGATAGTAGCATATTTATGCTACTTAGTTAGCTTGTTTTCTTGTACTTACATAGTTAGTTATCGTTTATTATAGTGATTTAAGCTATTTTCGTGTATTTGTAGGTTCAAATGGCAAGTGAAGCAAGAAAGTGCGTTTTGGTGCGTTTTAGAGCTAAATTGAGCTTAAATGGAGTACATGCATATGGAGCACCATGGATGGACGAATTTGAAGTGCAAATGAGCGAAGGACGAATGAAGAGTCAAAAGTGGAAACCGAAGTTTCTAATTTGGGAAGTTTCTAATTTCGAAGGTTTCCATTCTTGAAGAGTTTCTATTCTTGGAATGGAGATGTCCTAATCTTGTCTAGAAGGCCATTTCTGGGCCTATGTCAATGCCGCACCATCTAAGCCTTATCCATCTTGGATTTCAGATTTGAGTGGCCTTGTTTTGGGTTAATTGGGCCAAAGCTATTTTTCCTTGTGGACTTCCACTTTGTGCCGCACCTAGGGCTTTCTAGAACTAATTTTGCCTTGCCTTGCAAGGCCTTTCCTTGGCCCTAACAAATCAGCCGCACCTAAACCCTAGCCCAACCCCTTTGTGCCGCACATAATTCTTTCTAGAAACCCTAGCCCTTTAAACCAAATCAGCCGCACCCTAGGGCCCAATTCCCTTTAGTTTCTGATTGTTTTAACCTAATTTCTGATGGATTTGGCCTTTTAGAAGCCTTAAACCTGATTCACCTAGGGTTAGAAGTTTATATATTTGTGTTTAAGGGTTGGCCGCAAAAGGAATCATTTTCCCCACTCAGAAACTAAAGTGCCGCACCCTTCCTCTCATCCATTCCGCAACCATTCATCCAAAATCCAGAAATTCACCCTTTGCCGCAACTCCATAGCCACCACCACTCAGCCACCATCACATCCACCATCCCTACAACCCTTGCCGCACCTTCCCACCATCATCACCACCGTGTGCAGCCACTTTGGGAGAAGAAGGAACCTGCACCGTGCACCACAAAGGAGGGGAAAAGCTTTGCGCAAGCAATCTGCCACCATTGGAGTGTTTGGAGTTCTTTTCTTTTCTTGTTTCTGTTTCATGTTTAATTTAATTCGTTGTTCAATTATGTTAAACATGTGGAACTAATTTCTTTATAGTTAGAGGCGAATTTGAAGCCATGAACATATGTTTGTTATGATTTGATTTACTCCAGTTATGAATTCATGAACTTTGGATGTGGTTTACTTTTCTGTTTTGATTAAGAACTTGTTTATGTATGTGGGTTGAGGGTCGACACTTAATTTGCATGCTTAAACTTGATGCTAGGATATAAGGAAATTTCACCTAATCGTTATTAACTTATATTCATGAGTAGTAAAGATCGCTAGTCACGATTATGTTTAGTAAACCCTAGGTTGGATTAACATGCGTATTCCATGGTTATGAATGCCTAGTCGTTGTTTATGATTTCCATTGAGCGTAATGATTCTTGTTGAATGTCTCTATCATGCGTATTCCATAGTTAGGGACTTTGATGAGGAATAATTTGGTTGCGATGCGTATTCCATTCAATCCAATGAATTTAGGGAAATCTGAGAATTAATTAGTTCAATACAATTAATTTGGGACATCGTCATTCATAAGTTCATTGAAATCGTAACTGGGAATCAAGTTGTATGCATATGTTCATGTGTGGATAAGGAACCCTCTAACTAGTTTGTCTCATCATTCAATTCATTAGAAATCTGTTTTAGAATCTGTTTTATTTTCAAGTTTCTGTTTTAATTCTAAATTCGTCAAAACCAATCCCCCATTTATTTTAAAGTGTTAGATTAGTTAGAAATACATTTAGATTGTGTTTCTAGGAGTTTTGAGTCAAGTTAGAACCAATTTTCGTCAAAAATTGTGTTTGTGCTCAAAACTGCCCAGAAAGTGATTTTGAGGCAGTTTTGAGTGTTTCTGGGCTGTTTTGAGTCTTTTGCTTTGTTTAAGTGTTTTAAACTCTAGTTTTGCATTCTTTGAGTCTAGTTTAGTGTTTTACATTGTGTTTTTACGTTTTTGAGTCAGTTTCACATTGATTAGCATCCCTAGTTAATCCCCGGTCTAGAACGATCCCTATTTGCTCATATACTACAATTGTCATCCATAGGGTTTAATTTGAGTGTCAATCTAATTTTCACATCACTTATATTCATGAGTAGTAAAGATCGCTAGTCACGATTGTGTTTATTAAACCCTAGGTTGGATTAACATGCGTATTCAATAGTTATGAATGACTAGTCGATGTTTATGATTTCCATTGAACTTAATGATCTTTGTTGAATGTCTCTATCATGCGTATTCCATAGTTAGGGAGTTTGATGAGGAATAATTTGGTTGTGATGCGTTTTCCATTCAATTCAATGAATCAAGGGAAATCTGAGAATTGATTAGTTCAATACAATTAATTTGGAGCATTGTCATTCATAGTTTGTTGAAAGCATAACTGGGAATCAAATTATATGCATATGTTCATGTGTGGATAAGGACCCCTCTAACTAGTTTCGCACCATTCGATTTCATCATAATCTGTTTTTGTTCAAAGTTTGATTACAAGTTTCTGTTTTAAATTCAATTTCGTCTAAACAACCCCTGATCGGACCATATTTATACATATTTTTATATCAAATTCACTCATCTTTTCTTAGTTAGTTCATTTTATTTTGAGCTATTTACGTTATTTTTTATGTTTTATAAGTTTTTCAAGAAAAGAAAATAAAAATAGAATAAATGAAGTGTTAAGTAATTAATTCGTTTAAATTACCTTGCTTGTTGAATAGAACTTATTATTTAGAAAATAATTTATTTATATATTTATATAATTTATATATATATATATATATATTTAATGTGTTTGTCAAGCTGGCAAAGCTTTCGGTGGAAAGCATTGAGTGGAAGAAAAGAATAATCACATGCTGCCAGCGCCCACTGAAGGCAGTGCGGTACAGGGTGCAAAGCAGCCTTAGAGCCATTCACGGGAGAGCTCATAAAGGCAGAGTTCAGAAGGAGAGGGGGGAGGTCCTCTCGAGCACAGAAAATCAATAAGCTGCCTTTGAAGGCAGCTGTCCAGACAGCTTGCGGAGGCCAGAGAGAAATTGAGAAATCAGGCCTCGGGGGCATCCTTTGAAGGCTGGAGAGAATAAGAATAAAACCAGGAAATAGAGGAAGGCTTCGAGGGGAGGTCCTCCATTCGGTTGAAGGCAGAGAAATAAGAGCTCCTTGGGAGCTCACACGAGAGAGAAGGCAGAGCTGCTTTTGGCAGCTTAAAAGGGGGAGGTCCTGAGAAAACTGGGCAGCGCATAAGCTGCTAGGAGGGAGGATCACGGGGTCAAGGCAGCTGCTTGAGGAGGGCTTCTCGGTGCAAACAGGGGAGGACGGGAGAAAGTCACAAAAGGGAGGAAGGAGGGCTGCCAGATAAGAAGCCGAGAGAAGCAGCTTGGGCCGACAGAAGCCCAAGCACAGCCCAAGCACAGTGGCAGTGCACAATCCTCACAATCCCCATTTTGGTTTAATCCCTCCGAACCCAAACTTATGATTTTAATTTCTGTTTTTATTTTATAAATATGTGTAATTAATTATTTTGGCTAGAGGTTAATTCGAAACCATGATTATATTTGTAATTTGAATTGGTAAATTCAATTGTGATTTCTGAGTTGTGATTTAATTTGCTTAACTGTTTGATTAATAACTTATTTATGCTTGTCGATTAAGAATGCATACTTAATTTACATACATGAATTTGATGCTAGAATATAAGTGAATTTCACCTAATCGTTATAAACTTATATTCATGAGTAGTGAAGGTTGCTAGTCACAATCGCGTTAAGTAAATTCCTGGCAAACGTATCATGCTGTTCATAGTTACGAATGCCTTGTCAACACTTATGATTTTCTTAGAACTTAATGATTCTCGCTTGTATCTCTATTATGCAATTCATGTAGGGAATTTGTGGGGAATGTTTTGGGTTGTCGTATGCAATCATCCAATCCATTAACTTAAGGAAAATCTGAGAATTAATCTATGCAATTCATGGTTAATTTGGGGCGTTGAGAATTCATAATTTATTGAAAGAACAACTGAAAATCAATTTAGGTTGCATATGTGTCATGTGTGGAAAAAAACCCTCTAGCTAATCCGTCGTCTATCCGTTTACTTTAATTTGATGTTTTTGTTAATTTTATAATTTATTTAAGTTTAATTTACGTTTCATCCAAACCAAACCCCCCATTATTATAATATTATTATTTAGTTAATTTTTATTATTTTTAATCTTTTAATTTAATTTCCGTCTAATTAATTTCCTAGTTTTTATTTTAAATTGTTTTCATTATTTTGAGTCATTTTTAGTGTGTTTCGAGTTTTTAGCTTAGTTTGTATTTTCTAGAATCTTGAGTTGTTTTGAGTCTTTTGATTTATTTTAGTTTATTTGTTAGTTTTATTTTGAGTTATTTTAGTTAAGTGTTTTTATTTTAGTTTAGTGTTTTAAACTTTGTTTTTACGTTTTTAAATTATTTTAGAGGTTTTAGCAAGCCCTCCTAATCCCCGGCCTAGAACGATACCCTACTTACATCTATACTACAACTGTCAAAAAGAGGGTTAAATTTGTGTCGAGTTAATTCTCGCATCAAATTTTGGCGCCGTTGCCGGGGATTAGCAAATTTGCTAATCCCTTTATTTTTGTTTGTGTTTATTTTTATATTTGTATTTATGTTTTTATTTGTGTTTGTGTATTTTACTTTTGATATTTGATTTAGTTTTCGTTCTTTAATTTTAGGTACTAGAGAAGTAAGACATGGATTTTGCTAGTATTCAAGCTCAATTGGCAAATCTTACTTCTCAATTGTCACAGTATGCCGAACAGACCTCAATGCCAAGTGTCCCTACACTTGATGTGCCCTATGGGCAAGGTTATCAGACTCATCAATATCCTCAATTTTCTTCATATGACGATGATTGGGGATATCAAAGCCACAACCAATCAAGGGGCAATATGTATTCCAACGCTTGCAATTCGGATTGGAGAGGTTATTCAAATCAGACGTGGGATGAACCTCAGCAATTTCAACAAAGTGGATATTGGCAGCAAGATGATTTCTATTCAAGACCTATGCAGCCACCACAACATCCCCCACAACAATTCCAATCGAATTCAAGTATGCCCGTGGATTATAATCAAATTCTTAATGAATTAAACTCTTTGGTGCAGGGGTCACAAAATCAAGCTAAAGAGATTCACCAAGGAGAATATTGGCAGCCGTATGATGAGTTCTATACATCACCATCACAGCCACCACAACAATCTGCCCAATTCGATTCAGGTACATCTCTGGATAATGATACATTTAATAAGTTACTCACTTCTTTGAATCAGGGAGTGGAAAATCGAATCCAGGAGATGCAAGACCGGACCAACAGAGTGGACGAATTGGAGAGGCAAGTTGGGGAGATTATGGAGATCATGGCCGAGATTCAAAATCAAAGTGAACTCTCCAACTCACCTATTGAAAATTCAATGGCAGAAGTTGAAATCGATGAAGCCATCTCTTTGGAAGGTGACGTGGAGGATGAAGTTAACTTGGACGAATCGCCGCTGCAAGCAGAAGAGGAAGAGGACGACTTGGGCAGTTTAGACGAATTCTTGTCTCAAACCCCTCAAGTCTCTATGTCGTCCAACTATGGTGAGGTTGTTCCAAGTTCCATTCATTCTGACATTTTTCCACCGAATGTCTCTTTTCCTTGCAGATTTTTTCCAAATAACGAAGAAAGTGAAAAGGACATTGTGGACGCTCTTCCAGAGGTGCAAAGTGATATCTCAATTCTTGGTGCACCAAAACAAGTTCCCGAACCTTGTGCACCAAGAAAAATGATTCAAGATATCAAAGTGGCTGGAGAATGCGTTGAAAACATCCAAGAGGCTGTGCATGAGACAATTAAGCCCAAAGAAATTGAGTTTAATGATACGGGACAGGCCACAACCATCATAGTCAATCTGGCAAAGTTCAAAATCCCGGAAATATCCAAAGGCGTAGTTTTTGTATTTGAGTTTAAGTCGGAGAAAGGCAGTAAGCCATCTTCTCCAATTTTAATTTTACTTTTTACTAACACGTTGTTTTTAATGATTCAGGCACCCACTCGAGAATTTAGACCGCTGCCGAATCATTTCAAGTATCACCTCCCATTAAAAGATAAATTTCATGCTTTGGAGCCAAGGGGAGGTTAATGGAAAGATTCGTCCGGCTAAAGACGTTAAATCAAGCGCTTCTTGGGAGGCAACCCAAGCAATCAGATTTGCATTTCTTAACCCTTTTTCTTTATTGCTTTTACTTTCATTTTGTTTTGCTTAGTTAATTTTGTTATTTGGTTGATTTTTATTTAGTTTGAGTTTAAATAAATTAAGTGCAATGTTTATTTTTAGTGCGGATAAACAAAGTCTTTTTACATTAATTTACTTATTTTTACTTTACATATTTTAATTTGCTTAAAATATCCTGAAAAAAAAAATTTAATTAATTTACAATAATACGAAAAACTAATGGAAATCGTTGGTCATTGGTTAGGTGGCGCCTCAGAGGTCGACGGAGCTCCGGGAAGACGAAGTGCTAGAGTTGGAATCTCCGGAGCCGGAACACTTGGTGCTGCTCCAGAGGACGAAGGCAACATAAACCGCGGGAGTAACGCCATGAACCGCTCATGATCACTCTGGATTCGACCGTCCGACTCCTGCAGCTGGTCCAGCTTCCTCTTCATGCTGGTCGAGTAGCTAGTTGCGAGCATGTGCAACTCCTTGTTCTCGTGCCTGAGTCCTCTGACTTCTTGCCGAAGACTGACCACCTCCGCCATTAGCGACTCCACCTGACGAGATCTTGCAAGCAGGCGCTGACCCATGTTCGAAACTGAGCCTGCACACTGGACACTGAGAGCCAGTGAGTCCTGAACAGCCAGCTCGTCTGATCGCATAGACAGCAACCTAGTGTCTCTGGGAGTAAGAAGGTTTCTTGCAACCACCGTTGCGGTTATATCGTTCCTCATCATTGTGTCCCCGACTGTAAGAGGACCATTGGGGGATATGAAGGATGGATTCCAAATGTTGTTCGGAGAAGACGAGTCATCGTCTTCCCCGACATTCAAGTTTAGGCGACGGTCGGAAGGGCAAGACATTTTTAGAGGCAGTTGAGGAAGAAAAGAGTTCGGAAAGATCAAGATTGCTGAAGCGGAAGAAAAGAGTTCGGAAAGATTAAGAGTGCAGAAGTGCAGGAAGAGTTCGGAAGGATTTTGAGTGTTTACAGAAGGGAGTGTTTTCAGAAGGAAGTGTTTGAGGGAGTTCAAGTGTGAGATGGAGCAGAATTAGCGCCTCTATAAAAAGAAGCAAATCAAAGAGAGGCGCTCCTCTGAGGTTGAAGACGCGTCATCGCGCAAATCGAAGGCCGACGCTCCTTTCTCCAAAGAGCCGTTTCCTTTCTCAAAAGCTGGGCTTGACTCAGCAATCACGTGGCATCACGAGGGCTCGGTTTGTCCGGATGTGTCGTCACTCATGACGTGCAGCGTGGAGCGTTGCGAAAACCACGAGCCGCACCCGGTTTTGAACCCCGGTTTTCAAAAGATCATCATTCCAATTTGTCGTCACTCGTCGTATGCGCAGTCAGCTTCGCGGAAATTACGGACGCGTTGTCAGAAAGCGCGTAACGGGCACTGTTCATCCATCCACCGACTGCCGACAAATAGTGAGGGAACAGTTCCGGTTGTGAAGGAAAATTTCTATAAAGTCGACCTTCGCCTTCCACATCAAAGGCACACCTTCACACCTTCACAACCTCTCAACCTCTCAACCTCTCTTCATCTCCGATAATGTCTTCCCAAAGAAAGCTTTCGAGTTATTCAGTTTTCTTCATCCCTTGGATCACCCCAGAAAACAAACCTTCCAGAGCAAAAGTATTTCATATTAAAAAGGTTAAAAGCAAAAGTATCTCATATTATGCTTTCTCCTCTCCTTCATCTGAGGAACGTGGAGAAAGTGAGATCCTGATTGCTTACCTAGTCTTGCTCTCGAGTACTCATCTCAGACCCCTCCCAACACACTTCAAAAATAAACCTGTGTTGAGGTACTTCTTCAAAAACAAAAGTACCTCACAGACGAAGCAGGAGGAGTCTGAGGTGCACCCAAGAGCAGATGAGTCTGGGTTGATCCAAGAGTTCAAGAAGATGCCACACCTGCGTGGAGACCGGACTACTTGAAGCATGTGGAGACAACGTGCTGATTCATCCTCAACTAAGCTGAGGATCACTTGCAAGAAAGGGGCCCATCCAGTTCAAGATGAAAGCTGTGGAAAATCAACAGTCATGACCAATGACCACCTATTAGTTCTTTTCGTTGTCTTTTATTTTCATTTTCAATTTTTCGTTTGAATTTTCTATATTTTCTTGCGTGCTTAACTGATTTATTTCTTTTCTTTGCAGGAACGTTTGGTTATTTTCTCCCTTAAAGTTGATTGCAAAATTTACGCTTGGGGGTCATCGCTTGAGTCTTCTGCAAATTAGAGAAGTTTTCAGTCCCTTTTCTTTATTTTGTTTCGTATTATTTATTCATTTTATTTTTATTTGCATTTTATTGTTTTCTGACATTGGGGACAATGTCTAGTTTAAGTGTGGGGGTATCAAGTATAAAAAATGACCAAATTGAAATTTTTTGTACCTTCGACTTTGAACTGGTTTCATTTGTTTCCGTGTTGTTGCTTTTTGTTTTTTTTTTAGTGTTTTATGCTGTTTTGGTGTGTTTTATTGTGTTTTGAGGAAATCTTACGAAAATGACATAAAAATTTGAAAAATATTTTGAAAAACCCAAAAAGAATTTTTTTTAGTTGTTTTTGTGTGTTTGTGTCTTAGGTACCTTCCAACACAATGATGAGGATTTGGTTTTTAATTGCATGACTGTTAAAGAAAGTTATAAACATGGATGGAAGTTTGATATGCTCTTGGTTTATGCTTAGTTGTAGTTGTTGTTTATGAATTTAAATTTGATCACAAAAGGATAAAATTAGTTTTTGTAACATGCTTGAAGGAAGGAACTCAAACTAATGCTACATCCCTGTGAGACTTGAGCTTATACCTTGTTTGGAGAGTTATTAATCTTGATGTTTTTGTTTTCTAAAGTCGTTGCATGATCTCATTATTCTTTGCTTGGTTGCTACTTAGAAGGCGTTTTATCATCTTAGTTCCAGATACTAGAACTCATATCCGTTTCATTCAAAGCATGACATTGAATTGCATAACACATATCAAGATGAAGTTGTTTAGTAAACCACCTTAACCAAAAAAAAGCCTTACCCTCCATCTTTCTTATGTTTTGTAGGCTTAACCCATCTCGAGCCTTGTTTAGCCTATTTTTGTTGTTAACCGCTTTAAACCGCACCCTTGTTCTTAAAGAATAGTGAGCATGATTTAAAAAGAATTCATTTTATTCTACACTATGCAGAAAAACAAGTGTGGGGGAGGGATTGGTTGTTTTGAGCTCAATTGTACGTTTTGCGTTTAAAAAAAGAAAAAAGAAAAGAGAAAAACGCATGAAAAGAAAAAAAAAAAAAAAAAAAAGAAGAAAAAGAGTTTGAAATCTGGCCATAAAATGTGTGAATCTTCCCCTCGGGTTTAGAGTTGAATTTTCGTTCAAAAGTGAATTCTATGCGTTAATCTCATTATTTTGCTTACTATTTCTTTAAGAACCTTTGTTTTTCCATATCCTTCCTTTGATAAGCCTATATCCTTAGCCCCGTTACAACCCTTTGACTTCTATCTTGGTTGTTGTGTGTTCAATATGTGGAGTTTGGGATTGGTATGAGCATATGGTGTCCCTGGTTCTCGCATCTAAGTAGTAGCATTCCGTTCATGAGATCATATTCATATGTACATTAATAACTCCAGAAAATGCTTTCTTTGCTATAACATATGTGAGTGATCGTTTCCTTGCTTACATCATTCTTCTCACATACACCTAGTGTAGGGAGTGTAGTCAGAAAATCTGAGCGAAAAATTGAGTGCATATCTAGTAAGGAATAGAGTAAATTCTCTAAGGCATGTTACTACATTCAAAATGTTGTTTTAATTGATTAAATGCGAACTAATAAATGGTGACTGTGATTAAGTATGTGCTTAAGGGTATGGATTACCAAAATCTGTGTAAGTGATGATTTTTAATTTGTCATGTCCATTGGAAATCCCTGAGATAAATGTTGGAAGGTTTAGATTGAGTTTTGTTTTTGTTTCTTTGTTTTGCTCGAGGACTAGCAAAAGCTAAGTGTGGGGGTATTTGATCGGACCATATTTATACATATTTTTATATCAAATTCACTCATCTTTTCTTAGTTAGTTCATTTTATTTTGAGCTATTTACGTTATTTTTTATGTTTTATAAGTTTTTCAAGAAAAGAAAATAAAAATAGAATAAATGAAGTGTTAAGTAATTAATTCGTTTAAATTACCTTGCTTGTTGAATAGAACTTATTATTTAGAAAATAATTTATTTATATATTTATATAATTTATATATATATATATATATATATATATATTTAATGTGTTTGTCAAGCTGGCAAAGCTTTCGGTGGAAAGCATTGAGTGGAAGAAAAGAATAATCACATGCTGCCAGCGCTCACTGAAGGCAGTGCGGTACAGGGTGCAAAGCAGCCTTAGAGCCATTCACGGGAAAGCTCATAAAGGCAGAGTTCAGAAGGAGAGGGGGGAGGTCCTCTCGAGCACAGAAAATCAATAAGCTGCCTTTGAAGGCAGCTGTCCAGACAGCTTGCGGAGGCCAGAGAGAAATTGAGAAATCAGGCCCCGGGGGCATCCTTTGAAGGCTGGAGAGAATAAGAATAAAACCAGGAAATAGAGGAAGGCTTCGAGGGGAGGTCCTCCATTCGGTTGAAGGCAGAGAAATAAGAGCTCCTTGGGAGCTCACACGAGAGAGAAGGCAGAGCTGCTTTTGGCAGCTTAAAAGGGGGAGGTCCTGAGAAAACTGGGCAGCGCATAAGCTGCTAGGAGGGAGGATCACAGGGTCAAGGCAGCTGCTTGAGGAGGGCTTCTCGGTGCAAACAGGGGAGGACGGGAGAAAGTCACAAAAGGGAGGAAGGAGGGCTGCCAGATAAGAAGCCGAGATAAGCAGCTTGGGCCGACAGAAGCCCAAGCACAGCCCAAGCACAGTGGCAGTGCACAATCCTCACAATCCCCATTTTGGTTTAATCCCTCCGAACCCAAACTTATGATTTTAATTTCTGTTTTTATTTTATAAATATGTGTAATTAATTATTTTGGCTAGAAGTTAATTCGAAACCATGATTATATTTGTAATTTGAATTGGTAAATTCAGTTGTGATTTCTGAGTTGTGATTTAATTTGCTTAACTGTTTGATTAATAACTTATTTATGCTTGTCGATTAAGAATGCATACTTAATTTACATACATGAATTTGATGCTAGAATATAAGTGAATTTCACCTAATCGTTATAAACTTATATTCATGAGTAGTGAAGGTTGCTAGTCACAATCGCGTTAAGTAAATTCCTGGCAAACGTATCATGCTGTTCATAGTTACGAATGCCTTGTCAACACTTATGATTTTCTTAGAACTTAATGATTCTCGCTTGTATCTCTATTATGCAATTCATGTAGGGAATTTGTGGGGAATGTTTTGGGTTGTCGTATGCAATCATCCAATCCATTAACTTAAGGAAAATCTGAGAATTAATCTATGCAATTCATGGTTAATTTGGGGCGTTGAGAATTCATAATTTATTGAAAGAACAACTGAAAATCAATTTAGGTTGCATATGTGTCATGTGTGGAAAAAAACCCTCTAGCTAATCCGTCGTCTATCCGTTTACTTTAATTTGATGTTTTTGTTAATTTTATAATTTATTTAAGTTTAATTTACGTTTCATCCAAACCAAACCCCCCATTATTATAATATTATTATTTAGTTAATTTTTATTATTTTTAATCTTTTAATTTAATTTCCGTCTAATTAATTTCCTAGTTTTTATTTTAAATTGTTTTCATTATTTTGAGTCATTTTTAGTGTGTTTCGAGTTTTTAGCTTAGTTTGTATTTTCTAGAATCTTGAGTTGTTTTGAGTCTTTTGATTTATTTTAGTTTATTTGTTAGTTTTATTTTGAGTTATTTTAGTTAAGTGTTTTTATTTTAGTTTAGTGTTTTAAACTTTGTTTTTACGTTTTTAAATTATTTTAGAGGTTTTAGCAAGCCCTCCTAATCCCCGGCCTAGAACGATACCCTACTTACATCTATACTACAACTGTCAAAAAGAGGGTTAAATTTGTGTCGAGTTAATTCTCGCATCAACCCCCTTTGTTCTTAAATTGTGTTTTTAGAGTCTAAATCTATTTTCTTTTGGTCTTTTGAGTCCATTAAGTTGATTTTCGTCCAATTCACTTGTTAGGTCTAGAATTGAGTCTTTTTTTTATTGTTTCTTGCTGTTTTAAGTGTTTAAAGTCAGTTTTGAGTCTATAGAGTCTAGTTTAGTATTTTTTAGTCTTATTCACATTGATTAGCATCCCTAGTTAATTCCCGGTCTAGAACGATCCCTACTTGCGTATATACTACAATTGTCATCAATAGGGTTTAATTTGAGTGTCAAGTTAATTCTCACATCACACACTCAAAAGGGGGAGTGTTGTAATATACATTCTAATACATATTGTGATTGTGTAAATTCTAAGTAGAGATAGATTAGGAATCTTTTGGGATCTAGAAAATCTTTCGAGATAGATTAGGAATTTTTTGGGATCTAGAAAATCTTTCCTAATATAATTGGGAAAGCAAGTTTCTATCCTCTTTAGAGCATCTCCAATGGAGTCCCTAAATAAGGAAAACTACCGTATAAAATGAGTATAAAACAAATATAGAGACAAAAATGAATCTCCAATATATTAGATGGTGAGTCCCTAAAGTATAGGACTTACCGAATACATAGTGTATGTCATCCCATATAGGAATTGTATAGGGACAATCTTAAGTAAAAAAATATGCACCTAATCAAACTATCACGTAAAATTATAAAAATGTTAAATTTAGGGATTCTATTATAAGAACTCTACCATTGGAGGCAATATTCATTTAGGAACACAAAAATTTCCTTTAAGTCCTCAAATGAGTACTTCAAAGTAGTGGTGGGAGTTCCTAAATAGGTACTTCAATTGGAGATGCTCTTCTTACTATAAATAAAGATACAATGACTCGAGAATAACACACAAAATTCCTCAAAGTTATTCTCCACTCTCTTTCTCTATATGCCATGCCTCTCTTTTCTCCCTCAGTTAAATATAAGCCACAACAAAATAGAGATATATCTATACTTTCAAGAAGCTTAACTCCGCAATAAATTGTAAAAAACCAGTTGCACAAAAGTTTCTTTATGGGGTGTGCTATCCACACACCCCTTTTTACTTCTCACACACTCATATTACTTTCTGTCCGTTAGATCTTCTTCAATTCATCCGATCTGACGGCCGAAATCTAAAAAGGTGTGAGATAAGTAAAAAGGGGTGTGTGAATATCACACCCCTTTCTTTATATAAGAAGCGTGAACAAATTACATAGAAGTTTCTCTTTAGAAAACCACTCCCAACTAGGAAATTAAATTACACTTCTCCCACCCACTTTCCTATCCATTCAAAATTCAGCGCGTGTCGTATTTCATCCTCCAATTTGGATTCCACAGAAACCACGTGGGTGTTTCTCTCTCCTTTCTCTAACCCTTCCCTCAACCCTCCTATATCACCTCCTACCCACACCTCTTTCCTCTCAACGGCTCTCACAATTCCCCTTACACAAGCAATTCATCAAAAACTTACACGCACTCTTCATCCACCATGGCAGCCAATTTCCAGACGCTCGAAATCAAGGTGATCTCCGCCGAGAACCTGCAATTAGATCGAAAACCCATCAAGAAAAACGCTTCCGTGACCGTCCAGACCGACACTAACAGCCAGTTTTGCACCACGGAAATGGACACCGAAGGCAGCGCCTACCCACGGTGGAACGAAAAGCTCGTGCTCGACTGGCCAACGCACTCGAAGTCCATCACGGTGAAGGTCCAATGCAAGACTTCGTCCGGCGTCAGGACGATTGGGACGGCGACGATTCCGGCGTCGGATTTTGTTGGCGGGTACGTGCCGGAGGGTTCCCTGCATTTTTTGAGTTACAGGTTGAGGAATCACAAGGGGGAGAGGAATGGGATTATTAATATTTCTGTGAGGATGAAGGTTCAGGAGATGTACGCTTGTGCAAGTTCAACAACGTGGTCTCACTCGACGATGGGGTTTCCGGCGGCTGGGAACAATAGTTTTGGCGGCGGCGTTGTGACCGGAGTTCCGGTTTGGTATGGTGCATATCAGAAAAATTATTGAAGAACCAAGTCACAATATTTTGTGCATAAATATTAGAGGGTTTAGACTTTTGGTTAAGGAGTTACAAACTCAATTTGTGTTCTAGAAGGAAATTTGATGCAACCATTTAATTCATTGTTACAACACTTACTGTTTTTATTTTGATTAAAAGAAATTTTCTGAATATGTTATAGTGATTGTAATTCTTATTGTCAATTCTCAGATGCAATTGATCTGGTAAACGAAAACGAGGAATTGATCATACCGTTTATTACACTGCTATTTTCCCAACTTCTCTAACCATGATGGCTCAGTGGTTGAGAACGAATTCCAAAACCGTATTTCACACGACACGTATTGGGTTTTATTTCTATAATTTTTTTTTTTGAGTACATCTATATAATTTTACACTAAGGGGATATAGAGTTCAGCTATAAGCCACACAATGAACAATCGAATTTGATATCGAATTCGCTATCTACGATATTCGAATCTAAGACTTTTCACTTCTAAGTGAAGAAGAATATCATCAGACCGTAATATTGAATAGCTTCTATAAAAAAGTTTTAAACTAAAACGAAAAAATCATCATCATAGAGCTTGTACTTTTTTTTTTGTACAAATGATATTTTCTACACTGAGGGGAAGGGGTGGACTTAGTCTCACAATGGGTTAGCAATAATGTGGTTTAAATTCTCTTTTGACGAGAATTGAACCTAAGACCTCTCACTTACAAGTGAAGAGAAATAGTATTAGATCGTAGTACTAAGTGGCAATAGAGTTTATACTTAGTATGTTAATTTTATAGTTTACCATAGAAATAAAAACTTGTGTATTACTTTCTTCCGCTTTCCTATTAAACAATAAAAAATTAACTTGTGTATTATTTTCTTCTACAAATACAAACATATTTTCATATCTCTTTTTCAGTCGTGTTCCATTTTTTTCACAGATGAACCCTAAATCATGATTTTATGTTGAAGATGATTCAATTAGTAAAAGTGAGATACGGATTTCAATTAATTTTGATTATTAATTGTTGAGCTTTATGAATATATCGTCCAATTTTATTTTTTTAAATAAGGAGGGCCTTTTTATTTAATTTGCACAAGGTCCCTAAAATGTCAGAGACAGCCTTGGTCATAGGAGACTAAAATGCCTCTGTTGGTTTTTCTCACTCCAAAAGACTAGATTGTCGTGGCGAAGCCACTAACTGGTCTGATTTTAAAAAAAAGAAAAATCACTTCTTCTGATTTTTGGCTTAAAAAACTTATGTACAATATGCCTGCAGCAGGCAGCAGTACTACATTTATATTATATATACTAAACCAATTACGCAGAAGATAGGGAAATGGTGGGTCAAATTCACTGTGATATTTGAAACAGCTGATAGCGGCAACGGTCGAATAACGCACGCCACCTTTGACTTGATTAAGCAGTGGTTGGAAGAAACACCTTACTAAAAAACCTAAGACAATCTACTAGGATGAACAATAATTATGGTGGGCGGGTAACCGTTGTTATTTATCCATAACCGTTTATTCTCACACCCGTATAACCGTTTATTCATTGGAAAATTATCTAAACGGTTATACCTATACTCATAACCGCGTACCCATTTAACCGTAACTGTTTAATACCCGTTTATCTTTTTGAAACCCATTTATCATTTCTTTTTTACCATTTACTCCTCTTTCACTCGTCTACGTATTTTTTTTAACAACTTCAAAATTAAAAAAGAAAAATTTGTCATAATTTTCTTTTTCAAACAATTAAACACCGTTATAGGTATATTCATCATACATTTTGGCATTTTAATTTTTTAAGTCCTTATACCATTCCAATAATTGAAATAATAGTTTATGGACGATACGTTTAACTGTTAACGGTGATGGTAATATAAAATTTGCTAAATATTCTTGGGTTACAAAAACTATTAGAAGACAGTATTCTTGAGTTATTTAACTCAGAATTTAAAGTTTAACGTAATATATATAATGGACCATGAAATTTAAAGTGGTTAAGGAAAACTATATTATATTAGCTACATAAATCATGTCATATAGTCAAAAGCATTGATCTAAGTTTTGTCCGATAGAGAACATAGTTATTTTACATATATAAAATAAATGGGTAAATGATTACCTGTTTATAACCGCGGTTAATACCCATAACCGCCCATTTAAATTTTGCGGGTACCCATAATTGTTTATTTATCTAAACGGTTACTCATAACTGTAACCGTTTAATTTAAATTGGCAAGTAACCGCAGTTACCCATAACCAATGGGTATTTGTCCATCCTGACAATCTACCACTTTCAAGCGACATTCTCTCACTTGTCGATTATTTAATAGTTAGAAATGGGAACCTGAAGTCAGTGACCTCCCAAAAGGCCTTGTCGTTTATTTAATAGTTAGAGATGGGAATATATATATATATATATATATATATATATATATATATATATATATAAGGATTATTCTCCTGGGCGATGCGGGATATAACAATCCACCCCCCTTAGGGGCTCGATGTCCTCGTCGGCACACCACAGCCAGGGTTTGGCTCTAATACCAAAGGCCCGGGCCGGGATGTGACACCAATGATCATGGATTTTACACTACTACAAAATGGCATATCAGTGGCACTATAAAAGCGACATAAAAAACCCCTTAATGTCGGATTTTTGGTAAAAATCCGACATTAAATCGTGCAATGTCGCATAGCGAAACCGACGCCAATACTACCGTCACTAAAGGGTATTGGCGTCGCTTATTCACCTTAATCCGTCACTAAGAATGAAAGTATTATAAAATAAAAAAGAACAACAGCGTCGCTTAAAAGCGACATAGGGTCTTACGTCGCTTAAAAGCGACATTACCTAATAAATAAATAATTAAAATATCATACTTAGTGTCGCTTGAAAGCGACACTACTTTAGTTAAATAAATAAAATACTCAAACTAACGTCGCTTATAAGCGACACTAGACCTATTAAAAATAAAAAATTTACTAATCTTCATGTCAGTGAAGTACAAAAAAAAATAATTAAAATATCATACTTAGTGTCGCTTTAAAGCGACACTACTTTAGTTAAATAAATAAAATACTCAAACTAACGTCGCTTATAAGCGACACTAGACCTATTAAAAAAAAATTTACTAATCTTCATGTCAGTGAAGTAAAAAAAATAATTAAAATATCATACTTAGTGTCGCTTTAAAGCGACACTACTTTAGTTAAATAAATAAAATACTCAAACTTTCTGTATATTTTTGTATATTTTTTAGGCTCATCACGGGAGAGGATCCTATCCGCCTCCGGATCATTCTTCTTCTTCTTTCTTTTCCTCTGCAGCAATCACCATCACTGCTGCAAACAAATCTAAACGTGTCGCTGCAAATCTACTGCTGCAAACGCGGTGGAGGTGAGCGTGCAGCACGAGAACTCACGGAGGATGCAAGGGCTTTCGTCGCGGTGGCTGCAGCTATTGATCTGAGGATGGATGCTTGCAGAATGTTCTCACAGCTGCTAAGGAAGGAGCTTGGATGGGGTGATTCCGTTGACGTCGATGTGCTTCGGTAATTGCAGAGGATAGTGGGGAAGATGAGTTTTCGGCCACACGATTCCATTATGGACGGTTGAGATTGGGTGATGGGGAGGATCCGGATATAATGGATCCGGCGAGGATCCTAGTCCGCTCATCACCATCATCCTCTACTTCCATGTCAGTGTCCCCTGTGAAATTGAACTGGATGCAGAGCAAATCAAAGCAAGAAAGCAAAGAATGCAGAGGTATGAGAAAATGTAAAATTTGGAACCTGGGTTTTTGCTAATGATGCCTTCATCAGCCGCAGCGCCTTGGTGTGGTTCCCCAGCCGCAACGCCTTGGTCTGGTTGCCTTAGATGGAAATAAAATTGCAGTTCTGCGGATGATCATCTCCCATGGCCTCGTGGGTGCGCTTCTGTGCTTAACAAAAAATATAAAAAGGAGAAGGAAATAAGGAGAGGAGAAAAGGGGGAAGGAAGGGGGAAGGGAGAAGTCACAGGCAAGGAAGGGAAG
Source organism: Crataegus laevigata (assembly GCA_963580275.1). Lineage (NCBI taxonomy): Eukaryota > Viridiplantae > Streptophyta > Magnoliopsida > Rosales > Rosaceae > Crataegus > Crataegus laevigata. The sequence continues at coordinate 20,040,072 of OY756947.1, read as the reverse complement.
GAGGGGTTATATTGTGGAAAATTTTCATTATGGCGGCAAAATTCCCTCTAAAATTTTTAAATTTTCCTCCAAAATTTTAAATTCCCCCTGCAAAATTTTGTTACGATTTAAAAAAATAAAATAATAATTATTTGCTTTAATAAATAATATGTATTTAAATAGAATATGTTTTTAAAAATTAAATAAATAATTGTTTGGTTTAATAGATAATTTTTACATTTTTGGTTTAATAGATAATAATCCATGTAAAATATGCGATAAATTAGATATTTTGCCATGTTCTTTGTTAAATTGGATATCTTTTGTTAATTATTTTTATATTCGTTTATTGAAAATGAGAGTGTGATTGATTATTATTTTTATTTATTTTGAGCGTGAGATTGATTATAAACATACATACTATTTTGTTTTGTCTAATATATATATATATATATATATATATATATATATATATATATATATATACTGATATACTACAAAATGTATAATAGTTCTACATAATATTTACCAAATATTATTGAATTGCATATACAGAAGCACAAAGATTGATGTACAAATATCCGAAACTTAGAAATTTTAAATTATGATGATGATCTGAAAATTTCAAAAAAAAAAATTGCAACCGAAAATCCAAAATTTTCAACCTGAAAGATAAGTTAGTTTCAAAATGTTTAAATTAAAAATAAAATAAAAAATCGTAAAAAACAAACATTCAGAGATTAGGTAACGGAACAAAAGTTTTCGATGGTTATAAACGAAAAATCACAATTTAACGGTTATTTTATCTCCGATTTTGATGATTTTTTGCAGCTACACTCCTCGATCCTATAAGAATGCAATGAATGAATTCGATCTTCAATTTAAAATATTTACACTAGTGGATAAATCATATTTTATACTTAATGGAAGTATAACATTAACTCTTAAAGTGTTTGTTAAATCTATCAATTTGATAGGATATACATTCTATGAAGCTAGTTTCAACGATCCAACCGTCAAATATGTTTGTATATACTCCGAGATCGCATACCTAAAAAATCACAAAAAACAAACATTCAGAGATTAGGTAACGGAACAAAAGTTTTCGACGGTTATAAACGAAAAATCACAATTTAACGGTTATTTTAGCTCCGATTTTGATGATTTTTTACAGCTACACTCCTCGACCCTATAAGAATGTATTGAACAAATTTGATCTTCAATTTAAAATATTTACACTAGTATACTTAATGGAAGTATAACATTAACTCCTAAGTGTTTGTTAAATCTATCAATTTGATAGGATATACATTCTATGAAACTAATTTCAACGATCACAACCGTCAAACTTGTATGTATATGCTTCGAGATCACATCAGCAAAAAATCACAAAAAACAAACATTCAGAGATCAAGTAACGGGACAAACCTTTTCGACGGTTATAAACAAAAAATCACGATTTAACGGTTATTTTAACTCCGATTTTGATGATTTTTTACAGCTACACTCCTTGACCCTATACGAATACAATGAATGAATTTGATCTTCAATTTATAATTTTTATACAAGTGGATACCACAAAATCTTATGTTATACTTAATGAAAGTATAAATAAACTATAAGTGTTAATGAATCTAACGTTTTAATGAGATACGAATTCTCCAAAACTAATTTCAACGATCACAACCGTCAAACTTGTATGTATATGCGTATCCCATCAAAACGATAGATTCACTAATACTTAAGAGGTTATTCATACTTTCATTAAGTATAACATAAGATTTATTGGTATCCACTAGTGTAAATATTTGAAATTGAAGATCGAGTTAATTCATTGTATTCATATAGGGTCAAGGAGTGTAGCTGTAAAAAATCATCAAAATCGAAGTTAAAATAACCGTTAAATCGTGAATTTTTGTTGATAACCGTCGAAAAGTTTTGTCCCGTTACTTGATCTCTGAATGTTTGTTTTTTGTAATTTTTCGCGTATGCGATCTCGAAGTGTATACAAACATGTTTGACGGTTGGATCGTTGAAACTAGTTTCGTAGAATGCGTATCCCATCAAAACAATATATTCACTAACACTTAAGAGTTTATTCATACTTTCATTAAGTATAACATAAGATTTATTGGTATACACTAGTGTAAATTTTGAAATTGAAGATCGAGTTAATTCATTGTATTCATATAGGGTCAAGGAGTGTAGCTGTAAACAAATCATCAAAATCAGAGTTAAAATAACCGTTAAATCGTGATTTTTCGTTGATAACTGTCGAAAAGTTTTATCCCATTACTTGATCTCTGAATGTTTGTTTTTTGCGATTTTTTGCTGATGTGATCTCGAAGCATATACAAACAAGTTTGACGGTTGGATCGTTGAAACTAGTTTTGTAGAATTTGTATCCCATCAAGTTCAATGGTGTGTGTGTGTGTATATATATATATATATTAAGTAGATTTAAATTTATTTATTTTGTACGTATAACACTTAAGAAATTGAATGATATGTATATTTAAGCTAATCCAATGGTCACCAATTTTTAGAATTTAATTTAATATATATATATAATTATTATAGTTTTTAGGGGTATAAAATTGTTAAATTAATATATATAATTATTATAGTATTTTTTTAGGGTTATATAATTATTATTATTTGTATCCCATGTCAGTGCACTTTATGTCGCTTAAAAGCGACACTAATATTCAAAAATATTAAAATGAATTCTTACGTCGGTTTAAAAGCGACACTAGGATTTAAAAACATTAAAAAAATTTCTTACGTCGGTTTAAAAGCGACACTAGAATTTAAAAACATTAAAATTATTCTTACGTCGGTTTAAAAGCGACACTAGTATATTAGTGACACTTATAAGCGACAGTAAAACCGACGTTATATTCAATTAGTGTCGCTACAGTCTAATGCGCCACTATATTATATTAAAGCGACATCACCCAGTGACACAATAAGTCCATTTTATAGTAGTGTTAGTTGAGAGACCATTGCTCCAATTGGGTTAAAGTTGAGGGACCATTGCTACAATTTTCTAAAAAATAATCCCCAACTCATTAATTAAGAATGGTAACCATCTATTATATTTTCTTATTTAGCATTACAACAAGTTAGTTTACACTAACTTCATATAATATATCGATTTTGGTTTCCACAATATCAGCATATATTTGATCCCATTACCGTTCACACTTGTCCGATTTTATGTCGGTCACGGGGGGCTTTAAAATGTTGAACTTGCACATAGGGCAGGTAGCATTGATATGTAACCATTTGTCTATGCAAGTGCAGTGAAAATGATGCTGACAAGGAAGTTGGCGCAGTTCTGCTCCATTCTCGTACACAGAAAGGCCGATGCAGCATTCCTGCAATTTACCAAAAACATTCACGTCAACACGGCCGCGGCAGTCTAGTCATATACTTTTTCACAGCCATGATTTGCTACATCGAACATCAAATGATCACTTGCGTGCATATTAGACATAACGAAATACAAATGTAAGTATAAAGGCACAAGAGAACTTACAGCATCAGCCTGGGAAATAGAATGCTCGGTTGGTGCGTTGGTGTCACATTCGGTCATGAATCCTTCAAAAGCTTGGACCTCACCATTAACTTTCTCCGAGTTACGTACCCTTCTGCATTTGAAATTTGGCAATCTATCAATCTCTACATCTGTTGCCCCGTCCTGTTTCATACACAAATCGTATGAAGTTAAGTCATATAAGCGTATATGATTGAAGTGTAATCAAGAATCCAAAACTTAGTTCATTTTTTTTGCCCTTCATTAATATGAGCTTACTACCTCATGCAAAATTAATAGGTTCTACGGAAAAAGGAAATGATTGATTCTTCAATTCAGAACGTCACATGGCATTTGGATGGCCCGTATGAAACTCGAACTTTGGCATAAAATATTAAGCATGAGATCTAATGCTTCAACATTAAAAAGCGAGTTCACATCTGGTTCACGATGAAAATCAAGGAGAACTGAATTCACCAACAGTTAAGCATTCATTATAAATATCAGATAGGATTAAATGAGTCAGCAGCCTTCACATGTATCAGAGCATCTCCAAGGGGGCGATGTATTTTGGGATTACATCTCAAATCTTCGGAGAATCTCACTCCAGTTAGTTGTGAAATGTAAATTTGGGAATTTAATCTCAACGGTTTAGTGTTAAAACAAGAAAGCAATTACTGCACTTCATCTTTCCACTCTCTTCACGTGGTTCACTCATTCTCGCACTTGTTTTGGGCCCGCCAAAGCACGAAGCAAAACTGATACTGTGGAGCCGAAAATATTCACAAGGCGACATGTGGATTTTTGGATTAAAAGGACAAAATTACCCTCGAAGCACACCGGATTTCCTACGCGCGAGCAGTGGACAATCATCCTTCAATCAAGCCAAAAGTGCCCAAAAGAGGTAACCAATTCCAAATTATCTCATCCATCCTCATATTAGTTAATTACTTCATAACCTTCAAAACCTTCCATATAAATTTGATTAATTAGGCTAATCACCAAATTAATCACCATTTCACACAAAAAACCTCTAAGGGTTGGCCACCTCCCAAGCCGTGCCATCCAAGTTTGCACGGCCCAAGCCTCGCACTTGCATGCATCACGCACTAAGCAGCCTACTCTCGTGGCCTAGCCTGTTCTCGCAGCCCAACTTGCTCCTGGGGCCCAGCCTATTCCCGTGGTTTTCCAAGCAGCCTAAGTCAGCTCAAAAGTAGCACAATTGTCCCAACTCCAAGTTTTTGGACCCATGATCGAATCGGGGGCATTTTCACCACACTTTTCTGCAGATTTGACATTTCCCAACTCAAATCTCGTGTCTGGAGTCTACCACACTTCCATTGCTCAAGGAGATACATTCTTTTCAAGCTCTTCTAACCCAAATGGAGAACAACACTTGTCTCGACAAGTCATAGAGTTGACAAGCGCCCTCGCACAGCAGACAACCTTAGTGAACCAGCTCTTGCAGCATACTGAGATACAATGTGCCCTAGACGAGGTGTCCCGAAGTAGGACAATGGTAGACGAAGAACCTCTCCAGTAGTGTCCCAGCAAGCAGCCACTGAACTAGCCACGAACCGAGCGTTCGGCCAGTGTAAACTCCTAACAGGGCCCTTAAGATAGCGTATGCTCTTATCTTAGCGCAAGGAGAAACGTGCACTCTCGACTAGGCCCATGGATGAACATACATTCACGGTTGAGGTCACATTCTGATAGTCAACATGAGTAACCTTCCAAGCGAAGTGTTCATTCGTGGCTAAGCCCGCAAGAAGCATCTTCCACCTCGCATCGGAGTAGGCAGCATGACAGACAGAGAGAAGCAGTCACTCAATCCAGCTCAAGTTCAACCGGCAATTTGCGAAGAACTCACTCGCCTGCTAGGAACAAACCACAAGTACCGCATCCGTGGCATAGATGAGCCAAACACATGGAAGAGCAACCTAGACCATCAAGTCACGACTAGGGGCAGCCGAGAGCTCAGCTACCCTAACAAAGGCATATTCAGGAAGAAATAGAGAGACTCTTGACCCAGCGATTGCGTAATTTTTTACGCAACGAGGTCATTAAAGAGGAACTAGGACCGAACATGACCAACATAAGCAGGTCACCCTTCACGGACGAAATCGAGCAGGCAGAGCCTCCACGCAGGTTCAACATGCCACATTTCATATCTTTCAAATAGGAAGAAGACCGAGAGAGACACTTAAAGTACTATCGAAGCATAATGATCTTTTATCAAAACAACGACAATTTCATGTGCAAGATCATCGCCACCACTCTACAAGGTGAGGCATAAGATTAGTTCTACACCCTGCGCCACAATCCATCCGGAGTTTTGATGAACTTTCTTTGGTTTTCACCAAAGAATATTCATCCTATTGCTCGATCAAGAAGAAATCCGACCATTTGTTCAATGTCAAGAAGAACCCAAATGAGAAGCTTCGCGACTATGTGAAGAGGTTCAAAGCAAAGAAGGCAAAGATAGTCAGGTGCAACGACTTGATAGCTAGAGCAGCCTTCCAAAAATGACTTCCAGCAGACCACCCGCTGTTTGGGAAATTGGTCATGAAAGAAGATTTAACTTTGGTAGACTTTTTCGCTCTGGCAGAGAAACATGCGCTTTAGGGCGAGGCTCGCCAATACACATTTAAGGACTTGAAGAAGAACTTGACATCACTTCCCTACTATCTAAATCAGAAGCAATGGAAGACCTATTCGCATGTTTGACGGTATCTAAAGCAGAAATAAGCTCTACTATCATACGAGAAGAGCTAGGGGCCTGACAATCGGTATTCCACAGTTCAATAGCTCTCATCGATGCTACCAGAAATTCAAAAGCTAACTTTGGCAATAGTTGTTGCAACCTAGAAGCTCAAGTTTTACCTTCAGATGCAAGCAGTCATCCTTATGACGCATTATTCTGCTTAATCTAGACGCTCAACGATAAAGGCGTAGACACTAGCGGATGCAAAGTTTTTTGAAAAATGCAATAACTCGGCCTAAAAGGCGCGCCAACGGTAGACGAACACTAGAAGGACATTCTCGGAAGAAAGTTTTGTCCTCGTTGCCCCCAAAAGAATCTATATAAGAGCAACATGTACCGGCAGTTGAACACCACATCCTGCTACATGTCACATAGCCCCAGCCGACCCTTGCTCCGTAATTCAACTCTAGGGTGGCCCGATACCGGCAGTTGAGCATCTCCTGCTATGTGTAACATGGCCCAACTCCATGACTCCTTACTGCGCCTTCACGACTAGCCTAGGTGATGCAACAGAGCGACCCGACGATGCTCCAGAGGCAGCCGAGCACACCCTAGCCATGCCTATTTCGTCCAATGAAAACTTCTGGCATTTGCATATCGACGGCGCATCTAACAACAAAGGTTCGAGAATAAGTGTGGTTTTTGTCACCCCAGACGTTTCGATGCTCAAGCAGGCGATCACTCTAAGTAACGAAGCAGATTACGAGGCCCGATTAGCAGGCCTCCGAATGGCAAAACACTTGGCGGTGAAAAAGCTCGCAATTCATTTTGATTCCCAGCTAATCACTAGCCACACTACTTGAGGCGTTTCAGACATACACCCTCACTCAAATTCCGTGGGCAAACAACGCCCATGCGAACCCACTAGCCAACCTAGGTTCCACCTTCAACCACCAACTCAAACGCTTTATTTCGGTGAAGTATCTAGATGAACTAAGCATAGAGGTGAAGCCAGTAGCCAAGGTGTCACAGGTTAGTACAACTCCAAACTGGCAAGATTCCATTGTAGACTACCTGGTTAATAGCACATTCCACACAGAAAGATTGGAGTTTGGGAAGCTCCAAATCAAGGTAGCACGCTACTACATGGGGAACAACATTCTTATCTGAAGATTGTACACTGGACCACATCTCCGCTGCCTAGCGCGTCCCGATGACTTGAAGGTTTTAAGCTCAATCCACGAAGGCGTTTGTGGAAATCACTCCGAAGATTGATCCTTGGCACAAAAAGCTCTTAACACAGGCTACTATTGGCCTACTATGAACCAAGATGCTAAGGAGTTGGTACAAAAGTGCGACCCCTGCCAGCGTTACAAGCCAGTACCAGTACTGTCTGCCAATGAGCTACACCCACAGATGAGTCTTTGGCCGTTCATGCAGTGGGCAATCGATCTGGTAGAACCTATACCGCTTGCTACTAGGTATTGAGGCATGATGATCGTGGCAACCGACTACTTCACCAAATGGGTAGAAGTACAACCTATGACGACCACAATTTAGATGGACATAGCATCGAACAAGACGATCATTGACTGCCTTAAGAAATCCCTTACCAACAGGAAGGGAAAATGGCTAGACGAACTCCTTGGATGTCTATGTGCATATCACACCACTAAAAAATGAGCAACCGGTGAAACTCATTTCTCTTTGGTATTTGGCTCTGAAGCAATAATTCATCCCAATGTCTTCAAGCGAAGTATCATCGCTCTACTACCAAGCATTGAGTAGAACAGTAAGGAGATGACCACAAGCTTAGATCTAGCAGAGGAGAAGTGTGAGCAGACTATCACTCGCATCACAGCCTACCAACATCAGCTCATCTCCAGCTACAACAAAAGGGACAAGATCCGGCTGTTTTAGCCCGAAGATTTGGTCCTAAGAAAAACCTTCATCACTGTCCGCAAAGAAGGCTTCAAAAAGATGGATACCATCTGGGAAGGTCTGTACAAAATCAGCAGAGTAGGCGGCAAGAGCAATTACACCCCCGCCACTATGAAACGACAAAAAGATTGAAAAACAGCGGAACGCCTATAGTCTGAGGAAGTACCATGTGAGACCTCTCACTACATCAAAGCCCAAAGACTCAAGTAGCTCAATGGGCACCACCTCGCAAGCCGAGAACTATCCAGTTGTTATGTAGTCTTTTATAGCTATGTTATTTGTTTGTTTTACTCGTTTTTTCAATGAGGAATTCAGAAGTAATTTGCAACTTGGCTCAACTACATGCCCACAATAACTGATCATACATGCACTTCAAAAGAAGTCTGCGCCTTTCTTAGGAACTCATCGCATAAATTGCACCTCCTGAGGGACCAACCATGCTCTCTAGTGCGAGAGGGTAAACCAATTCCCTGACACCCACATGGGTTTGCTATCCAAAGTAGGATGATAAACTCCACACTCCGAATATCCAGACGTGGATGAGCTGGGTTGCCCTAGTATAACTAGAAGCACGATGGCTTGTGCCAGGATTCCTAGAAGTAGCCACAATAGTCTTTTTCAAGGCCTAGCTAACTGAAGGATTTTGAGTCTCTTGGCTTAATCCGCGGGGAACCAGACCCTAGAGACGGAGGGCGCACATTACGTACTACGCCCTAGAGACGGCTGTCTGGAACCCTAAAGCTGCTACCGAGTGCATTAAGGTAGCCTACTGTTTCCAAAAGACTACCTACGACTTGCCCTTTGAGTAGTAAAGCCGCGCTAAACTTATACAACTGTCGACATGCTAGTGTGCATATACGAAGCTTTATCCACTGCCGACAAGCTACGTAGTTGATAAGCTTCACCTCTGCCAAGCGCGGAACAATCTACACCAATTCCAAGTGTTGTGATACTTGCTATGCAACCTTAAGAATTGAAGAAAGCCAGGGTTAATGGCCTAGTGGTCACTCACAACTTTGGCTAACAACTTTGCCAAGTTTGCCAAGTTCTGCACTAACACTTACGGTTGCATCGACTACGCGGGCCTGTCTACTTATAGAAAATTGGCACACTTGCCACTGGTTTATAAAGTCTAAAGGTTAGGGCATGAACAAAAAAACCAAAGATGAAGAAAAGCGAAGGAAGCATGTTTACAAACAAGTAGCAAAGGCCGAAGAAGTTCAAGCAAAATAAGAGCTACGAAGAAAAATAAAGAAAATCCTAAAGGCTGCCTAGAATACTACACTTTAGCAGCTTGCACATGCCACAACTATGTGGTCACCACACATTCAGCAGTTGCGACGCTCTTAGCAATGGCATCATCCATCACTTCACCCCCAATTGCTCCAACCTGGGCACCAGCAACTCTGGCTACTTTACCAATGGAAGCCTAAAAAATAAAGACAAGTAAGTCTTCCAAAGAAATAGAGAAGGTTTCGAAGTCTCTCCCAACAAACTCAAAGTCAGACGGCCTACCAAAGAGATAATCTACATAACCTAGCTTGTAGAAATCGGCTTCATGGAGCCTCGAGCCTAGCCTTCTCACCAACGTGCCAATCCCTAGGGGAGCTGTGACGAGGTGCCGAGGACCCTCCCCGTTGAAAGAAATCTTCACCCGAACATAGTTTTGGCACGCCCGGTAGGACACTAGAAGTGTTGTATGCCAAGAAAGAGAAATGAGCAGACTTTCAGGTAAAGTACAAAATACGGGCCACCCTAAAATTTATTCAGATCAAACATGATGGATCGACCAGAAGATCTCCCTTCCTTACAAAGATCAGCTATTCCAGAAAACCCGACTTCATTTGGAAACCAAGGGAGAAGTCAGTAGACTTTGCTCCTTAATAAGAAGTTTGCAAAGAAGGCTGAATGTAGAGTTTTCTACCCCGATGGGTAATCATGAGGATGCGTTGAGACAACCGTGCCTTGAGAAAGAACCAGTTGTTCCCCTATTTCCTTTACTAAGGGAAGAAAGGGATAGGGGAAAGATGAAAGAAGGATATGAAGTCTACCAGCCAGTAGTAGAGCAGATCTCAGAAGCAGAGTTGTCTAACCCCCTGTTATTCTCACTAGATAGTAGGGGCAAATGGAGCAAGAAAAAAAGAGGTATGGGATGTCCCATATAATTGGACAGTCCAACGGGAAGAATGAGCGTACCACTGGGGATAAACCTCCCCTTTATAGGCCACCACCATTGACCAATAAGAGATGAGAGACTAAATGGAGGAGGCCCGAACCAACAAAAAAGATTACCTCGGGCAACGATCGTAGCCCGAAGTGGGAACCTTCTTATAGCCCACTTGACAATATTGTTAATCAACAACTTAGGGAGGAGATGGCTGAATTAAGGAGAACGGTGGTCCAAAATGCCCAACCACAGGCTCGCTCTCTGTTCAGAGTCACTTACCAAAAGCCTTATCCTGAGCACATTGATGAACAAAACCCGTTTCCCCAGAACTTCAAGATTCACGCATTCTTAACATTTAGTGGGGAAGATGTTGGTGTGTCCTTGAGGGATCACATTTTTAAGTTCTCTAGCCATTGTGTGACATTCGAGGACAATCGCAATTATAAGTTGAGACTGTTTGGGAACTCATTGATCGATCTAGCTTCCCAGTGGTACTCTCTGTTACCCCCTAATTCTATTGCAAATTGGGGGCAAATGAAGATGGTTTTCCATGAGCAGTTTTATAGAGTGGAGCCCGAGATGTCCAATAACAACTTGGTAGAGGTGAAGCTGTATGAGCATGAGTCAATAAAGGACTTCATAATGAGGTTCAGGAGGACACGAATAAGGTGTCAGTTCCTCATTAACCATGCACAACTCATATCTATTACTCAAAGGGTGTTGAGGTTGCCGCTAAGAAAGAAATTTTATGATGTGCAGTTCAATAAATTGCAAGAGTTGGTAATCACTGCCACAAAGTATGAAAAGTTGTTACTGGAGGAACATCAAGTCAAGCACTATTCTAAGGCTCATCCTTTCTATAAAAACAAAGCCATAATTCACCATGTAGAATTTGAAGGAGTTGAGTCGGACAGGTTGAGGGCCATGGAAAAAAAGGAATAGAGATGTGTGTTGTGGAGATGACTACTCCCTTCAAGCCTTTAATGGTGAAAAGGTTGGTCTAATTGGTTAAAGACCAGAAGGTGGTAATAAACGATGAGGGATTTGTCCATATGAAGCCTTCCAAATATCAGAGCTACTCATTTGATTTGACCAAGGTGGCTGAAATCTACGAAGAATTGGTGTGGGCAAGAGTAATTGTACCCGATAGCACCAAGAATATGCCCAAAACAAAAGAGATAAGAAGGAAGAAGTATTGCAGTTGCATTACACATTCAACCACTCTATAGCCAATTATGTCCAATTTAGAGACTAGATACAAAATCTTATTGTCAAAGGAAAGCTACTGCTAGAGAAACCCTCGACTAACATGATGATTGAAACAAACCCTTTCCCCGAGGCCCCAATTAACAGGATTAACTTAACTTGGGTAGGGAAACGGAAGGGAAAAGCGACTTGGGAAGTAAAGGCTGAAAGAAGGCTAGCTGACAGGCTCATATAAGGGGTTATCAAGTTGCCTGAAAGGCCCAAAAAAGCTATAGTCAAATGAGTAGTGATGTGCAATTATTAATTAGGAGCTGTTCAAAAGAAGAGAGAAATGAGAGCTAAAGGCCCGCATATGTGTGAGGCGGGTAGCTGAAAGGGAAACAACGTCCAAGAATGTTTTCAAGACATTGGGAAGAGATTTCCAATCTAAAGGGCTGTCAGAGATCTTTAGAAACAATGAACTCTCTGAAGAACTGGAAGACAAAGAGGCCAAGTCGTCAATGTGGGTGGACATAAAACCTTTTTAGCCAAGTTATAGCGGGGGAAACATTAGGAGAATGGAGAAAGTTATGAATCCAGTCATAAAGAAGAATCATGCCTGACTCGGGCGGAAGTGGTATGTGGTTGGAAAAGATGAGAGTACTATTAAAAAAATGGGACCCACTATGATTAGGAGGGTCCAAAGGTAACACAAGGCCCACATGAATCCCTGAAAATCCCTACTAGCTTTGAAACTTCGAAGAATGTGAAGTTTAAGAAGGTACCTTGTGGAGGTTGGAACCAATTTCACTGGAAAAATAGGAAAGAAGTAGAGAGAGCCAATAACAAGACTGAGTGTGAGGGAGACCATGTGCCACAACAATCCTGGGAAATACTGGATCTTGAGAATGGCTCAAGAGGACATGGTGATGATCTCAACGCAAGTATGGAGCCCAGAGCTAATTTGTTTTGGAATAATTTCACCTGAAGGGAGAATACCCTCACCAATGTTGATTGATACTCTTTGTGAGTGTCCAGAACAAATGCCAAACTTTGGTATGGCTCAGGAAGAAATGTTGCCCGAATTGATGCTGCCAAAAGAGGCACAAGTCTGGTTAGACAAATTTCTAAGCCATATTGGGGGCAAAAAGTAGAAGCTACCTGGACCCAGCAACTTCCACGTAAAGATGACATGTGTTTTATTAGCCATGTTTTGTGCGATGCCTAATCAACCTACCACAATAGAGGGTGATTATTTGGCAACGGAACCAATAATGGCGCATGCTAGTGTCGAAGAAACAGTGAATGGAGAATCGGGTAGAATAGAGTTGCCAGAGACCTCTAAAAGCAAGCCTGAGAGAGTCTATTTAGACAGAATGGTATTCAACCTTCCAAACATGACTGTGGCCAACCATCTCAAACCCATATATCTAACTGCTCATTTGGAGAGAGTACCATTCAAGAGGGTTTTGATTGATGGAGAGGTTGCGGTTAATGTGTTGTCATACAAGCAGATGAAGATGGTAGGTAGAGGTGAAGATGATCTCATCCCTACAGACTTAACGGTGTCTAACTTCTCTAGGGCCATTACCAAGACCCATGGAATATTACATTTGGAGGTAGATTTAGGGTTCAAGCGGATTATGTTGGCCTTTTTCATGGTGGAGTGTACTTCTACTTATGGAGCCGTACTTGGAAGGGACTGGATCCACCAGAGCTTTTCCGTTCTCTTTACTTTACATCAAAAAATGGCGGTTTACGACGAGGAAATGGCATAGAACCAGGATTTTGGGAATGGTAGAGGTCGAATCACGACCATTCCTTCCCACAGCCAATGTAGCAGAGCTACTTTCTATAATCCCAGTATTATGATTCTACAGTGTTTAAGAGCTGATGCGAACGGCCGCCCGACTAAGGTGACGGCCTAAAAGCTTCTAGAACAAAAATAGTTCCTCACAAATGATGAGTGGGATATACCCCACATAGTCCCATCACCCCAATGCTAGTAATTTAATGTCAGAACAACAAAGAAAATACCAAGTCATTGCAGTCAGGTCCTTAATCAAAAGACTGTTGATGTATGAGAAGATAAAAAGCAAAGAAGAAGAGGCTAGTGCCTGAACATACCACAAGAAGGTCATTTTTTTGTTTTTTACCAGGTACCAGACAATGAGGATGTGACTCGATAAACTTGATTTTTTTACAGAGAATATCCAGCTAATACTAAGTTTTATGGGGACATTATTCAATGTTGCAAAGGAAAAGATCATTTCATTAAAAGTCCAATGATTACATAAATTCTACTTTAGCCTAACAAATTTGCATCCTCGACCAAGGCTGCTATTCTGGAAAAATAAGTCTCCATAATAGTAAAAATTCTGCATGGTTCCCTTAAGTTCATATGGCTATTAACAAGTTGTTTCTTAGAGTCCTCCACATCGTGAGAAATCTTCTCCATTTCCTTCTTTAAAGATGGTGGGTCACGCATGCTCTTTCGGCCTTCAGCACAGAAAGTTGTTTTTCCAAACTCTCAATCTCGAAGTCCAATACTGAAATCATGTTCTCCATGATTGACCCTTCATTTAATAACTGATGAAGGGTGGTAGAGGTTCAAGTATGCTTTTCTTGGTAACACTCTATTTGAAGCTCGCTTTGCCTGCTGGTGTCGATCCCTCAATGTTTGAAGATTTCGAAGAAGTTGAGAAAGGAATCATGTTGAACCTTCAATAAAAGCTAAGCTTTGTAAAGTTCCACCAAGGCCTTCTTGGCATCATGAAGGACCTTGAGGCTAAAGGAGGCAGTAAAGTCCTTCATCATCTAGTCCTTAAAAATCCGACAAGTATCTTACATAATAGGCGACTCAGATGAAGGCGAAGGGGATTACAGTTTGGTCTTAATCTGTTTTAACTTCTTAACCAGCTTGGGCAAGGATGCTATAGAAGAGGTTGTGAGCAACTCTCTATCACTTTCAGCAAAGGCAAAAGGGACAGCCTCAGCGGGTAAGGAAGGAAGTCTATCAGGAGTGAGAGGGGGAATGGAAACAGCAGCAACCCTAATCTTCTTCTTTGGCCGAGGAATGGGAGTCCCTATCACCCAGAGGCCAAACAAGGCCTTGGAAGATCTAGCTTACAAACCAGAGGGGGAAGAGATTATCCCAAGCCCTCTCCAATACCCTGTTACAACCAAACAATGCAGATTGAAGAAAATAGTTTACACCAAAGATTGAGGAAGGATAGAAGCAAAAAGTTAATGAACTTGAATTCAGGCTGAAGCCTTAGGGGGAGATGGAGGATGAGTTATCTCTTTTGAGGATAAAGATGGATCAGTCCCAGTAACTGAAGGAATTGGAACAGTGCCCGAACCTTCACCAAAGGCTTTTATATATATAAAGGAGTTAGTCTCACCAACTCAGTCATGGGAAGGGGAGAATAGAAATAAAGATACTTTTGTACCTAAGCAGAATCCTGTGTAAAGGAAAAAGGTTCCTCTGTATTGATGATGGGTTGAGAAGAAGCCTGTGGGCTAGTAACCTTTGAGACTATAGGAATCTTGGGCACTACGAGTTCCCCGAACACATATTTGATTGGTAGGTGAGGTTCTCGTGTTGGCGGAGACTAAGTAGAACAAAAAATATGTATTATAAATATATATTGAGACGAAAGGTATAGGCATAGAAAATTAAAGCAGAACACTTACCGAATTGCTATCCTCTTCTATAAAGTGTAGAATCTCCCCAATTGATGGATCAAATTAGGAAGTAAGAACCGCCACCAGTGGAGGGGAAGTTGAAGGAATGAAAGTAAAGCTTTGCCCTACTCAGGAATGCGGCTTTTCAACTTTGACCTGCAAAGGATAAAAATTAACCATTGAAACTCTGGTATGGGTGTAGGTACAAGTTCAGAGAGTGAAAAGAAACATACCTTGGAAGGATTAGCTGGAGGAGAATTAACACGTGCTGTTTTAGTAAGAGCTTGGGTGGCCTCATGTGGAGAAATAATTGCTTCCCTTTGAACCTGACTCCAACAAATCGGACAGAAGGTTAACGAAAGATAATGGAAAAGTTAAAAGAGTGAGTTTGAGATGCAGACCATACCTCTAGTTTCTTGAGGATGGAATCTCACATATGCTTAGCCTCTTAATACATTTTAGCCTGCAAAGGTTCATCTTTTGAAGCAATAGTGGTTTTCTTGGTGGCTTGAGATCATAGAATTCAGAGAAAAAGAAGTTACCAGCTTTCAAGCACAAGATACAATTAAAGGGGTGAAGAATAGAGCAAAATTCACTTATGAGAAGCTTTCTGTTTCTTCCTGCCCATGCCTGCCTCCACCACCGAAGCGGAAGACTTGGAGGATTTAATTACCTTTGCCTTTTTCCTCTTCTTAGTTAAAGTAGCCCAAGGACTAAGAATAGAGAGTTAAGTGCGAGATCATTCCTCGAGCTCGGAATCCGATGTCTCCACCACTATTACTCGAGTTTTCTGGGTTGCCCGAGGCTTCACTGAAGGTCCCGCTTCACTCTCAAAGTCACCAAATAATGCAGAAACGTCGCAGCCATCCCCAACACCTTGTTTTTCTACTTCAGCCGTAACTCCCTGAAGAATCAAGACATCTATAGCTTCCTCCTCTTCCTTAACGTCTACTATTTCAATGTTATCTTAAGCTACAAGGTTGAAAAAAAAAGAAGGTAAGAAAGCAGACAAAGGCAGAGCCTTAGGTGTTTTAAAAAGACACAAGATAAGATAGGAAATACCTATTAGAAGAAGTTAGTTTTTGTGATAAATCATCTCCTTCCAGTTCTCTAACTCGCTCGAGTTGGGATAGGATTTAATGGAGAGTTTCTTGAAGAGTCGATCATGTGAATCCTTGATGTCTCCCCTATACTTCTTAACCCCACCTTGACTCCCACCAGGTGGAAAAAAATGAGGACATTTAAAGTTAAGAACCATGGGCTTGCGAGTAACTTTTCTCATAACCTCAAAGTTGCGTCGGGTAGCTCGAAATGTAACTTCTGATGGAGAACGAAGGTAGTACGCAGTGTTGTAGTGAACATAATCAAAGAAAGGCATTGGGATGGATTGCTTAAATCCCAATTGCCTGTTACAAAAGTTGGGATGATAAACTTCTAGCCCGCACTCATAGTGATCACTTCTCACTCTCCCAGCTAAGTCCCTTGGTTGAATGCAGCTAATGAATTTTTCTCTGCAGAAGAAAGTGGAATCTTCCCTAAAGGCATCCTAAAAAGCTTGATCAGAAAACCAAGGGTATCTCCTTACCATTGAAGCCTCCCACTCCAGATCTGCCCGAGTCCTGCAAACTTTGAAGAAGAAAAGGCAACAAAAGGTTAAATGGTTGGTAAGTGAAGCTTCAGCTAGAATTCGGGCATGAGCAACACCTTTAGAAAATTCAAGATTAGGAGCCCGAAGCTCAGGAAAATACCATTAAAGCTACACTTGAATCGTCCGAGTAGGCCTATTGAGGTTGGTTTCATCAAGAATATGGTAGAGATGAGCAATGAGGAAATGACCTATGGCTACATCATCAAAGTTATGCAGTGCTTCCACCAAATGGATCCATTCGACCTTCACCCCTTTAGACTTATTGGGGAAAACATGTTTGTTGAGCCAATACAGCATAAAATACATATGCTCATGATCTCTATTGGGATTAAAGGAAGAGGGTCCCAATGTCTGTTTTACAAACGGAATAAAACCCATGACGAAGGTTCCATAACTCTTGAATGTGGCTGAGTTATACTCTAGATGAGTTATGGGAGTAGAGCCTTCTGACCTCTCGGAAGTCAGGCGAGAATAGGGTGCCCGATCATGGGTAACATTTACAATCCTACCTGAGGGTCTCAAGCCAAAAATCTGCGCCATGTCTAGGATGGTAGGAGACATCGAACCCATCCTGAAGTCGAAAGTATTAGTACTCGAGTTCTAGAAGAGAAGTGCAGTTGTTAACAACTCGGGTTTGATGGCAACAGTGACCTTCGAAAGCATGATCAGCTCATAAATGCCATTCTTCATCCAGTGTTACTTAAATGTAGGCTCAAGCTCATCTATCCACTTTACCCAAGCTTCATCATTCATTAGGGGAATCCTCGACGATGGGTAGACAACTTGAATGACGAAATTCCTGACTCAGCCAAGAATGGGTTCAGAGTGAACTAGTTCACCTTAGGCATATTCTTTTCCATAGCAATAGGGACTGAAGAAGTCCATGTAGGCCCCAGGGAGTGTACTTCTCCCTCCTAAAAAAGAGCTCAGTATGCAAGCCAGCCCGAGGGCCATTAAAAAGACGACGCATGGTGGCAATGCCTGCACCAGTCTGATAAAGGGGTTGAGCGGGTTTGGGAGCCATTGAGAGGTTTTTTTTAGGAAAATAGAATAAGATGGGGAAGTTGAGATTGAGAGGCAGATTCTGAGAATGATGAGAAATTTTGGAAATTAGGAGGTTCACAATTGCTAAAATATGTAGCTGAGCAGTTTAAGCAAGGATTATGTAATAAGCGGACAGTTAACATTTGAAATTGTGGGTTAGTGCAACGGTTTATTGTTAATTAACAACTGTTATAAATGGCGCGAGTCCCAAAGAGAGGCGGCGACGGCTATTTAATCATTATTAATGTCTTGGGCTGCAAAACTCAACAATGCTTAAAGGGGGCACTGTTTGGGTTAATATTTGAACATTAGTTTGATTAAACGAAGGCCCAAAATTGTCAAGAATTTCCCTAAGCCCAACACAGAGCTCTAGAGACAATTAAAGCCTTTTTTAGTCAAATCAAGCCACTTGCTTGCCTATGGAAGTGACAAGTGATGGAGACTAGCCTACTATTAGCCAAAAAGCACTTTTCAGTGGCATTTAAGTAAAAAAGAGGCGATGACTCATTGCATTCCGAGTGCTTCCATGCAAGAGCGTAACCACTGCAATCGGGCTAATCTGCCTATAAAAAGAGGAAGTGGCCCCAGAGACAAAGACACTCAACCAATCAAACAAACAAACTTTTGAACTCTGCTGTCAAGCTAGATCTCTGATCTTTTAGGCATCGCCTACCCAGAAAGTTCATCTTTCTTTAGTTTAAAGCTCTGCTACTCCCATAATATCAATCCCTTTGTGTAAACTTGTTTACCATTGATAGACGCATATTTATGCGACTTAGCTTGCTTGTTTTCTTGCATTTTGGTAATTATTTAGTATTTATTATAGTGTTTAAAGTTAAATTCGTGTGTTTGTAGGTTTTATGGGCTAAGGGTGCATTATGAGCCAATTTGGAGTAGTTTGGAGTGTTTTTGGGCCCAAGATGGAGTGCTTATGATCCAAGCTAGATGGATGGACGAATTTGGAGATTAATTGGGTTGAATTCTACTTTGAAGATGGATAAGTGAAGCCCAAATTCTAGAAGTGAGTGGATGATGCAATGCTTAGCTCATCATGACATTTGAGTGGATGATGCAATGCTTAACTCACCATGACATGTGAGTGGATGATGCAATGCTTAAATCACCATGACATGTGAGTGGATGACTCAAAACCTAACCCACCAACAATTCTCCACTCTTTGCCGTGAGTTCCTTGTGTTCCCACCAGAAATTTGCATTAAACAAGTTCATCCTCTCCCTATAAATACCCATGGTAGCAACCTCATTCAAGGCATCCAAGAATTAATCATTCTCCAAGCCTTGCCTTGCCTCTCCCTACATATCTAAACTTATTCCCATCCATTCCTCCATATAACCAACCCTTCAAACATCACTCCAACCTTGTGTTGCGGCAAAGAAGAAGAGGAAAGTGCTTGGACGTGCTTGCTATCCAACATGGATCGTTGGAACATTTAGGTGTTTTCTTTCTTTTGTTTTCAATGTCTAAATTTGTTTATCTTTGTTTTATGCTTATGAGGAACTAAACCCCCCTTAGCTAGGGGGGATTCGAAACCATGTTATTGCTTGCTATATGATTTGATTACTTTTAATTGTGTTTCATAAGTTGTGATTTCAATTTACTTATCTTCTTGAACTATAACTTATTTATGTATGGTTGTTGAGAGTGCACGCTTAATCTTCATGCATAAATTGAATGCTAGGATATAAGGGAATTTCACCTAATCGTTATGAACTTATATTCACAAGTAGTAAAGGTTGTTGATCACAATCATGTTAAGTAAATTCTTG
Source organism: Crataegus laevigata (assembly GCA_963580275.1). NCBI lineage: Eukaryota > Viridiplantae > Streptophyta > Magnoliopsida > Rosales > Rosaceae > Crataegus > Crataegus laevigata. The sequence continues at coordinate 20,020,391 of OY756947.1, read as the reverse complement.
GCATAAGTTTCATGCAATTCATAGTAACAAGTGCCTCGTCAATGCTTATGGTTTTCATAGAACTTAATGATTCTTGCTTGTATCTCTTTTATGCAATTCATTGAGGGAACTTGTGGGGAATGCCTTGGGTTGTCGTATGCAATCATCCAATCCATTAACTTAAGGAAAATCTGAGAATTAATCTATGCAATTCATGGTTAATTTGGGGCGTTGAGAATTCATAAGTTATTGAAATACAATTAGAAATCATTTTGTATGCAAGCAAGACATGTGTGGAAAAGAACCCCTTAGCTAGCCTTCCATCCATTCATTTAAACCAAATTCGTTTTCAACCTTGTTTGTTTACAAAGTTTATTTGTTTTACTTTCAACTTCACCAAACCCAAATCCCCCTTTTACTTTCTTGTTTTAAAGTCTTTTGTTTACATTTTTAACTTTGTTTTTATATTTTTGAGTCAGTTTAGAGGTTTTAGCAAGCCCTCCTAATCCCCGGTTTAGAACGATCCCTACTTATACTTATATTTTTGTGGGCATACTTCCAACAAGGAGGAGATGTGCTTCATCCCCTATGTGTCCCCTTTATGCTGAATATGAGGAGTCCATTGAGCATGTCTTTCTCCTCTGCCCCTAGGTGGATAGGGTTTGGTTTGGGGGTATGCTGGGTCTTCGAATAGAGAGAATCCTCGGTGACTACCCTATCTGTTTAGCTAGAAGAGATGTGGAATACTTTACCGGGTTTGAAATGAGATAAGATTAATGCTCTATCTTATATTGCTTTTACTTGTTGGGCTATCTGGAAGGTGCCATGTAAGGCAGTTTTTCAATCTCCAAGTCTATCTCTGGCCAAAACCAGTCTTTCCATTTCAATGGCTATGTTTGCTTTCAAGGAGGCCTATACGAACAATGTTATTTTGCCCAGGGTAGAGGCGGATAGACGGATCCTCTCTTCTCATTCGTCTATGCTGAAGGACAGGGTGGTTAAGGTGAATGTGGATGCTAGCTGGAAAGGGACGAACGAGGGCTTCCATGTCGGGGTGGTAATTCGGGATTCCACTTCTCGGTGCTTAGTGGTAAGGAGAATACGAATCTTGGCCCCTTTTGCGCTGATGGCAGAGGCGAAAGGTATTTTAGAGGGCTGTAATGTAGCTGGGCAACGGGGTTTTGAGCGGGTTGCGGTGGAATCAGATGCTAAGAATATTATCACTTGGCTTATGGGTAATATTGATCTTTTTTATTGGGAGGTGTTCCCAATCTTGATGGAAATTAGTGGGGTGGCCATGGATTTCAGATCGTGTGACTGGTCTTGGGTTCCAAGATCAGCCAATGGAGCAGCAGATTTTGTGGCATCGCATGCTGAAGCGGAGATGTGAGACTTTGTCTGGGTCAACTGACCCCCATCCTTGTTTGTCTGTGTACTCAACAAGGATAGGCTTCCTTGCCCTCCTTGATTGGTTCCTTTTTGCATAGTGAGTTATAGGTGACAGAAGGTTGTCTTCGTGTCGTAGCTTTACGTGTTTCTCATTGTTATTTCCTGTTGGCCCTTGGGTGGCTTTCTGTACTTCTTTGGCTTCGGCCCTGGTTATGTTAATTTCCAGTTTCCCAAAAAATGGATAATGACCGAACCTCGGATGGAGGCAAGTCAAAAGTCTTTAGTCCATTTTCAATCCACACTGAGAGTTTCAGTTGGGACTCAAACACTTCCTGAAATTCCTAGACTTTATAGTATACTACATTGTGGTTGTCTTATTTCTTGGAAAATACATTTACTGTCTCTATGGTTTGGTCTATCCTTCGTTATAATGTCTTAAGAAGTTGCTTTGTGACTTGGTGTTTTATGGCAGGATGTCAGCCTCTTGTGTAAGTGTAGAAGCTCGTCTTTCTTGCATAGCTTCCAATGTTAACGTTGTGGTTATAGATTTTGATCTTGATAAGCAGTGGCTTCATCCCTTCTCATTTTTCTCATACTTTCCCTCTTTAGTTTCCAATTCGCAGATTCATTTTCCTACCACTGAGTTGCTGATGCTGCAGGATTTTTGGTATGGACCAGTAAGCAAAGTATACAGGCCAAAACTACTGGACCAATAAGACCAGGAAAACCGTGAAAGAAATTAACCAGGTAAGAAGTAAAGGTCTAACTGACGGCATGCAAACCATATCTGGTTCTATAATGTCAGGCTTTCATAACAAATCTAAGTCTCTTGCGTTCATGTGAATTCTGATACGCATGAATGATGTGGTTCATGTTTTTTTTTTTTTTTTTTAGTGGAGGGTTGTGTTTGGTTTCGATTCTAATCGGTTTTAATTAATTTTTCAAAGTTTAAGAGTGGATGTTTGTTTGCTAATCCTTTTTAATTGTGTCACTCGTTCCTTACGGATTGAAGTTCATCATAATCCTTACGTACAACGGATTAAAAGAGAGCTACAAAATGCATGGGATGAATTTAAAACTTCTTTAAAAAAGATAAACAGTGTCGACATCAATTCATAGCCTTATGACTTGATGGATTCAGTTAAACAATAAGATCCTACAACGGCATATGATAAAATAATGATAATATATGGGAGATTCTACTTCTGATATCACCAAAGTTTTTTGAAGTAAAACTTAACATCTAGTAATAAGTAGTTAAATTGAAACAATATCAATAATATTAGTGGAAAACCACCAGATTCCGCTTCAATCTTTACAGATTGAAAATGAAAGGTTTGAGGAAAAAAGCCATCATTGCAAGTTGAAGGAACTTCTTTTGAGGAAAACAAACATCATTGCAATTTGAAGGAACTTCTTTCCCACTTTGGAGGACATCTTCAAAGCTTGAATCATTCTTTCTCCAGTTAAAACAGTGACAAGTTCTCGGTAACTTAAATTGTCCTTACAGATCAAATAGATTTTCACATTTGAACAGCCGTAGCAGATCCGGACTCAAAACGTTGGATTATGGTGAGAAGGAAGCACGTTCTTTATTCATGTTCTTGTGTCTAATTTTGGATGGTGCTTACGGATCAACTTCTTCGCTCATACAAATACATTTAGTCATGATTCGATTGCATCTAAGAATCGTTCGAAAGAATTTCTAGAAACAAGATGACGCTTTACCTTAGTGGCGGAAAACAATCATGTTTATACACCCTGGTGCAGGTTCGATTCCACCGATCTCTCTTCCCCATAACAACTAACAACTAATCCCACTAACACTCTCATTGGTAAAAAAAAAAATCTAGAAACAAAGTAAATACAAGGGCTAATTACATTTTACACTCTCATAGTTTAGAGGTGATTTTTAAAATGGGCCATGAGATATCAATTTTCTCACATTGCTCCCTAATATTTTAAAGTTGTCTAAATATATACGTCTATTTATTAATTAATTAATGAGTTTTTTAGTCAATGTGGTGCAAATGTGGTTTACATATCAACTCATTTACGGGTTTCATGCTCACCATGTAATCAACTTAACGAAAATTCAAATAATTCACTAGACAACAAGGTCTAAATAGCTAAAATTTAAAAAACATAGGGAGCAATGTGAGAAAATTGAAAACTTGTGGCACATTTTGAAAGTCACCCCTATTTTTTTTAATTTATCCTATTTTTTTGTATGTTGAATCTCTTCGTGGAAAATGCGTGTAAGATATAGTCATGAAGATTTCTTTCAACGTCTAGTAATTAATATAAATAAGGATGGATCATTTCCAAACGTGTCTAAAGGAACAAAACTAGATAAATAAGGCGTATGAAATGTGATATTGAAATATCACATTGACTTTATTTTTGAGTCAAGAAGAGTTTAAATGTCCTAACTCACTCTAACTAATACCGAAGCCTTTTGTGATAACACCTCACACTTGTAATATTGTCTAAGTAGTAATTAATAAGTTGGGGACAAGATCTGTTTGTTGGAAGTGAGTTTTCGGCTCGTATCTTTACTAATTCCACACTTAATACTGCACACATATTTATGCTGGCTGTTTTTTTTTTCTTTTCATAAACGATATTCTAGATCTTTCCGCTTAACTATAAAAGAGACATAATGCTAGTTTGTTTTGTACATGATTACAAACAAGACATATCATGATAAAAAAATTGCGTTAGATTTTGATTTATGTAGAGAAATGATGCAAAGTTCTGAGACATTTGGTGACCAAGATGAAATGAAGTATGGTGATAGCTTTGAAGAGCTTGAGTCATATACAGTTCTAAAGCTTCGTATCCATAATTTACCAAAGATATATGCTAACTTTAATCTCTCTTCTATTCACTTTTCATTTTAATCTATTTAATTTTGATTACGGTTATCAATTAACTTTCATAAGTCTTTTATTCACTTTTCATTTGTATCTATTTACTTTTGTTTTTCAAGTTTTTTTTTTGGACATATTCATCAATATAAGAGTATAACATACGATGGAATGGCCTACATGTGGTAGCAAAAATTCACCATCTTTAGTCTTGATGAATTTGTACCTACAAAACAATCAACACCTTTGATCAAAGACCAACGCCTCACACCCGCACGAAAATATATCTCTGATACCTAAGTTAGTTTTTCTAAAAATAGTGAGTGTTTAGGGTATGTATGCATAGCAAAAAGCTTACCAAAATTCAGCAGACATAGAGGTATTTATAGAAGGAGGCCGGCCATAATGTGAGGGAATAGCTTTACAAATGGAGACATCTTATTGGCTAATTAGCAGATAATATCTTGGGATAATGGTGGAAGTATCCCTAACTGATTGGAATAGAGAATCCTTGATGGAGTTTATCTTCATTTGGAATTGTATTAAAGATAGGATTTGGTAATTAATCCATATCTTTAATACCTTTGACTTTTCCATGCCACGAGTAGAGGAGTATTGAGCAGTCGTAGTCAGCTGCTTGAATTGCCAGGGATACTGAGCTGCGCGTGTGAGCATTTGAAAGCCTTGCCTATTTAATGAGGGCAATCTGGTTTTTCTCGAGATAAAGTCCACGTGTCGTCTTCTAGATTTTTGAGATTATTTTTGGCTCCACAAATGGCCCTACATTTGCTAGGATGCTCGTAGAAAAGGGCAGTAGGTGTAGAAGTCCCAAACTGGTCAAGTAAGTAGAGAGTTGTTTCCTAATTTGATGTAGATCTTCCATTTTGACTTAAAGATAAATTCTTCAAGGAAAGGGAAACTAATTCTATCAATACTTATTTAATTCTGCCTTCAGAAGGGGGTTAAATAAATCTGGAGAACAATTTTCATCCGTACAAGAAAGAGAAAAAGACATAGGAAATTTATTCCCATTCCCCTAGCCTTCTTCTTCACTTACCTTTACAAAGAATTGTTTCTCATTGTTTTTCTTATTTTCAATGCCGCACCAAGGTAAGAAAAAATTAATTTTCTTTGTATTTTCTTGGGTGGTGTGCCGCTAAGCAACTATCGGGTGGTGTGGCACGTCAGCTAGCAGGGGCTGAGAGTTACGTGGGCTGATGAGGTGGCATGGCAAGGGTCATAGCTTGAGCTATCGGCTCAGCTGGGGCCGTAACTTAAGGCGCAGTACGGAGCAAACCACGGGACTCGAGCTTCTTCTTGGGATCTGAATCTGACACGGGCCAGTTAGGCATATCAGATTGTGTGGAACAACGGAGGTCTAGCCATATGTTGCTTCATGCTTCAAGCAAAGGTGATCGTGAGTGGGCGATGGACACCTTGGAGACTAGAGGAAGGTGGGAGTCTAACCCCTTGCCTAAGTTGCGTGTTCTAACTGAGTTCATGGATGATAATTGAACTGTTTCTTTTTTTGTCTTCTTGAAATTGTTGTTCAACTGCTTTTGACTTTAAATGACTGAATGTCCTTTTTTGCTTGTGGAGATTCAGATATGAAGGGTGCTGCTTGCTTAGTCCTCTTTGTTAGGAGAAAGATGGGATATCTCCTAGAAAAGAGATTAAGCGGACTAAGGAGAAGGCACTTGCTCGTCCAATCACTGCTACAGAGCCTGTTACCAATGAAGGTAGAAGAGAAGAGACCTTCATCACTTGCTCGAAAGCCATCGATTGAGAAAAAGCCGAAGACTTCTTCTGCTGCCAATGGGGCTTGTCTGCTGCTGAAAAACTTGGCATTGATTTGACTTCTCCTAAGGAGAAGAATGAGAGTATTAAGTCTAAGCCTGCAAAGCCTGTCATTCCTAAGGTAGCCTCAACCACTGCTGAGAAGATTGCCCATCTAGGAGTTTTATAGTGCCCTTAGTGTCCAGATTTGCATCGAAACGTCCGTTTGGAGTTAAGTATAGTTCAGCTTTTAAAAGACTCGTTACCATGAAGAGCAGAAATAAAAGTCCGTCACTTCGAAAAATGGATTTGGTTGTTAAAAAGGTGTCAAAACTTCTTTTTTGTACTGCTGCCACATTTGTGCTTCTTGTCAAGAATGAGGGAATTGTTCAAGTTTGATATCTTAGTTGTCATAGATGGAGCAGTTGAGGATAAAGCTGCCAAGATCAGAGTTGTTGAAGATGAAGTGTCAAGTAAGCAAACTACTGAGGCGAAGTGTTTGCATAAGGCATGATGACTACTAGAGAGCCCAAGGTTATCCAAGCTGCGAATTGAGTAGTCTTATTTGTTTAGCTTGTGTCGGATTTTGGCAACCTTTGTGTAAATTTATCAATTTGCTAGAAATTCAGTAAATTGCTTTCTTCGCTTTACTCTATTTATATTTTTCTTGAAACTTTGCTTGCTTGAAACGTCTTACAAAACATTTAGCCATAGGACCATCGGCTGGGCACGTTGTCTTGAAAAGTGTTGACGATCCCTCAGAGTCACTTATGGCCATGAGCTTTGGCTTGTTGCAGTGTCAAGCTATTTGAGTTCGTCGTAAGCTGTTGCTCTCTGACCATCTGTTGCTTAACTGGTCTTTAAATATTTGATCATTTAAGTTGTGTGGCTTGCATCATAATATGATAAAGATACGTAGGATATGAAAATCGTTACCTAATCACATAAAAAACGTGAAGCTGTGTGGAAATTCGTGGGTAGTTTACTCTCTCCTGTTGAAGAGCGGATCTAGATGAGTGTTAGGAAATTAGTTTACCCTCTCGCACTAGACAGCTTACCCATATGGGTGTTAAGGAATTAGTTTATCCTTTGGCACCAGAGATCAGACCTAAATGGGTGTCAAGGAATTAGTTTACCCTATCGCATTGAAGAGTAGGTCTGGATAGATGTTGGGAAATTAGTTTACTCTCTTGCACTGGAGAGCTTACTCAGATGGGTGTCGAGATTACTTTATCCTCTCGCACAGAAGAACAGACCTAAACAGGTGTCGGGGAATGAGTTTTGCACTCCAGATGAGTGTCGGGAAATTAGTTTACTGTCTCACACTAGAGACCTTACCCTGATGGGTGGCAACAAATTGGTTTACCTATTCGCGCTAGAAAACATAGAAGTCGTTATGGATGCAGCTAAGGAAAGCTAGGCTACTAGATAGCTAAAATAATCCTCAGCTTGTGAGGTCTTGTTCGGTGATCTACCTGAGACTTTGAACTGCATGTGGAACCCGTGTAAAGGTGTAAGTGGGGAGCATAATAAGCTTATCCCGAACCTTCTCCATGTATTGCGCCATCCTTGGATTTTTTGTTATGTGCTTTCTTGAGGCTTGGTTGGTGATCAATTGAGAATCTAAATAGATTTCAAGCTTCTTCACCTCTAAGTTATTTGCTAGCAAAGGGCTGCTAGTTAAAGCATCATGCTCTATTTCTTCATTAGATGCTTTGAAGCATAGAGTGTTGAAGGCCTAGTCGGCGCAACTGGGAGCCGCAGAGCATAAGTTGGTGTAACGGGGAGCCGTGGTATAAGATAGGCATAGTAGAGCAGACAGGTGCGGCTGTGAGCCTCGAAACTGACGACGGCTTAGGCTTAGTTGCACGTAGCAAGAAGAATTAGGCTACTAAGTCTATAGTGCTCGGCTGCTGGCAATGTGCCTCTTTATTGTTAAACTTGAACCGTCATTGATGATGAGGATAAGACCTATTCTTGATTCATGGTGGTTGAAGGAACTTTCATGTAGGTTAGGTTGGTGCATCATACGGTATTCATCTGCCTCGACACGCTATCAGGCTGAGTTGCTATGTTCGTGAGAATATAAGTAATCTTCGCATCCGTCAGCGTATGCAGGGTGGTTCTGTCTGCTTAATCATGTCAATGAAAGGTGACCTGCTCATGTTGGCCACATTCTTCCAAAGGTCTTCATAAATGGTTTCTATGCACTGGAATCAACACAACTGTTCTGCTACAAGCCTTTGTACCTCATCTTGGATTTACCTTTGATAGGTAACGGAAACTGCGGTTGCCTTCGGTGTTGACTTACTAATCTATGTTGCTCTTCCCCTTGTCTTCCTCGTCTATGTAACGATTGTGGTGCACGTGGTTCATTAGTGAACGAGGTGTTCATTGTAGCGCTTGGCGTGGGCTGCCAGTTAGACTTGAGCTGGTTTGCTCTTATGCTTCCCTTTGTCCATCGTCCTACCAACTCCAATGCTTGATAGAAGAATCTCTTTGTAGGCCAAGTCGCAAGTGAGAAGCCGAGAATTATACTGCCCGAACATTTAATTCATGGCAGGTTGAGCAACTACTTCAGTTTTGACAATTTTGTATGAGGCTCTCAACGTAACAGAAAATTCCAAAAACCAAATGCAAGAGTCTTGTTCGAGTGTTTGAATCAGGCTCTCAATGAAAGCACCAATTTGTGGTAGCAAATATCCGCTGTCTTCAGTCTTGATGAATTTGTACCTACAAAACAATTATCACTTTCCTTCATTTCTCTGTTCTCTTAACTCTGCTCGAGACCAATAATTTGTTTCTTGCCAACATCCATTCGAGGCCTTATGACTTGTTAATATCGACGACTAATAACAGAATTAGAAGAAACTAAGAAATAAACAAACTGATAGTTTGTTTACCAAGTCAAAGTAGATTCATTCGTAAAGTATTTAAACTGCTCTGATACCAAATTGAAAATCAAAGCACGCCACGAACAAATGAAATAGAAAACTTTATTAATCGAAAACAAAAAATACCAAAAAAAAAGCTACAAAACCCAAAGAAACTACATATTGACTGACTTTGGCAGCTTAGAAGGGTGTATCATTAAATTCTTTCTCTAAAGCAATTGCATGCAAGATTTGGATATAAAATGATTATAAAATTTCCTTTAATCGTCGTCATACAATTGCATGCAAGAGTTGATAATATAGAATTATAATGACAGATATATACCGTATCCAATAAAGCTAGGGAAATTAAATTTATAGACTAAGTTTTGTAAATTAAATGATATCGAAGTTGATGATTGGATTATTACTTAGAAGTTCATAAACGTGCTCATTTGCTATTGTTGAACACATCATTTAATTTGCAAATTTAATCTACAAATTTAGTATCTCTAACATTACTCATATAAATTTCCTTTAATCAGCATCATACATAAGTAAAGTATTGTGACAATGAATTTTTCTCTCAAAAATAAATAAAACAATGAATTAAATGGTTGCATAAAATTTCCTTCAAGAACACAAAAGACGTTGAGTTTGTATTCTCCTTGATCAGAAGTCTAAATCCTCTACGCACAAAATATTGTGACTTGTAATATTGTGACTTGGATCTTCAATAATTTTTCTGATAGGCACCATACCAAACTGGAACTCCGATCGCAACGCCGCCAACAAAACTATTGTTCCCAGCCGCCGGAAGCCCCATCCTCGAGTCAGACGACGTTGTTGAACTTGCACAAGCGTACATCTCCGGAACCTTCATCCTCACCGAAATATTAATAACCCCATTCCTCTCCCCCTTGTAATCTCTTAGCCTGTAGCTCAAAAAATGCGGGTAACCCTCCTGCACATAAGCGCCAACAAAATCCGATGCCGGAACCGTCGCCGTTCCGAACGTCCTGACACCGTACGCGGTCTTGCATTGGACCTCCACCGTGATGGACTTGGAGTGCGTTGGTAAGTCGAGCACGAGCTTCTCGTTCCACCGTGGGTAGGCGCCGCCTTTGGTGTCCATGTCCGTGGTGCGAAACTGGCTGTTGGTGTCGTTCCGGACGGTCACGGAGGCGTTTGTCTTAATGGGTTTTCGATCTACTTGCAGGTTCTCGGCAGAGATCACTGTGATTTCGAGCGTCCGGAAATTGGCTGCCATGGTGGATGAAGGGTGCGCGTAAGGTGTTGTGTTAGATTAGGGCAATTGTGAGAGGCGATGAGAGGAAATAGGTGTGGGTGGGGAGGGTTATATAGGAGTCTTAAGGGAAGGGTGTGAGAAAAGAGAAAGCAACAGCCACCTGGTTTCTGTGGAATTCAAATTGGACTATTAAATAAAAATACGCGCCGAAGTGCACTTTGGTTTTCCAAGTTGACTTTGACCCTCTAAATGGGTTTTTGGGTCATTCAGGAATCAGGAGAGAAGCTTTCATGTTATTAACGGACGGTTCATGCCCCTTGTACCGACACAGAAATTTCTAAGCAAATGGTTTTTACTGTTCTAAAAGTCTTCACCTATCACAACCTAAGTTCCCTTTAAGTGATAGGCGACTGTTTACCGATTCAATTAATTTTTAAGCGTTTGAAAATTAAGAAATGGTGCCTAGACCTGCTTAGGTGTCCGCTTAGACCCGCCTAGTCACCCACTTAGGTCGTGACTCTTATTTAGACAAAAAATAGATAAATTTCATTATGTTTTATTTTTTTAATAAATTGTAATTGACTTGTTGAATACTAGGATAAACACTTATTATCCGATTTATAATAAGTTTACTTGAATCCGCCTAGGTGCTAGTCTGCTGCACGACTAGCGTCTAATATCTTTTAGAACCTTGATTTTAATAAATAATTGCCAGACTAATTTTTTAGAAAATAGGGCTATATTTCTACTTTTTATTTCTCAAAAATGCAGTATATTGAAGATCTTTAATAAGCAATTAAATTTTATGGTACGAATACAATGTTAGTAATATTTTTATGCACTGTCACAAACACATTCACACATCTCTCCTCACTTGACTAGTTGACTTATCACGTGGGGAATAAGAGTTGGAAACTTGCAACTAACTGCGGAGGAAATTCATTGTGGCGTGTGGCGTGGTTAGAGAATTTTATTGCTTACTATGTATGTAAACATTGATTGGAAATTGGCGGGGAATGACATTAAAGTTTCTATGAGTATAATAATGTGTTGGGTAATCTAATAAGAGTATATCTAATTAATACAAACTAAATTAGTGTAAGTTAAAGCGTTATTTAGCTTCAAAAGACAAAATTCAATTTTGAACAGGACATTTTTAGCCTAAGCTAAAATAGCATAGGACTCTTCAGGGGGCCAGTTTAGCCCCGACTCTTAAATGTTAACTTTTAAAAGAAGTCGGTAGCCAATGAAAACTAGACACTTAACACTTTGTAACACCTAGCCTCTCACACCATTAGAACAACAAAATTTTGCAAGTTGCATCTCAGAGATTATCTTTGCAAAATATTAGCCAAATCGAAAATATTAAAGATATTTAACTGGGTTCAAAGAAATTAACGAATACTTTGTTCTGTAAGAAACAATGAAATTTCATCGTGATAATTAAATAGGCAAATAGTTTCAGATTGAATAGAATTTTTGTAAGGATGATTTATGAATCAAGATTTATAAAATAGACGGTTCAGATCGTTAAAGTTCGATGTGGAGTAGGCTCCACAACTAATCTCCATTTTTTTCAAAAAATGGGGATCCCTTCCCCCTATATATATACACACACACATTAGTGCTCAAGTAAAACAACATGAAGAAAGAGAGTATTTATTGTAGTTGCAAAAGACATCAATTTGACAGAAAACATGATGTTGAATATGAGTAAAAACTCATCAAGTTACCAATCTCAAAATTATATTTGTGAGAAACTCGACGTAAAGCTAAAATGATGAGAAGAGAATCACCCACAAACTAAAGCTTTTTCATCATAAAATTCCAAAACTCGGTTTCTTCAAATACCTCTTGTAGTTGTAAATTGAATGTTCACGATTTATCTCTCTTGCATAGGAGAAAGACTTACATAGAACGAATTCACAATCACTGTAACGTCCAGTTTCATTAACATAATGACATGTACGTAAATTTCTCAACATAGAACAATATATTATTGGACCAAACGCTACATAATGGTAAATATGTTCATGTAAAGTTGTTATCCTTGTATAGTTCATACCATGTGTCATGCCTTAGAAAAGATTTGACTCACCCAACCACTTTGTAAAACACACAGTTCCTTTTCACCCGTATTGCCCATGCTAATCCTATGCGCCTCTATCTTCTTCTTCTTTTTTATCACATTAAAATCTTATTTTGAAATTTCTCCCACGGAATGTGACTACAAGTGTTACCTATAGTATAAGTATGTTGGCTTAGTGCTTTAAATCAAAGGCTGTGTGCATGGTCGTGGTCATGGGTGCTGGAGTCACTATGTATGTGAATTTTCAATCCAAACTCTATTCTGTTCCAGACTAAGCCACATTTTCCTCTCTATCATTCTTATTGCTATGCAATCTTCACTTCTCCTTATTCTATCAACTTTTTTTTTAGCTTTATCGTCATTGTGTGGCATAAGGAGGATTACGCACTAACTAGGGATATTTTTATGGTATGAGAGAGACTTTTTTTTTTAATTTATTATTATTTGGTTATTGTTTCAACCGTAAACATGATTACGCTATGAAAGTTGACGACACACAAATGACAAAGGTGGGAATTTGTAAGCTACATGCAAAGCTCATGGAAAGTAAGTGTGTATAATGGCATAGTCAAAGAGTTGTCCACCTAATGTGTATTCTACAACAATCGTCAACAAACACAACCACAACTACGATTTCATGTATGGAAGAGCTGAAGGAAAAATTTTGTCTTAGCTAAGAACATGTGAGAACATTTGAACACATATGCAAACTATTAACACTTTAAAGTAGGCATGCATTAAAAAACAATTCTAAAACCCATGACTTTCAAGGCCTAGTGAATGGTGAACCACAAGAATCTTTAACAACATTAAAGAGAAGAAAGGAATTTGAGATTCATTATCCTTGAAGCTCATCCTTGTTTACACAAAGGATTCACCCAAGTGGAGGGCCTTCAAGTCACCTCCTAGCTCCTTGGATCTTCCTTGTGATTTTCTTCCTTTTGATACTCCATTGCTCCTTGAGGATGTGAGGAAAGGATCTCCAAGAACACCAAAGGTTTGGTGTCTCTAAGTCTCCACACCAAGGATGAGGTGTGAAGATGAAATGGACAACTTACAGAAGAAAAGATTGCTAGCTATTTCTTCCCTAAGTGGCCGGCCTCTTTTAGAGCAAAAGAGAGAAAGTGTTTCTCTTCTTTTGCCTCAAGAAAACCCCTAAAGAGGTAAAAGCTATAAAGATGCTTTTATATCTCTTTCTTAGGTGAGTGGCAAATTTGCAATTAAGCAAAACTCACCATTTCCCTCACTATGGGCGGCCATCTTAAGTGATTGGGCTATTTGCCCACTTTTGTTTTAGTTGTCACACAACTTAAACATAATGGGCCTAGTGGACCAAACCCTTTTGGACCCCGAAGCCCAAAACTAACTTAAAAGCCCAATACGAACCTTTCGTATAATTAATTAATCTTGACCATTTTTCAATTAATCCATTTAATTGCTTATCCATTTCATTTATATTTCTTCACTTTCATCCTTACTCGGTGTACGATCCATTACATTCCAATTAGCGAGGCAGTGGGCGATTGTTACTCTTAATGATCGATTGTGAATTGAAACTACATTTCAATTCTCCCTTTGATTAAGATTAGTGTTTGCTAATCTTCAGGGCTTCCACAAACCATGAGTGACACCTAGCAGCATGTCATGGCTACCCAAGCTAAGTAGAAGTGGTTGGAGAACCTATCCAGTTACAACTACAATGCAATACGGTCCTTCTCTAATACAATACTCTTGATCACATTGTTTTAGTGATAGTTTGTTTCATGTCTACTATCTAATGTGATACTTCTCTATATGATTCAATTGAATAATGATTCGGAACATTCTTCCTAAGTCGTATTCGTATGCTTTGGCCAAAGACTCTCGAATCATATCTCAGAGTATTATCCTTCCACCATGGAAGGTTAGAGATCCCTTGTTGTGCATTCACATGCCTAAATGACTAGATAGCTTGACCCCAATAATGTCGTGGACACTCTCAATGGAATGCATTTGACATGATCAAAGATCAAGGACCTAACCATTAGACATCTATAATGCCTCAAGTCAAATGACTACTTTGCATATTGCAACTTACGAGTTCTTACATGACATGTATGTTCGAACTTTCTTTTGATTGTTGTTCAGTGTACTCAATTACCTTTTGAGCACCTATGTGTTTGTCTCAGTGTCAACACTAAATGACTTGAGACTAGTCATACTCACGCTTGAGTCAACACAACACATACTAGCCTTAGCGGATTGTCAAAACCCAATTGGCAATCTTATGGCTAGGAACGTTTTAGGAATGAAAATAAGAGAAAGGTCTCGTTAATCTAACTTTCTTAGATCGCTTCTCTCTTAGATTAAATACATTCATTGGATTCCCTTATCGCTTAAACACATATTACAATAAATAGTGATTAACAATAATCTTTGCCCTTCATTAAACATATAATAGTTTAATACAATAAGTATTCCAAAAAGTTATTACATCAAATGAGTGGCTTTGTGGGCATACTTCCAACAAGAGCCTGCCACTAATATAAGTAATTTGAACTAAAAATATGAGAGATTGGAGTAATTTGCATAAAATTGAAAGACCCTAAATCCAATAAAGAGAACTAAAAACATTGTACAAATCCAAAAACTCGAATATGAAGTAAAGACTAAGCAAGAATTTTTTTAAAAATATAAATTTGGCTAAGTACACTGTCCTAACAAATTTGACTAAACTCAAGTTTACTTTGTACTCGTTCTATTTTCAATATAATTGCTCGTATTTTTAATAAAAAAATTGTGGTTTGTAAAGTTTCTTCGAATTTAAACCTTTTAGGTTAAAATGTTTGTAAAATAGAGAGTTGTTAAACCCACCCAGTTGTCTTATTTCTCCACCCACGTTATATTTACATCCACTATAAAAAGTTAAAAAAATTAAAATGTTATTTTTCCACCCACTATTAAAATGTTTCCTTTCCAAATTCCAATTTGAGTGTCCTTTTTTGAGATGCGTAGCAATTTGCATTGTCATTGACGTATAGTATTTTCTAGCTACTAGCATCAATTAATTTATTTGTCCGCTATTTTCAACTTTAACCATGTGGATGTTGTATGCTTCTAATAGATGTGGACATGGATCCTGTCAATGAAAGAATAGTTGCATTGAAGCCTGCAGGTGGGGTTAGTAAGAAATCCAAAAGGGTGTTCAAGGTGGGCAAAAGAAGGTGCCACGGCAAGGGAGGAAAGGTGAAGAGGCGTCATATTTAACTCTTTGATAGAAGAACAGAATGCCGAATTGTAGCCCAATACGATAACATTATCCGTAAGGCTGTCTTGTATTCGAGGTGGTCAATTGGATCGAAAAGAAGCACACGAATTCTAAACATAGCGTTAGAGTTATCACTTCCAAACTTTTTTTTTTATTTTTTACATATAAAAAAAAAGTAATGCAAAACTGGGTAACTAAGTCATTTTACAAATGGACAAATTTGTAATTAAAAATCATAAAAAGGTGGGTGGAAAGATAAGACATTGGGGTGGGAATAACACCTCGCGTAAAATATAACTCAACAAGTAATACACAAAAATTAAGTTCACCTCAAGTTTTAAACAATGAACAAAAATTGTCGTACTGAATTTTGATATTACATGGTTACTTAGATGATTTTTTTTTTGTGTGACCTTGTGTACAGATGAATTCGTGTATTAGGGAGTACAACATTTGGGTTCAAAACTTTCGGTTGAGATAATTACTGCTAACAATCTCATTCTCAGGTCTCTCCACCTAAGAAAATACAGTAGATGGTTACTATGCTTAATTAATGCGTGGGGATTATTTTTCATGAAGAATTGAGCATTAAAAAAAAGAAGATTTAGGATAAATTAGACATTCCCATTACCCACTCAGTACTACGGTCTGCTGATATTTCTCTTCACTTTGAAGTGAGAGGTCTTAGGTTTGAATCTTATGGATGGCGAATTCGATACCAAATTAGGCTACCCATTGTGTGGCTTAGCCGAACTCCCCCTCTACTTAGTATAAAAATATAGATGTACTAAAAATACTAGACACTCCCATTCTGGTCCCTAAGTTTTAATGAAATTAGGGCTTTGGTTCATTAATTAAAAATTTATTACCATTGATCTTTGAACTTTTTAGAAGGCAATGCAATGCAACGCAATGGTTCATTGGATAATTCTGTTAATAACTTTCAACCTTATTTCCGGTTAAATTCTAAATTTTGAATGTAATTTTAATGGTATTACACAAAAGAACACTTACTCGTGAATTTTTAAGGGAACTGTTATTAGCAGTCTAAAAAATCTCATTCTACACTCCTCACAAGTGTATTTTTCTTTCTAATTATAGAAAGTTTGGAGTGCACAATGAGATTTTTAGAGTGCTAATAACAATTCTCATTGCTAGATTAGAATCAACTATTTTATTGAATCCACAAATTTATACAAAGTAACTAGTAAATAAACGACCAGTAGTAGAATATCACTAGAAAGTGGTAGAATATCGCTAGAAAGTGGTAGAATGCTTTCATGGTCAGGTTTTTCAATAACGTGTTTCTCCCACGTTAATCAAGTCAAAGGTGGTCGAGTAAGGCCTGGTTTGGTACTGAGGTGATTTTGAAAAAAGTTTGTATCAAAAAAACTTTTGTGTTTGGTAAACATTCAGTTTCAGTTTTTTTTCACAGTTTTGGGAACTTTTGTGTTTGGTAAACATTTAGTTTCAGCTTTTTTCACAGTTTTGGGTGAAAAAAAAGCCAAAAACAAGAAGCTGCAAAACCTAGCTTAGAAATACCGAATTTTTTCACATCTGTTTTACATAAAAGTTTACCAAACACTATAATACTGTTTTTTTTTTCAACATAACTTTTACAAAAAAGTTTACCAAACACTTTGCTGCTTATTTTCACAGCACAGCAGAAACAATTTTTTTTCAAAGCACAACAATACCAAACCAGCCCTAACTGTTGCTACTGTCAGCAGTTTCAAATATCACAATGAATTTGACCCACAATTTTCCTATCTTCTTCTGCGTAAATTGGTTTAGTATAATTCCTCATTTTTGTTTACTAGATCAATTCCATCTAAGAATTGATCATAATATAGAATTACAATCACTATAGTATTATTCAAAAAATTTCTTTTAGAGAAATTTTATTTAAACCCATCTAACATATTTCTACACCCAACTTACTCTATGCACCCATTTGATTTTTAACTAAACTCTTAATATCTCTTCAAACCCAAATTTAATACCTAATATACCCCATAAACCCAATTCAATATGTGAATTTATTTTTACACCCATTTCTTCAACAATTACTTCATAAGTTAATATCTAAATAGGCTTGATCCTAAAGATAGGCGATCAGTGGACCCATCATTCATGTGATTTAGTGGCTCCAAGACCACCTGAAGAGCAAGAAGGACCATGTTGAGATTCTTAATCCTAAACTTCAAGGTCACCTAGACACACAGGTACAAGAAATGCTCCAAGCTCTTGGAATCTCACTCCTTTGCACCAACAACCGGGCGGAAGGTAGGATGCTTTCGCTGTATTCGTTGAAAAAAATTACAGTAAAGTAACTTCTACACTGTAAAAATTGAAATCAAATGAACAAAAAATTCATAAATTGAGTCATACCTTGGTTGGAGGATTCAAAACTTCAAAATCACCATCCATCAATAAAAAAAATAAAAATAAAAACTTATTTTTCTCTATGAGAGCTATTACGGTTTTAGTCAGAATGAATGTAGGATAAACAAAGAGTGATCGTATGGTTTATGTTGTAAACAAATCCTAGTTGAAGTATGATTGTGTAAATCCTAGATTAGGTTTGATTAGAGTTGTTATCTTTATCCTATTGTATCTCTTATTCCTTGGAGAGCAAGGAATGCCTTTACCCTAATACTATAAATAGAGGTGCAAGGTAGGAGGAATATACAACACAATTCCCCTACAATTCTCTCCTTCTCTCTTGCTAGTGCCGCCGGCCACTCCCTCTCCCTCTCTCTCCCTTTGTCAGATAAAATAGTCCACAACAGTTTAATTATAGTGTTTGGGTTTATTGATATATTTGAGTTTTATTATTAATTTCATTTTGTACTTAATAGTAATTATGTAATAGGGTAAAATAGATAATTAACATTTAAAATTTAAGTTAGGTGTAAAAAGAGGTTAAATGGGTTTAAATATATTTTTCCCTTCTTTTATTCAAAACAAAAACAATCAAGTACTGTAACAATGAATTAAATGGTTGCATCAAATCTCCTGCAAGAACACAAAACACGTTGTGTTTGTATTCTCCCTAACCAAAAGTCTAAATCCTCTAATATTTACGCACAAAGTATTGCGCCTTGGATCTTCAATAATTTTTCTGATAGGCACCGTACGAAACCGGAACTCCTGTCACAATGCCGCCGCCGAAACTTTTGTTCCCAGCCGCCGGAAACCCCCCATCGTTGAGTGAGACCACGTCGTTGAACTTGCACAAGCGTACATCTCCGGAACCTTCATTCTCACAGAAATATTAATAATCCCATTCCTCTCCCCTTGTGATTCCTCAGCCTGTAACTCAAAAAATGCAGGTAACCCTCCGGAACGTACCCGCCAACACAATCCGAAGCCGGAACCGTCGCCTCTCCGATCGTCCTGACACCAGACGAAGTCTTGCAACGGACCTCCACTGTGATGGACTTCGAGTGCGTTGGCAAGTCGAGCACGAGCTTCTCGTTCCACCGTGGGTAGGCGCCGCCTTCGGTGTCAATGTCCGTGGTGCAAAACTGGCTGTTGGTGTCGGTCCGGACAGTCACGGAGGCGTTTTTCTTGATGGATTTTCGATCTAATTTCAGGTTCTCGGCCGAGATCACCTTGATTTCAAGCGTCCGGGAATTGGCTGCCATGGTGGATGAAGAGTGCGCGTAAGTGTTTGATGAACAGCTTGTCTTAGGTTAGGAGAATTGTGAGAGCCGTCGATGGGAAAGAGGTGTGGGTAGGAGGTTATATGGGAGTGTTGAGGGAAGGGTGTGAGAAAGGAGTGAGAAACACCCACGTGGTTTCTGTGGAATCCAAATTGGACGTCGAAATATATAATACGCGCCGAATTTTGAATGGATAGGAAAGTGAGTGGGAGAAGTATAATTTAATTTCCTAGTTGGGAGTGGTTTTCCAAGTTGACTCTTGGGCTTTTAAATGAGTTATGAGTTATAAGTTATGAGTTTTTAAACTGAAACTTCTATGTAATTTGTTCACGCTTCTTATAGCGTAGAGAAACTTTCAAGCAACTGGTTCTTACAATTTATTGCGGAGTTAAACCTCTTGAAAACACAAATATATCTCTACTTTGTTGTGGCCTATATTTAACTGAGGGAGAATAAAGAGGTATAACATAGAGACAAAGAGAGTGGGGAATAGGCTTGAGAAATTATGTGTTATTTCCTAGTCATTGTGCCTTTATTTATAGTAATAAGGAGGAGAGAAACTTGACCTCCAAGTAATACAAAGTCTATTAGCAAAGATCTTCTAGATCCCAAAGAATTCCTAATCTATCTCTACTTAGGCTTTACATAATCACAATATGTATTAGAATGTATGTCACAATGCTCCCCCTTGAGTGTGCAAATACTCAAGTAGATGACACATCACATTTTTAGGCAAATGTAGAACAGTTGATGAAGTCGTCTCGTCTAGTCGGCACAAGTAACGAATGCAAAACTCAAAACAAACAGAAAAATGCATAGGTGGTAAAACTCACAAAACCTCGCTATAGCAAAACTCAAGGTGGGATAGAATCCCATAGTCAAAGGAAAAAAGTGAGAAGTTATATTAAGTCAAAACTATAAGTCTTCAAGATGCAAGTAGAATGTACACAAGGGTATGACCAGCTCAGGATGAGTACCTCGTCAAAACCTAGTCCGGTAACAAATATCCAATGGGAAAAGTCCTCCTAAGAATAGGAAAAAAAAAAGTACGTTAAGGTCAAGTTAGTATACTTCTGTATGCTCCCCCTCAGTTTGATAGAATTTCCAAATGAAACTACAAGCATTGCAAATGCAAATGTTATGCATACCAATTCCTCATACAAGCTTCTGGAAGGTAGACTTCGGCAGTGAATTCGTGTAGAGGTCGGCAAAGTTGTCTGGGATCGAACTGCTTGACTTCAATCTTCTGATGCTCATACTAATGTAGGTACAATATGATTGGCGTTGAGTTGTTGAATATATCATGATATGATCGATACATATGGCATTGTCTTCATGGATTACTGTTGGGACTAAACGATAGATGAAAATTGCAAGGACTTCGAATATGCTCAACAAGAGTTCTCAACTATATCTCTCACGTGATGATATACAATGAGTATTAGAACAATTAAAAGATTTTGCAACTAAGGTCTATTTGGTTGACCTCCAAAATGTTGCGGTGTTCCTTAACGGTAAAGACATAACCATTTAGGAACGTACCTTGTGCAAATCAAACAGAGATTCTGATTCAGCGACTCCCATAAGGTAGGCATCATTATGAAGATCAAGGGGGTGTGATCTATTCTGAGATACATAAGGATAGAGTAAGCCCAAATCTGTAGTAACAGAAAAACGTCGTTAACACCTAATTTGGTGATGGCGTGTAAGCGCAGTGGTGCTTTTTGCCAAAAGATTATCAGCACCTGAGATGTCCAATCTAATGCATTGAGCTAAGTACAATACACATAAATTGCACTCAAATATGGCGTTACATACTTCGATCTGAAACCTTATGTTCCATAACCTTATACTCAGAAGTAACACCTTCTGGGTCTAGTTCAACTAATGGACTAGAATACTATCAGAACCATGCTTGAAACTTCAGGTCGAGGTAGCATTGAGTTTTCCCAAGATTATTCATCTCAAAGTCTGACTTCAGTTATGAGTCAGTTTTCTCAAGCTCTTCCGAAGTCTTAGTGAAATTCATGTCATTGACATAAACTACAATTCTAGCAATTTTGGATTTTGTACATGTAAGTCCTTCTAAAACTTCCATGTATATTTCATATCATGATTCCAGAGATATGTTACAACCACGTTTATATGCTACAATCAATCAGATGGAGTATGAGAGAAGTCTTGCGCCATAAGACGACATTATATCGCACTATTTCATTCATTTGCTTCAACATGGATTGTTTATTTCTAATTGCCAATTAGTTCTACATTGTTAGTAATCAACGGAATGTGGTTCAATATCGTTACTTTTCATTTATGACGGTAGGTACCATATAACTGAAACGCCATTGATGATAATCTCATGCCAACTATGTATCTCATCCAAACTAGTATGCTGGACTAAGAACTTCAAGTCTCGAGAGTAATCCAAATTTAGTCTCATGAGATGGAAATGTTTGACACAGCGATCCAGGGATGGATTCGTTTGTGCCATGTTCCTCCACTTTTGATGAAGTGAATCCTTCAAACTGAGTGATCTATCATGCTTTAGGTAGATGACAAATTGATTGGCTAGCCGCCGATGTACTAGGCCGACCAATAGGCAAAGCGGCCTACCTAGATACATAAATCATTGCAAACATGTTTGCAGGTAGTATATGCGATCTTGTCACATTTACTAGATCAGAAAAAACGTCTGGTACCACTATGATGATCTAGATTAGGGATCGAGATGAGACATAGTGGGGACATCCACAATAATTCGCTTCATTCTTCAAGAATGTGTGACGTTCTCATTGAAGTGACATAATCGCTTGCAAAGCTGTACAAAAATCAAAATTGACATTGATTCACATCCCTTTGTGAGGACCTATAGTGATACATTGTGGTGGCGCAATTGGCACATAAAGTGTCCACCCAAAACATGTAAGTACAAAACTTCAGGTGGATTAATTAACGTAGCTAAAGTAGTGCATGGTCCCAAGTAAGGGTCAAGAGTTTGGTATGTGTGACCAATGATCAGGCCATCAATTGAAGCGTTTAATGAACACTTATGCTAGGCCGTTTTGGGGTGAACATGAAACTTTAATGTTCAATTACAAACCCAAAATCGATATATTATATAAAGTTAGTGTAAACTAACTTGTTGTAATGCTGAATAAGAAAATAGAATAGATGATTACTATGCTTAATTAATGCGTGGGGGATTATTTTTCATTAAGGATTAGGACTTCAAAAAGAAGATGTAGGGTAAACTAGAAATTTTTATTTTTGAAAGCAAATTTGGATTGGTCCCTAAGTTTTAGTGGAATTAGAGTTTTGGTCCATTAATTAAAAATTTAGACTAAATTGGATTAATGGTTCCCGTGGTGATAGGTTAATAGGAAGATAACTTATGTAGTGAAGAAAATCGAATTTAAACCCTCGTGGTGAAGTTTTGTTAGGATTTAAATCCAAAATTAACATTTCCGTAACCCACTCCGTCTTTTTTCTAGATTACCCTATTAACATTTTTGAATAGTTAATTTAGCCTGCAATTAACTATTAATCCAATTCAATAAATTAGTCATTAATTTGTTGGCTGGTTTTGTAAGATTAACATTTCTTGATTGGTTTTGTTGGCTGTAGAAATGATGAAATCAGAACCAACCAACAAAACCAATCGATGGGTCGGACTAATTCGTTGAGAATAACACACCAATCAAGCAAAACAAAACCCAAGAAACATGAAAAGAGGAGCAGCAAGCAGACCTCATCATCATCAAAAGAAAAAACAATAACGAAGGGAAGCAAAAGAGAGAGAGGAGAGAAACAAACAGGATTTCTGAGGCATGTATGAAGAGAACGAATAGTGTTTTGTTAAGGACGACATTTTCAGTCGCCTCCAAAACAGAGAGAGGTTCTGTACTTCTGTGATTTTGATCGGTACTATAGCTACAAGGTGGGCTCGACGCCCTCATAAATCTTTATTTCTCAGACTAATTATTTAAATTTGCTATTAATTTCTTTTATTTTGGAGCTGAAAATTATTAGTTAATTAACTCATATGTTCCATAACTATAGCTATGACCTTATGATTTGGGTGCTAGGATGCAGATAAATATCCATTGGTTTGCTCCAGGCCGAAAATCTGGAGGGAGAGAGAGAGAGAGAGAGAGAGAGAGAGATGGGATGCTAAGAACCAGGCGGGAGAGGCAGAACCAAGGTGGAAATGGTAACAGAAGTGACATCAATGTTAATTTTGTGCTTGAATCCTAACGGAACTTCACCACAAGGGTTTAAATCCGAATTTTTTCACCATGAGGGTTATCCTCCGATTAACGTATCACCACAGGGACCATTAATTCAATTTAGCCAAAAATTTATGAGTACTAGTCTTTGAATTTGTCACAATGCAATGCAATGGTTCTTTTGGATAATTCAGTTAAAATTTTCATCCATATTTCCATTTAAACTTAATATTTTGGACGTAATTTTAAGGGTATTATGTGAATGAACATTCAATCATGAATTTTTAATTCAGAGATCAACAATTTTATTTGGTCCACAAATTTTGATAAGGTAACTAGTAAATAAACGACCAGTGGTAGAATATCGCTAGAAAATGGTGAATTACCTTGGTGATTAGGGTTTTGTAATGCGTTTCTCCCAATCACTGATTAATCAAGTCAAAGTGGTGTGTGTTACTCGACCGTTGCCGCTATCAGCTGTTTCAAATATCACAAAGAATTTGACCCACTGTTTCCCTATCTTCTTCTGCGTAAATTGGTTTAATATATATGCAATATATATGTAAGGATGAATTGTCAAGTTAGTCCCTGAATTATTACTTAAGTGAAAATTACGTACCTAAACTGACACACCCCGATCCGGAAAACGAGGCGTGCCGGCCGTCACGTGTGAGTGACGTAGCCGTGTGCGTCAGCGGAAGCAAATTAGGCATGAAGTGCAGTCGTGAAAGTTAAGTTTATAATATACATATGATACAGAGCCGATCCTAGGTGCAGTTAAGTTTAAACAAACGTTACAACTATGAAAGAAATCCTACATAAGTGGTGGTCTGTCAGAACCGCCTTGGTGCCTCGCTAAACGTCCACGACGTCGCTACCTAGTACCTGGAGGGGCGCAAAACATAAAAGGTGAGTGGGCAAAAACAAAGTTTTCCAAAACCATTTCATAATTCCATAAATAACCCCTCGCTGGAAATCAGTATAATTTTCCCAGAAAATAGTACGTATATAAACGTATATACGAAAACATCGTCTACATATCACAACTCATCATCAAGCTCAAGATTAGACCATATCAAACATACTCAATCCCTATCAATCATTATCATTATCATCATCCTGCACACGAGTCGGAACCACCTATTGTGGTCTGTACGACAGGCTAGGTGTATAATATTACGCTCTGTGCTACGATCACGTGAAGGCTGTGCGACGAATCGCGGGTCACCAACGAGTCGGAACCACCTATTGTGGTCTGTACGACAGGCTAGGCACCTATCTTGGATCCAAGTTGAGCGTACGGTGCGTGAGGTGAACGATCACGTGAAGGCTAGGCCCTACTCTGGCGGAGCACAACACCCGAGGTGCAGGTGATTAACTAAATCACAATCTAACATCATTTCAAGCACTACCACATTACTTACCTGGCCGTCCTCGGCGTCAGTGCATAATGAATGCAATCGTAATCATATTTATACACTATAGTAGGCATGCGACATAGCAATCTAATTATCACATCCAAACAATTCGTAATTCAATCAATTTACGTTTCTGGGAAAAACGTCATATATATATATATATATATATACTGAAAACAAAAGCCCACTCACTGGTATGTCGACGGGTCGTATCCCCCGAGCCTAGTGTGACTGCGCTCGTCCGTCGGATACGTCTCACTTATACGTGAATTAATCGCAAAACCGTCATTAACAGCATATAAACGATCTACGTAAATAACTTTTCATACGAAGGTCAATTTTGGCATTTGAATATACCAACGCGACCTACACGACGTAACGATCGTCGTGATATTTTTAAAATAATTTTTGGACTGCTCACGCGCCCCCACGCGCCAGGAATAGCACGGACAGACGCGCCCCCACGCGCTGTCACGTGCTGTGCACGCGCCTGGAATATTCCCTAACAGCAAAGGAATATTCCGTTGGAATATTCCGTTAACTTCTAACGGCGTCAGTTAACGGCGTTAGTTAACGGCGTTGGAATATTCCGTCAACTTTGACGGAATATTCCGTCACCCCCTACCTCAGGTCGCCGGCCGGACTGGTTTTTCCGGCGACCGTCGCCGGCCAAAACTTCAAACTAGCCTATCTCCTTCATTTTTCATCCTTTTTCACTCGTTTTTCTTCCTACATGCTCTAAATTCAATGTAGAACACGAATATACCTTCAAATCCTTCGAAAAACGTCTAGAAATTCCTCGGGAAATCCTTCCAAATTCGGCCAAAGTTGAAACTACCAATTCCGACGTCCAAACCTTGTCACCGAGGTACTCCGAGCCTCGTGGGGAGATTTTAAGACGACTGGTGATCTTGGTTTCACCTAAAACCTCCTAAAATAAAAACACATGAACAGTACTTCAAATTTAGGTCACGGGTTCGAGGTGTTTGTGAGGGTTTCAAAGCTTAAAACTTATATAGATACGTTCAGCAAGTCTTGGGGAGTAACAATAGGCTTACCTTAGGCCTTGGTTCGAGTTCGAGACTTGTGTGTGTGTTCGTCCGTACATGGAGTCGAGAGAAAGTAAGATAGAGAGAGTTTGAGAAAGAGAGAGAAGAGAAGAAAGAAAGAAACAGAAATAGGTTGTGCACGTGTGTGCGTGCATGTGAGGTACGCGTGTTGAATTATCAGCCCAAGGTGTGGGCTTAAATGGTTAGGGCACACAAGCCCAATTTCAACCCTAAACACACCCGTTTCCGTACACTCGAGGGCAATTTCGTCATTTCACATCAAAAGTATAGAAAATTCGGGACGGGATGTCACATAAACTTTTTTTTTCTTTCAGAAAAATCAGTCATTAAATTATAAAAATATGCCAATTACATCTCTAAATTAGATTCAAAGCTACTATATTCAATTTTTCGTCAATTTAAGTCACGTTATTTGTATGTGATACACATTGAAAAGTAGATTGATAATTTTTCATAAAAAAATAGTGTATGGAGTTAACTTTGGAGGGAAAATTAGATATTAGATTCGCAACTTATACAACATGTTAAAGGTTTATGGGTGAGAAAAAGACGGTATTACAACCTAAACTGTGTTAAGTGATTTAAGTTGACGAAAATTTGAATAAAATAGTTTTGAATATAATAGTAGGGATCAAATTAGTAGTTTTTATTGAATTCAAGGACTTATTTTACCAAAAAAATTAATTCAAATACCTAATTTTCACTAAAGTGAGTTTATAGACTAAATAAGCACTTCACCCTATCCACGGTCGGCTGCCTAGTACCGGCACATTGTAAATGTGTGCAAGCAGAAATTTGAGGAAATGGTGGGCGTTGATAATATATAATTACAATCACTATAAGATATTGAGAAAATTCCTTTTAATCAAAACAAAAACAATCAAGTATTGTAACAATGAATTAAATAGTTGCATCAAATTTCTTTCAACAACACAAAAGACTTTGAGTTTGTATTCTCCTTAACCAAAAGTCTAAATCCTGTAATATTTACGCATAAGAAATTGTGCCTTGGTCCTTGGATCTTCAATAATTTTTCTGATAGGCACCACACCAAACCGGAACTCCGGTTACAACGCCGCCGCCCAAACTTTTGTTCCCATCCGCCGGAAACCCCATCTGCGAGTGAGACCACGTCGTTGAACTTGCACAAGCGTATATCTCATGAACCTTCATCCTCACAGAAATATTAATAATCCCATTCCTCTCCCCCTTGTGATCTCTCAGCCTGTAACTCAAAAAACGCATGCAACCCTCTGGCACGTACCCGCCAACAAAATCCGACGCCGGAATCGTCGCCGCCCCGATCGTCCTGACGCCGGACGAAGTCTTGCATTGGACCTCCACCGTGATGGACTTGGAGTGCGTTGGGAAGTTGAGAACGAGCTTCTCGTTCCACCGTGGGCAGGCACCGCCATCGATGTCCATGTCCGTGGAAAGAAACTGGCTATTGCCGTCAGTCCAGACGGTCACGGTGGCGTTTTTCTTGATGGGTTTTCTATCTAATTGCAGATTCTCAGCGGAGATCACCTTGACTTCGAGCGTCCGGGAATTGGCTGCCATGATCGATGAAGAGCGCGTGCAAGTGTTTGATGAATTTCTTGTGTTAGGTTAGGGGAATTGTGAGAGCCGTTGAGAGGGAAGAGGTGTGGGTAGGAGGTTATATAAGGAGTGCTGAAGGAAGGGTGTGAGAAAGGAAAGAGAAACACCCACGTGGCTTCTGTGGAATCCAAATTGGACGATGAAATACAATACGAGCCGAATGTTGAATGGATTCCAAGTTGACTCTTGGGCCTTTAAAGGAATACTTTTTTAAGAGAAACTTCCACGTACTTGGTTCACGCTTCTTATAGCGAAGGAAAGCTTTTTGGAAATTTTATTTGAATCCGTATAAAAAAAATCTACATTCAATTTAAACTTTAATTTTAATTGCCTTTTTACTTTATTGTATAATTACCATCAAGTACAAAATAAAATTAACAATAAAACTAAAACTTATCAATAAACCCACTATAATTAAACTCTGCCATCACCCCTTATTTTATCCAAACAATCCATGTAATGGTTTCATCCGGCCTTCTAGTGCATGCATGGTTCTTTCGTTTGATTAAATCACTACAGATACAGTACCAAGGGTGAGATACGATTCATTCAAGCCTTGAAACTAGTTACCATTGAAACTTCATGTACTTCTGGTATGGATAGATGATATGAAACTTCGCCTGAGAAGTCCTTTAAGAATTGATAAAGCCATTTCAAATGTGAAAGAGTAACAATATACCTAATTGACTGAACTAAGGTTAATAAAAAAATGGGAGAGAGAGAGAGAGAGAGAGCTAGAGAATGAGAGAGATTTTAAACCATGGAGAAAAGGGCCATGCTTCAATAGGTGGTTTGATTTCAACTTTGATGAGCTCTCTCCGAAAAAAACCCGGTGCATTGTTTTTATAGTTTCACAACTTAGTTTAGTGGAACAGAAAAAGAAATATTATTGATTGATGACACTATTATAATATAATTGCAAGGACGATCATTTTGTGTAGATTATGAATTTGTCAATTTTTTCATAATCCTAATTTGAAATGGGGACTTCTGTTTGCAAATTTAGGATTTGTATTTTCTAAATGGGTGTGGAGAAAAATTTATAAATTGAATTAAGTTTATGAGGATAGTTTAGATAGTAAATTTGGGTTTAAAAATAAGGAAAACTAACCAAAAGGGCTTGAAAACTTTAAATTTTAACCAAAAACCATGTTAAAAGTTTATTTAAAGGAAAACTAATGAAAAGGGCTTGAAAACTTTGAGTTATAACGATAAGGACAAAATAAAGGGTAAAGTGAATAGTATCAGGATTGACTTTTTAGTGTAAAAATGTGGTTTTTCGTTAAAGTGAACAGTACCGGGAGCTTTTCGTTAAAGTTCCCTTTATTTAATGGTTAGTACAAAATTTAATATCAAATCAGCCCAATAAAACTGGCCCAACCAAAATAATTTATTGTGCTTCCCATTGTACCCCTAAAGTCAAGTTTCCTCACCCGTTTATTTGGTCCGTTTCCTTCATATGCAGAGAGAGTCTATAAACTCAGATTAATTTCTGTAATTTTCTCATTACATCTTGCCATCATCCGATCTTCTCCGTCAAACTTTGAAAATGGCGATGGAAATCCTGATGGATGTGATAAACAGGTGCAGATCTTGGTTCGGAAAGAAGTGGAGATGTCGTATGACTTTCCTAATCTACCTTTCGTCGAAGAAATCTAGCTAGTTGGATCATCGCTGCCGTACCTGAGGTGCAAGCATTACCGAATACATCCTTCATCATCTGTTTATGTCCGTCCCCTTGGATCATCGTCGGCTTACTTTACGGCGTCCTATGCTATCTGGATATCGCTTCTATTACGCTGTGACAAATCCAATATCGGCTGCCAAGCCGACAGAAGTCGATATTCAGAGGACATTAGTATTGGAGAAGGTTTGTGGTATTGAATTTTGATTTGGAAATGTTGATTATTTTCCGGTTCTTAATGTTTGGGTTGTGATATTTTTGTTTTTGGGTGTTTGAAGTTTTTGGTTTTTAAGTTAATTTGCAAATTTAGGGTTTCAAGTGTGATTGAAAATTGCCTAAAACATTACCTAGGGTTTCTTTTCGAGGTTTTGCCTTTTCTTCTCTCTTTATTTTTTCTTTCTGTTTTTGTAAATTTTTGTACTGTTGGAGTTTCTTTGAAGTCGAAGCAAAAGCGCGGCAATTAATGGCATGCGAGTCTTAATTCCCACTTTGCCTCGGAATTCCGGTTGATTAATTTGCTTCGATCACTTGGAGTTCTCTGCGAATTACGCGAATTGTTGATTCAGGTACTCGAATTTCCAGTTTTTTTATTTCTTGGATTTAGTTTCTAGCTACTTTGTTTTGGATTTTCGAAGACTGAATCGCTCATCTAATTCTTAATTACTGATTATTTGTGATGATATTTGATGTTTTGTTTCAAATTATTTGAGTTGAAGCAATGTGAATAGCTTTGGTTTTGTACGAGTGAGAATTGAAGTTGAATTTTGGAAATTTTGGAATTTGGGATATCAATAATTGAATGATGGCGTATGGTGAATTCATTTTTTTATTTTATATTTATTCTGAGTTGTGTTCGAAATTTCGAATTCTTAGGCAGATCGACGGATAAGTATTGCAGCAGCTGATTTGTGTGTGTTTGGAACTTCGGAGTACTGGTTGTGTTCGGCTTATGGTGTAATCGGGTGTCTCGAATTTGCTTTCTTGGGTGATGAGATCCTTTGAAGATTGTAGATTTAGTGGATAGAGATGAATCTTGCAACTCTTTTGACTTCTGTGGGGATTAATATAGATGTGTGCGTGATACTCTTTTCGCTGTATTCTATATTGAGGAAACAACCATGCGGAACACTAGTACTATCACTATCACTGTTTCGTAAATTAAACATTGACTATTTATCAAACGAACACTAGTACTATCACTGTTTCGTAAACTAAACACTAACTATTTCTTAAACGGAACACTAGTACTATCACTGTTTCGTAAACTAAACATTGATTATTTATCAAACGAACACTAGTACTAGTACTATCACTGTTTCGTGAACTAAACACTGACTATTTCTTAAACGGAACACTAGTACTATCACTGTTTCGTAAATTAAACATTGACTATTTATCAAACGAACACTAGTACTATCACTGTTTCGTAAACTAAACACTGACTATTTCTTAAACGGAACACTAGTACTATCACTGTCTCGTAAACTAAACATTGACTATTTATCAAACGAACACTAGTACTATCACTGTTTCGTAAACTAAACGCTGACTATTTCTTAAACAGAACACTAGTACTATCATTGTTTTGTAAACTAAACATTGTACTATCACTGTTTCGTAAACTAAATATTGTACTATCACTGTTTCGTAAACTAAACATTGACTATTTATCAAACGAACACTAGTACTATCACTGTTTCGTAAACTAAACGTTGACTATTTCTTAAATGGAACACCATTGTTTCGTAAACTAAACATTGTACTATCACTGTTTTGTAAACTAAATATTGACTATTTATCAAATGAACACTAGTACTATGCATGTTTCGTAAACTAAACACTGACTATTTCTTAAACAGAACACTAGTACTATCATTGTTTCGTAAACTAAACATTGACTATTTCTTAAATAGAACACTAGTAATATCATTGTTTCGTAAACTAAACATTGACTATTTCTAAAACTACAACATAATAACCTAAACTATTTCTAAAAGTGATAAAAAAAACTCACACTATTTATGAAAGTAACAAAATAAACACTATTTTTTGAACTAGAACAAAATAACTCACACTGATTCTGGATTTGAACAAAAAATAACGCACACTATTGCTGGAACTATCGCAAAATTACACACTATTTATGAAACTGAAGAAAATACACTATTTCTCAAGGTTGTAAAAGACTCTCGGGCACTAGTCGGGTGGCGGACTAGGCCTAAAGCCTAGGCCGGGGAGGCCTACACGGGGGCCTAAGTGGATGTAAGTAAATTTATTATTTATCTTTATTACTTTGGTGAATTTGATAGAATGAGATGAAACACTGACTATTTCTTAAACGGAACACTAGTATTATTACTGTTTCGTAAACTAAACACAGATTATTTCTTAAACGGAACACTAGTACTATCACTGTTTCGTAAACTAAATATTGACTATTTATCAAACGAACACTAGTACTATATATGTTTCGTAAACTAAACACTGACTATTTCTTAAACGGAACACTAGTACTGTCACTGTTTCGTAAACTAAACACTAACTATTTATTAAACGGAATACTAGTACTATCACTGTTTCGTAAACTAAACACTGATTATTTCTCAAACGGAACACTATCACTGTTTCGTAAACTAAACACTGACTATTTTTTAAACGGAACACTAGTAATATAACTGTTTCGTAAACTAAACACTGACTATTTCTTAAACGGAACACTCGTACTATCACTGTTTCGTAAACTAAATATTGACTATTTATCAAACGAACACTAGTACTATTACTGTTTCGTAAACTAAACACTAACTATTTATTAAACGGAACACTAGTACTATCACTGTTTCGTAAACTAAACACTGATTATTTCTCAAACGGAACACTAGTACTATCACTGTTTCGTAAACTAAACATTGACTATTTCTTAAACGGAACACTAACACTAGTACTATCACTATTTCGTAAACTAAATATTGACTATTTATCAAACGAACACTAATACTATCACTGTTTCGTAAACTAAATACTGACTATTTATTAAACAGAAAACTAGTACTATCACTGTTTCGTAAACTAAACATTGATTATTTCTCAAACGAAAAACTATACACACACACACACATGAGTTCAATTTTATAATAAGATAGATCCAAGGCAATTGCATGAGACTTCCAAACATAATTCAGACCAAACATAATCATAAACTACTTTCCAAAAAAAAAAAAAAAACATAATCATAAACGTTGATGTGAGTCTCGCACTTTAAGTTTCACTGATCCAAGAAATCTTCCCTTAACCTTCATTATTTTGTAGTGATTTGTGTAGAAATTTGGTGATACACTCGGGGAAATTATGTCATTTTCGAATCTAAAGTTCATTATTTTGTAGTGATTTGTGAAATTTATTTATTTTTTAATTTATTTGATGGGAGGCGAGGTGAGGAATTGGAGATAATTAATTATGTTGGGGGTTAATTGGTATCGACTGACAAAAAGTTTTTTTTTTTTGACGAATTCACTAGAAAATGGCATATTTGTAAATAAATGAGGTAAAGGCATATTTGTAAATAAATGAAAGTTTAATTCTAACAAAAGTGGGCTGACGGAAGGCAGGGGCATGGATGGAAAATGAATTTCTTATTTTGCACATGAGGTTTCCTTGTTTTGGTTGTTCTTTCTAGTTTTTGTCCTTTTTCATTAAGTTTAAGTAATTTTTATTAAATAAAGTTAGTAAATGGTTTTTGGTTAATAAAAAGTTTGAAAAAGTATTTTTAATTAAAGCTTCTTTTTAATATTCGGCCGTCTGATCGGATGAATTGAAGAAGATTAACGGACAGAAATTATCAAGGAGTGTGAGAAGTAAAATGGAATGTGTGGATAGCATACCCCTATATATATATAACATATGTAAATAATAAAAGAAAGTTGGAATTGATTGGGTTTCTCAAGCCTATACAATAGACGTCCCTTCAAGAGGAAGAGGGGACGACGACAAGAAAAAAAATAAAAAGAAAAAACCAACAGCAAAAAAATCATAACAGGAAGACATAAGTAATTGGCTGACAGAATGACATGTTTGTAAATAATGAAAAGTTTTATTTTTAACCGAATTAGCAGACATCATGAGGTTTCCGTTAGGGGTAGTGTAGGAAAAAATAATATTTTGTTTTGGGCTTTTATTTCAGCCCACGTGTATTCAATGTTTGTGGAGCTTGATATAGATTGTTTTTGTCCTTATGATTAAATATGAAGCCCTTTTGGTTAAATAATAGTATAAGGTGGTTTTTTGTTAAATTAAACTTAACTCAAGCCCTTTTCATTAAAGCTCCCTTAAAAATATATTGGTAGTTTAATTAAAGTAATAGGGATGAAAAGAGTAAGTTGAGTGTAGAAAGATGTTACATGTGTTCAAATAAAATTTTCCAAACTTTCAAGCAACTTGTTCTTACAATTTATTGTGGAGATAAATTTTCTGAAAATATGGATTATCTCTACTTATTTTTAAATAATCGCGTGGAGAAATTGTTTGGTTTGACTATTACACAAGAAAGTGCTGTCACAATACATATATTCCTTACTCTATCTTTCTTATCCTAGTGTGGATAAATTCTTCTACATAAATATAGCATATGGATAGTCTCTCACTAGTGATCAATTTTTATAGTACAATCACTGACGTTGTAACTAGGGCTGGGTTCGGTTTGAAACGGTTCCGTTTTTTGCAAAAATCGAAATCGAACCGAAATTCGGTTCGGTTCAATTTTTTCGATTCAGTTTTTTCCATGATTTTTTTTTTTTAAAATTTGGAGCTTGAATACTTCCCTTGAGCATCCTCATTCCTCAGTGAGAAATCAACCTGCAACATGCCCTAATCAACATATTTGAACTATAACTGAGAAGTCAACTTAACTCATGCTTTTCAGTTTTCATCTCTGCATTACATAATATTATACAAAACCTTAATAATTACCAAATTAAAATCAACCAACATGAAAAAATAACAACCAAAACAAATTCAGAAACCAACAGTAGTAAACACAGTTGGAGCATTTGAGCTAAAACAAGAAAAACCTAACAGTAGAAAAACTAATTCAGAAAACTCAACCTAAATTACCAAATTAAAATCAACCAAAATGAAACAAATCAATCTTTTTTTAAATTAATAGTTAAAATAAGGAAGAGATCGAACTCCCTATGCGCTAGTGCCAGGCCATTGCAGGGCCAAGTTGAAGTTTTCTGCCTTCCTTCTCTACTTCCGATTTGAAAGGGGCGAGGGAAAATTATGGTTTGGAAGAAGGAATCTGTGAGGAGGACATGAGAAGACTGGAGAGAATGACTTGGAGGAAGAGATGAGAGAGAGAGAGAGAGAGAGAGAGAGAGAGAGAGAGAAAACATAAAAACTGAAATTGGAGTGATTGACGCTAGGGTTTGTAAACTTGATAAATTTTATAAAGCATTAAATGTTAGAAACGTATAAATATTTTGCACGCACAACATGAACAACACAAAGCCTGCGGCCAAGTTAGCTTGACATAACTATCCCATCTCAGAGGGAAAGGGTTCAAACCCTCGCGTCAACATTTTTTTGAGTATTTATATATGATTTTTTTTATTCGGTTCGGTTCCCTTTTTTTCGGCTTCGGTTCGATTTGGTTTTCGGTTTTCGGTTTTCGGTTTTTGGTTTTTTGAACCCATCCCTAGTTGTAACGTCTATGTGATAGACACATACATTCATACACCTCTCCTCACCACCTGACTTATCATGTGGTGAATAAAGTTTTCAACTTGCAACTAATTGTAGAGGAAACCCAATTGTAGCGTGTGGCGTGGTTGGAGAATTTTCTCGAGTCTTGCTTGGAATTGAATTTAACACGATTTGTTACGAAAACTCAACTTTTTGCATAAATACGTTTATTATATAATTTGAAAAGTTAATTTCTTCTTCTTTATCTAAACCCTGAAGTAAATATACAATGATAGAAAACTCTTAAACCACGACGAACGGAACCCCATAATTTAAAGATTTGGATTGGAGAATGGAGACGAGGACGTGGCCTCACGAAGGCAGTCCTCGAGGTTCAACATAACAGCAACAAAAGCCTCATCGTCGTCGAGCGTCGTTATCACCACGACTGCAACGTAGTAGCCACCACGTGGCCACATGCAGTAGCCCTTGCTTCCATTGCCATCACTTCCTAGGGCAGGAGGCCCAAATTGGAGTAGCTGCCACAACAGGTTGAGGGCAGGAAACCTAGCCTACTGCAGCAATTGCAGCAGCAGGCCAAACAACCCAGACAACGGGCCTAAACTCAAGCCTCATCCATTGCAACATAGACCCACAGGCAGGTGGCCCATGCGTGAGCCCAGGGCACATAACCCAACCAACCAGGCGGGTTGCCCCGCTCCACAACTCACTCTGGCTACTCACCCCACGACCCCGACTGGTCCAAGACCGATTCTGGCCACCAGAACGACGTCTGAACCAAAGATATTTTCACCCTATTTTTTCGCCGTTTTGCCCATTTAAGGGCGAGTTTGTTGCACCGGACTGTCTTGGGTTAGACTAGCTTCAGGGACTAAGCTGTATTAGGTTAGACTAGATTAAGCTGGACTAGCTTAGTGAAGCGTTTGGTACAGTGTCGGACTAACAAGCAGGATAATTAACAAATTCTAATATTATGTAATTTAATCCATAATTATTAATATTTTATTTTTATCCTTTTTTAGCCCTCTAATCCTTTCTTACCCCCCATTCTCTCCCTCTTTTTCTCCATCTTTTTCTCCCTTGTCTGTTCCAATCTTTTCTTCAATTTGGTTTTATATGAAAATTGGTTATGAAAAGCATCTAGTCCAATGGCTTTCGAATGTGAGTGGTCGAGGAGCAAGGCGAGGAGGAGAAAGGGGACAGTCTTAGCTAGTCCCATGGTTTTTTAGGGGTTTTCACTAAGACCAGCTAGTCCCTGATTTAGTCTAGGCTAGTGAGACTTAGTCTTATTAAACCTAGTCCCTGTCAGGAACAAACATGGGACTAGACTAACCCTTAGTCTAGTCCAGTCCAGTACCCTTTAGTGAGGGCCAACAAATGCCTCCAAGTTTGCCCCTGCAATTCATTGGCCCCTAAAGTTTTAAAATTGTATCAATTTACTCCTTTTGTACATTCGGGTGTCTAATTATTATTTAATCGATGAGCTATTTAGTCAATGTGGTGTAAATGTGGCTTACATATGAACTCATTTACGGGTTACATGCTCACCATGTCATTAATTTAACGAAAATTCAAATAATTCACTAGACAAAAGGTCAAAAGTGCTAAACCTTAGAGGGCAATGTGAGAAAATTGAAAATTCTCGACCCATTTTGAAGATCACCCTAAATATGGAGGGCGTTAAAATGTAGTTAGTCCTAGATAAAATGAAGACCTTGGATGGTCTTGAAAAAGCCTTTGAAAGCTCAACACTCGAGTGACATCATTCAGCTCATAGAGATTTCGACAATAAAACGAATACGCATTAGCTGGAGAAAGGTAGCTAGATTATATCCATCACCAAAAATTATTAAATACATTGGTATGCTGCTCATAAAGATTGTGAAGCCTAATTTGAAGATTAGTATTTCTCGCCTTTCTGCTAACTCAGAAGAAGAAAAATTCCATGTTCAAAATCAAGATGAAGCAGTCCAAACATCCAATGTATACTTTTTTACACTTCTAGCTCATTCCAAAGCACGGCAAAGGCTTCTCTTCTGTAATTGTGGAAAAGGTTGTGCCTAAATTCTTTTTTTGTAATTGTAAATAGAGCAACTTTCCCTCTTCTACCTTCTGTCTCCTTAAGACTCAAAGAAGTGATCCAAGAAGAAAAGGGGAACAAAGCCCCTGGAGTTGATAGTTCGATCCACCCACCAACGTTACTCAACTCGCGCGCAACCCCTCTTTTTCAATTATATGTTCTGCAGAGTGAGTAAAGCCCTCAAGAGGTAATCGAAATTAATTGTTTTTATTGAAATAGAAGAGTTAATTCGTGAATTTTTCTTTCAGCGTCTAGTAATTAAGATAAGATAAGGATGGATCATTTCCAAACATGTCCAAAGGAACAAAACCAAATAAAGCATATCAAAAATTAATACCGCACACAAATTTATGCCTACTATTTTTTCGAAAACGATATTCTAGATCTTTCCTCTTCAACATAAAAGGGACCTAAGGCTAGTTTGTTTTGTACATGATTACAAACAAGAATACAATGATCTATAACTGCTTTAGATTTTGATTTATGTAGAGAAAAAGATGAATTTTTTTTAGGCTTTTGATGACCAACATGAAGCGGAGTATGGTGATAGCCTTAAAGAGCTCGAATCATTTGCAGTTCTAAATAATCGAATCCATGATTTATCAGAGGTATACTAATTTTTATCTCTCTTCTATTCACTTTTCGTTTTAATATATTTAATTTTGATTTTCACAGTTATGGTTTATCTATTAACTTTGATAACTCTTCTATTCACTCTTCATTTGTATCTATTTGCTTTTGCTTTCAAGTTTTATCTATCCATAAAACTAGCACACTTGTTGACATATTCACTAATATAAGTGAGTCTTATACACAAACCAATTTTTGGGAAAGCATTCGTAATTTCGAATCAGGTATATCTTAGGCCCTCAAGGCACCAAAATAATAATTAATTGATGAGTTTGCTTCAGAAAATGCAAGAAGACAATTTCCTAAAGGTTAAATTTTTAAGGAGTTTTGTTTGGAGTGCTTGTATATGATTATACTTTTGCATTAGGGTTTAGGTACTATGTAATTTTTTTTCTTCAAGTAATATAATATGGGTGTGAAGGCTTAGTAGCTTCGACTAAGTTCTAGCCCTCTTTAAATATTTCTTTTTTATATATATTCGTGTATTGAAAAAAAGGCACATTTTGATCGTTTGCCAGGGCCCCAAAAACAATAGGCAAGCCCTAGTTGTGCAATAAGAGAAAGGGAGAAGACGAAGTGGTCTAAGTTCTTGAGCAGACGCCGTTACTGTCTCCTGCTGAACTGCATTGCATTGGTCATGAATGGAGCGAGGAAGGAAATGTAGGACAACAGAGGGAAGATGAGGATGCTCAAGTGCTCAAGCAACAGCCTCCCATGCCCCTGTTAAAGTACATGAAATTGGCCTTTCACGGTGAGAAGAAGGAGCACGAGGACAGGAAGATGGAAAGGAGAAGAGTGTTAGAAAGAAATCAAAATCCCTTGCAATCAAGGTACAGAATAGCCAATGGCATGTATAATGTATGTTGCGATTGTTTGATTGATTTTCTTTCCCTTTATTTTTAGCTATAGTGAACTTAGTTCCTAGTTTGTAGTTTCTTTGCTTTATATAACTATTCTATCATTAACAGAGTAATTATTCTTGCTAAATACTTTCTTTTCCGATCCTAAATTTACATGGTATTAGAGCAGGGTTAATATATACTCTGCTCTACCTCTTTCTTTCGCTGTCGGATTCCCTCGTTCATATACATTGAACATGCTCTTTTATTCCATTTTGTGTCATTGGTTCCATCAATAGATAATGAACAAACCTCGAATGAAGGCAAGTCAAAAGCCTCTAGTCCTTTTTTAGCCATACTGAGAATTTCAATTGGGACTCGAACACTTCCTGACAACTCTACAAGTAATCTTATACACTAAGTAATCTCGAGAGAGAACGGAAAAGAGAGAAGTTAGAGAGAGAAAGATCTACGAAAAATGTGATGATATTTCATTAACCATATCTCGTAAATAATTACACTTAGGTATTTATAGTTTACACCTTATAACAACACTTCACTAATCTAATAACACATGCCACTATCCTAGTCGTCCATTCCTTTATACAATCTATCAAACACTTCTTGGAAATTCCTAGGTTTTATAATATATTACTTTGTGCTTGTCTTATTTGTTAGAAGATACGTTTATTGTCTCTATGGTTTGGTCTATCCTTCATTATAATCTTAAGAAGTTGCTTTGTGACTTAGTGTTTTATGGCAAGAAGGATGAGATTGTACACCTACACAAGAGGCTGATTCTATAATGTCTGGCTGCCATAACAAATCTGAATCTCTTTCGCTCATGTGAATTCTGATACGCATGAATGATGTGGTCTGATTTTCTTTCTTTTTCCAGTAGAGGGTTGTGTTTGGCCTCAATTCTGTTGGAACCAGTCTCTAAGGGTTTAGGTGTTGGAACTAGTCTCTAACCAGTCCCTAAACCCTAGCATGTCACATCGTATCACAAGTCTCCAAGTAATCTTGTCAACCACTAGTTTTTCTGTTGCCTTCCTGCTTTCCAGCTTTCCCTCCTCCTTGATTCAAGGCACTTAATTTACTGATTACTTCTTAGTCTTGGATTTGATGTAAATCACCTTAAATTAAGGAAAAGTTTGTATTCTCGATTTAACCAGTCCCTAGGGTTTCATGTAAAGATGGTTGCTTGGAACCATTCTCTTTTCTTACCTACATATACTGCCATGTACATTTAGAATTCCTTATGAAATTGAAATACCTTGAAACTAAAATTTCCACATGGTATCAAAGTAGTGTCATCCTTGACTTGTCTCTGCCTATATAGTTTCCACTACTATTCTCGTGAGCTTTTGTAATGGCTGAGGAAAGCTCAATTAATCTTGAGGGAGAAAGCTCGCAGGTAGCTCCTTCGAGTTTTTTAGACTTTAAAGTCAATACCAACTAGCGCCTATGCTCAATGTTGCTAAATGAGCTCAACTACCTTCCCTAGTCTAGGGTAGTTTCACTTGCTCTAGGAGGAAAGGAAACATTAGGGTTTATCAATGGAAGTGTTGAAACTCCAGACTCCTCTTCTCAGGCCTATGAAGCATAGCTGTGCAATGATCAGTTTGTTATGTTATTGCTTGTCTTCAGCAAGAAAAGAAATCCTTTATTCAATATCGTGGCAGTCTAAAGACTATATAGAATGAGTTGGATGTATACCTCCTTCATACCATGAACTCTACTATCGTTCTCAAAAGAGCTGAGGAAGATAAGATCTATCAACTGCTTGGAAGTCTCATCTCAGAATATGAGGATCTCAAGAATCACATATTAATGAGCACAGAGCTACCACTATTCAGGACTATTTGTGCCACGGTACAACGTGAAGAAGCAATAAGGAGGTTGATGAATATGGAGTCTAACCCCAAGCTATCAGAGACTTGGGGATATGTAGCAAACCACAGAAGCCATGATTCCAAGGTATACAAAGGGAAGAATCCACATCTCAAGTGCAAGTATTGGAATGCTACTGGTCACACAGAAGAGAGATGTTGGGAGTTACATCCTGAACTTAAGCCCAAGTTCAAAGACAACAGGATGATGGCTCCAAAATCTCCATCAATGGTTCCTCTCAAAGCTCAACATGTTGCCAGCAAAGCTACCAGCTCTCTCACTTATGGCTTGATGCATTTCACAGCTAACCTCGTGACTCTTATCAACTAGTTTGCAGCCTACTTGCAAACTAAAAATCATGGATAA
Organism: Crataegus laevigata; assembly: GCA_963580275.1. Classification (NCBI taxonomy): domain Eukaryota; kingdom Viridiplantae; phylum Streptophyta; class Magnoliopsida; order Rosales; family Rosaceae; genus Crataegus; species Crataegus laevigata. The sequence goes on along the minus strand of OY756947.1, from coordinate 19,979,743 downwards.
GCTACACAAACAGCAAAGGGTGAAGGGAACAACCATACTACACTTCTTAGACAGTTTGCAGGATTTCTAGCTAATCGTGATCATGTTCCAAGAGACATAGCTCCAAGTATACTCAAAGCATTCTCAACTGCATTACAAACTAGTATTAATCATGATTGTTGGATAATTGACTCGGGTGCCTCTGATCACATGACAAATAAAGCTTTAACCTACGTGATTTCCAAGTCTTGTCAAAACCATCATACGTGTCAGTTGCAAATGGAAAAAAACATCTCAATTTTGGGAAAGGGAAAACTAGGTTTAGTCTCAAACACAATAGAGTCTACTGCCTTATATGTACCATATTTCCCATTTCAACTAATGTTAGTAAGACAGCTCACTAACATTCTAAACTGCCTAGCCATATTCTCACCCACAAATGTAATTTTTCAGGATGCTCTCACTAAGAGGAAGATTGGTGAAGGATTCTATCAAAATGGCCTTTATTATTTTTGCACGAAGCCTTCTTTATCAACACCCCTTCAAGTTCAACCAAGCTCTTCCAAAGATCAACAACTTTGGCACTAAAGGCTAGCTCATCCATTTGAAGTTGTTTTGTAAAAACTATTTCCCAAGTTTTGTCACCCATTGATTAAGTGCGATACTTGTCATTTCTCAAAGTTTGCTAGGTTACCTTTTGGAACCTCAATATCTAGGTCTAGCATACCTTTTGAACTTGTTCACATCGATGTATGGGGTCCTATTTTTGAATCAATGGAAGGTTGCAAATATTTTGTCATTTTTTGTGGATGATTACACTCGTGTCACCTTTCTTTATCTCATGAAGGCTAAAAGTGAAGTTCCAACTATCTTTCAAGCACTTCATGCACTTGTGTCAAATCAATTCCATTCAACTATAAAAACACTAAGATCAAATAACGGTACTGAGTTTTTATCCAACACCATGGTCCAATACTTGAGTTCACAAGGAATTGTGCATCAAACTAATTGTGTGGGAACCCCACAACAAAATGGGATTGCTGAGCGGAAAAACCGAGACCTACTTGAAAAAAACTCGTGCACTGATGTTACATATGAATGTTCCAAATAAGTTTTGGTCTTATGCAATTCTAACAGCAACATACCTCATCAACCGACTCCGAAGTCGAGTCCTAGAGTTTAAATCTCCTTTTGAAACTCTAAAAAGGAGATCTATCAACCTGTCTTACTTGAAAGTTTTTGGATGCTCATTCTTTGTTCATGTACAACATCAATACCATGGCAAATTGGATGCTAGGGTTGAAAAATGTGTGTTCGTAGGGTATTCACCTACACAGAAAGGATATAAATGTTTCAATCCTCGCTCTAAAAAATGTATTGTCTCCAGAAATGTTTTCTTTAATTAAGACACCCCTTCTTTCAACCAAGAAGGCATGTTCATTGTGAGGGGGAGCCTTTACAGGATTTGTTTCCACTACCTATGTGCACAAATCATGATGATGATGTTCCAGCAGTGCATGACACTCAAGGTAACAAGGAAGTGCACCAAATCACGAATTCTTCAAATTCACAGGTCATCTCACACAAGGACATTGAGCATGGATCTGAAGATCTAGTTGACAGTGCACAACCATCACAGTCAACCCAAGATGTACAAAGAAATCCTTCTCGTACAAGAAAACCTCCAACAAGGCTCTTGGATTATGTCACTTATGCCTCAAGGTATTCTATCACTAATGCGCCATAATACTTAAAGTATTCATCCTCTCACCGTGCCTTTCTCATTGAAGTCTCTAAGATTGCTGAACCAAGAACATTTTAAGAAGCTTCTTCCTTGCCACATTGAAAAGACGCCATAGTTGAAGAGTTGAATGCATTGGAAGACAATAACACCTGGGGCATTGTCAAGTTGCCTCCAAGAAAGAAGGCCGTTGGAAGTAGATGGGTTTACAAAACAAAGCTCAAGGCAGATGGCTCAATAGAGAGACGCAAAGCCAGGCTTGTGGCTCGTGGCTTCACTCAAACATTTGAGGTTGATTAAAAGGAAACTTTTGCCCCAGTGGCTAAGATGAACACTGTTAAGGTATTGCTTTCTATGGCAGTCAATTGTGGTTGGTATTTGTACCAATTGGATGTTAAAAATGCCTTTCTTCGTGGAGAGCTTCAAGATGAAGCCTACAAATAACCTCCAATAGGTTATATTCAGGTGGACAAAGGAATGGTTTGCAAGCTACACAAGGCGATCTATGGATTAAAGCAATCTCCAAGGGCATGGTATGGCAAGCTAAGTTCTGTCTTAGAGAATGCAGGATTCATCAAGAGCAATGTTGATTCCTCCTTATTCATTCGAAATGGCTTTAGTAGTAAGCTTGTGATTTTCATTTATGTCGATGATCTGATCATCACGGGTGACAATGAGAATGAAATTGAAGCTTTGAAACATTCTTTACACCACACATTTGCTATCAAAGATCTTGGGAGATTAAACTTTCTTGGCATTGAGATGGCCAGTTCTCACAAAGGGTTGTTTCTTAGTCAAAGAAAGTACGTGGTTGATTTACTCACTGAGGCTCCTCTCACTGATTGCAAGCCTGGCACCACACCTATTGACAACAAAATGAAGTCTGACTTGACTTGAGAATCTCTCACCAATATAATCTACTACCAAAGGTTGGTAGGCAAGCTTATCTATCTTACTATCACATGCCCAGACATCACACGTGTTGTTAGCTTAGTCAGCCAGTTTATGCATGCTACCACAATGCAACATCTTTAACTTGTCAAACACATCCTATGTTATCTCAAAGGTTCACTGAAGAGAGGCATTCTCATGTCAAACAATCAATCCATAGAAATCAGTGCTTACATAGATGCAGACTGGGCAGGTAGTACAATTAATAGAAAGTCTACCACTGGATATTGCACTTTTGTTGGAGGAAACCTTGTGACATGGAAGAGTAAGAAACAACAGGTTATTGCTCGATCTAGTGTTGAAGCGGAGTATCAAGCAATGACAGCTACTACGTGTGAATTAATCTAGCTTAAAAGCCTTGTTTCAGACTTAGGATTTCCACATACAGCTCCTATGTCTCTTATGTGTGATAACTAGGCTGCCATGCACATTGCAACCAATCCTGTTTTCCATGAAAGAACCAAACACATCGAGGTGGATTGCCATTTCATTTGAGATCAAGTTCAGACACAAGTCATTCAAACTCAATTTACTCGGAGCCATGATCAATTGGCCGACTTGTTCACCAAGGCTTTACCCTCTCATTAGCTTCGTCGGTTTCTGAGCAAGCTTGGCTCGACTACACTCCTTAATCCAGCTTGAGGGGGAGTGTTGGAACCAGTCTCGAACCAGTTCCTAAACCCTAGGATGTCACCTCGTATCACAAGTCTCCAAGTAATCTTGTCAACCGCTAGTTTTTCTGTTGCTTACCTATTTTTCAGTTTTTCGTCCTCCTTGATTCAAGGCACTAAACTTGCTGATTACTTCTTAGTCTTTGATTTGATGTAAATCACCTTAAATTAAGGAAAAGTTTGTATCCTCAGTTTAACCGGTCTCTAGGGTTTCATGTTAAGATGGTTGCTTGTAATTGTTCTCTTTTCTTGCTACATATACTGCCATGTACATTCAAAATTCCTTATGAAATTTAAATACCTTGAAACTAAAATTTCCACAGATTCTAATCGGTTTTAATTAATTTTTCTAAGTTTAAAAGTGAATGTTTATTTGCTTTTCCTTTTAATTCTGCCACTCAATCCTTACGTACAACGGATTAAAAGATAGTTACAACATGCATGGGATGAAGTTAAAACTTACTTCTTTCAAAAAATAAATAGGGCTGACATCGATTCGTAGCCTTATGACTTGATAATATGGATTCAGTTAAAGTATAGGATCATACACTGGCATAAAATAAAATAATATAGGTGATATATGGGAGATTCTACTTCTGATATCACCAAGGTTTTTGTAATAAAACTCAATACCTAGTAATAACTAGTTAAGTTAGGGCAATATTGATGATGTTGGCGGAAGACCATCAAATTTCACTTCAATCTTTACGGATTGAAAATAAGGTTTGAGGAGAAAAACCATCATTGCAAGTTGAAGGAACTTCTTTCCCACTTTGGAAGGCATCTTCAAAGCTTGAAACATTCTTTCTCCAAGTTAAAACAGTAACAGGCCCCGGGTCAATTAAATGATCCTTACAGATCAAATAGATTTTCACACTTGAACAGCGGCAGCGGGCTGGACCCAAAACGTTAGATTATGGAGAGAAGTAGGTTCTTTATTCATGTTCTTGTGTCTGATTTTGCAAGGTGTTTACTGATCAACTTTTTGGCTCACACAAATACATTTAGTCATGATTGAATTGCATCTAAGAATCGTTGGAAAGATTTTCTAGAAACACATATGGCGCTTTAACGCAGTGGCGGAAAACAATCATATTTATACACCCTGGTGCAAGTTTGATCCCACCGATCCCTCGTCCCCTAAGAGCAAGTCTAGCGGGGTGGACTACTCGGGGGAGGGTGGATCAAACAGGGCCACGTAGCCCATGTAGGAGGATGCATCGTGGGCTGCCCGAGGGAAGGTGGAGGCCTGAGCAACAAGCCTATGAAAAATTGACAACCCGAGCCACCCAGTGGGTCTGACGCCAGGGATGACGTCATCCTGGCGTCAGCCCAATTTAAATTTTTTTTCTGTCAGGTGTGTGCCCCTCACCCACGCCTAAGGGCGCGTCGCCGACAGCTTCTCAAAAATTTGGGCCCGCGATGCAGTCTGCCAAAGTTACCATTAGGAAGCCACGTGGCTTCATACGGTCCGTTCGATCCCAATGGCTATTTAATTTGGACCGTTCGATTTGCAACGGTAATAAAAATAAATAAAAATCTTATTTAATATCAATCGTTGGATCTCAGATCAATGGTTGATATTATTCTGCTTTATAAATTTGAAAAAAAATAGTTTTAAAATTGTAAAAAACGAATAAAAATGTTAAAATATATATATATATATATATATTTTTTTTTTACTTTTCTATAAATACCTTGTCATTACATCTACCTTACACCATAATTCCATATTTTCTCAACTACTTTGAACCACATTCCTATCTTTCTCTCAAAGTTTGAATCCAATTTTTTTCAAACAAAATGACTACTGCTGCAGGTTCGAATTGGACGCTTCTTAAAGATGTTGCGTTGTATGCTAGCTAGGTTAAAATTACTCATGATTCGCTTTTGGGTAATGAGATGCAGTTGAGAGAAATGTGGAGTCTTATTCATACCGCTTATCTTGAGAAAATCGGTGGGCAAAGAACCAAAGATTCGCTGTGCAACCATTGGAAATTACTTAATACATCATTTAGTACGTGGAGAGATGCCTTGACACACACTAGTTCTAATCTTCGAAGTGGGAAAAGTTTAGCGGATCAGGTAACAATATATTATTTATTTATTTGTATTATTTAATTGTTAGCTACTTTCATTATAATTAATTGTTAGCTACTTTCATTATAATTATTTCTTTGTATAATTTATTTGTTAGCTACTTTCATTATAATTATTTGTTCGTATTATTTATTTGTTACCTATTTTCATTATAATTATTTTTTTGTATAATTTATGACACACCCCGACCCGAAAAGGTCGACGCATGCTGGCCATCACTGTGAAGTGACTAGACTCACTATAGTAGTCCGTCCGGCTGCTCTTGCTGAAATCATTACTCTTCATTCTCCCGTGCTCTAGCAATTGCGCTCCCTATACCACTACCATGTAGTTAGGTAGGGATAATCAATCCGTAGTGACGGGAATCTAGGAATGACGTAACCATAGGGGTAAGTGATGTAAAAAGTGCATAAATTCAAACCGAATTAGAACTAATTCAAATAAGGATAGTGATAGAGTGCACAAACGTGGGTGTTGCCCATTATAATTATTCAGAGCTTAAAGATAGGACGACTACTGAAGAGTAGTTAAGCAACTAAAGTACACTTATTACACACGATGATAAGTTCATACATCAGAAGCTGAAGCTTAATGTCAGAAACTGTCAAGGTTCCTTGAATGCCACGAAGAACAGCTATCTAGGTCCTGGAGGGGCGAAAAACAAAGTTGAGTGGGTCAGCAAAACAAACTTATACGAAAATCTTTAGTTTTGAATGTACTAACCCCTCGCCGTAAAACAAATATAGTTTCCTTTAATAAGAAGTACATTATGAGTAAGTATGTATATATCCACAATACTATAGCCAAGTATAGATGACAATATGTACGCTAAATCATGATAAAGTCAATGCCATAGAGGTATAATCATGAGACAATAATGTAATAAAATTCTCATCCATCTAATGCTGGCACACAAGTTCGAACAGACAGAATCTGACACGAACAGGACTAGGTGTAATCAATGCGCTCAAGTACTACGATCACGTGAAGACTGGTGCAGAAGCACATCATATACAAGTCGGATTACCTAATGCAATCTACCCGACAGGACTGGCACCTAACTTGGATCCAGATGAGCGAACGATGCGATGTGAACATACACAGGAAGGACTGGCCCTGGCCCTAGGGTGAGTACTAACACCGGTGCAGCAAGATGAGTATGTATATAAATATGTATGAATGTCATAACAAGTATATCCCAACCATATAGCAGCATTTATCACAGTTATATCTCAATTATCGACTACTTGGCAACATATACGTAAAGTAAAGCATTTTATAAGATTTGGAAACTATAATTACATATAGGTATAAGAATAAACTGCCCACTCACTAGTACATTGCTGGGTCGTAGCCCCCGAGTCTAGCTTGGCCTTGAAATTCTTTGGGATACGTTTCTCCTATATTTTAAATAATTTATAACGAATTAATTAAAGCATATACACAAAAGCTTAAATAAAACTCCCATCGTTTGCTCAAACCTAGGGTTTAAATATACTAAATTGATTTACTCGACGTCACGAACACGCACATATTTTTAGAATATTTTTTTGATCATTCACGCACCGGCGACATCACGGACCTACGCGCCCCCACGCGCGGCCACGTGACATGCATACTAACGGCGTCAGTTAACGCCGTCAAGTATATTCCAAGAATATTCTGTTAAAATCTTAACTGAAATCGTTAAATTTGACTGACGGCGTCCGAATATTCCGTCATATTTGACGGAATATTCCGTCGTCTTCTTCGTTGAAACTCTGGCGACCGTCGCCGGCGCCGGAATCTGGGAAATTTTCAAACGGTTATAACTTAGTCGTTTTTAATCCAAAGTTCATGAAATCTTCACCAATGGAAAGCTGGAGATGAGTAGAACAATGTTATACCTATTTTGGGATTTAAATCTCACGGGATCTCACCGGGAAAATCCTAAAATCAAAGAAAGAAAACCAAATCAAATATCAAAAGTAAAAGACACAAACACAAAAACAAATAGAAACACAAAGGGATTAGCAAACTTGCTAATCCCCAGCAACGGCGCCAAAATTTTGATGCGTTGTAAACAACACTCAAATTAAACCCTCTTGTTGACAATTGTAGTATAGATGTAAGTAGGGATCGTTCTAGGCCGGGGATTAGGAAGGATTGCTAATCTAGTCTAAACTGATTTAAAAACACTAAATAAGACTCAAAAACACAAAACTAGGCAAAAGACACTCTAATAACTCAAAACACACTAGAATGACTCAAAACAACCAAATGGAGTCAAACTAGACAATAGGGACTGATTTGGACGAATATAGGACTACAAAGACTCAAAACAATGAAAAGACACCAAAATAGACAGATTGACACTAAAAGACACTCAATGTAAAGGGGGGGATTGGATTTGGAAGAATTTAAAAACTTAAAAGTAAGAACTTGCAGAAAGTAAACAAAAACATAAAATTAAGGTGAATTGATGGTTGATGGACTAGTTAGAGGGCTCTTCTCCACACATGACACACTTGCATACAAACTAATTTTTAGTTGTTCTTTCAATAAACCATGAATCTCAACACCCCAGATTAACCGTGAACAACACTTTTTTAACCTTCAAGTTTTCCTTAAGTTATTGAATTGGACGAAAAAGCGCATACAACAATTCAAAACATTCTTCAAAAGTCCCCTACGTGAATAGCACAATAGAGATACAATCAAAGATCATTAAGCTTTGTGAAAACTATAAGCATTGACGAGGCATTCGTAACTATGAACAACATGATACTCTTGCCAAGAATTCACTTAACGCGATTGTGACTAGCAACCTCCACTACTTGTGAATATAAGTTCATAACGATTAGGTGAAACTCCCTTATATTCTAGCATCAAATTCATGCATGCAAACTAAGTATGCATCCTTAATCGACATACAAGAATAAGTTATAAATTAAGCAGTTAAGCAAATTGAATTCACAACTCATGAAATCACAACTGAAGGTAATCAATTCATATTACAAATATGTTCATGGCTTTGAATCAACATCTAACCAAAACGAATTTAGTTCCATATATTTGCAATTAAACAACTATAATTGAATTTAAACATGATAAACAAAAGTAGAAGACACCTAGAACGCTCCAGCAATCCAACGTCTTGAATGGTTAGCACAGCTCCAAGTCCTCCTCATTTCTTGCAAACATGCAGCACCAAGGTGGGTGTGGTGTTTGGATGGTCTAGGGGATGTGGCATAGATTGGATAGGTTGAGAGAGTATGGAAGGGTGGTAGGGGATGGATAGGAAAAGAGGTGGATGGAAATGGATGGAGGAAGAAGGAAACTTGCGGCAGAAATTGTGTTGTTTATGGAATGTGTTGTAGATGTGAATTGGTGTCTTTGGCCTTGATGGAAAAGCCTATTTATAGGCTTTGAGAATGAATCACTACCATCCATTTTCTTGGTGAGAATGAATCACCACCATCAATTTTTGTTGGTGAGAATGAATCACTACCATCCATTTTTTGTTGGTGAGAATGAATCACAACCATCCATTTTTATGCTCCCTATGCATGCAATCCATTTCACCCCAAAATAGCTCCAAATTGCACCAAAATGCACTTCTTTGCTAACTTTGTTATTTAGAACCTACAAACACACGAAAATAGCTTAAAACATTCTAATAAGATGAAACTAATTAAGTAAATGCAAGGAAACAAACTAATAAAGTCACATAAATATGTTCCTATCAAACTCCCCCACACTTAGCTTTTGCTAGTCCTCTAGCAAAACAAAGAAACAAAAAGAAACAAAACATCATATGTGAGAAGATTGAATATAATAACATGCCTTAGAGAATTCCCTCAATTCCTTACTAGATATGCACTCATTTTTCACTTAAATTTTTAAACTACACTCCCTACACTAGGTATATGTGAGAAGATTGATCTACACATGAAAACTAAAACTCACATATGTTTAACAAAGAAAGCACTTTTTTGGAGTTATCAGTGAATATATGAATATGATCTCATGAAAGGAATCACTACCATCCATTTTGTTGGTGAGAATGAATCACAACCATCCTTTTTTATGCTCCCTATGCATGCAATCCATTTCACCCCAAAATAGCTCCAAATTGCACCAAAATGCACTTCTTTGCTAACTTTGTTATTTAGAACCTACAAACACACGAAAATAGCTTAAAACATTCTAATAAGATGAAACTAATTAAGTAAATGCAAGGAAACAAACTAATAAAGTCACATAAACATGTTCCTATCATCTTCTTCGTTGAAACTCCGGCGATCGTCGCCGGCGCCGGAATCTGGAAAATTTTCAAACGGTTATAACTTCATCGTTTTTAATCCAAAATTCATGAAATCTTCACCAATGGAAAGCTGGAGATGAGTAGAACAACATTATACCTATTTTGGGATTTAAATCTCACGGGATCTCACCGGGAAAATCCTACGAACTCCGGCCAAGCTTGAAACTCAGTCCTCCGACGTCCAAATCGACTCAACGAAACTCCCCGAACTTCGTGAGGAAGTTCTAAGACCTCCTATGATCTTAGAATTCACTAAAAATGTCACACATGAAAGATGATGAACAGTACCAATGTCGGAGGTTAATAGTTCGACGTGAAAACGATCGAGTTTTTACCTGAAATTGATGTCGACGAACTCGTGAGGTTCCAAGCAATCCAATGGTAACTTTGGATCCTTCGATCTTCAAGGTTTGAGTGGTCTACGAGTTTGTCCGTAAGGAAATGATAGAGGGAGAGTGAGTTCGAGGGTAGGAGAGAGAGAGTGTGTGTGACTGAGAGCTTGAGAGAAGCGGGAGTGAGAGAGAGAGTTGTCTTATTTTGTTTTCGTTATGATTGAATGTTAATGGAATAAGGAATTATGAATTGTTATGGATTGGAGGATAGGATTTCAGGGAAAAGAAGGTTGAGTGGGTTGGTTGAGGGGGACACGGATCCCCTTATTAAAGAAGAGAGAATATTTTCTGACAATATACACATTTGGTGTATGATTTAAGTCTCAATACAGTCTTTCAAGCACTGTTAAATCTGTACGTGTGAGTAAAATTAGAATACTAAAGCGTGAACGAAATAAAATTAATATAACGTGTCCACGTCACTCAACGATAAGGGCATAATTTCCAATATACACATGTGGGGAGAATTTACATAGGAAAATTAGGGACGAGTCGCCACATTTATTTGTTAACTACTTTCATTATAATTATTTTTTCGTATTATTTATTTGTTACCTATTTTCATTATAATTATTTCTTTGTATAATTTATTTGTTAGCTACTTTCATTATAGTTATTTCTTTGTATAATTTATTTGTTAGCTACTTTCATTGTAATTATTTGTTCGTATTATTTATTTGTTACCTATTTTCATTATAATTATTTCTTTCTATAATTTGTTAGCTACTTTCATTATAATTATTTGTTCGTATTATTTATTTGTTATCTATTTTCATTATAATTATTTCTTTGTATAATTTATTTGTTAGCTACTTTCATTATAATTATTTCTTTGTATAATTTATTTGTTAGCTACTTTCATTATAATTATTTGTTCATATTATTTATTTGTTACCTATTTTCATTATAATTATTTCTTTGTATAATTTATTTGTTAGCTACTTTCATTATAATTATTTCTTTGTATTATTTATTTGTTACCTATTTTCATTATAATTATTTATTCTCCCGCATTGTATAGGAACTTCAAGCACAAGGTTGGTATGGTGCCAAAACCAAATAAAACATTCACCCGGTTTGAATGTTGGAATATTGTCAAAGATTGTCCTAAATTCAAAGTTGTGTCTGTCGGTCCATGAACAGCACCCCTCTACACTCTACACCCGAGGATGCCACGCATGATCATGATGAAGATGATGCAGAAGAAGTGCCCGAAACAGCCCCCGTTGAACAAGCGTCGGGGTCGACCCGTTATCCAATTAGGCCTCAAGGTAAGAAGGCTTCAAAGAGAAAAGGTACTGCTTCAAAGAATGATTATGCAAAGTATATGGAAGAACTTACCCGCCAAGGTGAATTGACTTTGGCCTGGGAAATGGCTAAATTTGAGGCTGATAAGGCTACAGAGGATGCAAAAGCTGTAGCTCTTGAGAAATTTTTTGCAGCTGATGACAGAGAAAGAGAACTACTTCGGCAAGAAAGGGAACATAGAAGACAAGAAAGAGAGGCCCAACGAGATCGTGACATTATGAAGGAGCCTTTAGAAGGCAAGTCTTCGAACTCTAAATATTTTTGGAAGTCGGAGAAAGCAGACGTGGTGCAAATGAGGCATGCAAAAGAAGCGAGAGAAGTGAGAGCAAAAGGAGATGGTCCTAGCACGACAACAGACTATCATCCTAGCACGACAAGAGAAGATCATCGTAGCACCACAACTTGGTTAGGTGATGATTGTCCATACACGAACCCATAATTTTCCAAATTATTCGAGTTGTAATTTCTTATTCGGTTTGTAATTTCTAATTGATTGAATAGTGTACTTTATGTTGTTTCCAATTTATTGAATTTAGTACTTTATTTAAACCAAGAGTATATTTATTTAATTTAGTACTTTATGTTGTTTCCGATTTATTGAATTTAGTACTTTATTCAAAACACATTTAAACACACCAAATAAAATAACATCAACATACAAAAAAAAAACACACCAAATAAAAGAACATCAACATACCAAATAAACACACCAAAAAAAAGAACAAACACGAAATAAAATTACATCAACATACCAAAATTACATTTCAACTCACTAAATGAACTAAAAAAACACACGACATAAAATTAAAAAAAAAACACACCAAATAAAAATAAACACTGATGAACTTAAGTATCTTCAACACCCCTCAATTTCCACTGGTGTTCTATCAAGTCAATTTGGCGAGCATTGTGCATATATGGCCTTTGAAGTGCAGTATATCGTTGAATGACTCTATCATTGTAACGTCCATCCCTTTGTATTGGCTCATGTTGCACGGGTTCTTCGGTGGCGTCATGAGCACAATATATTTTTGTTTTAGAATTGTTCATCGTGTCCGACTCATATTCATCCACGTCATCATGATAGATCGAACCGACTTTACATCAAACATTCTGGTAGCACCCCTAACAATAGCCCAGCGAGCTTGGAGTATACCAAAACAACGCTCCACATCCTTCGTGCATCCTTCTTGATAGCTTGCAAAGTATTTTTCCTTTGCACTTTGTGGACGTGGCACTGTTTTGACAAACGATTCCCACCTTGGGTAAATGTCGTCTGCTAGGTAGTATGGCTCGTCGTACATACGTTCGTTGACCCAGTATGTGACTTTTGGTGCCTTTCCTTGCAGGACTTCGTCAAACACTGGGGATTGGGCAAGGACATGGAGATCATTTTGAGCTCTCGGAACCCCGAAAAAGGCGTGCCAAATCCATGTATCAAAAGATGCTAACGCCTCCAAAATTATACTTTTTGATCCTTTTCTGTCCCCATAAGCGCCTTGTCATGCACTTGTATAGTTTTTCCAAGTCCAGTGCATACAATCAATGCTTCCAATCATCCCTGGAGAACCTCGCATCTCGCCATTCTTCAGAAGCCTTTCCAAGTCCATATAAGTAGGTTTCCGGAGGTACTCATTGGTGTAGATAGATTCGATTGCCGAGCAAAACCTCATTAGGGACTCAAGAATGGTTGATTTTCCCATCCTCGTTATCTCGTCCACTTGGTCTGCAACTGCTCTATATGCAAGCATCCGCAAAGCAGCAATAATTTTTTGATCAGGCAGGAGACCTATAGCACCAAATGCATTCGGCTTTTGCACAAAGTAAGAATCATGGTTGCAAACAGCGCCCATGATTCTGTTGAACAAATGTCGTTCCATTCTAAAACAACATCGGAAGTACGTATCAAGGAATGCACTGTTACGGACAAAATAATCGTCCAAGAGCTCCTGACCTCGTTGTTGCCTGTTTCTATCAATGTTTACAACACGGTTGGGCCTACAGATATGAGCCACAGCTTGGACGACTCGATGGGAATGTGAGGCTCCAGCCATTCTTGATTCGTCATCTTTCCGTCTACGCTCATCATCCTCTTCCATCTCATTTTAGGCCCAATCCCCGGCATTGAACATTCTTTCTAATTGGTTAAACAATTCTTCCTCTTCTTGATCGATTTCCCAAATCATCTTTGAAAAAGAAGAAGACATTGGTGAAGAAGGAAGCAGGAAATATAAATAATGATAGAGATTTTGGTGAAGAAAGAAGCAGAAACTATGAATAATGATAAAGATCTTGAGAAAATTGGTGTGAGATTTCTGAGGATGGGGGTAGAATATATGGAGGATTCAGAAAAGATTAGGTTGTAGATAATGCCACATGGCATGCCGTCATTCGTTAAAAATATGGTGGAAATCTATCCTCAAAGATTACAATTGGATTGTGACACGTGGCACGACTTGATTGGTTACAAATCTTATCGGAAATCCAGCACCAATTATTGTCTTTTCAGATAATGACACGTGGCATGCCATCATTCGTTAAAATCTGGTGGAAATCTATCCTCAAAGATTGTAATCGGATTCTGACACGTGGCACGACGTGATTGGTTACAAATCTTATCGGAAATGCATCACCAATAATTGTCTTTTCAAATAATGACACGTGGCGCAACGACAACGATTAAAAATCTTATCGGAAATCCACCATTAATAATTGTCTTTGCAAATAATGACACGTGGCGCAACGAGAACGATTAAAAATCTTATCCAAAATTACAAATAAAATTATTATGTATTATTTTATAAATAAAAAAATACTAATATTTTATTGCCAATTGCCAGGGCTATTCAAATGCAGGGGTGGAGATGCAAAGGCAATTGCCAGGGGAATGCCTTGTTCATTAAGGGCAATTACTGTTCACTGGGTGGATTGAATAGTGAATAGCCTGGGGAGAGGGCTCCTACACTGGAGTTACTCTAACAACTAACAACTTAACCCATTAACACTATCGTTTATCAAAAAAAAATTCTTGAAACAAAGTAAATACAAGGGCTACTACACTTTACACTTTCAAAGTTTAGAGGTGATTTTTAAAATGGGCCATCAAGTACAATTTTCTCACATCGCCCCCTAAGGTTTAAAAATTGTATCAATATACACATTTAGTATATTTAAATGTGTATTTATTATTAATTAATCGATGAGTTTTTTAGTCAATGTGTAATAAATGTGGCTTACGTATCAACTCATTTACGGGTTTTATACTCACCATGTAATCAATTTAATGAAAATTCAAATGATTCACTAGACAAAAGGTCTAAATTGCTAAAAATTTTAAACCTTAGGAAGCAATGTGAGAAAATTGAAAACTTGTGGCACATTTTGAAAATCACCCTAAACATAGAGGGTGTGAAATGTAGTTAACCCTCCATAAAACAAAAACCTAAAAAAGATTAGGAGTTTTTTTAACAAAGATATTACATTACATTTATGTATAGTATGTTAATTCTAAATTATTTCACATTTCATTTTTTTTATTTGTCCTATTTTTTCGTGTACTGAATCTCTTCACGGAAAATGCATGTAAGATATATTCGTGAAGATTTCTTTCAAAGTCTATTAATAAATATAAGATATGGATGCATCATTTCGAAACGTGTCTAATGGAACAAAACCAGAAAAATAAAGCGTATGAAAACCTAATGTTGAAATATCACATTGACTTTATCTATGAGACAAGAAGAGTTTAAATGTTCTAACCCACTCTAACAAATACCGAGGTCTTTTGTGATAACACCCCACACCTCTAGTACTGTCCAAGTGGTAATTAACAAGTTGGGGACAAGATCTGTGTTGTTGGAAGTGGATTTTGGCTCGTCTCTTTGATAATTCCACACTTAATACTACACA
This sequence comes from Crataegus laevigata, assembly GCA_963580275.1. Lineage (NCBI taxonomy): Eukaryota > Viridiplantae > Streptophyta > Magnoliopsida > Rosales > Rosaceae > Crataegus > Crataegus laevigata. The sequence continues at coordinate 19,964,386 of OY756947.1, read as the reverse complement.
TAGATTTATGCCAATTGTTTTTTTTTCTTTTTCAAAAACGATATTCTACATCTTTCCTCTTAACTATAAAAGAGACATAATGCTAGTTTGTTTTGGACATGATTACAAACAAGACATATCATGGTCTAAAATTGCGTTAGATTTTGATTTATGTAGAGAAATGATACAAAGTTCTGAGACATTTGGTAACCAAGATGAAATGGAGTATGGTGATAGCTTTGAAGAGCTTGAGTCATATACAGTTCTAAAGCTTCATATCCATAATTTAACAGAGGTATATACTAACTTTTATCTCTGTTCTATTCACTTTTCATTTCAATCTATTTAATTTTGATTTGCACGGTTATCAATTAACTTTCATTAGTCTTTTATTCACTTTTCATTTTGTATCTATTTGCTTTCGTTTTCCAAGTTTTATTTATGGACATATTCATCAATTTAAGAATATACGATGGAATGGCCTACATGTGGTAGCAAAAATCCGCCATCTTTAGTCTTGAGGAATTTGTACCTACAAAACAATCAACACCTTTGATGAAAGACCAAGGCATAACGCGCGCACGAAGGGGGGGGAGGAGGGGTTTGGCCAATGGATCTTTGATGCCTAAGTTAGTTTCTCTAAAAAGAGTGAGCGTTTAGGGCTTGTATGCAAAGCAAAAAGCCTACCAAATTTCAGTAGAGATGGAGGTATTTATAGGAGGGGGCCGACCATAGTGTGAGGGAGTAGCCTTACAAATGGCAACATCCTATTGGCTAATTAGGAGATAATATCTTGGAATAATGGTGGAAGTATCCCTAATTGATTGGAATAGAGAATCCTTGATGAAGTAGATCTCCATTTGGAATTGTATTAAAGATAGGATTTGGTAATTAATCCATATCTTTAATACTTTTGACTTTTTCATGCCACGAGTAGGGGAGTTTTGAGCAATCATTGTCAGCTACTTGAATTGCCAGGGATACTAAGCTGCTCGTGCGAGCATTTGAGAGCCTTGCCCATTTAATGAGAGCAATCTGGTTTTTTCTCGAGATAAAGTCCACGTGTCGTCTTCTAGATTTTTTAGATTATTTTTGGCTCCACAAATGCTCTTACAATTGCTGGGATACTCACAGAAAAGGGCAGTAGGTATAGAAGTCCCAAGCTGCTCAGGTAAGCAAAAAGTTGTTTCCTAATTTGATGTAGATCTTCCACTTTGCTTAAAGATAAATTCATCTAAGAATGGGAAACCAATTCTATCAATACTTATTTAATTCTATCTTGAGCATGAGGTTAAATAAATCTGGAGAACAATTTTCATCTATACAAGAAAGAGAGAAAGACAGAGGAAGTTTATTCCCCTTCCCCTAGCCTTCTTCTTTGCTTGCCCTTACAAAGAATTGTTTCTCATTGTTTTTCTTATTTTCAACGCCGTACCAAGGTAAGAAAAAATTAATTTTCTTTGTATTTTCTTGGGTGGTGTGCCACTGGGCAGCTGTCTAGTGGTGCGGCACGTCAGCTAGCAGGGGCTGAAAGTTAAGTAGGCTGATGAGGTGGTATGGCACGGGCGTATGTCGGCTCAACTGAGGCTGCAACTTGAGGCGCAATACGGAGTGAAGCATGGGGCTCAAGCTCTTTCTAGAGACCTGAATCTAACATAGGCCAATTAGGCATGTCAGATGGTGTGCAATAGCTGAGGTCTCGCCATAAGTTGCTTTATACTTCAAGCAAAGGTGATCATGAGTGGACGATGGACACCTTGGAGACCAGTGGAAAGTGGGAGTCTGACCCCTCACCTAAGTTGTGTGTTCTAACAGAATTCATAGATGGTAATTGAATTGTTTTTTTTTTGTCTTGTTGAAATTGTTGTTTAACTGCTTTTGACTTAAAATGACTGAATGTCCTCTTTTGCTTGTAGAGATTCATATATGAAGGGTACTGCCTGCTTAGTCCTCTTTATTGGGAGAAAAGTGGGTTGTCTCCTAGAGAAGAGATTAAGCAGATTAAGGAGGAGGCGCTTGCTCGTCCAATCGCTGCTGCGGAGCCTGCTGCCAATGAAGGTGGAAAAAGAGACCTTCATCACTTGCTAGAGAGCCATCGGTTGAGAAAAAGCCAAACACTTCTTCTGTTGCCCATGGGGCTTATGAAGATTCATATATGAAGGGTGTTGCCTGCCTAGTCATCTTTATTGGGAGAAAAGTGGGTTGTCTCCTAGAGAAGAGATTAAGCAGATTAAAGATGAGGCACTTGCTCGTCCAATCACTACTGCGGAGCTTACTGCCAGTGAAGGTGGAAAGAAAAGACCTTCATCACTTGCTAGAGAGCTATCGGTTGAGAAAAGGCTGAACACTTCTTCTACTGCCTATGGGGCTCGTCTGCTGCTGAAACATTTGGCATTAATTTGACTTCTCTTAAGGGGAAAAATAAGAGTATTAAGTCTAAGCCTACAAAGCCTATCATTCCTCAGGTAGCCCCAACCACTATTGAGAGGATTGCCCATCATAGGAGTTTTATGGTGCCCTCAATGTTTGAATTTGCATTGAAGGGTCCGTTTGGAGCTAAGTCTAGTTTGGCTTCTAAAAGACTTGTTACCATGAAGAGCGAAAATGAAAGTCCCTCACTTGGAAAAGTGGATCTAACTGTTAAAGAGGCGTCAAAGCTTGCTCTTTGTACTGCTGCCACATTTATGCTTCTTGCCAAGAATAAGGGAACTGTTCAAGTTTGATATCTCAGTTGTCGTAGATGGAGCAGTTAAAGATAAAGCTGCAAAGATCAGAGCTATTAAAGATAAAGTGTTGGATGAGCAAACTACTAAGGCGAAGTGGTTGCATAAGGCAGGATGGCTACTAGACAGCCCAAGGTCATCTAAGTTGCTAATTGAGTAGTCTTATTTGTTTAGCTTGTGTCAAATTTTGACAACCTTCATGCAAGTTTATCAATTTGCTAGAAATTCAATAAATTGCTTTCTTCGCTTTACTCTATCTTTATTTTTCTTGAAATTTTGCTTGCTTGAAATGTCTTACAAAACTTTTAGCCATATGATCATTGGCAGGGCACATTGGTTTGAAAAATACTAACGATCCCTTAGAGTCACTTATGGCCATGACCTTTGGGTTCTTGTAGCGTCAAGCTGTTTGAGTTCGTCGTGAGCTAATGCTCGCTGTCTTCGGTGTCGAGGAATGAGTTTTGCACTAGAGAGCAGATCCAGAAGAGTGTCGAGAAATTAGTTTACCGTCTAGCACTAGAGAGCTTACCCAGATGGGTGTCGATAAATTGGTTTACCTACTCGCACTGGAAAACATAGAAGCCGTTTTGAATGCAGCTATGGAAAGCTGGACTGCTGGACAACTGAAATAAGCCTCAGCTTGTGAAGTCTTATTCGGTGATCTACTTAAGACTTTGAACTGCTTGTAGAACCCGCGTAAGGGTTTAAGTGGGGAGTGTAGTGAGCTGATCTCAAACCATTTCTTAGTATAGCGCCATTCTTGGATTTTTTGTATGTGCGCTCCTGAGGCTTGGTTGGTGATCAGCTGAGAATCTAAATGGATTTCAAGCTTTTTCACCGTTAAATCATTGGCTAGCAAAGGGCTGCTGGTTAAAGCCTCGTGCTCTATTTCATAGTTAGATCGTCTGCTAGCAATGTGCTTTTTTATTGTTGAATCGTCATGGGTGATAAGGACAAGACCTATTCCTAATCCATGGTGGTTGGAGGAACTTTCATGTAGATTGGGTTGGTGCATCGTCCGGTATTCGTTTGCCCCCTACAAGCTATTGGGCTGAGTTGCTAGGTTAGTGAGAATATAAGTAATCTTCGCATCTGTCCCTACATATGTCTAGCGTATGCATGGTGGTTCTGTCTGCTTAATCATGTCAATGAAAGGTGACCTGCTCCTGGTAGCCACATTCTTCCAAAGGTCTTCGTAGATGGTTTCTATAAGCTGGAATCCGCATAGTTGCTCTACTATAAGCCATTGTACCTCCTTTTGGATTTGCCTTTGATGGGGCATAAAAAACTGCAACTGTCTTCGGTGTTGACCTGCTAGTCTGTGCTACTCTTCCCCTTCTCTTACTCGTCTGTGTCACGATTGCGGTGCACTTGGTTTGTTAGTGAACAAGGTGCTTACTGTTGCGCTTGGCATGGGCTGCCAGTTGGACTTGAGCTAGTTTGCTCTTATGCTACCCTTTGTCCATCATGCTACCAACTCTAGTGCTTGATAGGAGAATCTACTTGTAGGCGTAGTTGCGAGTGAATGCTTCACCTCGAATGTCCGAAAAGCTCGTTGGAATGCAGACCCAACAGTGAGTGTACACTGACTTGTGGGCCAAGTCGGGAATGAACGCTTGCACTATGAGATAGGCGAATACATTTTCCTGAATGCCAAGCCAAGAATTATACTCCCCGAACATTCGATTCATGGCAGGTTGAGCGGCTACTTCAGTTTTGACAAATTTGTATGAGGCTCTCAATGTAACAGAAAATTCCAAGAACCAAATGCAAGAGTCTTGTTCGAGTGTTTGAATTAGGGTCTCAATGAAAGATTTGTGGTAGCAAATATCCGCTGTCTTCAGAATTGACGAATTTGTATCTACAAAACAATTATCACTTTCCTTCATTTCTCTGTTCTCTTAACTCTGCTCGGGCAAAATAATTTGTTTCTTGCCAACATCCATTCGAGGCCTTGTGACTTGATAATATCGACGACTAATAACAAAATCGGAAGAAACTAAGAAAGAAACAAATTGATAGTTTGTTTACCAAATCAAAGTAGATTCATCCGCAAAGTATTTAAACTACACTGATACCAAATTGAAAATCAAAGTATGCCATGAACAAATGATAGGAGTATATTTATACAACTTAGTTAGCTTGCTTCCTTGCATTTAGATTGTTATTCCTTAGTTATTTTAGTATTTTAAGCTATTTTCGTGTGTTTGTAGGTCCAAATGACAAAGTATGCAAGAAAGTGCAATTTGGAGCATTTTGGAGCATTTTTGGGCATTGGATGGTTAGCTTATGCTTGGAGCCCAGTGGATGGATGAAATTGAAGATTAAGGGATCCTCTCCTTTCCTATTTTCTGACCCAAAAACACATCACACTCACTTATTTCACCTACAACATCCACTTACTTCATCTACAACATCCACACCCACTTCACCTACAACATCCACTTATTTCACCTACAACATCCACACTTACTTATTTCACCTACAACATCCACTTATTTCACCTACAACATCCACTTATTCCACCTACAACATCCACTCACTTCACCTACAACATCCACTTACTTCACCAAGAAATTGTGGTGGTGATTCATTTTCAAAATCTATAAATAGGCTTCTCCATCACAACACCAATTCATATCTACACCACATTCCATAAACAACACAATTTCTGCCGCAAGTTTCCTTCTTCCTCCATCCATTTCCATCCACCTCTTTTCCTATCCATCCCCTACCACCCTTCCACACTCTCTCAACCTATCCAATCTCTGCCACATCCCTTAGACCATCCAAACACCACACCCACCTTGGTGCTGCATGTTTGCAAGAAATGAGGAGGACTTAGAGCTGTGCTAACCATTCAAGACGTTGGATTGTTGGAGCGTTCTAGGTGTCTTCTACTTTTGTTTATCATGTTTAAATTCAATTATAGTTGTTTAATTGCAAATATGTGGAACTAAATTCGTTTTGGCTAGAGGTTGATCCAAAGCCATGAACATATTTTTAATATGAATTGATTACCTTCAGTTGTGATTTCATGAGTTGTGAATTCAATTTGCTTGACTGCTTGATTTATAACTTATTCGTGTATGTCGATTAAGGATGCATACTTAGTTTGCATGCATGAATTTGATGCTAGAATATAAGGGAGTTTCACCTAATCGTTATGAACTTATATTCACAAGTAGTGGAGATTGCTAGTCACAATCGCGTTAAGTGAATTCTTGGAAAGAGTATCATGCTGTTCATAGTTACGAATGCCTCGTCAATGCTTATAGTTTTCACAAAGCTTAATGATCTTTGATTGTATCTCTACTGTGCTATTCACGTAGGCGACTTTTGAAGAATGTTTTGAATTGTTGTATGCGCTTTCCGTCCAATTCAATAACTTAAGGAAAACTTGAAGGTTAAAAAAGTGTTGTTCACGGTTAATCTGGGGTGTTGAGATTCATGGTTTATTGAAAGAACAACTAAAAATTGGTTTGTATGCAAGTGTGTTATGTGTGGAGAAGAACCCTCTAGCTAGTCCATCACCCGTCCATTCACCTTAATTTTTTATCTTTGTTTAATTCTACAAGTTTACTTAGTTTTTGTTTAAATTCGTCCAAAACCAAACCCCCCATTGTTAAGTTGTATTCTTTAGTTATAATATGTACAATTTGATGTCTTTTGAGTATTTTGAGTCTTTGTAAACCCAAATTCGTTTAAATACATCCCTAGTATCTATTTTTATTCAGTATGCTAATTTTGTGTTGTTTTGACTATTCTAGTGTGTTTTAAGTTATTATAGTTTAGCTTTCTGTTTTAGAGTTTTATTTTGTGTTTTTGAGTCTTGTTTAATATTTTTAAGTCAGTTAGGTGCATTAGCAATCCCTCCTAATCCCCGGTCTAGAACGATACCCTACTTACATCTTTACTACAATTGTCAACAAGAGGGTTTAATTTGAGTGTTGTTTACAACGCATCAAATTTTTGGCGCCGTTGCCGAGGATTAGCAAATTTGCTAATCCCTTTGTTTATTTTTATGTTTATGTTTGTGTTTGTGTCTTTTACTTTTGATATTTGATTTAGTTTTCTTTCTTTGATTTTAGGTACAAATGGAGCAAAACATGGCACTTGCGACCATTCAAGCTCAATTGGCGCATATCACTTCTCAATTGACTCATAATGCCGAAAGGACCACAATGCCAAATGTCCCTACATTTGATGTGCCCTATGAGCAAGGATATCAAACTCATCATTGTCCTCAATTTGCTGCAAACGGAGATGCTTGGGGTTATCAAGTCTATGATCAACCAAGCAACAACATGTTTTCCAACGCTTACAATTCAGATTGGAGAGATTATTCAGATTATATGTGGGATGAACCTCAACAATTTCAACAAGGTGGATATTGGCAGCAAGAAAATGAGTTCTATTCAAGATCTATGAGGTCACCACAACCTCTCCCACAACAATTCCAATCGAATTCAAGTATGCCCGTGAGTTATAATGAAATTCTTGAAGGACTAATCTCTTTGACGCAGGGCTCACAAAAAGAGCAATTGCAGCCATCGGAAGAGTTCTATCAAAGGCCATATGCACCACCACAGCCTCCACCACAATCTTCCCAACCAATTTCAGGTTCATCGGTGGATAATGATAATATTATTCAATTAATCACATCTTTGACACAGGGAGTAGAAAATCAAAACAAGGAGATGCAAGACCGAGTCAAAAGAGTGGACGAATTGGAGAAGCAAGTTGGGCAGATTGTGGAATTCATGGCGCAGATTCAAGAGCAACGTGAACTCTCCAATTCAAACATTGCAAATTCAAATGGAGAAGTTGAAATCAATGAAGACATCACTTTGGGAAGTGATATGGAGAATGAAGCTATCCTAGAACCGTCCAAACATAGCCCGAACGTGGATGACTTGTTGCTACAAGAAGAAGAGGATGAGGACGATATGGGCAGCTTAGAACAACTCTTGCCGCAAGCCACTCAAATCCCTATGCCGTTCAACTTAAGTGAGGTGGTTCCCAATTCAATTATTTCTGACCCTATTCCCCCAAATGTCCCTTTTCCTCGCAGGTTTTTGATTCCCAATGACGAAGAGAGTGAAAAAGACATTGTGGAAACTCTTCCCAAGGTGCAAAAGGATACCCCAATTCTTGGTGCAACAAATCAAGTTCCAGATTTTGCTGAATTGTTCACAAAACCTTGTACACCAAGAAGAATGATTTAAGAAAAGAAAGTGGCTAGAGAATATGTTGAATGCATCAAAGATGATGTAGTTGAGACAACCAATGCCAAAGAAGTTGAGTTTGATGACACAGGACAAGCCACAACCATCATAGTAAATCTGGCCAAGTTCAAAGTCCCTGAAACTTTTGAAGATGTGGTGTTCGTCCTTGAGTTCTTGTCGGAGAAAACAAGTAAGCCATCTTCTCCAATTTTAATTCTGTTTTCTACTAACATGCTGATTTTAATGATTCAGGCACCCACTCTTGAATTTAAACCATTGCCCGATCATTTCAAGTATCACCTCCCATTCGAAGATAAATTCCATGCCGTGGAACCTAGGGGAGTTGAATGGAAAATCTCGTCCGACTGCAAGACGTTAAAACAAGCGCTTCTTGGGAGGCAACCCAAGCATTCAACGAAGGGAGACTTTGGAATTGTTGAACAAATCAGATTTGCACTCCTAAACCCTTCTCTTTACTGCATTTATCTTGCCTTGCTTAGTTTACTAATTGTTTGTTTGCTTAAGTGTGAACCTATGTTTAAAACATTGAGGGCAATGTTTAGTTTAAGTGTGGAGGAGGGTAAACAAAGTCTTTTTACATTGATTTACATATTTTACATTGCTTTAAAAAAACAAAATCAAATCAAATCAAATAAAAATAAAAGCAAAAATATTTTACAATAATGTGTAAACTAATAGCATTCATTGGTCAGGTGGTGCCTCAGCAGTCGACGGAGCTCCAGAAAGACGAAGCGCCAAAGTTTGATCCTCCAGAGCCTCAACACTTGGTGCAACTCCAGATGACGAAGGCAGAAGATGCCTCTGCAATAATGCCACAAACCTTTGATGATCACTCTGAATCCGCACTTCGGACTCCTGCAGCTGGTCAAGCTTCCTCTTCATACTTATTGAGTAACTAGTTGCGAGCATGTGCAACTCCTTATTCTCGTGCCTGAGTCCTCTGACCTCTTGCCGAAGACTAGCCACCTCAGTCATCAAAGACTCAACCTGATGAGATCGTGAAAGAAGGCGTTGGCCCATGTTTAAGACTGAGCCTGCACACTGGACGCTAAGCGCCAGAAAGTCCTGAACAATGAGCTCGTCAGATCGCTTGGAAAACAACCTATTGTCTCTTGGAGTGAGAATGTTTCTAGCAACCACCGTAGCAGTTGTATCGTTCTTCATCATAGAGTCCCCAACTGTAAGAGAACCATTGGGGGATAAGAAGGACGGATGCCAAATGTTGTTTAGAGAAGACAAGTCGTCATCTTCCCCGACATTCAAGTTAAGGCGACAGTCAGAAGGGCAAGACATTTTTCGAAGGTGTTGAGAAAGAAGAGATCAGACAGATTAAGATTTCAGAAGTGCAAGAAGGGAGTTTTTACAAGAGGTAATTCAAGTGTGTTGTGGAACAAAATTAGTGCCTCTATAAAAAGAAGAAATAGAAGAGGCACTACTCAGAAATCGAAGAGGCACTACTCAGAAATCGAAGAGGCGTCTGCTCGCAAATCGAAGAGACACTCATCTCTCAAAAGTCGGGCGTGCTCAAAAACCACGAGCCAACCCCCGGATTTCAAAAGATTAACTTTTCCAGACTTGTCGTCACCTGTCACATGCACCCTCAGCTTTGCGGGAATTACGGATAACTTTGTCAGAAAGCGCGTAAACCTTACTGTTCAATCATCCACCGGCTGCCGACAAGAGTAAAAGAATAGTACTAGTTGTGAAGAAATTCCTATAAGTGTCTACCTTTGCCCTCTATAACAAAGGCAGACTTACTCAACACTTCTTCATCTCCGAGAATGTATTCCCAAAGAAACCTCTCGAGTTACTCAGTGTTTCTCATCCCTTGAAGTACCTCTGCAAACAAGTCATCAAGAGCAAAAGTATTTCATATCATGAAGGTTAAAAGCAAAAGTATCTCATATCATGCTTTTTCCTCACCTTCATCTGAAGAACAGGGAGAAAGAGAGATCCTGATTACTTACCTAGTCTTGCTCTCGAGTACTCATCTTCGAGCCCAACCAGCCCAATTCAAAAATAAACCTGTGGAGAGATACTTCTTCAAAAGCAAAAGTATCTCATAGAAGATGTAGAAGGAGTCTGAGTTGATCCAAGAACTCGAGAAGATGCCACACCTGCATGGAGACCTGATTACTTGAGGCATGTGGAGACAACGTGCTGATTCATTCTCAACTAAGCTGAGGTTCACTTGCAAGTAAAAAGCTCCCCAACCCAGTTCAAGAATCAACCTGTGGAAAGATACTTCTTCGAAAGCTGTGGAAAGTCCCATCCAGTTCAAGATCAAAGATCATCTACCACATGAAGCTAAGTTGTTTCTCACTATTTCTAAGTGTTTTTAAGTTGTTTTGGTGTGTTTTATTGCGTTTTAAGGAAATTATACGAAAATTTTAAAAATAAAAATTTAAAAAAGTTTTGAAAAATGCCAAAAAGAGTTGTTTTTGTGTGTTTGTGTCTTAGGTACCTTCCAACATAATGATGAGGATTTGGTTTTTAATTGCATGACTATTAAAGAAAGTTATGAACATGGATGGAAGTTTGATATGCTCTTGGTTTATGCTTAGTTGTAGTTTGATGCGAAAATAAACTAACACACAAATTAAACCATCTTGCTGACAATTGTAGTATATATGCAAGTAGGGATCGTTCTTAAACCGGGGATTAGGAGGGATTGCTAATCTATATAAAATGAATTTAGAAGCACTAAATAAAACTTTTAAAAACACAAATCTAAAATCAGAACATTTAACTAGATTCAAATGATTCCAAATAAACTAGAATAACTTAAAATAAAATTAATAAATAAACTAAAACAAAATCACGAATGAATTTAAAAGATTCAAGCTATGAAAATTAACCAACTCTAAACTAAATTACTCAAAGAACTCAAAAGAAATCAAATAAGGTAAATTCAAGTCAAAAGACAAAAATTGAAAAAGGGGGATTTGATCTTGATGAGAATAACTTGAAAATAAACAAATTGAAAACTAGATAGATTTAAGCACAAAATATGGTTGTTTGAATGGATGATGGATTAGCTAGAGGGGTTTCCTCCACACATGATACACTTGTATATAAACCAATTTTTAGTTGTTCTTTCGATAACTTATGAAACTCAATACTCCGGGTTAACCGTGATAGCACTTTTTTAACCTTCAAGTTCTCCTTAGTTTAATGAATTGAATGGGAAAGCGCATATAACAATTCAAAACATTCTTCAAAAGTTCCATACGTGAAAAGCACAATATAGATACAATCAAAGATCATTAAGATTCATGAGAACTATAAGTATTGACGAGGCATTCGTAACTATGAAAAGCATGATACTCTTGCCAAGAATTCACTTAACACGATTGTGGATAACAACCTTCACTACTCTTGAATATAAGTTCATAACGATTAGGTGAAATTCCCTTATATTCTAGTATCAAACTTATGCATGAAAACTAAGCGTGCACTCTTAATCAACATACATAAATAAGTTATCAATCAAATAGTTAAGCGAATTGAAATCACAAATTATTAAATCACAACCAAAAGTAATTAATTCATAATGCAAATGTAATCATGGCTTTGAATCCCCCCCTAGCAAAGAGGGGGGGTTTAGTTCCTCATAATCATAAAACAAAGGTAAATAGATTTATACATTGAACATAAAAGAAAGAAAGCACCTAAACGCTCCAACGATCCTCGTTGAGTGACAAGCACGTCCAAGCACTTTCCTTTCCTTCCTTTGATATGGCACAAGGAGTGGATGTGGTTTGAAGGTTTGGTTGTATGGAGGAGTGGATAGGGGGATGTATGGTGGTGTTTAGGATGGTTAAGGGGGGTGGCACTGCTAGGATAGTTTATGGGCAGATTTTGTGGAGGAAAGAAAGGGTTTTGGCTAGGATAGTTTAGGGTGTGTGAAATGGGATTGTTGTGTGAATTGGTGAGTCTAAGCCTTGCAAGAAGGCTTTATTTATAGGTGCACAAAGGTAAGGAGCCACTCAAGTGATTCTAATAAACAAATACAAAGCAAGAATTAATCATCAAAAACAGCTAGCACACATGCTTCATTGCAGAAATTTCATGATGAAACAACTTGCATTCATCCTCCTTGGTCCATGCCTTGGATTCCTCTTGGTCTTGGATTCCTCTTGATGAATCAGCTAGAACACTTGCAAAACAGCTAGCACACTTGTATTTCATGATTAAACAAGCTAGCACACTTGCAAAACATAATCATTCATCCATGCCATGGGTCATCCTTGCAGCTGTCCGCCTATTCCTTCCCCATGTGCTCTCTTGACCTTCCCTTACTAAAATGCCCATAACTTCTTCTAGAAAAATGATCTTAACAATCCGCAAAATGCTCCAGAAAATAGACATCTGTAGCTTTCCAAGCATATAAGGCTCATTCTCTAGTTCATTTTGGGCCGTTCACAAATTGCTTCCAAAATGGGCTGATCCGCACAGGCAGTTTTGACCCATGTGCTCTCTTGACCTTCCCTTACTAAAATGCTCATAACTTCTTCTAGAAAAATGATCTTAACAATCCGCAAAATGCTCCAGAAAATAGACATCTGTAGCTTTCCAAGCATATAAGGCTCATTCTCTAGTTCATTTTGGGCCGTTCGAAAATTGCTTCCAAAATGGGCTGATCTGCACAGGCAGTTTTGACGAATTTGTTACATAAAATCTCACTTGTGCTATTTTTCTTTTATTTGCTTGACAAATCATATAAAACACAAAATCAAAGTAAATAGCTCAAAAATATAAGGAACTAACTAAGAAAAGACGAGAGAATTTGATGTAAAATATATATAAATATGAGCTTATCATAGTGGTTGTTTATGAATTCAAATTTGACCATAAAAGGATAAAATCAGTTTTTGTAACATGCTTGAAGGAAGGAACTCAAACTAATGCTACATCCATGTGAGACTTGAGCTTATACCTTCTTTGGAGAGTTATTAATCTTGATGCTTTTGTTTTCTAAAGTAATTGCATGATCTCATTATTCTTTGCTCGGTTGCTACTTAGAAGGCGTTTTATCATCTTAGTTCCAAATACTAGAACTCATATCCATTTCATTCAAAGCGTGACATTGAATTGCATAACACATAACAAGATGAAGTTGTTTAGTGAACCAAAGCCAAATAGCCGTACCCCTTTGTCATATGTTTTGTAGGTTTAACCCCTTTTGAGCCTTGTTTAGCCTATGTTCTTTGTTAACCCCATTAACCTTACCTAGCCTAGTGTAGGACTGTCCATACCCTTGTTTTTAAAGGATAGTGAAGCATGACTTAGAATGAATTCCTTTTGATCTACAGTATGCAGAAAATCAAGTGTGGGGGAGGGATTATTTGTTTTAAGTTCAATTGTATGTTTTGGTTTTCAAAAGAAAAGAAAAGAAAAAGAAGAGAAAAACATCTGAAAAGAATGAAAGAAAAAAAAAGAGTTTGAAAAGAAATAAGATTGAGTTCAAAAGTGTTGATTGTTGAAGAAAGGGTCCAAAAGTTTGAAATCTGGCCCTAAAATGTGTAAATCTCCCCCTTTTGTTCAAAGTTGAGTTTGCATTCGAAAGTGAATTCTAAGTGTCAATCTCATTACTTTGCTTACTATTTCTTTAAGAACCTTTTTTTTTTCCATATCCTTTCTTTGTTAGCCAATACCCTTAGTCCCGTTACAACCCTTTGACTTCTATCCTGGTTGTTGTGTGTTCAATATGTGGAGTTTGGGATTGATATGAGCATATGGTGTCCCTGGTTCTCGCATCTAAGTAGTAGCATTCTGTTCATGAGATCATATTCATATGTGCATTAATAACTTTAGAAAATGCTTTCCTTGTTATAACATATGTGAGTACTAGTTTTCATGTTTACATCAATCTTCTCACATATACCTAGTGTAGGGAGTGTAGTCAAAAAATCTGAGTGAAAATAGAGTGTTTATCTGGTAAGGAATTGAGGGAATTCTCTAAGGCATGTTACTACATTCAAAATGTTGGTTTAATTGATTAAATGCGAGCTAGTAAATTATGACTGTGATTAAGTATATGCTTAAGGGTATGGATGATCAAAATATGTGTAAGTGATGATTTTTAAGATGTCATGTCCATTGGAAATCCCTAAGGCAAATGTTGGAAGGTCTAGATTGTGTTTTGTCTCTTTTTTTTGTTTTGTTTTGCTCGAGGACTAGCAAAAAGCTAAGTGTGGGGGTATTTGATAGGACTATATTTATACAACTTAGTTAGCTTGTTTCCTTCCATTTAGATTGTTAGTCCTTAGTTATTTTAGTATTTTAAGCTATTTTCGTGTGTTTGTAGGTCCAAATGACAAAGTATGCAAGAAAGTGCAATTTGGAGCATTTTGGAGCATTTTTGGGCATTGGATGGTTAGCTTATGCTTGGAGCCAAGTGGATGGATGAAATTGATGATTAAGGGATCCTCTCCTTTCCTATTTTCTGACCCAAAAACACATCACACTCACTTATTTCACCTACAACATCCACTTACTTCACCTACAACATCCACACCCACTTCACCTACAACATCCACTTATTTCACCTACAACATCCACACTTACTTATTTCACCTACAACATCCACTTATTCCACCTACAACATCCACTCACTTCACCTACAACATCCACACCCACTTCACCTACAACATCCACTTACTTCACCAAGAAATTTTGTGGTGGTGATTCATTTTCAAAATCTATAAATAGGCTTCTCCATCACAACACCAATTCACATCTACAACATATTTCATAAACAACACAATTTCTGACGCAAGTTTCCTTCTTCCTCCATCCATTTCCATCCACTTCTTTTCCTATACATCCCCTACCACCCTTCCATACTCTCTCAACCTATCCAATCTCTGCCACATCCCTTAGACCATCCAAACACCACACCCACCTTGGTGCCGCATGTTTGCAAGAAAGGAGGAGGACTTGGAGCTGTGCTAACCATTCAAGACGTTGGATTGTTGGAGCGTTCTAGGTGTCTTCTACTTTTGTTTATCATGTTTAAATTCAATTATAGTTGTTTAATTGCAAATATGTGGAACTAAATTCGTTTTGGCTAGAGGTTGATCCAAAGCCATGAACATATTTGTAATATGAATTGATTACCTTCAGTTGTGCTTTCATGAGTTGTGAATTCAATTTGCTTAACTGCTTGATTTATAACTTATTCGTGTATGTCGATTAAGGATGCGTACTTAGTTTGCATGCATGAATTTGATGCTAGAATATAAGGGAGTTTCACCTAATCGTTATGAACTTATATTCACAAGTAGTGGAGGTTGCTAGTCACAATCGCGTTAAGTGAATTCTTGGCAAGAGTATCATGCTGATCATAGTTACGAATGCCTCGTCAATGCTTATAGTTTTCACAAAGCTTAATAATCTTTGATTGTATCTCTATTGTGCTATTCACATAGGGGACTTTTGAAGAATGTTTTGAATTGTTGTATGCGCTTTTCCGTCCAATTCAATAACTTAAGGAAAACTTGAAGGTTAAAAAAATGTTGTTCACGGTTAATCTAGGGTGTTGAGATTCATGGTTTATTGAAAGAACAACTGAAATTGGTTTGTATGCAAGTGTGTCATGTGTGGAGAAGAACCCTCTAGCTAGTCCATCACCCGTCCATTCACCTTAATTTTATGTCTTTGTTTAATTCTACAAGTTTACTTAGTTTTTGTTTAAATTCGTCCAAAACCAAACCCCCCCCCCCATTGTTAAGTTGTATTCTTTAGTTATAATCTGTACAATTTGATGTTTTTTGAGTATTTTGAGTCTTTGTAATCCCAAATTCGTTTAAATACATCCCTAGTATCTGTTTTTATTCAATATGCTAGTTTTGTGTTGTTTTGACTATTCTAGTGTGTTTTAAGTTATTATAGTTTAGCTTTCTGTTTTAGAGTTTTGTTTTGTGTTTTTGAGTCTTGTTTAATATTTTTAAGTCAGTTAGGTGCATTAACAATCCCTCCTAATCCCCGGTCTAGAACGATACCGTACTTACATCTTTACTACAATTGTCAACAAGAGGGTTTAATTTGAGTGTTGTTTACAACACATCAACAAACGAAATAGAAAACTTTATTAATCAAAAACAAAAAAAATGTCTAAAAAGTTACAAAACCCAAAGAAACTACATATTGACTACTTGACAGCTTGGAAGGGTGTGTCATTATATTCTTTCTCTAAAGCAACTGCATGCAAGATTTGAATATAAAATGACCATAAAATTTCCTTTAATCATCGTCACGCAATTGCATGCAAGAGTTGATAATATAGAATTATAAAGACAGATATATATATCGTATCCAATAATGCTAGGGAAAATGAATTTATAGACAAAATTTTGTAAATTAAATGATATGGAAGTTGATGATTGGATTATTACTTAAAAGTTGATAATCGTGCTCATTTGCTATTAGTGAACACATCATGTAATTTGCAAATTTAATCTATAAATTTAGTATCCTTAACACCAAGGTCTAAAATATCCATAATATTCCGATATTTCCATCGAAATTTCCGTGTTTTTTAAATTTCTATGTTTAAAAAAACAAAGGGGATTCGAACCCCTCCCATTTTACTCTTTCAACACTTTGACCACCATATCACTTATGTTTTTGTGAAAATATGCTAAAATATTTACATATTTTCTACACTCACGATATTTGCTAGTTCGCTATATAATCAACTTAAATAAGTTAAATCCATCATGCAAAATGCATTTCCTTCCAATTTTTTGTGATAAACTAATAGATAATTGACTAAATAAACATCCTGCAAAGTTTCAATAAAAAATTTCAAGTTTTTTTTACAATTTCCATGGTTTTTATTCAATTTTTATCGATATCGATAATATCCCGATATTTCTATCGAAATTTCTGTGTTTTTAGACTACCGATATTTCCGATATCTTGCTTAACACTACTCATATAAATTTCCTTTAATCAGCATCATACAAAAGTAAAGTACTGTGACAATGAATTTTTCTCTCAAAAATAAATAAAACAATGAATTAAATGGTTGTATAATATTTCCTTCAAGAACACAAAAGAAGTTGAGTTTGAGTTTGTATTCTCCTTGATCAGAAGTCTAAATCCCCTGATATTTGCGCACAAAATATTGTGACTTGAATCTTCAATAATTTTTCTGATAGGCACCATACCAAACTGGAACTCCGATCGCAACGCCGCCACCAAAACTATTGTTCCCAGCCTCCGGAAACCCCATCCTCGAGTGAGACGACGTTGTTGAACTTGCACAAGCGTACATCTCCGGAACCTTCATCCTCACCGAAATATTAATAACCCCATTCCTCTCCCTCTTGTAATCTCTCAGCCTGTAGCTCAAAAAATGTGGGTAACCCTCCGGCACGTAAGCGCCAACAAAATCCGATGCCGGAACCGTCGCCGTTCCAAACGTCCTGATGCCGTACGCGGTCTTGCATTGGACCTCCACCCTGATGGACTTGGAGTGCGTTGGTAAATCGAGCATGAGCTTCTCGTTCCACTGTGGGTAGGCGCCGCCTTTGGTGTCCATGTCCGTGGTGCGAAACTGGCTGCTGGTGTCGGTCCGGACGGTCACGAAAGAGTTTGTCTTAATGGGTTTTCGATCTAATTGCAGGTTCTCGGCGGAGATCACTGTGATTTCGAGCGTCCAGAAATTGGCTGCCGTGGTGGATGAAGGGTGCGCTTAAGGTGTTGTGTTAGATTAGGGGAATTGTGAGAGGCGATGAGAGGAAATAGGTGTGGGTGGGGAGGGGTTATATAGGAGTGTTGAGGGAAGGGTGTGAGAAAAGAGAGAGCAACAGCCACCTGGTTTCTGTGGAATTCAAACTGGACTATTAAATAAAAGGGTAAATTATACCATAGTCCCTCAAGTTTGAGGTCTATTACAACCCCGTACAACATCTTTAAAACATTTCACTTTCATACCTCAAGTACTATTTTATTTCAATTTCATACAGCCGTTACATTTTCCATCCATTGAACCGTTAAGTGTTGACGTAGCCGCCACATATATGCCACGTGGCTGCCAAATGTCTGCCACGTGGCAAATAAAAATAATTTTTTATTTAAAAAACCTAAAATTTCCAACCAAAAAAAAAAATTGGGCAAATTACACCATACTCCCTCAGGTTTGAAGTCTATTACAACTTCATACAACATCTTTAAAATATTTCACTTTCATACATCCAGTACCATTTTATTTCAAAATAACATCTCCGTTAGATTTTCCATCCATTGGTCTGTTAAATGTTGACGTGGCTGCCACATTTGTGCTGATGTGGCTGCCACGTGGCATTTTTTTTTATTAATATTTTTAAAAACCTGAATCTTCTCAAAAAAAAAAAAACCCTAAAATCGTCTTCCCCGACTCACCCCCTTCTTCCATCCATCATCACCCCCCCCCCCCCCCCCAAATCCCACTCGAGCCACCCTTTTCTCCCATCCCCCATCACCCACCCCCAAAAATTCCACCCGAAATTAGATGGATCTACTACAAAATGGTACTGGATGTATGAAAGTGAAATGTTTTAAAGATGTTGTATGAAGTTGTAATAGACTTCAAACTTGAGGGGTTATGGTGTAATTTACCCTCTTTTTTTTTTTGGTTGGAAATTTTAGGTTTTTTAAATAAAAAAATTATTTTTATTTGCCACGTGGTAGACATTTGGCAGCCACGTGGCATATATGTGGCGGCCACGTCAACACTTAACGGTTCAATGGATGGAAAATGTAACGGCTGTATGAAATTGAAATAAAATAGTACTTGAGGTATGAAAGTGAAATGTTTTAAAGATGTTGTACGGGGTTGTAATTGACCTCAAACCTGAAGGGCTATGGTGTAATTTACCCTAAATAAAAATACGCGCCGAAGTGCACTTTGGTTTTCCAGGTTGACTTTGGCCCTTTAAATGGGTTTTTGAGTCATTCAGGAATCAGGAGAGAAACTTTCATGTTAATAACGGACGGTTCATGCCCCTTGTACCGACATAAATTTCTAAGCAAATGGTTTTTACCACTGCTCTAAAAGTCTTCGCCTACCACAACCTAAATTCTGCTTAGGTGATAGACAACTAATCACCGGTCTAATTAATTTTTAAGTATTTGAAAATTAAGAAATAGCTTCTAGATCTACTTAGATGTCCGCTTAGACCCGCCTAGCCACCCACTTAGGTCGTGACTCTCACTTAGACAAAAAATAGATACTTTCGTTTTGCTTTTTTATTTTATTTAATAAATTGTAATAGACTTGTTGAATACTTGGGCAAACACTTACTATCCAATTTATAATAAGTTTACATAAATCCGCCAATGTGCTAGGCCCTAATTCGTCACACAACTAGCGCCTAATGTCTTTTAGAATCTTCGTTTTTATAAGTAATAGCCAGACTAATTTTTTGGAAAATAGGGCTATATTTCTACTTTTTATTTCTCAAAAATGTAGTATATTGAAGATCTTTAATAAGCAATTAAATTTTATGGTATGAATACAATGTTAGTAATATTTTTATGCACTGTCACAAGCACATTCACACATCTCTCCTCACTTGACTAGTTGACTTATCACATGGGGAATAAGAGTTGGAAACTTGCAACTAATTGTGGAGGAAATTCATTGTGGCGTGTGGCGTGTGGCGTGTGGCGTGGTTAGAGAATTTTCTCAAGTCATGCTTGGAATTGACTTTTCATGATTTGTTAAGAAAACCCAAACTCTTTGCAGAAAATTCGTTTTATAATGTTTGAAAAATAAATTGCTTATTGCTTACTATTTATGTAAACATTGATTGAAAATTGGCGGGAAATAACATTGAAGTTTCTATGGGTATAATAATGTGTTGGATAATCTAATAAGAGTATATCTAATTAATACAAACTAAATTAGTGTAAGTGAAAGCGTGATTTAGTTTCAAAAGACAATTCAATTTTGAACAGGACATTTATAGCCTAAGCTAAAATAGCATAGGACTCTTCAGGGGGTCAGTTCCAACTCTTAAATGGTTAACTTTTAAAAGAAATTGGTAGCCAATGAAAACTAGACACTTAACACTTTGCAACACCTAGCCTCTCACACTATTAGAACAACAAAATTTTGCAAGTTGCACCTCATATTATCATCTTTGCAAAATATTAACCAAATCGAAAATATTTAAGACATCTAATTGGGTTCAAAGAAATTAACAAATACTTGGTTCTATAAGAAACAATGAAATTTTATCGTGATAAATAGGCAAATGGTTTCAGATTGAATAGAAGTTTTGCAAGGATGATCTATGAATCAAGATTTATAAAATAATCGGTTCGGATCGTTAAAGTTCGATGTGGAGTAGATCCCACAACTAATCTCCATTTTTTTTTCAAAAAATGGGGATCCCTTCCTTCTATATATACACACACATTAATGCTCAAGTAAAACAATAGGAAGAAAGAGAGTACTTATTGTAGTTGCAAAAGACATCAATTTGACAGAAAACATGATGTTGAATATGAGTAAAAACTCATCAAGTGACCAATCTCAAAATTACATTTGTGAGAAACTCAAAGTAAAGCTAAAATGACGAGAAGAGAATCATCCGCAAACTAAAGCTTTTTCATCATAAAATTTCAAAACTTGGTTTCTTCAAATACCTCTCGTAGTTGTAAATTGAATGTTCACGATTTATCTCTCTTGCATAGGAGAAAGACTTACATAGAACGGATTCACAATCACTGTAACATCTAGTTTTCTTAACATAATGACATGTATGTAAATTTCTCAATATAGAACAAAATATTATTGGACCAAATGCTAATGGTAAATTTGTTCATGTAAAGTTGTTATCCTTGTATAGTTCATACCATGTGTCATGCCTTAGAAAAGATTTGACTCACCCAACCACTTTGTAGAGCACACAGTTCCTTTTTCACCCGTATTGCCCATGCTAATCCTGCGCGCCTCTATTTTTTTTTTTTTTTTTATCGCATTAACATTTTGCTTTGAAAATTTTCCCACGGGATGTGACTACAAGTGTTACTTGTAGTATAACTATGTTGGCTTAGTGCTTTAAATCAAAGGCTATGTGCATGGTCATGGTCATGGTCATGGGCGCCGGAGTCACTATGTACGTGAATTCTCAATCCAAACTCTTTTCTATTCCAGACCAAGCGACATTTTCCTCTTTATCATTCTTATTGCGGTGCAATCTTCACTTCTCCTCTTTATTCTATCAACTTTTCTTTAGCTTTATTGTCATTGTGTGTCATAAGGAGGATCAGCACTAACTAGGGATATTTTTATGGTTTGAGTGTTGTTTATCCAAACTGAAGATGTTGCCGATTGCCACTACAGTGTTGTTTATCCAAACTGAAGGTGTGTTGGCAGGAAAAGAAAAATAAAAATCTCAAGGTCTTTGAAAGGTTTCGCAATTGTGTGTTGATTTTTAGGGATATTGAATGATACACCCCATTCTTGATTTATAGTAGTAATTTCCTCAATGATTCAGGTAGAGTTTCACTCGAACTAGAACTCCTTAACCCATTCTAAATAGGTCTCGCTAATCCTAACTCCTATTGAACTCTAAACCAAGCTCTTTAATCACTCAAATTCAACACTTGACTCTCGGCATATTTTCTGACTCGAAGCATCCTTAGCTTCTAAAGAATCCTTATTGTACTAGGATTCGACCACTTCACCCTTATCCAGACGGAACCATCTTCTGATAGGACTCGCCCGAACTCTACTAAGCCAAGCCCAATATGGGAATATTCCTGATACTTCTTACTTTATCGAGAACAATCATGGGCTCAGACCAAAGTATTATTTTGGGTCCAAATATTGCACCCTCGCTTTTGAGGTTTTTGGCCCACAGCACCTGGTCGAGCTTCAACCTTGAAAAAGCAAACCGTTATTAACCAAAAATAAATCATCCGCCTACACTATATAGCCGAGCAAATGGTCCTTGCAAAACGAATACTCTCCATCCACGTGCTCAGATGCAATTATAGGACATCAACTCTCACTCTGCTTGTCAGTCCTTAATAGTCGTGAGTTCCTGACACATGGTCGTTTCTCATCGCGTTTGTCTAACTTTGGTGACGCATGCGCCTCATGCTTTAGGCATAGACGTCGAAACGTCTCTTCATAATGATTGTGCCTGAAAGCTCGTCGTTACACGCAATCATGCAACCTTGATTTACGTGTTTTTCGGCCTCTTCGCTTGGAATTTTGAATTTTGCAATGATTATTAAAGATTTCGGCCAGATTTGCCCCTAAACCCTTAGATCTAAGACCATCAATCTTCTTCTCTAGCTGTTTATAAATACCAACTCCAGCCTCATTCCAAATTTACTCTTTAAAAAATCCTAAAAATCTTGCCACTTTGCTCTGATAACTCAAAACCAAGAAAACTCAACCCTTTGAGAACTCAGAAAATCTCAACCTTTACTCAAATGGCTTCCAACACCTTCATCACCAAACTCACTAAGGAATGCAATAAATTCCAGAACTTCACTGATCGAAACTCCATCAAGGCCTTCCGTTATGAGGATGAAACAGTCCCAACTCACAAAGCTCTAAGACCTCTATTCAATAATGCCATCCCATAACCTATCACCGAGCTTTTAAAGACCAATTGCCTGAATCCTCTCCTCTAAGGTCACAATTGGTCAAAATGGGATTCAGCCAAACCCCAAGGGGCGTGGCCCTCTACCCCCGTAGCTTGGGCTGCTTAGGTCGACCGAATAGAACCTTACTTTAGCATCACCTGGAAAGAGCTCGGTGACGCCATCAAACTCTCAACCACTGAGATTTGCATGGGCCGAAAGCCTTGATGACCACTTTAAGTTTATTGTGTTCAACCACCAACACCATGGTATTTCCTTTTGACCATATAAGGCTGACGGTATTGGATGTGACAACCATCCTCAACACTCCCCATCTAGCTTTCCAATTAATACTGCCCTTTCTAGGTATCAGTTTGACTAGACCTGAATATGGTTTTCGAAGAACAAGCATATGAGGTTCTAAAGAAAAAGGACCAAAAAGTGCCAAAAGATGAGGTGAACAAGCTTCACAAAAATTTCTTCAATTACAACACTCTCATCACCCACTTTACTGGTCAAGCCAAAAGTGGCCTCAAGAAAGGAAAACATGAGGCCTTTTTATTTTATTGGTACAATAAGTTCATCTTTAGTACCAAATCAAACAAGTGCCTTGCCAAGAACGTGCCGGTTGTCGAAGCTTTGCCTCGTAGTCAACAATTGGCACACAGCGTGCCATTCTTGCCAATCTCACATGTTGCCTCGCCGAGGCCACAATCAAGAAAATCGACCCACACCAGAACGACCCACTTCGGGTATTCCAGCTTTGGCTATAGGTTTATTTTACAACATTAAGGCCAGAATGCCTTGGCTTCGATTCTTCTGAAGCAATAGGTCTCCACTTGGCCTCTCGACCAACCCTAACCCATTGGGCTGAAGAAACTATTCATCTTTCATCCATCTCCCAACATTGGCTTAGGGAGAAATAGAAGACGCAGCCTTTTGGCAAGACTAATGATCCTTTTTTCTAGCTTGTGACCTTCTATTTGGTTACGACGCACGTTAAGCTAGTTGAGAAGTAGACCATCCTCACTTATTAGCTCGGTAGTTTGGTTACCTCCAGGGCTGCCCCTTGCTTTACTCACTTCTCACTCACTCTTGAGCCGAGAACGACTTTCTGGCTCCTATAAAATGGAGTGCAATGAAGCAGAGAAGAAATTTGAAGAACGGTGCGCTAGATTTTGTCTTCAACCATACACCCTTGAAACTTATGACACCAGTACTTTCATTGACTGATGGACAATTTATGCTAAGGAATTTTTCGGTACATTGGTCAAGGAGGCAATGAAAAATGTCTGGTGACTAGTTGAAGAAAGCCCCTGCCCTGAAATCCAAGGAGGTGGCTCAAGGTATTTCTTAGTTCTTACATATTTCAATGCAAGGTTAATCCATATAAAACTAATAAGTGTGAGGACAAAATACGCAGTTTGATAATACAAACAAATGTAAATTTATCTAATGAGATGACTAACATAACAGAAAAACGAGCAAAATATACAACATGAAGTAAATGAGACACTTTTGGAAGCACAATTATTCAATATGTTCACTAGGCATTAGACCATCAAAGCGACTTGAGACTTCGATTGTCTATGAAGTATGAGAACCATTCTGCAAGTTGTTCTTTATCTGGTATCCAAACAACAACAACAACACTATCATTTCTTTGTTCAACCTTTCTAAAAGTAAGATAAAGATTCTCAAAACAATTGAAGAACAACCACTACATAAGTTTCACCCAAACATCAAGGAAATGTACATGACCTTCATGCAATAGACTAATTATATAATTAATAATAATATCACTATCATAGGTATCACTCAAATGTAAGATCCACAACATAAAAGTATATGCTAATGTACCATAAGACAAATTTGCATAAATAATTAAGAAGTGGGCATACCTTTGCAGTTCACAACTTCTTTCAACCAAAGAAGTACTCAGCTCACTAATGATCACTTATGGAGATAGATTGTGCAGAATCTCAATCACCAATAAGTATCCTGAGTTATAATCCAATACATGTGACATGATAATGTGATCTTTTAGGCTGCACATTTGACACAATATACATGCAGAAAATAATAACTGTGAAAGTTTCCTTTCAAAATTTGATTATGAGACAACTTCATCCCAGAAATGGAGCATATCACATCTAAGGCCAGCTAAGGTATAGTAGTTTTCCATTGATCTTGGAATGGTTAGCATGATCTTCATATTTTTACCAATAACTTTACAACCAGTATTTGAAAAACATACTTCATCAGCAACATCATCACAAAGCTGACTAATGCTAAGCAGACTTGTTAAAGGTCTAGGAACATAGTGCACATCTTTAAGGAGAGAGACCAGGGCATACATTTACCTGTAACTTTAACCTTATCCCCTTTACCAAATTCCACCTTATTGCCGTTGAAGGGCATGAGTGATAGAAACGTGTCCTTGTCACCAGTCATGTGATGAGAGCACCCACTGTCAAGAAGCCATGTATCAGATTCATGAGCTACGGTTGAGTCTAGGGCAACCATACATTTGTCAAACCCATATTGAACCCCACTTGACTTTGAATTTACACAATCTGAACTTGATGAATTAACAATTTTTGCCATTTTGTTAACTTCTGTGGTCAAACAACAACTTGTTCCTTCAAGTCAAATTCCTTATCCAAAGGAAGCTTTCTATGGCTTAATTCACTCTGATCATATGTATCTTCAATAGGAAATCCATCCTTTGTGAGAGAAAGACTCAAGTCAGACATAGGTGGTGATTCATCCAAGGTATAAGAAGTTGTACCCACATATCTTGAGATGCACTCCACATTACAATAAGAGTTAATATCTTTGACCCTCATTTGCCAGAAATTTATCTGGAAACCCAGCATCCACATACAAAAGTGACAATTTTCTTATAACTGCGCACAGATCGAATGAGAGATTCAAGTTCAGTTCATAATACATTTCATTGTTGTTCCTTAAAAACTTGATTTTTCAAAGAAGATCTTCATGAGAAAGCATTAAGGCATGAACATGAGCTTCAAGAGATGTAATCAAACCTTTTCTTTCATCTTCGTTTTCGCATATAGACTCTCTTTCATACATAGCATGTAGCTCAGTTTCAAGAAACGTGACTTTGTTAACCAGTTTAGATCTGACCTGTCGAAAAGACTCAACTTCATCTTACAGTTTTGTCACCTTTTTGGTGAGCTAAGCATTTTCCAACAAGGCAACATATGTTTCATCAAACAGAGCTTCGCACTTATTTGACGGTTCTTGATACGATATCTTCTTAACAACGTCGTGAACATCAGCAATTTCACTAGAGGATGCTTTATCAACAGAAGCAACAAACACAATAGCAGAGTCTTCATCATCATCATCATCTGATAACTTGTTAGATAAGATAGACTCATAATCACCATTATCACTCCAATTAGCCATCATTACTTTCTCACGATTTTTGACCAAGGGACTTTGTGTTAGCATATTTAGTTTCCCAATGTATGTTTCCTCCACACGCAAAGTAAGGTTTTGCTACCTTTAACAAACTTCTGTCAGCTTTTCCAGTATAACATTTGTGATTCTCTTTTGTATACTAGTTCTCCTGTTTAGTTGAAGACTCACTTGCCATCTTTTTCTTTGTTTCTGAAGGCTCTTCTAATTTGTTTAACAAATAGTGCAAGATCATCATCAGTACCCTATTCACAGAGACTTTTTACATCCTCACACACATCAACACCATGAAAAGCCACTTCCTTTCTCCTTTTTGGAGTGACCTTCATCCATGTCAAGCTCCATCTCATAAGTGATGAGTTTCCAAACTAGCTTCCTAAGCTTAATTTCATTTAGATCCTGAAATTCTTGAATGGCAGCCTTCTTAGCTTGAAATTGCTTAGGCAAGGATCTTAAAATTTTTGAACAACTACCATTTCATCAATAAGCTTCCTTAGTCCCAGAACTTCATTTGTTAACATCTTAACTTTTTCATAAAAGGCTGAAAATCTCTCAGACTTAAGCATCCTCAAGTCCTCAAACTTTGATATAGTCAGTTGGAGTCTTAAATCTCTCACTTATTTACCACCTTCATGAAATATCCGGAGTTTATCCTAAGCTTACTTAGCAGTCGTGCAATAGCTCACATAAACAAATTGATTAGACGAAATGGCAGAAACAATAGCATTCCTTGATTTCCTATTAGCCATGGCTGACAAAACTTCTCCTTTAGTCCATTCACCCTTGGGCTTGATCACATACTCTTCACTAACAAATCTCGAATGAGCCTTCCATTCAAAGGTAAGATAATCAACAGCAGTTAGATTTTGAGACTCAAGAAAAATCTGAAATTTTTCACTTTATGCCGCATAATTTGAACCATCAAAGAAATGTAGTGTATTACATGATCCACCAACATGATCACGATCCATGGTGAGATTCAATCCAATATCAGCAAATCCCAGAGATCACTCTATGTATATCTAGAGCAAGGCTTTGATACCAATTGAAATTGATACCAGGTGGATTAACTTGTATTTAAAAATCTATACGTGTGTTTGTCAAACTAGTCAGCAATACTAGTTAACTAAGATCAAAAAATTAGATTAACAATAACAGAAGCAATCAATTTAAGACCTTGAAATACTGAAAAGATTCCAGCTAACTTAGATTTATTTCAGTACAGATTCAAATGTTGATTATCTTAGTTGTAGGGACCGGTTATGATGCTCACATATCATGTAGAATTATTGAAGTATAAAACCCAATAAACACAATAATCAACACAAGATATTTTTTGCCCACATCTAGGTTAAAAAACTGAAGACTCATCACTGAGTCCAATCCACTAGAGTAAATAAAGGTTCATACAAAGACCAAACAAGCTCAATTCCTAGATCCCTATCTATGGAGCAGCTTTACCTTTGTGCAACCTTGCCTTACATAAGATGAATTCCTATGGTCTTCACGAAGTGGTAGATCCTCTTGAGCTCATCGCCTTGTGGCACCAATAACCAATATGATCAATGCAAAAGATATGATGATGATGGATTTAAACACCAGTAAGATTTTATAATCAAACAAGGAAGAACCGACTATAATCTCAACTTGATCTAATTGAGAAATCAATTCACAAACCAGATCAAGAACATAACACAAAACTAAAAAAAACTAATGTAACCTAGATGCACAATGTTCTTGAGGTTAAATGCATAAGAACAGTTTATGGATGGGCAACTAAATGAGAAAGCCCAAAGCTCAAACTCAATTTTTGAAGATAATAAATGTTCTAGCCAAAGAAACAAAGAGCTGCCAAATTTTCTGTCCAAACAAGGACAAAGGACACTTGTCAGTGTAGAGCTCAATTGGAGCAAATCTAAGGCTGAGATTTCAACCTAGAACAAAGTTGTCAGAAAGCCTATGTGGGCTGACTTAAAAATCGTGTCTGGACAGCTGGACAACAGTGACTTTCTGATTAGACAACAAGGCTAGACAAAGGAACTCATATTTATGCATGGAATGTATATGAATGATCAAACCTTTTGTGATGATAAATTATCTTCAGTCAAAGCCTTCGGACATAATATTCAGCAAGATGAACCAACACTAGAGTTGTAGAAACCAGAGACAATTTAAAAGCATGTGTGGTAATATTTTTAACTTTTGACAAGGAAAGCCAAATAACTTAAAACTAGACTTCACATAAAGTATCAAATTCGATACACAGCCAAGGGTTCTCATGTCCATTGGAATTCTATTCCCGAGAGATCTGCCATAATAAATGACACCAATTTTTTGCTCTCTTCACCAACTTTCAGTTTGGAGATTACCCAGAATCGCTACCTCCTATAAGCTCTTTTAGGAGGAATTAGGTACAAGAGCAATTAGGTCATTTCAATTTTTAGGAAAATTTTATTTCTATCATATTGTTGACCATGTCATGTGCATATTATGTGCATAATCTTATTTTAGTCCAAAGATTAAGAAAAGGGGTGTGATATACACACACCCCTTTTTACTTCTCCCACACCTTTTTAGATTTCGGGCCGTCGGATCGGATGAATTGAAGACGATCTAACGGACAGAAATTAACAGGGGTGTGTGAGAAGTAAAAAGGGGTGTGTGGATAGCACACCCCTTAAGAAAATTGGTCATTTCTGGCAATTTTTATCAGATTCAAAGCACTTAGAGACTAAACTCATCATCTGTCACAGACACTTTCGACAACAATTATTTCGTGTCTGAAACATTTTCATGCTTCTCAATGCTAACACTTCAAATTGTTGTGAATAGCAGTTAATTGATGCAATGTGCATTTTAAATGCCAGTTCAGTGTATGCCAATGCAATGTAAAATTAAATAGTAATTGATGAAAAAGTTAGATTGGTGATATTCATAAATTTACTAAATGGTAATTGATGAAAATGTTAGACTGGTGAGATTTATATACCAGGTAGTGTATTACTTGCATATTTTTGTAAATGACCCAGAAATCTTTATGGTGTAAAATACTAACTAATTGAAACGCGGCATGTGCAATTCGCCCATGACAGTTTCAATTATATCCAGTCCAGAGTTACTCATTTGCAAAAAGACCACTTTAGCTGGCAAAAGGTTGGTACATTTTGCTCGACTCGATTAGATCCAACATGGCATGAGACATTTTATTTTTCATCTTTTAATTTTTTATCTAAATTCTAGACAAAATTTTTGGAAAAAATTACAAATCATGTGATGAGTCACCAATAAGAAGTAATCACATTAATCAACACATAGGTCATAACTCATAACCCCATTATCAATAATCACATCGTATAGCTCATAAAATTTGAATTTGGATTATTTTAATGTCATAGTCCTTCATTCTCTTCTTATATACTTTATAGCCAAATATATATATGGGTAGGGGAAAGGAAGAAAGAGAGG
The DNA here is from genome assembly GCA_963580275.1 of Crataegus laevigata. Classification (NCBI taxonomy): domain Eukaryota; kingdom Viridiplantae; phylum Streptophyta; class Magnoliopsida; order Rosales; family Rosaceae; genus Crataegus; species Crataegus laevigata. The sequence goes on along the minus strand of OY756947.1, from coordinate 19,934,928 downwards.
GCATAGTGGTCAACAAATGCATAAAAATTTATCAACAACTAACTGTGAGGTGTTCGAGAGCTAAGTGGTAGGACTATGAGTAGTGCTAGTTGTGTCGCCTATCGTTATCAACTTTTGATGTGTGGGAAAAAAGTTATCGAGAATTCGTGGTAAGGTTATGTGATAAAACAACTAACAATGATGTGCTACAAAGTAAGGTGGTAAGGCTATGTGTGGAAATTCGTGGGCAGTTTGCCCTCTCCTACTAGAGAGTATGCCTAGATGGGTGTCGAAAAATTAGTTTAGCCTCTTTCACTGGACAGCTTACCCAGATGGGTGTCGAGGAATGAGTTTATTCTCTCACACAGGAGAGAAGACCTAAACTAGTTTACCTTCTCAAACTGGAGAGCTTACCCAGATGAGTGTTGGGGAACTAGTTTATTATCTCGCATGAGAAAGCAGACCCAGATAGGTGTCGAGTAACTAGTTTACTTTCTCGCACTGAAAAGCTTACTTAGATGGGTGTTGGGGATTAGTTTATCATCTCGCACTGGAGAGTAAACCTAGATAGGTGTCGTCGTGTTACGGAATTAGTTTACCCTCTTGCATTAGAGAGCAGACCCAGATAGGTGTCGGTGAATTAATTTACCCTTTTGCACTGGAAAGCTTACCCAGATGGGTGCTGGGGAATTGGTTTACCCGTTTGCACAGGAGAGCATGGAAGTCGTTGTGAATGCAGCTGAGAAAAGCCAAACTGTTGAATAACCAAAATAATCCTTAACTTATGAGGTCTTGTTCCACGATCTGCTTGAGACTTTGAATTGCTCGTGGAACCTCCGTAAGGATGTAAATGGAGAGTGTAGTGAGCTGCTCCTAGACCTTCTCCAAGTATTGTGTCATCCTTAGATTTTTCGCTGTGTGCTTTTCTGAGGCTTAGTTGGTGATCAACTGAGAATTTGAATAAATTGCAAGCTTTTTCATTGTTAAGTCTTTCGCTAGCAGAAGGCTGCTCGTTAAAGCCTTCTGTTCTGCTTCGTCATTAGATGCTTTGAAGTATAGAATGTTGCAGGCTTGTTCGGCGCAGTTGAAAGCCGCAGGGTAAAACTTAGTGCAGCGGGGAGCCTTGATGCAAGATAAGAGTAGTTGGGAGCCGTAGAGCAAGTATGTGCGAATGTAAGACTCAAAAATAGGGTCGGCTTGGGCCAGGTTATAAGTAGCATAAGAAATTAGGCCACTAGTTTTGTGATGCTTGGCTATTGGCGATGTGCTACTCCATTGTTAAACCGTTATAGGTGATAAGGACAAGACATGTTCCTGATCGTGGTGGTAAGAGAAATTTTCCTACAGGTTGGGCTAGTACATCGTTCTGGTATCCGTATGCCCCCAGCAAGCTATCGAGCTGAGTTGATGCGTTCGTCAAAACAAAAGTAATCTTCGTATCCGTCAGTGTATGCAGGGTGGCTCCTTTTACTTGATCTTGTCAATGAAATGTGACCTGCTCATGTTGACCACATTTCTCCAAAGGGCTTCGTCGGTGGTTTTAATGTATTAGAATCTGTGTACGTGCTCTGCTACAAACCTTTATACTTCCTCCTAGATTTGCATATGATAGGGCAGCGAAAACTCTAGTTGTATCCAGTGTTAACCTGCTGACTTGTGTTGCTCTTCCTCTTGTCATGCTCGTCTATGTCGTGGTTGCGGTACACATGGTTTATTAATTGGCTGGTGAACGAGCTGCACACTGTTATGCTCGGCATTGGTTGCATGTTGAACTTGAGCCAGATTGCTCTTGTGCTTCCCTATGTCCATCATGTTGCCAACTCTAGTGCTTGATATGATAATCTCTTTGCGTTCCTAGCCGCATGTTAACGTTTTGCCTGTAATGTTCAAAATGCTCATTGAAGTATAAACTTAACTATAAGTGTACAATAACTCGTGAGCCAAGTCAAGAATGATGCTTGCGCACTGAGACAGAAGAAGACATTTTCCTGAGTGCCAAGTCGAAAGTGTACACTGCCCGGACGCTCGATTCATAGTAGGTTCTGCAGCTGCTTGCCGAAATGTCGCTAGAAAGAGTCATAATCATCTGCTTTTGTCCTGATTCTGGACACCGTGTCTAGGGCGCGCTGCGTCTCAATGTGCTCTAATAGCTGGATCACCAAAGTTGTCTATTGCGCGAGGGCGCTAGTTAGATCCGTCACCTATCGGACATGTGTTATTCACCATTCAGGATGGAAGAGCTCTGATGACGAAAATCTCTATAAATGGTGGAAGTGTAGTGAAATGCAAGTGCAAAACTTGGGCTCGAAATAGGCAAACTTGGGGAAAATAGGGTGAAAATATCCTAGTACAGTCGCCGGTCTGGTCACTAGAATTCGAGCTGCCTAAACTGATCTTAGATTGATCTGGGCCGCGGGCAAGTTGCCAGTGCAGGTTATGGAGCGGGTCAACCCGCCTAGTTGGTTAGGCCATACGCTAAAGCGCGTTGCGCTTATGCATGGCCCGCTTGCCTTTGGGCTTGGACTATTTGTGCCACCTGTCAAGTTAAATTAGCTCATGACTTTTCAAAAGGCCAGTTTAGCCTCGACTCTTAAATGGTCAACTTCTAGAAGAAATCGCTAGCCAATGAAAACTAGACACTTAACACTTTGCAACACCTCGCCTCTCACACCATTCACACCATTAGAGCAATAAAATTTGAGTGGCTAGATTTCATGGATAATGACATTTTGAGAGACCAAATAAAGAAATGGAGATCCCCCCCCCCCCATAAGAGCAGTTCCAGTGTGTAAAGCATTAGATTATCCCACTATCAAAGGTTGAGATTTAACCTAATATGACACTTTATTTTATTTTTTAAATAAACGTATACATTGGAAATAAAAATGTGAAACCTTTTTTAATTATGACATTGATTCTCTCTCCTAATCCCATTAACTTTCCATTTTGTGTGTTGATGAGTGCATATTTTCATATATATTTTATCCCCAAAAGTTACATTTTCTTGTTAAATTTTGAATTTAAATGAAAGGAATTACATGGTTTTGTGTTTATATAATTAAATTAATGAGTTGGAGAAAAATCATGTTATAATTCCTTGGTTTTAATTTAATCAGGTGATTTCTTATAATTTAAATCTTTATGCCCATAGCCTTTGGTTGAAGCATAGACTATATAAAATAGAACAAAAGAAAAAAAAGGGAAAGGTGTAGCTAGCAGAAAGGAAGGAAGGAATAAAGCAAGGAAGCAACGTTGGGGAAGGAAGGAAGGAAGGAAGGAGGAAATCTTGGCATTCTCTTCTTTTGGCTTTATCTTCTCAAACTCATGTCTTTCTTTTGGTTTAATTTGAGAATAATGTGTAACTAATTTTTAGAAGTTAGGGGCTGTTTTGAAGCTCCGAATATGATTGCGAGTTTGTTATGACATTTTTGAATTACTTTTATGTATGGATGAAAATTGCTTCACTACTTGTCCCATTGATGAATTCTTTATGTGTTTTTCTATGGATGCATACTTAGTAAGCATATTTAGGATTCTAATGCTATGAATATGTGTGTGCCTGACCTTGTCGAATGATGACATACATGTGTTCTAGAGTAGTACTTGTTAATTGCGATTAACATGTGAATCAATTTCTAGGATAAGTAAGACAACACTAGTACTTATGATGCCTTGTGATGAGTCAAACTCTTTTCGTTCTTAATGATTTCTACTAGTTAAATCTATGAACACACCATTCTAGATTGCATGCTAGGGACTAAGTTAAATTGAAAACGCCATACTCTTAACATACTACATAAGAAAGAGTAATAGGTTGAGTTCTAACATTGAGCCAACTTGAGCATCTTCATCCGGAAATAAAAGGAATTTGAATGAAACATAACATGCTTGCATGATTATTTGGTGGTGGATAGCACTTCCCCTAACTCGTTTTCTTAATTGTGAAATACAATCTGTTTTTATAGTCTAAAATCCGTTTCTGTCCTGTTTTTGTTTGATTGAATTTCAATAGCAAATCAACTCCAAAAATCCCAAACATTTGTGTGAGTGTAGCTCTATGTGTCTAGTATCTGCATATAAAATCTCGTAGACTTTAGACAAGTGTAGGCTGGTCTAATAATTATTTTTCTGTGGCTGGTCAGTAAAGAAAGCAGCCCAGTTTTTGTGACATTTTAAGTAGTTAGATAAAACAATCTTTTGCGGGAAAGACCCTGACCCTTATTTTCATATGCTACAATTGACAAATCTTAGTGTTAATAAGGAAAATCAATAGGACAATTGTGTGCTACTTTGTAGTGTGCTTTTAATCTTATCAAATTTTTGGCGCCGTTGCCGGGGATTGTTATTTCTAATTACTGATTTTTTTATTTTTTATTTTTATTGTTTTCTTTTCTTGTCTCATTAGTGTTTTTGTTTTTATTTCAGGTACTCTTTGTGGTATATGAATACTCGAAGGTCGAAGAGCATTGACCTAGCTTCCCTTGATCCTGAGCTTGAACAAACACTTCGAAAGCTTCGAGGAACAATCAAACAGAAACGAGCATCGGTGTCCTTACCACCATCTTCTCCACCATATTTGAGTTCGGAAGAGAAGGAAGAACCACAAGAAGACATGGCTGATAACCGTACTTTGAGGGAGTTTGCAACGCCAAATACAGATCAACAACCATTGTGCATCACATATCCAAATGCAGAAGGAGAATTTGAGCTCAAGTCCGGCATGATTCACTACTTGCCTAAGTTCCATGGCTTCTCAACAGAGGATGCCAACAAGCATCTCATGGAGTTTCACGTGGTATGCTCGGGAATGAGACCAGCGAATGTGGATGAGGAGCAAGTCAAGTTGAGGGAATTTCCATTTACATTAGAAGCTAAGGCAAAGGAGTGGCTTTACAATTTACCTCCAGGATCAATGAACACATGGAACCAGGTGAAGCAAGCATTCTTGGAGCAATATTTTTCGGCCACAAAAGCTGCAAGCATAAGGAAAGACATATGCGCAATCCGACAACAACATAGAGAGCCCTTTGGAGATTACTATGAGCGGTTCACGCATTTAGTTGCATCTTGTCCTAATCATCAAATTTCAGAGCATCTTTTAATACAGTATTTTTATGATGGATTGTGTGGTACTGATCGTGTAATGCTTAATGCAGCAAGTGGAGCGTTCATGGACAAGACACCAACTAATGCTAAGACATTGCTAAAGAACATTGCTAGCACCACATGACAATTTGGAGGGAGAAATGAGTTACCTTTTCAAAAAGTTAACGAGGTAAGTGCTAATTCTAATAATGAATTACAATTAGCTAACTTGACTAATCTTGTGCAACAGGTTATGGTGGTTCCAAAACAAGTGTGCGGTGTATGTTCAATGATGGGACATGCCACGGACATGTGCCCTTCGTTGATGGATCGAGGTGGTCTTGAGCAAGCTAATGCGTTAGGAGGGTTTCAGGGGCAACCGAGGCAAAAGTATGATCCATACTCCAACAACTATAACGCATGGTGGCGTGATCATCCACACTTAAAGTGGAGCAATTAAAACAACGGACAACAATCTGTTCCCAGCAACTATAACTGTCCACCTGGCTTTTTTCAAGCAATACCGCAGGCACCATTTCAACCTCAACAACAAGAAGCTCCAAGTAAGTCTCTTGAAGATTTAATTGCTTCTTTAGCTAACTCTACATAATCTCATGAACGGAAAACAAACAAAGCAATTGAAAACCTTGAGCACCAAATGAGTCAGTTAGCAAGTTTGATGGGGCAACAACACCAACCAGGAAGGTTGCCTAGCCAAACCGTGGTGAATCCAAATGCGAAGCAGATGAATGTTGTGACTTTAAGGAGTGGAAAAGAAATTTTTGAGCAGCCGAGGATGCAAAAGAGGACAAGAAAAGATACAACTGAGCAAGGGGCGCAACAAACCAAAAATTTTGAGCAAGATGAGGCTTCAACAGAAACTGAAAAGTCTCCTAAAGTTACATAATTGAACAAAAAAAGATTTTGATAAGGGAAGTAAAGAGGTTCAAAATTCATTTAACTCATGTGTCCCTGTTCCTTTTCCTCGTAGGTTTATGAAGTCTAAGAAAGAGCAAACTGACAAGGAAATCTTGGATACTTTCCGGAAAGTCCAAGTGAACTTACCTCTTTTAGATGCCATAAAACAAGTGCCCAAGTATGCAAAGTTCCTTAAAGAGCTTTGTACGAACAAGAGGAGATTCAATGATCAAGAAACGGTGGCATTAAACGAGGAAGTATCAGCTGTTTTGCAGAGGGAGCTACCACCGAAGTTGAAGGATGTTGGGAGCTTTACCATTCCATGTGTAATCGGAGGGAAAGAGTTTGGGAGAGCATTATGTGATTTAGGGGCATCCATCAATCTAATGCCATATGCAATGTATGAATCATTGAACCTTGGAGACTTGAAGGAAACAAAGGTAGTAATCTAATTGGCATATCGTTCAAATAGATATCCCAAAGGCCTTTTGGAGGATGTATTTGTGCAAGTGAATGAGCTCATTTTTCCCGCTGACTTTTTTGTTCTTGATCATGGTCCCACACTGCACAAAAGATATAGTCCTACTAGTTTTTCAAAAAAGATATTCTAGATCTTTCCTTTTTACCATAAAAGAAACCTAAGGCTAGTTTGTTTGCTGATTACAAACAGAACATATCATGATCTATAATTACTTTAGATTTTGATTTATGTAGAGAAAATGATGAAAAGTTTTGAGGCATTTGATGATCAAGATGAAGTGGAGTATGATCATAGCTTTGAAGAATCATATCCATGATTTACTAGAGGTGTATACTAACTTTTATCGCTCTTCTATTCACTTTTCATCTTAATCTATTTAATTTTGATTTTCATGGTTTATCTATTAACTTTCATAACTCTTTTATTCACTTTTCATTTGTAATTATTTACTTTTGTTTTTCAAGTTTTATCTATCTAAAAATTCACACACTTGTTGACATATTCACTAATATAAGTGAGTCTCACATGCAATAGCATGGCCAACCTATATTAGATCATGTTAGCAAATATGTCTATTTAATGTACCTATTTATCTATATTAGAGGGTGTGTCAACAAATATGTCAGTTTCAAAAGGCAAAGCAATAACTAAGTCTTCTTCCTTAAATTAAAAACTAATTTTATAGATGTAAGAGTACAAAGTTGATTTGGGAGGTCAAAGACCCTGCCCTATACAGATTTACATAGTAAAAAAAGGTTGATTATGTTGTGAATCTGATATTTTATTTTATTTTTACATTAATGTTTGATTGTTTCCGAAATTTTAAGGTGCGTTTGTTGTACCAGACTATCTCGAACTGGACTAGTTTTAGGGATTAAGCTAGACTGCTTAGACTAGACTAAGCTAGACTGACTTAGTGAAACGTTTAATACAGTGTCGGACTAGGAATCAGAATAATTAATAAATTATAATATTATATTATATAATTTGTATCAATTAATATTTTATGTATTTTGCTATTAATTTATCCTTTTCTTTTTGGATTATCTTCCTCTTTTTGGAAACGTCCACCATTTTTCTACTTCCCACCCCTCTCTCTTGTTTTCTCCCATTTTTTTCTCCGACACAACATCTCCCTTTGCTTTCTCTTTTTTTTTTCCTTTTTTCTCCCTGTTTTCTTCTTCAAAGGAGGAAGCTGTGCATTTTGCACTTAATTTGGATTGAAAGACCAATAGGTCTTACTTCTTGTTCCTCGAAGTAGAGATAGCTCTTTTTTTTCACAAAAATCCCAAATCAAAGTAATAGATTTATGGGTTTCTAGAGAAGAGCACTGCAGATTTCTGGAGGTCTGTCGTTTTTTTTAATTTCTGGAGAAAAGCATAGCAACCCAAGGTAATAGATTTCTAGATTTATTGCAAATTTTGATATTTTCTAGATTTGGGATTTATAAGGTTTAATATTCGAATTGAAGTGTTGGTTATGGTGTGGATTAAGCTTATTGGAAGCTTAACTAAATGAATTCATCGCTGAAACAAGAAGGGGTTGGGTTTGCGGGACAGAGATTGGCGAGAGCCGTTTCAAATTTGGAAACTAGAGAAGGGGGCGAAATGCACGATTTGGTGACCTGGTTCGCGAGAAGAAGGAGATTGGGAACGGATGCTTGCAGATGACGCGGACACTAGAAACGGGATTAGCAATCCGCCAGTTTTCTGGGGACTCGCTAAGAACAGCTAGTGAAACTTTTAGTCAAAACGAGTCTAACTTAATCTCATTAAAGGCAATCTTTGTTTGCGCCAAACACGAGTTACTCCTATCTAAGGCAGTTCAGTGTAGTGAGACTTAAAAAGCCAAACAAGCGTGCCCTTAAAGAAATGTAATGAGAATCTTCTAAAACTAACGGATTTTGAAGCAATTTTTTTTAAATTAAAGGATTGCGTAGGGAACTTGCTATCGCTTTTGGGAAAAATAATTACGTAGCTTGTGTGTTTACTGTATTTAATTTATCTTCTCTCGATAAAGCTTAGTTTGTTTTCTTTACAAAGTGGCTTTATTTATTTGTTTTTTAATTAAATACTATTTTTTTGTTTTTTTTTTTGGCAGGCCTACCATGATCCATTCAAAAACCGTGGACCAATAAGCAAGAAGCCATTGATATTTGGAGCGGAATGGGTACCATCCTCATCACTCTGATACCATGTTGAAAATCGCAGCACATCACGAACAAATCAAATAAAAAACTTATTTAATTGAAAGCAAAGAATTGCCAGGAAGAGTTTGCTTGTACGTAGAAGCTTGTATCATTATAGTCTTTCTCCAAAGCAATTGCATGCAAGATTTGATAACATAGAATTACAATGACGCTAAAATTAACGAAAAACAAATATATTTTGAAATAACCTTACCAACTGATGCAACCCTCTTTGGTTAAATATAAATTTTCTTTACTCATCGTCATACAAAAATAAAGTTTTGTGACAATCAATTTTTTCTCTCAAAAAAATAAATAAATAAAACAATGAATTTAATGGTTGCATAAAATTTTCTTCAAGAACACAAAAGACGTTGAGTTTGCATTCTCCGTAACCAAACGTCTAAATCCTCTAATATTTACGCACAAAAAATTGTGAGTAGGATCTTCAATAATTTTTCTGATAGGCACCATACCAAACCGGAACACCGATCGCAATGTTGCAGCCAAAACTATTGTTCCCGGCCGCCGGAAACCCCATCCTCGAGGGAGACGACGTCGTTGAACTTGCACAAGAGCTGTGCATCTCCGGAACCTTCATCCTCACAGAAATATTAATAATCCCATTCCTCTCCCCCTTATAATCTCTCAGCCTGTAACTCAAAAAATGCAGGTAACCCTCCGGCACGTACCCCCCAACAAAATCCGATGCCGGAATAGTCGCCGTCCCGAACGTCCTGACGCCGTACGAAGTCTGGCATTGGACCTCCACCGTGATGGACTTGGAGTGCGTTGGCAAGTCGAGCACGAGCTTCTCGTTCCACTGTGGGTAGGCGCCGCCTTCGGTGTCCATGTCCGTGGTGCAAAACTGGCTGTTGGTGTCGGTCCGGACGGTCACGGAGGTGTTTTTGCTGATGGGTTTTCGATCTAATTGCAGGTTCTCAGCGGAGATCACCGTGATTTCGAGCGTCCGGAAATTGGCTGCCATGGTGGATGAAGGGTGCGCGTAAGGTGTTGTGTTAGATTACGGGAATTGTGAGAGCCGATGAGAGGAAATAGATGTAGGTGGGGAGGGATTATATAGGAGTGTTGAGGGAAGGGTGTGGGAAAAGAGAGAGAAACAGCCACCTGGTTTCTGTGGATTTCAAATTGGACTAATAAACTAAATATACGCACCGAAGCACACTTTGGTTTTCCAAGTTGACTTTTGAGTTATTTAGGATAGAAACTTTCATGAATTAACGGATTCACTCCTCTTATTGCGGGGCTATTGTTTTGGAAATAGATTTTTTTTATTAGCATGCAACATTAAAATTTAGAGTAAATATCAGTTTACTACCCTCAAGTTTCATGGTTTTCAGCATTTGGTACATGAAATTTTTTTCATTCCAGAGTCATACCTAAAGTGTTAATTTTGAGACAATGTCATACATCTGTTAGTCAAACTATTAAGTGTGCCGTTAACAGATGATGACACTCATGTTGACAATGATTTGGTGTCACGTATCATTAAGGGTCCACGTGGAAATTAAAAATTAAAAAAATTAATTAAAAAAAAAAAACATAAAACCTACCCGTCTTCTACCTCCCCTGCGCACCCTCTCCCTTCCTCATCCCCCCCCCCCCCCCCCCCGCGCACCCTTTCCCTCCCTTCTCTCTTCTACAACTTACACCACATTCCCTTCTCTCTTCCATCATCTTCTGCAATCCGTCTGTCGCAGCAACGCCGACAGGTCTCCCTCTTGCTGCCGTGATTTCGGTTCCCCCTTCTTCTCAGGTAGTTGTTATCTGGGTTCTTTTTGTTTCCCAATTCTAGAAGTGGTTCTATTTGTTCTTGATCAAATATTTGAAATTCTCAATTAGGTTTGGTTTTTTTATCTCCTATCTCAGTGCTGAGGGGGAAGGCAGATGAGGAGGATGTGGTGGAGAAATAGAGAGAGTTTGAGGAAAGGTTGAGGAAGGTCAAGGCAGAGCAAGCGACGGCAAAGTTAGGGACGTCGGAAAGAGAGCTGGATCTAAAGAGGTGAATAGAGGGCGACACTTGGATCCGAGAAAAGTCTATGGAGGAAACCCTTGTACCATTGCAGAAAATACTAGAAAAGGAACATAGGTTTTGGTTGGGGAAAAAAGAAAATAGGGAGAGGGTGCAAGGGGATAAGGAAGGGAAGAGGGAGAGTAGGGGTTGCAGGGTAAAGAAGGGATGGGGGGAGGTAGAAGACAGGTAGGTTTTAGGTTTTTTTTTAAATTAATTTTTTTGAATTTTGAATTTCCACGTGGCACCTAGTCATTGTCCACATGGGCACCACGTCATCAGTTAACGAGAGACTTAATAGTTTGACTAACGAATGTATGAGACTGTCCCAAAATTAACACTTTAGGTATGACTCTACGACAAAAAAAACTTCATGTACCAAATGTTAAAAACTATGAAACTTGAGGGTAGTAAACTGATCTTTACCCTAAAATTTAATATTAAAATACTTACATACCCTAATTGCAATGACAATTTATATCTTATAAGATTTAAAAAAAATAAAATAAAATTTTAATAAACCCCAAATCACTTTAACACGTACATCCCAAAATTATTTGTCTCCCCCAACTCTCTAAACCACTCTCACCCAAGGCCGGCCCTAAAGGTAGTCCATGACCATGTAGGCCCTCCCTTGATCCTCTTTGTGAGGATCCCGAGGATTCTTTAATCATGTTTGTTCATCGTATATCGTGCGGCCATAAAATCTCACAACGATATAGATATGATCATGTGTTGTAATATATACTAACAGGTCAGTCGGAGTCACCTAATGTGACCTGTACGACTGCACCTATCGCTCATGAGTCATATGCTAACACACGAGTCGAAGTCATCTAATGTAACATGTACAACAGGACTAAGTGTAATAATAATTGCTTTAGTGATACAATCACTTGAAGACAAGCGTTATGCGCAGGCCACTTACAAGTCGGAGTCACCTATTGTGACCTGTACGATAAGACTAGCACCTACTTGGATCCAAGGCGAGCGTGCGGTGCTAGGAGGTGAACATACACGTGAAGGACTAACCTGGTCGGGGCTGAGCACTCACCTGGGGTGTAGCAATGATGAGCAGTCTATATGCAAAAGCATGTCATTTCAATTCACCACATAACTTTACTTGGACTTACCTATGCATCCCATGATGCCTTAGCATTTCAAACATGCAAAACATTTATGAACAGGTGAAATGTATATGAATATGTCATGATAATGCGAAAACTCAATCATAATATAGCATTTTAAAATATATAAGTCATGACATAAAATGCATAAGACCATTTAAAATTATTTGTGGAAACTATAAAGTGTATACATAATATATGAAAACAAATGGCCACTCACCTAAGAGCCGCTCTATAACTCCCTAGCACGCATATCTAGACGTCTCGAACGATCGACACCTAGAACAATTATCAAATCACGTCTTATAATTATTATTAATAGAGCAAGTAAATTACATAAAACACAATCCCAATGACGTTCTAGAATGATATGAAATCCATTGACCAAAAGTTAATCGTTGGTCAAAGGTCGACGGTTGGGTCCACATCTCTACATAACTCAATCTGAAAGATCCACACCTCAGATTTTTGATCCGTAAATTCCCAAGAGTTTCAATAAGCTTCTAAGACAACATCCTAAAATTTCAGAAGGATCCAATAGTCGGATCTCCGCCAATTGCTAATTCAAGTGGTGGTCAACGTTTTATTTTACAAACTTACAAATCTAATTTAGGAAGATCCGTACATCAGATTCCCGATCCGTCAATTCCTAATATCCTCAAATATTACGTCAGATTCCCGACTCGTCAGAAAATTCTACTATTTCTAAAAATTACCAAATTTTACAAGAATGAAAATGTCAATGAGAGGAACAACTTTCATACCTATGGCTAAGGCCAATTCGGCCGGGAAACACCTCAAATCCCCCTCGATTCGTCAGAAACACTAGAATGGGTGAGCTTCGATTCTCCTTCCTCGGTGCTCCAACACCCCTACAACTGGTTGGTTCCTAGGTCCATGGGGAGTTGATTAAGGGTGGTGGTGGGTGGTGAAACTCACTGAAACGGAAAATCACTGTCGAGAACCTTCGGGTTCTTTGGTGAAGTTCTACACGAAATTGGCCTTAATCCCCTTGATTTTGGGAGGAAATGATAGAGGGGAGGTGGTGGAAGAAGTTGTAGGTGAAGGATGGATGCAAAACGCCTGAAAAAAAACGGTGGATTTTGGCCAGAAACAACCTAGGTCACCAACGGGTTGGGTGCACGAGCTAATGAAATGGGGATGGGTGCTTCTCTCTCCTCTTCCAATTGGTCCTTTCTTTTATTCCCCTTTTCTAATTGGTCTTTGGTTCCTTTTAATTTGATTGGTCTCTTATTCCCTTGCTTCAATTTGATTGGGCTTCTTTCCCACAAGGTGGGAGTTCAATTAATTTATAAACCACCAAATTCAAACGTCCGTAACTATACCGATATAATCCGGACTCGCAAACGGCCTGCGAATATGTGTTCGTACCATCAAGTACTACACAAATACGCCAAAAGAATAAGTCATACGTTTTTCTAGACAATGGTCAACGGAAGTTAAAGTCCTTACCTTTAGGGCATTTTTGTTAATTCCCTCAATTAAAATAAATAAAAACTCAAATTTAGGGATGGGTTGTCACATAATATTTAAATGAACTATCACATGGTTTGAACATTGTATTTAAGGTAATCAAAACTTTGAATTTATCTTTTGTTTTTAAATAATTTATTATTGAATGGATTATTTTAATATTCAATTTGTTAGTGTGATGTTGATTTTAGAAAGAAAAAAACACAAGAAACAATGGGCATTGTTAAATTTATTATACTCATCAATCAAGTTATATTGTTTTTTACTCTCTTGATCATCAAGTTTTATTGTTCTTCACTCACAATCTTAGTTTCTTGACTTCAAACATTTAGTACATTTGCGTCTAAAAGCATGAGTCGTGTAATATTTAAGTAATGTTTGTATATCTACCTTTTTATATACTTAGCGAATTCTTTTATACATATCAATATACAAAGAACTAGGGATCAAATAACTTTAGGGCCTCACTTCGAAGGCTCACCTAGGGCCCCCAGTTCTCAGGGCTGGCCCTGCTCACCCTCAATTGTAGAGCAAAATTTTAACAAATACAACTACAAACACATTAATTAAAAAAAAATTAATGAATGAAACTGAAAATCGACGTTTCAGAAGCTCCACCTTGTTTAGAATGCACCATCACAAGTGGAGGAAGGTTGAACTTAATTGGTATCAGATTACAATCCTCGCTTTCTTTCACAGCCATGCATTAAAAAATAATAATCTGACAATCATATAATACTAAATTGCATTTGTGCCTTGACAATTTTTCCATTTATAACCATGCCCTTCAACAGTTCATGTAAACTAAAATGATTTTTTAATACCCTGGTCAATAAAGTGATACCGCTACCGTAATTCTACATGAAAAATGCCATCACACACACACATATATATATATATATATATATATTTTTTTTTTTTTATTTTTTTTAATTACACCAATATAGGAATATTTTATACTAAGGAGAAGGAAAACTCAATTAAATCACATAATTGACAACCTAATATGATATCGAATTTGTCATCCACGTAATTCGAACTTAAAATCTCTCAATTATAAGCGAAGATGAATATAATCAGATTGTAGTACTGAGTGACATCACAGCATGATGTTTGAATATGATATGCGATGCATAAAAAAATATCATTCGGTGTGCATCCCAGCCAAGGGCTACATACTGCCGAATTTAACTACCAAAATAATTTACCAGTCTGAATGATCAAATTGACATATGGAGCCTAAGGTCCTCGCATCATCATCTTATACTTCCTAAATTGAAATTTTTGAGATACACCCCCTCACTGATTAATGTTCATTTGTTAGAAAAAAAGTTGAGCAAATCTTTGAATGGCGTGAATGATTTTGTATCGAACGGTGCATAGCAAAGACAAGAAAAAAAATGAAAAAAAGTATTGTGAAGAGTGTACAGTATGGAAAAAACGTGGGGCATGTGTAGAAAATGTAAGGTGTATATTGAGAGTGCGAAGTATTAGGATATTATAAGAAAGCATGTGGAATGTAAAGATAAATCGTAAGTGAAAAAACAAATATAAGGTATATTAAGTACGTGATATATATTCAACCATATGTAAGACAATAATGAATGCAGTATATGGTAGATCTCCGACAAGCGATCAAGTTTCATGGTAGGAATGCATATCGTACTGTCAAAGACAAATGCATACATCTCTTGTTTCTTGACTTATCACGCGGTGAATAAGAGTTGGAAACTTGCAAGTAACTGTGGAGGAAATTCGTTGTGACATGTAGCGTGGTTACAGAATTTTCTCAAGTCGTGTATGGAATTGAATTTTCATGATTTGTTTTGTAAAATATTTGAAAAGTAACTTGCTTCTTATGTATGTAAACGTTGACTGGAAATTGGCGGGAAATGACATTGAAGTTTCTATGAATTAAAGTAATATGTTGGGTAATCTAATCTAGCACTCTTGCAATTGACCAAAAAAAAAAATAAAATCTAGCAGTCTTGCAACCAAGTATTTGAAAAGTGAAATTATCGTCATCTTTTTCACGCTTCTAAGATTATATTTAAGGGAACTTTAACGAAAAGCTCTCGGTACTGTTCACTTTAACGAAAAACCACATTTTTACACTAAAAAGTCAATCCTGGTACTATTCACTTTACCCTTTATTTTGTCCTTATCGTTAAAACTCAAAGTTTTCAAGCCCTTTTCGTTAGTTTTCCTTATATTTAATGCATGCAAAGTAGTCTAAGTGAAAGCGTTATTTAGCACTAAAAGACAAAATTCAATTTTTAAAGGGCTATGTCTAGTCTAGGTTAAAATAGGGAGTGTGATTCTTTTTACTTTTCACACACCTCTTTAATTTTC
Source organism: Crataegus laevigata (assembly GCA_963580275.1). Lineage (NCBI taxonomy): Eukaryota > Viridiplantae > Streptophyta > Magnoliopsida > Rosales > Rosaceae > Crataegus > Crataegus laevigata. The sequence goes on along the minus strand of OY756947.1, from coordinate 19,919,272 downwards.
GACCGTTGAATTAGATGAAATAAAGAAAATTAATGGATAGAAATTAACAAAAGGTATGTGAGAAGTAAAAAATAATGTGTGAATTGCACACCCCTTAAAATAGTCTAAGACTCCTCAGGGGCCAATTTTATTCCGACTATTAAATAGTCAACTTCTAAAACAAATTACAAAACTTAGCCTCTCACACTATTAGAACAACAAAATTTTGAGTGGCCAGATTTCATAAATAATGACATTTTGAAAGGCCAAATAAAGCCTCTACCACTAATCCTTGCCTTTTCTATTAGACTTGACCTTAGTTTGGTATTGAGGTGATTCTAAAAAAAACTGGTATAAAAAAAAGCTGGTAGCTTTTTTGTGTTTGGTAAACATTCAGCTTCAGTTTTTTTTTCACAGTTTTGGGTGAAAAAAGCCAAAAACAGGAAGCTACAAAACCCAACTTTGAAAAACCGGTTTTTTTCACATCTGTTTTACATAAAAGTTTACCAAACGCTATAATATTACTTTTTTTTTCAAAAGCACTTTTAGACCATCTCCAACCCTGGGCTAAGAGCCAAATTACCCCCCCCCCAAATTTCCCCCCAAACTCACTCCAACTCAAGGGAAAAATTCTCAGATTCCCCCCAGAATTTAGCCCAGAAATCTGTGTGGGCTCCACCAAACTGAATGAAAATATTTATCGAAATTTAAATTTTTTTTATTAAAATGTTCATAAAATTAATTTACGATAGTCTATATATATATATATATATTTTTTTAAATTTAATTTAAGAAAAAAAATAGCCTAAATTTATTCTTTAATAATTCTGGGCTAAAATTTTATGCTAGAAAGGGTTGGAGCAAAAAAACTGTTTCTGGGCTAAAAGCTAAATTTTTTGGGCTAAAAAATTTGGCTTTTAGCCCAAGGGTTGGAGATGGTCTTACAAAAAAGTTTACCAAACACTCTGCTGCTTATTCTCATAACACAGCAGAAGCAGTTTTTTTTTCAAAGCACAGCAATACCAAACCAACCCTTACTCTAATGCTACTCCATATATTTTATTAATTTGTACTCAACCATTATCAAGACTAAAGTATATTTAACTAAAATAGACTATAATCTTGGCTTATGACTTTGGGAGAAATTTTTTACCGATGACCAAAACCAAGTATAAATTTACACTCACACACACAGGCCCTTTAAAATCTCAATTTTTTTTTCAAAAAATAGGGATTAGTTGTGAGACTCACTTCACATCGAACTTCATGATAAAGTAATTGACTTTTGATCAAAGTTCAAAATTTTCAAGTTCCAATTCCATTAATTTATATCGCATCGGATGATTCCCATAAAACTGGGAGAAGATGTAATATTTACAATAGCTAGTCCAGTTTAGTCCGACATTACACCAAAATCCTTAGTCTAGCTTAGTTTATTCTGAACCAGTTTAACTTAATTTCTAAAGCTAGTCCAGTCAGATAGTTCGATGCAATAAATGCACTCTTAGTGCCAAGCATTAATCACCGCAAATCCATCAAGGGCCATTTGGTGGGTTGGGTGAGATGGACTAGTAATTCTTGGGCCTGGTTTAATTAGGCCCAGTCATTTCGGAAACCCTTGTTCGGTATTTAATTTTGACTGAAGTGAACAGTGCTTCGTACCAAACATTTTTAAATATTAGGACATGGCAGCTAGTGGCCGACAAGTCTACAATGGTCAGGCTAGAGGGATTTTGCAATGAGGATTTGACAGAAGAAGAATATGCTTTTCAATGTCAAAAACTCGTAAATAAAGAAGGATCAAGTGTGAACTCTTAGGGTGCGTTTGTTGCACCGGACTGTCTCGGACTGGACTAGCTTCAGGGACTAAGCTGTACTGGCTTAGACTAGACTAAGTTGGACTAGCTTAGTGAAGCGTTTGGTGCAGTGTCGGACTAACAAGCAGGATAATTAACAAACTCTAATATTATATTATTTAATCCATAATTATTAATATTTTATTTTTATCCTATTTATTTTTATCCCTCTAATCATTCCTTACTCCCATTCTCTCCCTCTTTTTTCTCCATCTTTTTCTCCCTTGTCTGTTCCAATCTATTCTTCGATTTGGTATTTTATATGAAAATTGGTTGTGAAAAGCATCTAGTCCAATGGCTTTCGAATATGAGTGGTCGAGGAGCAAGGCGAGGAGGAGAAAGGGGACAGTCTTAGCTAGTCCCATGGTTTTTGAGGGGTCTCACTAAGACCAGCTAGTCCCTAATTTAGTCTAGGCTAGTGAGACTTAGTCTCATTAAACCTAGTCCCTGTCAGGAACAAACATGGGACTGGACTAACCCTTAGTCCAGTCCAGTCCAGTACCCTTTAGTGAGGGCAAACAAACGCCCCCTTAATGGATTTAACCCATCTATAAATAATCCCTTGAATGAAAAACTTGACTTTCTCAAGAATTGGCATACAATACAAATTAAAAGTCCCTGATCACAATGTAGAGAAAAGAACTCTTGATGGATTTAAACCATTCATAAATAATCCCTTTAACAAAGGAGTTTAAGTAACTTGTGGCGCAAGTATTCAATCTATTCATGACTAAATAACTTCAATTTGTTGGTCTAAGCCAACAGTGGCATGCCCAACATTCCTTAGCTTTGATAGAGAGCCTGCCAAAGGCTCCGCAAAGGCACATTTCAAAACTAATATAGGAAATTGCAATGCAGACGAGGAGTTGTGTGAAAATTGTAAGAAATGACTTATAACTCATGTATAAAGATATGTTAAAAACCCCATTATATTGTAGCCCATAATGTCCAATCTTGCCCATCTCACATTGTAAAACAACAAACAATAAATTGAACATAAGTCCATTTTAATTAGTCACAACTAATCTCAACCAGCCCACCAAACAAGCCCTCGCATTATAGATAAGCTAGTGCATCTTCTATTTCAGGAAAATATATTAGTTCATGCCGCTTGATCACGATTAACGTGACATGTCTGGCCACCTAGTATCAACATGTTATCGGACTATCAACATATCATCTATATTATTAATACTATAAATATAACTTTGATACCATCTCATTTTATTAGATTGTCGGGGAAGCAAAGATAAACCGAAACAACAGCATAGTCGGAGGAAATAGTTCAGGCAGGCGCCTGCAAAACGGTCTACTAAGTGACTTTTATTTAATTTGATGTATACTTTTAACAGATTGTTTAAGGAGAGGGATTCTCATTTTTTTCAAAAAAATTGGGACATGCTTTCCACCGTTAGATTGACTTTAATGAAATTGTGTGGTTCAGATTAAAACACAAGCCACACAATCTCAACCACACAATTTCATTAAAGTTATATCTAATGGTGGGGAGCGTGTCCCCATTTAAAAAAAATGGAGATCCCCCCTTAAGCAATCTGTACTTTTAAAATTATTTCCCGCCTAACATGACGCCGTTTCCGAAAGCGCCAACTTAGAAGAGAAGACCCACTGCAAAATTTACCACATTATCTGATATCCGAAAAACAATCCAACCTCAGCTCTGAAAGCTCAACAGCAATGGCGTTGCCTTTGTCGTCCTCTCTCCCTCCTCCTCTCTCACTCATCTCCAAAACTTCACTGCATCAGCACCACCGCCTTCTCCTTTCTCCGATCCGACTGGACCATTTCCGATTCGAATGCCGAGTAGGGCATATTGGGTTCTAGACCTGGGATTTGTGTCGTATTTCTCGTGTTCGTGCCGTTTTCGTGTCATACCCGATATCTTAACGGGCCGTGTCGTGTAACACCTGTTAAAATAAACAGGTAAAATGATCCGACCCGAAATCGACCTGACAATATTAACAGGTAATATGACCCGGCCCGTTACTAGTTAAGAAAAATATATTTTAAACTAATAAATAATCAAATGAAAAACATAATACTAAATAAGTATATACATGTCATATTATCACGTTCAAAACATAAAAACACATTTGTCTTTCAAGTATTACATATTTACATACCCGAAATAAGAGCATAATAAAAAATATAAAAAAAAACATTAGAACATTATAAAATATCAAATGTTCAAAAGATTTGCAAAATTAAGAGAGTTATGTTTCAAGGTTTGGAACCTTGCACATTTTCTTATAATCAAACTCTTCAATTTTCATCAATCACCATAGGAAATGGTATTAGAACTTTGGCTTGATATATTGTCTTCAATAGTTATATTGATGATATTTTCAATGAGGCTTTCTACATTAGCACTATTTTCTCATTTATCCTATGACTATTGTTTAAATAAAGTCTTTAATAGTTTTTTAATTAATGTAGAAGTGTGAAAAATGTAGAAAAAATATATAAACACTCGTAATAAGAAGCTTCACAACTTTCATGAAGGGCTTAACTTTGAAATGTGCCACTATAATCATATAAATCATAGATCAAAATTTAACCGTCGATTGTTGTTTACATTTATGCTTCATTTTTCTCACCAAATTTTGTTTTTTCATATTTTTTTTTTTGAAAACATGATCTGTTAGAGGATATAGGAAGATGAATGGTTCGAATCGTTGATATTATATTCAAAGTTTTACTGTTAGTGAAAATATTGCTTGGTGTTTATAAAGTCTATACTTTATATAACATCGACTCATATTTTAATTAACCATAAATATCAGAACGTGATATCAAAGATCCGGACAGTTCATCTTCTTGCATCCCCAAAAGATCATGTTTTCAAAAAAGAAAATTTTAAAAATGAAATTCAATATAAAGAATAAAACATAAACGACAATCGACGGTTAAATACAAATTTAAGGTTTATGGATTATAGTGTCGGATTTCGAAGTTGACCCTTTATCGAAAGTTGTAAAGCTTGTCACTACGAGTGATTGTATATTTATTTTTTTACATTTCTTACACTTCTACAATAATTATTATTAATTTTATTACTTTTACACTCAAAATAAATAAAAAACACTATTTATGACGGTTTGGAGGGTTTTAAAAATTTAAACGATAGTCTAAATTAATCATTGTTTACTCGTAGAGAATGATGAATCACGTGTGTTTATATATTTTTTCACATTTTTCATACTTATAGGGATGTCTTATTGCCTATACTAATACTATACTAGTTGATTTTAATTTTGAACAACATGTTAGGTAAAATTTATCTTATTAATGATAATAAAAAACTCTTATAATAAAAATAAATAAATGAATAAAACTTAATTTGTTTTAACTTATATAAAATAATAATACAAAAATATATATTTAATAGAGAATATACTAATATATATATAATGGTTACAGTATTTTATAATAAATTTTTTAGTAATTAAACTTTAAAATTATAATTTTTTTTAACGGGTCGAAACTAGTTACCCACGTGTTACCCACCTAGCTGTTAACAATCCATTATTAACGTGTTCTTAAAATCTTATTTTCGTGTGACCGCGTAAGAAACTGCCGCGTCTACCACCCGGGTCGGCAGGCTTATCAAGGAGAAGGCCAACAGCGACGTGGAGAAGCTCTTCTCGGGATTCTCAAAGACTCGCGATAATCTCGCCGTCGTCGACGAGCTGTTGCTCTACTGAACCTCGCCGACACCGATCGAGTCCTCGAGGCACTCGAAGAGGTTTTGTTTTTATCTCTGTTTGTTTCTCGGGAAAAGTTACCCTCAATTTTCCGGGGAAAATGTAATAAAGGATGTTCTTGGCGTTAATGGAGGCGGGAAAATAACATCTCTTGGTAAGAATGCTCTCTGCTGATGTCTTAAGACACATTTTGATTTCCAGCCTATTTAATCTGACGGCATGCATATTTGGGAAAACTTAGTGGAGATGAACTCAAGTTTAAGAAACCTTTAATCCGAACTTCATAGTGAGTCAGTGACACATCACTACAAAAATCCAACATTTGCGGACTGTTTTCTTTAATATACTTTCAGCTATCTCTGGTTTAAGTGACCGAGGACCCATTAAGATTGATAATGATCTGATCAATTGCAGGAAAGCTTGCTTATAGATTGAAGAATGGGGGGGCAAAGGTGTGACATTTTCATCTGTTGATTGTCCTGGCTGCAATGAGTTGGCTTCATCCTTTGCGAGTAAAGCATATTTCAGTGGCTTTGCGGTCTAAATCCCTTTGTGGTTTCAAATTGGCCGGGTATTAATGGCTGCAGGGGATACATTTCGAGCAGCTGCATGTGACCAGCTGGAGATATGGGCCGAGAGGACTGGGTGTGAGATTGTTGTGTCTGAGAAAGAGAAGGCCAAAGCAGCATCAGGTAGGTAGACAACTTGGATTGAACAGACAGATGAAATTTTCTTTTCTTTTTCAGTTGTCATGGTATAACTACTGAGATATATTCTTAAAGTGCTTTCTGAATAGTTATTTCTCAGGCTGTGAAGAGAGGGAAAGAACAAGGGTATGATGTTGTCTTATGCGACACCTCTGGAGGTAAGTTTGTTCGAGAACCTTTCATACGTCTGTTGAACTGTTTATGTAAATTTGTGAGCTTAGCTGATTCATCTGCACTTAATGTATATAACTTCAGGTCTGCACACTAATTACAGCTTGATGGAAGAGTTGATTGCATGCAAGAAAGCTGTGACCAAAGTCATGCCTGGCGCTCCTAATGTAAGCTCAGTCGTTGGACACTTTTATCATCTTTCTGTTATCCAGTTCGAAAATCTAGGCATGTGAGGGCATATACTTCCCCTTGAACAGAATAATTCTGAGTATAGTATGTTCTTTGATAGTGTATCACGTCGAATAATAGTTCTTGCAAAGATGATGCAGTTGTGTCCTTGGAACCACTATGGGTCCATGAATAGGATACTGTGAATGGTAAAATGAAGTCTGGTAAAGTGATAGCTGAGGAAAATGTTAGAGATATTGTATTTACCCGGGACCTATTAACTACTTTGTCATGCTCTCAAACCTTTCGCATAGTGTTTATTGGTGATATGTAACTGTACCTCTGAAAATCTTACCTTTTTATGCCATATTTCAAATAACCCGTTAAAGCTATTATTAACACTTCAGACCTTCATTTCTTTGATTTGTGAATCTATCTATTCATGCCTGCCACTACCATATCCATCCTTGTATTCTTTGATTTGTATGTGCCCAGTTTATTCTTTGAGATATCTAGTAACTTCTCCAAATCCATACAATCTGTCTTGAGACACCTTTTTCTATATGTGCCTATCTATATTTCTTTTAATACATGCAGGAGATCCCACAAGTTCTGGATGGGACCACGGGTTAAACATGCTTCCACAAGCAAGAGAATTCAATGAAGTAGTATTCTTATCCTTTACCTTCTGGATTAAGATGGTTGATTATTCTTCGCATGATCTAGTTTGTCCCAAGAGTGTTGAAGTTTGTTCCCCTTTGTGTTTTGGGTGCAGTATGTTATATTCCAGTTTTGTCAGTTAGAATAGAACTCAGTTATTTGATTGAATACCGTGCCCTTAATTTGTACTCTAATTCTTTGTGCCACTTCATTCATGTTTTGATTGTTTGCCTTGTACATATTGTGACAGATTGTTGGTATAACTGGTTTGATTTTGACAAAACTTGATGGTTCTGCTAGAGGAGGCTGTGTGGTATGTTCAAATCTTCTGTCCCATATAGTTTTCAATTTTGAATTGAGTTATTGGCTTATCTTCTGTTATTTTCAAGGCTTAATTCCCAAGTCTTTTTTCAGCCTTCACTAATTATAAGGTTGTATCTTATTTTAGGTCAGTGTGGTGAATGAGCTCGGCATCCCTGTAAAGTTTGTGGGTGTTGGCGAAGGCTTAGAAGACCTCCAACCGTTTGATCCAGAGGCCTTTGTTAATGCCATATTTTCATAGTGACTATATTCTCCTGATCTCAGATGTTATGTTTCTTTTTCAAGGCAAGTAGATGTTAGGGATTTTTAATCAGATGTTTTTCTCTCATTGTAGAGAATTACCGAATCCCCATATGTGTGCCGGAGGTCGGTGTTTTGTCCCTGTACTGAGGCAAAGTCAGCAACCATTAATCCGATTGGGGAAAAACAGGCTTAGGATGAAACTTCCAAGTTGAAAATCACACATTAGGTTTTTCAGACAATCACGATTATTATTGGTCATGAAGTAGTGCTACTTTCCGCCATATTGGTGCTGTAGGATGAAAGTTAAGGCTTAGAGTTGATGCAAAATTGCGAAGCCTTAGGCTGCTGGGTGGTTTCTGCCATGTTTTCTCTTTCAATGTTTTGTCAGTGTACATTATTTTGGTGCAAAAAGTTCAAAGACCCTCTATGTTTGCCCAGGGACTTTAACTACTAAGGAATTGGTCTCCCGTTCACTTCTCTCCAAAGCAGCAGCAGCATTAAACATAACAAGCTCCAATCAAGTCGGCAAAGTCTCCCTGATTAGCATCGTATTCCATCATCACAGGAGGAAGCAACTCTTCTCCAAGTCGTCTTCAGACTCATCGTATGGATGATATAGCCCCTCGATCAGGAGGTAAGTGATTACATGGCAGCCTCAAAGGTGCAATAGGTGATAAATATTTAGTCTTTGGACATGACATACACTGGTATACACCCCTGCAAGTGCTCCCCGCTCCGTTCCAAATTCAAACTACGGTATGTCAAAATTGCCCATGCATCATCTTCTTCTGGTTCTGCTGCTGCTTACCCAAGTGAGGACGATTTCTTGAGCTTCACGTGTTGCAAGAAACGTCGATTGATGGACCTGGCCTGCAAGCCCGTGGCAGAAATAACAAAGACTGGCAGCTGAAGAGGTTCGTAAAGGAAGAAGCGGATATCGGAAGGAGAATAAATGGGCGTTCGATGATTGAAGCTGATCAATTCGACTATGTTTCCAAGGTTGGTAATAACACAACTATGTTTCCAAGGCTGGCAATAACTCAACTATGTTTCCAAGGCTTTTATTTTCTCAGCAACCAAACATAGAATGAATGAAAAACAAAAAAAACAAAAAAATGAAAGAAAAAAGAGTAGGGAAATATTACAGTAGCAACTAGGAGCAGGATTTGGAAGAGAAGGCGGGCGACCCGCCCTCCCTCGTAGGATTTGTGGTTTTGTACAAGTGTTACTTGGTTATACAGATGTTGAGGAAGGTCCTCAGGAATTGTTGGTTACATTAGTTTTGTACTTTGTTTCAAGGGAATGCAGAATTAAGATCCACAAGCTTGAAACGAAAGATACATTGTTTACATACCAGTAAAACTGTTCTGTCTCGGTTGCACGTCCCACATACGCGAGGGGATGAGAGATACGAAGCTGGGGGATATGAAACTCGTGTAGAGACTTATTTTCGTATGCATAATCGTACATATAATTAGCTCCAACGTTATTAAATGGTAACCTATTTTGCAGTTAAATCACATATTATCAAAATACATTTAGACATGGGAGGCAGTCATAAAATTTGACAAGATGTGCGATACAAATGTGCCAACGAGGTACAAATTTGGGTAAACAAATAGAGAGATATTTAGCACGCGAATCATAATTTTGCAACAGGCGTATGGTAGAACGTAGCACGAGCAGTGTAAACCAAGCGCCCGGTTTTCTTGAGTTTCAATTCAAGAGCTATCACGCTCAGATTTCTTCCACTCCGAACAACAGATGAGTCAACTATCACCTCTTCCTGTAAAAGTCCCGTCAGGTAAAGTAAAAATCGAAACAGAAAGAAATGAACAGCATGAATAACGCAAACTACAATCAAAACAGAAAGATATGAACAGCATGAATGTCGTGGTTAGTTGATTGCACCTTAACGGATGTCCAAAAACAAATTAAATGCCTGCTTAATTTTTGAGTAGTTTCATCCAAGTCTGGGAGCATTGTGTGCAGCTTGGGCAGTTATTCTTGGAACCTATACCTAAACAGAGTTTGAGGGTTTCAAAACCACTATCAGCCTGAGTCAATCAAGTATGATACGGCCACGATTATGTTGTTTCAGGTTTGGAAACTTAGCACCGTCTGTATAGCCCAATTTTTGGCCCATTTCAGTTGGTATCACAATCTGTGATAACACAATTCCACATTGGCATCTTCTGAAAGTGGATTCAAAGTACAGCGAGCAACCTCTTTTTAATTATTAAGAGATTTTATTAACAAAAAGAAGAAACGACTCAAGAATGACAGAAGTATAAGTTATCTGCATCAAGATGAATGAAAGGGAGACCCTTGACATTCAAGGAATAGCACACAGAAGGTACAAATCCTCATCACAATTTACAAGTTTTAAGCGCCAACAAGATCCTAATTTCTTCCTTTGACATTCTATACCAATACAATTACCATTTGAAATGCCTCAAAAGACCATTCGATCTCCAACAAAGACAGCTAAATAATCTATAGTAAAGTTTTGAATTCATTTCCACTCTATTTTGGCATGTGCATCAAACTTTCTATAGCGACATTTAAAAAAAAAAAACAAAAGTAAAGGGTTTTAATCACAAATGGTTCATGACATTGATCAAACACATCATTTTGGTCCCTGACATTGAAAATCAATAGAAATGGTCCCTACGATTGTCCACCATCTATCATTTTGGTCATTCTGTTAAGTGTCCCGGAGCTCTTGGCCGGAAATTTGGGCAAATTTCAAAGCTTCGTAACTCAATCGTTTCTTAATTAAATTCGACCCATAATATATCAAAATGAAAATAGGAAAGTGTAGAATAAGATTATACCTATTTGGAAGCCCAATGGTTGCCGGAGATGGCCGGAAAATAGCCTCAAAGTTGACTGGTCCGAGTGAAAACTTGAAAACTCGCTGAAAACTGAGTAAACTTTAAACGTTCATAACTTCTTCAATACTCAACGAAATCAAATGATTCAAAACAAAAAATCATACTTCTTGACGAGACGAAGAGAATGGTAACTTTTTCGATGGCTAACTCGTCGTGGTTTGGCTGAAAACGGCTCGAAAGTGGCTAACTCGAGACCAAGAGAGCCACTTTCAAGCCGTTTTCTGGCCAAACCACGGCGAGTTAGCCATCGAAAAATGCACCATTCTCTTCGTCTCATCGAGAAGTATGATTTTTGTTTTGAATCACTTGATTTCGTTGAGTATTGAAGAAGTTATGAACGTTTAAAATTTACCTAGTTTCCGGCAAGTTTTCAAATTTTCACTCGAACCAGTCAACTTTGAAGCTATTTTCCAGCCATCTCCGACAATCATTGGGCTTCCAAATAGGTATAATCTTATTCTACACTTTCCTATCTTCATTTTGATATATTATGGGTCGAATTTGGTTAAGAAACGATTGAGTTACAAAACTTTGAAAATTGCCCAAACTTCCGGTCAAGAGCTCCGGGACACTTAACGAAATGACTAAAATGATAGATGGTGGACAATCTCAGGGACCATTTCTATTGATTTTCAATCAGAGACTAAAATGATGTGTTTGATCAATGTCAGGGACCATTTGTGATTAAAAACCCCAAAAGTAAATTCTATTGGACTTACATTCTTTGTTGCACTAGAGAGGTAAGAAATGCTCAGTTCCCCCAGAAAAAGCTCCTTATCATTAGCCACGACAGTTCTTGCACAAGCTACGGACACAGCCTCAGCAATAGCTCCTCCATCAAATCCGGAATAGAAGTTCTGCACATCCATCAATAACACATCATTACGTTTGTTAGGTTTCAAAGACAACAAATGAAAACACAAGAAAATTAACCTGAAATACAAGAACAATTGAAACAGACGTCAAATTGAAATACAAGTGCACATTAGTGAGCAAACTGGCGGAATTCGATGACGACGTTAATAACTTTGAAATGGGGTCTAACAAAGCATCTTTGCTTTGCTTTAGATCAAAGTCTCAATCAGACAAACTAAAATAATGGATCTAAGCCGATCATTAGTTTGGTTACACAAACACCCTTTTATATCAAGCAACTTTGTCTTCCTTCCCTAAATTTTCTCAGCAACCAAACAAGCACACAGCTCCATTCAGTCAAACCCAGATACCAAAAACAATAATTCAAATCAAACAAATCCCAAAAGGGTCCAATCCTATCCCTCAAATTTTCCCACTTTTGGGAATAAATAACCCATTTCAAGAATTTTCTGAGCAACCAAACAGAACCACTGAAAACTAAAAATTGAAACAAAAGAGGGGAAGACAGATTACAGTGACAGCAGGCTTCACAGATACGATGCAGGTCACACGACCTCGGGATATGTGAAGGGGCTTCAAGAGGTCACGAATGATGTCGGAATAGGTATCATTTCTAGCATTGAACTCATCTGGGACAGAGTCCAAGATCCCAACTCCTTGTAGAAAATTCAGAACTCTGATTACGTCTTCCCGAGGAATATCGTCTGCAATTTTTGCTGCGGAAGCGAAGTCCTCTGTGATTTCAACGGAGGGTTTCACCATTTTTGTCCTATTGCTCCTGTCTCTATGTAACTATTGAACCAACTGCATGTTTCCAATTGGAGAAATGTTAACACCAATACTAAATGGATGGTTAAGACTAGGACTGGCAAACGGGTCATGTCTGTTATGTTCGTGTTGTTTTTGTGTAACACCTGTTATCTTAACGGGTCGTGTCGTGTCACACCCATTATCTTAATGGGTCCTTAACAGGTAGGGTCTGTTATGACCCGTTAAGAAAAATATATATTTTTTTCTTAAATTTGCACATACCATACATTAACACATAAATATTATTTCAAAACATGAAAACATATTTGTCGTTTTGTTTTTTTTTTTTTTTTTTTGAAATACCTGATTAGATTAAACTAGAAGGAAGCCACAGAGAGGGCAAGAGAGCCAACAAAGTTAACAGGCCTTAACGACAACAAAAAGAGAGGAAGGGTTATAGACAAACACAAACAAGAATTGCATCAACCATCCTCCTAGCAACCAAAAGCTAAATCGGGGGGCATGGAAAGTCGTCTTTGTTCAGGATACCAACAAGCGAAGATGGTGGTCTAAAAACCTCGACATTGTCGTCTTTGCGCTTGACTGAGACGCCACAAAATCTGCAGCTTGATTAGCTGATCTTGGAGCCCAAGACTAGTTGAAAGCTGAAAAGGAATTCCACAATCCACAAATTTTGGATAGGAAAAGGAAAGCCTCCTAACTGCAGTCATCAATCTGACCCTTTAGAGCAGAAATTACCTCCAACGAATCAGATTCGATGACGATGTTTGAGAAGCCTCACTGTAGAGCTAATAAACAACCTTCAAGGATTGTTAACACCTCCGTTGTACGCACATCTAAGGCTCTAATCGCCATTTGACGCACCGCAAGGCAACAACAATCCAAGTTCCTGACCACAAGACCGACAAACCTGTCACTCGGTCTACCCAAAAGGCAAAGCTTCCAAGAAGCATCAACTTTAATTTTCACAAAATTCCAAGTTGGGGAGGTTTAATGGGAGCAAGGCTGTGGAGTCGTAATCCGCGAGAGGGAAGACAGGGGCAATCTGGAACAGGCCTCCCAATAAGACGTAAAGGCACCATTTAGAGCAACGAGGGATTAAGTAGGAGAATAGAGTTTATTGTTGAACACATAATTGCGCCTTGCGTTTTAGATATGCCATCAATTGAAGGCAAAGATAGGTAAGTCATTATGCCGTTCCTCCTTAGGACCATGATTCACGTCCAAAAACCCCAAAAGTTACCCTTGCAATGAGGTAATAGCACCATGATCCACTCTGAGACCCAACATCCCTCTTAACCAAATGTGCGCCACCCACGGGCAGAGTAGCAGTAGGTGCTCCACCGATTCCTCGAATGAATTACATAAAGGACATAAAGGGGAAGGGGCACACTTTCTGATGAACAGCCCGAGTTTCATTGCTAGTCCTTTTCTAAGGGCCCGCCACATGAAATTTCGAATCTTAGGGGGAACATCCAATGACCAAATGCAGTCCTACAGCTTGGGCCCAAAAGAATCTAAACCTGACTGTCGCAGGGCATGGGATCTCTTATTTTGTTCGTGCAACCATCTATAACCAGACTTAACTGAGAATTTACCTTTTTGATCACCAGACCAAACAAGGCGATCATACCTCGCAGGATCACCGATGGGGGTAGCGAGAATGGATCATTAATGGTGTCCAGTTGCCAAGCTGAGTTTTCTTGATCAATTAAAGAGGATACAATAAGTAAGCCTCTAGTTCTGTCCTCAGCCAAATGGGTAAGATGCCTACATGGAAGGGATGGAATCCATCTGTCCACCCACACCCTTACATAATCACCAGCCATAACTTGCCAATGAGATCCAAGAAGCAACAAATCTCTGCCGGCAAAGAGGCTCGACCAGACCCAAGAGGCTCTACCCCTCTCTTGGCATCCAGGAAAGGCACAGAGGGAAAGTACCGATTTTTTACCCCCATAGAGAACTCAGCTAATGAATAAGCATCCAACATTGCTTAGCAAGGAGAGCCTGATTAAATTATTTTAAGTTTCGAAAGCCTAAGCCTCCATTCACTTTAGCCTTACACATAGTCACCTAGCTTATCCAGTGAATGCGCCGTTCACCCCCATTTGACCCCACCAAAATCTAACTATTGCAGAATCAATGTCATCACATAAAGTGTCAGGAAATAGGAAGACGTGCATGGGGTAGGTGGGAACGGCTTCGGCAATAGCCTTGATGAGAACTTCCATACCCGCTTGAGATAGAAAACGCTGTTTCCAACCTTGAACCTTTGCGAGAACTCTGTTCTTTACATAAGCCAAGGCTGCCTTTTTAGAACTTCCTCATATGGTTAGCACTCCAAGATAATTACCCGAGTTCACTACCGAAGGCATTCTAAGTAATAGTTGTAGTGCATCACGAACACCCCCCGGCGTGTTGTTACTAAAAAATACGGATGATTTATGCAAACTCAGCTCCTGCCCTGAAGCATGGCAGTAAGCGTCCAAAATACGAACAATGTTCTGATAGTTCATGGAAAAGGCCTTAAGAAATATGAGCATATCATTAGCAAATAATAGGTGGGAGAGCATCGAACCTTGAGTGCTTAGCTTGACGCCTTCCAGGTAGTTTGACTCGGTAGCACAATGAATGAGACGAGCAAGAACTTCATTGATAATAAGGAAGAGGTATGGCAAAATTGGACCCCCTTGTCTTAACCCCCGAGAGGGGGCAAACTTCTTTCTAGGTTGCCCATTGACTAGAATCGAGAAGTCAACCGTGGACACGCAACCCACAATTAATTTGATCCAGCTTGAGTTAAACATCATTCTAATCATAATATCTTCAAGTAAGTCTCATTCCACCCCATCGTAGGCCTTGTTCATATCAATCTTCAATGCTAACTTGAACAAGCTTTTAGCCTTCTGCATTTTCAAAAAGTGAAAAACTTCATGGACGATGAAAATATTGTCCTAGATTTGCCTCCCTACCACAAACGCACTTTGACTGAGAGAAATTATGGATGGCAGCAAAGGTTTAAGATGATTAGCCAGTACCTTTGAAACCACCTTATATGAGTAGTTACAAAGACTAATTGGATGAAACTGACTAACATTCTCCAAGATGAGCACCTTCGAGATCAGGACAATAAACGCCGAATTTATAGACTTTGGGCTAGCCCTTCCATTAACCAACTTACTCACCAAACCATTCATTTCATCCATAATGATATTCCAGAAATAATGGAAGAAAATTTTGTGGAACCCATCAGGACTTGGGGCCTTAAGCTCTCATATGTTAAAGACAACATCCTTTATCTCCTCTAGTGTAACGACTTCGAGAGGGAAACATTCATTTCGTTAGTAACAACCAGGTTAATGCAATCTAAAATAGAACTCCAGTCATGCTATCTGACATATTTGAACAAATTAGAAAAATGATTGTCAACTGTCCTGCGGATCCCTGCTTCGTCCTTAACCCAAGTGCCGCTTCAATTTTGGATTGTTTCCCACCCAATTCGTTCTTCTTCTCTGAACAGTAGTTTGGTGGATGAACTTTGAGTTTGAGTCACTCATTTGCAGCCATTTAACTCAGGATCTTTGTTGCTAGAATTTTTCCTCTCGTTTATCCAACCTATTAAGTTGATCAAATAGACTTTTAATTTGCTCTTCATTCACCTCCCAATTATGTTGCAAGTTGTGGAGCCTACAACTTAAGCATTGAATTTCCTCCCCCCCTCTGCAGAACTTATCCTGACTTCATTCAACAAGCCCTCTTCGGTAAGAGTTAAGTTTCTGATGCCAATTTTCTATCCACCCTATACCATTTGGCCCTCTCCACCCCGATTCAATGACATCACTACAACCCTCCTCATCAAGCCAGAACGGTTCAAATATGAAAAGTTTCATCTTTTTTGCCCAACTCCGGGGATTGGCAGTTATGATCAAAGGGCGGTGGTCCGAGGTTTTAACCGTACCATGGATAATTGACGTATTAAGCCAGCATTCTTGCCAGCTACCATTCACCATCCCACGGTCTAATCTTTCCTACACCAAGCTCTCGTTGCGGAAACCTCTCTAGGTAAAAGCGGGTCCATTAAAATGTAAATCCACTAGCTTCATTTCCGACATAAAATCCTGCAGGAACGGGGTACGAGAATGTGACTCTTCCCTACCCCCCAGCTTTTTCACTATCCCAAATATACTCATTTAGGTCACCTCTACAAAACCATAGAGTTGAGCAAAGCTGTAAGACCTCTAAGATCCACCACCAAAAAGCCCTATTCTCTACTCTATACGGAGTACTATAAACCCATGACGCAAATCACTATATACGGAGTACTATAAACTCTTGTGTGAATTAGATTCTTAAACGAGAAGAGGACAACTACTTCAACAGGGTCATTCCACCAGAGACTAAGGCCCTTGCAGCCTCTAAGGGTAGGGCCGTGAATCCATAAGAATAACCCGTTCACCGCCAAACTCCTTCTATTATGTGATCCTTCATTTTTGTCTCGGACAGAAAGATCACATAGGATCTGTATCGCTTGATAAGCCCATTAAGGGCTCAAACTACCGCGTCCAACCCAAGACTACGACAGTTCCACATCAGGTAGATCATGGCGATGGTGTGACTGTTATGGGCCAGCCGTCGCCACCTCGAGGTTCCACCCCAGCCCGCAGACTCATCACTTCATCTCTTTAAGCAATAAAAACTTCATCTCACTTCATCTCCACGAGATCAGAACTTCCACATTCTGTGCCCCCGCCACTAATACTAAGGTTTCTCTCCCTAACTCGTCGTCATCTTTCTCCTCCTCCCATTTTCTCTCTTTTACTCTGAGCTAATCCTCCCCCCTGAATCTTTATGTCAGTTTTCCTCTTTAGCCCTAAGCCATTAAATAGTCCCTGGATTGGAGATTGAGAGCTTATTCCCTTATCTCATTCTCTCTCATTAAGAGGTTGGATCATCATCGGATGCAAACTAAGGTCATCACTCATACCCAAGATTGGGTTTGTGAATTCCTCATCATGCCAGATTACGTTCTCGAGTTGTGCTGGGGGAAGAACTTTAGTAACAATAGGTCCCACCAGAGCATGATTATCCTAACTTTTCCCCCTGGCTCTTGAGATCAATGAGGTGCAGATGATCCCCGATCAAGATTCTCATTCATGTTTATTGAGGCCACTCTTTCTTAAGAGCTTGAGTTCCGCTTATCTCTCTTCATTCCAGCATGGCGATGGTCGCATTGAATAACTGGAGGTAGACATACATACTCTTGTATAGGCCTGTGTTGTTTCGTCCTAGTCCAGTCGCCAAACCCAGCTGCCCCACTCTTACTTATTTCATAGGTACATTTAGTCATGACATGATCGATCTTCCTACCTCGATAGCAGAAGTCTTTGAGCCGTTGATATCTAAACTTGATCCAAGATTCTTTGTCCCCCGGATGTTGAAGCCAGCAACTGCTTATAAGAGGACGATCCGTATCCACAAACACTCGGGCAAGTGACATATCTTCAATCTCAATAACCATTCTCATATGGCTAGCCAATTTTCTAGCATTTGCCTCTGTGCTCAGATGTAATGGTACGCCCTTCATTTGGATCCAGAATGGGCCTTTTGCAACATTACCTATTTAAGTACTAGTTCTTGATGCCATCTCTTGACTATGAAGTTTTGACTCATGACTGCCCAAAGAACTTACTCTAGTATTCGATTCGCCATCATCTCATCCCTTACTATGATGATGAACATGTTTTCCTGGACCCAGTTTATGTTTACTTCTCCGAACTCACTCCAAGCACTTCTCAAAATATTTCGAACACCCCATTTGTTTAGGGTTTTTGTGGTCAGAGCTGCCCCTACCAACTTCACACCCTGTTCCATATATGAGGGCTTAAGTGACTCCTTTAATTGCACCACAAGATCTTCTACATCAGATTGGGCTATCTTCAGTGCAACAAAGTAGTCATGTAGGTGATATTATTCCCAAAATTTTGAACCGTACCTCTCCAAGCCCCCAACTTGCTTTCAATGTTTAAAATAGCTATAACCAAACCTTACCCCGATCCAGATCACAACTTTTACCCAGGATACAATTGAATTAATAATCAGTGGTTGAGTTTCCAGGTTATTGTACCTGACAACAGAATAATTGTAAGGATAATCAGGAGATCTGTAGTCTATAAAATGGGGTCTTGTGATAAATGAACCACTATGTCGAATTTCCATCCTAGATAGAAGTTACAGGACTTCACACTTAATCTTGTAGTAAATGCTTCAGGAGAGCCGCAAAGGAACCCAAAGGAATGAATGGAACAAATGGCATTAACCAATCTGTAATATCCATTTGACCTTAATGACCCTGTTGAAGTTGTGTTGAAAGCCTTCAATTCGACAGCCGTAGGTCCCAACTACACACAGTATGAATCGGGGGAAAAGATGGAGAAATCAATGCTGATGGTCGGAGAGGACATAAACCTTAAATTCTCTAAAGGGGAAAGGTGAAGGTATGCATGCTCATTAAAAATCCAACCACCCTGCCTAAGTTTAGTCGAAATCGAAAAGAGGTACCACAGGAAATTTGGGGAAAGGTAGGATATGGTTGAAGACTGGATAGGGAAGCGCTAATTCAGATTTGGAATGGTTCTGATGAGGGCGAGGTTAGCGTGTTAAAGACTCTCATGGAAGAGAGAAAGCTTTCATAGAGGAGAGAAAAACCCCAAATGTCAAAGACGTAGTTTTATACACATTTGTTGTTTAAGTACTACATCTACACTTGAAAACAAGAGCCTAATAAACAAACATCCATACACTACTAGTCTATTACAAAATGTTAAATGTGCAAGGATATGAAAAATGAAAGAGTTTTTGTTTTCAAGGTTGTGAAGCCTTTCTCAAAAGTTTAAACCTTGCCAATGGAACTCAAAGCTTGCATGTTATTCCTTTTATAAAATCCTCAATTTTCATCGATCATCATGACATAAGATTTTGTAGTATACACTTGTGTAAATATTTTAAATTGACAATCAAATTAGTTCATTGTATTCATATAGGATCAAAGAGTGTAACTGTAAAAAATAATCTAAATTGGAGTTAAAATAACCGTTAAATCGTGATTCTTCGTTTATAACTGTCGAAAAGTTTTGTCCCATTACTTGATCTCTGAATGTTTGTTTTTTTTTCAATTTTTGGCGTATGCAATCTTGAAGTATATACAAACATGTTTGACAGTTGGATTGTTGAAACTAGTTTCGTAGAATGTGTATCCCATCAAAACAATAGATTCACTAACACTTACGAGTTAATTCATACTTTCATTAAGTATAACATAAGATTTTGTGGTATCCACTAGTGTAAATATTTTAAATAATCTATTGTGATATACATTCTTGATAAAAGTAGATTACAAAAAGAAAAAAAACCTATGATATAGGTACATAAATACAAAATATGTGATGAAGATATATTTAAATAATATCTAATTAAACTATAGTGTAGGTAGATAATGCAACTAATATGTGATGCGGGTAGGCAATGCAATCAATCTATTATGCAGGTAGTTAATTTACAAACAAAAAAACATATGATACATATGCAATTAATCTCTAATATAGGTAGAGTATTATTAAAAAAAATCCTATGGTACAGGTAGAAAAACACAATTAATCTTAGATTATCAACAAAATATATCATATATATAGGTAGATAAATACAATTATTCATGATAAATGTACATTATAATATATATAAAAAAAAAGGACAAGTGATATAGGTAGTGTGACAACCCGTCCCTGAAAATTATGATTTTTACAATTTTAATCAGTGAGTTTACGAAAATGCCCTTCGAGGCACATACTTCGATTGGTGTTGACTGCCTTGTAGTGGCACGTAAGGTTCATTTTCTTAGCATATTCTTGTAGTATTCGTCGCTACGGACGCGTGGGCGCAAACGGATTTACATTTGGAGCTATAACGAAGAAGTTATTAACATTTGAAGTTAAGGGCAAAATTGATACTTTCTGAAATTGTTTGGAAAGTTCCAGAAAATTTGAGGGCCAAATGGATGGCCCAGATTAAAAAGAAATAAAGTTGTGTGGTGAGGATTTAAAAGAAAGGAGATAAGAGGGTTGGGCGCTGCCCAGTTAGAAGAAGAGATAGGAATGAAAGTCAATCAGAAAGAAAAGAAGGGAGGAAAAGGAGAGAAGGCGAGGTACGGGGGATCCCCGCTACCCGTGTACCCAGTTTCGAACCGGTCGGGTTCTACTTCAATTTCCGACCAAAATTCACTCGTTTTTCCGGCGAATAAAGTCAAGGTACGACCTAGAAATCATTCATCATCATCCCTTCTACCTATTTCACTTCAAATTGGAGAGAATTTAGCTTTGAAATGGGGAAAAACCGCACTAAGGGTGCGGCGGGTCGTGCTCAAAATCCTCCAAACTTGAAATGTTTTCATGAAATTAATACTACCAAAATACTTCCCTAGAACCCAGGAACAAAGCCCAATCATTGTTTGGAGCATCAGAATTGAATTGAAGTCAAATTGGAGAACACCCAATTTCTAGGGTTCTTGGCGGGTGTAGCAAAATTGAAGGTTTTCGAGGCCAAATTGGACTTTCTCACAGGTATGAAAGTTGTTCTAATCATTGAGATCTTTAATTCTGGAAATTTTGAGAAATTTTAGTGAAAGTTGAATTTTCCGGCGACTCGGGGGCGGCCAACCGCCACCCGCGGCGGCGCGTGGCCCGAGGGCCGCCAATGATGTTTTTGGACGTTATTCAATGCCTTGATATTATTTTTGATGATGGATTGACGTAAATTGATCGTTAAGACCTAAATTCGTTACGTTTCGGTAATATGTCAAAATATGAATCGACGATCCGACCGTTGGATCGTCACCAAACTTTAGTATGTGGTAGTATGTAATATTTGAGGAATGTAGGAATTTGCGGATCAGGAATCCGTCGTACGGATCTTCCCGATTTGGAATTGTAAGTTTGTAAATAAAACGTTAACCACCACTTGGTTTTGGCAATTGGTGGAGATCCAACCGTTGGATCGTAACGAAACTTTGGGATATTGTTCTAGAAGCGTAATGTGGATTATTGGAAGTGACGGATCGAATATTCGTGATACGTATCTTCCAGATCGAATTCGTAGGGATGCGTTTATTATAAATTGCATATTCTCTCAGTACAGATTCTGAGACATGAATTGATATTTATTCTAGGCGGTGATCATTTGAGATCATTTGGGATATCTCGAGAGTCGTGCTAGGGGGCTGTAGCGTGGACTCCAGGTGAGTGGGCTTTTGTTTTCAGTATATATATATATATGTGACTGCCGTTTTTCCCAGAAACGTGATTTGAATGATTTATGAATTGAATTGCCATGTCATATGCCAATTATATTTTATAATTATGAGTATGATTTCATTCATTATGCTCCAGCGCTGTGGACGGCCAGGTAAGTCAGGTGAGTATGATAGTTAGTAGTTGAGATGATGATGGATTGTGATTTAGCTCATCACCTGCACCTCGGGTGTTTGTGCTCCGCCAGAGTAGGGCCTAGCCTTCACGTGATCGTTCACCTCACGCACCGTACGCTCACTTTGGATCCAAGGCAGGTGCCTAGCCTGTCGTACAGACCACTATAGGTGGTTCCGACTCGTAGGTGACCCGCGATTCTTCGCACAGCCTTCACGTGATCGTAGCACTAAGCGTAATATTATACACCTAGCCTGTCGTACAGACCACTATAGGTGGTTCCGACTCGTGTGCAGGATAATGATTGATAGTGATGGATTGTGATTGATGAGCTATAGATTCAGCCGTACAGGTCATTAGAGGTGACTCCGGCTGACATGATAGTATTGATGCATATTGATATATCTCACCTGCCTGATATTGTTTGCTTTTGAGTTGGTATATCGACATGGCTTATTTCTGAGATTTGATGATGAGTTTTGATTTTCGGACGATGTTTTAGTATATGAGTATATATACGTATTATTTTCTGGGAAATTATACTTGATTTACAGTGAGGGGTTATATACGGATTTTTTGAAATGGTTTTGAAAAGCTTTGTTTTTGCCCACTCACGTTTTCTGTTTTGCGCCCCTCCAGGTTAGCTGTTAAGGTTCGTATCGACGAGGATTATTGGCGAATCTCTGGTCTGGTGGCTACAGTTGAGGGTATAATTCTTGCCCGTTCTTCTGTATTTGCTTATGCTCTGAAGTCACGTGTGAGATGGGTTCGCTCCTGCTCACGAGCACACTCTGATGTTTAGGCACTTTTAGGTTTAAATTTATTCACATTTTTCCACATCACTACACTTTATGGCTTCGTCACCTTCCAGGTGTCGGCCAGCACAGCTCGACTTCAGTGTCCTAGTGGACTTTCTGGGTCGGGGTGTGTCAAGTAGATAAAACCCAAAAAATGGAAAGAAAAAAGATATTGAGGGAGGAAACGCTCGAGAAAATGCTAATTCGATAAAACTTCAAATGTATATTGATCATCCTTATGGAAGGAGAAGGAGAAGAGGAATATTATGGAAGAAGATTACTGGGCAAAATAACACAGGAAGAGAAAAAGAAATTAACGGTTGGGGAAATGAGAAGAAAAAAAGGAGATTTCAATCCCTAATCCTATAATTAAGGATAAGATTAACATTAATCACAAATTAAAAAAAACAGTAATTATTTAATTAGTCAATTTGAGGGTAAATTTGGTAAGAGAATACAAATAAGCTTATGTGGATAATGAATCACTAGACCTAACCCAAAATTTAAAACAAAATTGGACTATAACTAATAATGGCTCATAAAATTGGACTCATATTAAGTTTCCCCTATTTTTTAATAATAGTTTTAAACATATACATGATAAATTCCAATTATAATTAAACACTTGTATGATGTATGCATCTAGATTATTAATTATTTAAGAGAGAACTCTATTTGTCAAGCATGTATGCATTCATGAAATGTCACCTGCACCCTTGTTAAGTTAATTATTTATAACAAAAAAAAAACTTAAAAATATATTAACTAAAATGAAATTAACTTTCACCCCAGTCTTGATTTTTATATCTGAAATTTGAACATATGAAATCCTCATTGTCCAATAACTGTCACCTTTATCACTGAGAAAAAACAGATTACAAGCGAGTATAATTTTCTGTAGTAAATTTATTGTATATATGGATAAGTATCCTTTTAATGAAGCTTACATTACACAAACACTGGCATTAACATAATCCCAAGATCCATGCTTGATAACCACGAGAACTCACCAGAAATCATCGAAATCGACATCATGGAACCGCTGAGCTGTGCCCTTTTGCAATGTCGAATAAGTCATCCATATCTCCTCTTTCAATCCCAAACATACCAGTTTCCTTTTGCTCCTCTGTTGCTGGTGTTGCTGGAAGTGAAGGCATTTTCCATTGTGGTGACAGTAGAACAGCATTTGTTTGAAACTGCGTTTCAAGCCCAAAAATGTGATCATGTTTCTCTTGCTCCTCTGCCGGTGCTGGTAGTGATGGTGGTGCTAGCGGTGAAGGCATTTGCAATGGTGGTGCAAGCAAACAAAACATGTTGTCGAAGTTGCTGCTGATGCTCTTCTTGTTGCATTGATTTATGCAGCAATATCGGGAAATCTAAGTTCGTATAACTTGCAACCTTTCCAAAGTGATAGTTGCTGCTGATGCTTCTTGTTGCATTGATTTATGCAGCAATATCGGGAAATCTAAGTTCGTATAACTTGCAACCTTTCCAAAGTGATTGTTTAGGGTTGGTTGCCCATTTTTATAATTTGATGAAAAATGGTTTAATGCAAAACTTGACTCACTGCTTGATTGAGTAAAGCCCATTCCAACAATACCGATACTGTCCCCACTTTATCACCTGTCCAATTCTCAGGTGTGATGTTTTATCACAAAATGCCTCAGTATTAGCTTAGAGAGGGGTATTTCTATTTAAACTGCTTTCTCTTTGGCCCTTTGTCCGATGTGGGACAAACTGTGTTTCAACAGGTTCTGAAAATGACTTCTGATTTCTGCTTGACACGCTGTTGATGTAGTGGGTTGCCGGTGCGGAAAATGATTTGAGGAACTTCCTGGAAAGTTAAATGGTGATGATAGAAAACTTGATTCCATAGTTTCTCTGGCCTCCCTCTTTATTTCTTCTTGTTCCCACTTCAAGGAGAGGCGATACTTCTGCAAAAAATAACGCTTAATAAAGAAGTACCAAGCAAAGATATAATTTGTTGAAGTTTCTTGTTATATGAATTTGCAAAGAAGCAAACCTGCAAATGGCTTGAAACATTTGCTTTCCTCAGGCCGGGGACACTCATGTGCTGAAGTATTTTCTTTGGATGAGCACCTAAATCAAGAAACAAATTAGCTGCCATAGATTTAATGACACCAAAGAAAAAATAAAAATTCATCACAAAAACTGATATGAAGACCGCGGACGTGGGTGTAATCACATTGGCTAGAGTAATACGCTCCTGCCTATTACCCAAGTTCAAGTCCCCCTCTTCCGCAGTTTAGATTAGTTTAAAATAGAATATCTTTTGTACCGAGAAAAATATGAAGAGACTCTTACTATCAACTCCCATCAATTTAACAGCTTGCAAGAAATTCTTATTAAGCTCATTAGTCCAAACCATCTTTGGCTTCTTTTGGGTAAAAGTTGAATCAGAGTTATCTCCTCCCTCGTCTTTGTCCATCCACTGTGAATTTTTCCGTTTCAGCGATGTTCCTGATCTGCTTTTCTTTCTTCATGGATGATTCAATCTCCAAACCCTCACTTGATGTGTTCTCCTGTGGGAATTCACCACAGCTGTCCTCTGCAGTGACATCTATCACTGCATCTCTATTTTTGATGGTGAGGACTTGGTAACAACTGGTAATTTGGAAACTGCTCTCAGTTTTTCTAGGAGCTCATATTTATCCATGTCAGGCAACTGAACCTCGGTCAGAACAAGATGAAGCTCGTCTTCCTTCTTCTGAGCAATGGATAATGCATCACAAGCTCTTTTTGCTGTCAAAACTACTAGGAATTAAGAGTAAATTAAGTTGGAAACTATCAGGGAGAAAAATAATTAAAACTCAACAATCATACCAAATTCAACCAGAAAAAAAAAAAAAAAAAAAAGAGCGAGAAAAACGTTTGGTTTTCTGCCGGTTACCTTTATACCAGTGTTCTAAAAAAGGGCCTAGGCGGCGCCTAGCAACCGAGGTGATTTTGGGCAAATCGGGTGGAAAAATCGGATTGGGCCTAGGCGGGCTAGGCGGCGCCTAGGCGGTCTAGGTGGACTAGGCGGTCCTAGGCGGTCCTAGGCGTTCCTAGGCGGTCCTAGGCTATCCTAGGAGGTTTTTTTAAATATTTTTTTTAATTAATTGTGTGTTTTTTTTTTTGGTTTCATGGTAGTATACTTATGGAAATGGTGTATCTAATTTGCAAATGATGGATTTACTACAAGTTCATCCAATACTTATAGAAATAGTGTACCTAATTTGTATTTTATCATTATTTTATTATCTATACAAGTATAGTGTTTTTTTTTAGGTGTCAATATGCACTTATTTACCAGAAATACAAGAAATTTACCTAAATCCGCCTAGGCACCCGCCTAGGCGCTAGGCGCTTGCCCGCCGCCCGACTAGCGCCTAGTGTTTTTTAGAACCTTGCTTTATACCCATCTGACAAAGCATTCTTGCTAGTAAAGACAGACATGCTGAATCACCATCAACAGCCAAAACATTGACACCTTCAAGTACTCGAGTAGAGTTCTTCATAGATTCAAGCGAGGCGGCTTTCTCATCGTTCATGGCTTCGCGCAGTTGCTATAATCTTGAAAAAGAGAAAAGCGAAAAAGAACCCATAATTTGTGTATTGATTTCACTGATTGGAACTGGTTTTACAGTAGAAGTTTGAGTCTGAGTGTTGTAATTACATACCTGAAGAAACTAGTACTGTGTATGAGAAGTACTGTTAATTACAATGCCGAGGAGATAAACACCTTATTTCTTCAGCAAATCAAGTAAGTTGGGAATAGATTTGAGCATCCATAGCCATAGGTTTTCAAATGTTTTGAACAAGTAGCTATATAGGGAGACCAAATTTAAAAAAGATTGTAGCAATAATCATTAATTACTATAACAAAGTCAAATGTAAAGTTAGCATGATAATCATCTTTAGGAACAACTGCCATTTATAGAACAAGAAGGTCAAGGGCAACTAATGAATTTCCAAGTTTGAAGATTTTAAATTCTTTAACATACATGCGTTTTTTTTCTTCTTTCAGTTACCCTCCTTTTAAGGATTTGTTTTGACCACAAGGTCATGTACATTTCGATTCCTTTTATGGCATGTTTACTTACTTAGAATGAGGAAAGTCAAGAACAGAGTATGAAATGAACTACCTTCTTATTGCTCTTATTCCTAATTTTTTTGGTATTAAATTAATGAATTGTAACATGAAAACAACAAACTATTTGATTTTGTATGCTTATTAAACGCATGGCGCATGGGGAGTCAGGAATCAAAACAACATCTATTTCAAGTAAATAAACATGTCATTAGCAGAATACATGAGAATTGCGGTGCAATGCAATGAGTTGTAATGTACAATTGTGATTCTATATACGTTTGTCAAGAGCTAGAACTATTTTAATATTTATTTCAAGTAAATAAACATGTCATTAGCAACATAATTAATAATTTGGATGTTCTAACGTCATGATTTTGTATGCATTAGAAAAATCATGAGTCAGGAATCATAACGATTTCATCATCTATTCAACTAAATAAACATGTCAATAACAACATGATTAAGAATTTTGACAATCGTGTTATGTTACACGAAAACCTAAAAATCGATAGCATACACAATAATTTAAACAAAAAACCGAAATAGGACCCGCTCATAATGATCTAACGGAAACCCAAAATTCTATAAGAGCAACTCCATCGAGGGAGGTTGCTTGGGGGACAGGCCAGCAAACAGGGCCAAATTGCTGGGGGGATAGGGTCCAGCGTATGGGAGCTCGAGGGACGGGCGAGGCTCGAGCAGCAGGCCTGGCAAGGATTGCCAGCCCGAGAGCTCAAGGGCGACCTTTGGATTACGCCAGGTGCGTGCGTTTCACGCGCGCTTGGGTGAGCGTCTTCCGACAAAAAAAAGGCTGGGGCCCGCGACACTTTTTCTGCAATGTTACCGTTGGGGAGGCCACGTGGCTTCTCCATGTCCGTTGGATTGCAACAGCCATATTTTATGGACCGTTGGAAATCCAACGGTAAAAAAAATGTAAAAACCTCATTTAATTTCATCCATTTGATCTAAGATCAATGGCCCACGTTATTAGGCTTTGTAAATTAAAGAAAGGAAAAAACAGTTTAAAATTTTGAAATGTTACCGTTGTGTCACATAGCACAATCTGGAGTGTTGGAATTCAAATTTTTTTTAATCCAACGGCACATATTAATTAGGTGAATAAATTTTTAAAAAAAATGTAAAATTCGAAAAAAAAAAATTTGATTTTACTTTTCTATAAATACCTTCTCTTTATCTTCGACCTTACATGTGGCATGCCGTCATTCATTAAAAATCTGGTGAAAATCTATCCTCAAAGATTATAATCGGATTGTGACACGTGGCACGACGTGATTGGTTAAAATTTTTATCGGAAATTAATCACAAATAAATATATTTTCGGATAATGACATGTGGCGCAATGAGAACGATTAAAAATCTTATTGAAAATCCATCACCAATAATTGTCTTTGCGGATAATGACATGTGGCGCAACGAGAACGACTAAAAATCTTATCCGAAATTACAAATAAAATTATTTTGAATTATTTTATAAATAAAAAATATTAAAATTTTATTGCTATTGGCTTTTCAGATAATGACACGTGGCGCAACGAGAACGATTAAAAATCTTATCCAAAATTACAAATAAAATTATTATGTATTATTTTATAAATAAAAAAAGGACATATCTCATTTTTCTACTCTGATGTTTAGTGGTTTTCAACATTTAGTACATCAATTTTTTTTCATCTCAGAGTCATATCTAAAGTGCAAATTTTGGGATAGTCTCATACATCCGTTAGTCAAACTGTCAGTTCTCCCGTTAAGTGATGACGTGGAGCCCTGATTGGATGCCATGTGTCATTAAAAATATTTAAATAAAAATAATATTAAAAAATATTAAAAAATTATTTAAATAAAAATAATAATAATAATAATATTTCTTCTTCTTCTTCTGGGTTCGGTTTCTCTCTCTTTTTTTTTGTTTTTTTTTTCTTCTTCCTCCTCCTCCTCCTCTTACTTCTCCTTCTTATTCCTTCTTCTTCCTCTTTTTCCTTCTTCTTCCACTTCTTTTCTGGGTTTGGATGTTTTTTTTTCTTCTTCCTCCTCCTCCTCCTCCTCCTCCTCCTCCTCCTCCTTCTTCTTCTTCTTCTTCTTCCTCTTCTTCTGGGTTCGGTTTTTTTTTTCTTTTTCTTCTTTTCCTCCTTCTTCCTTCTTCTTCCTCTTCTTCTTCAGGGTTCGGTTGTTTTTTTTCTTTCTTTTCTTTCTTCTTCTTCTTCTTCTTCCTCCTTCTTCTTCTTCTTCTGGGTTCGGGTTTTTTTTTTCTTCTTCTTCTTCTTCTTCTTCCCCTCCTCCTCCTCCTCCTCCTCATCCTCCTCCTCCTCCTCCTCCTCCTTCTTCTTCTGGATTCTTCTTCTTCTTCTGCTCCTCCTCCTCCTCCTCCTCCTCCTCCTCCTCCTCCTCCTCCTCCTCCTCTTCTTCTTCTTCTTCTTCTTCTTCTTCTTCTTCTTCTTCTGCTCCTCCTCCTCCTCCTCCTCCTTCTTTTTCTCCTTCTTCTTCCTCCTTCTTCTGGGTTCGGATATTTTTTTTTCTTCTCTTCTTCTTGTTCTTCTTCTTCTTCTTCTTTGCAGGTGATTTTTTTTAATATTATTTTTATTTAAATAAATTTTTAATATTTTTTAATGACACGTGGCGTCCAATCAGGGCGCCACGTCATCACTTAACGGTAGAACTAACAGTTTGACTAACGAATGTATGAGACTGTCCCAAAATTTACACTTTAGGTATGACTCTGGGATGAAAAAAAATTGATGTACTAAATGTTGAAAACCACCAAATATGAGGGTAGTAAACTGTCTTTTGCCCATTAAAAAAATACTAATATTTTATTGCCAATTATCAGGGCTATTCAGTGCAGGGGTGGAGGTGCAAAAGGTGATTACTGTTCATTAAGGGCAGTTATTGTTCACTGGGTGGATTAAATAGTGAATAGCATGGGGAAAAGGGCTCCCACACTAGAACTGCTATAAGAAGGCAGGAAAATAAGGAGCACACTGCACACACAAAAGCCTATAGAAAAAAGCTAAAAAAGGAGAGCGCGACAAGCATTGTCTAGTTAAAACATAACATGTGTCCTAAACTCTTGGCCATGCAATGCCAATTGCAACACTTTTTTCATATCAAACTACAAGTCGCTTGAGATTTGATTTCACTATTTTAATATTTATTTTAAGTAAATAAACATGTCATTAGCAGCATAATTAATAATTTTGGGGATCTAACGTGTAGTCATGATTTTGTATGCATTAGAAAAATCACGAGTCAAGAATCTAAACGATTTCATCTTCTATTTCAAGTAAATAAACATGTCATTAACAAAATGATCAAAAATTTTGGCGTAACGCAATGGTATCTCTAGTGTACAGTTGTGTTATGTTACACAAAAACCTAAAGATAGGCGGCGCACACTCCTATGCAATGCCAATAACAACACTTTTTCCATATCAAACTACAAGTCGTTTGAGATTTGATTTCACTAGATGTCAATTGGAACTCGGAATTGACATCAACGTATGGATAATAAACCATCTGACTTGAGATAGCATTATAGCAAAACAAAGTGAGGTAGCTTTACAAAATTCCAAATAAACACACCAGAAGTCTTGCTTTGCTCGCTTAATGATGATGCAAAAACCCTAAATCCTATGTTAACCTAAACCCTAACTTTTTACAAAAAAAAAAAAAAAACAAAAAAACAAAAAATTACACATGATAAGCTCATGAGGGATAGAAGGGCTCACTCTTTACATCTTAAATTAATATTCCTAAATAGCTGCAGCAAGGGGCTCAAATCTGAAAATGCCTTAGTCAAACAAAAGACGGCGTCTCACAGATTTGGGCAGATTCAAACTCGATGGATTTCTCTTTTCTTTGCTAGTTTCAGCTATCTGAATATCAGTATCCTGGTTTAGGCCTTCCCCCGGCTCTGTCTCATGTTGTTTTTTGGCAGAACGGAAGAATTCTGTGATATTTAGCTGGACGCCTTTTGATCCTGCTGTTTCTGGCCTTCCACCGGTTGTTTTTCTTCTTTTCATTTCTTTCAGTTCCTGCAAGTTTCAGTGTTGTAAGATTTTGCTTAATTCATAGCAGGACACAATCATAATTTAGTGCCCAAAAAGAAAAGAAAAAAAAAAACCCTGCTGAGAGATGGAAACGAAACCATATATAAGAAAAAAGAACAATAAAAGAGAGAAATTACACCTTCTCCTGCAAAAATCTGTCAACTTCCTCCGGGAAAGCAGCATGCACAAGGTCCATATTTTCATCGGTCAACAAAAAGCTGCCCCCGCCACTCATGTCTGTTGTAGGAACATCAGACTCATCCAATGAACTAAAGGATTCATCAACCTCCAGAACATCATCTTGTTGTATATCCGACTCCTCCGAAGGGATTGGGTAACTTACACAACCCAATGTAGGTGTAGCTTTTTTCCACTTGATCACATAATACTGGTGCCCATATCTTATTTTCAAGCGATTTATGGAATTGAACTCATACTGCCCGTATAACAAACTTTTCACAGGATTTTTAGCCATTTCCCTCAAAAAAATGGTTGACAACATAGGCAGCATCCTCTGGCGAATATAAGACGGTTCCCACCGCTGATGATAAGTCAAGAACTCAATCAGCATCTCAGTCTTTGGACTTTCCCATGATATGCTAGGACCATCATTTTCTGTGCAAAAATTTTAAAAACACTGAAATTAGCAAGATACATTCACAAAACAACATATGCAAGAGAGAAACTCCATCTGAAAATCAAATGTTGTCTTGAGCTCTACTGGATCCATGCTATGTAAAAGAAATTGTTCTATATTTGTACCAAGTATAGGAAGAATGTCAAAAAAATACCATTGAAGTAACCATGGTTGTTGCACAAATACATTTCAATAATCTCATCATTGGGGAAATTTGGCACCAGTGCAATCTTGCTGAGAACTTTCAATCGCCAATTCTCGAGCTTCTTGAACTTCTTTTCTTTACGGTCCTACCATTACCATAAAATGCTTATACTTCAGGACAGATGCAGAAAACATTGCTAAATATTGTAACAGACACTATCTGTACTGAACTTATGATGGGGCCCACTATGTTGATATGTGATATAACATACTAGAAAGACTAGTATACCCATGGTGATACCTAAGTATCAGAGGGGAAAATCAATGTACCATATCACAGGAAGAGCAACTGCATTTGAACCCCTCTGACTTTTTCATGCAAACCTCACCAACTGCGTTGCTACAGAATTCACAGGAAGACTTGAAATGAGCTCTTTTGCTGCCGGGATGCCCACAAAAAGTACAATGAGAAAATTTTGTCTTTAATGGGCTGTCATCCAAACTGGGTACACTATCATCCACAGACTTCATACCAACTTGAAAGAGAGAAGCATCACCGTTGCCTATTTCACACAACCTACATGAAATGTGATCTTTATTTATTTATTTATTTTTATAAAACATTTTAAGCAAAAAAGAAACCATGTATAAAACCAATTAGTATCATACCTATATAATATCTCATCTTCACTAAACGTTTGGGCAAAACGAAGAGCTGTATCAAGCCCAATGCCTTGAACCCCATTTAAATCGTGGTCATTTCCAGCCAAAAGAGAGAGAGCAATTAAGCGGTTCCTCTTCAAACCAAGACCAGCTTCGATATCTGACATATAGTAACATTCAAATGGTTCCTGCATACCCAATGAGATTCTCTTAGTGCCTAAAATGATAATAAGGCATGAGAACTGGCAAGAGGAGATATGAGTTCAAAAGCATAAAAATTAAATATGAAAAAGTAGAAACAATTGCTCAAGCCGGAGATAGTTAAAACTTACTGAGACATTAATACTTACTTTGGAATTAGATCGAAAAGTTTTTATTACACATTTAGCCCCAAATAGGAACGCATCACTGTCAGATGTAATGCAAGCATCTACATGACCATCGGCATTTAACTGGGCACACAGTGCTTCAGCCTCTCCTTTTGCTTTTAAAACAGGCATCCCAAGAAGTTCAAGTAGTTCCTATAAAACCACCTTTAGTAAATAACTGATAAGCATTCCAAATGCCTCACCAACTAGCCAAAATTTGTCTATTTTGCATAAAGAAATATTTCATATTCTAACGGGATTAAACTGATCATAAAACTTCAGGGAAAAAAACTGAGCACAGAATTTCAAAAAGATGAACTGATGTTGAAAAAAAAAAAAAACAACCAAAGTATCGATATGCGTGGATACTCAGTCAAGTACTAGACCATGAGCAAACCAAAGGTTGCCATTTGGTACAAACAACACGTTGCACCAAAGTTCCAAAACAGTACTAAAAAATACAAACCACAGTTTTTATTTGATAACTGACCACACATTCTTGAATATACTTCGTAAACATGCTATTCCTCTCAGCTGAAACACCATTTTCAGCCACTGGCAAACTCGATGAATCAATACCAGAAGAACGAAAGAACCTTGCAATCCTCGCCTGAGACTTTAGAGGCGATGGAGTTCCGTCAAGCACAAAGACCGGAAATGCCCCAAACTGCATAAACACTGAACAATAATTAAGCTCTCTCTCAATTAAAAGCCTCCAACTTTATATACGCTAAGCAACAACAAAAATCGACACCGTCAAAATTGAAAGAAAAATTACTGGGATTAAGACAATTCATATCAATTAACCAACATTCAGTTTCAATTTTGAAGTAACCCCTCCGCATTTCCCAATCCATTAAACCAAAACACAAAAATTTAAAACCAAATTTCCAATTTTTTTTTTCTTCATTTCCTTCCAAATTTCCAATCAATAAAACATACCTTTTAAAAATTTTGAATGAAAGATTATATAAAAAACTAAAATCCCAATTCCAAATAAACCCAACTTTTGTTTATGAAAGCAATCAGAAAATGCAAGCGGACAAACAAAATACTGAACCTTGGAGAAGAGATTGATGGTACGGAAGAAGGTGAGCCTGAGGTGGGGACTTCGTGCGCGGTCCTTGATGGCGGCTTCGTGCTGTACGATCCAAAAGGAGAGGTCCACAGCAACCCGCTTGTTCCTTAAGAAATCAAAACCCTCGTTTCGGGCGTAGGGTTTTAGCAAGTCCCAGAATTTACCCCCGACTCCCATTGCTTTTGGAATTTGCAAATATGGGTCTGAGAGAAGTGAAGCCGCAGAGTTGGCTTACATATTCATCGTACTAATTACCGAGTGAGAAGGACGAAGAAGATGAAAGAATCAGAAGAAGAATATGTGTCGTTTGGTTCTGCACCGTTGGCGTTGGGTCGGGTTTCAATTCGGGCGGGGTGAATTTGGGTTGGACTATGGTTTTATGAATTTATCAATAGCATATTTACATGTGGCCATATGTGAATATAGCCGTTGATGGTTGGGTAAACTATAAATTACTATATTATGTAATTTACAAAATATAATTCAAATATATTATTTTTCTAACACTACCCTTTACGTATTAGGAATGTGAAAACTAAAAGATGAAATTGGCATCAACTACTCTCTTATGTCATCTCATTCATAGTTTGAGTGTATTGGATTTCTTTTGCCTTTTTAGCCAAAATGATATTTGATATTAGCTTAACTTCTTATTTTGGTTTTTAAGATTTGAAGTCGATAGAATAAAATAAAACTACCGTCTCAAAAATAAAGTGAAAATTAACGAGCAAACATAAATTAAGTTAATTGATTATGGTTGTCCACTTAAACTCAAGTTTGGATTAATATCGCTTTGTAAAAAATAGCGGAGTGTAGATTAATATTTAACCAAACAAATGAAAAGAAAGGGTAGAAGAAAAAGGAAAAGTTCGAATTTAATCAAAACGAAAATTGGAATGCGGTGAAGGTGGATCGAACACCTGACCTTCAGATCTTCAGTCTGACGCTCTCCCAACTGAGCTATCCCCGCAGATGAACTGTGCTTGAGTTCAATAGATATTTACTAAGATATATTAGTTAATTATATGGGGTATTTGTGTCATTGACCAAACGTAAACAACATCTTTATTTGAGTTACTTGACATTCACTGTGTAGGAGTCCTAGTGTCCAACACAAATCATAGAAGCAGAACAAAACAAATACAATGCTTTCCAAAATTCGATGGTTTTGCAGCTTTCGAGGATAACAAATTATAAATAAGAAGAGAGGAACCAAGAGGTTTTTTAGGATGTGCTAGCTAGTATCTTGTACAAATTGTTGAGTTACTTGACATTCACTGTGTAGGAGTCCTAGTGTCCAACACAAATCATAGAAGCAGAACAAAACAAATACAATGCTTTCCAAAATTCGATGGTTTTGCAGCTTTCGAGGATAACAAATTATAAATAAGAAGAGAGGAACCAAGAGGTTTTTTAGGATGTGCTAGCTAGTATCTTGTACAAATTGTTAAATGTAGTCAAATTAGAGTGCATTTTTGCTCCACACTCAAGTGGTGAAAATGCTTACCACACTATTTATCATCGTTAAATGAGTTTGAATTTTGAGATTTGTGCATATATACTACACGAATCTCGAAATTCAAATTCATTTAACGGCTATAAATAAAGTAGTGAGCATATACCATAATCTATGGTGGTGAGCAAAAATACTTCCAACTTAACTGAGATATTTTATTTTAAACTACCTCAAGTATGAGTTGAATCACAATCTCGTACCTTATGTTTTAAACATTGCAGTATCATACCTCAACTTATGAATTCGTTGCAATGTAAGATCTCCGTTAAATTTTCTGTCAATTTGGCTGTTAAATGATGATGTGGCGGGAACATGGCCCGTTCATCTGCCAAGTGGAATAAATTAATATTTTTATTTAACAATTTAAATTAATTAAAAAAAATCTCTCTTCTTCGTTTTTCCCCAGAACCTGTTCGTCCTTCCCTCCTCTCTGACCATCGTTGGTGTTGACTTGTATAGTTTCCTATAATTTAGAATTTAATCTAGGAAAAATCTCTTTGTAATCTCTTATAATTATTCTTCCCTATTTGGTTAGGATTAAGATTGTATATTATACCTCTTCCTGAGAAGA
Source organism: Crataegus laevigata (assembly GCA_963580275.1). Classification (NCBI taxonomy): domain Eukaryota; kingdom Viridiplantae; phylum Streptophyta; class Magnoliopsida; order Rosales; family Rosaceae; genus Crataegus; species Crataegus laevigata. Next base: position 19,883,491 of record OY756947.1, on the reverse strand, counting down.
ATAAACATATCATTCAAAGCATTCTTTTCTTGGTAGCAGAGCCTAGGTTAAGGGAAAAAAAACAAGAAGCCACGCATTATGCGCATTGCGCACCAGTTGTGCTGCGCCGTCCGACCAACGAGAGACGTCTTTATTGCTGACCCGAGTCCACCGCGCCGATCCTGTCATGATCCATTGCTGTATCATGCCCAGATCGAAGCTCGTGTGCCCCATAACTCACGAACTGACATTGAATCACCGCTGTTGCAATACCGACACCAACCCAATTGTCAATATGCTGCTTTTACTGCTGAATCGATGGGAAAACATCTCCTGAAATCATTGCTGCACAAACCAATCTAACTGAAATCAATTTGACTCACGTCACCATCTTGATCTAAATCAATTTGAACCCTTCCCATTTGCACTTACCGTACCTTCATCACCGCTACCGCATCTGACTCACCCCAAAATCCATCGCACCATTTGCACCGTACCGCCATCATCACACTGACTTAAAACTCGCTCGAACCACCGTTGCATCTCGTTGGAGAAAGACAACCTGTTCGAAATTACACTCGCACCTGATCTGCATCGCTGCTCTTGCTCTTTCACGTTTTCCCAGAAACATGCACCACATCATCACCATCTACTCCATTTGATTTGATCCACGATCAATCTGCCCTTCTCGCACCGTGAACCTAGAAGAAAAGGGGAAAAAGGAAAAAAAAGGAGAAAAAAAAAAGAAGAAAAGAAAGGAAAAAACAAACATAGAGGTTTGGTTTTTAGTATTTTAGGCCCACGTAGCTTTTAGCATATTTTGGGTTGTTTTGAGTTTTTGAGGCCAAACATTTTTATTGGAGACTTTTTCAAATTCCTTGGCAGATTTGTTTTACTAAGGTTGTCCCACCTTTCACTTGAAGCCACACCATTCACCTTTCTTTAAGCTACAGTTTAATGGCTTGCAATGAGATCCAACTAAAAGAAGATATTCCAACTCTCGGTTGGTTCTACCGTGTACCCAACAAGTGCTCTCACTGTGGTTTGAAAGGGCATTCAAAAGATCGTTGTTTCAAACTTATTGGCTATCCTGTTAATTGGAACAAGACTCATGATCCTTAGTGTAATAAGTTGCATGCATTGATTGCTGAAACTAAGGTACATTCTAAACATACAGGTAATGATGGTAAGTGATGCGGGAGGTAGACTTGGAGAGAACAATTTGAAACCATTAATATGCTTTGGAATAACAAAGGTTTTGTAGTTTAATTACTTAGGAATTTGTTAAGCTATTTTGGGAGTTTTAAGGGTATCATGGAGCTTAAAGTCTATTAATTTGTAAATGCTTATAAATATTGTACTAGAAAGCTTTGAATGGTAGACTGGAATGAATTAAAATATATTTGCTTAGTACAATCGAAGGGAGTTGTTTCTCCTTCTAAAATTAAGCATTTGGCATGTTCGTGTGAGCAAATCCACGATTAGCAATGTCGAGCGAGCTCCGTTGCCCCTAGTTGAGCGAATCCCAAGTTATCTATCCCTCTCGAGACCTTTGGCTTCTCCTGCATCAACTGGCATCAAATCAGATTTTTATCTGAAATCCTGGTGGTAGTGCTGCGCACATCATTTGTGTTCGTCCTCAAAATCAACTCAGTTCTCGTGACTTTTATCTAAAGAGTCATATATGATTGGAAAGTTGTGGAAGTCTAGTTTCCAACGCAACAAACCGTGCATCAAACTGAATTTTGTATATGCAAATATCGACAAAACACCACAAAACATCAGTGATGTCGCGAAAATAAAATCAGTTCTCTTGCGGGTCAGTTTTCGATTTAGTTAAGTATTTCTTGACCTTCATGCCATATATCATTTGAAAGCCCTTCTAGTCTAGTTTCTAAATTCTCAAGCGATTCCTCAATCTGTTATTTCTACAATACAATATCTTCAATTTACTAAAACATGTTGCTGCCTTCAATAAATGAGGTTTGATGGGTTCTAGAAATACCTGTCTTTGATTTTTTAGGTGACGATTTGTTGTAAGATTTTGATCATTGTCCAGATGGTTCATGTAAGATTTGTTGTGCATGTAATGAGGTTGAAAAACATTCCAACATGGAGTTTGGCACGAAAGGGGAACATACAAAAGGCAGTGATGTAATCGATAACTTTGCCGAATAGGATTCCGCCCCTGTTTATGATCAATACAAAGGCGATGAAGATGTGGTTAAAGAGTTCCATGGACAACTATATAATGGAGTACAAGCTCTTAATATTCGTAGCATTCATGATCCTTTTTGGGACAGTTTCATTGCTCTATGAGAGATGAGCTCTTTGATAGAAGAACTTTTCAACACGATTTGAATTCTCTCGGCTCATTTGAAGAAGTGATTTGGAAGCACTATTCCAAGGTGATTATTTTCACGAAGAAACGATTAATGTGTGCATGGTCTATAGGAACTTGAAAAATTTTGGTTCTAAATTGAGTATTGTGGAACATCTTAGTTGGACATCCAAAAGATCGAGGAAAAAATAAATAAATAAAAGAGGTCAATTGAAAATCGATGACAAGTTTTTTTCGAGAAAAAGAGAATGATGCGGGAGGTAGACTTGGAGAAAACAATTTGAAAACATTAATATGCTTTGGAATAACTAAGGTTTTGTATTTTAATTACTTAGGAATTTGTTAAGCTATTTTGGGAGTTGTAAGGGTGTCATGGAAACTTAAAGTGTATTAATTTGTAAACACTTATAAATATTGTACTACAAAGCTTTGAATGGTAGACTGGAATGAATTAAAATATATTTGCCTAGTGCAATCGAAGGGAGTTGTTTCTCCTTCTAAAATCAAGCATTTGGCATGGTCGTGTGAGCGAATCCACGATTAGCAACGTCGAGCGAGCTCTGTTGCCTCTGGTTGAGCGAATCTCAGGTTATTTATCCTCATCTCCTTGAGACCTTTGGCTTCTCTTGCATTAGTAAGGCTTTAAAGGTTTCTGCATTTGTTACAAATAATACATGGATAATTGATTATGGTGCTATTGAACATATGACTTGTAATTCTAGACAGGTGCAACCCCTAAAACCATCCCCCAAAACTGTTGTGAGTGTTGCCAATGGTAATGTTTCCTCCATTATCAGGGAAGGTGATGTCTCACTTTTTTGATACCCTAAATCTTGATTCTGTACTTGTTCATTCTCTTGACTATAATTTATTATCTATTGCTTAAATAACTGTCACCTTAAGTTGTCTTTTGATTTTTTGGCCTTCTTTTTGTGTTTTTAAGGACATTCAAACTCGCAAGATGATTGGCTATGGTATTAGGAAGGGAAAACTTTACTATTTGGAGTTGACATCTAATAGTTCCCGACTGTTGACTCAAGCTCTTGTAGTGGAAGGAAATCCGGGGGATAGGAATAAAGCTTCGGAGATTTGGTTGTGGCATCGTCGACTTGGACATGCTTCATTCGGCTATCTGCGGAGGTTGTTTCCTAGCTTATTTGTTAAGATGATATTTCTATCTTTAACTGTGGTGTTTGTGAAATGGCTAAAAGTACTTCGTTTCCACCTAGCTTGAATAAAAGTTTAATCTCGTTTGTGATAATTCATTCTGATGTTTGGGGACCATTTAAAACTGCTACACTTGGTGGTGGTCATTGGTTTGTTACTTTGATTGATGATTGCACACGTATGACTTGGGTTTGTTTGATGAAGTCCAAAAGTGAAGTTACTTCTATGTTTTAGCAGTTTTGCAAAATGGTACCAGTACAATATAAGTCACAAATACAAGTTCTCAGGAGTGAGAATGGCGGCGAATATGTAAACTCTGAAGTTCATGCCTTTGTTGATCATATTGTATTGTTCATCAGACTACATGTCCATATACTCCACAACAAAATGGTGTTGCAGAACGCAAGAATCGTCAGCTTCTAGAGGTTGTTCGTGCTTATTTGCTCAAGGCGCATCTCTAGTTATCCTTTTGGGGAAAAACTCTCACCTCATCTGCGTATCTCATGAATCGTGTTCTATCCCGATCAATCGACTTTCAGACACCGCTCCAGACTCTGTCTTCATATGTTGATGCTTCTACAGTTCCTAATCTTCCACCTCACGTGTTTGGCTGTGTGACCTTTATTCATCTTCATAAACAGTAGAGAAGTAAGCTTGAACTTCGGGCTTTACGGTGTGTGTTTGTGGGATATGCCTTAAATCAAAAGAGGTATTGTTGTTATCACCCTTTGATGAAAAAATTGTTTGTCGCTGTGGATGTGGCGTTTCATGAGAATGATATGTACTTTGCCAATCCAGAGTCTTCACTTCAGGGGAGAATCAGACATAAGTTCAAACTCTTGATTATACTATTCCAGATATAGATAGTGTAAATGATTTGGATGTAAGTGGTGATGTCTTGGAAATAAGTGGTAATTATTCACATGAAAACAATGATGTGAATGAATTGGAACTAAGTGGTAATATCTTGGAGATAAGTGGTGATCATTCACATGGAAACAATGTTGAAAACCTTGAAAAGGACAAGTTGACATTGCCGGATAAATCACTACATGATAACTCACTGCCAGTTTCTTCACCACCAGATAGTCATGTGTCGCCAATAACCATTATCAATCACCATCGATCCCGGATGCACCACCACCACATCGTCTCCCTCATCACGTCAACCGAGGTATTCCTAAACTTACTTATGAAGGCGGCTAAATGTAAAACTAAGTATCTAGTAAGCCCAACCCTAAGTCTAATGTGTTATACTCGTTAAGTAATTATGTGTGTACTAGTCACCTGTTAGAATTAAACAAGTCATTTGTACATCAATTATCTACTGTATCTATTCATAACAGTGTGCATGAGGCTTTAGTTGATCCACGTTGGCAAGCGGTAATGAATGAAGAGTTAAAGTCTTTGAAGAAGAATGCTACATGGGAGATCACAGACTTGCCAGCTAGCAAGAAACCTGTGGGATGCAAATGGGTCTATACAGTGAAGTACAAAGTTGATGGAACGGTGAATCGTTTCAAGGCAAGACTAGTAGCAAAAGGATACACTCAAGAATATGGAATTGATATACAAATACATTTACCTATGTGGCCAAGATCAATACAGTCCATGTTTTGTTGTCCTTGGCTACAAATCTTAATTGGCCATTACAACAGTTTGATGTGAAGAATGTCTTCTTGCAAAGGGATTTGACAGAAAAAATTTATATGGAACTCTCACCAAGGAGTAACGTTCCAGATATGCATAGACAAAATGTGTGCAAGCTTCGAAAATCATTGTATGGGTTGCAGCAATCTCCAAAAGCGTGGTTCAGTAGATTTTCCAAGTCTATGAGAGCATTTGGATATAAACAAAGTAACTGTGATCACACGCTGTTCTTGAAACGTCATAATGGAAAGCTTACAACACTTATTGTATATGTGGATGACATGGTAGTTATCGGTAATGATCCGGATAAGCGTGTAGCCTTGCAGAAATATTTAAGTACAGAATTCGAGATGAAAGATCTTAGATCTCTGAAATATTTTCTCAAGATTGAGGTATCAAAAAGCAAGTCAGGAATCTTCCTGCCACAGAGAAAGTGTATTCTTGACCTGTTAAAATAAATTGGCATGTCAGTATGCAAACCCGTGACTACTCCATTGGCAGAAGGAATGAAGTTGAGCATTGATCTAAACCAAGTACCGGTAGATAAAGGGAGGTATCAACGGTTAGTAGGAATATTAATGTATTTGGCATATACTAGACCAGATCTTGCTTGTGCCTTGAGTGTCGTTAGTCAATATATGCATGATCCAGAAAAACAACACATGAATGCAGTTATGAGAATATTGAGTTATTTGAAAGGAAGTCTAGGGAAAGGGATTTTATTTAAGAAGAATGGTCATTTTAGTATTGAAGGTTATATGGATGTTGATTGTGCCGGTTCAAGTGATGATAGGTGCTCAACATCAAGTTACTTCACCTTTGTTGGTGGAAATCTGGTTACTTGGAGAAGCGAAAAGTAGAGAGTAGTAACAAGGTCAATTGCAGAAGCAGAATACATAAGTATTGCCCTTGGTATTTGTGAGATTTTATGGCTTAAACTACTACTACAAGATTTGGGTGTCAAACATAGTCAACCAATGAAGTTGTTTTGTGATAATAAGGTTGCTCGCGATATTGCTCATAATCCAGTGCAACATGATAGAACTAAACATGTAGAGGTTGACATGCTCTTTATTAAAGAAAAGCTAGAAGGTAAAATAATTGAAGTGCTTCTAATCAAAACGGAAGATCAAATAACTGATATTCTCACCAAAGCAGTTTCTAGTGAAAAGTTCTCTAAGTTTCTAGACAAGTTAGGCATGTATAACATATGTGCACCAACTTAAGGGGGAGTGTTGACTTGTACAGTTTCCTATAATTTAGAATTTTCTAGTTTAGGATGGATCCCGTGTAATCTGGGAGAAATCTCTTTGTAATCTCATGTAATTATTCTTCCCTATTTAGTTAGGATTAAGATTGTATATTATACCTCTTCCTGAGAAGAATAAACATATCATTCAAAGCATTCTCTTCTGTATGCATCCAACCAGATACTCCCCGAAGGTTGTGTCATCATTGTCGGAGGAAGAAAAGCCTTCTCCTATGAGTTTTACCCCAAGAAAAACAATGAATTGCACGACAAAATGTTATACTTTCAGTTCTTGGCGGAAACCGACGACCATAGCTAGGAGAAAAATCTTTACCCATTCTTGCACCTTTTGCCTGACAACAACCTCTCCATCTTCGCAAATAACCGGTCATTACAATAGCAACCAGATCGTTAAGGAGCCCCTAGGTATGCCCCTCACCATTAAGCAAAACTACCCAGTATGGGGTCCTCCGTCTTCCCCTTACTCAAAATGAACGGGCTCTCAAATCATTTGGCAACAATTGTTTCCTCCTAAAAACTGCTAATAAATTGGGAAATTTGGAGATTTCAGCCAAAGGTATGAAGAGGTTATGGGGAGAGGGGATGGGAGGAAGAACTGGTTTTGGGGAAAAAAAAAAAGAGATTTTTGTTAGGGGAAGAAGAACAGGGGGTTCTGTGGAAAAAGGAAGAAGGGAGATTTTTTTTTGTTTTTTTAATTAATGTAAATTGTTAAATAAAAATTGTTAATTTATTATTATTTTATTTCACTTGAGAAATAAGTGGGACCCGTTCCTAACCCGTCATCATTTAATAGCCAAATTGACAGAAAATTTAACAAATGACTGACATTCCAACGAATTCATAAATTGAGGTATGACATTGCAATGTTTAAAGGTATGAGATTCTGATTCGATCCATAATTGAGGTAGTTTTGTATAATTTACCCTTTTAAGTTCAATTTTCATAAATGAATGACGACTTCGACACTAATTATTACTGGTCTAACCCCACACGCTATACTACTATATTAAAAGAAAAATGTCGAATCATTTTGCTATACTCCTCCTTAAATTAAACATAACAAAGAAAATATACGCAAAACAGTGAAAAATAATGTTTTAAAACATCAATAACAATTTCCTATTAATATATATATATATATATATATATATATATATATTTTATTATGATGGGGAGAGTTCGAAACTAATACAATAATTTGAGGGAGAATTTTGAATCTGTGACGCATGAGTAGAAACCCAACACCCTATCCGTTAGAATATTGAACCACATGCAAATCAAGTTTTGGATACTATGAATTTAAATTGATAATCTTAAAAAACCAACAAAGAAAACGGCGAGGATGCCTGCATTGGACTTGTGTCTTGTAACATACATTTAGACAAGGAAACAAATTCATAACTCATGAAGGGCGAGGCATTGAAAACTAACAAAGTCATAAACTCAACTCAACTCTTAATATACGTCATGGATTTTATGCAACAAATTAAAAAGTGAGAAGTCTTAAGTTCGATTTTTGCTAAAAGTGAAGTTGAACCACATTACTATAGCAAGACTTAACCTACTTCTTCACCCTCTTAGTGTAGGTACTATCGCTTGTTAAAAAAAATACAAATGTAAACTCTCATTAAATGGATTATGTAGGATATTTATGTCTGTTTATTAATTGGTGTTGCCGTTAGACCAGTGATTCCTCAATTCATCAGGCAATTGATTTCCTTATTCAATTAGGAGCATTTGTGTAGTTTGACAGGAAAGCCACTCCAATATATAAAGGTGGCTATGTCTCTCACATTGTAACACGGTAAAGATATTTTCTAATAGAATTATCTCATCCTCTCTCAAATTATGTTCCTCTACAACACGTTATTAGTACTTTTACTCTTACCCGAATCAAAACCTACAGTTTGGTTTTTCTCACCTTTTGGCCACAAAGTTTCAGTTTCTCTAAATTTTGAAGTAGGATCAGTTTTTATTTTTGAAGTAAGTATTTCGTTTCATGATTTCAAGTTCATGCCAAATCCATAATTATACGGTTAAAAATCTCATGAACCATAAACCTGATTATCATATTTTATTATTGCTTATGTGATATTTCTTTTGTTTATCATATATCGTTTCATTTTTGCCACAATACAAAAAATCACCATGATGCATATTCCCCTTTAACTAATTTTATGCATATTAAGCCAAAAACGATTATTTGTGAGTTTTCATTATAAACATGTTTATATCATATAAAGGCCAAAGTGATGCCTCAATCCCCATTGCCAAAACCCTAGCAATTTTGTTGTTAGTGGGCTACCAAAAATAAGCCCAACCCAACACCCATTAATGTCCATGTGCAATCCAGTCGAATGCTCAAATTGGCTTTCCAGTTGACAAGCCCAACCCGTGTTCTAGTCGAATACAAAACTTATATTCCAGTCTAATGCACAATTTTTGGTTTCCAGTCGAAAGCTCAATTCACTTCTAATCAAAGCCCAATTCCATATTCCTGTCCAATATTCGAGTAAGAGCTCAAACAATTCATTCAAGTGGCATGAATTGAATAGTTTTGTTTTAAGTTTCAAGCTCACTTGACCTTACAAATTCTAAGTCAAGAAGCAACAAAACCCGAGACCAATTGGATACACTAACCATGCCTCACTATGAGTTTGCATCTTTGGTCCAAGCTCACACCTATAAGCTCTTATTCACCAAATACAAACCCAAAGTTTTCTTGCAAAACAAACCTTTAATCTAGTTTTTACCTTCATTTTGATTAAACCTGAAGTTTTAATCCACCTCTTTTTCTACCTCTTTTCTTGTAGAAAAGATATCAAACTTGAACAAGTTTCACCGCTCTCGATATCTCTGGCTAGTGAGCTATCTGTTGCCAATGAGTCCTAGAAAGCTAAGGCCTTCATTTTCATCTAGAAGCACGTGGCAGAAGTCCTGAAAATTGAATTTCTAGCTGAATATGACTCGAAGTCCTTAATGGGAAGCTTTAGTAGATTGCTTTAATCACCAGAAACTAATTGGCACAATCTTTGCTTCTAGAACTTTAAGACTATCGATGAGTATGTCGTCAAAGTATGTCGAATCTGGTCGATTCTAAAGTTTTGTGGTCAGAAACTCACTAATTCTGACCTACGGGATAAGACATATTCCACCTTTAGCGCCTTAACATTGTGCTAGAGTAGCAGTACAGAGAGCGAAACTATCAAAGGTTCTCAAACCTCACAGCAGTTCTAGTTTAAGCTGAGAAGAACAACTTGCTAATGCAAAATTGTGACTCTCGAGTCTCGACTTACTAGTTCCATTGCTATTCCATTTCTAGAAATCAATGCGAATGTTTCCAAGGGAAGAAAAGGAACTGAGTCAATGAAAAGTGCTAGTCATCCTAAGGTCTAAAAAACAATAAGAGAAGACACAAGTACAGTTTAAACTAAAGATCCCAATCTCTTAAGAAGTCTAGGAACAACAACAATAAGGCTAGTCATCATGAACCAAAGAACAAGCTGAATCTTCATCCACTGTGGTAGAATAAATCAATGGGCTCACACCTGTAGTGCACCTGCCAATGTTGTTGATCACTATCATAATCGTCATCAAAATGAAGCCAACCTCGTCCAGCATGAAAATATGAAAACTAAAGCTATCCAGAATGACACAACTTTAGTCTTTTCAATTTTTATGGAGCAAGATGGCTACACAATTGAGTCCTAAACTCTTTTCTCTTTTCCAAAGAATTGACTTAAGCGTCGAAGATCCATTGGCCAAACTCCCCCCCCCCTTCTTTTTAATTCCATAGGCTCGTGGCTTTAGTCTTTGATCAAAGGTGTTTAATTGTTTTGTAGGTATAAATTCGTCATGACTGAAGACAGTGGATTTTTGTTACCACAATAACCACTAGTGTAAATATTTTAATTGATGATTGGGTCCATTCATTGTATTCTTCTAGGGTCAAGGAGTGTTATTGTAAAAAAATTAATAAAATAATCATTAAATCGTGATGATACATTTCTAATTGCCAAAGGATTTTGTCTCATTACCCAGTCCTGGAAACTTGCATATTGGTGATTTTTGGCATATGAAATCTCTGAGTATATACCAACTACATTGACAGTTTGATTGTTAAAGTTAATTTCAGAGACTGCAATAATCATCGAAGGAATTGAATATGCAAAGTATCCCTCACCTTTGCCCGACAAAATCTCCACTTTGTTCGACGAACTGTAAAACCTAATATTTTCCCTTGACACAAAATATTTGCCCGATGAAGTTCCCATCGAATGTTGTCACCTAAAGTCTCTGAAAAAAAAAAAAAAACCAAAATGTTAACCACTTTTGCTCAATAAATTATTTTATTCTGCCAGGATAAGTAGCCTGACGAAATTTGTTTCATTAGGCAAATGGTAACTTCTAGTAGTGCGTGTCAAACAAATCAACGGTTCATCATGAAGATGCTAATTGTTACCCAAACCGTTGTTTAGTTTGACACATATAAATGGCTAAACAATTTCCAATTCAAATAATTTTGGTAGATTTAGTATTTAGATTGACACGCCCCGACCCCGATGTCCTGTAGACATCGGGGTGGTCACGTGCTGGCCGACACCCGAAGGGTGACGAAAGCCATTTGGAAGGTATAAAAACGAGAATTAAGAATTTAAATTACACATTTAATAGATATTTCAGGAACGTGTTCAGAACATACATCTAATTTGAATTAATACAAGAAAGAACATAAAGTCGAATACACAGAAAAGTAGGTCCTACACCGAGAGGACTCGAAGATGCCAGTGCGGAAGCGCCTCGACGCCGGGATTGTATGCCTCGAATCTAGGCCCTGAAGGGGGCGCAAAACAAAGGTGAGTGGACCAATTTGATATACATATAAGAAAACAGTTATCAACGTACTATCCCCCAGGTTTGATGAAAACACAATTATATCATGATAAACATAGGTTTTCTGAACCTAGAATGCCGTGCAATATCTCATGTCCTAATTCATCATGCAATATCTCAATTCATAACTCATATATCGTAATAATTCCTAATGTCAAAAGTCCACATATATCCCTCCAGGCCCTATGCCATCTCCCCGTCTCTGAGCATACAGTCAGAGGAAATATCACTTCAGGCCCTATGCCAGCTTCCCGTCTCTGTGCTCAACAGCCAGAGGAAAACACACTCCAGGCCCTATGCCAATACTATAAACCGTCGCCCGGGATGGACCGGAGCCTTATCCCTACATCCCGTGGCGGAAACGTGGACATAAACCGTCGTCCGGGATGGACCGGAACCTTATCCCTACATCCCTCAGCGGTACTATCATAACTATCGCATATACTTTCATACACGAGTATCGTCATGCATCATTCATATACTATCATGCTTTTCATACATGCAATTCTACAATTAAAACATGTATTTTTAGAAGGGGTCCACTCACAGTACTGAGCCATCCAACGCTGCGCTGCTAGCGAACATAGAGAGCCGCACTAGTTGCCCCTAAGCACATAAAGGGTACAACTCAGTCAAACTCTATTCAAACGAATTTATTTGGGAAAACGGACCTCAAAAACAGGTCCAGGACGTCCGAATTAGCCTAGGAGGGGTCCCGGACGGAACCCGAAAAAGTCAACCGAGAAAGTCAACGTTGACCGTTGACTGGTCAAAGTCAAAGTCAACTGTCAACGGTCAAGGTCAACGGTCAACGTTGACCGGGTCAACGGGTCAACGGGTCAGGGTCAACGGGTCAACGGGTCAGGGTCAACGGGTCAGTCAACCCGGGTCGGGTCAGGGTCCACGGGTCAACCCACGGGTCTGGGCTAGGGTTTGGGTTGCAAGGGTTTGGGCTTGGGTTTTAACCCAATAGGGTTTGGGCTTGGGTAATTGACCCAAAAAGGGTCTTGGGTTTTGGGGTTGAAGCACACGGGCCCAAAGGCCCTTTTCTTCTCACGGCCCGAAGGCCAACCCTAAAAGGGTTTTGGGTTTTAACTAAACGGGCCAGAGGCCCCAAATTTTCTAAGGCCCGAGGCCTTAATGATTTATATAACAAAAGAATAAAAGGCAGCGGGCCACCCTACCGGGCTGGGTCCTAAACGGGCCTAAAGCCCGAAGTTCTAAAAACGGCCCAAAGGCCCAATTAACAAAATAACTAATTAAATTAAAAACTAAACTAATTGGGTTGGGTTGCTACGGGCCTAAGGCCCAAAAGGTTTGGGTTGGGTTATGGCCCAAAGGGCCTGGCTTTTCAGGCGGCCTGAGAGGCCTGGGTTTGAACGGAGGGGAACACCGGAGCTTCCCAGCTCCGGCCAACAACAACGCGAGTTCCAGGCCCCGATTTCCATACTAAAACGAAGAAGAGAAAGAGAGAAAGAAGTTTATACCTTCCTCTTGCCGTGAATCGACCGGTGCTAGTCGGAAATCCCTTCGACCCGCACGGGTTCGCCGGAAAAACGAGTGAGTGCACCCGAGTGTCAATCGCCACCAAAACCTTCGAAAACATCACAATTTACCTCCATTTTCTAACCCAAACACAGAATGAAGAAAAAGGGAGGACGATCGAGCTTACCTCGTCGGGGAAATTCGAAGGGGACGCCGGGAGTTCTCTGGGTCTTCTCCGTTTGTCACGGTGGCGCTGCGCGGGAGGGAGAGAGGGACGAGACGAGAGAGAGGGGATGAGGGTGCGTGCGTTCGTTCGATGGCGAGGTCGAGTGAGAGAGATAGGGAGAGAGGGTTACGGGAGAGTGGGGGTCTCGGAGAGAAGAGAGGGGGGTTCGAGAGGGCGAGAGAGGACAGAGAGGAGAGGGACAGAAATGAGAGAGAGGACTCGGGGGGACGAACCGGGTGGGCCCATCGGGCTCACCATTTAAGAACAAAAACAATTAAAAATAGAAATAAAAGGGAAATAGGGTTTAGGGACCAAAATGAACATTTTGAAAAACGTTAGGGATTAAATTATATAACTGAAAACGGTTTGGGGTTTAATTTCCAGGATTAAAGATAAAATCGAGGGGCGAGCGTGTCAATTCTACCCTCCTTACAAAAAAATTTCGACCCCGAAATTTAAAATCACTAGTAAGTTAAAATACTCGAAAATAGGATGAAGAATATAGGTATATAATGAGAAATCAAATTAGAGGGGGTGCATCAAAGAGAATATGTCACACCGTCGCGAGCGGTTCACAAAATCCTCAATCATGCCTCCAATCTCTTACTTTCTTCCCCATCAGTGAAAAATAGAGACATAATTTATAAGGACATAACATTTAAACATATAATAATATAGGGTCAAAAGTAAATACGTAAAATACGTTAAGGCCAAAATAGATATGTACTAACATATAGATCGAAAACTTAAGCTGAAATCAAAACTGGAAACGAAAATACTTTCCCCCAAAACATTTGTAACATAAAATAAATAATTAGCGTAAAGAAAGTTAAAACACTTGCATTGAAAATTCAAAACTGAAAACGAGAATGGGTCTTGTCCAAGCGTACGTAACGACACGTACTTTGAGAACAGATTTGTTTTTGTGCCAAGTCCTAGCGATAGCGGAATCTATAACGGCTACTATAAACGAGTCTACCTACTCACTTGCTTAACAACCCAACGAACAAGTTATCGATACAACAGTCGGCCGCCCGCGATATCAACCACTCATCCGTTGTCTTGATAAGTAAGCAATAATTTCCGATGGTGCACGATTGCACACTTTGCGAATTCGTTCCTCTAACTACTAGTCCGCAATACTACTCTGCCAACCTATGTTGCCTGTAGCAACTCTCGTATCGTAACGCAAATAGGGTCGTATTCGACCGAACCGAACAGAACCTGTCGTCGTAAAACTCCATCCAGAACCAAGCGCTCTATCCTCATCGGTTCTTCCAAATGTGACCAACTACTCCAGTGTTTTGCCAACCATGAATCCACTTGAAAGGGTAATTTGGGATTCAGGAGAAGTGGCCACCATGTTGACAGCGAAGTCCAAAGCTCTGGCTAAGCAAACGGCAAAAGAGAAGTCTCGTGTTCCATTAACCGCATATTCTGATAGTTGCTGAAATTCCCAATCCTTTTCTCACAGCTAACCACTTCCATTTGACTGATTTAGTGATTCTCTTCCTCTTCTTTTACTTTCTCAGCATCGTTTTGTCTTGCTACCATGTTAGTAATAGACCCAAAAGCTCGAACCAAGCAAGCAGAAAACGATAATTCACCTTTCCCAACAAGCAGTATCTCTTGGGAGTTGTTGCAGTGCTCAATTCACCTCTCCATTTTTGCTTAGTTGCAGATTTATAGTCAAACAAGATTAATGTTGGTGGAAAGGAGAAGACCTGCCAGATCAACCTGAAGGCACCATGACAGTACACGCTTTTCGAGAGGACTGAAAAGATCTTCAAATTCCCTTCTTGATCACGCCGGGGCGTCACATCAGGGTGTACGAAATAGATTTGCTAAGGATATTTAGATGTCAACGTACCTACCATCCACAAGATCTTGAAGAGAGATAGTGGGAGGATACGTCGGGAGGAACACACATCATTAAAGAAGGAAACGATGTGATGCCTATAAATTATAGTGAGATGGCGACACAATCCGCCGATCATCTGCACTATAATCCTCATCCAACTCTTTATTCAAGGCGGCTGAAACCTCACGGTCACGTGGAACTCTTTCTGGTAAGTCGGGAACATCTTGTGAAAAGATTATGTTCTCAACGTTCCTGTCTAACGCGATATGAACTAGGCGTACACTTCCGCCGAACCGATCAATCGTCAATTTCTCACCGATTGAGCGAGAAACCATGTCGAGAAGGCTAAAAGAACACTCAAGAATTTGAGGGTCAAAACAAGTCCATCAAATCTAGAGTACAAGATATCTGGATTTGAATAACCACTTTGATGCTCGAGTTCACGGCCTAATTTGATCGTTAAGGATTAATAACAATTCAAGATCTGATGTCACACACCTGATAACATCATCGGTCATCAACTTCGTCCGACAACTCGTGAAATGATCTGACGTTTTGAATCTCCTGACAAGCTTATATGATTTCCGTATATTTAGCTTTTCAGCTTTTCTATCCCGAAACGATCTCGCTGTAGTTGTCCGATTAGGGTCAGATGCCCAAAATGAGATTTGGGTGTGAGCCTTCCCACTGAGGAGTTCCGCAATTACGTTTGCAAAAATTGGGGTAGTACACGATAGTGCAACCGCAGACATTGATGCATTTGGGTAAACAAGGATGCAACATTTCTCACTGTAGAGAAAGCATCACCACATTTTCAACCAGGAAGGTCATTGCTATTTCTAGCTCCAGGATAAGACAATTCACATCGTGCCGTTCCAATCGTTAAGAGGCACACACGTGACTCAAGCTTACTGCATCAACGTGCAGTCAAACATTTAATCAATACACCTCCGCAGAATTTGGAAAGCGTAAGAACTACGATCAGATGAGACAACACTTCGTTGTCAAAGTTTTCTTTTCACTATCAGTGTCGTACCAAAACTGACTAGCTTCTTAGACCAAAAAGGAAAAATAGGTCTAAGCTCAAGAATAGCCAAGAACTGTGCATGAAGCTTAACGAGGCCAAAGACGTTTCGAAATTCACCAAACCTTGGAAGAACTATCACAAGGTTCAAGAATTAAACATAATACCTCTGAATTAACAGAATGATAAAGATGGATACATAGCAGTCTGTGTATGCATGCAGTGACACGGTTGGCTACCTTAAAGTGATGCTCTTAAGCAACCCAAAGCTCAATGAGTCCAGAGAAGTTCAAAGCAAGGCTCGATCTTCGTACAAGGATGAATATGGTAAGGTCTTGGACCATTGCACTGAAATTTACAAGGCAGAACAGGTAGGGAACAAAAGCATTGATCAGTTAGGCTACAAGCGGGAGGCTAAGTTCACCTATACCGAAAAGTACGTAGATGAGAAGCTAGGGTCTACCACCGGGTACCAAACCCAAGTGAAATTCAAGGAGTCTGTTTATCCAAACAAGTCTGGATCTTCATCATCTGAATTCAACCATAACAACAGCAAGAATCACCACTCCGTTTGGGAATTAGTGAGAATATTGACTGTTGCCGAGGAGTTTTCCAAGAAAAGCATTTAATGTTAACGAAGTCAACGCTCGAAGGATTCGGTGAAAAGCTAACGGTCAAGATTAAAGGACTTGACTTCGTCGTTGGAGAACGCAAGAGAGTTATCGATAGAACAATCACTGGTGACCTGTTCCAAAGGTTCACACTAGTTTGCTTCAGTGGTAATGAGTCCAAGAACATTGATTTGTTCCCACCAACTACCACTTACTAGCCGTCACCTCAACTAGTACTTACTCGCGTTCTCCCACGAACACTAAGAAAGTTTCAGGTGATTATCACTAAGGCATGACTCTGTTCACCAATCCCGGGGGAACACATGTCGCAGAATGATATCACCGTTTCCAGGTTCCTAGTTGGTCTGAACCAACTCATACTGCCCAGATGTCCGTTTCCCAAGATTTTCAATGTAGAGCCGACTCTGCCCGCAATTCCTAGGGAACGCATGTTGCAGAGTGGCATCGTCATTACAGACCTACAGCTGATCTTGACCAGACTTCCCTAAACTGAGATTTCTCGTACACGTCGCTTTCAAGAATTACCGACTCCACTTGCCATCCCCTTGGAAGGCACGCCGCAAAATATAGCCACATGCTGAAAGTCGTCCACCCACCAAACACGTCCAAAATGAGGCCTAGTCCCGACACGAGTTTTGATATTTCATCCGGAAGATGACAATCCAAACAGAGAAGATTTGTACCACTGTGCCAAATGGCGCCAATTTCAGAAATTACGACATCCAAATGACGTCATAACTGACACGCTACTATGGTGACAGAAGATCCTAAGTATGCTCTGAACAAACTAGGCTCTGATACCAATCTGACACGCCCCGACCCCGATGTCCTGTAGACATCGGGGTGGTCACGTGCTGGCCGACACCCGAAGGGTGACGAAAGCCATTTGGAAGGTATAAAAACGAGAATTAAGAATTTAAATTACACATTTAATAGATATTTCAGGAACGTGTTCAGAACATACATCTAATTTGAATTAATACAAGAAAGAACATAAAGTCGAATACACAGAAAAGTAGGTCCTACACCGAGAGGACTCGAAGATGCCAGTGCGGAAGCGCCTCGACGCCGGGATTGTATGCCTCGAATCTAGGCCCTGAAGGGGGCGCAAAACAAAGGTGAGTGGACCAATTTGATATACATATAAGAAAACAGTTATCAACGTACTATCCCCCAGGTTTGATGAAAACACAATTATATCATGATAAACATAGGTTTTCTGAACCTAGAATGCCGTGCAATATCTCATGTCCTAATTCATCATGCAATATCTCAATTCATAACTCATATATCGTAATAATTCCTAATGTCAAAAGTCCACATATATCCCTCCAGGCCCTATGCCATCTCCCCGTCTCTGAGCATACAGTCAGAGGAAATATCACTTCAGGCCCTATGCCAGCTTCCCGTCTCTGTGCTCAACAGCCAGAGGAAAACACACTCCAGGCCCTATGCCAATACTATAAACCGTCGCCCGGGATGGACCGGAGCCTTATCCCTACATCCCGTGGCGGAAACGTGGACATAAACCGTCGTCCGGGATGGACCGGAACCTTATCCCTACATCCCTCAGCGGTACTATCATAACTATCGCATATACTTTCATACACGAGTATCGTCATGCATCATTCATATACTATCATGCTTTTCATACATGCAATTCTACAATTAAAACATGTATTTTTAGAAGGGGTCCACTCACAGTACTGAGCCATCCAACGCTGCGCTGCTAGCGAACATAGAGAGCCGCACTAGTTGCCCCTAAGCACATAAAGGGTACAACTCAGTCAAACTCTATTCAAACGAATTTATTTGGGAAAACGGACCTCAAAAACAGGTCCAGGACGTCCGAATTAGCCTAGGAGGGGTCCCGGACGGAACCCGAAAAAGTCAACCGAGAAAGTCAACGTTGACCGTTGACTGGTCAAAGTCAAAGTCAACGGTCAACGGTCAAGGTCAACGGCCAACGTTGACCGGGTCAACGGGTCAACGGGTCAGGGTCAACGGGTCAGTCAACCCGGGTCGGGTCAGGGTCCACGGGTCAACCCACGGGTCTGGGCTAGGGTTTGGGTTGCAAGGGTTTGGGCTTGGGTTTTAACCCAATAGGGTTTGGGCTTGGGTAATTGACCCAAAAAGGGTCTTGGGTTTTGGGGTTGAAGCACACGGGCCCAAAGGCCCTTTTCTTCTCACGGCCCGAAGGCCAACCCTAAAAGGGTTTTGGGTTTTAACTAAACGGGCCAGAGGCCCCAAATTTTCTAAGGCCCGAGGCCTTAATGATTTATATAACAAAAGAATAAAAGGCAGCGGGCCACCCTACCGGGCTGGGTCCTAAACGGGCCTAAAGCCCGAAGTTCTAAAAACGGCCCGAAGGCCCAATTAACAAAATAACTAATTAAATTAAAAACTAAACTAATTGGGTTGGGTTGCTACGGGCCTAAGGCCCAAAAGGTTTGGGTTGGGTTATGGCCCAAAGGGCCTGGCTTTTCAGGCGGCCTGAGAGGCCTGGGTTTGAACGGAGGGGAACACCGGAGCTTCCCAGCTCCGGCCAACAACAACGCGAGTTCCAGGCCCCGATTTCCATACTAAAACGAAGAAGAGAAAGAGAGAAAGAAGTTTATACCTTCCTCTTGCCGTGAATCGACCGGTGCTAGTCGGAAATCCCTTCGACCCGCACGGGTTCGCCGGAAAAACGAGTGAGTGCACCCGAGTGTCAATCGCCACCAAAACCTTCGAAAACATCACAATTTACCTCCATTTTCTAACCCAAACACATAATGAAGAAAAAGGGAGGACGATCGAGCTTACCTCGTCGGGGAAATTCGAAGGGGACGCCGGGAGTTCTCTGGGTCTTCTCCGTTTGTCACGGTGGCGCTGCGCGGGAGGGAGAGAGGGACGAGACGAGAGAGAGGGGATGAGGGTGCGTGCGTTCGTTCGATGGCGAGGTCGAGTGAGAGAGATAGGGAGAGAGGGTTACGGGAGAGTGGGGGTCTCGGAGAGAAGAGAGGGGGGTTCGAGAGGGCGAGAGAGGACAGAGAGGAGAGGGACAGAAATGAGAGAGAGGACTCGGGGGGACGAACCGGGTGGGCCCATCGGGCTCACCATTTAAGAACAAAAACAATTAAAAATAGAAATAAAAGGGAAATAGGGTTTAGGGACCAAAATGAACATTTTGAAAAACGTTAGGGATTAAATTATATAACTGAAAACGGTTTGGGGTTTAATTTCCAGGATTAAAGATAAAATCGAGGGGCGGGCGTGTCATAGATAATGATAAAGAAAATGAGCCATTCCAATTATGATGTCCATATAGTGAAAATACGTTAATCATAAGTGGGAAGACAAGTAGGTTCCCCTATGAGAGGAACACAAACATTATCTTTTGATTATTACTTGACTCTTTTCACGTTGCAAGGTTTTTATCGAGGCACATTATGCACCCTATCCCCAAGTTGTACAGTTTTCTAATCATCAATAAATATCGTGCTTTTCCTTAAAAAAAAAAAAAATCTTAAATCACAATATAATCCAATGCATTCACAACACACAAAAATTGTGACGACCCGTCCCGATATATTTAATTATTAATTGTGAAATGACAGAATTACCCCTTCGGGATTATGTACGTGTGCATGTGTATGGTATGAGGACCAATGGATGGTGGCCCTCAATTATTGGAGGTTGAGACATTATTGTGTGGAGATTTTAGGACCACACATACACACAACTCCCTCACCTCTCCCGTCACTCACCCTCTCTCTGTCCACTGTCCATTATTGACTTACCCTCACCGACACTCCCTCTCTCTCACTCGAAAACACACACTCTCTCTCATCCTTTGGTACGGACACGCCTCAAATCCTTCAAAACTTAGTAGATCGAGCAAATAATCACCACCATTCGACTCCTAGTGACTTCACGATCACGGTGGTACCATTTTCAGGTAAGGTTTCATTAGTTTTCACGTCGAAACTCAAGGTCCGAGTTTGAGCACTATTCATCAACTTCTTGTGGGTTGATTTTTAGGATAATCCAAGCTCACAGCAAGCTTTAGGAGGTCCCAAGGAGGCTCGGAGTGGTTCGTTGGAAGTGTTGGGACGTCAGGATCACGTACATTGGAGTTGGCCGGTTTTGGAGTTCGTCCCCGAGGAAATGTAAGACCTTTTCAAGGTTTTTGAAGGTATATTTATGTTCTACTCTTAATTTGGAGCACATAGGAAGAAAAATGGGTCAAAAAGGATGAAAAATGAGTAAGATATGGAAGTTTGAAATTTTCCTAGAAAATCCGGCGAAACTAGTCGCCGGAGAAGGAGACGGAGATGGAATATTCTGTCAAAACTGGCGGAATATTCTAACGGCGTTAACTGACGCCGTTACTGATGCCGTTAAAGTTAACAGAATATTCCAGGAATATACCTGACGGCGTTAACTGACGCCGTCAGTGTGCACAGCGCGTGACCGCGTGTGGCCGGCACGTGGGGCCGAGAAAAATTATTTTAAAAATATGGGGATCTTCGTGACGACGAGTAGGTCACGTTGGTATATCCAAATACCAAAATTGAGTTATGTATGAGAAGTTATTTCCGTAGTTACGTATATGTACTTAAATGACGTATTTTTAGTAATTTCTCATATAGGTGAGACGTATTCAGAGGACGACCGTAGTCAGGCTCGACGTGGGGGCTACGACCCAGCGACTTACCAGTGAGTGGGCAACTATTATTTTTCCTTATAACCTATATATATATATATATATATATATATATATATATATATATATATATATATATAATGATTTTCCCAGAATCATATCTTAAAAGAAAAGTACGTTTTAACGATATGCATATAACTGATTTTGACGCATGAGTATTTATATATACATTTCATGCATATGTTGGTGCCAAGGACGCCAGGTTAGTACCAGGTAGGTACATGTATAGTTGAGAACGAACAGTGATACAGTTGAGATATGATGAGATATGATATGATATGTTAGCTCATAAACCTGCACATATTGTTAGTGCTCACGCCCAGAGATAGGGGCACAGTCTTTCACGTGTCGTTCACCTCCCGCACCGCATGCTTGCCTTGGATCCAAGTTAGGTGCACAGTCTTGTCGTATAGACCACTTTTGAGTGGGTACGACATGTAGGTGACCCGCGTTCATTCGCACAGTCTTCACGTGATTGTAGCACTAGAGCATTTATTATTGATACAGTGATGATGATGATGATATGATGATGATATTGATGTATGTGCAACGTATATATGATGATGAGATAAAGATGTTATGAGCTATATTTACAGCCGAGGGCTGAGATGATATCTAGTAGCGATATGATTGTTGAAATGCATAGCATGGCATTATTTATGTGATTCAGATGACATTGAAATACATTGCACGGCATATATTTGAGATACATTGAAAAATGGTTTTATGCTGAGAAAAGTTGTGATATATATATGTACGTATTATTTTCTGGGAAACTATACAGGTTTTACGGAGAGGGGCTAGACTTTTGAGAAAAGAATGATTTTGAAAAGATTTGTTTTTGCTGACCCACTCCCTTTTGTTTTTCGCCCCTCCAGGTTCTAGATAGGCTTGAGTTCCTGAAATTGGCTAGCGAGGATCCTCCGGCATTTCTGACAGATTTGATATATGTAGGGCACCGTTGGTGTAATTGAACTTTTTTATTTCATGCTTGACTGCACTGACCTAGTACGCTCTGGATATGTATAAGTATTGTAATATCTCTAGTACACTATCTTATCTAGGTTGCTAGAATTCGATTTTAATTAATTCGTACTTCGTTATCGATCCTTGCTTCCGCACAGCGCACTTGGCTACATCACACTCACGTGACGACCAGCATGCCCTACTTTCGGGTACGGGTGTGTCAAAAATAATAAAGACATGTTTATGCAGATATATCATATTGTCACTTGTCTGAAACCCTACATATGAGAAGGAAAGTATTTTCCCTTCGATCTTACACTCAGTTATTACACATCCACGTGTCGTAAGTCTATTAACTTCACTCAATGTATTTTAGAGGGGATGCATCAATTTCTTCATCAATGAGAAGGTGAGATATACAATGCGAGCATTTGAGGAAGACCTCAAAACCATTGATGGGATTCCATACTCCATTAATGAGCTTGTGAATCAACATAGTGACATGAGAAAAACGAATGCTGCCATGAAAATGTTGTACGTTTGGGGATGATGGGGACTACAGACTTGAGGTTGGACGTTTTGTTTGAATAAAATAATGACAAGTGGAAATTATTGGGCATATGTTATAACGTTAATAAGTCGAAACAGTAGAAATTGCTAAATCCGTTGCATGTAAATTGTTAATACTCTTTAGAGCTGACATTCACACACAGACAACACTTATCTATTGCTATTTGGAATTGAAATAGGGTTAATTACATTAACACCCCTTGAGGTTTTTTTAGTTTTCACAAAACCCCTTCACGTTTGGAACATTACACAAACACCCCTTAAGGTTTTAATTTAATTTAACAAATGGAGGCAGATTCTCTGCTCCTTTTTTCCCATACGTTTCCATCCTCCCCCTGTTTATGTGGTCACGGTTAAGTCACGTCAACATTTTATATTGATTTTTTTATAGAGATAATAAGACAAAAATGCGTGGTTTAACTGTGACCACACAAATAGGGGGATGGTGGAAGTGTACGGGAAAAAAGGAGCAGAGAATCTACCTCCTTAATGAATACCCCTTTGGTAAAAAATCTGACTATAAAAAGACAAATTTACCCTATAATTAATTACTTAACAAAATTAAAAAAAACTTTTATAAATAAATAAAAAATAAAGTCAAATTAAAAGGTACACAAACGTTAAAAAAATAATTTTAATATAAAATTGGTAAACCTTCCTCGCTAGGAGGGAGTGAGGAGGACAGGAACCTGCCTCTGTAGGAAAACCAAGAGGCCGTTCGCTTACCAACATCTGCAATGCACACAGAAAGATCGGAGAGAGCGAAAGTTTGATCACTTCCGCCTCCGTCTCCGATCAAGCACCCCTTAATTTTTAATTTTTTTTTTATACTTTCACATTTGAATTTAATTATTCATTATGTTTGAATTAGAAGCCCTTACTCCGACATCATTGTTTTTGTCAAATTACCTACGCAATTTCCTATGGTTCTTGACCCCTTCTCATGCGACGATTGAAAACCAGTAAAGGGATCAACTCAAAGCCTGCCAACAACAACAAAAATGTGCACCCGATTAAGCTCCATCTCCAACCCATCACCCAATCCAATCTCTACTCCTGGAACCCCAAGCACAACCCCAGATCAAGCATCTTAATATTCGCCTCAGTCGCCATCGCACTAGCTCTCACAGTATGCTACTTTCTCGTTTTCGCATGAAATTTGAGAAATTTTTGGTTCGAAACGGTGCTGGATTGTCATCGACGGCGGGAGTATGGGCAGTCAGATCCTCGTATTCGGGTACAGAGTCGACGATTGGAAGAGCGCCGTCTTCGGCTTTGGAAAAGACGGGTTTGGCGTCGATGTGGGTAATGTCATGTTTACTATATAATTTGATATTCTTTTTTATTTATTTATAAAAGTTATTATTTTTTAAGTAATTAATTATAAGGGTATATTTGTCTTTTTATTGTCCTATTATTGGTCGAAGGGGTAATTGTGAAAGTAAATTAAAACTTCAAGAAGCGTTTGTATAATATTTCAAAAGTCAGAGAGTTTTGTGAAAATTTAAAAAACCTCAAAAAATGCTAGTGCAATTAACTCAATGTGCTCGCATGCTGGGGTCCCCAGCCAATTGCATGAATCATAAATAATTAAGCTCGTGAGGATTCTCCACGTGCGATTGCCTAAATGACCTGGCGGTGAGCTAGTGGACAAGCTCCAAATTTTAATAGAGATCTTCAAAGGACAACGCAATTGACTGATCAGACCACGTATAAACTTTGGCGATTTGGTAGGCCAAATATCATAAAATTGCCCAGAGGGATTTTAGCGTTCGTGAAATACAAGTTGGTACGCAAAAATCATAATACAATTTTTTTTATTTTATAAATTATATAAACATGACAATTTCTTACCTGATCAGTTAACACGATACATAAACGACATGAAAATAACAAATTTCGGATCAACATGATAATTAATTGTATTGTTATCAGGTCACAAGATAAGAATCTATTAACAAAAGTGACATACGGGTAATCTGTTTCGACACGTTAAGAAAAAAATTATTTTGATGATTTTAAAATTTTAAAGTACTAAAAATACTTACTATAAATAAAATAATCACAGTGTATATGTTTATATTAAAGGAAAACTAATGAAAAGGGCTTGAAAACTTTGAGTTTTAATGATAAGGACAAAATAAAGGGTAAAGTGAATAGTGCCATGATTGACTTTTTAGTGTAAAAATGTGGTTTTTCGTTAAAGTAAACAGTACCGGGAGCTTTTCGTTAAAGTTCCCATTATATTAAATATTAAATATGTTTTTACTAAAAAAATATTGTATTATTATTCTATATAAATTTTTAAAAATTTAGGTTTTACTTATTTATTTTATGAGAACTTTAACAAAAAGATCTCGATACTGTTCACTTTAACAAAAAATCACATTTTTACACTAAAAAGTCAATCCTAATACTATTTACTTTACTCTTTATTTTGTCTTTATCGTTAAAACTCAAAGTTTTCAAGTTCTTTTCATTAGTTTTCCTTCATTTTAATAGTATACTATAGGCAAAGGGTGAGATTAAAAATTATAAAACATATTAAAATAAAAGTATCAAGTAATTTAAAAATACCAAACACATTGAAAAAAATTATAATAATTAATTTACAAGTGCGAAAAATGTGAAAAAATATGCAAATGCTCATGATCACATTCTCTACGCTATGAGTATGGGTACAATGCCATTTGATTTTTAAAACTATACAAAACCTCATGAATAGTATTTTAAGGGAGTTCAAAATAAATAAAAATCATAATCATTAATGTACAAGTCTAAAAAATGTGAAAACATATATAAACATGCAAAGTTCTTCAACCTTAAAACGCAACTCTCTTCATTTTGTTTATTCTTGAACATTTGGTATTTTATAATAATGTATTAATGTTTTTTCATTATTTGGAGTATATAATACTTGAAAGACAATGTGGTATGCATATATTAATCTAGTATTATGTTTTTTTTTGGGGGTTAAATTATGTTTTTCATTTTCATTATTTATTGATTTAAAAATATTTTCTTTAATGGATAACTGGTCTGGTCATATTATTTGATAATATTAACGGATAGATGTCGGGTCAGGTTATATTGCTTGTTTACTTTAACAAGTGTTACACGATATGAACAGTTAAGATATCAGATATGACACGAAAACGACACAATGCCAGATCTAGTATTATAACATTTAATATATCGATCTATGTTGTGGATGAACTGAAAATTTTCTCGCAACCTATCATGTTGGATTTGTCAATTTATTACACCAACTTTTCATGCCAATAGAAACTTAATGATACTTTCCTTTTGTTAGTTCAGTAAGGGGCAATTTCTTTGTTATGTTTTACGCTACGTGACAGTATTAATATTACAACTAGACAATTACTCATCTTTCATGCTTACATACCAGCCAAAATTCATTTACATTATGTAAAATTATATTATACAAAAAATTATCATACTTCAGTGCGACTACACTGAAAATTACTCATTTTATATTATCATACTAATCATCCATTATATGTGAACAATAATCTGCAAGATGAATCATTTAGATTGACAAACTAATAGCATATTAAGCCAAATCATTTGACAGAGTGGAACATGTTCCTTGTACATTAATTATACCACGATCACAAATACTAATCAAGGAACTGTCATCAAATCTCTCTAGCATTTACCTAATATACAGTAGTGGCAATAGGATCAATGATCTCACACGCGCGTGCACACACACATACAGAGGAAGTGTTTAAGGGACAAGATTCCCAATTTTTTTTTCTAAAAAGGGATTAGTCGTGGTGTCCATATCACATTAAACTTTAATGATCCGAACTGTTTACTTTTTAAGTTGGATCGCATAGATCATCCTTACAAAATATTAGTCAAATTGGAAATATTTGAGACATCTAATTGAGTTCAAAGAAATTAACGAACATTTTGTTCTATAAAAAAATAATAAATTTCATCATGATTATTAAATAGGCAAATGGTTTAAGATTAAATTGAATTTTTGTAAGAATGATCGATGAATCGAGACTTACAACATAAATAATTCAGATTGTTGAAATTCGACGTAAAGTGAACTCTACAACTAGTCCTCATTTTTACTCAAAATTAGAAATCCCCTTAGACAAATGACTTGAGATAAATGACTTGTAGTACGTAGTACAAATCCAATATTTTGCATGTGAATATGTGGTCAATCTTTCCAAAAATGATTTAAAAGGGGTCAACCCCCTTCTCTCAAAAACATGCTTCTGACTCCAAAAGACCAAGACATCTCACAATACCACACTCCCCCAGTCAGAGTCAGTCTCCTTCCTCTCTTAAATTAACCGCAAAACAGAAGCATCCACCCCTCCACACTTTTTTGTCATTTTCCCAATTTTTGTTCTCCAATGCATGATCCACTCACCTTCTCAAAATTTTCTTTTACTTAATTAACCCCAATAAAAAAAAAACATTTTGCATGAATGAACAGTGGACTATTACCTGGAGATCCCCACCCCAACGAAGTAAGAAGCTACCTCTCCCTTTCCCTCTTGTACTTCTCATCACTTCCCACTAACCCTTTTAAATATAAGCCCCCTCCTTCCTCTCCTCTTTCACTTTCACTCTTCACTCTCCCACTTCACTTCCCCTAAATATTTGCTTCATTTCATCTGTTCAATACTTCCTCTCCCCTTGCACATTCATGTTCTAATTTTTCTTTCATCTGTTCTGTTGTTTATTATGTTCCTTTCGCTACGTTAAATTGATTGTCGCCATTGTCCATTTTCCTTTCACCTTGCTGCCTTCGCCTTTCGGCTTTAGGACTAGCTCAACGCTTGAAGTATTTTGATTTGTGAGTTGTCAAGTAACAATTATTTTCTCATTTACTTCACTTATTCATCTTCGAAAAATGAATGTGCACGATCAACATCAAAGAAAGCCTTTTCCAGTAGAGCGAAGGCCAAGAATGCTCCTCAAAGATTTCCTCTGTGAAAATTCTAACTCATGTTCTTCAAGTGGTTTCAATTCATTTCCAAGACAATTACCAACCAACCCAAGCAATACCCCAAAAACCCTAAATTCATGTTCAGATAGTACAAATATCATTTCCAGAAAACTACTCAGAAGCAGATCAAAAGCAGCCTCCACCACAATCTCAGCATTCCACTCCCTCATGAATGCAGTAAAAAGCATCCCATTTACCACGGTTAAACCTCCCTCGTTTTTACCTAGAAGCCTTTCAAGGAGGCTGCTGCAGTCAAAAGACTCAAAACAGAATTCACCAAGGTCATCAAGGAAGCAGGGTAGTCAATGTCAAGTCCAAATTACTGTGAGAGTCAAAGACATCATACGGTGGACATCGTTCCGCGATGAGAAGTTACCGCCACCTCCGCCGTTGGACTTTGTTTCTTCACCTCTGCATTGTACCACAAGCACCACCATAACAGGCACCACCACATGTACTACTTGTAGTAGTAATAGCAGCAGCAACGGTTCAAGCTGGTCTGACAGTGATTTCACCTCGGAGTTTTTACCGCCTTGGGGTGGTAACTCTGACCCTGACTGTGAGGAGGATTGTAAAAAATATTTACCATGTGTCGGCAGGGATTCCATGGAGATGGACGCTACATCAGGGACAGGAAGTTACGCCGCATTGGGACCCAAGGTACTGCAAATTTTTAGTGCACCGCGATCTGAATTTATATTGTTTGTCTGCTGTTGAGGATCCTTAGATGCTTGTTGACCTAAGCTTTGGCTGTACATTATGTTACTTAGTGGGTCCCATCCTATAGTAAATTAGGAAGATTAAAAAATTTTCGGACTTGGATCCTCTCCTGAGCTCACGGAGAGGATTCTCCTAACCAAAGATCCAAGGCCGTTGGATGAAAATCCAACGGCTACAAACAGGAGGGTCCATTTAAAGTTATAATAATTATAGCCGTTGGATTTTCATCCAACGGTCTTGGATCCTTGGTCAGGAGGATCCTCTCCTTGGGCTCAGGAGAGGATCCAGGTCCACAATTTTCCTCATCTCATCGTCTTTAATCGGTAATGCTAGGGAGTCTAAATGTTTAAACTAAGTTTGGAAAACAAAATGATATGAAAGTTGATAATTGGATTACTACTTAAGTATAGATTAATGTGCTTATGTTTTTATTAGTGACACATCATTTAGTTTGCAAATTTAATCCTAGAAAACCAAAGGAGCACCCAAAGCAAACATAGGATAGGTGGGAGGTGGTGACACACAAAACTCTACAAATTTAGTCTATCTAGCATTACTCTTGATTATATATGAGTCTTACATTCATAAGACAGTGCTCCTTATGTTCTGTTAAACACAATTTGCACATAGACAGATGATTGACTGCTGTTAATTTTATGTAGTATTTCTTGATTAGCATTATATTTAATTGTTTCTATCTCTTTTTTTTTTTTGCCAAGAAGTTGCACAGAGCATATCAGACAAATACAAGTCATCCGTAACTTGTTAAAAAAAGAGTTTAGATCCCAAAGTGCTTTATGTTAATTGTTTAGATTTAGCACTCAAATATACATTTCAAAACAACATTACTACTTTCTGCGACTATTTTTTTTGTCAACACAATTGAATAATGCGATTTAGTCGCTTATTGGGTAACAACACCTTTGTCACTTGGCAAAGGTACATTACCCAGTGACATATTTGATCAATAGAGGATTCTCCAATCTCTGTGCATAAATTAAAGGAGTTCATCTTTACATTGGAGATATTGTGTTTGGTAGTCTCTCTTTTTCAATATCACTTGTATAAAACGATAATGTCTACTATCAAATTCAAATTTCGTGATAAGCATTTATATTCTATCATGTACTGAATTGGATTTGGTATGGGAACATTTGCAGGTTGAGCTGCAACTGTGTGATGATAAAGATGAGCAGCACACCCCAATTTCAGTGCTTGGTTTTCAATTTGGGGAAGATGAAGACTCGTCATTTTCAAGTACCTTTGGTCAAAGCATGGCCAATATGGAGAGTACGTGTTTTCTTCCTTCTTTCTCTCTATAACATGCATTGAATCATTAATCATTATTCACTAGAGCTGGCTTGACATGGAAGCTAGGTTGCACTGACCAGAAAATTAAACCAAACACTCATATCGGGGACTAATTAAGGACCTAATTAACTACCAAAAATCACCGTGTAATAATAAAATTTTCATAATTCAGTCTAATAAACTCAATTATACCATTATCACATCATCACATTTCATAACTCAGATTGCTTACACAATTTGTATTTTCTTTTCTGAAGTATGATGCTAACCCACTGTATCAAATTTTAACAGGGACAAAAGAAATGCTTATGCAGAAGATCGAGCTCTTTGAGAGTCTTGCAACAATAGATCCTGTCAGCTTAGACACATCAATGTCGTTCAACGAAAGAGCCAACTTTGAAGAAGATGATGAAACAGCAGAAAGGGCAATGGAGCTGGTAAACCATTGCAAAGCAAGCTGCTCAGACCTAAAGAGCTGGGAGCTGGAAATAGTGGAAGATCAACTATTGTTTGATTTTTTTAGAGAAGAAATGAGTGCACATAGAAATAAAAAAGATGATGAGTTTAATAAGGAAATGGTTAGCAAAGCAAAAGCTTGGATGAGTGGGGAGTGGGGATCGCTGGAGCACAACAAGGAAGCTTGTGTGAGAGATGTGCACAAGGGAAGGAGGTGGAACAAGTTTGAGTTTGAGCAAGAGGAGCTAGCTTTGGAAATAGAGACTGCCTTGTCAGAGTACTTGGTGGATGAGCTTTTGTTTGATCTCTTATCAAGATAAGAGCTCTACTTCTAGAGAAGGACTTACTTACATTTTCGGTATGTTATACTCTAGTGTTCCGAACCAATGATGTAATGTCATGTGTTATATTATTCTTACCGAGTATATTGCATCATTGGTCCCGTATGCTATTGAAGAACGAATCATACGTATGGTAGCGTATCAGAATGTAGGTAAGTCCCTATTCTAGTTCTAGGAGTCTACTCACTTAGTTTCGGTTCGGGCCCCGTGGATAAGGCATGCCTTATGATAATAGCCAGTTGCAGTTTCCAATAGTGGCCTTCGGCTAGGACCAAGTATGGACAGAGACAGTGGATGAGCAATTGAGAGCATTGGGTTTAAAGTCACCATCTTTTCTGTGTCCCTGAGAATTTCATTTTTTGTAATGACAGGATGAAAAAGAATGTGAGAGTGAGAGGCATAAGGTCTGCATTTTGAACATTTGTGAAAATAAATAAATGTGTAATAAGAATTAAATTCTCAAAAAGACTATTGATTTTCACGCTCCTTCGTTAGCCTCCTACTATTCATGGGAAATGTACACGACTAAAAATAGAGTACCAATATCGTCTAAAAATAAAAGGTAAATAATCAAAACACACTTTTTTTTCTCCTTCTACACACTTCTGTTTAATCATGTTCGTTATTTTCATTTAATTTATTTAATTTGATGGTTAAAAATAAAAATAAATATAAAATAGGCTTAAAAAGATTGTGCAAAAATCAGTTCTCAAAAAAACATCTACAACAAATATATGAAGCAGAAGGAAGTGTTTGAGAAAATGTGATTGATATTCGGCCTTTTATTTCGTTTGTTTTGCCATTGTGGATTGATGACAAGGATTACAGGCTTCATTTTGCTAATGCTAATTTGAATGCATTTATCAAATTAATGTCAAAAATGGGTTACAAGTATTTTTCTTTGGATTTCAAGTTGAGCCCAATATTAAAGCCCAAATAAGAGAGATGCTTCTTAGTCATTCACTCAGTAGTAGTTGAGAGCGAACTTCAGGCTCGTATTCTGCACAGCGCATTCTGGGTTAGATTCTTAGTGCTGGTGAATCATAGAATGGTGGCCGAGAGGGGAGGCTGAAATGCCTCTGTGTATGAAATCCCGTTCCTGGAATTCACTGTTATAATTTACGTATTTGTATTATTGAGGTTTTATATTATTTTTCAGAAATTTATATTAATTTATTTGAATTTAGATTTTAATTAAACTAGTTACGAAGTTTGAAGTTTGGAAATTAATTATTTAAAATACGTAGATCGTTTGAGGTTACAATTTATATTTTCGAATAGAGCTCGATCTCACGAATTCACATGCGCAAATCATTCGTGAAACGGAATTATAACGAAGAAGTTATTAAAGCTTAAAGTCAAGGATATTTTTGTAATTTTGACCTTATCTAGAAGATTCCAGATTTTCCGGAACCATCAGATGGTGTCACTTATGTGGCTAGGATGGTGGGATGAGAATGGAAAGAAGAAAGATGAACAGAGGAGAAGGAAAGAAAAGGAGAAAAGGGGAGGGGCTCGGGCAATTAGGAAGAGAGAGGATGAGAGACCAACCAATCAGAAAACAAGAAAGGAGAGAAAGGAGTTAGAAGAAAAATCATCCAAACAGACCCCTGATCCGTTCCAGCTGTGACCCGTTTCGAACTCGAACACCTCGTGTGATTTTCCTGACGATTTTGCACCATTCCTCCGGCGAGTTAGGACCTCCCATCACCACTAAACCTCATCACAACATCCCATCATCCCATTCTAGCCAAAATCGACAAGAATTGATTGTGATTTCACGAGGGTTTGCACCGTGGGTGTCGCGAGGAACTATGCCGAGATCCACCAAATGTGAAACATTTTCTTCCAATTACCACCACCATTGGACTCCCCTTGAGGCCTATAACAAATCCCAAACAACCTTGGAGGTGGCGGAGCACCGGAGAAGTCGAATCGAAAGCCACTAATTTCTATGGCTCCGACTGGTTTGAGTGAAATTGGGGCCTTTCCCCGCCAAATTAGCCTTGGTCACAGGTATGAAACTTACTATACTTATTAAGATCTACAATTCTATAAATTTTGGTAATTTTTTAAAATAGTTGAATTTTTCGGCGAGTCGGGACTGGTGGCCAGTGGGCCGCCGATACTATTTTACGCTAAATTGATATCTTGATCTTAGATTTGATATCCATATGATGTGACTTGATTAAAGTACATCACCATATTATTATATGAATTGACGATCCAACCGTTGGATCGTCAACAAACTTTAATACATAATATAGTAAGTAATATTTAAGGACAATAGGAACTTACGAAATAGGAATCCAAAGTAAGAATCTTCATGAATTACAATTGTAAATTAGTAAATTAGTAAATAAAACGTTGACCGCCAATGAAAATTGTGATTGGCGGAGATCCGACTGTCGGATCGTAGTGATATTTTTGTATGTTAATCTAGGAGCATAATATGGGCTTTGGGAAGTCACTGATTAAATATTTGATAAGTGAATCTTCTGGTT
Source organism: Crataegus laevigata (assembly GCA_963580275.1). Taxonomy (NCBI): domain Eukaryota; kingdom Viridiplantae; phylum Streptophyta; class Magnoliopsida; order Rosales; family Rosaceae; genus Crataegus; species Crataegus laevigata. Next base: position 19,850,388 of record OY756947.1, on the reverse strand, counting down.
TAGATTTCTAGAGTTGTGGACCCTACTCTCGACCTTGATCGATGGTTGACTTTTCAGTCAACTAGCATGAGTTCTTCTAGCTTGACGGTTATCTTAGAGTGCGGTTGAGGTTTCATGAAGCTTAATGGGTTCATTGCGACGACATGTTTCTTGATTTACGTAAGAGTGATTATTTAGATATGTGAATTGTGATTTGATTGTGGATTGAAAACATTTACGAGAAGTGATGTAATGTGTATTTTTGAAATGTGCTCTGATTGTATGATTGGCATGAGGTGAAGAAATATGATTTGACGTGCATATTGGAAGTATGGTATGATTTGTAAGTTTGGCTTGGTGTGATGAAATGTGAGGGCTAGTAGTGGACCATGAACCTATTGTCATAAGGTTTCTTGCTTCAAGACTTGTTTCACATATCGTATCATTGTTTCATTTCTCGTTTCGTTGAGCCATTCTAATTGTGTACCTTGTGCTTTGTTCCATTTCTTGTTTCATTGAGTTTTTGTATTTTGAGCAGTTGTTTCATGTCTTATTCTTCGAGTGTTGTTATATTCCTTGGCCCTCCGCTCGGTTTCGTTGAGTGATCCAGAACTGGATTTTCGCTGGGGTTCTGTTAAGTGGTCTGGTTCCCTGCTCTATCTGGATTCCGTTGAGTGGTCTGAAATCTTTCATGATTTGCAATTTCGTTGAGTGGTCTGGAATTGTACCTAGCTTGTATTCCATTGAGTGGTTCAATATGCATTGTACTCCGCGATTCCGTTGAGTGGTCCGAAATCGTATCCACTCGGATTCCGTTGAGTAATGGTCCGGAATCCCTTTTACTCTGCCATTCCGTTGAGTGGTCTGGAATCGTATCCTAGTTTGGATTTCGTTGAGTGGTTCGGAATCCTCTTTGGTATTTTGGTTCCATTGAGAGGTCTGAAACCCGATGTTGTTGGTTGATTCCTTGGATTAATACAACTTCAAAGATATAGGCTTCGGTCGAACTGTGTCGCTTTAGCCCTGCATTTTGGTGTATTGTATGTGTCATTGATGATGTGATTGTGGAATGATGTTGGTTATGATTGTTGTCATTATGATTAGACGATGTTGATTATTATGGCTAGAGATTTATGTTGAGCTGCATCGAATGTTCCTCAAGATGTTGTATGTTTGAATTGTGGTATTATGATGAGACCTAATAGTGGTATATGTAATGAATATTCGAGAATAGTAAATGACGAACTACGAATGGCTTGATCCTTGTTTAAGGTACATAGGCAGTTTAACGAGGAGGTTAGATGTAGCCATAAAATATACGAAAAATCATTACGCAGTTGGTTCTTGAATTATGCTTTGCACACATCCTGGAGGCAAGATATGTTAAAGTTACGGGTATTTGGTGACGTCATGTGTCGATCCTGAACATAGGTCGGGATTGGGGCATGACACTGTGAATCTTTCCGACCTTCGTAAAGGTAGATTGTTGTGACAGCCACCAAATGGTCCCTTTGAAAAGAAAAAAAAACGCAACAACAACAAACAAACAAACACTTGTACTTATCAGGTCACTGTCAAAGTATCATGCATGGTTCATTCAATCATTCGTTCTATCTCCTTGCAAAATTTCCTTTTTACTTAGGAATTATTCAATGCATCACATTTAATTAAAACCTAAATCCAACCACAGCAGTCAGTATCTAAAAATAGCCACCTTCATGTGCATTTTGTCCAACCAAGGATATTATTCCAAGGTATTGCTTTGGCACAGAGAAGCAAACTGATATGTGAGAGGTACTTAACTTCCACCCTTCATATGTTCTCATTAAATAACATCAACCATGCCAAAAACATAAATCTTTAATTTTTATTGGAAAATACTAGTTTCTTATTTGTGTAACGAGTCATTCTCCTTACAAACACGTGTGCATAAACTTTTCTTTTTTCGTATAAAAACTTATTGTTTTTGTTTTTAACAAATAATTTATAAATGTTACTTAATACTGTGATCTAGTGGTATTCTTCTCACTTTTAGTGAGAGGTATTAGGTTCAATTTTTGTCAAAATTAAATTCGAACCAAATTGTTATGGTTATCCATTGTGAGGTTTAAGCTATTTGCAAACTTAGCCCCTTTTATAAAATTTATCTCTAAGCGAGAGTTAAGAAGAATCTGCCCAAAAAGATTTAGGGCTAATTCCTTGGAGCTTGCTACATTTGACCATTTTGTAGGAATGGGCTACCACTGTTCTTGTGCTCCAAGGAAAACGCTACATGGGATTAGGGGTGGTATCATACCAAAATCCCCAAACCAATTACTATACCAAATTTTTGGTTTGGCAAAATTCATTTTCATTACCGTGCCAAATTTTGATATGTCAAATAATTCGGTTGGCATGGTATTGTAATGGTAATTGGCACTTTGTTTTCTGCAAGGTCTAAAATATCCATAAATCCTGGTATTTCAATCGAAATTTCCGTGTTTTTGGACTACCGATATTTCTGATGTCATCGATATTTCCATCGAAATTTCCATGTTTTTTAAATTTCTATATTTAAAAAAACACCAAGGGGATTGAACCCCTCCCATTTTACTCCTTCAACACCTTGACCACCATATCACTTATGTTTTTGTGAAAATATGCTAAAATATTTACATATTTTCTATACTCACAATGTTTGCCAGCTCGCTATATAATCAACTTAAATCAGTTAAGTCCATCATGCAATGCATTTCCTTCCAATTTTTTGTGATAAACTAATAGATAATTGACTAAATAAACATCCTGCAAAGTTTCAATAAAAATTTCCAAGGTTTTTATTCAAGTTTTATCGATATAGATAATATCCCGATATTTCCATCAAAATTTCCGTGTTTTTGGATTACCGATATTTCCGATATCATCGATATTTTAGGCCTTGGTTTTGTGCCACTTTTTTGGTCCAAAAATTGATTTTTTTTTTCCAACCCAATTTAAGAGTAAGACTTTTTTTTTAAAATTTTTTATTTATAACTTTATCTCATATATTGTAGCCTAAATTCATATATTATTCATCATTCACAATTCACACGCATAATAAATCAAATGATGCATCAAGATTAATGGTGGAAATTAAGGTTACAATCCAAATTGAAGTTACAAACCAAATAAAATAGAAGTTTTCAATCCAAATAGAAGTTGAAGTTTCAAACCAAGACAAAATTGAAAGTGGATCTAAACTTGAAAAAATAAAAATATATTGTATGTTACTTCTTAAAACATAAATTATGAGTTTTGTAAAATCAAATCAACGGCCTATATTTTATTTAAAGTGTGATCAAATGTTAAAACAGCCTACCAAATTTAGGAGGCCAAACTTCTTAAAAGACAAGCTAAGGGTGATAAAGTAATATATAGATATATCATATATTATAAGTATATTATATAATTATATATTATTCTTTGGTACGACTTGATAATATCGTGGTAATGGTATTAAATACCAATACCATACTATAAAATTTCAGTTCAGTGCAATATCGTGCCATTACCGCTTGGAACAAATTTGGTATGGTACGATTGGCATGGTAATTTGGCAAAAGATCCACCCCTACATGGGGCATCACATAGAAACAATTAGTGGCGAAGCCATGTGAGGGCGAGGAGCGGCGGCCGCCACTCTTCTTGTCGGAAAACCCAACTAGTTCAGCCCTTCGGGACCAGAGGGGAGAGCTTGGAGAAGGAGAAGTGTAATACCCTGAAATTTTAAATATATGAATATGCGGTGGAAAATCGAAAAATAAATCGATTTAGGGTTATGGAAATAGAATTGGAAAATTTTAAAGTTTTGTTCCAGAAGTTATTATAATCTACGTATTTGGATTATTGAGATTTTATGTTATCTTTCGAGGAATTATATTAATTTACTTGAGTTTAGTTTTAAACTAAACTAGTTACGAAGTTTGAAGTTTGGAAATTAATTAATTAAAATATAGAGACCTTTTGAGGTCACAATTTATGTTTTTAAAAAGAGCTTGATCTCACGAACACGTGGGCGCAAGCCGTTCGTGAAACAGAGTTATAATGAAGAAGTTATTAACGATTGAAGTGAAGGCAGTTTATCTTAATTTGGAAGGCTCCAGAAAATCTGGAACCATAGGGGGATACCACGTGTGTGGCTGTGATGAAAAGGGGAGGAAAGAAAGGAGAGAAAGGAAGGAAAGGAGAGGGAAGGATGGCCAATGGGGGAAGAGAGCAAGGAGAGGAAAGGATAGAGGGGAGAATGAAGGAACCCTTCGACCCGGTTACACCCATGACCCGACCCGACTAGATCTCCCAATTCCGGCAACCTTTGACGACGGGAAGGGTGCCAAATTAATCCTTACTTCGAACCCAATAGTTCCCTCTTCCTATCATACCCAAAAAATAAGATATTTTTCCTTGAAAATAGTGAAAACTGCACCAGTGGGTGCATTGAACTCGTGCCTTCGATTTCCCCAATTCTAAAACTGTTCCATCCAATTACTACCACCATTAGGCTCTCCTTGAGGCCTGGAACAAAGCCCATGCATTGGTTGGGGGCGTTGGAGTTGTTTTGGAGTTGAATCAAGAACACCCAAAAACAAAGGTTTCCGACGGTTCGTGGCTAATTTAAGGTATTTCCCGGCCAAATTGGACTTGGCCACAGATATGAAACTTGCTCTACTCATTGAGATTTACAATCCTGTAAAATTTGGTAATTTTTAGAAAAAGTTGAATTTTTCCAGCGAGTCGGGGCATCCACTTCCACTTGCGGCGGCGTGTGCGACGGCGCGTGGCCAATGGGCCAACTCTTCCTTTTTCATGCTAAATTTGATGTTATGAATCCATATTTAATATGCATATGGTGTGATTCAATTGTTTGGAACGAATTTGTGATTGTTAGTCGCTAAAATGTCGAAATTAATGAATTACGAAGTCGAATGTGAACTACGAACGACTTGATCCCTGTTTAGGGTATGTAGGCAGTCTAACGAGATGTTAGATGCAGCCATAAAATAAGTGAGATTAAAAACTTTGAAAATAAATAATGGAAGGTGGTGACAAAGTGTGTAAAGAAATAGTGCATTTGATAGATAAATTGTAATTATGGACCATGGATGGAAACAAGTCCTAAATAAAGAAACTCATTAAGTGGTTGCAAAGTAATCAAGGTAAATCTTTTGTGTTCGATTGTGCTAAGAGAAGAGAGTTGGGTCAATAACTTGAGTTTTATCCTTATGCTTTGATAGTTAAATGTTGGTTATAAATTTATTGTGAGAGTTCATGAAATTAAAGTGTTTAATCGGAATTAATGGTAGTTAGCTAAATAAGAGTTTAGTTTGGGCCTATCACCAATAATATTAAATTATGAAATTAAATAAGTTTTTCGGGGCGGGGCGTGACAAGAAGAGGTGGGGTCAGTGGGAAGAGGCTGGAAAAGAAGACGAGAGTGGGGTTGTAGCATGGCAGAGGTTGGAGGAGGTGAGGGTTGGTCAGCCATGTTTGGTGGGGTTTATAGAAGGAAGAAGAATGTTGTTTGGTTATCAGGTTATGGGAGCAAGTAGGATGTTTGGTTATCAAAATACCAAGAGCTTGGAGCAATCAAATGGATAGATGTAGCATTTCTATTAAGCTATATAATGGTCAGTAAAAATTGTTTACTAACCTATCAGTAGGCAAGTATTATTTGTTTGGTTATTAGGATAGCAAGAATTTGGGTGTTGTTGTAAAATCGACGATGTGTGCAGTGGAATAAATAAGCAAGACACAAAATTTACGAGGTTCCTCTACAGTCAGTGTGACTGGAGTACATCCTCGGGACAGCAGTAGTGCTTTCATTATAATTTGGAATAATAGGAGTACAAAGATAACTCTCTCTTATTCTCTCCTTTCTCTTTCCTTTCTTTTCTCTCTTCTTCCTCTCTCTCTCTTCCTCTTCCTTTCTTCCCCTCTCCCGTATGATTTCTATCAATTATGACAACTCTTTGTTGTGTTCCATAGTGTTGTTTATATAGGAAAATAATAGCACCAAAAGCATGCATCCAATAACTCATAATGGAGGAGCATAATCTTAGTGGCCAATTAGGCCATCCACATTTTATAACACTCCCCCTTGGATGGCCACAAGTCTTCGATTGACTTGTTAAAATCTTGATCTGTTTTTGGATGCTCCCCCTGATGAGTATCTCCCTCATATTTCAAATCATTTAGGCTGATCATTGATCATTCTGTTTCGATCTCTTAGCGAGAAGAGTTGCCAACAGAGTTGCTTTACTAGTAGTTAACTTTCCACAGGCTTATTCTTGAACTGGGTTGGAGGGCCTTCTTCTTGCAAGTGCTCCTCAGCTTAGTTGAGGATGAATCAGCACGTTGTCTCCACATGCTTCAAGTAGTCCGGTCTCCACGCAGGTGTGGCATCTTCTTTTGCAGTATTTTTCCTCTAATGTAAAAATTCCCATGAAAGCAATTGGAGATGCCGCTCCAAAACATTCAATATGGAGATTAGCTATGCTGCAAAAATTCCCATGAAAGCATCAGAACATCACTTCTCAGCGACTCATCATGTTTTCCAGCTTCCAACATCAGTTGAAGATGACTGCTCGAGAGCAATGCTAGGTAAGCAATCAGGGAAGGGTTCCAAACAATCAGTCCCAGATCGGAAGCTTGACTCCAAGTGGCGACTGATCGCTCTCTTTCACCCTGTCTTGCAAGTGATAACAAAGACAAAGAAAAGGACATGGAGAAAGCATGATATGAGATACTCTTGCTTTCGACCCTGATGATATGAGATACTCTTACTCTGGATGATTTGTTTTCTGGGGTGATCCAAGGGATGAAGAACACTGAGTGACTCGAAAGCTTTCTTTGGGAATACATTCTCGGAGATGAAGAAAGGAAGAAAGGTGGAGAAGGTGCGCCTTTGCTGTGGAAGGCGAAGGTAGAACTTATAAAAAAAAATTTTTTTCTTCACAACCGGAACTATTCTCGCACTATTTGTCGGCAGCCGGTGGATGGATGAACAGTACCAGTTACGCGCTTTCTGACAAAGCTGCCCGTAATTTCCGCAAAGCTGACAGTGCATGTGACGAGTGACGATAAACTGGGAAAGCTGATCGCCTCGTGATGCTGAGCAATTCCGACTTTTGATAGAGGAATGGCTCTTTTGAGACAGGGATCCGGCCTTTGAGAAAAGAGCGTCCAGCTTTTGAGAAAGGTGTCCGGCTGTCTCTTTGATCTGCGAGGAGCTTCTCTTCGATCTCTGAGGAGCGCCTCTTTGATTTGCTTCTTTTTATAGAGGCACGAATTTTGTTTCACCTCACACTTGAACTCCCTTCTGTAATCACTCCCTTTGCACTTCTGCAATCTTAATCTTTCCGAACTCTTCCTCCTCAACACCTTCTAAAAAAAATGTCTTGCCCTTCCGACCGTCGCCTTAACTTGAATGTCGGAGAAGATGATGACTCGTCTTCTCCAAACAATATTTGGAATCCATCCTTCATATCCCCCAATGGTCCTCTTACAGTCGGGGACACAATGATGAGGAATGAAATCACCGCTACGGTGATAGCCAGAAATCTGCTCACTCCAAGGGACAATAGGATGTTATCCAGGCGGTCGGACGAGCTGGCTGTTCAGGAATCTCTAGCTCTCAGCGTCCAAAGTGCAGGCTCAGTTTCAAACATGGGCCAGCGCCTGCTTGCCCGAACTCGTCAGGTGGAGTCGCTGATGGCGGAGGTGGCAAGTCTTCGGCAAGAGGTCAGAGGACTCAGGCACGAGAACAAGGAGTTGCACATGCTTACAACTAGTTACTCGACCAGCATGAAGAGGAAGCTGGACCAGCTGCAGGAGTCGGACGGTCGGATCCAGAGTGATCATGAAAGGTTCATGGCGTTACTCCCGAGGTTTATGTTGCCTTCGTCCTCTGGAGTAGCACCAAGTGTTCCGGCTCCGGAGATTCCAACTCTGGCTCTACGTCTTCCCGGAGCTCCGTCGACCTCTCAGGCACCACCTGAGCAATGAAGGCTCCCTCATGTTTATCTGCACTTTATATATATATATTTTTTCATAATTGTAGCTCATGTGTATGCACATATCTTTAATTTCTTTGAAATATCAATAGATAAGCTTTATTTCATTCAGTGTATTGTGCCAAATACAATAAAGCATATTCTTCACTAAAATGTGGTACTTCTAGACCAAATATTAATTTATCTTTACCCTCTCGAAGATAAATGATCATCCTTAGTGTCTAAATCATTTGAGTATTTAACTCATAATCTTCAATCCATATGATTCTTTAATATCATAAACATCATGGATAAGATTCGTGTTGGCATATTGTTCGATTCTGCAGTTCAAGACAATATTTCTCTAAACACTTTATAATCTTTCTTAACTCTTCAGGAGTCCCAATTTAATATCATCAACTCTTCAGGAGTTCTAATTTAATATCATCAACTCTTCAGGAGTTCTAATTTAATGTCATCGACTCTTGCAAGAGATTTTAGTATGTTGCAACAATATCATTATGATAGTACTTACTCAAGCAATTTATACCATCCATTGGTACTGAGTACATAATTTATGCTTTATCCTTTTAGGACTTACTTCAAGCAATCTGAATCTTTCAGGAATTTTCTACATTTCATGACACATTTTCTTTTGAAATTTATACAGAGCAATTTGCTCCCATGTATACTTGAGGGATTTACTTATGGAGATATGATTTGGGCGACTCACAACCCTTCGTATATAATTCTCCATTCATATGAACTCGTTTACAGGAGTATAATTTCAGGTTTCAATTAGTAATTTCAGGTTTCCATTAGTAACCTTGTGTCATATCATGTGAGTGTAATTCACTGTATTACAAATGCTCATATGTAACCTCTTTGGTTCAACATCTTTTGGCTATTTGTATTATATTCAAATATATATAGATCCATTTTTCCACGTTCTTACAAGATTGTAATGGAATTGCCTTTCTCCATTTTTGCCAATAATTTTTCCTTTCGTCGACGAACAAAAGAACGTAACTCATTATCAACACAGCTTATTGATGAAATTTAGTAGCTACTTATAAAAACCAAATTTACCATTGGTTATCATCAATTCGTGATCCCATATTCTCATGTGCATGCGCATGCATAAAAAGCTTTTCATTTCTTTGGATATCCATTGCCTATTCAAGGGCATTACACTATCTCTTCCAGGATAGCCATAATTTAGAGAATGCGGATCATAACCTCTTCTTGAGCGTTATAAAGCTTGGATTTTAATTTCCACTTCGGGAGTTGAGTCATTGGAACCTATACGTCTATCATGCTTCATGCATGAGACATCAAAATTCCCATGTCCGCGGATTGTCCTTTCTGAGACGTGTATCCATGCGACAACTGTCATGCTTCCGGCATGCAACAGTTATGCTTCGGGAATGCAATAGTTCAGTAGTGCCATATTCTTCTTCTTTCGAAGGACTGAACCTTTTGAGTCTGAGGGTCTGCCACGCTTCAGGCGTGCAACAGATAAATCATTTGCTGCCACATTATTTTGTCCAATAGGGACATCAATTCTTGTAGGCACATTTGCAGCAAATATATGTGATTTCATCACTTTCGTTACATCATTCAATTATTCTTACTTCATTTTCTCATTGATTACTTTGTGAATCAAAATAAGACAAATTCTCTTCGTTCTTCTGGAACGGTATTTTCTCTCTTCGTTCTTCTGGAACGGTATTTTCTCATCATTCTTCTACAACGATGTTATTTTCTCCCCCTAATGGTGGGAAAACTGTCTTATTAAAATCATAGTCCGCAAATCATGCGGTAAATATATCCCTAGTCAAGGGTTCAAAATATTGAATGATGGATGATAAATCAAATCCAACATAAATTCTTAATTTGCAATGATGCCTCATTTTAATACGTTTGTGGCATTGCAATAGGCACATAGATAACATAACCAAAAACTCGTAAATGTGTAATGTTTAATTAGTGCCCAAACACGAGTTATACTGAGAAGTATTAGTTGGCAACATGTCTCAACCAAGCTAATAATGTATCATGTAACATGGCATGTCCCCATGTAGAAAACTTGGCAATTTCGTTTTCATGAGCAGAGCACGGGTAATCAATTTCATCCGTTTAATAAATGCTTCTGCTAAATCATTTTGAGTACGGACACGAGGAATATGATGTTCAACATCAATGCCCAAAGTTATGCAATAATCATCAAAACTTCGAGATGTAAGCTCTCCAGCAAATATGCATTATATTATCATTTACATACATCAAGGAATTTCTAGTCCTTATTTAATTGCCTAAGAATTGGTACTCTCATGACTTTTATTACAATTAAGTTGTGGCACTTCGGCTCTTCAAACTTAAAAAGTACTCATCAAGAAACTTCATGTCTGATCTCTGAGGATCAAGGGTCTTCATGCCCAATCTTTTTGCATGATGGAACTTCTGGTCCAATCATTTTTATATGATGAGGATCAAGAAACTGCAGGTTCTAATCTGATCAAGAAACTTCGGGTCCTTGTTATACTCATCGTAACAAAAGGAGTACAATAAATTAAATTAAAGTAATAGGCAATAATTCCAACCATGGTAAATAAATTGCTTTTAAGTAAATAAAGCTTGTGATAAGGGCTTTGATTCAGCACCATTCACATAAATCAAAACTTAACGCAATAGGCGGTAAAACCGTCCATGGTAAATAAATTGCTTTAAAGTAAATAAAACTTGTGAATGGATTTTAAACCAACACCATTCACATAAATCAAAACTTAAAGCAGTAGGCGGTAAAACCGTCCATGGTAAGTAAATTGCTTTAAAGTAAATAAAACTTGTGAATGGATTTTAAACCAACACCATTCACATAAATCAAAACTTAAAGCAGTAGGCGGTAAAACCGTCCATAGTAAGTAAATTGCTTTAAAGTAAATAAAACTTGTGAATGGATTTTAAACCAACACCATTCACATAAATAAAGTAATAATAGAAAAGGGTGATGATTAGGTTTCCATCAATTTTCTTTTCTTTTCAAATGGTGCAACTCACCATTCCAAAACCTTTTCTTTGTCTGCCACTTATAAGAAGATCAAACCGTTAGAGTTAGCTCAAATTTTAATATGATATGGATAAGAGGATACCGAACAACTTTCGTGAAGAAACAATTTCGATCTGAGCTACTGAAAATAGAGTTTTGGTACTCATAAGATGGCTGTCCAGTTTTCTGCGGAAATTGGAAACTGGTTTGGTATTTCAGACATCTGTGACGATCGAACTGTTGAAAAATTCTGAAATTTTGATATGTTGTAGATACTGGGCGGACGGACAACTTTCAAGAAGAAAATTTTTCAATCCGAGTTCCGCAAGTTGGAGTTCCAAGGCTATTTACATGGCTGCCAGATTTTCTACGGATTTTGAGTCCGTACCATTTTGCTTCTGCAAATGATGATATACAGTTATACAACAACATATACATATTTGCTTCAAGAAAATCAGTAGTACAAATATTTAAAGATGAAATGAAAAGATTTTCTTATCTGTGAGATTCCAGGCGACAGAGATGAACATGATTTGTGGCGTTGTGCTTTCCACTGACACGAGAGCTTCTCGTGCTGATAACGTGTTGTAAAATCGACGATGTGTGCAGTGGAATAAATAAGCAAGACACAAAATTTACGAGGTTCCTCTACAGTCAGTGTGACTGGAGTACATCCTCGGGACAGCAGTAGTGCTTTCATTATAATTTGGAATAATAGGAGTACAAAGATAACTCTCTCTTATTCTCTCCTTTCTCTTTCCTTTCTTTTCTCTCTTCTTCCTCTCTCTCTCTTCCTCTTCCTTTCTTCCCCTCTCCCGTATGATTTCTATCAATTATGACAACTCTTTGTTGTGTTCCATAGTGTTGTTTATATAGGAAAATAATAGCACCAAAAGCATGCATCCAATAACTCATAATGGAGGAGCATAATCTTAGTGGCCAATTAGGCCATCCACATTTTATAACAGGTGTGAGTTTTAAAGACAGGTGTTGGACAATTATTGGGCAACCCAAGTCACTAAAAATTGGGTACTGACACCTTACCCAGTATTATTCTGCTGACCGTTTATTAACATTTTTTTTCCCTCTTAAAATACTGTGCTGACCACCACTTCTCTTCCGGTCTTTATCTTTCTGCCCCACTTGTTTGTTTACCCATTTCCTCCTCTCTTTTTTTTTCTCTTTTAACCTCACCGTTTTATAGTTTATTAACCCATTTCTCTCCTTTTTTTTTTAATTCTTATATGTATTTTTATTTTCTCTCTTAAGACTTCCACCGTATTTATCTTAAACTCTCACATTATTTATAAATATCGTATTGCTTTTTAAAAACAATATAAATATTGTTTAATGCTTATTTTATGATAATTTAAATCCATCTAGGCTCCTACCTAGATCTCGCCTAAACACCTAGATGCTAGGTCCCAGTTTGCTGTTTGACTAGCGCCTAACATTTCTTAAGATCTAATCCTAACCAATTTAAGCTTCTTACATTGGCTTTGATATTATTGCTTATAACTGCTTTGGTGGAGAGACTATTTTCTACTATGAATATTGACTCAAAACTTTGCACACTCTAATGTGAAAGCAACTGCTTCGATTGAACCTTGCACTCTTTTGAATTTCGCCCCTCCCCTCGGCAATTTCTGGTTTTGCCACTGGCAACAATTATGTGATGTGGGTTACATGTTTAATCATGCACCCACAACTTTTTGTCCACAAGATGACATGTCTGTTTGAATCCAAAGGCTCATATTCTTTTTAAATTTTGAAAATGTAAAAACATATATTTTAAACTTAAAAAAAATATGAAATCTTATTTAATGGTTCTCAATCTTACATGGGTCATATTCGAAACATTTGTTTGTAAATATAGATATTTTTGACATACATTTTGTTAAAAAAAAAAACACAATGTGTTCCAAAAATTATATTTAAATAGGTACAAAAAGTAGTTTAATTGATTTAAACAACACATGGTAGTTGATGTGTGAGTGTTGTACATAGTATGTTTCAATATGCTAAAAAGTAACAAAATATTGAGAGGAATAAAATGTAGCCTGCACCTTTGGAGATGGAAAATTATAGCCTTGCACTATTCTAAAAAATTATATTTTTAGTGTGCTATATTTAGGAATGGTGATTAAATATGGCCAAACTATTGGAGACGGCCTTTGTCCATTTCTCTACCATTAGTCTAGATAATATTGTATGGTTAAAAAAAAATCATTTGCACATATACGTCAAATTGTATACAATAAAACATATTTTTGAATTTTTCCACCTACCATTAGCTTAGATAATATTGTATGTGTTAAAAAAAAAATCATTTATGCATATATGTCAAATTTTATACAATAAAAACATATCTTTGAATTTTTATTTTTATATAAGTTAAATGCATTTCCTTATTGAGATTTCTCATATAGAGAAAATTGTATCATCAAGCATATAGTAAAAAGCATAAAGCAATAAGGCCAGATTAATGCTACAAGCATATATAAGAGATTAATACTTGAAACAGAAGAGAGGCCTAGTGAAAGGAAAATGTACACTTTTTATAACCTGAGACCCAATTCGTTTTGATAAAAGATGGAGAAAGAGAGATTGGTGTAACAAAAAAATATATGCCCGGCCGACAGTTAAGCGTGCAGTGTAGCACATAGAAACTCATGAGTCATGCAAGATAGATAATCTTTTCTTGCGTGTGAAGTCTGAATAGTTCACCTTTATGTACAACTGAAGCCTCCGACTATGTCCTTATACATACATAAATTAATATATTGTATTTATATGTATATGTATATGTATATATATATGTGTGTGTGTGTATATATCGAGATACACGATATTTATCAATAAGTATAACAAGCTAGGGTTGTAAGTTTTAAGTTTAACGTGTTTTGTTGAATTTGAACAACAAAAATAAAAACAATAACGTTGTATAATCATTTCTTTTTTTTTATATGTTCATTGATACCATATAGCCTTTAGTATAAATCTATCATCCACTCATTTTATATCATTTTGAACGGTTTTGTGAAAAAAAATAAAAATTGGATTGAAGTAACACCTTCGAGCTTGACGGTTGAATAAAAATAGCACATGAACTTGTCATACTTGTGTTGCACTAACACACAATAATTTTTCCCTGAGAGGATCATGAATTTCACACGTGTTGGAGGGGAATGTGGCATATTGTATGGGTCCCAAAGATTCAAGAACATAAGGATAAGGAGGCCACATAGTGCCAAGCTTTCAACCAGCATGTTGTCGTCAATTTAGACATTTGAGATACCTTGTTCACCCTTCACCGACAGATATTTGAGTCTCACTCAAAAGTATTGTTTATGGTGTTGTTAACACCCAAAATTGTTAATCTTAATTACATGCCAATTGACTAATATAATTAAAATTTAAGAAAATTTGGATTCAAAAACGCTTACCCGCCAATGATATGCAACAAGTTATGCTTCTTTTATATTTTGTTATTTTGGGAATAAGTTTATCAATTTGTGTTTTAGCAATATTGAAGAAAAATCAAATTCAACCCTTTACGGACAAGATTATAATTTCATACTCTTTTTTTTTTTTTCCCTTAAGGTTGGAAAATATTTCATGCTCAACTCAGCTTTCCAAGGCATCTAAAATTTCAGATCAAAATCCAAACTCAAGATTATGTTCATATATCTTACCATTAGGGTTGTATTTGTAGACATCGAAATTTCGGTAAAATAAATGTTGACCAATAATTAAAATTTCAACGCTCATGTGTCACATAAATTTTACACGTAGCGTGTGGCTCAACGAAAATTTGAAAAGACTCTGAAAAGTCATCAAACAGGACACGTGTCAACACCTGGCAGAAACGATTTATTTCATCTGAATATTATATTCAAAATTAGGCCTTGGAAATTTCTATAAATAGAAGTCATTCCATTCATTTGAAAGGATCAATTCACAAATACATTTCTGTAGTCCCAAATTGGAAGAGAATTCCCCAAATCCTTGAAGCTTTGAAACTCTAAAACTTTCAAGCATCCAACCTCCCAAATTCCCAAGAACCCGAAGGATCGAGAAAGCTTTCTTCATTCTTCGTCAAAACCCTCAAAGATCCACAACTATTCATCAAGATCAAGCCTAACGACCTTGAAGATCTGTTCATCAACTATTCTTCAAGATCAAGCTCAAAGGCCCTTGAAGAACCGTTCATCCATTCATCAAGATCAAGCCCAAATGCCCTTGAAGATCCACAACTGTTCATCAAGATCAAGCCCAACAACCTTGAAGATCTGTTCATCAACTATTCTTCAAGATCAAGCACAAAGGCCCTTGAAGATCCGTTCATCCGTTAATCAAGATCAAGCCCAAATGCCCTTGAAGATCCACAACTGTTCATCAAGATCAAGCCCAACGACCTTGAAGATCTGTTCATCAACTATTCTTCAAGATCAAGCTCAAAGGCCCTTGAAGATCCGTTCATCCGTTCATCAAGATCAAGCCCAATTTCCCTTGAAGATCCACAACTGTTCATCAAGATCAAGCCCAACGACCTTTGAAGATCCGTTCCTCAATTGTTCTTCAAGATCAAGTCTAAAAGCCATTAAAGATCGATTGTCCGTTCATCCTTTCATCAAGATCAGGCCCCAACGGCCCTTGAAGAAACGTCCCCTGTTCATCTAAGATCAAGCTTCGATGGCCTTTGGATCAACATCATCCACAAATATACACCTTACGGAGATCGAATCAGATGATTAAGTTAAAAGAGATTGTAACCCAAATTCATTGATACAAATATATTTTGTACACGTGTTCCTGTCTCAGGAAATTTTCATGTTCACAAATTTGGCATGCCCAGTGGGACCATCTCTACCTCTCATCTCTTTCTCCGTTCAAGAAATCCAAAGCACATTCTAAGCACAATGGCTTCAAACAAGAAACATGTTATGACCATCGGTGCTACCTCCATTGAAGAACAACTAGCTCAAATGAAGGAAACGATTGCAATGCTCACAAGGAATGTAGAAGAGAAAGACTTGCAAATCACCGTAGTCGTCAACAAATTGAGGGTGCAACATGATGAAGGAGCCAGTTCTAACCCAAAGGTTGATCCTCTAAAGATGGAAGACGATGAAGAAGATAAGCCTCTAGTGGAGAAAGCTAAAGAAAAACTGGAGCCAAATCAAGCAATGGTGCTCATGGGATCTTTCTCCATCAAGCAGTTGTAGGAGATGATCGCAAGCACCGTCAATGTGCAGTACGAAGGGAGCTCACATACCTCCGCATTGTACTCGAAGCCCTACTCAAAGAAGATTAACACCCTGAAGATGCCGATGGGTTATCAACCACTAAAGTTCATGCAATTTGATGGAAATAGAAACCCAAAGCAGTACATTGCTCATTTCGTCGAAACCTGCAACAACGCGGGGACTGAAGGGGACTACCTCGCAAAGCAGTTCGTGCGCTCGCTGAAAGGTAACGCCTTTGACTGGTACACCGACCTCGGGCTCGAATCCATCAATAGCTGGGAGCAATTAAAGCGGAATTCTTCAATCACTTCTACAGCACTCGCCGCACAGTAAGCATGCTAGAGCTGACGAGTACAAAGCAGTAGAAGGACGAGCCAGTTGTTGACTACATCAACCGATGGGGCACCCTAAGCCTCGATTGCAAAGACAGACTCTCGAATATCTCATCGATCGAGATGTGCATCTAAGGCATGTAATGTGGGTTACATTACATCATTCAAGGCATTAAACTGCGGACCTTTAAAGAGTTGGCAACCTTCACCCACGACATGGAGTTGAGCATCGCCAACCATGGGAAAAAAGAGCCAATCACTGACTTCAAGAAGGACAAGGTGTTTGCTCCAAAGGTGGACGAGATTGGAAAGAAGCCTGTCAATAAAGCTTTTACCTTCAACACTACCCCCATCAAGACCTCATCCGTGCCCGTCAAGATCTCTTCCAAGAACAAAATGAAAGAGATAAAGAGAGGTGAGCATTCTCGCACCCAAGGCAGGTACAAAAACACCTTAAAGGAACTAGAGCAGAAGACGTATCATTTTCTAAACTCTAACGAGGCCGCAATGATAGAAGACTTGTTGGAGAAGAAGATGATCGATTTACCCGAATGTAGATGGCCAGAAGAAATAAATCACACCGACAACCCAAGGTACTGTAAGTACCACCGCTTCATCAGTCATCCGACAAAAAAGTGCTTCGTGCTGAAAGATGTCATCATGAAGCTGGCTTAGAAAGGAATCATCGAGCTAGATCTTGATGATGTAGTGAAGTCAAATTATACCACCGTCACTTGCTGCACATTTGACTCAAAGTCTTCACCTCGACCGCTAGGGGCATGCTCCAAGTCAAGCAAAGTGGAAGGAAGGACTTATGTCACTCTAAAGAAACTGCACGAGAAGCATACATCTCGTCCACAAATTCACCAGTCAGAAATGGGCCAAGAAACCATTGTTAATGCACTTTCAAGCCTAAATGAAGCTGGGATTGTACATGGTCGAAGCTGATTTCATTGAAGAGGTCATGGACTCAGGATAGAGCTTAAATGTTGTCCTTAAAAAATCAAGACAACTCTGGGCTTGCATAAAGTTTCATGGCTCAAAGCAATACAACGCTTGAGGAGGTAGGACACACAAAAGCTCCTTGTCTGCAAGAGCCAAGCTGCAGGACACAAATGATTCTTGTCCGCAAGAGCCTAAACTATAGGACACAAAGCTCCTTGTTCACACGAGCCTAAACTACACGAACCAACGCTCCTGGTCCGCACAAGCATAAAAAGTGACACCAACGCTCCTCGTTCACACAACAAAACACTTTT
Organism: Crataegus laevigata; assembly: GCA_963580275.1. NCBI lineage: Eukaryota > Viridiplantae > Streptophyta > Magnoliopsida > Rosales > Rosaceae > Crataegus > Crataegus laevigata. The sequence goes on along the minus strand of OY756947.1, from coordinate 19,832,514 downwards.
TGCCTGCACAAGTTGAAACGGCATCACGACATCAAACACTCATTGCCTACATGAGTTGAAACTGCATCACGGCACCAAAACACTCCTTGCCTGCACGAGCTGAAACTACAAACGGCACCAAAAGAAAATACCAAAAAAAAAATATGTATTTCAACTATGTTGCGACTTGATCCCTTCGTTGGAGGGGTACGTAGGCAACTTGAACATTCAACTTCGAGTTCAGTCACATCAAAATAAATAAATATTTTATTAAAGAAAGTCAATTTTATTACAAAAGAAAAATAAATGAATACATATGTTATTATGTATTTACAAAAACAAAAAAAAAACAAAAAACAAAAAAAAAGAAATATATATATATATATATATATATATACATATATATATGTGTGTGTGTATGTGTGTGTGTGTGTGTGTGCGTGTGTGTGTGTGTCTTGGCCCAAAAGCATTAAAAGGCTCAAGCCAAAAGCCCAAGTCACCTTTTTCTCTCACCAACGATAGCCCAGGCCCACGATAGTGCTGAAGGATTATTTTAGAAGAACATGTTCATTTAAGCAATATCATTAGCATGAAATTAACAAATTAAAGGCGGAATCATGCTTGCATATACTTAAAAACAAAACATTACCCATGAATGTTCAAAGCCTAGTAGATTGGTGAACCTTTAAACAACTCAAAACAAAGTGAGTTGAGATTTATACCTTTGTAGATTCCTCTTTGCTTAAGCAAAGGCTAATCACCCAAAGAGAGGGCCTTCATTCCTTGCATCTTAAATCTATGGATTTGGATGGATGAAGAGGTTTCTCCAAGTTCCCAAAATTGGGAACCTCTAAGATTCTACACCAAGGTTAGATTGGAGAAGATATGAGTGACCTTGGAGGAGTAGGATTGCTAGCTAATCCCTCCAAGGGGGCCGGCCTTTTAGAGAGAAAAATGGAGATTGTGTTTCACCAATTTCCCCCAAAAAGAACCCTAAATGAATTTTGGCTATAAAGTCATATTTATACCTTAATTCATTTGAGTGGCAAACTTGTAAATAAGTCCAAGTTCACTACCCCTTCAAAGTGGCCGGCCTTAGGATATTTTTGGAGTATTTTGGGCCTTTGTAAATCATTATTTATTAAGTTGTCATACAACTTAAGTCAATGGACTTGACGTTCGAAGCCCATTGGGCCTTAAGGTCCAAAACCATCCCGAGGTCTTTAACGAACTTATTCGTTTGATTAATAATCATATTAATTAATCCTTGCCATAAATAATTAAACCATTTAATTATTCTTACTCATCTCCGTTGAATCTTCAATCTCTACCTTACACGGTGTACGATCCATTAGGTTCCTTTTAGCGAGGCAGTGGGCGATTCAAACTCTTTCAAATCGATTATGAATTTGAAACTTACTTTCAATTCTCCCTTTAGTGTTTACACACGTTTAGGGCTTCCACAAACCATGAGTGACACCTAGCAGCATATCATGGTTACCCAAGCTAATCAGAAGAGGTGGAGAACCTATTCAGTTTAGGATTACAAATGCAATACGGTCCTTCTCTAATACAATACTCTTGACCACATTGTTTGGTTTGATAGTTTATTCATGTCTACTATCCAATGTGAATCTTGCACTTATATGATTACTTTGAATGTGATCTGGAACGCATTCCAACATCTCATTCATACTCTGGCCAGAGATTCTAAATCATATCATAGAGTATTCTCCCTCAACGGTTTGAAGGTTAGAGATCACTTGTTGCGCATTCACTTGTCTCCATGACTAGATAGCTTGACCCCAACCATGCTGTGGACACTCCAAAGGAATGCCATTTGACACGATCAAAGATCAAGGACCTAACCACAAGACAACTATGATGCCTCAGGTCAAAGGACTAATTTGCATTATCCTAACCATGAGTTCTCACGTGACATGAATATGAGAACTCGTCGTTGATCGTGTTCAGTGAACTCATTCTCTATTGAGCACCTACGTACTTGTCTTGGTGTCAATCACACCAATGACTCGAGACTAGTCACTCTCCCTGAGAGAAAACATAGCACGTTCTGATCTTAACGGACTGTCAATGCCCAATTGGCAATCCTATGATCAGGAACGTTTAGGATGTGTCTACGAAAGAATGGTCTCATGAATCTAACTTCTTTAGATCGCATTCTCCCAATCACATATTCCTTGGACTTTATCGTTTAAGCATATAACATTTATATGAGACAGCTCAAACAATAATCTTTGCCCTTGATATTAAACTAGATTAGTTTAACATGTGAAATGTCCGTAAAGTATCATCATATGATTGGTTTTAGGGCACATTTCCAACAATCTCCCACTTGCACTAGAGCCAATCGGCTTGGTCATCAGTGATGATACCTCTTCTGTAGTCATTTCAAAAAATGGCTGAGTAGTAGGCCTAGACAATGGATATATATATGTTATCCATAGAAGCAACCTTGAGAATAACGACGTCACCATTATACATGATACCTAATCATGTGGTTTAGTCTCTTATATGAGTTCGGACCTTGATGAGACCTTGATTCTCTGGCTTGAGCTATCGCCCCATTAGTGTTATACACTTTCTGGTTGGAACCGAATAGAGAATTCATAAATGAACTTTCCCATCCAAACAACATTGTTGTAAGCTTCTATATGGCAATATATTTTGCATTCATAATGGAACACACTAAAGTCATTACTTTAATGTTTCCATCCAAATATCTCTTTAGTCATAATAAAGAGATATCTGTTTATCTCTTCATTCATAATGAAGAAACATCCAATGATGGATTAGATTCATAATCTAATACATTTACGCTTCCATTACGTTAATCTGATTCTTCCTCAATTATTGAGAAATATATCCTTTAGTATTTCTTAAATACTTAAGGACTCACTTGACAGTTGCCATGGTTCTGATCATGGGCTTGCACTGATATCGTTTTGTACCGTTCTAGGTACAACTCATATCAATGTTTTCATACAATATGAAATACATAAATCACCTTTGTGCGTATGCATAAAGGATTCTATTTACGCATTATTTCTTTGGGAGTCAAAGGGTACATTCCCTTTGAGAAGAACAATTTCCTAGTTTCACTAGAATTGTCATTCTAATTGAAGTTTATCATCATATGAGAAACTTCCTAGCATCTCTTGTCTATTTTAGGGATTGATATAATCCAATTATATCTTGAAATATATCATTATAGATTTCCATCCCATATATATAGACTATATCTCCCATATTTATTCTATCGTTTATAGAATGTTTAAAGTCATTACTTTAACGAAGAAGTATTCTTTTCATTTTCAAAATTAATATATCATATATATATTCAAATTTTAGGAATATGATTAACTCCCACTAATCTTTTGTAAACCTAGTAAACAAAAGATTCATTTACACCTTTATGAGAAATCAAACGATTTGATCTTTCATAAGACAGTTGTAGCTCCCACTAGCTTGCTAAGATCCATGATGGATGGATCTCTACAACTTACATGTCTTGTGATTTATAGTTTTAGACATACATTATCAAGACTATCTTAATAATGGTTATGGAAACCCATATTATGTCCAAACATTAAATCACCATTTAGTTGTAGCTAGCAATCCTCGAATTAATTAAAACCAAGACTATATCAAAGATGGTTTATTTAAAGTCAACCATTCTCTTTGATTGTAGTCACCTTAAGCTACCAATTAGCTATTAAGGTTTCATTATTTTGGGTCAAATGGTAATTTACCATTTCCTTGAGTATATATCGTATATACACACTTAATGTAGTCATAAGGATTTTCATTCTTATTTCTTTCGATTTAAGAGGTACAACTCTATGACATAGTCATAAAGTTCAAACCATTCAACTAAGACGGTTTATAAATCTTTCTCGACTACCTTGGAGCTCTTGGTATAGGAACTAGGTTGTTATATTTGTTGATCACCTTCTTGTCTCTCAAAGAACCCATTCTTTGAGTTCTATGTCTCGTTCATTTGCGTTTTAGGCAAATCATATTGTAGGATTACAATGAACTACCCAACAAAACAACATTTGTTAGTTGGTTTATAGAAGTGATATCCAAAGGTTAATTTAAGGATATCCCACAAGATTGTTCTCAAACAAATATTGCCTATTAGCACACAACCCCAAATCTTAACATGCTTAAGATTTGTCTTTCTTTCCAACTACATCTTATGGAGTCATGAAAATTTTGGAAGCTCTTCTAATTGACAATCATATTGTTTTTAGAAGTATATATCCTATATATTGGTAATAGATAATAACCAACGAACTAAGTCTTTATTCAAGTTCGTTCTTCTCCTAATGGAGAAATTCATTATCTTGTGATGCTACTTTCCTTGACATCTTTCAAGGAAACACATCTAAAGTGTTATATTTCCTTGGATCAAATCTAAGGAGGTAAATACTTTAGACGTCTTACTCATCAACTTACATTTCTTGAATTCTTTGAAACCTTTTGCAAAGAATTCGGACTTGTGTTTATTCAAAATAAACTATAGTCCAACCGAGAGTGATCTTCGGTGAATGTCATATAACATGAGTAGTATTATGTTGTGGACAAGTGCCACTAACATCCAAGTGAATTAACCTCAACAACTTTGTGATTCTTTCTTCTTTCCAAAGGAATAAAGATTCGAACATTTCGCCTCTATACAATTTTAACAAGAAGGCATTGGATCCGGATCTAACGATCCAAAGCATCCATCCATAACCAACTCGTAATTTATGTTTTAGAGGTATCACAACTTAGTTGGGATTAGTCACTACCTTGCAACCTTTTGGGTTTTAAGCATCGTTATATTCTAAACAGTTAACACTACCACGTCATCTCTACTATAGAGACAATTAATTAGATTACAATAATCTAATCATTCTTATTTGGCAGTTCATATGAGGAAGTAAGTACTATCCGCTTTCGCAGAGATCTATATTTTATTCACGTTTCCGAATGTGAAGTACTTTCTCTTCTCTCATTAATCTTCTACTTCTTATTAGCCACACTTTTACAACGATTTGTAAAACATAGTTACTAATACAGAATCAAGCATTCAAGTAGAAGAACCAACTGTTTTGAACTTTTCAAGAACATTTTACAACACCTTCGAAAGGTGTGTTCTTGACACTTGCAAGACATTTCTTGCAAATACCCCTTCCAATGTCCATTCTTTCATAAAGAAAGTTTGTTCCCTTGGAGTTATTTGTTTTCTTCATTTAACTTCTCCTTTGACTACAATAGTCATGGTCCCTAAACTCCCACTATCTCTCTTGAAACTTGTTTCAATTGTGTTTATACACATCAAACAATTTGGAGAGCATGTGGTTATTGTTCACCATATAGTTTACAATAAACTTAGTGAACGATTAGGATAGGGACACAAATGTGAAGTCCTTATCTAGTTTCCGTCTCGTTAAGTGTTTTAACATTTCAACCTTCAATGATTCAAAATTATCATAAGTCCATGTTGATGGACTATTTTTGTCAACCAACCATTATGTTCTAAACATAATTACAAACATTCAAGAGTTGTTTAAGGCAACTCTCATTTCTTCATACAACGATTTGTAAGTGAAGAATCATGGCACATAAAGTGTCCATGCCCTTGTGCTTACTTCAAAAGTTCCTTGTTTATGTAACAAAGAAACAAGCACTAATGTTTGCGTTGATTAAGGGTTGTTCAAAACAACTCTTATTTCTTCATACAACAATTTGTATTTGAAGAATTATGACATTAAAATTGTTGTCCTCTTTATGATAGACTTATCTAACATGTTCTTCCAATGATACATTATCAATAGGAAGATTGTGAGGATGAGACTACTTAGTTATATTTACAATCCATTAAAGACAATCTATGGAATTGTAGTACTAAGTCCGGAAACTAAAGTATTCGGCTTTTCATTGTCAAGTATTGGATAGCGTTTGCAAATATATATTGGTAAACAAATACATAACGAATATAAATTGATTGATTTTAAGCTATTTGATTCGGGTCTTTAAATCATAATAGCACCACCCACTATTTTTGGCAAATTCCATATCCCTCATCGGAATTCGAGAGTTTTGGAGGAAACTCTTAGTAGGTTATGGGAGACTCACTATTACCAAGCCCACCTCACGATGATACGATGTTGGCTAAAATTAATAATAATGAGAGAGTACACTTACTCATTTACATCTAATGTAAGTACCCATCCTTTTGGCCTCTAGAGAATGTCACCTCACAATGATATGATGTTGGCTCCATTGCACTTAGTTAAGTCATTCCCACCATGCAAGTTCAAGTTAGGGGTTCAAGAACAACCTCACGATGATACGATGTTGGCTATTCTCGTTGCCTACCTTTCACAACATCAAGTATGCATATAGAATCCTCCCCGAGTGTAAGCATGCACTTTGAACTCCCCCATGATAGGGTGAAGCCGATGTACACGTCACAAACGTTCGGACCTACCACGGTGGAAGGCCACGAAAGAGTGTTCAAAAGCACTCTCACGCTTATCAACTTAATATAGGTTTGGTTGAGGGTTTTTAGGTCTCATCACATATAAACATACATTTTAATCCAATTAAAACATTTTTGGTCCTATCACAACTATTGGTCCATATGATTTATTTAGTTGTATATAATACTCCCACTAAGCTTTTAAAACGGTTTTTAAAGCAAGAGTACATGATACTACTAACATAAGGTTTGCATTCATTGATGGACTATATAGTTGCCTTAGGGCCTTAGGATGACTATAAACCTTTTATTTAGATCCAACACGAGCCTTGTGTTGAATCTCGGACTAGGGATGGTGATTTATTTTAGTTACGCGTTTAATCACATTAAGGCGTGTTGTCTTAGGGGCGTTGGACCCAACTACTTCATTTTCATGCATATCATATAAAGCAAGAAATAAGTACTTCAAAGTAAAGAAGAGCTTATGCTCTTTTACAACAATTGATCAAATCAAATTACTTTAAATTAAAGAAGAGCTTATGCTCTTTTACAACATTTGATCTAATCAAATTACAACCAAAATCTAATCTACACATTCCCATGGTTCAAACAAATTTGAAACGGCCTTTCACATAGCTCAATTATCGTAGGCTTAGGTTCATAATCACCCTTTAATTAATTAACACTTTAACTAATTAAATTGAATGCAACATTTTTCATTTGGTTTTTGTATCCATAAAATTTGATTTTAAATGGAGCTAACTAAATGAAAATCCAATTCTCATTTAAAGAGACAAAACAATTTTTGTTCTCTATTTAATTTGGGCCTAAATGTAATGACCTCAACTTATTTGGGCCATTGTGCAATTAATCTCAACTTTTGGGTTATTTTGCAATTAGCCACAACTTTTGGGCCATAGTGCAATTAACCACAACTTTTGGGCTATTTTGCAAAAACTTAAACTTTTGGGATCACTTTGTAAAAACACAAAAGTACACTACTTCATGTAATCACAACTAGAACCCAAAATTTTCCACAAATGTATAAACTTCATTAAAGGAGCAAAACAATTTGTCCTTTAGCGTTTTTGGACCTAAACGTAAACTTTTGGGCCAAAGTGCAAATACACAAAAGTATCAAAACTTTATGTAATTGCATGAAAGCCCCAAAAGTACTCCCACTAGGGAGTGGCCGGCCTTGGGAGACAAAGAATGGAGTGATGTGTGTGTTGATTTGTAAGTTGACATAAAGCATGCAAGGTGTGTGTGAATGGGATTTAAACCTTACACACCCATTAATGTTTCTTACACCTTTCAAACAAATATCTAACATATTTTCGAAGTTTTTGACTAACATTAAAAATGTTAATCATTAATAAATATATGAAAATATCTAATAACAAAACTTTATGAAATAAATCAAAACTTTGAATCAAAACATCAAACCTTTTTGTTCTTGGCTAAAATGTCAAGAACAATGAAGAACATTCATGAAAAAACTCAAAATTTTCCATGATCATTTTTCATCCAAAAACATCCCAAAACCATTCAATCTTAAGGGAAATAACATATAACCATATTAGGGTACGTAGGGGTTCCAAAAGTTACTTGAAAACACTTTTAACAAGTCAAACAAGAACCCAAAAAATCACCCTTTAATTTTGGCCGAAATTCCCAAAATTCATGGCACCAAATTTTAGCTTCAATATTCATGCTCATATGAACTACATCTACAACATTTGAGATGCCAAATTTTCCAACAAAATTTACATTCATAAAACAAGAATAAAGCTTGTAACATTTTACAACTTTTAAATCACATATTATGAAATACAAAACCCAAAAGGATTCACCAACTACTAGACCTAGGCTCTGATACCACTTGAAGGATTATTTTAGAAGAACATGTTCATTTAAGCAATATCATTAGCATGCAATTAACAAATTAAAGGCGGAATCATGCTTGCATATACTTAAAAACAAAACATTACCCATGAATGTTCAAAGCCTAGTAGATTGGTGAACCTTTAAACAACTCAAAACAAAGTGAGTTGAGATTTATACCTTTGTAGATTCCTCTTTGCTTAAGCAAAGGCTAATCACCCAAAGAGAGGGCCTTCATTCCTTGCATCTTAAATCTATGGATTTGGATGGATGAAGAGGTTTCTCCAAGTTCCCAAAATTGGGAACCTCTAAGATTCTACACCAAGGTTAGATTGGAGAAGATATGAGTGACCTTGGAGGAGTAGGATTGCTAGCTAATCCCTCCAAGGGGGCTGGCCTTTTAGAGAGAAAAATGGAGATTGTGTTTCACCAATTTCCCCCAAAAAGAACCCTAAATGAATTTTGGCTATAAAGTCATATTTATACCTTAATTCATTTGAGTGGCAAACTTGTAAATAAGTCCAAGTTCACTACCCCTTCAAAGTGGCCGGCCTTAGGATATTTTTGGAGTATTTTGGGCCTTTGTAAATCATTATTTATTAAGTTGTCATACAACTTAAGTCAATGGACTTGACGTTCGAAGCCCATTGGGCCTTAAGGTCCAAAACCATCCCGAGGTCTTTAACGAACTTATTCGTTTGATTAATAATCATATTAATTAATCCTTGCCATAAATAATTAAACCATTTAATTATTCTTACTCATCTCCGTTGAATCTTCAATCTCTACCTTACACGGTGTACGATCCATTAGGTTCCTTTTAGCGAGGCAGTGGGCGATTCAAACTCTTTCAAATCGATTATGAATTTGAAACTTACTTTCAATTCTCCCTTTAGTGTTTACACACGTTTAGGGCTTCCACAAACCTTGAGTGACACCTAGCAGCATATCATGGTTACCCAAGCTAATCAGAAGAGGTGGAGAACCTATTCAGTTTAGGATTACAAATGCAATACGGTCATTCTCTAATACAATACTCTTGACCACATTGTTTGGTTTGATAGTTTATTCATGTCTACTATCCAATGTGAATCTTGCACTTATATGATTACTTTGAATGTGATCTGGAACGCATTCCAACATCTCATTCATACTCTGGCCAGAGATTCTAAATCATATCATAGAGTATTCTCCCTCAACGGTTTGAAGGTTAGAGATCCCTTGTTGCGCATTCACTTGTCTCCATGACTAGATAGCTTGACCCCAACCATGCCGTGGACACTCCAAAGGAATGCCATTTGACACGATCAAAGATCAAGGACCTAACCACAAGACAACTATGATGCCTCGGGTCAAAGGACTAATTTGCATTATCCTAACCATGAGTTCTCACGTGACATGAATATGAGAACTCGTCGTTGATCGTGTTCAGTGAACTCATTCTCTATTGAGCACCTACGTACTTGTCTTGGTGTCACTCACACCAATGACTCGAGACTAGTCACTCTCCCTGAGAGAAAACATAGCAGGTACTGATCTTAACGGACTGTCAATGCCCAATTGGCAATCCTATGATCAGGAACGTTTAGGATGTGTCTACGAAAGAATGGTCTCATGAATCTAACTTCTTTAGATCGCATTCTCCCAATCACATATTCCTTGGACTTTATCGTTTAAGCATATAACATTTATATGAGACCGCTCAAACAATAATCTTTGCCCTTGATATTAAACTAGATTAGTTTAACATGTGAAATGTCCGTAAAGTATCATCATATGATTGGTTTTAGGGCACATTTCCAACAAGTGCCAGCCTCTCCTCCATACAGGATTTGACCCAAGCCCACTCTCTGCCAAACGAGTCCACCAAAACCTTCTCCAAAGTGAAGGTAATCGCTATTCTCGTGCGCACAGGGATCCAATGGGACTGTACGAACGATCTAGCAAAGCTGAAGCTGAAGTTCAAGTTTCGAAGGAAGCACTTGTCAAATTAGAGTTTGAAAGGGATGCCAGCCTTCTGTAGTATCAGTAGTGTTTGGAGAAAATCACTGATCTGGAAAACAGTATCTCTCGTGCCCAAAAGGATGCTAAAGAACGGCAAGAACGACCCCTAGGTCGTCTTCTTGGCTGGGTCGTGTCGTGCTCTTAAGAGTCTCTGGTTTCTCTAACCAAGTTAAAGGGTTGGTCTTCTCCATCTTTTTCTTGGCAGCGTTGCAGATCTCTTGCTAGACTGTCGTGCTCCTCCACCGTGGCCGTGCCCTCACCGTCGTAATCTTATCCACTAATGCCGACTGGCAGAGCTCCTACGCCATTCTTGCTAGCAATGTCATTTCCCAGCAGTTCTAGAGTCGATCGTAGAGAAATCAAATTCGACCCTTCCACCCACTGCCCGTTCGCTCTCAAAATCATTGACAAGTCTGACCTCCACTCTTACATTTGCTGCTGCTTGTGCTTCTACAGGCATCACAATTCTTATTGATAATGATCTTGATGGCTGATGTGCCCACAACATCCATGCGCACCACTACTGGAAGAACTACGCCGACGATCGGCAACCAACAACAACAATGACAGTAATGGCAGCCGCTCAGACTTCCCTTCAAATTTCAACTCTTCCACAGATCTGAGACATCCTCTCAAGACTTCCCATCAAAACCCTCTTCGACTGCAGAGTGCATGGCTGTAGGAAACGTGACAATTTTCCTCATGAAATGAGTTATGATCTTCCTCATGAAGGAAGTTATGATTGTGCCTTTGAAATGCAATCACTCTCCTCTGGCGAAGGCAAAGAACTTGGAGAGGCTGTGGATTGGGAAGTACAAGATGATTACGGACATGGGTGTCCTGGTAGAGAAGAAATACGTAGACGATGGCGTGGCAGTCGCTAGTCAGGCGGAGATTCTCGGCGGCGAGCAAACACAGGGATTTGGCAAGGAAAATTATGCCGGACGTGTTGGGCCTTTTTAACTCTCGTTTGGAAAACCCTATGAGGCAAGCGTAAGGACCCCACTAAAACTGATTGGCTCGATGCTAAGTTTTTTTGTTAATGTTCCGTGGCCAGCTGACGACGAAGTTCCCAATCACGTTTCATTTGAAGACGACGGTGGAGGTCCAAGAGCCGATAGTGTCGTGGCGGTCGATCTCGTTGTCGTGCAACGGTTGTAATGATGCCCAAGAGAGAAGAAGAAATGAAGGGAAGCAGGACCAACTTTACCAACATCCATGGCTTCCACCCTCTTCCAAGCTCTTTTGCCTTTCATCCTATGCAGCACCAGCACCATATATATATATAATGATTAAAAAAATGGTGAAACTTGGTGCATCCACATGTGAAAAGAAAAAAAATGTATATATATATAATGGTGGAATTTTGGTGGCCAACACCGAAAGAAGAAAAGAAAAAAATAATAGTAAAAAAATGAAAAGCTGTGCAATGGTGAAACAGTACCATGTGCAGGAAAAGAAAAGATAATAAAAAATAAAAAAAAATAAAAAATGATGGAACTTGGTGCATCCAACACCAAAAGAAAAATGTTAAGTTTATTTTGGTGGACATTACCATATAGGGAAAAAAAGGGTGGATCAGTTCCTTGTGAAAAAAAAAAAACAAATGCATTGAGTAAAATAAAGCCTATTTTATTTCTCTGGAAAAATTACAAAAATTTGTTTCTGCATGCCAAAAAAATGTGCAAACAAATAGGAGGGAGCCTTCATTGCTCACGACAAGCCTCTGTACTCGGCGGAGCTCCAGAAAGAGGAAGCACTAGAGGTTGATTTTCTGGAGCCTCAACACTTGGTGAAGCTCCAGATGACGAAGGCAAAAGATGCCTTTGGAACAAAGCCATAAACATTTGATGTTCACTTTGAATCTGACTTTCAAATTCCTGTAGCTGGTCAAGCTTTCTCTTTATGCTCTTCGAGTAATTATTGGCAAGCATGTGCAGCTCCCTATTTTCATGCTTAAGCCCTCTAATCTCTTGCTTAAGGCTCACCACCTTAGCTATCAAGGATTCAACCTTGCGAGTTCGAGCAAGAAGGCGTTGACCCATGTTTGATACAAAGCCTGTACACTAGACGCTGAAGGCCAAAGAGTCCTGAACATCCATCTCATCGGACCGCTTAGAAAGCATCCTACTATCTTTAGGGGTGAGAAGATTTCTAGCCACCACCGCAGCGGTTATATTATTCTTCATCACAATATACCAAAATGTAATAGGACCATTAGGGGATAAGAAGGATGAGTGTTATATGTTGTCTACAGAAGACTTGTCAGCGTCTTCCCCAACGTTCAAATCAAGATGACAGTTAGATGGGCAAGCCATTTCCAAAGATGTTGAACGAAAAGAAGAGGTATGATAAATCAAGATCTCAGAAATGCAAAAAGGGAGCTTCTACAGGTAGCAGTAATCGAGCTACTCAGAAATGGAAGAGGCAACAAGACCGCTTGCTCAGAAATAGAAGAGCTGCCTACTCAGAAATCGAAGAGCTATTCATCCGAAAATCAAAGAGGCGCTCGTTCAGAAATCGAAGACCCTCAAAATTTCAAAAGCCGAATTTTCTAGATCAAAGTTTGTCGACATCCTTCACACGTGATCACAGCTTTGAGGAAGACACAGACAAAATCAAAGGGGGTTTGTCGTCTCTCTCTGCAATTCCAAAGCCAGCCACTTGTTTAGAAACCGAAGAAGCATTTGTTCAAAATTTATCGACACCTTTCACGTGCGGTCTCGTCTTTGCAGAAGTCATGGACGACTTTGTCAAAGATTTATGACAAAGTTATAAAAAAAACGCGTGAATCTTACTGTGTCAATTACCCAACTGTCACTGACAAGAGTAAATGAACAGCATCACTACCGGCTATTGGAAAATTCCTATATATGTTGACCTTTATCCTCTATGGCAAGGCAGACCTGCAAAAATGCCAAGCTTTTCCTTATCTTTGAGAATGCATTTCCAACGAAGCCTTTCGAAAGACTCAGCATTCCTCATCCCCTGGAATACCTCTGCAAATAAATCACACCACAGCAGAGTATCTCATATCATCAAGGTCAAGAGTATCACGTATCATGCTTTCTCTCTATCTTTTTCCTTGTCTTTGTTCTCACCTGCAAGACAAGGAGAAAGAAAGCAATAAGTCGGAACCTAAAATCAAACTTCTGATCTGGAACTGATTGCCTGGAACCTGTGCCTGGTTGCTTACCTTGCATTGCTCTCGAGTACTCATCGTCGCTGAGAAGTAATGTTTTGAAGGGCCATTTAAATGCAAAGGTTGCATTCTACTCCTGCATCGGGGACAAATACTGTAAGAGATTAAAGCAGAAAGATTAATGATGAGCTAGCACCATCGCCGAAGAGCAAAGCTTTGATGTGCAACGCTGTCAAATTGCCACCACTTCTTCAAAAGCAAGAGTATCTCATATCATGCTTTCTCATTTTCCTTTTCTTTGTCCTTGTTTTCACCTACATTTGGAATCCACTTTCCGATCTGAAACCGACTACTTGGAACCTCTTCCCTAATTGTTTATATAGCATTGCTCTCAAGTATTCATTTTCAATTGCTGATATGATGATTGGAGCTGCGAAACATGATGAGCTGCTGAGAAGTGATGCTTTGAAAGACCATTCAAATGCAAGGTTTGTATTCACTCTTGCATCAGTAGACAAATACAATAAGAGAAGATGCTACACATGCATGGGGGAAAACCAAGGAAAATACCACTTCTACAAGGGGAACAGATAAGGCAAGGGAAAATGATACATTGAAGCATGTAGAGACAAGCACAACAAAACATATGCTGGTTCATCCGCTACTTCTTCAAAAGCAAAAGTATTTATATCATCAAGATCTAACGTACTCTAGATTTGATGGACTTGTTTCGACCCTTAAATTCTTGAGTCAGTTCGCTAAGGTGTGGTGAACTGCATGTGCCAATTCATCCCTGACGGAGTCGAAGATCACTTACCATGTGAACCGCTCGTGGTCTATTTCCTTCAAGATCAAGCTACCAACGACCCTTGAAGAAATCACAAGTCCGATTCAACTTCAAGATCAAGCCACCAACAACCCTTGAAGAAATCAAAAGCCCGATTCAAGATTAAGTGTCCAACACCCTTGAATCAAATCATACAAGATCAAGCCTCAACAGCCCTTGAAGAAATTACAATCCCGATTCAAGATCAAGTGTCCATCACCCTTGAATCAAATCCAGTTCAAGATTAAGCCTGTGAAAAGTCAACAAGCACAATTCAAGATCAAGCCTCAACGACCCTTGAAGAAACTTTTAGCCCAATTCAAGATCAAGCCTCGACGACCCTTAAAGAAAATTCAAGCCCAATCCAAGATCAAGCCTCGACGGCCCTTGGATCGACATCTACGTTAAGGGAGTTCAAAACCCATCTTCTACACATGACAAACACATGTATACGACGCGCCTTGAAGTGGGGACATTTGTAGACATCGAAATTTTGGTAAAATAAATGTTGACCAATAATTAAAATTTCAATGCTCACGTGTCACATAAATTTTACACATGCGTGTGACTCAACGAAAAATTGAAAAGACTCTGAAAAGTCATCAAACAGGACACGTGTCAACACTTGGCAGAAACGATTTATTTCATCTGAATATTATATTCAAGATTAGGCCTTGGAAATTTCTATAAATAGAAGCCATTCCATTCATTTGAAATGACCAATTCACAAATACATTTCTCTGCTTCCAAATTGGAAGAGAATTCCCCAAATCCTTGAAGCTTTGAAACTCTAAAGCTTTCAAGCATCCAACCTCCCAAATTCCCAATAATCCCAAAGGATTGAGAAAGCTCTCTTCATTCTTCGTCAAAACCCTTGAAGATCCACAATTGTTCATCAAGATCAAGCCCAACGGCCCTTGAAGATCTATTCATCAACTGTTCTTCAAGATCAAGCTCAAAGGCCCTTGAAGATCTGTTCATTCATCAAGATCGAACCCAAACCAAAGGCCCTTGAAGATCCACAACTGTTCATCAAGATCAAGCCCAAAGGCCCTTGAAGATCGTTCGTCCGTTCATCCGTTCATCAAGATCAGGCCCCAACGGTCTTTGAAGAAACGTCCCCTGTTCATCTAAGATCAAACCTCGACAGCCCTTGGATCAACATCATCCACAAATCTACACCTTACGGAGATCGAATCAAAGGATCAAGTTAAAAAAGATTGTAACCCAAATTCATTAATACAAAATATATTTTGTACACGTGTTTCTGTCTCAAGAAATTTTCGTGTTCACATTATTTTCTAGTGACACATTAAAGGATTACGGCGTCAAAACAAGGATTGTGTAGTCCCATTGATAAAGATTTCAAATCTCTCACTAAACATCATAATAGTTGATGCATGAAAAAGAAAAAGAAGAGATTTGTTTTAGCAATTAACCTCTCTACTCTACCATAACTCAAGTTGATTACTTAGTGTGTTACCAAGACCCCTAAATAACTTGGGCTATAGCTACCTCATCTTTCACTAATCACAAAAATTAGTAATTTTTAATTATAAGAGCCACTTGGTACTACGGTCTAGTGGTATTCTTCTTTACTTGTAAGTAAGAGATCTTAGGTTCGATTCTCGCCAAAGGCGAATTTGAACCACATTATTGCTAACCTATTGTGGGGCTTAACTCACTCTACCACTCCCTTAGTGTAGATAATATTCGTTGTTCAAAAAATTACAAGAAGGGCTCACATGTGCCCTTAAATTCACTATCTTCCCTTTTTTGGAGTACAATCTGCAGGGATATGCACCCAAATTGCTTATTCCTAAGCATATCTACTCAAGGCAAAAGGGTTTAGAGAGGATGAGAAAGTGGACCACTTTCGGGTCTTCTGGCGGCTTTTGACACCTCTCCTTTCTCAGAGGTTGCTGTGGAATATATATGCAGGACCCAACAGAAAATATTTATACATATATGGACGACCCAACAGCAACATTTCGTGTATAAATATGCATGTTTTTTAAATTTCACATTAATCTGGGGCCCTCGATCCTGTCTTTTCACCATTGCATGTCCTTAATTTTCCAAAACAAATGTGAGGATGGCCCATTGTTTGATATTTTTTTGGTGTCTAGGACTTCTCTGGAAGTTTTCATGTGTCTGGTTGCTGTGTATGATGGTGAAGGTTTTGTTGGTTTAGTTCACAAAGTCTCTAATTATTTTGTGTGGTGTGGTGTTAACGCCAGAGTTCAATTATTAATGATAGATAATTAGCCTAAAATTGACTATTATTTGATTAACCAAATAATTAACAATGATAAATAGTTTATATAATGTTTTATATATATTCGTTTTGTATTGTTTTGTGTCTTTTTCTTCATGACCATTGTATCGTTATGAACATACAAACTAGGATGAATTTTTTTCTTTATTTGGTTCTGCATTTTTCTTTTACTAAATTTGAAATATGATAAGTTTCAATTTTAAGAAGCCAAGGTGAATTGTTACATCATATACTATGGCAATCCATCAGTTTCAGTTTCAGTTTCAATTTTAAACTAACTGAAAATAACAGTTTGCAAATCACTATTTAAAATGACTTCGAGCAAGGTTGTTAATGATTCAAACAGAATGAATGACTCCCTACTATCAACGAATACTGAATGAACAAGTATGACAATGAGTCTTAGTTTTCCTCTTTGTTACTCCTATCTTCTAACTACCTTTATCTTTTGGTTATGATCACTTTTTGCTTTAGTTTGATCGTGGTGACTCTCCTGTCAAGAAGACTCTTTGTAGCGTTTATGACTTACGACAAACTAAAATCTTTGAGTGGGAACTATATTGTTTAGAGTTGAGTTAGTAATTTTTACGTTTTTATTTGTAGTTTATGACATGACAAATGGCTATCAAGAGAAAACTCGACGTTTGGTGTGATTCGTAGTAGTGTTTCTTGGCCCTTTGATGCAGTTCTTTTTCACGTGGAACAATTACAGTAGTGTTCAAATTGCAAAAGCGTAAATATTATTTTCGTCATTATTAATATATTTTCTATGTCGACTAGATATGTGTCCTGAATGACTCTCCAACGGCTTATAGTGCTATGTCGTACATTATGGTGAATGAGGATCTCAGGGATCCTTTAATCATGTTCATTTATCGTATATCGTGCGGTCAGTTTTCGTCAAATACTATTTGTGTTCAATTTTATATAAAAAGATTTCAAACGATTTCAAATCGCACAATTTACGATGAATGAACACAATTAAAAGATCTCCAAAATTCTGAAAGGATCCTCATTCCTTTATGGTCTCGACTGTGTCAACCCGTTATAATAAAACATCTGGAACGCGTCATGGCATTTGGCATTCTAGCATCGGGTGGATCTTTCATTCATTCATAAGAAATGTGAAGAGACATATTTGTCTTCAGAATACTAGGAATGTCAGGGAACAACTTGCATGAAATAAGTTTTTCATTATGTGGTGTATCGATACATTACGTCACGTGAAGAAAAACTTTTAAAATGAAATTATTGGCTTGAGATGCTATGGCTGGCGATCAATCCATTCCATGTAAATTTTAAGGGTGGACATAGTTTGGTGCAGTTCGATTTTGGGGGTAAAACCAAAATTTATTGCTATTCTGTTTGGTCTAACGGTGAGAACTAAAGTGAAACCGAACCATTTAATTTTGGTTTGGTTCAATTTCCAACGGTTTTACTTTCGGTTTAGGCCTAGCTTATATGCCGTTAAAAAATTGAATTTAACTTACATGCCTGTTTTGTTTTGGGGTTCCCAATTCTTTTAACTTTACCTTTATAGCTTTTTTTCCAGTTTGTTTTGGCTCCCAAACGAGAAATAAAAGAGTTTACAGTAGGTAAATTCAAGAAAATCTCTTTTGGATTTGTTTTCAAATTAAAAGCGGAAACAAATCCCAGCAACCAAGAACCACTATACCAAAATTTAAGTATCCAAATCCAAATCAAGGTGCTAATTACCTCCGCACCTAATTTTGGGTCCCAAATGTCCACCCCTAGTAAATTAAATTCTAGTCGGTCAGAAGGGACGGGAGAGCCTTTGAGAATCGTGAGCTTTATTTTGTTTAATAAAGTTTCGTCAGCTTTTGAAGATCCACACTAGTAGTGAGTGAATACCGCACTCCCTTTAATGTGCATGCAATGCATGACTGATGACTTCAAGGATGGAATTTCGAATAGGGACCCAAATTCACTTCTGCTTCTTTTTTTTCTTTTTTTTGAACTTTTGTGATTTTCACACTTAAATATAAAGTTTGAAAATTAAAACACTCGACGGGATTAAAACTGAAAGTGCGACTGGCATATATATGAATTACTGTACTATAAACAACATTACATACTAAATCACTAATATACGTAAGAATGTAGAATATTTGCTAAAGTGAATATCCCATATCAACCGTATTTTTTTAGAAAAAGAAGAGTTTAAATACGATTAC
Organism: Crataegus laevigata; assembly: GCA_963580275.1. Lineage (NCBI taxonomy): Eukaryota > Viridiplantae > Streptophyta > Magnoliopsida > Rosales > Rosaceae > Crataegus > Crataegus laevigata. The sequence goes on along the minus strand of OY756947.1, from coordinate 19,813,713 downwards.
CCCACTCCAACTAACGCTAAAGTTTTTGTGATAAAACCTCACACTTGATGAATTGTGCAGGTGGTCAGTGGTGGAGTTAAGATTTCTTGTGAGGACGAGCCTCACGCAAGTATAGAAGAAGAAAAAACAAATAGTGGTTATAAAATTGTAAATGCAAAACATCATAATATTACATCTAAATAATTAAATAGTCAAAATTAACATATCAATAGATAGTTTTATCTATTCATAGTAATCATAATTATCTTCGATAAATTTCATATTTTGAGACTGCATGATGTCATCTACATTATTGAAAGAATTATTAAACTCAATAGAAAGAATTACTAAAAATTTGCAAACTCTAAAACCCAAGTAAGAGGTAGGATAGAATAGAACAAATGTTTTATAGAGGATAATGGAGTTTTACACACTTAATTGTTCTTTATTCAATAAATTTCAGATTTGGAATGGTTAAACATATGAAATTCAAGAAGAATATGATAATAACTTTGCCAATGCACAAGTGAAAGACAATTTTTTTTAATTAAAAGTGAATGATGGGTTCAATTTAAATGTTATTGATTTATGATAAATGACGATTTAAAATATTATACTTAATTTTGGGATGAAATTTGCTAGATTAAAAATAGATAATGATTGGATTTGTTTAAAGTGTTGAGAAGGGTTGCAAAACAAGTTGTAATACTAATATATTTTTTTTTACAAATGAGGGTAGGAATATGCCTCCGCTAGTGCATGTGGTAGTTAATAAGTTGAAGACAATATCAAAATTGTTAAAAGTGGACCTTTAACCCATTTCTCTGATAATTTTACAAAATTCGTCAGTAGAAGTATTATTTAGGTTTAGCTGTGCTTAATTACTAGTTTAATGTTAAACTTAACTAATATCCGAACCTTAAAGTATTTCAGTGCAAAAATTCAAATCTTAAATATTTGGTCAAAAGAAAGTGGTACACAGTGAGTCTTTTTATTTTTTTATTTTTTTTTATTTTTTATTTTTTATATGGTTTTTTTTATGTAAGGACTTATATTCTTAGACCCATATTTCTAAATTTTGAGTTTTAAGATAAAGGATTGAATTTAATCATTAAATTTTGAGTTTTGACAATTTAAAATGTGCATTGGAAATACTTTCTTAGTTGAATAACATTTTTCTTAATTGGCATAGGCTCCGCATTAAACTCAAATTTTATATTGAAACTAAAATTTAGATTTGACTTCGGCTCAAAATCAAAATGAGTTAAGTCTTATATTCATTGGTGATGTTTTTGCCTTATATTTGGATTCAAATATAAAATTTAGGGTAAATTACAAAAAACTACCTCAATTATGGGTCGAACGACACTATCATACCTTTTTTTTTAAATGACAATGTCATACCTCATCTTACGAATTTGTTCCAATGTCAGACATCCGTCAGTTTTTTCTGTTAATTTCCCTATTAAATGCTGACATGGCTAGAGACGAGGCCCACTCACTAATCCAACTGGATTAAAAAATAATTAAATATATTTTTAACAATTAAATATTAAAAAATTAAAAAACTAAACAAATAAAAAATGGCCTAGGGATGGACTTCCCTTTCCTCAACCAACACCAACCTTTTTTTGACACACCTCGACCTAAATCAAGGCATGCTAATCGTCATGTGAGGGTGACGTAGCCATGTGCGCAGTGTGGAAGTGTCGATGATATCAAAATATGAATAATTAAAAACCAAATTAATTAATTTATACTAGGAAAACATATATAGGTGTGTGTGAAGGTGTTTAAGGTGGTAATACACACCAGAGCATATGTGTCCTAGGAGAAGTCCAGCATCAAATATTAGTTATACAGAACGTGAAAGGAAGTCCCTACATATTTGCAAAGCTGTCAGAACCGCCGTAAAGTCCTCGTGAGCCACTAATTCGAACGTCTACCTAGAACCTGGAGGGGCACAAAACAGAAAATGTGAGTGGGCAAAAACAAAGTTTTAAAAACACATTTCACTTTTCAAATATAATAACCCCTCACTGTAAAACTCGTATAATTTTTCAAAAAATAATACTACATCCGTATATGGAAATCATATTCGAAAACAGTAGAAGCCGAATATATACCATGTCATGTCTCGGCAAGTATAAAATGTAGTCCAAGTGAGAATAAATTGATATAAATGATATGTCAGCCGGAGTCGCCTAACCTGACCTGTACGGCGGAATCTATAGCTCATCTACCAACTCCTGCACACAAGTCAGAACCATCTAATGTGGTCTGTATGACAGGCTGGGTGTAAATAAGTATGCTCAAGTGCTACGATCACATGAAGGCTGTGCGAAGTATTGCAAGTCATGTACAAGTCGGAACCACCTAATGTGGTCTGAACGATAGGCTGACACTTGCCTTGGATCCAAGGTGAGAGCATGGTACGGGAGGTGAACGATCACGTGAAAGGTAGGCCCTGGCCCCGGGCAGAGCACTAACACCGGGGTGCAGGATACTGAGCTCTATATGCATCTAAGCATAATCATACTCACCGTAATCACTATAATCCACAGCATTAATGAATAATATGCACATCTATACTAATGCATGTATTAACATGTAATGCGATTGACATGGCATATAAAACATAAATCCATTTAAAACATTTCTGGGAAAAGTGTAAAGCATATATATACGCATATATAGAAAAACCAAAAGCCCACTCACTAATATGTAGCTGGGTCGTAACCCCCGAATCTCGCCTGGCCGCACTCGTCCTAAAGATACGTCTCACCTATATGGGAAACCACTGATTTAACATTAATTATAATGCACATATACGAAACCTAGGATTAATTTCTTATACATTGCTCAATTGAGGTTTTGAATATACCAATGTGATCTACACAACACCACGAACACCCCTATATTTTAAAAATAATTTTCTGAGTCCCCACGCGCCGTCACGCACTGGCCAAGGTACAACTATACACGCCGGCCACGCGCTGCACATGCCTGGCACGTTGGACGAAATCCTTAACGCCGTTAGGGAATATTTTGTTAAATAGTAGCATATACCGTTATGTATACCTTGTTGGAAATGTGCCCTAAAAGCCAATCATATGATGATACTTTACGGACATTTCACATATTAAGCTAATCTAGTTTAATATACATAAACGACATAGATTATTATTTAAAGCTGTCTCATATAAATGTTATATGTTTAAACGATAAGTCCAAGGAATATGTAATTAGGAGAATGTAATCTAAGGAAGTTAGGTTCATGAGACCATTCTCTTTCATATACATATCCTAAATGTTCCTGATCATAGGATTGCCAATTGGGCATTAAGAGTCCGTTAAGATCAGTACGTGCTATGTCTTCTCTCAGGGAGAGTGACTGGTCTCAAGTCATTGATGTGACTGACACCAAGACAAGCATATAGGTGCTCAATAGAGAATGAGTCCACTAAACACGATCAACGAGGAGTTCTCATACTCATGTCACATGAGAAATCATGGTTGGGATAATGCAAAGTAGTCCTTTGACCTGAGGCATCATAGTTGTCTTATGGTTAGGTCCTTGATCTTTGGCTGTGTCAATGTCACTCTATCAGAGGGTGTCCACGGCGTAGTTGGGGTTAAGCCACTTAGCCATGGAGGCAAGTGAATGCACAACAAGGGATCTCTAACCTTCAAACTGTTTGAGGGAGAATAGTCTATGATATGATTAAGAATCTCTGACCAGAGTATGAATGAGATTTGAAAAGTCGTTCCAAATCACATTCAAGGTAATCATATAAGTAAATGAATCACATTGGATAGTAGACATGAATAAACTATCAAACCAAACAATGTGGTCAAGAGTGTTGTATTAGAGAAAGACCGTATTGCATTGTAATCCTAAATTGAATAGGTTCTCCACCTCTTCTGATTAGCTTGGGTAGCCATGACATACTGCTAGGTGTCACTCATGGTTTGTGGAAGCTCTAATAGTGAGTAATCACTAAAGGGAGAATTGAAAGTAAGTTTCAATTCACAATCGATTTGAAAGAGTTCTAATCGCCCACTGCCTTGCTAAAAGGAACCTAATGGATCGTACACCGAGTAAGGTAGAGATTGAAGAAACAACGGAGATGAGTAAAGATAATTAAATGGTTTAATTATTTATGGCTAGGATTAATTAATATGTTAATTAATCAAACAAATAAGTTCGTTATAGACCTCGGGTTAGTTTTGGGCCTCAAGGCCTAATGGGTTTCGAACATCAAGCCCATTGACTTAAGTTGTATGACAACTTAATGAATAAAAATTCAAGAGGGCCCAAACAGCCCGAAGACCATAGGAGGCCGGCCATATAGAGAATGGAGTGGGTTTTGGACTTATTACAGGTTTGCCATTCCAATGAAGGTAGGTATAAATGTGACTTTATAGCCTTTTCTTCATTAGGGTTTCTTTTGGAGAAAATATGAGAACACAAACCTCTCTTTGCTCTCTAAGAGGCCGGCCACCCTAGGAAGATTTTACTAGCATCTAAATCTTCCTAGGCCACTCATTTCCTCATTAATGCTCTCCTTGGTATGGATGCTTAGAGGTTCCCTTTCTTGGGAACTTGGAGAATCCATTCTACCATCCTCCTCCAAGAAATCCATGGAGCTAAGAAGCAAGGAATGAAGGCCCTCTCCTTGGGTGATTAGCATTTGCTTATGCAAAGAGGAATCAACAAAGGTATAAAATTTCTTAACTCACTTTGTTCTTGAGTTGAGTCTTGGTTCACTTATCTACTAGGCTTTGAATTTCATGAGTTAAGTTTTGTTTTTGAGTGCATATAAACATGATTCCGCCTTTAATTGTTAATTGCATGTTGTTGATGTTGCTCAAATGAACTTGTTTGTCACAAATTTTTCCTTCATACCTAAAGCCGTTAGGAATATTCTATCAACGTTGACAGAATATGCTTTTTCCTTCTCTGATGGTTCGTCGAATTCCGGCGCCGATCACCGCTGCGTCACCGATTTCTGAAAAAGTTTAAAATTTCAATAACTCTCTCATTCTTCCACAAATCTTACAAATTTTATATAAAATTGAAGCCCTTGATAAGGGGAACAATTCCTTACCTCTTTGGAGGCTTAAATCCGACGATTAATAGCCTGAAAATCCCTTGGAAAAATCCAATGAAACTGAAACTTTGTTAATTCGTGTTTCCCGACGTCCAGTTCACTCCAAAACTAGTCTAGGTTTCCTATTTAGTTGATTAGGAACCTTTTCAAGCTTTGAACCCTCATAAAGTCGTGACGATCACGTCGAAGCAAGTTCGACACCTCGTCGGAGTTTATAGAATCTCAAATTTTGAAGTCAACACACCTAGAAAATGGTACCACTAAACTCTAGAGCTCGAGAGGAGTATGAATATGGAAACCCTGAGCTCGATCTGCAGAGTTTTGGTGAAGATGTGGGTATGTGAGGGTTTGGGTGTACGGACGAGTGAGATGGTTCAAGAAGGATGAAGGAAGAAAGTGGTGTAGGTGTGTGGGTGTGCGTGTGAGGGATCCGGATTGGTTAAAACAAAAGAACCAAGGCCGTAATTGGGCTATAACATTTAAGGCTTATCAATGATCCAACATAAATAAAATTAAACCAAACTCTTGATTGGGTCCAAAATGATAGGAACCTATGGTTATTTGTTTAGATTTTTGTTTCTCTATTTTGATCCAATTGTTTTCTAGCGTTTGCAACATTTCCGTTTCAACTTGATTCGTCCCTAATTCACGTTGCTACGCTCGTGACAAGACGTACTATTTAATGACATCGGTGAAGAATTAATTTACATCTAAATATACACATCCACGTCCCTAGGCCTCGAGGGCATTATCGTCACTTTACATGCTCAGAAATAATAATATATATATATATATATATATATATAAAATTCGGGACGAGCTGTAATATTTTTCTTCTTCCATTCGACAGCCACCATACCCTTCCCCACTCGTCCCTCCAACTTTCAACCACCACCTTCTCTCTCATCTCTCTAAGCAACCTGCAATCTGCAATTTAAAACTTATAAAAATTAAATTTAAAATTCAAAAAACCAAAACACCATTCCACTGTCATCAGCAAGTTCAACTATACCATCTTCAAAGATCTAGTACATATTGATGCGCTACGCTTATGCCGCCGACGGCGAGCGACTCGAGCTGGTCAAATCTAGAGGCGAGGGGGACCGATGGTGCATACAAGCTTGGTGCGCCTGGTGGAGCGAAATCCATTCTCTCGAAGCTCGACTTCGGTGAAGACGTCGACCTCGATGGAGCTGGAAAGAGCATGGTTGATGTGCGAAGCAGAGGATTAGAGCCCCGAGGAGGATGTGCCGTTGTTGGTGATGAGAACGGAAGGCTCGTGGTCGGGCAATGAGGCTCTGATGGAGAGCTTTGGGAAGAAAGGGGAAACGGTTATGGTGGTGGTGGCGGTGGCCGGCAACCGGCGATTGGACTCTGCATCTCGCAGTGCGTGGTCCTTGTTTTTTAGGGGACGAATGGGGAAGGGTTTGGTGGTTGTCGAAGAGAAGAAGAAAAAGGGTTGGTGTGGTGAAGGACAGAGATGGCACGCATCCCTAGGCCATTTTTAATTTGTTTTTATGTCAACATTTAACAGAGAAATTAATAAAAAAACTAACAGAGGTTTGACATTGGACCAAATTTGTAAGATGAGGTATGACATTGTCATTTTTAAAAGATGAGGTATGATAGTATCGTTCGACCCATAATTGAGGTAGTTTTGTGCAACTTTGAGAAAATAAACAACATTAGGTGATAGGTAACTAATAGTTTACTTGTATATCATAAAAGATATTCGTCCAATATTTTTTCACTGGAAGCTTGTCTTATATACATTAAAATCAAGTGAAGTGGTAAACATACACCTTATTTTTCCTCTTACACATGTTTCTAAGTATTTAGCTATCAAGTTGGATAAATAAAACCAAGAAGATAACAAAATTAGACAGAAATGAATGTTTAAAATAAAATAAAAAAAGAAAAAAAATGTATGGTTATCGTTTCTTAATAGAGGTACCAGGAAGATAAAAAATAAAACTAAAGGGGGTGTATTCAATTGAAAATTTGAGAGATTTTAATAGATTTATAAATCTATGAATTTTTATGGAGTTTAACTGATTTATAGATATTTTATGTAAAATTTTGATTCAATTCCCTCAAAATCTCATGGGAAGATGTGAGATTTGTGGATGCTTAAAATGCACTACAAAATCTCTCAAATTCCCTCTAATTCCTCAACTTTTCCAAATTCTCTAAATTTTAATTCTAATTGAATATACCTGGAATGTTATAAACTTCTTTAAAATTCTAATTAAATACACCTGGATTTCTAAGGATTTTAATAAACTATCTTAAAATCATGATTGAATACACATTGAATTTCGGAGAATCACTTAAAATCCTGTTTGAATACCCTTAGATTCATTAAAAGAATTAAAATCCCAATTGAATACACCCCCCTAAATAAGTGTACATTTTTGTTCATTTTCAAATTATGTACTAAAAAGTCTTAAGGTACGAAAGTACTTGTTTTTCATTGATACAATGACATATTTATGGATGCAATTTCTGCCGTCTTCTCCTTTGACGAAAATGCACCTGTAAAATAATAACACCTAAGATTAAGGCCATAGCCTCACGCGCCCACAATGAATTTTTTTTTTTTTTTTTTGGGTGGGGTGGGCTTTGGCAGAAGAATCTCCGATGCCAAAGTTAGAATTATGAAAATAATGTGTTTAGGAGTTTGTGGGTAGCATATGGCTTAGCTTTTTAGAGGAAGAATAGAGCTATTTATAGGGGTGTGGCTGGCCCTATTTGGAGAATAGTGGCCAGCCATATATGGTGAAATTGTATGAATAATTGCAAGATACTATGTGAATAACATCTTGCAATTAACATGGCAATTAATCTTAAATTAAATAGGAAAATTGGGAGTGTTACCTTTTGCGTGAAGATTTGAAGAGGAGTGACGAGAGGGATTTGAATAAATATTATTTTGATCATCTTTGACTCTTTCTTGATTGAGCTATTATTGTCCGTTGCATGCACGTGGGAATCTCGGTGTGCCTTGAAGGTAAGTTTGTCTTTTGAACCCAAAAGTCCACGTGTCACCTTCATAATTTCTTTGATTATTTTTGGCTCCACAATATTCACACTAAGGGACAAGAAAATAAATTGGTATTAAACTTGTCGTTTATGAGATTTGAACCCAAAACCTATCACTTACAAGTGGATTCACTAATAAACCAAAATACTAAGTGACGAAAGCTACTAGTTTTTATATTAACACACTACTATTCCCTCCTTACGTACTATGTTACAAAGCATGTAAAGTGCTGCTTCAGTTATATTCATGAAAACGCATGGTATCGTTGTTGCCATGAAACGTTTTCCTCATTAGCTAGGGTTTGACGTACATATATCACATGGATGGTTTAACACTGAATCCCTCAGTCACATGTACTTGGAAAAACTGAACGTTATGGTCCATAGTCGACCCAAGTAATCGAAGCTTTTATTGGAAAAACTGAACGTTATGGATCCATGGTCGACCCAAGTAAGCGAAGCTTTTATTTGACTAGACGATACGGACATAATTGAAGAAACCATTGCACCTAACATCTTTTCTTCTCGATCATCTTTGACTTTCATCCTAGCTACTTCGTTGTTTTGAAAATTTTATGGCGTTGTCCGTGGATAAAGGAGGAACCTCCCTAGCTAGTAAACTTTTTTGAGTAATGAAATTTCAATTTCGACTATGATTGATCACAAAATTCATCGCATGGTTATGATTATCAATTTGTTTATCACAGGGTCGAATTGGAAATAGAGTTTCATTCTAGAGATCATGAAAAAAATATGGCAAAGCGAACACGTATAATGTATTAATTTATGTATAACTATCTTTTAAGTTGTAAGAATCACAAATTAATCCAGTGTTACCAAACAAGAAAAAAGTGTTGCATTTTATGTTCTAAGTTAGATATTTGACACCTCCTTAAAATCGGTCTATATTATGAGGAGGGAGTAATTTTGTTGAAATAGGGTACTATAAATCTCCTCCTCCTTAAGAATTTCTATTTGCAGAGGGTTTTTTTTTTCTCAAGTCATAAGCGCTCAATAATTATTCAATAACAAGATAATATCTCTGGCATACTATCAGGAGTAGGGATGATAACTGTTCGGTTTGGGGACGGAAATACTATATCCATCTCCATAACCACGAAAATTAACTATATCCATAACCACAAATTAATCATCGGGCATTATCTATAACCATACTCACCGGGTAACAGATTCTCCATCGGTTAATGATTATATCTTAGTCAATACAAAAAATATATTCGTTTAATTGACGCATGATAATTTAGGAAATATTAATTTCGTCATTATATAATTGATGATAAAATGATTTAGTGAATGGATCTTGTGAAGCATAAAAATTAAAGCTAAATATTGATAATATTGGCTAATCTTTGATATCTCCTACAAGTACCATTAAATTCTCATATATTTTGATTCATATAAAAAAAATTGAACTTTCCCACAAAATGCAACTCACACAATGCAATTTTTGTATTTTTAAGGAAATGGATTCTGTGAATAATGAATATATATATACACACTATTTAATATTTTAATATTACACAATTATATTATATTATTCGGTTCGGATTCGGGGACGGATAAGGATTAGGGACCCCTATAACCATATCCAAAACCATAACCGAATAATATTCACGGTTTTTCCCCATACCCAAAATATACCCAAATTTTCATATCCAAATCCAATCCATTCTTGCGGTTATTGAGTTTAACGGTTAGAATCGCCATCCCTAATCAGGAGGAGAGGTATTTGCCATAGGGTTGTACTCGGATAAAGTTTTATTTAGGCCCTTGTTTTTACATGCTAAAACGTTTTGCTTGCTGATCACCCATGTGTGTGTATAAAAAATTTAGAGTATTTTCAAAAGAGATGTGAAAATTTAAATATAAAATTTAAATTTGACAATCGTTGTTTTCTTGTTTTTTTAGAAAGAAAGAAGATTAAATTAAAGAAAAACCTCGGAGATACCCAAGGCCTTAAGAATCATACCAGAGAACCTTTTTTGCTTGAGTAGGAACACACCCGTTCCAAATATATAAATTAGTACAATTATGCTCAAGAGAAGTGATTGAATCTGCTATAAAGTTTTCTTCTCTGTAGACATGATTTCACTCCACCAACTCGAACTATGAGGCAAGCTTTTAATGTCTTTAACAATAGACCTAATTCTCTATGGTATTGCACACTTTCCAAAAACTGCATCAATAAAAATTTGAATCTCCTTTCCACCACAATTTTCATGATTTGACGTTATTTGGCCAAAGTCAAGACATCATTTTTGTTGAAGTTTTAGTCTTCACCTCTCAAATTAAATTTTTATTTTATTACATTAAACCATTAATAAATGTGTTAAAACAAAATAAAACTAATAAAATGTATTTAATAATAATTAACAAAAGATTTGGAGCTGCTATTTATTTTGGCACCAAAGTTGAGGATTGTCAGTCCATGTTGAGCCACATGAGTTTTGGCTTTTGGGTTCAAAAACAATGTTAGTGCTGATTTGACATTTTAACATCTTCAAAGATTCTCTTACACTAAAAAAATGATAGGCACTAAAAAATTATAGGTAATGCCAGAAAGATTATATTTTTAAATTAAATTTTGTAAATCAGATGATGTAGATGTTGATGATTGAATTATTACTTAAATATTAATTAACATACTTATTTCTTATTGGCGACATATCATTTAGTTCACAAGTATGTATGAATATATATTTTACTTACAATTTTCTTGAACCATAACGTCTAAAAAAAGGGTCTAATTGTCATTTAGTACTACGGTCTAGTAGTGTTCCTCTTCTTAGTGTTCGATTCTTTTTAAAAAACGAATTTGAATCCTATTATTACTAACTTATTATGAGACTATCTTTCTCCGCTTAGTGCATGTAATATCATTTGTCAAGAAAAATCGTCTAATTATATTATTTAGAGAGTAATTTTTCCTATTCCCAATATCATTCCTTTTATGTATTCATGAATTGTTTCGATTCATAAAGTTTTCCCTTCCAAATAAAGTTACCATAAGAGTCGAGGAAAAACGTGAAAGTGAATTAGGATTTAGTATAAATAAGTCTATAGAATAAGTGTAACAACAACAATCCCCTTTCTCTCTCTCTCATTCTGTGCCAAGTTGCCGACTCGAAGAGGCAAAGAGTTCCGATCCTGAGTCTATAGAGACTCTCTCTCTCTCTCTCTCTCTCTCTCTCTCTGTGGATTTTCCTTGTATGGCATCATTCTTTACAAGTAAATAATAAATACTTACCGTAATCAACCCGATACCAACTTCCCCCTCTCCTTCTTTTCTTTGTGTTGGGATAATCAACATGCAAGTGCACCATCAACTGTAATGAATTCCATATATTCACGCATTGGGTTTTGGTAAAAATACACCATTTTTTTTCTCCCCAATTTCTCCTTCATTTTGAAATTTCTGGGCGTTTTATTGGGTACCCAATACCCGATACAGCCAGTACGCAGCTGGGTCGGTGAGAACTGATTGAAATCGATGAAGAACGAAGAGCAAGCTCGGTTCCTTTTTGGGATTTCGCTCTCTGACAGACCCAAATGGCAACAATTCCTCCTTTGCTCTTCTGGGTTCTTCTTTGGCTACCTTGTTAATGGTATTTGCGAGGTATTTTCTGTCACTGTTATATTATTATTATTATTGGTATTCGGTGCCTGTTTGGTTGCCGAGAAATTAAGCCTGGAATGAAGGAAAATTCGTCGCTTAAAGCCTTTTCTTCTGTTCGGTTAGTGAGAAAATTTTATGGACGACAATTTTTTGGTCACTGGTTATCCTCTTTTTCTGTTTGGTGTCTTAGCCACCAAGCAAAAGATTAACCATTCTCTTCTGAGCAAGGAATTACATTAAAAGAAAAAAGGAATTACTTTCGTTCATGGCAGATTTATGATTTTGGTTTAATAATATTTACTGCTTTTATCTCTTGTTTGGTTGCTGAGAAAGTTGAGAAAACAAGTATAAAATGAAAATTTAATCCTCCGTCTGGTTCTGGGACCATTGGGTCTCTGAGTTTACTTTTTGAGGAATCAAAAGATCAATTTTGAAATAATTTTGGTCTGTGTTTTTTAAAATTTGGAACAGTGTATCTCAAAAGCAATCGAATTTTCGAAATTTTCAACTTTTAATTGCTAACTGAATCATATTTTTTGGCTAATTTTCAGGAATACGTGTATAACAGGCTACAATTCAGGTAAGGGAATCAAATGGGTATTTTATTTTAAAATTTTGGAAGTGTTTGAATTCGGGTTTTTCAATTAGCACCTGTTTGTGAATTTATTGTTGCAGCTATGGTTGGTACTTCACATTTGTGCAAGGATTTGTGTATCTATTTCTGATTTACCTGCAAGGCTTCACCATCAAGCAAATGGTGAATCCGTGGAAGACTTATGTGAAGCTTTCTGCTGTTCTTATGGGGTCCCATGGACTTACTAAAGGCTCCTTGGCTTTTCTCAACTATCCGGCGCAGCTCATGTTCAAATCGACAAAGGTAAAGGCTAAATTCCATGAAATTTAATATGGTAATTTGGTTTTGCAGTTCAAGCAGCTAATTTTAGCTGGATAACTATTCCGTGGGGATAAAAATTGAGTGTGACAAAGAGAGGTAAAAACAGTCACTTGTTTAGAGGGGCAGGTTTGAGACGATCCTTCTTTTTTTCGCGGGAGTGGGGTGTGCAGAGTTAAAGAATTTGATTTGAGTTTTTAGCCAAGTAACTAAGTAAAACATGTCATTTTTTTAAAGCTAGTTTATACTTTGAGTAATACAATAGTGAAATTTCCCTATAGTCGATTGCCATCAACGGGAATTGGAAGTGCCTTCTACTGTTGCTGTTTGTTTTCTGATGTTAGGTTCATGATTTTGGTATTTCAGGTTCTGCCTGTGATGGTAATGGGAGCCTTCATACCAGGTTTGAGACGAAAATACCCACCTCACGAATACGTTTCTGCACTCCTTTTGGTGGTTGGTTTGATCCTATTCACCTTAGCGGATGCGCAAACATCTCCAAACTTCAGCGTGATTGGTGTTGTGATGGTATCGGGTGCTCTAATCATGGATTCCTTTTTGGGTAACTTGCAAGAAGCTATCTTTACCATGAATCCCCAAACCACACAGGTGACATTCATTTCCTTAGATTCTATCTGTGGGTGTTTAAATGTGAACTCGAAACTTGTTCATAAAAAAAGTGTGACTGCTCATATACTTTTGTGCTTGCTTTTATCCTTATCCATAGATGGAGATGCTGTTTTGCTCTACAGTGGTCGGTCTGCCATTCTTGATTCCACCAATGCTTTTGACAGGGGAATTATTCAGAGCATGGAGCTCATGTTGGCAGGTAACTTACAATCCGAAAATCCTTAGATTCCACCATGTTACACGCCCCATACAAGCCTCACAGTTTCTAACAAATCTTTTGTTATTGTGCAGCACCCATACGTGTATGGCGTGTTAGTCTTTGAAGCCATGGCCACATTTATCGGCCAAGTCTCCGTCCTTTCCCTCATTGCTCTTTTTGGTGCCGCCACCACAGCCATGGTACATTCTTGTCTCACGTCTATTTTCGCCCAGATATGTCAATGTATTGTGGTGCCATAACTTGTTATAAACACCTCGAAATCACATTTATTTTTCAAAATGGCATTTTCAAAGCAAGAGTATCGTTTCTTAGGCAACATTAAATATCATATACACGAATACAACAACATATAGTACAACGTGAGTTATATAAATTCCTTTTAAGTATTTCCATTGAATCCCTTGTTTTTATTGCAGATCACAACGGCTAGAAAGGCCGTCACGTTACTGCTGTCGTACTTGATATTCACAAAGCCATTAACGGAAGAACACGGGACCGGACTTCTGCTCATAGGTATGGGGATCACACTGAAACTCTTGCCTGAAAATAAACCATACCGGAGAGTTTCAACCTCATCTTCCAAGGCCAACACTTCAAAACCCGCTCCGACCGAAAACGAAAGAATCCGACTAGAAAATGCCGGAGAAAATGAAGAAAATAGTCAGTTGGTCTGAAATAACATCCTGCTTCATTTGGCTCCTCGTTTGTGAGCAGCTATTTAGCAAATGTTAATTATGCCAAATAAGAACATCAGGGATTTCTATTTTTTACTATTCTTTTTTTTTTAACCTTCATTTTAATTCTTTATATTGTGCCCCTTTTTTTTAATTCTTTATATTTTTGTGTCTTAGTTCTTTTCGCGAATGTTTTGGACTCTCGAGCTGAATTTCGTGAATGTTTTCGGCAATTAAGATTTTTAGAAAGTCTCACTTGTCTAGGTGTTGTGAGAATGCTAAAGATTTGTTAGGATATTAACAAGTGTGAATTTAAGAATTCAACCCTCGCCTCCGATGTCTTTTCACGTCACACTAGAAAATGAATATTATTAGATCATAGCACTAATTAAGATTGTATTTTATTTTTTAAATATTCAAAATTTTGCATACATGAACCTAGCTAGATATGAATTTAGCAAAATTGTTGGTGAACCCAAATTTGGATTGTGTGGTGGTGAAGAGGGTTGGAATTTAGGATTATTTTGTTGTTTGAATTTTGGGCTAGCTCGCTAAATTAGGATTTCATTTTCTTGTCCATTAGGATTCAGTTAGTTCTTTATACATATAACGATTTGTAACTTATAGAATGATAATGAGTCACGAAGTAGCCTTTTATAGTCGTTTCAGCATTCATATTTATTTAATAATTTTCTTATTATTTTATAGTCTCGTTCATCACACACTCTGATATTCAACAAAGGAGGTGAAGAGATTAGTGTTCAGATTTATGAATTAAGGAACATAAATAAGTAGGTGAGTAAAAGCAAACAAAAAAAAAGAGTGTGCAAAAACCATTTCCGTACACACACATATGTTAGTTTTCTTTTAATTACTTGATGATCAAAGTTACATGATAACTCATCGTTAAAATTTGATATTAAAAATTAAAAATACATTCAATTATTATTCACTTTTAGTTGATAATGCAACCTAGCAGTCAGGTTACACGCACCTCAATCGCAAATAAGGTCTCTCATGAGGTTACTGAAGATCTTCTAAGCCACTTCCCATTCAACTGATCATATATTTATGGACTACCTACATTTCGTACTTTTTATGTTTAAAGTCATTTCAAAATGTATTTTTTTTTTTCACATTACTCTTTAAGATTTTAAAATTGTAGCTATTTACACATTTTATTTAATAAATTATTCAAATTTTCGCTATATTAACAACATAGTGCGCATGAAACCCGTAACCAGTTTGATATATAGACTAAATTTTCACAATATTTACTCAAAACTCATCAATTTAGTGAATAATTACGCATTCAAATATGTAAAAAGTGTTAATTGAGATAATTTTAAATCTGAACAATGTAAGATACATTTAGAATCACTTGAAACTTGAAAAGAGGTAAAATGTAGTTTTTTTTTTTTTTGGTTAACTGGAAATAATATTAACAGGGCAAAAGCCAAATTACAGGAAAAGCCCAAGACAGGCTAACAAAGCATAAACAAAACAAGCACCAACAGAAACAAGGTATTGGGAGGATACAGAGAAGAGGTTATTGCACAACACCCCACCAATACCAAAGCAAAAAACAAGCTCAATGTGGACAAGGCAGTCCATCTTTGTTGAGGCCATGCACTAACAAAGATAGAGGTCTGTTGACCTAAGTAGAAACGCTCATCTTTGTATTTTTAAAGAACGCCAACCAATCCGCCGCCCTATTAGCCGATCTAGGAATCCATGACCAGCGACAGACCTGAAATTCTTCCCCCATTTTGATAACTTTCTAAAAAATAGGAAAAGTCTCCCCATCTGCCTTTAAAAATGGAACCTGTCAAACAAAGAATAGTTTCCTGTGAATCAGACTCGACAATAATCTTGCATAATCCAAACTCCTTGGCAAGAATACATCCCTCTTGAACTACTAAGACTTCAGCCGCCTCAACTCTAGGGGCTAGGATATTTGATTTCCAACCAGCAACAAAATTCCCCCTGAATCTCTAATTACAATGCCAAATTTTTTATACAAATTTTTTGGTCGGAATCTTTCTAGCACAATTTGTATACCAAATTTAAATCATCGAGTTTATACTCAAGAGTTAAGAGGTACTAACGAATTCATTTGTACTCCCTGAAGTTTTCTCAAATTTTATTTAGTGTTTTACAACTCAAAAAAGGATTACGAAATCTGAAGCCAGGTGAAATAACATCTTTCTAGTGTGGAACTGGAACACACTCACTCACACACACACACCACGGTGACTACAGCAATTAATTAATAAGCATCTTTATTCATCTCCAACTACTGTGTTTTGTAGTGGATGTGTTGGTGCCTGGATTTGCAAACCTTGTGGCAGATGGAATATCGATGGGGTTCGGAGATTTTACATCTAGCAGCAGTGAAAAGGAAGTGGCCCCTAAAGAAAGAGCGGTAACTGAATGGGATGCCAGTAATCGGAATGGCCCCGAGCTAATGGAGTTGCTCCAAAAGTATCAAGAACTCAGGATGGACGTTGATGATGCCGCCACGGTATGCTTGCCCTTCCTGCATAATCTAAAGCAAATGCTTATTAATTTGTGCTAAGGACTAAACATAAGACGTTGTTCATTACTTTGTACTAAGGTTGTGAGCATTTTTGCAAAATACAATAACATCTTGGTGCGCGAGAAGATGGTGGCTCAAGGAATGCTGCGGCCCGATGAAGCAGAAAAGCCGTCGAAGAATGGCCTTGTCACATTTGCAGCCTTCCTTGTGTTTGGCAGTGCTCCTCTCCTATCATTCATCGTCCTCATTCCATTTGCAAACAACGAATCAGTTAAGTTTGTTGGTGCTTGTGTGCTGTCTGCAATTGCCCTCGCGCTTCTTGGGATTGCCAAGGCCAAGATTGCAGGCCAGAAATATGCATTCTCTGTGGCGGTTACTCTCTTCAATGGTGCCATTGCTGCGGCCGCTGCGTATGCAGTAGGGTGGACACTTAAGAATGTAGCTGGCCTAGAAGCCTTAAGACAGCACACAAGAACAGAAAGGCTGCTTGGTTTGAACAAATTTGGAGGCCTTTTGTGGGGGCTATGAATATATGTGTGTGTGTGTGTGTGTGTGTGTGTGTACTTCTCCCTGAATATTTAGGGTGTATGTGGAAACTTTCGGCAACCTCACTTACTGCCGGCCTACTTGTACCGTGAGATAGATTTTTGACTTGTCGTATATCTATGAACTACAAAGTTGCCATGAAAGTCTAGAACTACAGTGGCGACAGTCCATGGTGGCTGTGTTGCTGCATTGTGGGTACGAAGTGTAAGACTCAACCCAAATTATGTTAGCATGCTGTCTAGATCACGATCAATATTGAGGCAAAGAGACTTACCTGGAGCAGTCATTATCGCAGTAAAAGGAAATCTTCTACTCACTCAAGCCCTTTATGCTCTTATGGTGATAGAACCCTTTTCTTAGAACGTCTGCTTTGTGAGTAGGGAATCCCTTTTATTTATTGATGACTGGCAGCCAACTTCCATCTATCATGGGTGCGTTGGTTATCATCCCATATCATCACAACCTGGAAGTTACTGAGTAGTGGAGGAACGGTTTGTATCAAAGCATTTTGGATGTGTTTCCACGATTATAAGAAGTTGGTATTCCACGTATACAACTCATTGATGAATTTAAATTTATTTTTATTGCATATATCTTAGTCCTTATCACAACAAGTTGAGTCCATATAGGATTCTTACATTCTCCCACATGGACGTTAACTAGTTGTGTTCTATAAGATATATGACCAAAATAAAATTCATCCCTTAAGTGATCACATTGAGTCTACGCTATTAACTTCTTATACACATTGACCAGTAATCATTTAAGGATTGAACTTTAGGAAATAATACATGTACTAATACTGTATCCACCCTGAAATCACAATCCTCAAATTCATACTGTATAATGCAAGTGTAATCAAACATTTATACACATCAATAACATAATTTAATCTGTATTTCACTTCATCTCTCCCACTGAACAATCCAACTAACCATTGCCGAGCCTTTGTTTGGCTGCAATGTTCTTATAACACTTGAATAAACAAGCTTCTTTTATCACTCAAGTTCCTGAGCATTACCTCAACTTGTATCAGCTCAATGCAAGCATATATTTTTATATACAAACAACTGAAACAATCATCAAGGTTGAATTCATTAGCATGTCAACTGAAAACCATGACGAACAAAACATGAATTCATACTTATTCAAATAGGGAAATTCACTCCCACATAACAGCAGAATTGAATAAGTCAATGACTCCCACATTCATGACATGATCCTTGAACACTCCAACAACCAAGGGCTTTATGAGAAGATACTCCTGCTTTTACCTTTTCCTTTATGGACAAATATTTCACGTCTATCATTCATACATGTTTATGTTACACCTTTGGGTAAGAAACATAAACAACCATCATTTTGAAAATAGATTATGTAACCTTATTGTTAACAGTCATGTAAAAGATTAAGAAAACAACCAAGATTTCAAGTCTTTGGACAAGAAAATAATCAATTTAATTCTCTTTAAAAAAAAAAGTTATACCCTGAAAAAATCTCAAACCATTCATACATTCCTCTCTTTGGAAAAGAATATAGACATGTTACAAGTTTTAAAACCATAATTTACATAATCTAGTACCTGAAATCTTTTACACAAGTATGCACTATAAAATCTTGCAAAGAAGTCAGAAAATATTATCATAAAAGACCTTATTGTTATGATTGCAACCATCCGAAGAAGTAAGAAATGTTAGGCAAAGAAGTCATCCATCACAAAATGATAATTTATTCAAAACCATTTTAGCAATCTTTAACTCAAAATTACAAATGCATTTAGTCATGCATGTTTATGTCACACTTTTGAGCAAGAGACATAAACTGCCTTAACTCTTTAATGTATAGCTATCACACAATAGATTAAGATAGAATAATGCTTTAATAACCTAATGCCCAAAACCTTTTAAACAATATGATTAGAATAACCAAGAACAACTCCCATTAAGTTTTCTAGAATTTATACACTTATTGTAAGTAAATTAATGAGTGTGAAGCCCAATTTTCTTTCACTAATTCTCCCACTTGGGCAAGCAATCATTGATTATTTACTTTCATCACTAGTACTCATAGTTATAGGATCAATCTATGTGAAAAGAAATCCAATAAAGCAATGCGAATTGCTGGAAAACACTCTGGAGCACTTGCATAGACAGTTCATTCCAAAACGAAAATATTAGACAAAATTTCAAATGTAAATGCAGACCAGATGAAGTCAAATGTATATTTATAAATTTAACACTCTGACTCATGAACTATTTCCTGCCCGCACTCCTTTGACACTATATCACTGTTAAGGAAGTCTAGAATTGGTAAATTATTATCAAACAAACCAAATGAAACGACTTTCGCAGAGCAAGGAAATAATGTCTTTTTTTTTTTTTTTTTTTTTTTTTTTTTTTGGGAACTTGATTAGTACGACACCATTGTATTCAACAATCATATAATAACATATCATATATTTCACATAAGCAAAATGGATACGTATAATTATTATCATGTATATTTACACACATGCATACATAAATGTATATAACACTTGCATAATATTAGTATGTGACCCATAAAATCCCAACTGCAAAAGTGGTTGGTGACAGTTTAGTAAGAATTGTTCATTCAAGCGCCGTTTAATTTCATTTTATCAGACCTTAAGGACAAAGAAGCTTTAGACAATCTCTTCCAATGTGCCCATTTTACTTTTACCATTTTACACAAACAACATCAACCAAAGCTAATAAACGAAGCCAAATCCAAATAATCAGATAAAGGTATTACTTACTTCATGAATGGTTTCGGCACAAGCATGCAATATCACCTCTTCCACCATCCTATATGCTGGCAAACATAGAACAGCACCCAGACCAAAATTTCCATAAAATCTCACTTTGGTGATGATTTAATAAACATTTGACCAATGGTTGAATAACATGATTATTTGTTCCAGATGTTGCAGCCTTAGTTGTTTTTCCGTTGGGATCATTCCTGAATAAGACTTACAAAGAAAAGCATTATGTGAAAAATTATAATCGCAAACAAGTATAATCACAACCAAGAAGAGTATTGACCAGAAAACCATTGAAGCCGTGTACATTAGTCCACCAAGCTGGTACCGTTCGGAATATCAGAGGCAACTCAGTAATCTTCTAGACCAATATCCTCACCCCTGGTCTCCATCCCCACGACACGAAACTCCACGGAGAGAGTCATAGACAGACTCAAACAGGATAATCGAATCCAAGCTAGGACTAAGAGGAGCTTAAGTCCCACTATTCAAAAGTGAGTTGTAACATTGCAGCAATAACGAACGTGGCTATACAGTGACTAAAACTTCTAACAATTTATACACCCCATTCTTTGGAAAGGAATGTGAACATTTCATGAGTTTTAAACCACATAGACTTTACTGCAGTTGACCAATATTCATATCATTTTGCTGTATGCAAAGAGTGAAGCATCAAACAACACATATTTATGTTACACCTTTGGGCAAGAAACATAAACTGTCAAATATGCATCATGCAAATACCGAAACAAATTTAAAGCTCTGTTTCCAAGCTCCCACTTATCAGAGTGCTCCACCATTGTCAAGCTTTTGTTTAGCTTCAATGGAATGCTTATAATTCCAAGCTCATTCGGTCTGAATCTTTCATCAGTCCACAATATTTCAATATACTGCATACATATACATAATAACTGAAATAAAACCTCAACCATTAACAAGACAAAATTCACCAGCACATAAGTCCATGCTTTATTTAAAGCATAAGGTAAAATAAAATGAAAGAACAACCCTTACTTTCATACAGCAGCTAAGTCAAATGATTCAACCACACCCATGTTTGCAGCGTGATTATTGAATACCCCTACTGCCAAACTCGTCAACCAAGCTCATGAACTTTTGGCTTCATCAAATCAGTACACTTTTACTCCCACACGACAACACCAATTCCAAAACAGAGTTCATGGAAGCAGCCCACAGGTAGAAGGCAGCTGGTGCAGTTCAAGACAGCAACGCCCTTCAACCAATGGCCTGTGTTCAATTAACGACTGTGCAAACACAAATGTCCCAGAACAGCAGAGAACTCACAAACATTAATGCGAACAAGTATAATCACAAATAATTGTATAAACGCCAACCAGCAATGTATGACTCTCCAAGAATATCAAATCAATCAAATCCCTGTTCGGTGCATCATTCATTGTTTTCTGCATTGCATTTGCAATTTGCAAAGACACAAAACAATACATGCGATCATTCCACAATTGGGATGGCAACCACTTAGACGTCAATCTTTCTGGTGGCCATCATTTCAAAATCCGTAAATCCATAATCGTTTGATATCACGGTATGTCATTTGAAGAAGAGTTATATTCGGAGAAAAATTGATGTCCTGTTACAAGTTTATGCATATTGGTTGCAACTTGAATGTCAAATAGATATCAAGAAACTGATTTCAATCAGATACCGAATTTCAGTCAGATACCGATCATCATTTGTGACACTGAAGCAACCATGACTACCAATTCCTGAATGACAAAAGCGCAATGCTTACAGTGGTCTAATCTTCATAACATATATTCCTTTTCCTGCAGTGAATAAAACTTTGGCAGCAGCATATGACATTAGAACAATTAATCATGCTCTAGAAAAACTGCAGCAATCATCATACGAATTTCATACGTGCATAAAGCATTGGGATTTCTTATTAATTCATCGGACCTAGGGCTTACTAACATGGCTCTGATACCAAATGTAAGACTCAACCCAAATTATGTTAGCATGCTGTCTAGATCACGATCAATATTGAGGCAAAGAGACTTACCTGGAGCAGTCATTATCGCAGTAAAAGGAAATCTTCTACTCACTCAAGCCCTTTATGCTCTTATGGTGATAGAACCCTTTTCTTAGAACGTCTGCTTTGTGAGTAGGGAATCCCTTTTATTTATTGATGACTGGCAGCCAACTTCCATCTATCATGGGTGCGTTGGTTATCATCCCATATCATCACAACCTGGAAGTTACTGAGTAGTGGAGGAACGGTTTGTATCAAAGCATTTTGGATGTGTTTCCACGATTATAAGAAGTTGGTATTCCACGTATACAACTCATTGATGAATTTAAATTTATTTTTATTGCATATATCTTAGTCCTTATCACAACAAGTTGAGTCCATATAGGATTCTTACACGAAGTGCATCAAAAAACCAACAGCCACCCACGCGCATGGTTGGTGGCTGTCAGCTGGCACCACATTGGGGCCACTGCGCGCATCAAAACAGCCACCCGCGTGCATGGACGATTGTCAGGCACCAAAACTGCCATAATTTGGTATTTTCATTTCACTGTGGAATAACATGTCTCTAAGTTTTACATAGATTAGCAACCACAAGAAGTTGGATGCGGGAAACAAATAATGACTAGCATGCACCAAAAAGAATAATTACAAGCAAGAGCCGGTTCAGAAAGCACTTCTAGGCGTCTAGCTGTGTGCAGAAGTGCTTTTATTACGAACATCCCAAACGGGAAACTAGGGTTCGTATGATTTAACATACAGTCAGTTCCCTTCGCTGAGGGCTAATTGCAGGGCGTGTTCTGCTTCCTTGAGGAATAGTCGAGTGAGTTGCTTCTGCCCACGTCTATAAACTATACTAGACCACACGTTTCGAGTCATCGCCTTGTGTCGTGTAACGCCGTCTGTCTCTCCACTGCAGCCACCAAAAGAAAAAGGAAATCCAAGATTAACACAAAAATTATTGAGTTTTCAATAGGCAAAACGCACGAGAAGATGAATATGTCGCAGAAATGCGGAAGCTTGCCAGATAGGCTCCATAACACGGTAACAAGATTTCGTAGTTTGTAAGAGTAAGCATGTAACTTGTTAAGAGCTCCTACTTCTAAACAACGCATGAAAAACTTCGAATTTGAAAGGCTCCTTCTCGTGTTAGAACAGGAAATCAGTTCAATGCTACTTGTAGGATTTTTGTTCTATCATATCCTAGAATTTGAATGACATCAGAAGAAATTTTTTACCATCCTCAATCGATAAACAAGGTGCAGCTTAAGTTTTCATGAACACCGAAATAAATTTTGGCAAAGATGGTCATGGAACCTTAAATTGCATGAGAGGAGTCATTTTGGCAAAGATGGTACCTTAAATTGTTCTCGTTCTGCTGGTTCGCACTTTCAGTAATACGTGTGTTTTCCAGCAAAATGGTGTCGCTGTCCTCTGTACCAGAAGACTCTTGAAGGTCCGTCATTCTTGCGTGTAGGAAATCTGGTTAGGCAACTAATAATACATCTCTTCTGAAAGTAGCATGTAATAGGCATGCGGATTGAGAAGTTGATCTTAATACATTGCTAAATAACACATGGTTCCTACTAGTTACCTCATGTTAAGAAGATCAACGAGTATTTGCAAAGCTCCGGAATCACCACAAGCTTCCCATACTGCTGCTTGAACTTCTGAATCAGATGGTTGCCTCCCCTCTCTTGATTGTACAAGCTTCAAGATAAAATAAATTTAATTAGGATATTAATGAGGGAAGTAAATGATTCAAAACAGATGTGCATGCAACTTCAGGCCAATTGAAACGATATTAAGTATATAACTAGACACTTGACAGGTAGTATACACCATGACAAAAAAGTTAAAAACTCAAAATGGCAAAGGTATTTGATGGAAGGAAATACATAGCTGCAGAACTGTTACCTCTTCCAGCAGCGATGAAACCTGAAATAGCTCATCCTCCGTCATGGCTATAGTCCTCAAGGCTGTCAAAAAGTTTTCAGGAAAAACCAACCTGTGTGAGTACGATGGCATCTTTCGCTGACCACTCCAACTATAGCTGCATACATGGTCAAGTTTGCACTTCTCACTTCCTTCAGTATTTGAGTTGCCTACTGGGAAAAAGCCATGATCCAGTAAACTTCTAGGTAACAGACACCTCATTTCAACTTTCTGTGAACAACCAGGCTTATGAATAATGAAGCAAAATTTGCATTGGAAACAAACAAAAAAAGAAATATTTCCATGAATGCCATTAAATTTACAATCGCGTTACTTATTTTCTTTCTTAATGAAATTCAGAAACAGACAATAGCTGACCTGTGCTTCGAGAAGCTGTGCTTTCGAGTCAGCAAAGGGAACATTTTGAATTGCTTCTACTGGATAATGAACCTGAATAAATCAAATTGAGTCGAATTTAAGTTTCTCTGGATATTTAAGACATTATTACTATTGCGAATGAGTAATTTAAGAAACAAATGAGCATTCAAGACAAGTCACAAGATATTCCAACACAGAGGCATTACCATGAGATAGTCATCTGGATTACCATCAAGGACAAAACCATACAGATAAAGTAGTTCCTGCATCAAACACAGACAAGGGCTCGGACTCAGAAAGTTGATCGAGCTTTTTAAATGATAAAATGGATCAGGAAAACAAGATGTGGTATAGCAAAGACAAAGTAGTTTCTTCAATTTAAACTAGAAAAAAAAGAGATTTTTGAACAAATAAACAATGATGGCAAGCCAAAACTAAGTGAAATCAGTTGGACTCATAGGCCTAAGAATGTATGCTCAATGCATGAAAAATGTTGACATTCAATGCAATACAGCCAACCATTTTGACGAGATTATGTTAAGTTACTAGGATGAAGGCCGAGTCTGGTGGCACCTGTTAGGAGGTATTCCAACATAGGAAAAAAATAAAATAAAATAAAATAACAACAAGAGACACCAGACTGTACCTCGTTCCCTTTGCTACCATAACTTATGGAAATTTCTGCGTCAACCTGCAAGGGTTGTCCAGCTTTCCAATTGAAAAGAGAGAATATCATGGTAAGTAAAACAGCCTAGCTAATTAGACCAAAGAACAGAAATGAAAACAAGTATAATATCCCTGAAACCCAAGAAAACAAGTATTGTAACAAGTCATAGAAACTGTCACATTTACATACTTTTATGTGATGAGATTAAAACTCTGCTAAATATAAAAAGATAAGAGAAGTGACAACAAGTACTGCAAAAATTCAATAGCAACAGTTACGATGAGATAAACTTGTGTTATGAAACCAACAACAACAACAACAAAGCCTTTTCCCACTACAAGATATTATGAGTGTGTAATTAAATACGCTGTTGCTTTTCAGCTAGAAAAGGAAAAAGGAAAAAGGCGAAACTGATGGTAAGAGAATGCTACCAGATAAAAGATACATAGAATTTGGAACTCCAGTTATCGATCCAGTTTCATCAACTTCCCATGTTGCTGCTGCCTTCATATCTGAAGAGCCACATATTTCAGCAAGGTTTACAGAATAAAGACTCTCCAAACGCTTGGTAAACAACTGGCATACCATGGTTGCAAAAGTCAATGCCAGGAACAAGACCCTCAACCCAGACAGTCTCTTTTTGTTTAGGCATGGATGTTGCTTTACTAACTGGAATATCAACCCCTTCAACATGACATCCTAATTAGAGAAATCACTAATGTTAGAATAAACAGAAATATTTTGTATCAACAAATACCAATTCAAGCACCTAGTACACATTGATAAAGTATATCTGAAGATTTGGCTTGAGAAATTAGTGACGGGAAAAAATTGACTTAACCTTTTTCATCTTTGCCATTAACCACCTCTTCTTTGCAAATATTAGTAGAAACCTCAATATTTTTGCCATCTGAAGCACTGCCTTCTTGAATTTTGGGAAATACATAAGAATATGGAAGGGGAATGTTTAAAGCACGGGTCCAAAACAGAGAATTTGCCCTAGCATGACAGCAATTGTAAAACAAAAGGAACAAAGTCTAAAGCACCATGAAGACATTATTAAGGAGAGGATTCAATTTTAACAACCATTAGATTATTTGCAAAGATGGTACCTACCAGAGGAAATCTTCAAAGCACACATCTCTGAAAAAGAAAGAACAGGTATTGTATAGGATCAGTAATTAATCATAGTAAATTCTTAGGATGCATATAACTGATTCGAATGTCTATCCTTCTGAATGTTGTTCTAAAAGCAATTTTACATAGCATCTTACAAGAGTATTACGCCTCATTCACTTGTAACATAATGACAATGGAACGCTTAATAGCATGAAAAAATTGGACAGTCTGCCATAATATACCATATTTCAAGAGTCTGACCATTAAGGAGATGATCAATTCATATGACAATAGCATAAGCATGCAGACACCGGAATACTAAATGATGAAAAACTATAAAGCTTCATAGGTCCACCAACTGGATAGTTTCCATGATAAATTGCGGTTTATATTCTAATAGTCTTATATAACCAAATAATGTTTTCCAGTTGACCAAACTTTCACAAATTTCAACAGCTGCTATATATTTGTTGATCCAACACTAGTTAGGAAATAGTCACGAGACTGGGCATGACAAGCACCACAAGAAAAGAATGGAATTAATAATTTCTAAACCAATGATTCGTATCGTACGCTACGTCTGTGATTTCTAAAATATATTTACACACCTTTCCAAATCCCTGTCCAGAGTTAACAGTTTCTTCACCAGAGCCTTCAGTTTATTATCATATAGAGACACCAAGCTTTTCTTCTGTAAGATAAACCCGTCCTTGGTCAGATATATTACTACTTAAACCCTATTTGACAGAACTATATATCAAAATTGACATCTAGATACTTTGTAAAATAAATCAAACAAAACTTTGGCATGCTTGCTGGGAAGCCAAATGAGCTTAGAGTGAAAAAGTTGTGAAACCATATATATATATAATTTCCGGCATGAACATCAATACACATTTAACCTAAAATCCCAACAAATGATAGCACCAATATCACAAAAATTAAACTCCAACTTAAAAGACTGCTGCACACCTGAATACTAGTTAAAAATTAAAAGCATTTTCTGGCATGTCATAAAGAAATTTTTTCTAAAACATATTGTACATATTATCTATATACCTTTCACCATCTTAGAAGGACCATAACAAGCTATCATTGGATGAAGTTTCCCATGTCAGATGGCATGTATATATACAACCTACATTTGACTATTTAAATATGATGGCCAGATGCCCAAAAAATTTTTACCTGCAGTTCCGTTGCTCGATACAATGTTGTCCCTTTTAGCTCCAAAAGCTCATCATCAGTAAACCAAAGTGGATTGCCAAAAGTGGTCGGAAGCATATCAAGGTACCTGATGTTATCTTCCACCCAAGAGAAGCTTAACTACCAAAGAAGTGAGAAATTTTGGTATTGATAATTCAACAAAATGAAATCTATACATACGGTTTCCAAGAAGAATTCTTGCGGAGGCGCTCCACTGTGAGATATAAGATCATCAAGAACCTATCATCTACATCTCCTTCTTCAAACATTGCTCTACATTCTGGACCAAGAAGAGGGTCTTGCAAAACTCTCATCGGAGTTATTGCTAGATCCAGAGGAACAACTAATAGAACCCCTGATATTTATTTCCCAAAATAAATCAAAATTATGCTCCAAGTATAAGATTGTTACAACTTAGAATCTCCCACATTAAAAAAGAAAAACAGAATATCCCAAACTAGTGTATGAATTTTCAGGACCAACCCCTTACAAGGTGCTTTTATTAGGACACATGAAATCTATTTGGATCCAAGGATTCTCATTTAGGAGTGGACATGAACGGTTTGGCTGAATAAGGAAGTTAAGGAAATGAAGTAGCCCATGGGGGTACGTATATGCCCCAGAGACTTTCTCAGGTTTCCAAATTATAGTACTTAGCTGCTGAGCAGATTGCAAAAAAATAAATTACGAAAAAATCTTGTATAACTAAAATGAACAAATGTGAGTGGCTGTTTACCTCGGTACTAAATGTGAATGGCTGTTTACCTAAGTAGTTATGGTAATCAATACATTTCAATCATCTTCAATCCTTTCGTTATATCTATAAGTAAACTAGACAAAGAACAAGATAAATCAGGAACAATTACTGTTTGACACAAAATATAATAAATCAGGAACAATTACTGTCTGCCACAAAATATAGTATGTAAATAACCCATATAATTATATCCAGTTGCTTGAGTTACCTGCCTTTTGTTCGGATTAAGAAATCAAGTCCATGTTTGCTAAACTTATCAAATTGCCCAAAATTCGAGCATAAGTTCGAGTTGATAAGGTTTGTCCAACCCAAGAAACCCATAAAATCGAGTTGTTCGGTTTATTTTGCCCTTATGGTTTTCAAAGAATGCAGCTTCTGACACTCAAAACATAGATAAACAAAAATCCAATAAATTTATCCCTAAAAGGAAGAAGTGGGTTACCATCAGAAACATCATTAGCCGAAAAAATGCCAAACCCTTTGTTGGAATCGGAGTAGTTGATCTTGCACCCGCTTAGCTCCGCTCCATTAACCTGAATTCGAAAACCCAAATGATCAAAAACAAAACCCAGTTGCACTATTGATTAGTGAATGATTTCACATAGCAAAATGTAAGAACCTGTAACCAGTGGAGGAATCGTTCGAGCTTGGCCTCTTCCTGTGAGCTTGTCGCCATTGCCGTGTGTGTTAATTAATGCGAGAGGGAGAGTGAGGTTTAGCGAATAGCAGCTTCAGGTGTTTCTTTATCTTTTGTCTAAAGAAAGGCTTTAGAGGCCACGTGCCGATGGATTGCTGTTTTCATGCTAGGGACCAAATTTTTAAAAAACAACTAGCTAAAATGGCTTGAAAACTTTCATTTTAACGAAAAGTCACTTTTAAAAGTATAATAAATAGTGACAGTTAAAGGTAAAAAAACGATTTTTCGTTCAAAGTAAACAGTACTGGGGGTGTTTTATTAAACCTCCCAATTTTTAATGCTTAAATGTTAAAATGATTTATGTGTTTTAGTCATTAAGTTAATTTAGTTCTTATGTTTTTAATTTGGCCAATTTGGTCATTGTGTTTATCTTCGTTAGCTAATTAAAGACATTTTGTCACATCTCGACCCGGGCTCCACTACATCCCGGGCCGACCTCCGTCGTAATACGATATTGTCCGCTTTGGGCCCCGACCACACCCTCACGATTTTGTAAGTTCTCGTGCAAGTAATTGTCACATCCCGGCCCGGGCCGCCTCCACATCCCGAACTCAACTCCGCCGTAGCACAATATTCTCCCCTTTGGGCCCCGACCACGCCCTCACGGTTTTGTTTCTGGGAACTCACGAGCAACTTTCCAGGAGGTCACCCATCCTGAGATTGCTCTAGCCCAAACTCGCTTAACTTCGAAGTTCCTATGAAACTCGAAGCCAGTGAGCTTCCAAAAGGCCTCATGCTAGGTAGAGATGGAAATATACATTTAAGGATCACTTTCTGGGCGAAGTAGGATGTTACAATCCACCCCCCTTAGGGGCCCGACATCCTCATCGACACACCATGGCCAGGGTTTGGCTCTGATACCAAATTGCCACATCCCGGCCCATGGTCCACCACATCCCTAGCCCAACCTCTGCCGTAGCACAATATTGTCCGCTTTGGGCCACAAGCACACCCTCACAGTTTTGTTTATGAGAAGTTCTCGTGTGAGTTCCTAAAAATAAAACCGTGAGGGCGTGCTTAGGGCCCAAAGCGGATAATATCGTGCTACGGCGTAGGTCGGGCCCGGGATGTAGTGGACCCCGAGCCGGGATGTGGCACATTTCCATCTAATTTCTGTATAAAAAAATTATAAATTATTTATTTTATTTAAAATATTTAAAAATTAAATTAAATTAAAAGTTAAAAGAAAAATTATTCTCCTTCCAATTTCCTAACCTCCTCCCTAACATTACCCTCTCTCTTTTCTATATCACAACCTTAATCATTTTTTAGATTGGAAGTTTTATCTCTTATATGTGATATTTTTCATTGATTTTCATTTTTCTGTAAAGGGAAAAGGTAATGATATCTCATATAATTTTTATGATGAATTTTTTTAAAGAGAATTGGCTAACAGAGACAAATACGAGAACTAAATTAGCTAAATCAAAAATATGAGGACTAAATTTGCCATGTGACTATTACACATGGACCATTTTGACATTTAAGCCAATTTTTAAACTAAATGATGTGTCACTAATAAGAAATAAGTACGTTAATCAATATCTAAGTAATAATTTAAAAGTAATGCTAGGGTTTAGTGACACATCCCTTAGTCTCCCTAGCATTACCCATAATCTAATTATCAACAACTAGGTCATTTGGTTTGCAAATTTATGGAAATATTGCCCTGGCCAAGTTATACGTAGGTGTGTGCACGATTTTGAGTTTAATGATATTCTAACCTTTTGTCACACTTATGCTTGTGGAGGACACTTTGGCACTCAAAGAACAGCACTTAAGGTGTTAGAATGTGGTTTCTATTGGCCTACCATCTTTAGGGATGCTAGAATATTTTGCATGTCTTGTGATAAATGTCAAAGAACGGGCAATATTGGTCCTAAACAACAAATGCCGCAAACCCCCATTTTTAGTGTTGAAATCTTTGATGTTTGGGGTATTGATTTTATGGGTCCCTTTCCTTTGTCACAAGGGTTTCTTTATATATTGCTTGCTGTGGACTATGTGTCAAAATGGGTGGAAGCAAAAGCCACCCGAACTAATGATTCTCGAGTGGTTGCAGATTTTGTGAAAACTAACATTTTTGCAAGGTTTGGAATGCCACGAGTGCTAATCAGTGATGGAGGTTCCCATTTTTGTAATCGAACCATTGAGGCGTTGCTCAAGAAATACAATGTCAAGCATAAGGTGGCCACACCTTATCATCCTCAAACGAGCGGGCAAGCCGAGGTTTCAAATAGGGAAATCAAGCAGATTCTTGAGAAAACTGTGGGGCCTACAAGGAAGGATTGGAGTTTGCGCTTAAACGATGCATTGTGGGCGTATCGCACTGCCTACAAAACCCCCATTGGGATGTCACCTTTTCGGCTCATCTATGGGAAGCCATGCCATCTTCCTGTCGAGTTAGAGCATCGTGCACATTGGGTCGTCAAAACGTTCAATATGGACCTTGATGCCGCAGGTTTACATAGAAAGCTTCAATTGTGTGAGCTTGATGAAATCCGACATGAAGCATATGAGAATGCCCAGATTTACAAGGAAAAAACGAAGGCATTCCATGACAAGATGATCCGTGCCAAGACATTCTCTATTGGGCAGAAAGTGTTGTTGTTCAATTCTCGCCTTCGGTTATTTCCGGGTAAGTTGCGTTCCAAATGGGTTGGTCCTTTTATTGTCACTAATGTTTTCCCTCATGGTGCAGTGCAAATCAAAAGTTCAAGGACGCAGCAAGAATTCAAAGTGAATGGGCATCGATTGAAGCCCTATTACGAGACGTTTGAGGAGCATGTCGTGGAGGAAGTACCCCTCCATGCCGTGGAACCTAGTCAAGCTTAAACGGAGGTACCGTCCGGCTGGAAGACGTTAAAGCAAGCGCTTCTTGGGAGGCAACCCATGTGTTGAAACACGAGAGGAAGGAACTTTCACTCCAAACCCAGATTTGCTTCCCTAACCTGTCTCTTTATTGCTATTACTTTGCCATTTGTGTAATGTTTGCGAGTTGTGTTAGTTGATTGTTTTTGTGTTAATATATGTTTGAAACATTGAGGACAATGTTTGGTTTAAGTGTGGGGGGGTAAACAAGCTATTTTTGCATGAAATTCATGGGATTTTATCACCTATCATTTCTAATGTTGTTTTTCATTGTTTTTAAACCTTTTTAAGCTGTTTAGGTGTGTTTTAGTGTGTTTTGTGTCAAAAATCCGAAAAATCCCATAAAAATTTAAAAAATTGTTTTAAAAACCCAAAAAGAGTTGTTTTTGTGTGTGTCTTAGGATACCTTCCAACACAATGATGAGGATTCGGTTTGTAATTGCATGACGGTTAAAGAAAGTTATAAACATGGATAAAAGTTTAATTTACTCTTTGGTTTATGCTTGGTTGTGGTTGTAACTTATGAATTCACATGTAATCATAAAGGAAAAATTAGTTTTGGTAACATGCTTGAAGGAATAACCTCAAACTAATGCTATAACCCTGAGAGACTTGAGCTTTTAACGTTCTTTGGAGAGTTAATAATTTGTGCATTTGTTGTCTTCTAAAGTCGTTGCATGATCTCATTATTCTTTGCTTGGTTACTACTTAGAAGGCGTTTCATCGTTTAGTTCCAAATGCTAGAACTCATGCCCAATTCATTCAAAGCATGCTATATTTGCATATCACATATTCAAGAAGAAGTTGTGTAGTGACCACCACTTTAGCCAAAATGCCATGTGCCCTACTCTATTTTATGTTTAAGTTAACCCCGTTGAGCCTTGTTAGCCTATGTTCTTTGTTAACCCATGTTTTCCTCACTTAGCCTAGATTAGGATTATCCATACCCTCGTTCTTAAAGTATAGTAAGCATGATTCAAATTGAATTCCTTTGTGGCATAAATCAAGTGTGGGGGAAGTTTTTATTTTGTGAATTGTGTGCCATAGGCACGGAAAAGAAAAAAAAAAAAAGAGAAAAAGTTGAAAAGATGTGAAAAAGAGTTCCAAAGTATTGTTTGTTGAAGTAAGGGCCCAAAACAATGAATTCGGCCCTAAAGAGTTGTCTAAGTTTTCCCCTTGTGTTTTCAAGTTAAATTCCACAATCTAAGTGAATTCTAAGTCTTAATTTCATTACTTTGCTTACTATTGCTTGAAGAACGTTTGTTTTCCCTATCCTTTCTTTGTTAACCAATACCCCAAGCCCCGTTGCAACCCTTAACTTCTTGAGTGATATGTGTTTCAATTTGTGGAGTTTGAATTTGGTATGAGCATTTGGTGTCATTGGTGCTCGCATCTAAGTAGTAGTATTCCATTCATGAGATCATATCTAAACATGCTTATTAACTCCGGAAATTACGTCCTTTGTGATACATATATGTGAGCATTCGTTTTTATATCTACATCAATTCTCTCACATATAACTAGTATAGGGTGTAAATCTGAGTGAAAATAGAGTGCATATCTTGTAAGGATTGAGGGAATTCTCTAAGGCATGTTACTACATTCAAAACATTGTTTTAATTGGTTCATTGTGAACTAGTAAGTAGTGACTATGATTAAGTATGTGCTTAAGTGTTAAATTGACTCAAATATGTGGGAATGATAATCTTTAACTTGTCATGTGCATTGGAAATCCCTGAGGCAAACGTTGGAAGGTTTAGGTTATGTTTGTTTATTTGTTTTGTTTTATTTCTTTGTTTTGCTCGAGGACTAGCAAAAGCTAAGTGTGGGGGAATTTGATAGGAGCATATTTATGCACCTTAGTTAGCTAGTTCTTATGCATTTATGTTATGTTTCTTACTTAATTTAGTGTTTAAAGTCATTTTTATTGTGTTTGTAGGTTTATATGTCAAAGTATGCAAAAAGAAGCAATTTGGAGCATTCTAGAGCATTTTTGGGCCAAGATTGGATAGTGCAAGTATGGAGGCATGAGGATGGACGAATTTGATGCAAAGAAGCCCAAGAATTTGATGCAAAGAAGCCCAAAAATCTGATGCAAAGAAGCCCAAAAATCTGTTGCAATGGGCCTAAAAATATGATGTAATGCCTATCTCACCATGACATTTGAGTTGATGATGCAATGCTTAGTTCACCATGACATGTGAGTAGATGATGCAATGCTTAGTTCACCATGACATGTGAAGTGGATGACTCAAAACCTACCACCACCAACAATGCCTACTCTTGTCGTGCCTTACCTAACCATTCCACCAGAAATTTGTGCTTAAACAAGTCCATCCTCCTCCTATAAATACCATGGTAGCAACCTCATTCAAATCATCCAATAATAAACCATTCTACAAGCCTTTCCTTGCCTCTCCCTACATATCTAAACTTCCCCCATCCATTCCTCCATAAAACCAACCATTCAACATCATTCAAAGCCTTGTGCCGCAACAAAGAGAAGAAGAGGAAAGTCCTTGGATGCGCTTGGATCGTTGGAACGTTTAGGTGTTTTCTTTCTTTTGTTTTTCAATGTTTAATTTAAATTGTTGTTCAATTATGTTAAACATGTGGAACTAATTTCTTTTTAGTTAGAGGCAAATTTGAAGCCATGGACATATGTTGGTTATGATTTGATTTACTCCAGTTATGAATTCATAAACTTTAGATGTGGTTTACTTTTCTGTTTTGATTAAGAACTTGTTTATGTATGTGGGTTAAGGGTCGACACTTAATTTGCATGCCTAAACTTGATGCTAGGATATAAGGGAATTTCACCTAATCGTTATGAACTTATATTCATGAGTAGTAAAGATCGCTAGTCACGATTGTGTTAAGTAAATCCTTGGCAAGAGTAACATGCGTATTCCATAGTTATGAATGCCTAGTCAATGTTTATGATTTCCGTTGAACTTAATGATCTTTGTTAAATGTCTCTATCATGCGTATTCCATAGTTAGGGACTTTGATGAGGAATAATTTGGTTGTAATGCGTATTCCTTGCAATCCAATTAATCTAGGGAAATCTAAGAGTTAATTTAAGCAGACCTAATTAACTTGGAACATTGTCATTCATCGTTTGTTGAAGTCATAACTGGGAATCAAATTATATGCATATGTTCATGTGTGGATAAGGAACTCTCTAACTAATTTCTCATCATTCTATTTCATCACAATCTATTTTGCTTTAAGTTTGTTTTCAAAGTTTAAGTTTTAAAGTTCAATTTTCATCAAAACAAAACCCCTTGCTTTTAAGTCTTGCTTTTAGAGTAAAAATTTGTTTTCTTTAAATCTTTTGAGTCTTTTAAAGTTATATTTTCGTCCAAATCACTTGTTAAGTTTAGAATTGGGTCTTTTTTATTATTATTTGCTGTTTTGAGTGTTTTAAATTAGTTTTGAGTTTATAGAGTTTAATTTAGTGTTTCTGAGTCTTATATTTATTGATTAGCATCCCTAGTTAATCCCCGGTCTAAAACGATCCCTACTTGCATCATTACTACAATTGTCATCAATAGGGTTTAATTTGTGTGTCAAGTAATTCTCATACCATGGTTTAGTGGAGAGGGGTTCTCAATGTTGGCAAAACTCCAAGGGCACGAGAAGGTACTTACATTGAACAAATTTTTTCTTTTTAAATTTGTTTTGTTCTATGTCTTCTTAGCAATGTATTAAATGCCGATATTATCGGCGATATTTCGCCGATAATATCGGTTTTTTCACTTAACGATATTTTAATTGTTATCCATTGAGTTTTCGTCATAATATTGCGATATGTTGGAAGTTTGGAACTGTGTGAATCGAAGAAGAACGCCGGAGATCGCCGGAAATGGGTGTGCCTATTCCCGAGCTGATTTCGTCCCAAAAACCTTGCAAAAACACGATTAAGTGAGTCTCGGACCTTATAGGTGCGATGGTGTGCATGTGTGTAAGTGGGTCTCGGACCTCGGTGCAGAGAGAAAGGAGAGAGATGAGAGTTCGAGAGAGAGGCGGCGCCGACGAGGGAGGAGCAGAAGTTGATTTGGGAGAAGGATCGAGAGACCTTGGGTCTCTGTGCGTGTGTGTGGGTGAAGCAGGTGTGATGGTGTGCGTGTGTGTAAGTGGGTCTTAGACTTTGGTGCAAAGTGAAAGGAGAGAGATGAGAGTTTGAAAGAGAGGCGGTGCCGACGAGGGAGGAGCAGAAGTCGATTTGGGAGAAGGATCGAGAGACCTTGGGTCTCTGTGCGTGTGCGTGGGTGAAGCAGGTGCGATGGTGTGCGTGTGTAAGTGGGTCTCAGACCTCGGTACAAAGAGAAAGGAGATAGATGAGAGTTTGAGAGAGTGGCCGCGCCGACGATGAAGGAGCAGAAGTCGATGTGGGAGAAGGATCAAGAGACCTTGGGTCTCTGTGTTTGTGTGTGGGAGAAGGGAGAAGATAGATCGAGAGATCTGTGTGTGTGTGTGTGTGTGTGTGTCGGAGGGTGTGTGTGTAGAAGAAGGGAGAAGAAGACAGAAGGATCGAGAAGGGGGAGAACGGAGAGAAGACAGAAGGATCGAGAAGGAGGAGAACGGAGAAAAGACAGAAAGATCGAGAGAGAGAGAGAGAGAGAATGTCTGCGTGTGAAGTGTCGATCTGTGTATGTGTGGGGGGGGAGAAGAGAGAAGAAGACAGAAGGATCGAGAATGGGGAGAACGGAGAGAAGACAGAGGATCGAGAGAGAGAGAGACTGTCTGCGTGTGAAGTCTGTTTGCGTGTGTTGTGTGCGTGTGTGTCACTGTGTGTGTGTGTGGTTGACAGGTTGTTGCCTTGTTGGGTCACCGACAACTTTTTCAATACAATTGCTTTTTGACAGTGGAGATGGACAAAAATAATAATGGTTTCATAATGAAACCGTGTGCCACTGTGTGTGATATTCTTTCACATTCAAAACCGTGTGCACTGTGAAGTCTGTGATATTCTTTCACATTCTCATATCTTCTTCTTCCCTTACCCCTTTCACAGCCATTCTAGATCCATTCCAGAGCTTCAACACAAAAGGTTCCATATTTATTTTAAGGTAAGTTTACAAACTTATATTTATATTATTGTAATTTATACAACAACAAAAAAATTTGTGTGGACTCGTATGTTAATTTTTTTAAGTAATTAATACTTGCATGTTAATTTTTTAAGTAATTAAGTAATGTTAACAATGACATGTTAATTTTTTTAAGTAATTAAGTAATGTTGTATAATTATTCCCTAGGATAATTTTAATATGTTATTTATTTTATTATTTTATTAATATTAGGTTTTATTATCAAATTGGATTATTATTCATTAATATTAGGTTTTTTTTTATTATCAAATTTGATTATTATCAAATTGGATTATTATTAAATTAGATTATTATCAAATTGGATTATTATTCATCACTATGTTTAATATTAGGATTTTTTTTTTATCAAATTGGATTATTATTCATTAATATTAGGTTTTATTATTTCATATTATTAATTACTTAAATTTTTACAATTATTTTCTTTACTTCGTATTTAATTGTTCTGTAGAATAACTTTATTATTTAGGTTCTCTTATATAACCGTCATCACTACTATATTTTTT
Source organism: Crataegus laevigata (assembly GCA_963580275.1). NCBI lineage: Eukaryota > Viridiplantae > Streptophyta > Magnoliopsida > Rosales > Rosaceae > Crataegus > Crataegus laevigata. The sequence continues at coordinate 19,776,397 of OY756947.1, read as the reverse complement.
GGCCAAAAAAAATGTCTAATTTTCATGAAAAATAATATATAGGTACGTTTAAGATGTCCAATGGAGTTACTAAATGTGATCCAGTTTGGGAACATGGAGACCCAATAGACGGAAACAAACATGGCACAATTTGCAAATACTGTGGTCGGGTAATGAAGAGTGGTGGAGTGACACGACTGAAGTACCATCTTAATGGATTAGATCCAGCAAAAATGTCCAACGATGCGATAATGTCCCCCCATAAGTGAAGGTATTCATCAGAACATTATTAAAAAATAAAAAACAGGAGCAGGAAAAGATAACACGTGGAATGGAAAATATTCGAGTTGGGCTACGAGGAGAAGTCATTGGCCAAGCGGTTGGCAGTTATGATGACGACGATGAGGACGAATGTGATGATGACATGGGACCTGAAGAACAACGCAGTTTCAAACAAGCATTGCGTGCCTCCAAACAGTCAGCATGGGAAAGAGAACACCTTCATAAAATTCCTAATAGAGCACAAGGTTCCGGGTCAAGTGGTGGTGCACAAATGAGACGGGGAGGAAGTCTTAGAGAATCACAACCAACACCACCAATAGCCCCAAGTTTATATAAGTCATCCAAAGCACGTCAAAAGAGTGTTTGGAGTTATTTAACTGGAGGTAATGTGAAGGAGGGAATGGGGCGTCTAATTAGCAAGTTCTTTATCTATGACAATGTCCCTGCTGAGAAGGCATCATCACATCATTTCAAAAATATGGTATTAGGATGTCAATAGGCCGGTGTTGGAGTACAACCTCCCACTCTCTATGAGGTAAGAAACAAATATTTGGATATGGAGTATAAAGACATTGGCGAGTATGTTAACAAGTTGAGGTCAAAGTGGGAAACTAATGGTTGCATAATCATGTGTGACGGATGGACTGGCCCGACCAGATTGTCTATCATAAACTTCATGGTATACTCCAAGGGAAAGACAATTTTTTTGAAGTCTGTTGATGCTTCAGACCATATAAAGAACTACAAGTATATTTACAAATTATTAAGGGATGTAATCATGGAGGTGGGAGAGCATAATGTTGTCCAAGTCGTGACCGACTACGGTTCTGCATTTGTCAAAGCTGGAAAAAAGTTAATGAAGCATCATAATGTGTTTTGGACATCATGTGCAACACATTGTATTGATCTCATGTTTTAGGCAATAGGGAAGAGAGAGAATGATGCTACTGTCGTAAAAAGAGCTAGAACGATCACAAATTATATTTATAATCACGGTTGGTTGTTGGCAAAGATGCGTGAATTTTGCAAAGGAGAAATTATTCGTCCAGCCACCACTCGATTCGCCACCAACTATATTGCATTAGACAGCCTACTTAAGAAGAAAGCAGGGTTGAAGCAACTATTCACTAGTGACGATTGGGCCAACCACAATTTCAGCCGCTCAAATACAGGTCGTATGGTGGAAAGTATAGTGCTTGATCAAGCTTTTTAAACTCAATCGGAACATGTGTGCCAAGTGTTTGAACCTCTTTACAAAGTTTTACAGATCGTTGACACAGAAGTGTATCCTACTATGGGGGCAATATATGAGTTGATGCGTGTAGTGAAGGAGGAGTTGGAAAGAAAACATGGTTCAAGGTGGGTCATAAAGATAATTGATGACCGATGGTATAAAACATTATACCACGATTTGCATGCTGCATGTATAAATTATGTCATAATTTGTAATTCATTTCTTTAGTTGCATAAGTATTATTTCTCTATTAGAGTATGTGTTTCTTTGAACAGCATATTATTTGAATCCTCGATACCAATACAGACCCGGTGTTGGAGATGATGATAACCTTATACGTGTTGTACATAATGTATACTCTAAATTAGACCCTGCATCACCAGCAGTTGGCCAATTTGGAAATGAGGTACACAATTACTTAAATTATAATAATTACTTTGTTGGATTAAACTAACACGATTTATTGAATTCAGCAAACATGGTTTAAAGATGCAAGAAGAAATTTTGGAGAACCAACATCAGTTGCTGCTCGAACAAAAATGTCTCTTAGTGAGTGTAAACATATTTCACTATCAGTTTATAATAGAATTTGGTGGAGTTATTAGGCTTATCAACATTGTTTTTCATTGTAGCTGAATGGTGGATCATGTATGGGACTGATGCACCAACTGTGAGCAAGTTAGCAATCAAAGTATTATCACAAACAGCTTCCTCATCTGCTTGTGAAAGAAAGTGGAGCACATTTGCACTCATACACACAAAGCAAAGAAATAGGTTGGCTCATAATAGGTTGGAAAAATTAGTTTATTGCTACTACAACATGAAGCTTTAAATTCGAGATAAGGAAGCAGAAATAGATCATATCGACCGTGGTGACCCACTAGATGTGTTTAATATTGTTGTTGAAGATGATGATACCGATGGTAATGAACTTTATCAATGGATTAGACCTCTTCATTTAGATGATGATGAAGGCAATCCAGCTCCAAGAGTTACTGAAGAAGCACGTAATGAAGGGATAAATGTAGAAAGAGTATTAGAGGAGGAGGTGGGATCCAGCAGCGCTGACTATTTCAAAGAATTTTTGCGCCCAAGACCAAGAAACACTGGAATTCCACCTTATTCCAATCCTACACAACCACAAGATCTTGCTGATACTAATGATATCTCTAGTACAAGATCAGGAGACTAACCTACCACTGGAGGTGAGAATGATGAAGGATATAGTGGAGCTGGAGGTAGTGGTGGAGTTGGATACTATTATGGACCACCTCCCGGATTTATGAGCCCCTTCACTAGTGAGGCAAACTTCATGCATGCAACACAGGATGAGGACCATGGAAGTAGGTGGGCAGGACTAGGAATTGGTGTCATAGGGAAGGACTATACTCGTAGAGAAAGAGGCAAGGGGACTTTGTCACGTCAAGAAGATGACTCGTTATCTATAACTTCGGACTCTGTTAGAGTGGGAAGTAGTAACTATGGTCAACCATTTCCCCACCCTTCATATCTCATTCCTGTTGGGATGGAATCGAGCAACTCATGGAAAGAATCTGAGACTCAATCTTCAAATGATTTTGCTTCTGGACAACGTCAACTAAGCTCAGATCCATATGGGTGGCATGTTAACAATTACATGCAAAACTTTTTTGGGGATTTATCATTTGATGACTACTCTTCACAATACACTTACTCTACACATAGAGATGATGAAGATAGTCAAAATTTTGAACCTCATAGGAACTCTATGTGGTACTAAGTCACTCCTGTATCTTACCATGCAATATATAACGTGTAAAATATTGTACTAATTCATTATATATAAATGATTATGGTGTGTTTAAACTTCTTTCATTAATTACTACATATTTTCTACACTCACAATATTTGCCAGCTCGCTATATAATCAACTTAAATAAGTTAAATCCATCATGCAATGCATTTCCTTCCAATTTTTTTGTGATAAACTAATAGATAATTGACTAAATAAACGTCCTGCAAAGTTTTAATAAAAATTTCCAACTTTTTCTTACAATTTCCGTGGTTTCCATTTGATTTTATCGATATCGATATTTCCGTCGATATTTCCGTGTTTTCGGACTATCGATATTTCCGATATCATCGATATTTTATACCTTGGTTTCAAGGACCATTGGTCCCGAGTTTGTCGAGTTTTTGCCAAAGCTGTAGCTGAGTATCATTCACGTCGTCAAAAGTTTGAGACCAATTTTGTTGAAGTGGAGAATCTCGAAGATACTAAGATAGAGATTTCTGATTTTCAGAAGACGTATGCTCTAATAAAAGATTAAATTTTTAGACATTGGCCTATATATTGGCCTAATTCCCCTGTTGGCCGAATCCTCTTATTCGTAGACATGACACTCTGTGTCACCTCCATTGTTGCAACCTGCTTCACCTATAACTCTCTCTACTAATTTCCACCCCTCTTCTCTTTGTACAATGAAACTCGACTTTCCGAGGATAAATCAATGCCAAGAGTGCTTTTTTATTGGTGGCGTACAAATGAAAAATGAAGACTTGAATCTTTTGCAATATATTTTCCGAGTTCCCAAAATGTTATAGCAGCTTAATATAATAATATAGCAGACTTTACATGCCTAAATTAATATAAACCTTTCTTTGATTGGGCATTTGCCAATTAATTAATAGCTTGTTTTTTTCTTAGAAAATGACTTAAAGTCACAAGAAAGAAAGAATCCTCAAAAAGTTTAATCGTGCAAGTTATAAAAGCGAAATTGTGACCCTCAAAGTTTTTCACTCTCAATTTATTTTTTACCCTTTGCATTTCGAATTATGCTTACCGTAGTTTAGATGAATTTTAATATATTTATCCTATTGTTTGTATTTTGAGGGGGCTTCGTCCAAAATCTTGAGTAACTTGTTCTAAATTCTACAAAGGATTCTAAAAATTATTATAAAAAAAAGACAAAAAAACGATTTGGCTGCATAGGACCGGATCATTCTGTTATGCAGGTTTTTAATCACTAGGCGTTTGAAATTTAAGAATGGCGCCTAGACCTGCTTAGGCGTCTGCCAAGACCGCCTAAGCGCTCGCCTAAACCCACCTTACGGCTCTTACTTAGACAAAAAATAAATAACTTTTATTTTGCATTTAATTTATTTCAATAAATTGTAAGAGATTTGTTAAATACTTAGATGAATACTTTATATACTTTTTTTCATATTTTATTATGTTCTACTACTTTATAATATATATATATATATGTCATTCTATTTTGTAATTTATATTTCTCAATGCAATTATGTATATATATTTTAAATATAAGTAAATATTTATTTATATAATATGTAATAAATTTATTTAAATTCATTTAATCTGTCTAATCGCCTAGACACAAAGTTCCAATCTGCAGTGTGACTAGCGTCTTTTTAACCTGCTCACCACAGTAACTTTCAGCTTTGGAATAGCGTGGGCTCAACCCCTCCCGAAATAAGTACGGCAGTACGTTCCCGGGTTAGATTTACTCACAGCCTCCTTCCAACTGTTTCTTTGTCTCTCTAGATTTCTGTGTTCAAGTGCTTACTCTTGAGAGAGAGTAAACGGTGCTCTGTGAGTAAATGGCGGCAGCGTCAGATTTACCAGAGGGGACTATACAGAACGTACTGGAGCAAGAGAGCCTCAAGTGGGTCTTTGTTGGCGGCAAAGGTGGTGTGGGCAAAACGACATGTAGCTCAATCCTCTCGATCCTTCTCTCCCGAGTCAGATCCTCCGTTTTGATCATCTCCACCGACCCCGCTCACAATCTCAGCGATGCTTTTCAGCAGAAGTTCACCAAGACTCCAACTTTGGTTAATGGGTTCACCAATCTCCATGCCATGGTACGCTCTTCGATTCACAATTTATTTATACTGGTTAATTATTTCTTCTTTCAGTAAATTTTGGATTTTGGGAATTATTTTTGGGTGGAATTTTGGGTTTTTGATGAATTTGAGAGATACCCAGTTGCTGGATTCTTAGAATTTGCTGTTATTTGAGCAAATTCGGGATTCCCAGTTCATAGATTTTGAGTTCAGTTTCAGTTCTCTGAACAATTTGTTGAGAATTTGATCTTTTTTTTCCTTCTGAAATTAGAGCCAATTATTCATTGCCTGGACTAATGCATATTTCTGAATTTGACCTCCTTATGCATGCAATTGTCTGTGTGTAGTTTGCAATTTATGCCAGTCTCATTGTTTGGTTTTGATCCTACATAGGAAGTGGATCCTACCGTTGAGCACGAAGACATGAGCGGTAGCGATGGAATGGATAATTTGTTTTCTGATCTAGCAAATGCCATTCCTGGAATTGATGAGGCCATGAGCTTTGCAGAGATGCTAAAGTGAGATTCGTGATCCCTTATGTTTGTTTCTTTTAAACCCAATACTTGCTTGCTGTTTACTATCTTGGTAGATTTCCTTGCATGTGCTAGTTATTTTAATTTAGTGTTAGTAATCAATCTGCTAAATCATTTGTGGAAATTATGTCCCTGCAGATTGGTCCAAACAATGGATTATTCGGTTATAGTATTTGATACTGCACCAACTGGCCATACGCTTCGACTGTTGCAGTTTCCATCAACCTTGGAGAAAGGTCTGGCGAAGGTGATGTCTTTGAAAAACAAATTTGGCGGTTTAATGACTCAGGTATATACCGTTGAACCCTCTTGTCAGTCGTATCTTTCCTTGCATTCAACTATATATGGTTTAAGACACGGGTGGACTCTTCACTTTTTTGCAAATTCCTATTGTCCAAGTTTTGTAAGCTTGTAATTGGTCAGTTACAACTGTTTCTACATTGATGGTATTAAGTGTTTCAAAATTGATTGAGGCAGATGACAAGCCTCTTTGGTGTTGGTGATGAATTTGGAGAGGATGCAATTCTGGGAAAGCTGGAGGGCATGAAAGATGTGATTGAACAAGTTAATCGGCAATTCAAAGACCCAGTAAGTCTGCTCGTTCATTTTCCATTTTTTTGTTGACTGTATCGTTGATTTTGGATAAGATGACAAATGAAAGGTAACATTTATGTTTCAGATGTGTAATACATTAAAGTAAAGGTAAAAGAGGTGAATAATTATTGAAATAAAAATAAAGTTTTTTCCTTGGTTAGGTTTTGGTTCCTTACAACAACAACAAAGCCTTTTCCCGCTAAGTGGGATCGGTTGTATGAATCCTAGAATGCTATTGTGCTCGGTTATGTGCCACATCTCACGTTAGATCCAAGTACTCCAAGTCTTTTCTTAGAGTCTCTTCCAAAGTCTTCCTAGGTCTTCCTCTACCCCTTCGGCCCTGAACGTCTGTCTCGTAATCGCGTCTTTTAACTGGAGCGTTAGACCTTTGTTTCGCATGTCCAAACCACCGTAACCGATTTTCTCTCATCTTTCCTTCAATTTCGGCTACTCCTACTTTACCTCGAATATCCTCATTCCTGATCTTATCCTTTCTCGTATGCCCAGAGATCCAACGAAACATTCTCATCTCCGCTACTCTCATTTTACGTACATGTTGATGCTTCACCGCCCAACATTTCGTGCCATAAAGCATTGCTGGCCTTATAGTTGTCCTATAAAATTTTCCCTTAAGCTTTAGTGGCATACGACGGTCACACAACACACTTGATGCAGTCTTCCACTTCATCCATCCAACTTGCATTCTATGGTTGAGGTCTCCATCCAACTCTTTGTTCTTTTGCAAGATAGATTCTAGATAGCGAAGGCGGTCACTCTTTGGTACTTCCTGATCTCCAATCCTCACCCCTAAAGAAGAGAAAGTACTTTTTCACATGGTTAGATAGAAGCTGAAACCTTTTGTTTCCTTCAATATCATGAGTAGAGATGCTTTGATGAGTCAGTTTTGAAAGGAGAAGGAATTTTAAGTTCTTTTCTGAAGTTGCTTTCCAAACTTCATCATAATTTTGCCTCCAAATTAAATTTCCAAATATAAAGGCATTTATGGATGCAATCAATCTCACTTTTGGCAGGACTTGACGACCTTTGTCTGCGTTTGCATTCCAGAGTTCCTCTCTCTCTATGAAACAGAGAGACTGGTACAGGAACTCACCAAATTCGAGATAGATACACACAATATCATCATTAACCAAGTAATTTACGATGAAGAAGGTATGCCTACTGTGTCCATGTACATTAATTTCTTTTACGTTCTCTGAGCTTAAGTTTAATCATTTTTTGGGTAATTTTGTTTTTGTAGGCACAGAATCTAAACTACTCAAAGCAAGAATGCGAATGCAACAAAAGTACCTAGATCAGTTCTACATGTTGTATGATGACTTTAACATCACCAAGCTGCCATTGCTGCCAGAAGAGGTAAGACCATAGAGTGCCATAATTTATGAAACTTTGAATTGTTCTGAAAAGAAAAGAGGGTTGGTGATCTGTAAACTTCTGCAACGTGATTCCCCGTACTTTCCATTTGATTGATTGTTATTTTTATAAATCTGGAACCCAATGTAGTTGGAAAGAGGGCTATAGATATGGAATTTGATTCAAACAAACAACAACCACCACCCCCCGCTGCGGGGCCATTCTTTTTGTTCTCTGTAGTTTTTCAGGATTAACCCTTACTCTGATTTCTATTTTTTTTCCTTTCACAAATAATGTCTACTTAATATTTTTGTTTAGTTATATTTATTCAAATATTCTTATAATTTTTTGGGTAGAATATTCAGTTATCTGAGAAAAGAAAGGAATGTGATTTCACACAGAATATCCCAGTGCTTTGTTATTTCTTCGGTCGGTTGATTAATTTAGTAAGACTCCTTTTTTTCATTCCACAATGTATAGTGCGGGAGATATTCTTGATGGGTTCTGTGAGACCACCATCTGATGATTTCTATCCATAAAATATCTGAGGCCTCTTTATTCTTCGATTTGATTCCAATTTGGTACTGTATGTGGTAACTAAATTCACCTCTTTTCAAGGCTTCTTTCTCTAAGGCTTATTAGCTTTAGAATTTGCATTAACATTTGCACCATGAGTATTCGTAATCTGACATTTATCATTGTATAAGCACAATTACAATCATTGGCTGCTTGTTATTCATCATTCCTTTGATTACTTTTGTAGGTTACAGGAGTGGATGCTCTAAAAGCGTTTTCGTGTCATTTTCTGACACCATACCAACCTTCCACCAGCAAAGGCACAGTGGAAGAGTTGGAGCAAAGGGTGCTCACTCTAAGGCAGCAGTTGAAAGACGCCGAAACAGAACTAGAAAGACTGAGGAAAGGAAAACAAAAGGTCTGATACTTCCATGTTTACCACCTTCCCAGTTTAGCATCAGATTGCATACTCCCTCCTCCCCAGTTTAGGCTATATGCCGATCGATGTTTCCGGGTTGTTTGGTCTATTTGATGAGTTCTTTTACGTCGTCCTAGAATCCAGATCATAAGAACTGTCATGTATTGCCCATTAATGTAATTTATTTCATTGAAGATGTTCCGACGTCGAACAATTTATAGGTGAAATCATTTTGTTCTATCATCTGCCCTTTGCTCTATATGTTAGATTGTATTGCAATTTTGTTGCGGAAAGAATAGTAAATAGATTTTCCTCAAAAAAAAAAGGTAAATGGATTATAGGCTTTGTATACATTGGATTCTGGCACCATTGTGGGAGATCGCCATTTTACAGGGATTTATTTTTTATTTCGAACCAGTTAGTCTGCGACTCTGCCATGACACCAAGGTATAAAATATCCATAATATCACGATATTTCTATCGAAATTTCCGTGTTTTTGGACTACCGATATTTCCGATGTCATCGATATTTCTATCGAAATTTCCGTGTTTTTTAAATTTCTATATTTAAAAAAACACCAAGGGGATTCGAACCCCTCCCATTTTACTCCTTCAACACCTTGACCACCATATCACTTATGCTTTTGTGAAAATATGCTAAAATATTTACATATTTTCTACATTCACAATGTTTGCCAACTCGCTATATAATCAACTTAAATCAGTTAAATCCATCATGCAATACATTTCCTTCCAATTTTTTGTGATAAACTAATAGATAATTGACTAAATAAACATCCTGCAAAGTTTCAATAAAAATTTCCAAATTTTTCTTACAATTTCCGTGGTTTTTATTCAATTTTTATCGATATCGATAATATCCCGATATTTCTATCGAAATTTCCGTATTTTTGGACTACCGATATTTCCGATATCATCGATATTTAATACCTTGGTCATGACAAATAAGATTATCGATTAGGCAAAAATGGTGTAAGTTTTGATCCACAATTCTTCACATTTTAATCATTCCAGATTGTGATGGAGAAAGAAAAAAAAAATCCCATGTTAGAGTTGTGTGTACATATCAAATTAACATGAGACCCTAATAAATAGTACCATTTTCCAAAATGGATTTTCTTGTAATTTTATTTTTAGTACAAATGATATCGCTAATCTATACTAATGAGAGTGGAAGGGTTTGACCCAGTATGCAATGAGTTGAAGAGGAAAGCCGTAACTGCTAAAGCAATCCACCATTTGTGACTTTTCTTGTAATTAAAAAATGTCTACTAATTGCCGTTTAGTACTATAGTTTAATAGTATTCCTCTTCATTTGTAAGTGAAAAGTATTAGATCGATTCTCGCTAAAGACGAATTTGAATTAAATATTTGCGAGGCTTACCCCACTCCCCCACCTAGACTTGACGATTGTGTCGTGTTTGTCGTGTTGACCTGTTACCTGTTAAAAAATATTTTACTTCAATAAATAATCAAATGAAAAATACCATACTAAATTAGTATCTTCATACCCTAAACCCTAAAAATCCAAATGATGATATGACCATCGTCAAAGCGTTGAGGATATGATCACGAGCGTTGGCATAGTTTTTTTTAAACATTTTATTACACATTTTCAACTCCACCTAAAAACACTATTCACGAGGTTTGAAGGGTTTTTAAAAATTCAAACAACGATGTACCTAAAAGTATAGATGATAGTGTTTGCATATTTGTTTCACATTTTTCACACTTGTAAATTAATATTTTGAATTTTTTTAATGTAATTTGATTTTTTCCTACAAAATACCAAAGCACATTAACAATTCATATTATTAATTTACAAGTGTGAAAAACTATGAAAAAAAAGGCAAACGCTCGTGATCACATCATCTACACTTTGATGAAGGTTACATCGTCATTTAAATTTTTAAAACCTTCCATCCCTCATGAACAACGTTTTTTGTTTAAGCAAAATTAATAAAAATGTAAAAAGAATATACAAACGCTCGTAAAGACAAGCTCTACAACTTTCATGAAGAGGTCAACTCCGAAATTCGACACCATAATCCTTAAACCCTAGATTTATTTCTAATCATTGATTGTCGTTCATGTTTACGCTCTATTCTTCTGACCAGTTTTTTTTTTTTTTTAGATTTTTTTTTTTGAAAACATGATTTTTTAGCGAATACGAAAAAATGAACAATTATGATCGTTGATTATCACGTTCATATTTTTATGGTTAGTGAAAATATTGCTACATACTTGATGACGAGACATACTCTCTTGTAATGGATTTAATTACGTTCAGTTACCAAATACGTTTGGTGGTTTTAAGAGAAACTTGATATACGATTTTGGATGTCATCACTACATATCTATATAGAGAATTAGATACCGAGATCTGTATGAAAGTTCCAAATTTACTTAAGTTGCCTAAAACAACAAATAAACCATGACATATGCTCTCAATCAAATTAAGGCGATCATTATATGGGTTGAAACAATCTAAACGAATGTGATATAATCGTTTCAGTGAGTATTTAATCAAGGAAAGATATACCAAAAATGTCATTTGTCCTTATGTGTTTATTAGGTAGTCAAACTTAAGATTTGCTACAATATATGTCGATGACATGAACTTAGTTGGAACTCCTGAAGAGCTCAAAAAAACTGTGAATATTTGAAAAGCAAATTTGAAATGAAAGACCTTAGGAAAACAAAGTAATGTCTTGGCCTATAGATTGAGCATTATGCTAGTGAAATTTTGGTCCATCAATCAACTTACATTGAAAAAGTCCTTAAGCGATTTGGAATGGATAAAGCTTATCTACTCAGCATACCAACGGTCATTTGGTCTCTTGAAATTAAGAAAGATCCATTTTGCCCAAAAGAAGATGATGAAACGGTCCTCAGTCCAAAAGTACCATAACTGAGTGCAATAAGTGCTTTATTGTACATAGCATAATGTATTAGACCAGATATAGTTTTTTTAGTCAACTTATTAGCAAGATATAACTCTGCTCCAACAATTCGACATTGGAAAGGAGTCAAAAATGTTTTACAATATCTTTATAGGATAACAGACATGGGCATCCACAAATGACCAGAATCTTGTTGTATAAGTAGATGCTATTTTTCTCTTCGATTATCATAAAACCCGCTCATGAATTGGTATGTGTTCACTTATGGATATACAACAATGTCATGGCACTCAACGAAGCAAACATTAGTTGTTAGATCGTCTAATCACTCAGAAATAATTGCTCTCCATGAAGTCAATCGTGAATGTTTTTTTGTTAAAATTAATGTTCCACCACATCCAGAATTATGTGGTCTATCTTCGAAAATAGACATTCATACTATCTATCTTCGAAAATAGACATTCATACTATCGTTCATGAAGACAATGCAGTGTGTATTGCTCAAATGAAGGAATGATTCATCAAATGCGATAAACACATGTCTCCACAGTTTATCAATACACATTATCTTCAAAAGGTTAAAATTATTGAGGTTAGACAAATCCATTCCAATGACAATCTGACAGACCTATTCACCAAATGTCACATCCCGGCCCGGGCTCCTATCACATCCCGGGCTCGACTCCACCGTAGCACGATATTATCGGCTTTGGGCCCCGACCACGCCCTCACGGTTTTGTTTCTGGGAACTCACACGAGAACTTCCCAATGGGTCACCCATCATGAGAGTGCACTTGCGCACTACTCGCTTAACTTTGGAGTTCCGACGAACTCCAAAGCCAATGAGCTCCCAAAGGCCTCGTGCTAGGTAGGGATGGAAATATACATTTAAGGATCACTCATCTGGGCGATGTGGGATGTCACAATCCACCCCCCTTAGGGGCTCGACGTCCTCGTCGGCACACTTCTGGCCATGGATTGGCTCTGATACCAATCTGACACGCCCCAATCTCGATGTCCTGGGGACATTGGGATGGTCACGTGTTGGCCGACACCCGAGGGGTGACGAAAGCCATTTAGAATGCATAAGAACGAGAAATAAGAATTTAATGGAACATTAAATAGGCATTCAAGGAACGTGTTCAGAGCATACAACTAATTTGAAATACTAAAAGAAAGAATATAAAATTGAATAAACAAAATGAGTGGGTCCTACACCGAGAGGACTCGAAGATGCCGATGCAGAAGTGTCTTGACGCCTGGATTGTATGCCTCGATTTTAAACCCTGAAGGGGGCGCAAAACGAACATGAGTGGACTAATTTGATATACATATAATAAAACAATTATCAACATACTAACCCCCATGTTTTATGAAAACTCATATAGCATGATAAATAAAATAGGTTTTCCAAAACCTAGCATGCCGTGCCATATCTCAAATCATAACTCATATATACATAATCACTAGTGAAAAATGTCCACATATCCCTCCAGGCCTTATGCCATCTCCTCGTCCCTGAGCATACAGTTAGAGGAAAAATATCGCTTCAGGCCCTATGCCAGCTCTCTGTCCCTGTGCTAAATAGCCAGAGGAAACACACTCCAGGCCCTATGCCAACTCCATCCGTCGCCCGGGATGGACCGGAATCTATCCCTACGTTCCGTGGCTGAAATTGGAACCACTAGGTAAGTACAAAATCACTGAACATATACATATTGAAAATCAACTTCATAGTATAAAGTCATACATCATCTATACTATAAAGAAGTGTTTGAAACATATTTAAAATATCATATCATCCAGCATATATTATATAAAGAATACGGGTTATAGGAAAAATAGTAATAATTCAAAATAGTCTCAGTAAGCATGTTATTTCACAAAACGTTTCATAAAATGTAATCATCAAATCATACTTCTCATGTGTGCATTTCTACTAATAAAACATGCATTTTTAGAAGGGGTCCACTCACAGTACTTAGCCACCGAAGAGCCATGCAACTAGCGAACAAGAAATCGTCACCAATAACTGCCCCTAAGCACATAAAGGTTCCAATTAATAAATCTCTATTAAAACAATTGAATTTGGGAAAATGGACATCGAAAATGGATTCAGGACGTCGAATTACCCTTAGAAGGATCTTGGATAAATTTCATAAACGTCAATAGAATATTCTAGAGAATATTCCGTTAATATTCTCTAATGAAATATTCCTCAATAGAATATTTCACATAAAGGGTTTGAGTCGACTAGGGTTTAGGGTTGGAAAGGTTATAGGGTTTAGGCTTGGACTTTTAGGTGGGTTGGGTTTAGGGTTAATGGTTAGATAAATAGGTTAGGGCTTAAAGGAAATGGGTTGAAAAAAAGGTACGGGCCTAAAGTCTAAGGGAATGGCCCAAAGGGCCTTTAACTTAAAACAAAACAAATAAGAAAACAGAAATGAGTTTTGGGTTGGGCTTGGGCTTGGCAGGGAAAGGTCTAAAAGCCTTGGGTTTGGTGGATCGCCAGACCCAAAGGGAGAGAAAGCCGGAATTCGGCCAGAATACTATACAAACTTTGAACGTCCATAACTTTGTCAATACTCAACGAAAACAAGTGAAATAAAAACGAAAGTTGTAGTTCTCGAAGAGACGAATAAAATGGTACCTCGCATGACGTCTAACTTGTCGTGGCCGGAAAACGCCTTGAAAGCTAGTCAGACTCGCCGAAAACTAGGTAAGATTCAAATAAGTATAACTTCTTCAATACTCAACGAAATTAGGTGAAACAAAAAGAAAAGTTGTAGTACTCAGTGAGACGAAGAGATTGATACCTTGCATGCCGGCCAACTCGCTGTGGCTTGGCCGAAAATTGGCTCGAAAGCCATCGATTTCTAGCTGGAATTCTGGGGAACTCTCCCCAATGTGTTTCTTCATGGTTTGACGTCCAAAACACAACCACAGGGTCAAAAAAGAACTATAGGGATGAAAAGAGAAGTCTTTGAAGTGTTTTGAGGCTTACCCAAAATGGAAGGACGAGGAACTCGTCGGAGTTTCTCTGTGCGCCATAGAGACGAAGAGAGAGAGAGAAAGAGAGAGAAAGAGAGAGAGAGAGAGATAGAGAGAGAGAGAGAGAGAGCTAACGTGGTGGTGATGGTGATGTTGCCGCCGTTGCTGGGGTGTGGGCACGGGTGTGTGTATGCTCGTTTGCTTCTCAGAGAAGAGATGAGAGAGTTGCAGAGAGTTTTTGGGGGAGAGAAAGAAGAGAGAAAAGTGAAGGAGAGAGAGAGGAGTTTACGGGGAAGGGAACCGGGAGAACAAATTAGGGGGTGGGCCCTTTGGGCTCACCAATTAAGACCCAAAAAATCATTTTTAAAAGGAAAATATCCCCAAACTAAGTGAAAATACAAAATTACCCTTTTTGATCTGTAAAATTCAGGACGGGTTGTTTCACCAAATATCTACCAAAGTGTACATTTCAAGAGCTGATGCATGGTATCGAATTATGCCAATTTATTAATTAGTGAGGTTGAAGAATGCGGAATCAGGGGGGAGATACATAATGGGGAGCATCCATGACACATGCATGTTCTACTCTTTTTCCTTCAACTAGGATTTTTCCTGTCAAGGTTTTAACGAGGCAATGTAAGCATACTTAACACTAAACCAATAATCCAGCAAAGTTGTACTATTTTTCCTTCACTACGATATTTTCCCTCTAAGTTTTTTCTGGCAAGGTTTTAATGAAGGCAACCAATAGTGATATGGGCATCAAAGGGTGAGTGTTGTGAAAGTAGTGTGAATGCCCACATAATTTGACTAAAGATGAAATGTACGAAAGACCAAAAATAGTAGTATAGATATATTGTCTAATTTTATTACTATTGTAGGGCATGAATTTCAACATGCATTAACTTCTACTGTAGACTTTTGCACATTAAAGTCTTTGTATAAACAACATGCAATGTATGAACAGAAACACACAAAAATGTCAAAGCAAAAAGGAATTATACAAGTTTCTCTCTTTCATTTTGTAATCATTTCTCTTATCAGACAAGCAAAGAGAACAAATAGAGTGATACATTGATCATGTTCCACTTCAATCTCTACACTAATTCTCTCTCATGTTTACCTACTTATAACAGTTTAAGATTCTATTCAGTTATTCTATCTAATATTAAACCATAAATCTCAAAGCGTTGTCAATGTGATGGGAAGCATAATTTTATTATTCTCATACTTATATAATGGTGGTGTGTTAGCAACCATCAAATGACTTTCGATTTCAAGTTTTTGAGAAATTTTCTAACTTAATTGAGAGATCTGTTTTTGTACACCCAAGTCAAATTGTGGATTCCTTATCATTTTTTGTAAATACTTTTGTTGCGTTTCTTTTGAAAAATGAATCGACCAAGTTTTTCTTTTAAAAATTTGGAAGATAACTTCGTTTCGGGCTTTGGTACAATTATTATGAAATGTCGTCAAAATGGAGAGAGAACTTATATAGAAACAATTTCATAACAACAAAAAGGGTTAAGTACGAATAACTATTAGAGGCGATTTCAAATTGGTATAATCCTTTTAAAACATTCCAAACAATTACCTAACGTGTTGATAAATGGACAATTGTTAGGTCACTAGCGTTGAGTGGTGACAGTACTAACATTAATTGTTGATCTCATTAATGTTAAATGAATGATGTGAACAAATATTGAAGATGATTTTCACTCATACGTCATCTATGGAGTTCTGAATCATGCTTCAAAACTTGTTTAGGTCATCATTTAACACTGGTAATCTAACAGATGCCCTAGTCTTAAAATGTTACGCAGTTATTTGAAATATTTTAAAAGGTTAAAACTAATTTGAAATTATCCTCAAAGTTGGGTAGTTATTTGTGCTTAACCCTGAAAAGAATAAAACTTCTTCAACCATTTTATTTTCTTTTTGCACCACTTTTCCAAATATTCGTCCACCTAAATTTTTCCCACCCTTGACGGTAAACGAAGCAAGCAAAATTTCTCAGGGTACAGACATTTGACGAAAATCCCATGACTAAAAACCAATGTGTAAGAGAGTTGATGGAGTCATAAAATTCCTGAAAAGTTAGTACGAGTATATTTCTTCAACAGATGGTAAATTATCGCCGGTTCGAACTGTACAGCACGTTTCTGAGAGGTAATGGGTTCAACAGATTCAACACTGCCAGATCCCCCGATATACCACATCAAGATCGACAACCAACAAATTTCCCGGGAGTTTCCGATCATTTCGAGAATCCAGAGTTTGCGTAGAGTTCTGCAGCGAGTATATTTCCCTCCTTATTTTGGTTTTCTAGCATCTGACTAATGGACCAACATTTGCCAGCGACTTGCTGCCGACGAATTTGCTACTGATGACATTAACTCACAATTGCAACTGCATGAGAAACAGAGAAGTGTAATCAGCAATTTAAAATAAAACACAAATCTGAGCCGAGATGAGAAATTCTGTATACTAATTTTGGTAGGCACGGTATTTCCAACCCATTTGATTTGAGACTACTCAGCAAATGCAAAATAGCTACCTGCTACTTCTAAAATATTGGTTTTATCATGAAATACTTATAAAAGAGAAAATTTGCTGATGATATTGTGCGCCTTGTGTGTATCTCAGTGCTGGTTTTTCGGGTGGGATGTTGATTTTACCAAGAAATCGTACTTGTTCTGATATATATGAAGGGTCAGGATTCAAAACTCTCTTAAAATCTCTAGATCCTCACATAACTGGAACTAACATCATCAATATGCCTATTACTTTCAAGACTACAATTTGCAATAAATTTTACCAGCTATAGCAAATAAGAATGAAATATTTGTAACCAAACGAAAATTCCAACCTTGTAATCCAGACGCAAACATAAATCAAGTTGGAAGTGAAGACATCGGAATTTGGTCCCCTCGCATTCCATTGGGATGGATCTGAAGTTTGCAAATAATCTTTTCTACCACGTTCCAAAGACGTTGCCTCATATATCCCTACAAATGTTATTTAAATTTTACAAACACATTATGCAAAACTAATTAATAAAAATGAAACAGACACCATCAAAATTAAATTTAAAAATGCAGATATGCAAATAAGTGAATGCATAAATTAATAAATAAATTACATCTATAAGAAGCACTCATATGTACCAGCAAATATTTCATTTTCAGTAAGCTGCATGGAAGACATGATGCAATAATGGAGATGAGGATAATGTTGATCGCAATCTCAATGACAATGCCGACACTGGCAGTGATGAATACTATGAACATACCAAAGCCCAAAATTAAGCAGCAAATAAGGAAGCCTGGAAAAGAAAAGTCCATTTTATACACAATCTCCATAATGATTATGCATCCTCTAGCTACCATTAAATGCCTTGGAGAAGAGAAAACCATGTGTAACCTATAACACATTAGGAGCATTACTGTTCAAACGTAAAGTATATGAAATGTTCATGTAGACAAGAAGTAATAACTGATAATCAAGCAATTCTAGATAAATTGGCCAAAATTGCATCGAAAGTTGTGAAATATACCTCTCTTCTGCTATACTATCGACATAAAATATCAAGATTACTCCAAAAAGAATTGTGCTCAGAAAAACCCAAGTAGAGAAGGACACCTTATCGCCAGGGGCGGATCTAATAAAAGACCAGGGTGGTCCCGGGACCACCCGAAAGCTCAGATAAATAGTTGTGAGGATCTTCAAGAATCACCCAAGTCTAGGCAGTGGCGGAGAAGAACAGCAGCCATGGCGGAGGAGCCTCCTTGTTCCAACGAAGAAGACAATGCAGAGCAACCTTTTGTCTTTGTTTGTAATCATCTCCAATGAGGCTGCTCCACCTGGCGCACTCACTAATAAGAAATTCATGAAATAGGACGTGGTTTCGATGCTGACAAAAGTAAAATAATACTAGGAGGTGTGGTGCCTTTGGATGTCAGACCTTTTGACTTCTTTTGCAATTGGTGGCCAATAAGGCTGCCCCACCCAGCCCATAAATTAAAATACTAAACCAAATTTCTAATATAAGTATTATTTTTTGAGAGTCATCATATACCCACCTATTTGTTTTAACTTTTTACTCATCATATATTTACACTCGCCATAAATAAATAAATAAAAAATAATAATAATAAAGAACATCCTATTATGATAGAGCACCAGCACTCACCATCTTCCAGAATAGTCAGATTCTTTCAATTAAATTCACTTTACCAAAATGAAGTCATTAAAAAATTTAAAAAAACCTTCACGTAATACTGTGTAAAAGAATAAAGTTTGGGGGGTAAAAATTTAAAGGTGTGTGAAAGTAAAGACTTTTGAACATCTATGTTTTATGTTGTCTTGTAAAATCTCTATAAAAGAGATATCTATCTATGTTTGTAATCAATTTCATTCCAGCAATAAGAAAAGAAAGTGTTTTTGTTATCAAAAGAAACTTGCTACTAATAGTAAGGAGAAACTTGCAGCAAGCTTTTAGAAAAATAGTCTGAAAGTTTTTCTTATTACTATTAGCAGCAAGTTTCTTCTAGTTACAAAAACATTTTTGTATTGATGGAATGAGATCGATTAGGAATGTACATAAGAGGTTTTTTTTTTTTTTTTTTTTTTTTTTAAATATTGTAAAAAAAAAGTCCTTTTTTGTGCATATTTTTTGTTGTTGTTTGTAGCTACTTCTCAATTCAATGATGAGATTTGATCTTAATTTCTTTCTTACTTTCGAGAAATCTAAGCATAACAATAGTTCTTTTCATTATCTCTGTAATGTAAAGAACAACTACTCTACACGAGGAATAAAAATTTAGGGCCTGTTTGGTATTGTATTTGAAAATTTTTGTCATTTCTCAAAACATTTCTTAAAAACAATTTTCTTTAAGACTCAAAAACTTGATTGGTTTCCAATTTAAAATTTTTAAATCTTACGACTTAAACTTGATTGGATTGGAGTAGAGATGAAAAAAGTAAAAAAAAAAAAGGAGAAAGAAAGAAGAAAAGAGAGAGATATATTTGGAGTGAAAGGGGAGGGGGAGAGAAAAGAAATGAGTGAGTTTAAGTTTAAAAACTCTAAAAACTCACTTTTTATGTTTTTAAGGAATATACTATATTTTTGAGTTAGTCTTGAGTTCAGTTTTTAAAAATAGTCATACCAAACAAGTTTTTAAGACCTAAAACTTGAAAACTATTTTTGAGTTTAAAAAGTTGGATTTAAGTACACTACCAAACAGGCCCTTAGTATTTTGAGCTTGTTTAGCACAAAAATTATGAATGAAAAGTTGTAGTTTGCCATTTATTTGTTCAATGATATTTTCGTCTTTTTTTTTGAGCTTTTATATTGGGACCACCCTATATTAAAATCTTGGATCCGCCACTGCTTATCTCTGGTACTTGAAGGTGATCCCTAAGTGCTCCAACCAAAACAACAGGAAAAGTTAGAACAGTGAACAACAGGGAGGGCAAATAAAGTACAAAACCAACATTAAACAAGGCAAGACCGTAAAATTAAACTAGAGACCCACTGAAATGTCAATCTAATTAAATTCAACCTAGAACTGCTTATCATATCATAGAACTTACTATGATCATGTCCCACATAGCCACAGGAAACAGAAAACATGTTGCAGAAGCAATAGTTATCGCATTAAGTCGCCTTTTAAGTTGATTCTGAAAGCACAGAAAGGGTTCACACACACACACACACACACATATGTATATATTTCTTGGGTTAGGTTAGAGCAAAAGAGTAATAAGATAACTGAAGATAGACAAATATCAGCAGTTCAGCACCTTGAGCGAAACACGCCGGGCAATCACCCTCCTCAGTGCTGATAAGATTCCAGCAAAGATTGGAAGTGCCATCCCTTTTATACCCAACACTTGCTCCATCTGAACCTCATCATCGAGGCTATCTTGAAATGGTAATTTCAGGTTAAGTCACAATAACACACTACCAAAACACGATCATTATGTTGAAAATAGACAAAACAAGACAGAAGAGGAAAGACGATATGGAAGAAATGGAAAAGAAGGAATGATAATAAAACACACTATCCTATACAGTAGATTCAATAAGAGAGGATATAGAATGGAGAATATGATTCCATGGCCCATCCTTGAGACAAGAAGTAGAAAGATGCCATCATTGCAATAAGCCACCTACGTGGTAAAAGATGATGAAACATCCATGTGAGTAAAGAAGAATCAGATAGCTCCAATTTTCGATCAAAATATTTTTGATATTAAGTCACCAGGACTGTGATCTTGTACTATTATTCCTTGATATATCTTCACTAAAACTTGAATACCTAAGTCCAGATACCAACCAGGCAAGTCAATGAAGTCCTAATATGTAAAGACGAAACAAAATCAGTTATAATTAACAGAATCAATTCTATTTGTTCAAATTATGTTCAATCTGATATTGTCGCCACAGTTTTATTGCTACTGGCTAATTGTTGCTCACATTCATACTGACATAATTTGAAAAAATAAGGAAAAAAGTAAATAGAATATTCAGACAATTGAAAACTTATTTATCAAGCACTTGTAAGGCATTAGTAGTAGTATCTGAAATCTTATAAGCCAAGCCTACCTTAAAGGTCCACATGATTTGAGGCCTTTTCCCCACAAAATAAAGTATAAAGCTGTTATGCCACCATTTATTATAGAAGGCACCACCTGAAAACAACAAGGAACACTCAAGAAGTACGCAATGGCAATCATTTGAATAAACTTTACGGATGCCTATTCAGGTATTTTCTAATAAAAGACAATGTATTATGGAACCTGTGTATTTGAGAGCGGCCTGCCCTTCCAAGGCTTTTGCATAATTATAAATAGGATGGATGCTGGGATCAGGCAGGTGAAGAGAAAAAGTACAACCGAAGTTCCCATTTCAGACAAGTCGCAAGGAGTAAATTGACCATATTCTCAAGAAATTTCCAATAATATGGATTATTTGAAAGGGTGTTTGCCTACATTAAGGTAAGATCAGTGGTATAATTAGCTGGAGTCAAAAGAACAACAAAGTAAAACACATGAAATGTTGATCTCGCCCAAAAGAAAAACAAAATATTGGGCTTACACGTTGGCATATTAGATACAGTATGATAAACCCCAGAACTTCATAAGTTCTTCTTCTATTATGGGTTTAGTATTTGGGTGGAAGGTGATGAAATAGAAATCTATTCAAGCTATAAGAAAACAACAAAATCCAGACTGAATACAGACTACACAGAAACTAACGTCTACCTTCAACAATGAACATTAGCTCCTTAATAGTTATTACATAGTGAAAAATTATAAGCCCTTAATCTCGACCTAACCACAGATTGAACCTGCATAGGAATGAAACTCTCATCACTACCTTCTGATTCACCTATTTATCCCCTCTTATGTAAACAGTAATAGTAAACTGGAAAAACCTAATAACTGGTGGTAAAGGATATTGACCAGCGTGTTCGCACAAGTGGAGATATTATAGAATTACGGTGTGGGGGGGAAAGAGGCCCGTTTACTGTAAACTTGCGGCAACTAAAATTACCATCATTGTGTCAACTACAACTAAAATTTAAATTTTTGTGTGAGTAAAGAGGAAAAACAAAACTAATCAACACCAAATTTGTAAAGCATTATACTTAACAATCCAATGGCCCCTCGTACCCGCCAAAGCATTCCAAACCGTCCTAAAATTTTACAGATACAGTTTTTCAAAGTGAGGCAGCTGATTGTTACCCAACAAAAGCTACAACTAGCCCATACTCCACCAAACCCAACTTAACAATTACACAAAGCTAAATTTTGTTTTCTTCTGTTTGCATTTATATTTATACACATTTATTCAGCTACTCATGATTCTCAAACCCTTGAGCACCAAGAAAACTCGGACTCAATTTTCCCAGCAACCAAACAAAACGAAAAGCATTGCCAGTTTTATGATTTCCATACCAGCTGGTTTAACAGCATAAGATTTACACACTTTATCGGGAACCAAACGAAGCACCAGGGTTTTACAATTCAAAAATCCTCAAAAATCAAAGAAATTTTTTTACAGAGAAATGAGATGAGATTGGGTTGCCTGAAATGGGGAGAAGATCCTCCCCCCTCTTCAACATCATTTTTAACCGCAATGTTAATCACAAAATTTGATTACTTCAAGAATTAATTGCGGATTATATTCTGCTCTGCAGCTTGGTCAGTGGCGAAGATTAAAGCGAACCTGGCGCAAAAACCTCCTCAAGCTTCGTCTCTGCCAAGTTCAATTTCTTGAGTTCATCTTCTGTAACAAAGGGCCAGTACTTGGTTGACTTGAACCCATTAATGCAGACACGAGGCTGGTCCTCGTGTTGCATAATCTTCTCAAAAAAAATGCAGACACGAGGCTACTTCTGTATAACTCTGGTTTCGTCACTTATGCGGGCCCCATTGATTTTGGACCCGATAGGGTTTCACTATAGTGGGGTATTGGGCACCACAATAGGCTTTATGGTGTGTTTACGCAACCGGAGTGGAGGTAGAAGAAAGGGAATCGAATTCTTCCGTAGGTGATTCCGGCGTTTACCTAATTTTGGAAATGCAAAATATTAGTGGGCTCAAGAATCAAATTCCTGATATTCCCGGAGTTGAATTATCGACTTGAATGAGGCATTTGAATTCCGGAAGAAAGCCAACATCCGGAATCAAAATTTTTGACCGAAACTACCCTTTCAGATTCAACCCCTTCCATCTGCCTCCTGCGATTCAACCCCTTCCATTTGCCTCCTGCGATTCAACCACCCAAAGCACACCCATCCCCACTCCTGAACCAACGCATACCACTGCAGCACCTCCCAGACTGCCAATACCCATCACCAACCCACCCCAAAATTATCCGAGAGAGAGAGAGAGATGCAAAGGGAGGTTGACGTGTCGGGAGTGGCAAGAGTTGGCGTTTGGGGATGATCGGAGAAACAAATTGAGGAGGATGCCGAGGGAAAGTATAGTGGGTTCTGTGGAACCGTGGAGGTTTCAAAAGCTTATCTTGTTTTTCCTTTTTCTGTTGAGTAACAATACGTTCGGATAAAGAAATTAAAAATTACTAAATAATTTTAAAATGACAAAAATTGAAATGATGAGATTTTATTTTCTATAATTTGTGAATTTTCTTGTTTGGTTAACCTAAAAGAACAATGGAATTGAATACAAAATTTATTATTTTTAAACTCTCAATCATAGAAATTGGGAAATGATACATATTTACATGGAATTTAAACTTGGGAATTAGAAGTCTCAAATTCCAAGTTTTTTTTTTCACGCGGAAATTTTAAATTTCTATGATTATGAATCCAAACAAGAAAATTGGGGCATGTCAATATACAAATTCTAACTTTTACTTAAATTCCAAGTTTAATTCTTTCATCCAAATATTAAGTTACTCTTTAATAAACAAAAAGGTTCTATTGAAAATAAACATATGGGAGTTAGAATTTTAAGTAAATTAAAACATATATACTAGTGTGACATTGGTTTAAAATGTTTAAAATTTGTCTATTATTTAAATTAAGGATATTTTAGTAATCATACAAATTTTCATTCTGATTCAGGTGAATTAGTAAACAATTTATATCATTCCAACTCTGATTCCAGAACATTACAGTAAACGACTTTGATAGGAGTTCGATTCTAACTTCTCCCCATTCTCATTCCTCCTTAATTCAATTCATCCTCAATTCAATTCCTCTCATTATGATTACGGATTAGTTTTGGGCTTAAATTATTTTATATTATAATTGGGCTTAAAGAAAATGGATATAAATTGGGCTTCAGAATTAAATACCCAATATACATAGATAAATATTTATTTAATTTAGTTCAGTTCAGTTTTTTCGACTTTGGTTCGGTTTTTTTTTTTTCGGTTTTCGGATTTTTAAATCCACTCCTACATCTTAATTTCCAACTAACTACAAATAATGACAAATAAACTTACTTTCCCACTCACAACCAAGCTTTAATGAAAAGGACACAATATAGTATCATAAGAACAAAAACTAAAACTCATAAGTAGAAAACGAAGCTCACTTGCAAAACAATTTTTTTTTCTTTCCAGCCTATGCTCTTGACGGAAGCTCAATTTCGTCTATCAGTCCTGTCACATCCCGGCCCGGGCGCAGCCACCTTCCGGGCCCGCTCTACCACCGTAGCACGATATTGTCCGCTTTGGGCCCCGACCACTCCCTCACGGTTTTGTTTCTGGGAACTCACGAGCAACTTCCCAGGAGCTCGATTTGTCCGTCAACCAGTAAAATATCCTTTCAATTAATGATATTTTGAGAGCGATAAAGGTAGATGAAGAGAGTGAAAATATTATTTTATATTAATTTTATTTTCTTAATTATTTTAATGGTGAAATATAATGGGAATTTGACACACCCCGACCCAGAATGTCCACTAGGACTCCAAATCGAGTTGTGCTGGGCGACACCTGGAAGGTGACGAAGCCATAAAGTGTAATGAGGTGGAAAAATGTGAATAAATTTAAACCTAAAAGTGCCTAAATACTAGAGTGCGCTAGTGAGCGGGAATGAACCCATCTCACACGTGACGTCAGAGCATAAGTAAAGTACAGTAGAGTGGGTAAGAATCATACCCTCAGAGGTAACCACCAAACCCGGGATTTGCCAAAAATCCTCGTCGTTACGAACTCTAGGGCGCAAAACAGAAAATGTGAGTGGCCAAAAACAAAGGTTTTGAAAACTCATTTCTCTTTTTAGAATATAATAACCCCTCGCTGTAAAACCTTTATACTTTCCCATAAAATATTACGCATAACCATAACTCAATTGTACTAAAAAGAAAATGATAAATCCACAAGTATGCCATGTCAAATATCCAGTCATGAAATATATGTAATCAGGTGAGATAAATCAATAAAAATAATATGTCAGTCAAAGTTACCTAACGTGAACTGTATGGCTGAGTCTATAGCTTCTTTACCAATTTTTGCACACGAGTCGGAACCACCTAAAGTGGTCTGTACGACAGGGTGGGTGTAAATGAGTACGCTCAAGTGCTACGATCATGTGAAAGCTGTGTGAAATATCGCAAGTCACCTACGAGTCGAAACCACCTAAAGTGGTCTGTACGATAGGCTGGCACCTGCCTTGGATCCAAGGTGAGCGTATGGTGCGGGAGGTGAATGATCATGTGAAGGCTAAGCCTTAACCTCTGGCGGAGCACTAACACTGAACTGCACCTAGGTTATTTGAACTCTGTTATCGTGTTTTGTGCTTACGTTTTCATCACTCTCATTCACTTATCTTCTTATTGTAAATTATTTTGTCCAGTTTTTATTTTCTCACATTTTCACTATAATACTTCTGCACAGCGCACTTGGCTACGTCACCCTTACGTGACGGCCAACATGCCTTGATATTTGGGTCGGGGTGTGTCAGTTTGGTATCAGAGCCTAGGTTTGGCAGTCCTGTATATCTTGTGAATATTCTAATTATTTTGGTGTCTTCTGTCAGAACCATGCCGCCTCACCAAGAGCCACGTTCATCTATTGAGCCTAGCTTCCCTGATATAGCTCAGTCAGAAGAAGCTATAACTAATGCTTCGTCCTCATTAGAGGACCCTTCTGGAGTCCGTTTATAATTTGAAAATAAACACTTTTATGGGTAATGAAGGGCATGAGGGTGCCAAGAAATGGTTTATTCACCTTGAGAAGACTTTTAGATTGATACAGAGTCACAGTAGTCTACCTGCAGACAGGTGGGTAGAGACGACCTCCTCTTGGTTTCTAGGTAAGGAACTTGCATCATGGTGGGAGCAGCAGGCCGATGAGTTGCCCTAAGAGGAAGCTAAGGATTGGGAGGTATTTAAACAGTTGTTATATAAGAGATTTATTCCTCATGCGTACATCGACAACAAGAAACATGAATTTATGAGTTTGAGGCAAAATAAGATGACAGTGAATGAGTACTATAGGAAGTTCAAAGATTTATCCCGCTATCATCCAGAGGTTGTGGCAAACCCAGAGGAAATACTTTGTCGATTCAAGTTAGGTACTCGTAAGAAGTGGCACTCGATTACGACCACGACCCCCTGCAGTACCTACCATGAGTTCTAAGAGATTTTATTACCTACCGAGGATTCTGATAACAAGCCTAGTGACGGCGAGGAAGAAAAAGAGAAAGAGGATCCGAAGAAGAACGATAAAGGCAAAGGTCAGTCATCGCAGGGACCCCGGAAGACTTAGAGTTTTAAAAGAAGTGAGGCTGG
This sequence comes from Crataegus laevigata, assembly GCA_963580275.1. Lineage (NCBI taxonomy): Eukaryota > Viridiplantae > Streptophyta > Magnoliopsida > Rosales > Rosaceae > Crataegus > Crataegus laevigata. The sequence goes on along the minus strand of OY756947.1, from coordinate 19,749,436 downwards.
TTCAAGTTCGTCCTGTAGAGGCATCAGTTCCACAAGTTAGATGAGAGAGGGCAGGTTCATCGGAGGCCCACGTTTTCATAGACAACGAGATGCTCGCGGTTTTGGTGGTTCATGATGACCGTATTGTCGGAGGTGTAGCAGTCGACATGTTGGCAAGTGTAGACAGGGCAGTCGAGGATGCTTCACTTGTGGACAGATTGTACATTGGGCAGTGAATTGTCCACAGAGTCAGCAGAGGCCGCAATTGCCTTCCTTACCACCACCAGTTCCTAGTCAGCAGGCTCCAGTACCGAGTGGCTATGGTCAGACGAGTCGTGGGGGTACTTACCATTATCAGGGAGATGTTGCTCCTTATTCTACAGCGCCGTACTCGTATCCTCAGGATCCATATTATTCGAGTGGCGGGTATCCTCTGTACCCTAGAGGGTATACCCTGTATCCTCCTTATCCAGCCGATGGATCACAGTGGTATTCTGGAGGATAGCCCCAGCAGGGAGAGGTTTCCTCACTAGCGCAGGGTCGTCGAGACAGCCTAGTCAGACAAGGCAAGGCCGTAGTACACCTGGACGTAGTGGTCAGTCGAGTAGAGGTTGAGGTGGACGGCAGCAGCCTCAGGATCGTATCCATAACCTCACAGTGCAGGATGCTCAGAACAACCCCGATTTGATAATGGGTACGTTAAACATTCTTGGTCACTTTGCTAAAGTGTTGATTGATTGTGGTGCTACCCATTATGTTATCTCTCATACATTTGCTCAATTGACACAACCTAATCCCACACCTCTCGAGTTTGAGTTTGAGTTTGAGTTTTCGATGCCTAAAGGAGAGACGTGTCAGGTTAGTTGGATGTACCCAGGGTGCCCCGTGTTAGTGGAGGATGTGGTTATGCCAGCTAACCTCATCCCGTTAGATATTGTTGAGTTTGATGTCATTTTGGACACTGATTGGCTACACTATAATCGGGCCAATATTGATTGTTATGGCAAGAAAGTTACATTTCATCGCCCGGGGTTACCTATGGTTATGTTTGTTGGCGAGCGTAGCGACGTGAAACACAACATCATTTATGCTGTGAGAGCCAACATGTTACTTTTGAAGGGCTGTCAGGGTTATCTGGCACATGTTATGTTAAAGGATAACATTCCTAGTAGTGTGGGAGACGTTAAAGTAGTCAGGCATTTTCCTGATGTTTTCCTTGACGATTTACCTGGATTGCCGCCGGATCGAGACGTAGAGTTCGCCATCGATTTCTTACCAGGTACGGACCCTATATCCTTGACTCTTTATCGGATGGCTCCTGCTGAGTTGCGAGAGTTAAAAATTCAGTTACAGGAGTTAGTGGATAAAGGTTTTATACTTCGCTGTGGGGGGCTCCAGTCTTATTCGTGCGGCAGAAGGATGGTACCTTAAAGCTGTGCATAGATTACTGGCAGCTGAATCGGGTAACGATTAAGAATCGTTATCCTTGCCGCATATTAACGATTTATTTGATTAGTTGTGAGGAGCTTGTGTGTTCTCAAAGATTGGCTTGCAGTCTAGCTACTACTAGCTGAAGATTAAAAGTGAGGATGTCCCTAAGACGGCGTTCCGAACCCGATACGGTCATTATGAGTTCCTAGTAATACTGTTTGGGTTGACTAACGCACCTGCTGCCTTCATGGATTTGATCAACCGGGTATTTCAGCAGTACTTAGACCGGTTTGTCATTATGTTCATCGATGACATTTTAGTCTACTCTAAGTCGAAAGCAGAACATGTGCGACATCTTACGTTGGTACTGAAGAAACTAAGGGAGCATCGGTTATCTGCCAAGTTCAGCAAATATCAATTCTGGCTAGATCAAGTGGCATTCTTGGGACACGTTATTTCAGCTCAGGGTATACAGGTGGATCCCCAGAAAGTAGCGGCAGTCGAAAATTGGGAGCAGCCACGAACCGTCTCAGAGGTACGGAGTTTTCTTGGTTTAGCAGGTTACTATAGACGGTTTGTTCAAGACTTATCAGTTATAGCGTTACCACTTACGAGGTTGACCAGAAAGGACGTTAGATTCAAGTGGGACGATAATTGCAAGCAAAGCTTCTAGCAATTGAAGTATTGTCTCACTCATGCACCGGTGTTAGCACTTCCAAACGATAGTGGTAATTTTGAAATTTACAGTGCTTTGTTGAATGGTTTGGGCTGTGTACTAATGCAACACGACAGAGTGATCGCCTATGCTTCGAGACAGTTGAAGCCTCATGAGATGAACTATCCTACTCATGATCTTGAGTTAGTAGGGATTGTGTTTGCCTTAAAAATTTGGAGACATTATCTTTATGGTGAGAGATATAGGATCTTCACATATCACAAGAGTCTCCAGTATCTGTTTATTCAGAGTGATTTGAACCTTCGTTAGCGAAGGTGGATAGAACTTCTAAGTGATTACAACTGCATGATCGAATATCACCCAGGTCGTGCAAATGTGGTGGCTGGTGCACTTAGCAGAAAATCTTAGGGTAGAGTTGACGCTTATCATGCGAGTCGTGTTCCTCTTCTTGCCGAGTTGAGATCGACTGGAGTGAAGTTAGGGGTGAAGGATCGAGATGAAGCTTTACTTGCTAACTTCCAGGTCAGACCAATCTTGATTGACCGTATACTATAGGCATAAATGGATAAAGACGAGACTTAAGAGTTGATTCGGTTAAGGAATGTCAGGAAAAAAAATCTTTTGATTCGAGAAACAGACGGCATGCTCATGCAAGAGGGTAGGATGTACGTACCAGACAATGTAGAGTTAAAGAAGGCTATTCTTGATGAGGCGCACGTTTCGGCATACGCTATGCATCCGGGTAGTACTAAAATGTATCATACCATTCGACCATTTTACTATTGGCCGGGTATGAAAAGAGAGATTACTGAGTACGTGAGCAAGTGTATTGTGTGCCAGCAGGTTAAAGCCGAGTGGAAATGGGAAAATATTACCATGGATTTTGTGTATAAGCTACCCCGTACACGGAACGGTTATGATGGCATTTGGGTAGTGGTTGACCGGCTCACTAAGTTTGCACATTTTATTCCAGTTCGAGAGAAGTTTTCCCTAAACCGGTTAGCTGAGCTATTTGTGTTGAAGGTTGTTAAATACCATGGTGTACCAGTTAACATTGTCTCTGATCGAGACCCGAGGTTTACTTCCAAGTTTTGGACAGCATTTCAGGAAGCTCTAGGTTCGAGATTACTGTTTAGTATGGCATATCATCCTCAAATAGATGGAAAATCTGAGAGGACCATTCAGACGCTAGAAGATATGTTGAGATCTTCCGTACTGCAATTTGGCGATGCATGGCATAAACGTTTGGATCTGATGGAATTTGACTACAACAACAGCTATCACTCGAGCATTGGTATGTCACCTTTCAAGGCATTGTATGGTAAATCCTGACGTACACCGTTGTGTTGGTAAGAGGTCGGTGAAAGAGTTTTGGAGGGCCCAGAGATAGTGGACGAGACTACAAAGAATATTTAAGTGATTAAGTCTAACTTGAAAGCGGCCTAGGATCGCCAGAAGAGATTAGCGGATAGGCATGCCACTGATCGGATTTATAAGGTAGGTAATTGGGTATTTTTGAAGCTGTCGCCATGGAAGGGTGTTGTGTGGTTCGGGAAAAAGGGGAAACTGAGTCCCATGTATATCGGACAGTACCAGATCACTGAGTGGATCGGCGAAGTAACTTATAGACTTGAGTTGCCCCTATAGTTATCTATAGTGCATGATGTATTCCATGTGTCGATGCTCCGTCATTATGTCTCAGATCCATCACATGTGCTACCTCCACAGCCGTTAGAAATTAATCCTGACTTGACTTACGATGAGGAGCCGGTGACTATTTTGGACTAGAAAGATAAGGTTCTACAGAACAAGACCGTGCGCTTAGTGAAGGTTTTGTGGAGGAATCACTTAGTAAAGGAAGCTACCTAGGAGACTGAGGAGCAGATGAGAGAGATGTATCCACGCCTGTTTTATGAGTATTAGTGGATTGTATTTATTGTATAAATTTTGAGGACGAAATTTTCTTAAGGGGGATAAGTTGTGATAGTTCATCCTGAAATTTTGTATCGATAGCATGGAATTGACGACTTTACCCTTGAGCATGTTGGTATATTCAAACACCCCAATTGAGCAATGTATGAGAAGTTATTACCTAAGGTTGGTTATGTGCGTTAAATTGACGATTTTATAGTTGTTTGGCATATAGGTAAAGCCTATCCAGAGGATGAGCACAATCACGCGAGACTTGGGGGCTACGATCCTTCTACTTATCAGTGAGTGGGCTTTTGTTTTCAGTATATATATGATTGGTTTTTTTCCCAGAAATTACGTTTTTAAATGGTTTATAAATTGAAATGCCATGTCGAATATCGTTATTATTTATTATAAATTGTGTTGGTTATGGATTAGCGCTGTGGATGCTCAGGTAAGTCAGGTGAGTATATTTGTTAGTGGTAGTGATGATGATGATGATGCTAAGATTGGTATATAGCTCATATTCCTGCACCTCGGTGTTTGTGCTTCGCCAAAGTAGGGCCTAGCCTTCACGTGATCGTTCACCTTTCGCACCGTACGCTCACCTTGGATCCAAGGCAAGCGCCAACCTGTCATATAGACCATTATAGGTGGTTCCAACTCATAGGTGACTTGCGATACGTCGCACAGCCTTCACGTGATCGTAGCACTGAGCGTAATTATACACCCAGCCTGTTGTATAGACCACTATAGGTGGTTCCGACTCGTGTGCAAGATAGTGATTGAGGAGCTATAGATTCAGCCGTACAAGTCACATTAGGTGACTCCGGCTGACGTATTGATATTGCCGGCATATTGTGATTTGATTTATCTCACCTGCCTGATGCATACGTTGTTTGACTGGATATTTCGACATGGCGTATTTTGAGATAACGTATTCGAGCTTTATCGTTTTACAGCATGATTTGGTATATGTTTACATATTATTTTCTAGGAAGGTATACATGTTTTTACAGAGATGGGTTATTAGTATTTTGATATGGAAATGGTTTTGGAAAAGCTTTATTTTTGCCCACTCACGTTTTCAGTTTTGCGCCTCTCCAGGTTTTAGGTAGCAGCGACGTTGGTGGCGAATGAAGCATCAAGGCAGTTATGACAGAGCACCATCCATGTAGGACTCTTTGGTTATCGTTTATTTAGTACTTGTTTATTCCGGACTACACCTAGGTTATTTGAACTCTGTTGTCATGTTTTATGCTTACATTTTCATCACTCTCATTCAATTATCTTCTTATTGTAAATTATTTTCTTCGATTTTTATTTTCTCACATTTTCACTCTAATGCTTCCGCACAACGTACTTGGCTATGCCACCCTCATGTGCGGCAACACACCTCGATATTTAGGTCGGGGTGTGTCAAATTTATTGATCAAGTTGTAATCAACATATCTATTGAGATTCAAAAGTCAAATCATAGCCACAATAGAGAATTGCAAAGAAAATAATATAAAATAAATTGATGGTGGGTTTTTACAGATTTCAAGACAAATGGTTTTAAAACTTAAAAAAATAGAAAAGAAAAAAAACCTTCAAATTGATGAGCTTGATTCTCTATGTACCATAAACAAGTAAAGGGTTTTGTGGGAAAATTTACACACTTTTAGCTCTTGTACTTTGCTCAAATCGAGTTTGGCGACAATAACCCATGTCTCAATCTCACATACTAGCTCATCAGCTTCTTCTCCACAACGCTAGGGCAAGCTCTCCTTTCCCAGGTTTCGTTTCTCTTTCCTCCTCTTTCTATGAAATCTGTTAATTCCACACACAAAATGTATAATTTGATTACACCTATTACTTGATATTGGCCATCAATTGCATTTTTAGTAATTGGAATTGGCATTTGGTGCAAATGAAGGATGATGGCGGTGTTGCTGATTGATTTCGAGCAATTTCAAAAAATTTGTGATGTTGAGGAGTGTTACGAAGTTTTAGAGGAGAAACCCAAGATAATCTTATTGAGCCACCCTGCATTCAACATCTCCATTAAACATAAGATCAAGCCAAAAAAGAAAAAGAATTTGAGATATAAGAAAAAACCATGGACTTAATAAGCAAGGTTTTCGTGGTTTTCTTGCTGTGAGTTGAAAAAGTCATAGAGTTGAAAACCACAGAGTTGAAGCACACCAACGAGATCTGAGGAATGGTAGAGCCAACAATGAGGGTTTGACGTTAGGGGCCAAAACTGACGTTAAGGGTAAAATCAGAAGTTTGATAAATTACTTTGTTTGGGCCAGTTTTATTGGGCTGATTTGAAATTGGGTTTTATCCTAACCATTAAATAAAATTAGTATATCATTTTTTTTTTATTAAAATTCAAAGTATTGAAGCATTTTTCATTAGTTTTCCATTTTGTTTTTATTGTTTTATTATTATTTAAAATTGAAGTTATTGTGGACACATGTTGAAAGTTAAGATAGGCCATATAGAGGCAAATTTAGGTGCAGAAGATTGGACTCGGGATAGCAAATTGACATACTTCAACTCGGAATGTCACATCCCGGCCCAGGCCCCTCACCACATCCCAAGCTCGACTCCACCGTAACGCGATATTGTCCGCTTTGGGCCCTTACCACACCGTCACGATTTTGTTTCTGGGAACTCACACGAGAACTTCCCAGTGGGTCACCCATCATGGGATTGCTCTCGCGCGAACTCGCTTAACTTCAGAGTTCCAACGAATTCCGAAGCCAATGAGCTCTCAAAAGTCCTCATGCTAATTGGAGGTGGAAATGTACATATAAAGCTTACAGGATCTTCACCCCTGGGTGATGTGGGATCTTAGAGGCCCGATGATAGTAGTATATTTATACAACTTAGTTAGCTTGTTTCCTTGCATTTAGATTGTTAGTCCTTAGTTATTTTAGTATTTTAAGCTATTTTCGTGTGTTTGTAGGTCCAAATGACAAAGTATGCAAGAAAGTGCAATTTGGAGCATTTTGGAGCATTTTTGGGCATTGGATGGTTAGCTTATGCTTGGAGCCAAGTGGATGGATGAAATTGAAGATTAAGGGATCCTCTCCTTTCCTATTTTCTGACCCAAAAACATATCACACTCACTTATTTCACCTACAATATCCACTTATTCCACCTACAACATCCACTCACTTCACCTACAACATCCACACCCACTTTACCTACAACACCCACTTCACCTACAACATCCACTCACTTCACCTACAACACCCACGTCACCTACAACATCCACTTACTTCACCAAGAAATTTTGTGATGGTGATTCATTTTCAAAATCTATAAATAGGCTTCTCCATCACAAGACCAATTCACATCTACAACACATTCCATAAACAACACAATTTCTGCCGCAAGTTTCCTTCTTCCTCCATCCATTTCCATCCACCTCTTTTCCTATCCATCCCCTACCACCATTCCATACTCTCTCAACCTATCCAATCTCTGCCACATCCCCTAGACCATCCAAACACCACACCCACCTTGGTGCCGCATGTTTGCAAGAAAGGAGGAGGACTTGGAGCTGTGCTAACCATTCAAGACGTTGGATTGTTGGAACGTTCTAGGTGTCTTCTACTTTTGTTTATCATGTTTAAATTTATAGTTGTTTAATTGCAAATATGTGGAACTAAATTCGTTTTTGCTAGAGGTTGATTCAAAGCCATGAATATATTTGCAATATGAATTGATTACCTTCAATTTTTATTTCATGAATTGTGAATTCAATTTGCTTAACTGTTTTATGCAAAACTTATTCTTGTATGTTGATTAAGGATGCATACTTAGTTTGCATGCATGATCGGATCATATTTATATATATTTTTATATCAAATTCACTCGTCTTTTCTTAGTTAGTTCGTTATATTTTGAGCTATTTACGTTATTTTTATGTTTTATAGAATTTATCAAGCTAAGAAAATAAAAATAGAATAAATGAAGTGTTAAGTAATTAATTCGTTTAAACTATCTTGCTTGTTGATTAGAACTTATTATTTGGAAATAATATATATATTTATTTATTTATATATATATATATATTTATATATTTATATTTATAAATATTATATGTGTGTGTGTGATCCAGCAGTTAAAGATACATGGAAAGAAAAATAATGGGAGCAATTGATGGTGCAAATGGGGCGGTGCAAATCAGGAGAAAAGCAAGGGAATAAATGGGAGCCTCACGGGAAGACAACTCAAGGCCACTCACGGAAAGAATAATAAGGAAAGCTGCTTTGGGCAACAAACAGAACAGAATAATAAAAAGGGAATGGAAAGCCTTGTGGCAGTCGGTGAGAAAAGGCAGCGGAAAGAAAATATATAAAAAATAATAATAAATTGCATTCGGTGGGAACCAGGGCAGCGCCCATTGAGTGAAGAGAGAGCTGCCACACTTGGCAGAAAGTTTAAAAGGGCGTGCACAGGAATTCAAGGGAGGGGAGCTCCTCGGGAGAGCGAAGGAGAAAATAAAAATAAATAAATAAAAGAAAGCTGCTCTGGGCAGCATTGATAACAGCGCGCAGGAATAAAGGGGAGCAGCTGGGTTCATAAGCTGCCAGAGGGCAGTGACTTGGAGGGGCCAAGAGGAATCAAGGTGGGCTTTACAGCGTGAGATAGGTGGATAGAAGCCTTGGCAGCTTGCGCCAGGAATCAAGCTCAGCCTTGAGGGAGTGAGCACGCACAGAAACAAGCTCACAGTGCAGTCTAGACACGGAGCACAGTGCACAGCAATAAGTGCACAGTGCACAAAATCCTTTCTTCCCGTTTCGGTTTAATCCTCCAACTTATGTTTTTATTTATGTTTTTAATTTATAAATATGTATAATTAATTTATATTGGCTAGAGGTTAATTCGAAACCATGATTATATTTGTAATTTGAATTGGTAACTTCAGTTGTGATTTCTGAGTTGTGATTTAATTTGCTTAACTGCTTGATTAATAACTTATTTGTGTATGTCGATTAAGAATGCATACTTAATTTACATGCATGAATTTGATGCTAGAATATAAGTGAATTTCACCTAATCGTTATGAACTTATATTCATGAGTAGTGGAGGTTGCTAGTCACAATCGCGTTAAATAAATTCCTGGCAAACGTATCATGCTGTTCATAGTTACGAATGCCTTGTCAACACTTATGATTTTCATAGAACTTAATGATCTTTAATCGTATCTCTATTGTGCTTTTCACGTAGGGAACTTTTAGAGAATGTGTTGAATTGTTGTATGCTGTTCATCCAATTCAATAATATAAGGAAAATCTGAAAATTAATTTAAGCGTACCTAATTAATTTGGGGTATTGAAATTTACAACTTATTGAAAGAACAACTGAAGGTCAATTTAGATTGCATATGTGTCTTGTGTAGAGAAAAACCCTCTAGCCAATCCGTCGTCTATCTGTTCACTTTTAATTTTATATTTTTGTCAATTTGTATTTTATTTAAGTTTAATTTACTTCGTCAAAACCAAATCAACCCCCCCCCCATTATTAAATTATATTATTTAATTAGTTTTTATTGTTTCAATTTCCGTCCATTTAATTTCCTAGTGTCTAATTTGATTGTTTTCATTATTTTGAGTCATTTTTAGTGTGTTTTGAATTATTAGAGTTTTTAGCCTATTTTTGTGGTGTTTTTATTTTTGTTTAGTGTTTTAAACTTTGTTTTTACGTTTTAAAATTATTTTAGAGGTTTTAGCAAGCCCTCCTAATCCCCGGCCAAGAACGATACCCTACTTACATCTTTACTACAACTGTCAAAAAGAGGGTTTAATTTGTGTCGAGTTAATTCTCGCATCAAATTTTGGCGCCGTTGCCGGGGATTAGTAAATTTGCTAATCCCTTTATTTTTGTTTGTGTTTATTTTTATATTTGTGTTTTTGTTGTATTTTTATTTATATTTGTGTTTGTGTGTTTTATTTTTGATATTTGATTTATTTTTCTTTCTTTGATTGTAGGTTTAATTGGAGCAAGACATGGATAGTATTCAAGCTCAATTGGCGCAGCTCACTGCTCAATTGACTAATAATGCCGAAAGGACCTCAATGCCAAATGTCTCTACATTTGATGTGCCCTATGGGCAAGGATATCAGACTCATCAATATCCTCAATTTTCGGCATATGACGATGATTGGGGATATCAAAGCCACAACCAATCAAGGGACAATATGTATTCCAACGCTTGCAATTCGGATTGGAGGGATTATTCAAATCAAATGTGGGATGAACCTCAACATTTTCAACAAAGTGGATATTGGCAGCAAGACGAGTTCTATTCCAGACCTATGCAGCCACCACAGCATCCCCCACAACAATTCCAATCGAATCAAAGCATGCCCATGGATTATAATCAAATTCTTAATGAATTAAACTCTTTGGTGCAGGGGTCACAAAATCAAGCTAAGGAGACTCACCAAGGAGAATATTGGCAGCCGTATGATGAGTTCTATACAACACCTTTGCAGCCACCACAGCCACCACAACAATCTGCCCAATTCGATTCAGGTATATCTCTGGATAATGATACATTTAATAAGTTACTCTCCTCTTTGAATCAGGGAGTGGAAAATCGAATCCAGGAGATGCAAGACCAGACCAACAGAGTGGACGAATTGGATAGACATGTTGGGCAGATTATGGAATTCATGGCACAAATTCAAGATCAAAGTGAATTTTCCAACTCCACATTTGCAAATTCAAAGGGAGAAGTGGAAATCGATGAAGCCATAAGTGATGTGGAGGATGAGGCTGTTCCAGAACCATCCATACACAGCCCAAACTTGGACGAATCACCGCTGCGAGCAGAAGATGAGGAGGACGACTTGGGCAGTTTAGACGAATTCTTGTCTCAAACCCCTAAAGTCCCTATGTCGTCCAACTATGGTGAGGTTGTTCCAAGTTCAATTCATTCTAACAGTCTTCCACCGAATGTCCTTTTTCCTTGCAGATTTTTTCCAATTATCGAAGAAAGTGAAAATGGCATTGTGGAAGCTCTTCCAGAGGTGCAAAGTGATATCTCGATTCTTGGTGCACCAAAACAAGTTCCCGAACCTTGCACACCAAGAAAAGAGATTCAAGACATCGAAGTGGCTGGAAAATGCGTTGCATATCAAGAATACATTCAAGAGGCTGTGCAGACTACAAAGGCCCAAGAAATTGAGTTTGATAACACGGGACAGGCCACAACCATCATAGTAAACCTGGCCCAGTTCAAAATCCCGGAATTGTCCAAAAACGTGGTTTTTGTCATTGAGTTTGTTTCGGGGAACGACAGTAAGCCATCTTCTCCAATTTTAATTTTTATTTTATTTTATACTAACATATTTCTAATTTTAATGATTCAGGCACCCACCCTAGAATTCAGACCATTGCCGAATCATTTCAAGTATCACCTCCCATTAAAAGATAAATTTCATGCTTTGGAGCCTAGGGGAGGTTAAGGAAAGATTCGTCCGGCTAAAGACGTTAAAGCAAGCGCTTCTTGGGAGGCAACCCAAGCAATCAGATTTGCATTTCTTAACCTTCTTCTTTATTGCTTTTACTTTCATTTTGTTTTGCTTAGTTAATTTTGTTATTTGGTTGATTTTTATTTAGTTTGTGTTTAAATAAATTAAGGGCATGTTTATTTTAAGTGCGGATAAACGAAGTCCTTTTACTTTTATTTACATATTTTACATATTTTATTTTGCTTAAAATAACCCTGAAAAAAAAAATTAAATTAAAAAAAAACAAAAAAAAAAAACAAAAAAAAAAAATAATAATAAAAATAATATTAGTAATATATATATATATATATTTATTTAGTTAAATAAACATTAAAAGCATAAAAAAAAATTACAATAATACGAAAAACTAATAGCAATCATTGGTTTTGGTTAGGTGGCGCCTCAGAGGTTGACGGAGCTCCGGGAAGACGAAGAGCCAGAGTTGGAATCTCCGGAGCCGGAACGTTTGGTGCTGCTCCAGAGGATGAAGGCAACATAAACCGCGGGAGTAACGCCATGAATCGCTCATGATCACTCTGGATTCGACCGTCCGACTCCTGCAGCTGGTCCAGCTTCCTCTTCATGCTGGTCGAGTAGCTAGTTGCGAGCATGTGCAACTCCTTGTTCTCGTGCCTGAGTCCTCTGACTTCTTGCCGAAGACTGACCACCTCCGCCATTAGCGACTCCACCTGACGAGATCTTGCAAGCAGACGCTGACCCATGTTTGAAACTGAGCCTGCACACTGGACACTGAGAGCCAGTGAGTCCTGAACAGCCAGCTCGTCTGACCGCATAGACAGCAACCTAGTGTCTCTGGGAGTAAGAAGGTTTCTTGCAACCACCGTTGCGGTTATATCGTTCCTCATCATTGTGTCCCCGACTGTAAGAGGACCATTGGGGGATATGAAGGATGGATTCCAAATGTTGTTCGGAGAAGACGAGTCATCGTCTTCCCCGACATTCAAGTTTAGGCGACGGTCGGAAGGGCAAGACATTTTTAGAGGCAGTTGAGGAAGAAAAGAGTTCGGAAAGATCAAGATTGCTGAAGTGCAGGAAGAGTTCGGAAGGATTTTGAGTGTTTACAGAAGGGAGTATTTTCAGAAGGAAGTGTTTGAGGGAGTTCAAGTGTGAGATGGAGCAGAATTAGCGCCTCTATAAAAAGAAGCAAATCAAAGAGAGGCGCTCCTCTGAGGTTGAAGACGCGTCATCGCGCAAATCGAAGGCCGACGCTCCTTTCTCAAAAGAGCCGTTTCCTTTCTCAAAAGCTGGGCTTGACTCAGCAATCACGTGGCATCACGAGGGCTCGGTTTGTCCGGATGTGTCGTCACTCATGACGTGCAGCGTGGAACGTTGCGAAAACCACGAACCGCACCCGGTTTTGAACCCCGGTTTTCAAAAGATCATCATTCCAATTTGTCGTCACTCGTCGTATGCGCAGTCAGCTTCGCGGAAATTACGGACGCGTTGTCAGAAAGCGCGTAACGGGCACTGTTCATCCATCCACCGGCTGCCGACAAATAGTGAGGGAACAGTTCCGGTTGTGAAGGAAAATTTCTATAAAGTCGACCTTCGCCTTCCACATCAAAGGCACACCTTCACACCCTCTCAACCTCTCAACCTCTCAACCTCTCTTCATCTCCGATAATGTCTTCCCAAAGAAAGCTTTCGAGTTATTCAGTGTTCTTCATCCCTTGGATCACCCCAGAAAACAAACCTTCCAGAGCAAAAGTATTTCATATTAAAAAGGTTAAAAGCAAAAGTATTTCATATTAAAAAGGTTAAAAGCAAAAGTATCTCATATTATGCTTTCTCCTCTCCTTCATCTGAGGAACGTGGAGAAAGTGAGATCCTGATTGCTTACCTAGTCTTGCTCTCGAGTACTCATCTCAGACCCCTCCCAGCCCACTTCAAAAATAAACCTGTGTTGAGGTACTTCTTCAAAAACAAAAGTACCTCACAGACGAAGCAGGAGGAGTCTGAGGTGCACCCAAGAGCAGATGAGTCTGGGTTGATCCAAGAGTTCAAGAAGATGCCACACCTGCGTGGAGACCGGACTACTTGAAGCATGTGGAGACAACGTGCTGATTCATCCTCAACTAAGCCGAGGAGCACTTGCCAGAAGGAGGCCCATCCAGTTCAAGATGAAAGCTGTGGAAAATCAACAGTCATGACCAATGACCACCTATTAGTTCTTTTCGTTACCTTTTATTTTCATTTTCAATTTTCGTTTGCATTTTCTATATTTTCTTGCGTGCTTAACTGATTTATTTCTTTTCTTTGCAGGAACGTCTGGTTATTTTCTCCCTTGAAGTTGATTGCAAAATTTACGCTTGGGGGTCATCGCTTGGTTTTCTGCAAATTAGGGAAGTTTTCAGTCCTATTGCTTAATTTTGTTTCTTATTATTTTTATTTTATATTTTTTTTTTCGTATTAATGTTTTCTGACATTGGGGACAATGTCTAGTTTAAGTGTGGGGGTATCAAGTATAAAAAAAATGACCAAATTGAAAATTTTTGTACCTTCGACTTTGAACTGGTTTCATTTGTTTCCATGTTATTACTTTTTGTTTTCTTAATTAGCTTTGTGTTTTACTTAATTTTTTTCGGAGTTTTGTGTTTTATTTAATTTTTCTCGAAAAATTTAAAAAAAAAAATCCAAAAATATTGTCTTGTTTTCCTTATGGTTTTAATTTAGATTTTTATTAGTTTCCCGACCCAATGATATAACTAGATGAAATTTGAACCATGATTATCAAGAACTTAGTTAACATGTGTTGTATGAAATTCCTTGTTCTCTTGTTAGTATTGTACATGTTTGATCATCTTTGAAAAACCAAATGCACATAGCCTTGTTGATGTGAAACTAAAGCATGGTTTAAAGCTTCATATGTAAATTTAGTGACCATACATATCCTATGTGAGTTTTTGAGCCTATTGAAAGTGTGTGCATTTTTCATACACTCCTATTCTTTCATGTGTGATGAACTTATGTGAGATGCATCTCTAGAACTTGCGTAATGATCTTTCGAAATGTTTGTCATTGATTGCATGAACTTGAAAATGATAGAGGCATTAGGTTCACCACCATGGCCCAAATAAGCATGTTTTCCCAAAGAAAAATGATATCACTAGATTGCCATTTGAGCCGTATATGTTGAGCCTTTTATTTCTTATCACCAGATATGTCTACCCTTATACCTCAAAACATGTTTCCTTACCCTTTCCAAGCGAGCAATTTGAGATTGTTGAGAAATGTTTATGAAGTACTTGGAATGAGTTTGGCAAAAGAATAAGTGTGGGGGTTTTTCATGTTTGTATAAAAAAAAAAAAAAAATTGAGAAAAGAGAAGAAAAGAAAAAGAAAAGAAAGATTGTATTCAAAGAAAATAAAATAAAAAGTTGAAAATTTCAGTTTGAGGGTGTGATTGGAGGTGTTAAAAGAATCGTTGGAGAGCTTAAGTTCTTATAAATCTCAACAAAAGAATCGCTTGCGATGTAGCTTGCAACTTGTGTTTTCCTATTCTTTCGTTTCAATAGCCCTATCCATAAGCCTCATTACATCCAATAAAAGTCCTCTTGATTTAAGTTTTGCAATTATGATTGTGGAGAAGTGATTTTTATGCAAGCTTATGGTAGATCTTTCACATTTGTTTCTTTGAGCGAAACACAGTAAAACTAAACACATGTGTGATTGAGTGCATATCCCGTGAGAAGGTTGCTAGTTTGCATATGATGATTTTAAAAATAAAACTTGAAATTGCATTAGCATGGCTATCTCACACACTACACTTCAAGGATGATTTAAAGATTACTGCTAATATTTGAATAAGGAATATGATCTTGGATTAGCTTATTTGGTGCTAGCTATGGTTCTTGATAATTTGTGTTCTCGAATGAAATTCTATGAGGGTCACATAGGGGGAAGCTAATGTTTTTCATGTTATTACTTTTTCTGTTTTCTTTGTTTTGCTCGAGGACTAGCAAAAGCTAAGTGTGGGGGTATTTGATCGGATCATATTTATATATATTTTTATATCAAATTCACTCGTCTTTTCTTAGTTAGTTCGTTATATTTTGAGCTATTTACGTTATTTTTATGTTTTATAGAATTTATCAAGCTAAGAAAATAAAAATAGAATAAATGAAGTGTTAAGTAATTAATTCGTTTAAACTATCTTGCTTGTTGATTAGAACTTATTATTTGGAAATAATATATATATTTATTTATTTATATATATATATATATTTATATATTTATATTTATAAATATTATATGTGTGTGTGTGATCCAGCAGTTAAAGATACATGGAAAGAAAAATAATGGGAGCAATTGATGGTGCAAATGGGGCGGTGCAAATCAGGAGAAAAGCAAGGGAATAAATGGGAGCCTCACGGGAAGACAACTCAAGGCCACTCACGGAAAGAATAATAAGGAAAGCTGCTTTGGGCAACAAACAGAACAGAATAATAAAAAGGGAATGGAAAGCCTTGTGGCAGTCGGTGAGAAAAGGCAGCGGAAAGAAAATATATAAAAAATAATAATAAATTGCATTCGGTGGGAACCAGGGCAGCGCCCATTGAGTGAAGAGAGAGCTGCCACACTTGGCAGAAAGTTTAAAAGGGCGTGCACAGGAATTCAAGGGAGGGGAGCTCCTCGGGAGAGCGAAGGAGAAAATAAAAATAAATAAATAAAAGAAAGCTGCTCTGGGCAGCATTGATAACAGCGCGCAGGAATAAAGGGGAGCAGCTGGGTTCATAAGCTGCCAGAGGGCAGTGACTTGGAGGGGCCAAGAGGAATCAAGGTGGGCTTTACAGCGTGAGATAGGTGGATAGAAGCCTTGGCAGCTTGCGCCAGGAATCAAGCTCAGCCTTGAGGGAGTGAGCACGCACAGAAACAAGCTCACAGTGCAGTCTAGACACGGAGCACAGTGCACAGCAATAAGTGCACAGTGCACAAAATCCTTTCTTCCCGTTTCGGTTTAATCCTCCAACTTATGTTTTTATTTATGTTTTTAATTTATAAATATGTATAATTAATTTATATTGGCTAGAGGTTAATTCGAAACCATGATTATATTTGTAATTTGAATTGGTAACTTCAGTTGTGATTTCTGAGTTGTGATTTAATTTGCTTAACTGCTTGATTAATAACTTATTTGTGTATGTCGATTAAGAATGCATACTTAATTTACATGCATGAATTTGATGCTAGAATATAAGTGAATTTCACCTAATCGTTATGAACTTATATTCATGAGTAGTGGAGGTTGCTAGTCACAATCGCGTTAAATAAATTCCTGGCAAACGTATCATGCTGTTCATAGTTACGAATGCCTTGTCAACACTTATGATTTTCATAGAACTTAATGATCTTTAATCGTATCTCTATTGTGCTTTTCACGTAGGGAACTTTTAGAGAATGTGTTGAATTGTTGTATGCTGTTCATCCAATTCAATAATATAAGGAAAATCTGAAAATTAATTTAAGCGTACCTAATTAATTTGGGGTATTGAAATTTACAACTTATTGAAAGAACAACTGAAGGTCAATTTAGATTGCATATGTGTCTTGTGTAGAGAAAAACCCTCTAGCCAATCCGTCGTCTATCTGTTCACTTTTAATTTTATATTTTTGTCAATTTGTATTTTATTTAAGTTTAATTTACTTCATCAAAACCAAATCAATCCCCCCAATATTAAAATATTATTATTTAGTTAGTTTTTATTATTTTTAATCTTTTAATTTAATTTCCGTCCATTTCAATTCCTAGTTTTTATTTTAAATTGTTTTCATTATTTTGAGTCATTTTTAGTGTGTTTCGAGTTTTTAGCTTAGTTTGTGTTTTCTAGAGTCTTGAGTTGTTTTGAGTCTTTTGATTTGTTTTAGTTTATTTGTTAGTCTTATTTTGAGTTATTTTAGTTAAGTGTTTTTATTTTTGTTTAGTGTTTTAAACTTTGTTTTTACGTTTTTAAATTATTTTAGAGGTTTTAGCAAGCCCTCCTAATCCCCGGCCAAGAACGATACCCTACTTACATCTTTACTACAACTGTCAAAAAGAGGGTTTAATTTGTGTCGAGTTAATTCTCGCATCAATGCATGAATTTGATGCTATAATATAAGGGAATTTCACCTAATCGTTATGAACTTATATTCATGAGTAGTGGAGGTTGCTAGTCACAATCGCGTTAAGTAAATTCCTGGTAGGAGTATCATGCTGTTCATAGTTATGAATGCCTCGTCAATGCTTATAGTTTTCACAAAGCTTAATGATCTTTGATTGTATCTCTATTGTGCTGTTCACGTAGGGAACTTTTGAAGAATGTTTTGAATTGTTGTATGTGCTTTTCCGTCCAATTCAATAACTTAAGGAAAACTTGAAGGTTAAAAAAGTGTTGTTCACAGTTAATCTGGGGTGTTGAGATTCATGGTTTATTGAAAGAACAACTGAAAATTGGTTTGTATGCAAGTGTGTCATGTGTGGAGAAAAACCCTCTAGCCATCCATTCATCCATTGATTTACTCAAATCTATCTTAAAATCTGTTTTACAAAGTTTACTTAGTTTTTGTTTAAATTCGTCCAAAACCAAACCCCAATTGTTAAGTTGTATTCTTGATAGGAGCATATTTATGCTACTTAGTTAGTATATTTTCGTGTATTTCCTTAGCTATTTATTGCTTATTATAGTGTTTAAAGTCATTTTCGTGTGTTTTTAGGTCCAAGGAGCAAAGTTGGCAAAAAAGATGCATTTTGGAGCAAATATGGGCTTAGAATGGATTGCACAAGCTTTGGGCAAGAAGATGGACGAATTTGAAGTCCAAAAGGAGCTAGGAATATGTTTCAAGGTTGGAGAAATAAATTCAAGTCAAAGAAGATAAGGAATAAGCTCAAAAGAAGGAGAATTATCCAAAACATTATCCAAACAACCTTATCTTATCTTATCTTATCCAATCTTTATCCTATCTTAACCAACCTTATCTTATCCTATTCTTGTCTAAACTTAATTCCTGGGACAATGAGGGTTTATTTTCTAATTGAAGTACATTTAAATTAGGTTTCTAGAAGCCCTTATCCTCTCCTACAAAGGTGCCACAATTATCCCTTGTTTTTCTAGGAATCAGCCACAAAACAACCTTTCTAGAAGGCCTTATCCCTTGTCCTACAAAAGTGACGCCCCAAACCTTTCTAGAACTTCTAGAAACCTGATTATTCATTTCCCCCTTGGTTTCTAAAAGCCTTAGCCTTTTCCTTCAAGGATTGTGTGTTATTATCCTATACAAATTAGGCCTTTAAATTTTTTTCCTTTGCTACATAGGGGTTGCGAATTTCAGCCTATAAATACCATCCTTTGTTGCACGATTTAAACACCACCCCCTACACCACCCTCTACCATAATTCACTCCACAATTCAGAAATTCGCCCAAACCTCTCCTAAGCCTTCGCCGCAGCCACTAAACACCCTTCTCCCTAGTTTTAGGTTATTGCCGCACCATCTACCTTCCATAAACACTACTACATCCATCCATGACCATTCATCCATGCACCTAAACCCTTAGAACCTGATCTAGACCCTTTGCCGCACCAAGGAGGAGGAGAAGGAAGCTTGGAAGTTCATGCAATTCAAGTTCGCGTCGCTGGACTTTCTAGGTGTTTCTTTTCCTTTGATTTCAATGTTTAAATTTAATTCTCTTTGTTTTGTGCGTATGAGGAACTAAACCCCCCCTTGGCTAGGGGGGATTCAAAATACATGTTTATGCTTGCGATATGATTTGATTACTTCTAATTGCAGTTTCATAAGTTATGAATTCAATTTACTTATCTATGTGAATTACATTGGTTTGTGTGTGTTGGTTGAGAGTGCACGCTTAATTATCATGCATAAATTGAATGCTAGGATATAAGGAAGTTTCACCTAATCGTTATGGACTTATATTCACAAGTAGTAAAGGTTGATGATCTCAATCAAGTTAAGTAAATTCTTGGCATAAGTTTCATGCAATCATAGTAATGAGTGCTTCGTCAATGCTTATGGTTTTCATAGAACTTAATGATTCTTGCTTGTATCTCTATTATGCAATCATGTAGGGGACTTGTGGGGAATGCTTTGGGTTGTCGTATGCAATCATCCAATTCAATAACTTTAGGAAAATCTGAAGGTTAATTTAAGCGAACCTAATTAACTTGGGGCGTTGAGAATTCATGGTTTATTGGAAAGCAATTGGAAATCGTTTCGTATGCAAGTATAACATGTGTGGAGATGAACCCTTTAGCTAGCCTTTCATCCATTGTTTTAAGCCAAATTCGTTTTAAAATCTGTTTTGATTTACAAGTTTATGTTTTGTTTTTAAATTCGTCAAAACCAATCCCCCCCCCCTTTTGTTTTCAAGTGTCAAATTAGTTAGAAAGTGTTTTGATTTTTGTTTTTAAGTGTTTTGGGTCAAAGTTATAAGTATTTTCGTCCAAAATCTTCTTTAGTATTCAAAACTGCCCAGAAAGTGGTTTTAAGGCAGTTTTGAGTGTTTTTGTGTTATTTTGAGTCTTTTGGTTTATTTTGGTGTTTCAAGTTCTAGTTTTGCATTGTTTGTGTCTAGTTAGTGTTTTAAACTTTGTTCTTACGTTTTTGAGTCAATTCCAAGTGATTTTGCAATCCCTCATAATCCCCGGCCTAGAACGATCCCTACTTGCGTATTTGCTACAATTGATAAAAAGAGGGTTTAATTTGTGTGCGTATAATTCTCACATCAATTCTTTAGTTATAATCTGTAAAATTTGATGTCTTTTGAGTATTTTGAGTCTTTGTAATCCCAAATTCGTTTAAATCCATCCCTAGTATTTGTTTTTATTCAATTTGCTAGTTTTGTGTTATTTTGACTATTCTAGTGTGTTTTAAGTTATTATAGTTTAGCTTTCTGTTTTAGAGTTTTGTTTTGTGTTTTTGAGTTTTGTTTTGTGTTTTTGAGTCTTGTTTAATATTTTTAAGTCAGTTAGGTGCATTAGCAATCCCTCCTAATCCCCGGTCTAGAACAATACCCTACTTACATCTTTACTACAATTGTCAAAAAGAGGGTTTAATTTGTGTGTTGTTTACAACGCATCACCCGACATCCTCGTTGGCACACTTCTGACGAATGAGTGGCTTTGATACCAAATTGTGACATCCCGGCCGGGGCCCCTCACCACATCCCAGCCTCGACTCCACTGTAGCATGATATTGTCTGTTTTGGGCCCTTACCACACCGCCACGGTTTTGTTTCTGGAAACTCACATGAGAACTTCCCAGTTGGTCACCCATTATGGGATTGTTCTCCCGCGAACTCGCTTAACTTTAGAGTTCCAATGAACTTCAAAGCCAGTGAGCTCCCAAAAGGTCTCGTGCTAATTGGAGGTGGGAATGTACATATAAGGCTTACAGGATCCTCACCCTAAAGTGGACAATATCATGCTATGGTGGAGTCGAGCCCGGGCCGGGACGTGACAATTTGGTAACATAGCCACCCCATGTTCGGAAGTGTGCCGACGAGGACGTCGGGCCCCTAAGGGGGTGGATTGTAAGATCCCATATCCCTTAGGGGTAAGGATCCTGTAAGCCTTATATGTACATTCCCACCTCCAATTAGCATGAGGCCTTTTGGGAGCTCACTGGCTTCGGAGTTCAGAACTCTAAAGTTAAGCGAGTTCGCGCGAGAGCAATCCCAGGATGGGTGACCCACTAGGAAGTTCTCGTGTGAGTTTCTAGAAACAAAACCGTGAGGGTGTGGTCGGGGCCCAAAGCAGACAATATCATGCTATGGTGGAGTCGAGCCCGGGCCGGGATGTGACACGGAATATTTACCTAGACACCCAAATTGAGTTTATGATTGGAAGGTGATAGACTAATTCTAGAGTGCACATTTGAGCAATATTAAACATATTTCACACATGATGTCAAAGTATAAATAAAGTGCAGTAAAAGTAAAGTAATGATTAGACCGAACGAAGCAATCTTCTACATCACGGCTTTTGCCAGCAATCCTCGTCGTTACAAGAGTTCTACCACTAAAATCCTGGATGGATGAAAAACAAAGATGGGTTGGTGAGCCAGAAAAATGGAGTTTTGTAAAACCTTTTAAAAAACGTTTAACCCTTCGCAGTAAAACAAATATATGGCTTCCCAAAAATATTATAATACTAGTATGTAATTAGATATAATTCTCTTTAATTTAATCTTCTTTCTTCCTTAAAAAAAATATTAGAAGAAGAAGAAGAAGGCCTGCACCATCCTAAAAACAAAAAGAAAACTAATGGAAATGACTTAAAAACTTTGAGTTTTAACGATAAGAACAAAATAAAGGGTAAAGTAAATAGTACCAGGATTGACTTTTTAGTGTAAAAATGTGGTTTTTCATTAAAGTGAACAGTACCGGAAACTTTTCGTTAAAGTTCCCAAAAACAAAAAGGCATCACCTACTTTTTTTAATATCCGCACCTAGATCCTATGATCCTATCCTTCACAAAACATTGGGGGTGAGCAAAAACCATATCCAATTTATTTGATCATTTGCTATGCCACCTTATAGAATCTTGATCGCTCCCAAGATCTCAGCCATAGAAGTGGAACAAACACCAGATCTTAACCGTCCTATTTTGAACCCCATCAGCATCACAAATCTGAGCAAATCAACGGTCCAAGTTAAAATACTATATCCAGCACAAAACCGAAAAGCCGCACACTCATCGAACCGTCTCTCTCTTTGCCTCTCTGGAATTCTGGGTCTCGTCCGAGTCGCGCAAAAACTGAGTAGGAGGGTTTTCTGAGGGAAGTTTTGGGCTGTGTTCCTGGGAAAAGGCAGAGTCTTTGAATCTATGGAAGCTTATAAGAAATGGGTTAGGGAGAACAGGGACTATGTGCACGCCTTGGAGTCTCTGGCCAATGTGAGCTCTGTCTGTTTCTCTAAATTTTTTCACCTTATTTGTTGATGATGACCAATTTTTATGATAATTTTTCCTTTTTTTCATTTTAATTGGATTGTTTATGGTATTGGGTGGTTTCCAATGAACTTTAAAATGGTGAAATTCTGATAAAAATGGAATATTGATAGTGTTATAAATTTGAATTCGAGAGCTATGTGTTAGCTGATATTGCTGTTGACAGTTTATTTTTTTCCTTTCTGATTGATATATGGCTGTTGACATTTGACTTCGGATTCTCGGAGTAATATGTAACTCATTATTAAGAAAAACACTCACAAAGACACAAACTCATATTTTTCTGTTAGTCCCTTTTTGGTTTTCTTCTTCAACTTTATCAGTAATCGTAACTCATAATTGGCGAAAATGCATGGAATGATTGGCCTTCAATTTTTGTTATTTTAACTGGATGTTCAAAACTTTGTGCAGGGGTTCACGTGGCTTCTACCTGAACGGTTTTCTGAATCAGAGATAGGACCAGAAGCAGGTTTTTTGAAATTTTGGTAACAATTGACTACTTCTTGTTATAGCTTAGAAGTTGGCAGGGATTCTTTTGCGTCTGCTAGTGATTATGTGGTTCTCTTTAGAGTAATTGTACATTTTACAAAAGTAATTTTGGTTGATAAGAAAATAAAGGAAAGTTACAGAATTAAAAAACAAGTGTATCGAAATGTACATTTTAAAGTTTTCAATTATATTAAAATTTGGAATAGCATGTTCAATTTGTCCAACATTTATCTTTTCAATTGAATAGCTTGATAACTAATATCTGAACCCGTTTTGTAAGTCTCTTTCCCTCTCTATATCACTGTGACTGTATATGTATCATGCAATACAGAAATTGTTGATATTTTTTTAATATGCTTTCTGCAGTAACTACTCTGTTGGGAATAATAACCGCTATCAATGAACATATAATTGCCACATCTCCTACTTCAATGCATGTTGGTTCTACTGAGGGTTACTCTTTTCCGTATGCATTGTGTATATCTGCACTGAAAGATTTGGAAACGTTGGTTGAAGTTGTGGGTCAACAGTATTTTGGTGATGAGAAAAAATGGAATTTCATTGCTATTATGGAGGCTATTAAGTAAGGACCATTTGTTATTTGCCATAAGTCACTTGTTTTTCAAGAATTTGTTGCATATAGGATTCTGTCTGTTGCCTCATTGTGGATTTCATTATTCATCAGGGTGCTAGTTAGGTTAGCTTTGATCCGGAATAATGGATATAAGATGCTGCTGCATGGTGGAGAGACACCAAATGATGAAATGCATGTGGAAGCTTCAACTCCTCAACGTAACATAGGTGGTTTTATGAAGCCTGGATTGCAGCTTGGGCCTGGTTACTTAAGAAATAATCATGGACAGTACCCATGGAATTTAGAAGGAAGAGCACTATCTGCATTGAATAGATTTGGTGAAAATGCTAGGATGGTTTCAGAACCAGTATGCTTACGTAGGGTTCAACACCAGCAAGCAATTATGGAGCCGCCAAGTAACTATTCGTATAAACTTTATTTATTGATTAGCGAATGTAAGTACAAATTAGACTAGTTTCAATTTATATAGATGTTTCTTACAGCTCTAGTGGTTGAGAAGTTGACCCTATCCACCTTATTGTCCGAAAAAGGTCTTCAAGGGGCTTTTTATGTGTTTGGGGGAAGCTCTATTTATAACAACACCACTTATCTATGTGTTATTTATTTGAAAGTATGGAGTTCGCTGATGGATTCCTTGGTTTCTTCTCTGGCTGTTGACTTCACTAGGATGGGCATTCTTTCATTAATTGAATCATCCAGGGATGGTACAAAAGAGCAGCACTTTCATCTTTCTGTCGCTGAAAAGAACGAGGTTAGGGTTCCCAACATTCTTACCTTCTCAATTTTGAGAACTTATCTACCTTTTAAGAAAGTGTAGTAATCGGTTTTCCTTGAGATTCGGTGCTGAATAGTTCTCTTTATATACTGGCATGGATTCGAATAAAAGACGAAAGCTGTTATGGGCACTGTACCTCATGAGAGAGCCATTTTTTAGCAAGTATACCAGGTAATGGTGAATTTCAATATCTAGTTGTAAGTAATGACTGGCGCTTTTGCCACCCTTGAACAACTAACCCCACCACCTTGTTTTCCTACCCTCTCAATCTGTTTTCCAGGAAAAAAAACACTTCAAGACCGCCTGGATCCCACGAGTGAGTAGAAAGTGGGATTTACATTGGATCTCACTTGAATCGCCCCATCTACCCTCATGAGTAGAAGTTTGGTTTCAAACCCTGTTCGAACATCTACCTAGTTATATTCCCAAAGTAACCTTAATTTCTTTACTTTTTGTTCGTGAGAGATGGCAGCGTCCATTAGCTGTTTTGGTGGCATTTGGGCAATTCAATTTGTTAAGGGGGTGGGGGTTAGTAAGGTAGTCAAAGAGTTCAATTTAGTGATAGTTTGCAAGTTTTTCTAAGAACAAGTCATTGTTGTGTGACTTTTGTTGTCAAACGTTTCAGGCAAAAGCTCGGAAGCGCTGAGAAAGTGTTGGAAGCTGTACCTATTGTTGGGTTTCTAACAGGTTGGTTTACATTTTGTGTTGTCTCGCTTCTTTTCCGAGCCGAGTGTTTGAGGTAAACATAATCTGATACTTGAAATACAAAATCTTTGGTTTGTGTAACCAAACTTGTCGAGTTTTCGGAGCTCAGACAAGGTATACCTACTTGTTACAGTTTGACATTTCTTGTAGGTAAACATGTATTTTGTTGTGTTTCTTAAATACCGACGAATGTGTCATTTGGCTGTATCATGTGTTAGGTTAAAATTCAAACTTGGCTCGACTGAAAGATCTCAACGTTGTCGATTCATTGCTCCATCGATTACAACCCAAGCACCATACCACCCAGGTCCGTACGGGTAGGAAAGAATCCATATTAGGTCGCCGAGAGCACATATACTTACGAATGTTATGGAAACCAATTTAACAGATGAAAAACCAAGAACGAGATCACAACGAGGAAGCCATAAACCCGCTAATCCAAAAGAAAACCATGCCTACAAAAGACATTCAGTTGAAAACTTGTGGTCAAGATCAGACACTTGAGCACCCGAATGCTTAACAAAAAAAAATATATACCGGCTCAGTTGAAATAACAAAGTACAAAGTATAACAAATTAAGCATGACTAAAGATAGACACGAGGGGATGAGGATGAGACCCTCCTTGATAGTGCGGGTGGTCAAAGTGCACCGAACGTTCAACCCGCCACACTAAGGTGCTAGTGACCATACTTCTGAAACTCCCACTCGCTGTTATCTGAATTAACAAGAAAACCACAACAAAAGTAAGGAAAGAAGACGTCGTCCCATAAAGACAGGCAAAAATCTAATATAAGAACAGGTACGGGATGAGTAAGGCAAAAATCTTACCCAATGGGCACACTTGTCGAGTCTTGAGCCATCGGCTTATGCAGTGGAAATGGAATGCATGGTTACAAACCCCTACAGAGATGAGAAAAAGAAAAAGAAGACGTTTAGAAAGAGATGCTGATACAATAAATGTCTAATTTACTATTTTAAGAACCATAAGAAACGATAATCCAAGTGCCCATATGAGAAAATCATCACTACAAACACTCATTTCAAGCATTAGCCAGTAAGGTCATATATGACATAATAGGCCAGCTTCAAACAAATGTCTCAAGGGGAATGAATTGTGTAGTGGTCCTAAAGATGATACACTACAACCTTTGCTAGAGATATTATGATGTACAGTTCCGCAAAGCCACTTCAACAAACTCTTTTGTTATTCCTTTGATTAAACAAGAATCTTCCTTCCAATAAAACTAGGAGTTTCCATGTTTGTTTCTTTATATCTAAGCACCTAACAAAAGCACTAACCACGATGAGAAAAGTCTCAGCCTTCATCTTTGCATAATCTTAAGACAACTCTTATCCTTCCCTATTAGACTTCAATAATTAAAAATACAAAGAACATGCTTCCCAATTATGCAAAATGTATATGTGGGGGTGGGGGTCGGGGTGGGGTGGGGTGGTAGAAACATGGAGAAAAAAAAAAGAAACAATCAGATGTCTGTAAAAATTGACAAAGTTTAACTGAAAATAGTAAATGCTAGTGTACTTATAAGATACTTATCAACGGTGACATATCATCCATGCACCCAACACAAACGGTGTGAATCAGAGTCTATATCAATATACATTAGCTTAAGGGAAAAAAAATAGTACCCGACTTAAACTATAGCATATGCATTAACTTAAGATAACTAGGGTTTGAAAGCAGAAGATTACCCCAAGCAACCGTGCACTCCTCGCTTGTGGCACTTGCCTGGTTTGCTTGGCACTCAATGCCTATTCACGACGAAACAAAAAATAACAATCAATAAATAAAAAGGACTGCCATCAAGACAATAGATTCAAACTATGAAAAAGTAAAGTAAAAAACTCACAGAGATCCATGATATGATTCCTGCAAATGGCACAGTTATCAACCACAATATCTGCACACAACAAGGCGAAACAACATCAGTGACCTACTTAAACACCATATTAATCAAAATTAAACTCCAAACAAACCAGAGGAACTAGGGTTAGGGTTTAGAGTGGTTACCCCAAGCCCAGAGAGCTACAGCATTCCACTTCTTGATCTCAAATCGCTTCGGCTTCTTGGTCGAAGAAGGACCTGCGCTGCTCGAACCCTCACCTGCGGGAATCATCGGAACGTCTGAGTCCAGTGTTGCCATTGCTTCACTACAAAATCAGAATAACGAAAACCTCAAACTCCATTGTATTACACCAAATATCCCCAAAATTTGTCTGAAAAAAACGCCAAACAAAAATAATTTACCACATAAATTTCAACAATTCAGTAATATTTCCATGCTTGGCCCCAAAATTAAGAACATCACACAAGTGGATTTCATGAACGCTTACTTGC
The DNA here is from genome assembly GCA_963580275.1 of Crataegus laevigata. Lineage (NCBI taxonomy): Eukaryota > Viridiplantae > Streptophyta > Magnoliopsida > Rosales > Rosaceae > Crataegus > Crataegus laevigata. The sequence continues at coordinate 19,722,038 of OY756947.1, read as the reverse complement.
AGATAGGCAACAAAAATTACACTACAAATTTCTGGATATCAAACCATGTTTAACTAGAGAGTAAAAAAATATTGAGAAAATAATCCAACAAGAAACCAGAAACGACCCAAAAATTAAGAAAATCGAAATCTTCAACCTCTCAGAACTAAAATCCCAAAACTGGGTAAAATCTTCGACAAAGAATAAAATCGATAAGAAGCCAAACAATAAAAAAAAAATTGAAAAACCTTAAGGAAAAATGGACGTACCGAAAGGGTTGCGATCGTCAACGGCAGCGGCAGCGAAGCTTTTCTTCTCTCGCTGTAGAAAGAATCGGAGAGTTTTTCTTTCGCCGAAAGACGAGGGGGGACGTGAATTGAGTTTGCTTCATTTCGAGAGGTTGGGGCGGGTTTCATTCGATTTGGGCCGTCCATCATAAGTTGGGGCGGGTTTTTGAGTTGGGTCGGGTTTTTTTGGTAACTTTTGGATCTCTTGAGAATATTATATGTTGCCCTCCAAGTATAATTCTTTTCCATTGTAAATAGACAATTATTTATATGATATAGAGTCAACTTACTTAAATTCACAGTCTACCTAGGCCCCCATTTAGCTGTTCAACTAGCGCCTAGTGTGCCTTAATTACGACCACCTGATATTAAAATCTTGAATCCGCCACAGCTAGTAGGAATCATGGATTGAGTTTCACAATAACCCAAAGGAAAAGTTAGTAGAGGTGTGGCGGTCCACTCAAATCAAATGAACCCAACTTGTGATTATTTATTTCGGAGGTACTTTGTCACTTATTATTATAGTTTAGTAATTTCCTTTTCACTTATAAGTGAAATATTTTAGGTTTGAATCTTATGAACAGTGAATTTGATACTTATTTATTCCCCCATCCCTTAACACGTTGTATAAAAAAAATCTAGACGTAATTTTGTTGTAGGTAAATTATCTTGTGAAATTTCCAGCATATTCCAAAATGGGAGGATATGTAGAGGAATCTAATAATAATATCCACTTTACATCCACTTTACCACAAGATATTCCAATTGATAGCTACCATCCTACTTTACCCCTCCTTTTATGACTTGTTTACTTACATGGAATGACACACCCCAACCTAGGAAGGTCGAAGCATGCTAGCCATCATCGTGAGGTGACGTAACCATAGGGGTAAGTGATGTGAAAAGTGAATAAATATAAAAGTAAACTAGAACTAATTTAAAATTAAACAGTGAATGAGTGCACAATCGTGAGAGTAACCCACTACAATTATTCAGAGCTTAAAAGACAGTACGACTACCAAAGTGTAGTCAAGTAGCTAAAGTACACTTATTACATAATAGTGATAAGTTTGTACGTCTAAATCGAAAATAATGTCAGAATTGCCAAAGGTTCCTCAAGTGTCACAAAGAAATCATCTATCTAGGTCTTGGAGGGGCGAAAAACAAAGTTGAGTGGATCAACAAAACAATGCCTATACGAAAACTTTTATTTTTGAATATACTAACCCCTCGCCATAAAACAAATATCGTTTCCTTAAAGAAAATCATACAACGTAAGTATGTATCCACAATTCTATATCCATAATATAAGAGAAAATGCCAAGTCATGAAATATCCAATGCCACAGTAAAATCATCATGTGATAATCAAATATAAATAGTTTGCTCATCATCTAAGCTAGCATATGAGTTGAAATTGCCTAATGCAATATGTGCGATAGGACTGGTGATAGGAGCATATTTATGCGACTTAGTTAGCATGTTTTCTTGCATTTATTTAGTTTGTTATTGCTTATTATAGTGTTTTAAGTCATTTTCGTGTGTTTGTAGGACCAAGAAGAAAAGTTGGCAAAAAGATGCAATTTGGAGCATTTTAGAGCAAATATGAGCTTGCAATGGATAGCACAAGCAATGGGCAAGTGGATGGACGAATTTGGAGTTCAAATGGAGCTAGGAATGTGCAAAAGATCTGGAGAAATTAATTCAAGCCATTGGAGATAAGGAATTAGCTCAAAAGAAGGAGAATTATCCAAAACATTATCCAAAATGCCTTATCTTATCCTTATCTTATCTAAATCTTGTCTTAACAAACCTTATCCTAATCCTTTCCTAACTTATTTCCAGCCACAAAGAGGACTTATTTTCTGATTGGGACACATTTAAAATCGGTTTCTAGAAGTCCTTATGCTTTCCTACATTGGTGCCGCATATCCTCTTATCCTCTTCTAGAAAACCTAATCTGCCGCATCCCTTATGCCTTCTAGAGGACCTTATCTCTTCTCCTACAAATCTGGCGCCTGACCCTATTCCCTTTGGTTTCTGCCCTTCTAGATGGACCATTTCCTCCTAGGATTGTGTTATTCTTCTCCTATACAAGCTATGCTTTGCAATCATTTTCCTTTCACCACTTGTGCTGCATTAAGCCTTATATATACATCAATTGTGCCGCATGTTTTGGTTACCATCCCCTATCATCAGACTACCTACACCATCCGCCATTCCATCCACACCATACACATCCCTTTTATGCCGCAACTTTGCAAAGGAAGGAGAAGGAAGGAGCCATCTAGAGCCGTGCTTGCCATTCAAGATGTTGGATTGCTAGAGTGTTTCTAGGTGTATTCTATATTTGTTTTTAATGTTTAAAGTTAGTTTTCTTTGTTTATTTGCAATCATGAGGAACTAAACTTGTTTTTAGCTAGGGGAGAATTCAAAGCCATGATTATATATGTGATATGAATTGATTACATCTAGTTGTGATTTCATAAATCGTGAATGCAATTTGTTTAACTGTTTGATTGATTACTTATTCTTGTATGTTGATTAAGGTGGCCAACTTAGTTTGCATGCTAGGATTTGATGCTAAAATATAAGGGAGTTTCACCTAATCGTTAAGAACTTATATTTACAAGTAGTGGAGATTGCTAGTCACAATCGCATTAAGTAAATTCCTAACAGGAGTGTCATGCTTTTCATAGTCACGAATGCCTTATCAATGCTTATGATTTTCACGAAACTTAATGATCTTTGATTGTATTTCTATTATGCTTTTCATGTAGAGAACTATTGGAGAATAATTTGGGTTGACGATGCGTATCCCATCCAATTCAATGAATCTAGGAAAATTTGAGAGTTAAAGCAATGCTTTCACAGTTAACTTAGGGCATTGAGGTTCATGGTTTATAGAAAGAACAACTGGAAATCGACTTGTGTTGCATATGTGTCATGTGTGGAGAAGGACCCTCTAGCTAATCTTTCACCTATTCATTCACCCAATTTCGTGCATACTTAAGTCTACTTTTCAATTTTGTTTGTTTAAGTTTCAATTTCGTTTAAAACCAATCCCTTGCTTTTAATTTGTGTTAGATTAGTTTAAATTCGTCAAAACTTGTGTCCTTTAGTATTTTGAGTCAAGTTGAGTCTTACATTTAGGGGTGGATTTTTTTGCCAAATTGCTGTGCCAATCGAATTACCACCCGTGCCATACCGATTTTGTGCCAATCGGTAATGGTACGGTATTGTACCGTACTGAAATTTCATGGTACGGTATTGGTAATGGATACTATTACCACGGTATTACCATAACGTACCGAACATATAATATAATATATAATTTATAAATTATATAACACATATTTATAATATATATTTATAATTTTCTAATAATTTAATATGATGAAAGAGGCTCAACCTCGGTTCAAGATTCCAAATAGGAAAAAGATTGTGGCTTGGGATTTATATATGTTGGAGAAGTCTAAGTTATTTGAAGCAATGCATAATCAAAGGGTAAGTATCACAATTGATACTTCTTGGACATCGGTACAAAACATTAACTACATAGTAGTTGCTGCTCATTTCATGGATAGTGAATGAAACTTGTATAAACAGATTATAAACTTCATAAAGATTACGGGTCATAAGGGAGAAGACATTGGGAAAGTTCTAGAGGCGTGTCTAAATCAATGGGAGATAGAGAAGATCTTTAGCATGGGGGAAACTTCTGTTTGGTTCGTAACTTCTATTTGGATTGTAAGCTTAATTTTCATCATGAATTTTGATTCATCTTTTGAATTATTGTGTGTGTGAATTGTGAATGATGAATAATAGATGAATTTAGGTTACAATGTATGAGATTAATGTACAATAAAAATGTTTTTCCCTTGAATTGAGTTAAAAAGCAAAAAAAAATTTTGTCCCAAAACAAAGTGGCAATTACCATTGCCATACCATGCCAACCGAACATTTGACAATACCAAACTTCGGTATACCAAAAGTTTGGTATGGTAATGATAATAGATTTTACCAAACCGAAAGTTTGGTACGGTAATTGGCACGAGGGTTTTGGTACGGTAACCGTACCGAACCCACTCCTACTTACATTCGTCCAAGTCACTCTTAGGTGTTAGTTTTGAGTCTTAAGAACCTATTTTGTGTGTTTTAAGTCTATTTAGCTTGTTTTGAGTGTCTAGAGTCCAAAAACTGTCTAATTTGAGTTCTATTTGCTGTTTTGAGTCTTTTGAGTCTAGTTTAGTGTTTTAGAGTCTAATTTGTGAAGATTAGCATCCTTTTTAATCTCCGGCCTAGAATGATCCATACTTTCACATACTACATTGATAGGGTTTTAAGTTTGTGTGCAATCTAATTTCACATCAACTGGGTTGTAATAATGCGCTCTATTACTACAAGCACGTGAAGACTGGTGCCGAGGCACGGTTACATACGAGTTGGAACTGCCTAATGCAATCTATACGACATGACTAGCACCTAAACTTGGATCCAAGGAGAGCGAATGGTGCAAATGTGCCTTTCCCGACCTTTCGTCGGCCACACAATAGCTCTCTCTTTCATGTAGTCCTTCTAACATGTCCGAATTATGCCGAAATTGTCAACGTGTCGAATCTACTTGTGTTGGATCATATGTTATAATACCATTAATTTTTCCCCAAAAAAAAAAATTTATTGACATGTTTCTTTTGGGTTTTTTAATTGTGGGTTGTTGGGAATAATGTTCTAATTTCCAAATTGTTGTAGGTACTAGGTAGTAAGGGAGGTGGCGGTAAGGAGTTGAGGAGGTTAGAAACTAGGTGGTTGAGGTTTGAAAAGATAAGGTGGCTGGAGTTGTCAATTGCTAAATTATTATTATTATTATTATTTTGTTTTTGTTGGGTGTAGAAAGAAAATTATTAGGCACATTTGAAATTTTAAAATAAAAAATAATAAGTTGAGTGTAGAAGAGAATAAATTGGTCTAATTAATATTTTCCAATAAAAAATGAAAAGCCAATGAAGGGTATAGTTGTAATTCTGGCAATAAAAGAAATAGAACTTGGGATCCAAATAGAACTATCTTCTCCGGTTGGAACACCAGCCCTCGCTCACACACGTCCTTTGGTCTTTCTTTCTTCTCCGAACTCTCAGCTTTGATCTGTAAGGGGTAAGGCTGCTACACCAACTTCAGATCCTCCATAGTTCTCTCACTCAACTCTCATCTCTCTTTCTCCCTGACTCTTCAGGTAACTGCCGTTGGATTTCCCCTTTTTTCATGATTTCTGGAATTATTTGGGTATCAAACCATGGAAATTTATTGAATTATTGCGAATTTCTGGTGTTTTGGGTCCTGGGATTTGTATATTGGCAGCTTTAATTTCAATTCCTGCGATTCTTAGAATTGTTTTTATGAATGTGATAGGATAATTCCTATCAATTGGTAAATTAAAGGAAAGGAATTTGACAAGGAGAGATAAACGGTCACTTGGAGAGGGAGGGGATCAAGATTGTATGCTGCATAGGGCCGTACGGAAAAGCAACACACTCTGTTGTTCCCAGACCACCACCATGACCTTTCATTATTTCAAGGCCACCATAATCCTAGGAGAAATTATTTTGTAATCAAACAACACAAGCACAATGGCACCTGCTGTTTCATATAGGCTAGAGCAGATTTGCCCCTTTACACCCGAGTTCGAATTCCCCTCCCCACAGTTTGAATTAGTTAAAGGTTGATTATATCGCTTGTATAGAAAAATCCACTGTATGATACTATTAGGGTGTGTCTATGATAGTATGAGTGTGCGATAGTGAGCATGTATGACAACCAAGGGCAGATGCACTATGGGACCAAGGTGGTCCCAAGACCACCCGGAGCCCGGGGAATAAGCATTTGAAGTCTTTGGGGACCCTCCGAATGTTTTGTATTGGTACCTTTTGTGCCCACTAAGTGTTTGATGTAATGTATGCTAGCATATCTCGGTAACACTCAGCAAGTTGCATGGACAACACTCTACAATGCTCTCGACATCACTCATCAAATTGCTTCGGCAAATATCAATATCCATTGACATGCGCAACATGGTTCGGTTGACATGACAACAACCCACCAAGTGTTCGATGAAATGGCTCTATGGATAAACTAAAATTTGTTTGTGCGCTTCGCGCTGTGTTTTTATCTAAAAAACTTAGACCTTTAACACTGGAACCCCCCAAGGTTCAAATCCTGAATCCGCCACTAATGACAACTTCGGTTTTTATCTTTATCTTTCCTTAAAAGGAGAAGGGGTAGGATGATAGCTATCAATTTGAATATTCTTGTGGTGAAATGAATATTATTCAACTTCTTTATATATCCTCCCATTATAGATTGATAAGTGTAACTTTTATAACCATGAAAGAATTAATAGCTCCGGATGATATCCCTGTGATGTATTTACATTAAAGATTAATTGATTAGGATTGATTTATCCTACTAGCAATAGGATTTAAATTAGTTTTTCCCTTTCCTATTGGTTTTTAGAATTTCCCTTTCCAAGTTGGTTTTCATTTTCGTTTTTATTAATCTTAATTTTCTCGTACAGAAGTAATAATCCAAACAACATGAGCACAATGGCAGCAGCGACGACTTCACAGCAACAATAATTTCAGTTCAACAGGGTTTCTCATTCCCTTTGCTCACTCTCTCTGCTTCCTTAGGGTTTCTCAATTCCAAAACTCTACCATTTCTCCAAATTGTTTGGATTTACCATTGAAATTAAGCTATTAATTGGTTTAATTTCTTAAATTTCCTTATATTTGTAAAATTTTTCTTTCTTGCCCCAAAGAAGAAACTGGAAATTGGTGAAAATTAGGGTTAGGGTTTGGATTGTAAAGAATGTTGAAAGTCAGGGATAGGATTGAAGATTTCAAGGATGCTGTGCGCCACTCTGCTATCTCTATGGGTTACAACGAGGTTCTTAAATTACTTCTATTCTCCTTCTAATTTATTGAATTTACGTTTTAATTTTACCAATTAAAGACTTTCGTCTGCCTATTTACAGTCCAAATTGGCAGCAATTATGGTGAAATTCATTATTCATGCCCCTCGCCAAAGGTTGCCTTTTACCAGAGCTGCCCTCAAGACGGTATTTACACATTTGTCACTCTTCTTCATTTCCATTTATTTAATCTGATTATGTTTTAAGTCATTTCCTTTTGTTCATTGGGTCAGCTCGAAAGCATTGGAACTCTGGAACAGTTTATGTTGAAACATCGAAAGGATTATGTCGATCTGAATCGCACCACTGAACAGGAGAGAGATAGCATTGAGCATGAAGTAAGTTATCAGTTGACAAATTCTGGCTTTTTTTTAAGCTGCAGAAAATTTTGAAATTTATGCACGAACTCTACGGTTTCGTGTATGCTATTCAATTTGATGTTAACATGTGTTTAAAGTGTATATCAGTTTATGTAGGATTAAGTTGCGTATTCTGTAACATTAAGCTGGTTTCATTTTGTTGGGCGATTCCTTTTTTATTCACTTGCTTAATATGTAAGAACAATTTTTCATAAATTGCTGGGGCTACTTACTGTTTCTTTTTTTTTTTTTTAATTTACTTTGCTCTTGTTGTATTTTGAATGAAGGTTAGTGCTTTTATTAAAGCATGCCAAGAACAAATTGATGTTCTGAAAAATAGCATTAACGATGACGAGGCAAACTCAAAGGGATGGCTGGGCATTAGGACTGATTACTCTAATGCTGATAATATAGCGCACAAACATGGTGTGGTATGATTCTTCCTCATTTTGTCAAGTATATCCAATGATATTATGTATTATTATTATGTTCCGATTGGCCTCTAGGGAACTAAGGATTTCTTCGCCCTGGTCGTGTATTATAAGGGAAGTCTTGTTCTTTTTAGTTGTTCTTTCTTGAGCTGAATTATATTTACCAGATTATTGGGTTACTTAATATTCAATCAACTTAATTACGATTGCATATTCCTCGGTGAAAACATGTTGGCAAGGAATGAATGGCTTGTTTGCTTATATAATTATCCAATGCATATTCTGAAACTACAGGTTTTGATTTTAAGCGAGAGACTCCATTCAGTCACGTCACGTTTTGATCAGCTAAGAGCCATACGCTTCCAAGATTCCATTAATAAAGCAACACCAAGAAGAAAACCCAAGCGGATTAAGACTTCAGAATCTGCAGATACCTCTAACTCTAACAATTTGGAGCTCAGGGAACCTAATGAATTTCAACCCCAGCCTCTAATAGTGCAACAACAACTCTTAGATGATGAAACACGTGCCCTTCAGGTATTGTAATACATGGCATTCTGTCTATTCTCTTGACCCTTGCTATTCCTGTATTTAGAAACCCTTAAGTGTTTAAAGTTGCTTGCTGCTGCTCTTGGTATGCAATGCAGGTAGAGCTGACTAGCCTTCTAGATGCAGTTCAAGAAACTGAAACGAAGATGGTGGAAATGTCTGCGCTGAATCACCTTATGTCCACACACGTTTTGCAACAAGCTCACCAAATAGAGCAACTATACGATCAGGTGTGGTTTGATTATATGTCTGCAGTTGTTAATTATTTGGACCCGCTGCCTTGAATTGTCAGTATTCGTTTAGAAAGGCTAATTGTCTCTGTTCTATTCAACAGGCAGTTGAAGCTACAACGAACATAGATCTTGGTAACAAAGAGATCTCCAAAGCAATCCAGCGGAATAGCAGCAGCAGGACGTTTCTTTTACTTTTCCTATTTGTACTTACCTTTTCGATTCTCTTTCTTGATTGGTATAGTTAAACGCATTCTTCGTCGTATAAATTATGTTCGCCAAACTTTCACACAGGAAATCGGGAAGAATTCGAAAAGTTGAGTTTGCGTGATGTTTACTTAAATTACTTGTCTCCTCTTGTGTTCCAAGTGATTGGAGTTGTATTTACAGATGTATATTTTTCACTTAACCAGACCAAGAAATACCTGAGGTAAGTTATCCCCAATTTTAGGATAGTCTATTGTATATTCAAATTTTGGATTTGGCTGCAATACTTTCATATATTTAATACAATATCATTTTGACGGTTAGATTGGAAGTGTATAAAATATATATATATTTATGTGAATACATTTGACATCAGATAGTGATTGTATTAAATACATGTAAATATTGTTGTTATTCCTTCAAAGTTATTCTATATATTCCTCCTAAGTATCAACTATTTATTTGTAAGTAAGGGTTTTTAAGTTCGAATGTTAAGAATGGCAAGTTCGAAATTAATTTATTCTTCTATTTTTTTAATTGTAAATATTTGTTTCTATAAAACTTGACTATGATACGAGAATTATTGAAAGGGTTAGTCGTCATTTAATGTACTCTTAATCAGTTGAATTACAAACTCGTCATTTTGTTAACTAGCCAACTAGACCTGACAATTTCTTACATGACCCGTCAACACGACAGAAAAATAACGGGTTTTGGGTCAATATGGTAACTAATTGAGTCTTTATCGGATCACACGTTAAAAACCCATTGATAACGGATCCTTAACATGTTTACACACAGGTTACCTGTTTTGACCCATTAAGAAAAAAAGTTATTTTGATGATTTTAAATTACTAAAAAAGCTTACTATATATATAAAAAAAATCCATAGTGTGTATAAATATGAAATATGCATTATTGTACTATTATTTTATTTAAGTTAAAAAAGATTGAGTTTTATTATGAAAATTTCTTATTATCATTACTAGGATAAACTTTATTTGACATGTTGTCCGAAATTCTAATCAACTAGTATATTATTATAGGCAAAAAGACAGACATTCAATTTTAGAGTCAACGACTTCACAAATTTTTTTACTCTCTCATTTAGTCATACTCATAAATCTTTTATCCTCTTAAAAGTGAGATTAAAAACTAATAAAACACATTAAAAAAATAAAAATATCATCAATATAACTATTGAATATATTATATCAAGTCAAAGTTACAATACCATTTCCCTTAGTGATTTGATGAAAAAACGTGTAAGGTTCCTCAATCTTGAAATACAACTCCCTTTGTTTTGCATATCCTAGAGCATTTGATATTTTGTCGTAAGAGTAAACTGTCGATTTCTTACAACTCTAGTGGTTGATAAGTTTCATAGTTTGCTCAAACCTAGGGTTTAAATATACGAATGTGACTTACTCGACGTCATGAACATGGCAACGTTCTTCCGGAACATAGAGAATAAAGTGCCTTATCTCTAATGTCCTTGAAACTTAGCAACGTTCTTCTGGAACGTGGATAATAGAGTGCCTCATCAATGGTCAAGATTGTACCATTAGACAACATTATTAGGTTGGATGGGCCTGAGAGGGTTGTTAGAGGTGCATTCTTAGGTATGAAGTTAGTGAAATAGATGCATTCACGCAAAATGGTGTGCGTGGTTGCACTATCTGCCAGACAACTAACTTTCCCATTAGTCATACCTAGAATGAAAAATTACTTTGAATCGGTCACATGCATAAAAGTTCTTAAAACAAAAATCAATTCAAAATAATTTCATTTATTCAAGGATGCTACTTAATTAAAACTTAATATCCAAAAACAAATCACCAACCAATAATCCAAATATAAAGGAAAATTGTTTAAAAATCAACCAAAAACAAAGGAAGGGTTCGACCACTTAGTGGAATTCGGCCCCAATTGTCTTATTTCAACGAAAAATGAGTCTATGTCTAAGATTCTAATCTTCCATAGGGGTAGTATCCTCTTGAAAGTTAGAAACCTCCATCTTTGTAGTCTCCGGTTCGTCCACTTGAACGAAGTTTGATTCAACCTTCTTGGGAGCGCGGCAAACACGGGACCAATGGTCCTTTGAGCCACAGCAATAACACATATCTGTATCCATGGTTTCAGGTGCTTTGCCCTTATTCTTTAAGTTTGGGGCCTTGGGAGCGAGGTTTGAGCGCTTCGGGGCTTTGTTTCCTTCCTTGGATAGGCCATGACTCTGTTGACCTTGGTGGGATGGCTTTTGGCCGCCCCTACCATACCACTTTTGGCGTTTTGGGTGTTGGTTAGTGCTATAATGTGCTTCAGGCACAACAGTAGCTGATGCGTTGTAAACAACACACAAATTAAACCCTCTTTTTGACAATTGTAGTATATATGCAAGCAGGGATCGTTCTAAACCGGGGATTAGGATGGATTGCTAATCTATGTAAAACTGACTCAAAACACTAAATAAAACTTCAAAAACACAAATCTAAACTCAAAACACTTAACTAGACTCAAACAACTCAAAATAGGCTAGTATGACTTAAAACAGCCCAAAACTAGCGAATGCACTGAAAACAGATTCTGAGGTTGTTCTTGGACGAAAATTGAATTTAAAAGACTCAAACTATAAAAATAAACCAATTCTAACCTAGATTAACTCAAAAGATTCAAAAGAAACCAAATATGGCAGATTCGAATCAAAAGACACAAGTTGTAAAAGGGGGATTGGGTTTTGATGAGAATAACTTAAAAACAAGCAAATCGAAAACTAGGGCAGATTATAGCACGACTTTGGATGAATTAGATGGATGATGGATTAGCTAGAGGGTTCTTCTCCACACATGACACACTTGTACATAAACCAATTTTCAGTTGTTCTTTCGATAAATTGTGAAACTCAATACCCCAGGTTAACCGTGAGAGCACTTTTTTAACCTTCAAGTTCTCCTTAAGTTAATGAATTGAATGAGATAGGGCATATAATAATTCAAGACATTCTTCAAAAGTTCCTTACGTGAAAAGCACAATAGAGATACAATCAAAGACCATTAAGATTCATGAGAGCTATAAGTATTGACGAGACATTTGTAACTATGAAAAGCATGATACTTTTGCTAAGAATTTATGATGAAACAGGCTCCTTTGCAGAAATAGGCTCCTCTTCATGATGAAATAGCTAGCACACTTGTTACTTTGCAGAAATCATGATGAAAGAGCTTGCAACATGCATTCTTTGGTCCATGTCGTGGGCTCCCTAGTGATGAATCAGCTAGCACTTGTGTTTTCATGATTAAAACAGCTAGCAACACACATGCTTGGTCTTTGCAAGGTATCTTCTTCATTGTGTCCAGATTTTAGCATATATTTGAAGCCCTTTCAAGCACCAAAACGTCCATCCTTTATGCTCCACATGCATGCAATCTATTCCACCCCAAAACTGCTCCAAATTCCACCAAAATGCACTTCTTTGCCAACTTTGTTATTAGGACCTACAAACACACAAAAATAGCTTAAAATATTCTAATAAGATGAAACTAACTAAGTAAATGCAAGGAAACAAACTAATAAAGTCACATAAATATGCTCCTATCAAATTTCCCCACACTTAGCTTTTGCTAGTCCTCGAGCAAAACAAAACAACAAAAGAAACAAAACTCAATCAAAACCTTCCAACATTACCTCAGGGATTTCCAATGCACATAACTCATTAAAGATCATTACTTACACAGATTTTGGCCATTCATACCCTTAAGCACATACTTCACCACAGTCACCATTCACTAGTTCACATTTAATCGATTAAAACAACATTTTGAATGTAGTAACATGCCTTAGAGAATTCCCTCAAATCCTTACTAGATATGCACTCAATTTTTACTCAGGTTTTCTAACTACACTCCCTACACTAGTTATATGTGAGAAGATTGATGTAAACATCAAAACTAATACTCACATAAGTTATAACAAAGAAACATTTTTCTAGAGTTATAAGTGAATGTATGAATATGATCTCATGAACGGAATGCTACTACTTAGATGCAAGAACCATTAACACCATATGCTCATACCAATCCCAAACTTCACATATTGAACACATCACACTCAAAATGGAAGAGTAAAGGTTGTAACGGGGCTAGGGGTGCTTGGTTAACAAAGAAAGGATATGGAAAACAAAGGGTTTTTAAAGAGATAGTAGATAAAGCAATGAAATCAACTTAGAATTCACTTTTGAATGCAAACTCAACTTTGAACAAAAAGGGGAAAATTCACTCATTTTAGGGCCAGATTTGATGATTTGGACCCTTCCTTCAACAATCAATACTTCAACACTTATTCTTTCATCTTTTCAAACTCTTTTTCTTTTTTTTTTCTTTCTTTTTTTCTTTTCTGTTTTTCTTCTTTTTTTTTTCTTTTGAAGCCCAAAACATTCAATTAAGCTCAAAAACAATCATTCCCTCCCTCACACTTGATTTCTTGCATAATGTAGAACAAAAGGAATTCATTTAAAGTTATGCTCACTATCCTTTAAGAACAAGGGTGTGGACTGTCCTAAACTAGGCTAGGTACAGTTATTTGGGCTAACAAAGAACATAGGTTAAACAAGGCTCAAATGGGGTTAAACCTACAAAACATATGAAAATGGTGGGCACGGCGATTTGGCTATGGTGGTTTACTACACAACTTGATATGTATTATGCAATTCAATGTCATGCTTTGAATGAAACAGATATAAGTTCTAGCATTTAGTTCTAACATGATACGAATGCATTCTAATTAGCAACCAAGCAAAGGAATGATGAGATCATGCAACGACTTTAGAAAACAAGAAATCACAGATTATAACTCTCCAAAGAAGTTAAAGGCTTAAGTCTCACAAGGATGTAGCGTTAGTTGAGTTCCTTTCTTCAAGCATGTTACAAAAACTGATTTTATCCACTTTGTAATCAAATGTGAGTTCATAAACATCAACTACAACTAAGCATAAGCCAAGAACATGTCAAACTTCAATCCAAGCTTGTAACTTTCTTTAATAGTTATGCAATCAAAAACCGAATCCTCATCATTGTGTTGGAAGGTACCTAAAACACAAATACACCAAAACAATTCTAAAACAACTTTTTTTTTTGGGTTTTTCAAAAAAAAATTTCAAATTTTTATGTCATTTTCTTATGATTTCATCAAAACACACTAAAACACTCCAATACAGCATAAAACATTTAGAAACAGTTAGTAACTACTTAGCTTCATGTGGTAGATGATCTTTGGTTTCAGTAGTAAATAAATCGGCACGTATTTTATTGTGCTTGTTGACTTTCCACAGCTTTGATCTTGAACTGGATCGGAGAAAGGAAAAAGAGAATTCCTTGGTGGTGATGATTTGATGGCAACTTCTCGAGCTCTTGGATTCAACTCAGACTCCTCCTACTGAGTTATATGATTGTGCATGCATTTGTACAACAGGTAGGCACGAGGTAGAGGTGATGGTCTGTCTCTTTGTTCAATCTTTCCAAGTGCTGACCGATTGATTTCTTTCTCCTTTGTTCTGCAGGCAAGAGCAAGGGTAAAGGAAAAGCATGCCATAAGATACCTTTGCCCTCGATTCTGATGATATGAGGTACTTTTGCTTTTGAAGAAGTATCTTTCCACAGGTTGATTCTTGAATTGGGTTGGGGAGCTTTTTACTTGCAAGTGATCCTCAGCTTAGTTGAGGATGAATTAGCACGTTGTCTCCACATACTTCAAGTAACCAGGTCTCCATGCAGGTGTGGCATCTTCTCTAGAAGTACATCAACAGTTGAAGATGAGTATTCGAGAGCAAGACTAGGTAAGCAATCAGGATCTCTTTTTCTCCTTGTTCTTCAGATGAAGGTGAGGAGAAAGCATGATATGAGATACTCTTGCTTTCAATCTTCATGATATGAAATACTTTTGCTCTTTATGACTTGCTTGCAGAGGTACTCCAAGGGATGAGGAACACTGAGTAACTTGAGAGGCTTCATTGGGAATACATTCTCAGAAATGAAGAAAGGTTGAGTAAGTCTGCCTTGCTATGGAGGGCGAAGGTTGTCATTTATAGGAATTTCTTCACAACCGGTAGATGTACTATTCTCTTACTCTTGTCGGCAACCGTTGGGTGATTGAATAGTAAGATTTACGCGCTTTCTGACAAAGTTGCCCGTAATTTCCACAAAGCCGAGGGTGCATGTGATAGGTGACGACAAGTCTGGAAAAGTTGATCTTTTGAAATTCGGGGATCAGCTCGTGGTCTCTAAGCAGGTCCGACTTTTGAGAAATGAGCGCCTCTTCGATTTGCGAGTAAGTGCCTCTTCGATTTGTGAGCAGTCGCCTCTTTGATTTCTGCTTTTTATAGAGGTACGCGTTTCGTTCCAAAGCACACTTGAATTGCCGCTTGTAAAAACTCCCTTCTTGCACTTCTGAAATCTTAATCTGTCCGATCTCTTCTTTTTCTTCAACACCTTCAGAAATGTCTTGCCCATCTGACCGCTGACTTGAATATCGGGGAAGATATCGACTTGTCTTCTCCAAACAACCTTTGGCATCCGTCATTCTTATCCATCAATGGTCCTCTTACAGGTGGGGACTCTATGATGAAGAACGATACAACTGCTACGGTGGTTGCTAGAAACCTTCTCACTCTAAGAGACAGTAGGTTGCTTTCCAAGCGGTCCGACGAGCTCGCTATTCAGGACTCTCTGGCGCTCAGCATCCAATGTGCAGGCTTAGTCTCAAACATGGGTCAACGCCTTCTTGCACGATCTCCTCAGGTTGAGTCTTTGATGGCTGAGGTGGCTAGTCTTCGGCAAGAGATCAAAGGGCTCAGGCACGAGAATAAAGAGTTGCACATGCTCGTAACTACTTACTCAACAAGTATGAAGAGGAAGCTTGACCAGTTGTAGGAGTCCGAAGTTCAAATTTAGAGTGATCACCAAAGGTTTGTGGCGTTACTCCAGAGGCATCTTCTGCCTTCGTCATCTGGAGTTTCACCAAGTGTTGAGGCTCCGGAAAATCAAACTTTGGTGCTTCGTCTTTCTGGAGCTCCGTCGAGTGCTGAGGCACCACCTGACTAATGAAGGCTATTAGTTTACACATTATTGTAAAATATTTTTGCTTTTATTTATTTATTTGTTTTTTTTTGTTTTTTTTAAATAATGTAAAAAAAACTTTGTATGTAAAAACAAACTTTGTTTACCCTAACAATACCCCCACACTTAAACTAAACATTGCCCTCAATGTTTTAAACATAGGTTCACACTTAAGCAAACAACAACTAATGAACTAAGCATGGCAAGATAAATGCAGTAAAGAGAAGGGTTTAGAAGGGCAAATTTGATTGTGGAGCGATCCTAGGGCTTCCTTATTTGAACATATGGGTTGCCTCCCAAGAAGCGCTTTCTTTAACGTCATGCAGCCAGACGATACCTCCATTTAAGCTTCCATGGAACCCACGACATGGAAGGGTATGTCCTCCACGACATGCTCATCAAAGTGTTCGTAGTAAGGCTTCAAACGATGCCCATTTACCTTGAATTCTTGTCCTGTTTTCAAACTTTTGATTTAGACAGCACCATGCACAAAAACATTAGTGATAACAAACGGACCAACCCACTTGGAACGAAGCTTACCAGGGAATTGAATAACAACACTTTCTGCCCTACGGAGAATGTTTTGCCTCGAATCATCTTGTCATGAAAAGCTTTGGTCTTCTCTTTGTAAATTCGAGCATTCTCGTAAGCATCCTGCCTAATCTCTTCAAGTTCATTCAATTAAAGCTTGCAATGAATTCTAGCCTTGTCCACATCCATATTGAAGGTCTTTATAGCCCAATGTGCTTTGTGCTCAAGCTCTACAGGGAGATGACAAGGTTTACCATAAATAAGTCGAAAAGGAGACATACCAATAGATGTTTTGTAAGCCGTGCGATAAGCCCACAGTGCATCTTCTAAACGCAAGCTCCAATCCTTTGTATTTGGCCCAACGGTCTTTTCTAAAATCTGCTTGATCTCTCGATTTGAAACCTCGGCTTGGCCATTTGTTTAGGGGTGATAAGGTGTTGAAACCTTATGCGTCACATTGTACTTCTTCAACAGAGCCTCAATTGTTCGATTACAAAAATGTGACCCCCCATCACTAATAAGCACGCGAAGCATCCCAAATCTAGAAAATATGTTAGATTTAACGAAATCTGCAACAACTCTAGAATCGTTAGTTCGGGTGGCCTTTGCTTCCACCCACTTCGAAACATAATCAATAGCAAGTAATATGTAATTGAAACCAAAAGATGGAGGAAAAGGACCCATAAAATCGATACCCTAAACATTAAAGATTTCAACAACAAAGATTGGGGCTTGCGGCATTTGGTCTCTTTGGCCTAAATTTCCTGTCCTTTGGCATCGATCACAAGTTAAATAAAAGGTTCTAGCATCTTTGAACAAAGTAGGCCAATAAAAGCCACATTCAAGAACCTTATGAGCTATCCTTTGGGTGCCAAAGTGCCCCCCCACACACATAAGAATGGCAAAAACTTAAAATGGAATGAAATTCGTTTTCATGCACACATCTTTGTAAAATCTAATCTGGGCAACATTTCCATAAATATGGGTCATCCCAAACATAAAATCTAGCATCCTTTTTAAGTTTATCACGTTGGAACTTGTTAATGGTGTTGGGAACTTGCTTAGACACCGAATAATTGACCAAATCAGCATACTAAGGCTCACTTACCTCAATGGATAGGAGCTGCTCATCTGGAAACGTTTCTGGAATAGGAATGGCGTCTTCTTCATGCACCAATCGGCTTAGGTGGTCACCACCACATTTTCACTCCTTTTTTTGTCCCTAATCTCAATATCGATCTTTTGAAGCAAAAACATCCAACGAATGAGTCTTGGCTTGGCCTCCTTTTTCGTGAACAAGTACTTCAATGCTGCATGATCAGTGTAAACAATCACTTTAGTACCAAATAAATATGAACGAAATTTATCTAAAGCAAAAACTACAGCAAGAAGTTCTTTTTCCATAGTGGAGTAGTTCAACTAGGCGTCATTCAAGGTTCTTGAGGCATTGTAGATGACGTGAGGCCTCTTGTCTTTTCTTTGTCCCAAAACAGCTCCAATTGCATAGTCTGATGCATCGCACATTAAGTCGAAAGGAAGGCTCCAATCTGGTGGGATCATGATGAGGGCCGAAGTAAGCATCTTCTTGAGGTGTTTAAAGGCCTTCTCGCATTCCTCGTCAAACTTAAAGGGAACTTCCTTCTGTAGGAGACAACAAAGGGGGGTCGAAATCTTCGAGAAGTCTTTGATGAATCGCCTATAGAATCCTGCATGACCAAGAAAAGAACAAACCTCTGTCACCGAAGTGGGAGAGGGTAAGTAGCGCACAAGATCTATTTTCGACTTATCAACCTCAATTCCCCTTTCCGAAATGATGTGACCTAAAACGATGCCTTGTTTAACCATAAAGTGGCATTTCTCCCAATTTAACACAAGGTTGGTTTCAACACATCTTTTCAAAATTAGAGTTAGATTTTGCAAACAATCATCAAATGAATCTCCAAACACACTAAAATCGTCCATAAACACTTCAATGATTTTTTCAACGTAGTCGGAGAAGATACTTACCATACACCTTTGGAATGTGGCAGGAGCATTGCATAAACCGAATGGCATGCGACGATAAGCAAATGTTCCATATGGACAAGTGAAGGTGGTCTTTTCTTGATCGTCGGGGGCTATCACAATTTGGTTATAACCAGAGTATCCATCAAGAAAACAATAAAAGGAATGACCCACTAACCTCTCAAGCATTTGATCAATGAAGGGTAGTGGGAAATGGTCCTTCCTTGTTGTGGCATTGAGCTTCCTATAGTCGATGCATACTCGCCAACCGGTTACAACACGTGTAGGCACAAGTTCATCCTTCTCATTATTCACAACGGTAACTCCAGATTTCTTGGGGACAACTTGGATAGGAGAAACCTAACGGCTATCGGAGATAGGATAGATCACTCCACAATCAAGTAGCTTAATTATTTCTTTTTTCACTACTTCCATCATCGGAGGATTGAGATGGCATTGAGCCTCTCTAGTTGGTTTGGTCCCCTCCTCAATGAGTATGCGATGCATGTAAGTGGTAGGGCTTATACCTTTGATATCGGCCAAGGTCCAACCTATGGCAGATTTGAATTCCTTCAAAACACGCACTAGCTTCTCTCCTTCTTGGGCCGTGAGGAAGGATGACACAATGACGGGCAAAGTCTCTTGTTCCCCCAAGAAAACGTACTTCAAATGGCTTGGCAACGGTTTAAGTTCAAGGGTAAGGGCCTGAATTACTGAAGGAAGCAACTTATTAGTCGAAATGGGAATTGACTCGAGATTAGGAGACTTACCTTCATGCCTTGGCATGGACTCAAAGGCAGCAACCATCTCTGCCTCTTCTTCATCTTTGGGTATGACAAGGAATGTGTCTTGCTTGCAGTGGGTTGATGCTTCTTCAATTTCTTCGATTTTGACTCCTTTGCTTCTAGAAATGGTCTTTTCAAGCACATCGTCTTGCAAATTCTCAAAGTATTCATGTGCCAAAGAGTCAATGATATCAATAGAAAAACATTAATGGTCATCATTAGGAAACTTCATAGCATTAGAAATTTTCAAATCAATAACATCCCCATCGAATTCCATGGTTAAAGTCCTTGTGAACACATCGATCTTCGTACGTGCTGTCTTCATGAATGGCCTCCCAAGAAGGATCGGCAATGGAGGTGAATTATTTGAATCTTCTATGTCAAGAATGTAGAAGTCCGTTGGAAATATGAGATGGTTAACCTGCACAAGAACATTTGCCAAAACACCTTTTGGATAAGCATTAGATCGATCGGCTAGTTGGATAATCACACCATCCTTTTTAAGTTCACCCAAGTTCATAGATGCATATATGGAGTATGGCATGACATTTATTGAAGCTCCTAAGTCTAACATGGCATGTTCAAACTTCGAATTTCCAATAACATAAGGGATCGTAAAACTACCCGGATCCTTGCATTTAGTGGGTAGTTTACATTGCAAAACTGCGGATACATTCTCACTAACCTTGACAACCTCTTTGTTCGAAATCCTTCTTTTATTGGTGCAAAGTTATTTCAAAAACTTAGCATACCTTGGCACTTGTTTGATTGCATCAAGGAGAGGAATGTTGACTTGAACCTTCCTAAACGTCTCTAGAATGTCTTTTTCAACTTCTTCTTTCTTTGTTTGCATAAACTTGCGAGGAAAAGGAACATTCGAAGGAATAACGTTAGTAGGAATTGAATTTGACACATTCTTACCTTTGTTGGGCAGATTGGATGGTTTAGAAGCACTTGGAATTTGAGGCAAATGTGTTTCCACCCTTGATGTGGGTTGGGTGTACTCCTCTTCAATTTGCATCCTTTCATCTTCCTTTTGACCTGTTTTTGATGAATGTGAACCTTCCCCAACTTCCTTGCCACTTCTTAGTATAATGGCCTTGGCAGATTCGAAGCCACCCTTTGGATTTGCAATGGTTGAACTTGGAAGCTTCCCTTGGTCTCTAAACTGCCCTACAAACTCTGCAATCTGTCCAATTTGCTTCTCCAATTGATCTACCCTTTTGTCTTGGTTTTGCATGACCTTGGTTTGATTCTCTTGCCCATGAGACAAATTGGTTAGCAATTTAAGAAGTGTATCATTATCGAGAGAGGTACCTGAAGTGTTTTGGGCAGGTTGTTGTTGGACTTGATTTGAGGCGTATGGCTTGGTGTAGAACCCCAGAGGTTGCTGCCTAAAGCCCCCTTGTTGTTGGGGTTGTTGGGACTCCCTCCATTTGAAGTTTGGGTGGTCTCTCCATCTTGGATTGTACGTGTTTGAATATGGATCGTTTCGGGGCTGATTTTGACTTTGGAATCCAATGGCATTAGCGCTCTGCCATCCACCATTTTCAATCAATTGAGGACACTTTTCAGAGGGATGTCCTTGGATGGAACACACGCCACAAACACTAGGTCCTTGCACCTTCATCCCCTCGGCCATCTGTGACACAATGGAAGTAAGATTAGCTAATTGGGATTGAATGTCAGATGAATAGTTTACCTCATGAACTTGTTGCCATGGCATGTCCCTTTGGCCAATTCCTTCATATTGTTGTGCATTCAATGCACGGTTTGCAATGAGTGTCTTGGCTGCTATGGGTGTTTTGTCCACCAATGCACCTCCTGCCGAAGCATCTAGCATTTGCCTTTCGATCGGAAGAAGGCCTTCATAGAAGTATTGAAGGAGAAGCTCTTCCTTCATTTGGTGCTGCTGACAAGAAGCAACAAGACTTTTAAAACGTTCATAGTATGTTGGAAAAGACTCACCTTGGCTTTGTTGTATGCCACCAATTTTCTTCCTCAACAGAATAACTCTTGAAGTACGGAAAAATTTCTCCAAGAACGCCCGCTTCATACTTTCCTAAGAAGTGACTATGCCAGGGGCTAACTCATATAACCAATCATTTGCCTTCTCTAGAAGAGAGAAGGGAAAGACCTTCATCTTCAAGATATTGCCATCGACATTAATTGGGGTCGTGCTTGAGCACACCACTTCGAATTCCTTCAAATGTTTATACGGATCTTCCATGGACAGCCCATGGAATTTAGGGATATGGTGCAACAAGCTTGACTTCAATTCAAACTCATCGATCTTGTCTTGAGCAGCCCTAGGGTATTGAATGCATATGGGTGAGGTGTTGTCCAATCCCGAAGCTGAGAGCTCCTTGATTGTTCGGTTATCCGCTGCCATGACTTGTGATTGCTCAACTCCTTGAGCCGTGGGCTCCTCTTCTTCTTCTACTTCATTTTCCTCACTTTCAGGTTCAAGATTGGATGGTTGAGCTTCTTGCTGCTTCTTTGTCCTTCTCAAAATTCGCTCAAAATCGTCGTCAAAGTCAAAGATATGCTTATGAATCGGATGAGAACTTTGAGTCATACACTAGTACCTAAGAAACAAGAAGAACAAAGCAAAGTTAGCAACTAAATTAAAACATACAAAAAAGAAATAAGAGATTACCAAAGTTGCTAATCCCCGGCAACGGCGCCAAAATTTGATGCGTTGTAAACAACACATAAATTAAACCCTCTTTTTGACAATTGTAGTATATATGCAAGTAGGGATCGTTCTAAACCGGGGATTAGGAGGGATTACTAATCTATGTAAAACTAACTCAAAACACTAAATAAAACTTCAAAAACACAAATCTAAACTTAAAACACTTAACTAGACTCAAACAACTCAAAATAGGCTAGTATGACTTAAAACAGCCCAAAACTAGAAAATGCACTCAAAACAGATTCTGAGGTTGTTCTTGGACGAAAATTGAATTGAAGAGACTCAAACTATAAAAATAAACCAATTCTAACCTAGATTAACTCAAAAGATTCAAAAGAAACCAAATATGGCAGATTCAAATCAAAATACACAAGTTGTAAAAGGGGGATTGGGTTTTGATGAGAATAACTTAAAAACAAGCAAATTGAAAACTAGGGCAGATTATAGCACGAATTTGGATGAATTAGATGGATGATGGATTAGCTAGAGGATTCTCCTCCACACATGACACACTTGCACATAAACCAATTTTCAGTTGTTCTTTCGATAAATTGTGAAATTCAATACCCCAGGTTAACTGTGATAACACTTTTTTAACCTTCAAGTTCTCCTTAAGTTAATAAATTGAATGGGATAGCGCATATAACAATTCAAGACATTCTTCAAAAATTCCCTACGTGAAAAGTACAATAGAGATACAATCAAAGATTATTAAATTTCATGAGAACTATAAGTATTGACGAGGCATTTGTAACTATGAAAAGCATGATACTCTTGCCAAGAATTTACTTAACACGATTGTGGATAGCAACCTTCACTACTCATGAATATAAGTTCATAACGATTAGGTGAAATTCCATTATATTCTAGCATCAAACTTATGCATGAAAACTAAGCGTGCACTCTTAATCAACATACACAAATAAGTTATCAATCAAACAGTTAAGCGAATTGAAATCACAAATTATGAAATCACAACTAAAAGTAATTAATTCATAATGCAAGTGTAATCATGCCTTTGAACCCCCCTAGCAAAAGGGGGTTTAGTTCCTCATAAACGTAAAACAAAGGTAAATAGATTTATACATTGAAAACAAAAGAAAGAAAACACCTAAACGCTCCAACGATCCAAGTTGAACATGTTGGAAATGTGCCCTAAAACCAATCATATGATGATACTTTACGGACATTTCACATGATTAAACTAATCTAGTTTAATATCAAGGGCAAAGATTATTGTTTGAGCGGTCTCATATAAATGTTATATGCTTAAACGATAAAGTCCAAGGAATATGTGATTGGGAGAATGCGATCTAAATAGTTGGATTCATGAGACCATTCTTTCATAGACACATCCTAAACGTTCCTGATCATAGGATTGCCAATTGGGCATTGACAGTCCGTTAAGATCAGTACGTGCTATGTCTTCTCTCAGGGAGAGTGACTAGTCTCGAGTCATTGGTGTGAGTGACACCAAGACAAGTACGTAGGTGCTCAATAGAGAATGAGTTCACTGAACACGATCAACGACGAGTTCTCATATTCATGTCACGTGAGAACTCATGGTTAGGATAATGCAAATTAGTCTTTTGACCTGAGGCATCATAGTTGTCTTGTGGTTAGGTCCTTGATCTTTGATCGTGTCAAATGGCATTCCTTTGGAGTGTTAACGGCATGGTTGGGGTCAAGCTATCTAGTCATGGAGACAAGTGAATGCGCAACAAGGGATCTCTAACCTTCAAACCGTTGAGGGAGAATACTCTATGATATGATTTAGAATCTCTGGCCAGAGTATGAATGAGATGTTGGAATGCGTTCCAGATCACATTCAAGGTAATCATATAAGCACGAGATTCACATTGGATAGTAGACATGAATAAACTATCAAGCCAAACAATGTGGTCAAGAGTATTGGATTAGAGAAGGACCGTATTGCATTTGTAATCCTAAACTGAATAGGTTCTCCACCTCTTCTGATTAGCTTGGGTAACCATGATATGCTGCTAGGTGTCACTCATGGTTTGTGGAAGCCCTAAACGTGTGTAAACACTAAAGGGAGAATTGAAAGTTAGTTTCAAATTCACAATCGATTTAAAAGAGTTTGAATCGCCCACTGCCTCGCTAAAAGGAACCTAATGGATCGTACACCGTGCAAGGTAGAGATTGAAGATTCAACGGAGATGAGTAAGAATAATTAAATGGTTTAATTATTTATGGCAAGGATTAATTAATATGATTATTAATCAAACGAATACGTTCGTTAAAGACCTCGGGATGGTTTTTGGACCTTAAGGCCCAATGGGCTTCGAACGTCAAGTCCATTGAATTAAGTTGTATGACAACTTAATAAATAATGATTTACAAAGGCCCAAATACTCCAAAAATATCCCTAAGGCCGGCCACTTAGTAAGGGTAGCAAACTTGGACTTATTTACAAGTTTGCCACTCAAATGAATTAAGGTATAAATTTGACTTTATAGCCAAAATTCATTAAGGGTTGTTTTTGGGAAAATTGGAGAGATGAAATGCTCTCCCTTCTCTCTAGAATGGCCGGCCCCCTTGGAGGGTTTTAGCTAGCACTCTAGCTCCTCCAAGGTCACTCATTTCCTCTTAATCAAAACCTTGGTGTAGAAACTTAGAGGTTCTCAATTTTGAGAACTTAGAGAACCTATCCTTTCTATATAAATCCATAGATTTAAGATGCAAGGAATGAAGGCCCTCTCTTTGGGTGATTAGCCTTTGCTTAAGCAAAGAGGAATCTACAAAGGTATAAATCTCAACTCACTTTGTTTTGAGTTGTTTAAAGGTTCACCAATCTACTAGGCTTTGAACATTCATGGTTAATGTTTTGTTTTTAAGTATATGCAAGCATGATTCTGCCTTTAATTTGTTAATTGCATGCTAATGATATTGCTTAAATGAACATGATCTTCCAAAATAATCCTTCAGAACAGCAAGCACATCCAAGCACTCTCCTCTCCTTCTAAGTGTGTTGTATGGAAAAATGGTGTGTTTTTAAGCCTTACAAGAAGGCTTATTTATAGGTGCTGAAAAGTAAAGAACCACACAAGTGGTTTTAATAAACAACACAAAGCAAAGATTAAATCATTCAAAACAGCTAGCACACATGCTCTTTTTCAGAAATAGGCTCCTCTTCATGATGAAATAGCTAGCACACTTGTTACTTTGCAGAAATCATGATGAAATAGCTTGCAACATGCATTCTTTGGTCCATGCCATGGGCTCCCTAGTGATGAATCAGCTAGCACTTGTGTTTTCATGATTAAAACAGCTAGCAACACACATGCTTGGTCTTTGCAAGGTATCTTCTTCATTGTGTCTAGATTTTAGCATATGTTTGAAGCCTTTTCAAGCACTAAAACGTCCATCCTTTATGCTCCACATGCATGCAATCTGTTCCACCCCAAAACTGCTCCAAATTGCACCAAAATGCACTTCTTTACCAACTTTGCTATTAGGACCTACAAACACACGAAAATAGCTTAAAATATTCTAATAAGATGAAACTAACTAAGTAAATGCAAGGAAACAAACTAATAAAGTCACATAAATATTAGAAGCAAAGAAGGTCGAATAGGTCTTCTCCAGGAGATCCTCTTTGGTCAAAGTTTCATTGCAAAAACTTGAGAAGTGATTGGATTCGAAAAGCTTCAAAATTATATTCATTCACAAACTTAAAGTCTTGGAAGCGCAAGTGCTGCCAGTCTTGTTTCGGGCAAGAATATGTCCTTTTGGTGATCAAAACGATCAGCCAAAGTGACCCATAATGCACATGGATCCTTCTCAGCAAGATACTTAGCTTGCAAAGCGCCATGAATATGTCTTCGAATGAAGATCATAGCAGTGGCTTTTTCAGCTTCGCCAACAGGCTCGTCCGTATTTTCTTCAATAGCAGGACACAAGTTCCTTGCAGTGAGGTGGAGCTTCACATCTTGAACCCACTTAAGGTAGTTCTTTCAAGAGACCTCCAAAGTGGTGAAGTCGAGTTTGTTCAAATTCGACATGTTCCTATCACAAAATAGATAGACAAGATGTGGTCAGTGTAATGTAGAAAAATTAATCCATTCACATAGGAGTATAACATACAGGTTCTAATAGACATTTTGATAGTGGCATATTTATGCACCTTAGTTAGCTTGTTCTTGTGCATTTATGTTGTTTTTCCTTAGTTAAAGTAGTCTTTTAAGCTAGTTTGATGTATTTTCAGGTTCTAAGGGCAAAGTATGCAAAAGGATGCATTTTGGAGCCTTTTGGAGCACATTTGAGCTTGGAATGGACACCATATGCTTTGAGCCAAGAGGATGGACGAAATTGAAGATTTGAAGATGATGATTCCTACTTGAACAAGGTTTCCTAGTTGAAGTAGGAAAGTCCCTAACTGAAGTTGGAATCCTAGTTGAATTAGGATTCCTAGTGAATTAAGATTCCTAGTTGAAATAGGTTTCCTAGTTGAAGTGGGATTCCTAGAAGATTGAAGATTCCTACTCAAACAAGGTTTCCTACTTGAAGTAGGAAAGTTAAACCTCAATGGCCTCAAGTTTCAGCAACAAAGAAGTTTTCCAAGTCTAAGAAGGAAAAGAATTCCAAGATGAAGAAGGATTAAGACAAGTTTTCCTAATCCTAGTGCATAAAGGTCTCGTAAACACTTTAGGACACCTTATCCCATTTAGGACACCTTATCCCCTCATTGCCACACCTAGCCTTATAGAAAACCTGATTTCCTTGCCTTGCAAGGCTTTCTAGAAGCCTTATCCCTCCTTATCCAAACCTGCCGCACCTTAGGCCTTTTCCCATTCAAAATCTGATTGTGTTAAACCTATTTCTTGATGGATTTGGCTTTCTAGAAGCCCTAATATGATTTACCTAGGGTTTTTGATGCCTATATATATATATATATATATATATATTTCTACACTCTTTGCCGTAAGTACCACCCTCCATATACTTCATTCACGCCATCTACACTACACACATCCCTTGCCGCAGCCTTCATCACATACCCATTTATCCATAGACCTAAGTCCCTAAACCTATCCCTATACCTTGTGCTGCAGCGAAGAGGATGAGGAAAAGCCTTGGAACGTGCATGCCATTCAAGTTCGAGTTGTTGGAAGTTTTAGGTGTTTCTTTTCCTTTGATTTCAATGTTTAAATTTAATACTCTTTGTTCTGTATGTATGAGGAACTAAACCCCCCTTGGCTAGGGGGGATTCGAAACCATGTTTATGCTTGCTATATGATTTGATTACCTCTAGTTGTGATTCATAAATTGTGATTTCAATTTACTTATCTGTTTGAACTAAAACTGATTTGTGTATGTTGGTTAAGAGGGCCCGCTTGGTTTGCATGCATAAATTGAATGCTAGGATATAAGGGAATTTCACCTAATCGTTATGAACTTATATTTGCAAGTAGTAAAGGTTGTTGATCACAATCGCGTTAAGTAAATTCTTGGCATAAGTTTCATGCAATTCATAGTAACGAATGCCTCGTCAATGCTTATGGTTTTCATAAAACTTAATGATTCTTGCTTGTATCTCTATTATGCAATTCATGTAGGGAACTTGTGGGGAATGCTTTGGGTTGTCGTATGCAATCATCCAATTCAATAACGTTAGGAAAATCTGAGGGTTAATTAGTGCAATTCACGGTTAATCTGGGGCGTTGAGAATCCATGGTTTATTGAAAAGCAACTAGAAATCGTTTTGTATGCAAGTGTGACATGTGTGGAGAGGAACCCCTTAGCTAGCCTTCTATCCATTCAATTCATCTAAATTCGTTTCAGAATCTGTTTTAGTTTACAAGTTTCGTTTTGTTTTCAAATTCGTCAAAACCAGTTCCCCCCTTTACTTTCTTGTTTTAAAGTGGTTAGAATCTGTTTAGTTTGTGTTTAAAAGTGTTTTGAGTCAAGTTAAAACCTGTTTTCATCCAATTTGGTGTTTAGTGTTCAAAACTGCCCAGAAAGTGGTTTTAAGGCAGTTTTGAGTGTTTGTTTGCTGTTTTGAGTCTTTTGGTTTGTTTTAGTGTTTTAAACTTTAGTTTTGCATTCTTTGAGTCTAGTTTAGTGTTTTACACTTTGTTTTTACGTTTTTGAGTCAGGTTCAAGTGATTTAGCAATCCCTCCTAATCCCCGGTCCAGAACGATCCCTACTTACATTCTTTACTACAATTGATAAAAAGAGGGTTTAATTTGTGTGCGTATAATTCTCACATCACATTTATTGGTTTATTTTTGCATGAAAAAACTTCGGGTTTTCATGGGTGATGTTTTTAAGTGAAAACTTTAGGTTTTCAAACAAGGCATATTTATAAGAAACTTCAGGGTTCAAAATAATTATGAACTTCAAGTTCATATGTTCTTGTAGGCAAACACAAATATATATGCAAACAAATATGCAAAAATAGAATTTTTAGTTCTATAATTATAATTGAATTAAGCCCATGGGGAGGCCTAGGTAAGGGATGGGGCTTGAGCAGACTTTTTTTTTTTTTCCCGGGCTGGCCCAGGACAATACACAATAGCAGCAAGCCCAATGGGGCACTGATGCAGGCCGAGATATGGAGCCCAATAAGGCTCATGTTGAGTCCAAATAAGTCCTAGCAAAGCTAGGGGTGTCGCAGGAGAAGATGATCGGCGCCGCCACTGCAGGTGGCTAATTCTTGGACGGGGGAACTTGGAGTGTAATACCCTGAAAATTTAAATATATGAATATGTGGAGAAAATTGAAAATAAATCGATTTATGGTTATGGAAATAGAATTGGGAAATTTTAAAGTTTTGTTTCTAGAAATTATTATAATTTACGTATTTGAATTATTGAGATTTTTTTTAATTTTAGAGAAATTATATTAATTTACTTGAGTTTAGTTTTAAATTAAACTAGTTATGAAGTTGGGAGTTTGAAAATTAACTATTTAAAATCCGTACACCATTCAAGGTCACAATTTATGTTTTTGAATAGGGCTTGAACTCACAAATGTGTAGGCGCAAACCATTCGTGAAACGAAGTTATAACGATTGAAGTTAAGGGTAAATTGGTCATTTGACCATAAATATGGAAGGCTTCAGATTTGTTGAGGCTGTTCTATGGGTGCCATGTGTGTGGCTGTTACTGGGAGGTAAGGAGAGAAAGAAGGGTGCGAATGAATGGGGGAAGGGGAATAAGAGAAACGGGAGGAGAAAGGAAGGAAAGAAGGGACACCGGATATCTTTGAACCTAGTTACTGTGCACGACCCGACTCGATCATTCTTCCCGATTTTGGCCACCATTGATGACAAGAATGGTGCCAAAATCACCTTCCCCTCAACACTATCAATTCCATCCAAATTTTGATGGAAATAGGCTTTAATTTAACGAAACACGCACCAATTGGTGCGATGGGTCCATGTCGGCGATCTCCCGTTTGTGAAGCCACCACCTTCAATCACCACCATAGGTAAGCTCCTTGTGAACTTAGGAAAATGTCCCAAGCCTTGTTGAGGCATTGGGGCACTGGAGATGACGAATTGCGGACACCCAAATTCTAGGGTTTCAGCGGGTTTGTGGCAAATTAAGGCCTTTTTCGGCCAAATTAGACTTGGCCACATGTATGAAAGTTGTTCTACTCATTGAGATCTACTTGTCTGTAAAATTTTATAATTTTTGGAAATAGTTCAATTTTCCAGCAAGTTGGGGCTGCTGACCGCCACCTGCGGCGGTGTGTGGCTAGTGGGCCGTCTTTGTCTCTTTCACACTATTTTTGGTGTTCTGAATCAATATTTAATGTGCATATGGTGTGATTCAATTGTTTGCACTAAATTTGTGATAGTTAGTCACTAAAATGTCGAAGTTAATGAATTACGAAGTGGAATGTGAACTATGAGATTTGATCTTGTTCAAGGGTACGTAGGCAGTCTAACAGCGTTAGATGCAGCCTTGAATATTCGAGAATTAATCTTTTGTTGAGAAGTCGTTTTGATAGAAGTAATTTGGGAAATTAGATTGATAATTTAATTGAATGTTGTGGTAATTAAAAACATGGATAGTTTTGTAAGAATTAAATTGTTTGAAGTAAAGAATTGTGATTCATGGTAATAGATTTCCATAATGCTAAAGGGAATTGATCTATGAAAGATAATGATGATAAAAAGGGAATAAATTGTGTATAGATTTCCATGGTTAATCTGGGGTGTTGAGATTCATGGTTTATTGAAAGAACAACTGAAAATTGGTTTGTATGCAAGTGTGTCATGTGTGGAGAAGAACCCTCTAGCTAGTCCATCATCCATTCAATTCGCCAAATCTGTCTTTTGAAACTATTTTTATAAAGTTTGTTTTGGTTTTACTTTAAATTCGTCGAAAACCAAACCCCCCATTGTTAAGTTGTATTATTTAGTTAGAATCTGTACAATTTGATGTCTTTTGAGTATTTTGAGTCTTTGTAGTCTATTTTGAGTAGTTTGATTTTAGATAAGTGTTTTTAGGCTAGTTTTGTAGTCTTAAGCTTAGTTTTATGTTTTAAGTCAGTTTAGGTGCATTAGCAATCCCTCCTAATCCCCGGTCTAGAACGATACCCTACTTACATCTTTACTACAATTGTCAAAAAGAGGGTTTAATTTGTGTGTTGTTTTACATCGCATCAAAAACGTCTCCAATAGGTTTCTAAACACCTATTTATTACTTAAATTTGATCATCACCTTGTTGGTGGTAGCCTGAACTCATGCACAATTTGGAACCCTGCAGTGTAAAATTTATTTTTCAAAAGGCACTCAGAAAAATGGGGTCCATATCACTCACTATTGAGCTTGGATGCCATGAACCTCTAATACATTGTCTATGAATACCTAAGCCACTGGTGCAGTACTGTAAGGGTGAGAATAAGGCGTGAAGTGGTTGTACTTGGATAGTCTGTCTATCACTACCATTATCACAAACTTATTCTTGCATAAGAGCAATCCTACTATGAAATCTATGCTTATGGTAGTCCACACCTTGTTGGGAATTGGAAAGGGTTATAAGAGTCTTAGACGTGACACTGTTTCAAACTTATTCTGTTGATAAACCCCACATCCAGCCACAAATGCTTGTATGTCTCTCTTCATTCCTCGCCAATAATACCTCTTTTTGATACTATGATAGGTCTTGAGGATTCGTTGATTTCTTGCAGCAAGAGTGGAATGATATTCCTTCATGATTCTGTGTCTCCACTGAGAAGTTAGACTAAGCACAATCCTATGCTTGTAACACAATAAACCATTATCAACTGAGTATTTGGGTACACCAGAAGTATTAAGTACACCTTGAGTTTTAGGTAATACTTCCAGTGTCTTGACTATAAGCCATTCATCTTTCTCATTATACCTTCTTAGTTCATCCATGAATAAGAAATGGTAGCACAATCTGTTAGAGTACAGGTGGAATAGGAATCTACCTCACTGTGTTTGGATGTTTTTGGGATTCTAGATAGAACATTTGCAACTACATTGTATGTGCCTTTCTTGTACTGTATATCATAATCAAACCCAAGAGCTTGGACACCCACTTTTGTTGGAAAGTTGTGTTTGCCCTCTGGCATAAGAAATATTTAAGACTGTTATGATCAGACCTTCTAATGAAATGTCTTCCTTAGAGATAGTGTTGCCATTTTTCCATTGCATCAACTATGGCAATTAGTTCTCCTTCAAATTTCAAAAGTCCTGATTTTCCTCAATAAAGTTTGTTGGTATTTCTCAGATGCATTCTTACCTTTTTAGATATCAAGGATAACTCTGTTAAAATATATTTGACAAAATTAACAAACGTGAATTTTACTGTTCCAACTACACTACTGTTGCTGCAAGTGTGGATAACAAGTCCCCAATAGCACCACCATCTACTATTGAAAAAAAATCTCCATATATGTTGACCTTCATCCTCCATTACAAGGCAGACCTCCAAGGATGCCTAACTCCTCTTCCTTGTCGAGAATGCACTTTCAACCAAGCCTCTTAAAATACTCAGTCTTCCTTATCTCTAAATGCCCCTTCAACCAAGTCCCTTAAAATGCCCAACTCATTTCCTCAACAAGAAAATATTTTTAATTGAGAAGTTTTACATCAACATCAAAATCTTTTTTTTTTCAAGGGAAAAAGTATCTCATATCATGAAGGTCGAGAGCAAGAGTATCACATATCTCTTTCCCTATATTTTCCTCTACCATTTCTCTTATCTGCAAGACAAGTAGAAGGAAAACAATAAGTAGGAACCTGAAATTAAACTTTTGGTCTGGAACTAATTGCCTAGAACCTTGCTTGATTGCTTACCTTGCATTGCTCTCGAGTAGTCATCTTCAACTGTTGTTAGCGTGATATTTCAAGTTGCCAAACCCTCATAACAGTTGGTACAATGTTGGCTCTTACACTGAAGTTGCCAAGCATGGATGAGTCATCGAGAAGTGATATTTTGAAAGACCACTCAAAAGTAAAAGCTTGCGCACTACCTATGTGTGTAGGAAGCTGAAGTAAAAGGATCAATGATGAACCCATAGAAGTTCAAAGGGAGAAAATGAGTTGCTGACTAAGTGAATGAAAGACCAAAGTAAAATGAGGGAATCCTACTTCAGCCCCAGCAAACTCTGCCTGAGTCTACAACAGTCAAACGACAAGAACGACTTCAACTATTATTATGTCTCATCAATTTATATCATTCAAATGATGTACAAAAGGGTAATCTTTTTTAAAATTACAAATTAATTACCAAATGCATTGACAATTTACAAAGGTGCCGCATTTTCACTAGTAGAAAAAACTATTTGTGCAACCAAACTTTACACGACGCACCAAAAACTTCTTGAAAAAATAAATTATAAAAACATTGTGTGACAAAGCATTTCATCGCGCAAAAAGACTTTCAACAGCGAAACCAAATGTTTGTTGTGCAAAGGTTGAGAAAAAACACGGGTGATAAGAGATTGGCGTCAAAATCTCATGCAACAAACAATTTTTCTTCAAAAATCTCGCGCGACGAAGATTTAAGGCGAAGTAATTACTGCAAGCTTTGCCTATAAAATTACAAATTCACTCTCCATTTTCTTCTCATACGTTTCCCCAAAAACGTCAAGTTCCCCTCATTTTTTTCCCCAAAACCCTCATATCTCACAAAGGTAATACCAAATTTTGTGTGGATTTAATAGTTTTGTTTTTGGTTTTGAAAAAAAATTATTGGATGATTATAAAATTGGATGAATTACTTAGTTTGATTACAAAATTTTTATTTTTTTCATTGACAAAAAAACAAGAGAATGTCCAGGCGGGTCAGAAAGGGGATTAATAATGACAGGCCAAGGTGAATCAACTATAATGATTTTAGAGGATTTGAAAGGAAGTCACACCCCATGCTTGCGCATGACATGGAGACAGTATTGTGGAACAAATGTCCTACAGAGTGGGTGTGTTGGAAAAAGATGTCAGATGACCTGAAAAAGTCTATGTTGGATGACTTATTAGTAAGTGACAATTATTAAATTAATAATTAATTTTGTTATTTAATATATTATAATGGTTAATATTTAATTATTTTTTTTGCATAACAGGCTAATTATATTATTGATGAATCGGACCCGAACCTGATGAAGTTCATCGATGACATATTCAAGAGGCGTTACAAAGAGTAGAAGTATGTCATCGAGCGAAATGCAGAAGCACCACCAGCGAAGTAAATGTTGTAACATCCCACATCGCCCAGAGGAGTGATCCTTAAATGTATATTCTCATCCCTACCTAGCACGAGGCCTTTTGGGAGCTCACTGGCTTCGGGTTCCGTTAGAACTCCGAAGTTAAGCGAGAAGGGAGCTAGAGCACTCCCATGATGGGTGGCCCATTGGGAATTTGCTCGTGAGTTCCCAAAAACAAAACCGTGAGGGCGTGGTCGGGGCCCAAAGCGGACAATATCGTGCTACGGTGGTGGAGCGGGCCCAGGAAGTGGTCCCACCCGGGTGGGGATGTGACAGCACGTGGGCTTGAGAAAAATTAATTTAAAAATATGTTGACGTCCGTGACTTCAAGTAGGTCGCGTTGGTATATTCGTATGCCAAAATTGAGCTATGTATGAGAAGTTATTTCCGTAGTTTCGTCTATGTGCTTAAATAACGTATTTTTAGTAATTTCTCATATAGATGAGACTTATTCCGAGGACGAGCGTAGCCAGGCTAGACGTGGGGGCTACGACCCGGCGACTTATCAGTGAGTGGGCAGCTATTTTTTCGTATAAACCTATATATATATATATAATGATTTTTCCTTGAATCAGCTTTTAAATGAAAAGTACGTTTTAT
The DNA here is from genome assembly GCA_963580275.1 of Crataegus laevigata. Lineage (NCBI taxonomy): Eukaryota > Viridiplantae > Streptophyta > Magnoliopsida > Rosales > Rosaceae > Crataegus > Crataegus laevigata. Next base: position 19,687,595 of record OY756947.1, on the reverse strand, counting down.
CGCCATGCATATAACTTAGTATTGATGCATGAGTATTCATATATACATTTCATGCATATGTTGGTGCCGAGGACGCATAGGTAAGTACCAGGTAAGTGCATGCATTGCTAAGAAATAACAGACGAGATACGATGTGATATGATGTGATATGTTGTTAGCTCATAAACCTGCACATATTGTTGGTGCTCACGCCCATAGTTAAGGGCACAGTCTTTCACGTGTTGTTCACCTCCCGCACCGCATGCTCGCCTTGGATCCAAGTTAGGTGCACAGTCCTGTCGTATAGACCACTATAAGTAGGTTCGACTCGTAGGTGACCCGCGAATCTCTCGCACAGTCTTCACGTGATTGTAGCACTAGAGCATCCTTATATTGATACAGTGATGTGATAATGACCTCATGAGCATATTGATGTATGTGCAGAGTATATATATGAAGAGATTGAGATGTTATGAGCTATATATACAGCCGAGGGCTGAGTTGATACCTAGTAGCGATATGATTATCAAGATGCATTGCATGACATGGTTTTTGAGATTCAAAATGATATTGAAGTGCATTGCATGGCATATTTTGAGATACGTTTGATAATGTTTAATGCTGAGTATGTTTGAGATATATGTACGTATTATTTTCTGGGAATATACAGGTTTTACAGAAAGGGGTTATACTTTTGAGAAAAGAATGATTTTGAAAAGATTTGTTTTACTGACCCACTCAATTTTGTTTTTCGCCCCTCCAGGTTCTAGATAGCTAGAGTATCGTTGGTGGCTAGCGAGGATTGTACGGCAGTTCTAACAGACTTCTATATATGTATGACACCTTTGGTGTTATTCGAATCTTTATTCATGCTTGACTGCATTTTAACTTAGTACGCTCTGGTTCTGTATAAGTACTATAACATCTCTCTAGCACACTATCTCTATTAGGTTGCTAGTGGATTGGTTTTAATTAGTTCGTATTCTGTTAATGATTCTTGCTTCCGCATTGTGCCCTTGGCTACGTCGCACTCACGTGACGGCCTGCACGCCCCACTTTCGGGTCGGGGTGTGTCAAATGTTTTATTTAGTTGTTATGTACAAATAAATTAAATTTTTATCATGTATTTGTGGATGGTCTCTTTAAATTTTTCTGTATTTGGATTAAATCGTGATTGCAAGTATTTATTTAGTTAATTTGATGTACCTTATATGGATGATTTGAATAGCTTATTTAAATATTTTATTTAATTTAGTTTAGAAAAAAAGAATATTCCATATCCATTAATTTGAAAATAAATAAGAAAACTTGTGCGATGAAGACATTCGTCGTACAAAGAATATTTACGGGATTTGTCAGGCAAATACTCTTCACGCGACAAATACCGCGTCGCATAAAGTAAAGTAGGGTTATCAACGGTATATGTTTTGTGACACACCCCGACCCAGAATGTCCATTAGGACACCGAATCGAGCTGTGCTGGCCGACACCAGGAAGGTGACGAAGGCATAAAGTGTGGTGATATGGAAAATGTGAATAAATTAAAACCTAAAAGTGCCTAAATACTAGAGTGCGCTGGTGAGTGGGTATGCACCCACTTCACATGTGTCGTCAGAGCATAAGTAAAGTACAGTAGTGTGGGTAAAGATCAAACCCTCAGAAGTAGCCACCATACTGAGATTCACCAAAAATCCTCGTCGATACGATCGTTCAATAGCTAAAACCTGGAAGGGCACAAAACAGAAAACGTGAGTGGGCAAAAACAAGGCTTTTGAAAACACATTTCTCTTTTCAAATATAATAACCCTTCACCGTAAAAGCCGTATAATTTCCCAGAAAATAGTATACATAGCTATATTGAAACCAAACTCGGAATAGCAAAATCCACATATATGCCATGTCAAATATCTCAGCATAATAAAATAAGTAAACCAGGTGAAGTAAATCATGAAAAATAATATGTCAGCCGGATCCACTTAGTGTGGCTTTTATGGCTGAACTTATAGCTCATCAGATATGCCTACACATAAGTCGGAACCACCTAGAAGGGTCTGTACGACAGGATTAGGTGTAAATAAATACGCTCAAGTGCTACGATCACGTGAAGACTGTGCGATGAATCGCGGGTCACCTACAAGTCGGAACCACCTATAGTGGTCTGTACGACAGGACTGTGCACCTGACTTGGATCCAAGGTGAGCGTACGGTGCGAGAGGTGAACATCACGTGAAAGACTGTGCCCTGGCCACGGGCGTGAGCACTAACACCAAGGTGCAGGTTAATGAGCTCTAATGCATCAAATGCAATCATAACCATGCCACTCAGATTCACAACATAATAACTCACCTGGAACTTACATAAGCGTCCATAGCGTCGAATAACAACATACATAACTACTAAAAGCATAACCTAAATTATAAAGCATTTGACATGGCATGTAAAACGAAAATCATTTAAATAAATTTTCTGGGAAAAATGCATAACATACATATATATATATACTGAAAGCCAAAAGCCCACTCACCTGGAGTCCGCACTACAACTCTCTAGCACAAACATCGAGGCATCACAAATGATCGGCGCCTAGAACAATGATCAAACCACATCTCAGAATTCTTATCGATAGAATACATAATTTACATAAAACACATCCCTATGTAATTCGATCTGGGTGATCCGCATCACGGATTTCCTGTCCGTTACTTCTAAAGATCCACATTATTCTTCTAAAATGTCATACTAAATTTTCAGAATGATCCAACGGTCGGATCTTCGCTAATTGCCAAAACCAAGTGGCAACCGACGTTTTATTTTATGAACTTACAAATCTAATTCAGGAAGATCCCTATGTCAGATTCCCAATCTGTAAGTTCTTATGGTCCTCAAATATTATGAATAATAAACTACTAAAGTTTGATAACGATCCAACGGTCAAAATATCCAAGGACATGTCATCATGAATTTCCAAAAAGATTAACGTCATCAAAGAGTGTAATGCGGTGGAGAGATGAGACAATAGTTCGGTTGTCTGAAACTTTATTCATATCCAATTTTCTAGACTAAACTAACTTTTTCAGTCAAAAAGGGAAGAAGAATACTATAGTCGAAGAATCACTAACAAATTGTCGATAAGATCGACAAGACCCAAAGATATCTCGAATTTCACAACTCTTTGGAAGAATGCCAACTTTCTTCCACTACAACCTTTTTGGGAAAAGAAAAGAATCTCATCCACTGAGATCACGTCTTCCAAGAAGAGTATCAATTTAATCAAAGTCTACAATCGAGAAATCTTGTATTAAGCTGACTAACAGAGCTTAAAGAATTTGGTCTCATTATCAAGGTGGATCAGAAGGTAGTCGATAAGACCACTATGAATTCGTTAAACCCTAGAGGCAAACTCAGATTACCAAGATTGGTTGATCGATCGAGTTGCTAAAATCTAGGTACAAACCTAAGATTTGGTCTTTCATCCTCGCTAATAGGTTTAAAATTCCCTAAGTAAAGTGTTTGATTGGGTAATCCCCTGATCGGTAAGCTTTAGTGACTAAATTCTCTCAATGAAATAGGACTTGTTCGAAAAGTCACAAAGAAAACTGATATAAGAGTGGTTTGATAAGAAATAGGGAGAATAAATGTGGTGTTAACAAGGTGGGTCAATGGTGTATTCTACTTCTCATATTCGGTGGCATCCCAAGTAAAATTTCAAGAAAAGACGTCAAAGGTATACATCCTCGAAACATACTAAATTGCTAACCAACTCTGTGCCACAAACTAAAAGGTCTTCACAATTTTCTCGACACTCAAAACATGCTAGCAGTGAGATGCCATTTCATATTTCGATCCTATTGCCTACCTGTAGAAGTGATCGAAATGTGGCTAGTCAAAGAAGTTTTGATTACCTAAATAGGTAGTATGGTTAACTTAACAGTGAATTTACTATCTTAATACAAGATTTGCCACTAAGTTCCTACGATTTAGTTTCTTCAGCTCAAGTAGTCACTGTTAATCAGTCTACCAGTCGCGCCGCTAATTGATGCATATACAATAATTTTAATATTGTTCGCTACCCTGAAACTGTATACCGGCATTCTGGCATAAGGGTATTACTTCTAGATACAAGCATGAGTCTGGTATCAGAAATCATATCGCCAGAATACTGGTTAACAGTTTTTGGATATTGGACAGTGTCTCCAATTAGCGCCACCATAGGCTGATTACAAGTTAGAGCCTGCTTAGGTGGTTGGTTTTGGATAATGGGTAAGAAATTGGTCCTAGAAGGTTGTTCATTAATTTTAGGGAAAGATACTTTCTACTTCGGGGATTACTACTAACCATAGGTGTAACAAAAGTCAACGTATTTACCTCGAAGGGCATTTTCGTAAATTCACATTTTAAATTTATAAAAACTATAATTTTTAGGGAGGAGTCGTTACATTTTGCGCCGCGCAAAGGTTTTGTGTTTATAATCAGATTTTTCAACTGCGAGAGGCAGAAACTGCATAATTCTTTATAGCTGTTGCCTCAGCAATCTCCTTCTTCAGCTCCCTTCAAATTCGGCCTCCCCTCCCTCCATTTCTCTCAAATTCATTTTCTAACACTCCTTCCATCTCAATCTCCATCTCCTATCCCTACATTGCTCTATCACCCTTTATTCGGTCAACAATTTGATTTTGTATTTAAAATTATCCGTTGTGAATTCAATCGGTAAGAAATTAAAATGGTTTTCTATAAGGTTGTTGTATAAGATTGTTTGTAAAAAACGAATTTGAAGCTATTTTCTTCACTATTTTACTTATTATTAATTTAAGCTATTTAATTTACTTTGTAATTGCTGTGATTTAATTGATTTGTATGTAAATATTTTTGTACATCACCTACAAAAATGTTTTGTGTTGTATGGAGTTAACAGTACTTAACTTAGTACACTTTTGTTAAGAAAAGCTTAGTTTCCCGTGTGAGAAGCAGTTGGACTTCGCGTATGGATGCGAAAGCATGACTGTATTCCAATTGATTCTTGAATTGTTCCATTATTTAGACGGTTTGGGAGTGCACAGTTATGTATCATAGTTTGTAGTTCACAGATTAGGTTTCGGTCGTGGGAATTTTGGTAACATCTCTTTTGTTGAAGTTGTAATCATTGTATTTTTATTGTGCATGCAGACATTATGGAGAGACAGTGGATACAAAATCCAGATAGATTTGTAGATGAATACTTGGATAGAATAAATGAGTTTACTGAGTTCTCAATTAGACACAACCGGTGTTCAACTAGAACCTGGTGTTTGTGCAGGAGGTGTAACAGCTCAATAACGGAGACATTCTAAAATGTTTGATTTGATTTAGTAGGACATGACATGACGGAGACCTATTGGAATCATCATGAGGAACGACTAGACCATGCTTCGTCCTTATACGCGACAAGAGTGGACAATGTTGAACTTAATGTGATCCTAACGAACAAGTTATGGATATTCTAAATGACGCTTATCCATTTGCTTCAACGAACACCAGTCAGGAAGGGGGAGATGATGTACCTCCAGCCACGTATAATGAAGCATCTCCTCCTTCCTTGGATAGTGAAGCATTCAAACAATATGAAAAACTATTAAAAAGTGCCAAACAAGAATTATACCCTGGTTGTGAGGATTTTTCGTTGTTCATAGCCATTGTGGAGTTAATGCATGAAAAAAATAAAGTATTGTACGTCAAGAGGATGCTTCCAAAGGACAATAATTTACCGAAAGATCATAAAAGTACACAGAAGGTGTTGAATGGTCTCGGATTGGGTTATGAAAAAATTCACGTTTGCAAAAATAATTGTATATTGTTCTATAAGGAGAATAAAGCGTTGGATAAATGCTCTGTATGCAATAATTTTTAACATCTCAAAATAGATTGACGAAAATTTCACAAAAAGTTATGTGTTATTTGCCATTAAAGCCTAGGTTACAACGATCTAGGTTGCAGTGATTGTATATGCCGATGCATACTACAAACGATATGTGAATGACATAAGGAATGATGGGTTGATGACGATTTGTTGAGACATCCTGCAAATGGAGAGGCATGAAAAGAGTTCAATCGGATGTACCCTGATTTTGCAACTTAGCCTTGGAATTAGACCTGGCATTCGTGTCGTGTTTTCCGTGTTCGTGTCGTTTTCGTGTCATACCCGATATCTTAACGGGTCGTGTCGTGTAACACCCGTTAAAATAAACGGGTAAAATGACCCAACCCAAAATCGACTCGATAATATTAACAGGTAATATGACCCGACCCGTTACCCGTTAAGAAAAATATATTTTAAACTAATAAATAATTAAATAAAAAACATAATACTTTTTTTTAGTGAAAAAAAGGTTGCACACCCAATGGGACTCGAACCCACAATTGCTTGATTAGAACCAAAACACAAATCAATCTTCTAGCCGTGCAAGAATGGTATTGCAGGCCACCCACGAAGACTACTCTTGCTATGTATGTGCCATGCCTATAGACACTAACAATAAAGGAGATCAGACGAGACTATATGCAAGGGATCCCAGTGCCCACCTTACTGCTTTCAGTTATTAAAAATGAGGGCTCCTGGAGATGGTGCTCTGTGTAGCTGCTCATTTGGCACTCTCCAAAGCAGCCACTGCTTTCAGACTTTTAGTTACATTTTTTTCATTTCCATGAATAAAAAACAGCTTGAAAAAACTGTCATGCAATTTCCCTTTTTGATCTTCTTTCTTTTAGAACAAAAGTGAAGAATAGGTGAAACATAAAAGAACATCCATGAATATTCTTGTAATGAAGCTCCTTGGCATTACGTGCCCAACTCATCATCCAACCAATTCACAAGCAATTCAAATAATGTAGCACCGAAATCTAACAAACTCTTATTAGGTATACCAGCACATGCATATATACAAGATCAAATTTAGCTGCAGAGAACACTAGCAAAAAATACTCATCAAGCAATTTTTGAAATTTACGGCTTTAAAAGCTATCAAATACTGCTTTGAATGTACTTAACATTCTGACACACACACACACACACACACACACACACACACACACACACACACCAGATTTCATTCAAATATTGAATTTAGTTTCACATCAAATTATCCGAGTTTTAGGGTTTAAATGTTTAATGCACAGTTGAAAACAAAACAATCAAAATTGTACCAAGTGTAATCGGACATGAACACATATAAAAAATGGGTGTTCAACGCGAGGGAAAAATTGGGTGTCCAAACCCAATTCATAGAAAAACAACAATAGATGATGACAACAAATTTCTTACCTACGCCGTTGCATAAATCGCCGGAAAATGACGGAGTTTGGGGATTCGACTCACTCAAATGGATGCATTTCTGGACAATGTAACACTAAAGAGATCAACAATAGGAAAAAAGGAATCCAACGCCAAGAAACACTGTGTCGATCGTGGCCAGAAATGGGAAATATGAGTGTAGAAAGAGTGAAGAGAGAGAAAGGTTAAAGAGGGATAAATACTTACGTAGAGAAATAAAGAGGAAGAGGCCGTACAAATGGAGGATGAGAAGATCGTGGCTGTCGGATCAGAGCTTTTTGGAAGACCAGACGATGGGAGAAAGAGGCTAGGAAGAACAGTCAGCGTCGCGACGGGTCGAGAGAGAAGGTTACGGGAGTGGGGAGAGAGAAAGGGATTAGAATTCAATTTAGGGCTGGGCAGTGAGCTAGCTTGTTTTGATCAGATCAGTCAGGACTCAGATGGAAAAAATTGGAAAATATAAGGGGTTTTTTTGTCCAAAAAAATTCTAATAATATAAGTGAAATAGAATCCAATGGTACAGATTTAATCTCATTTATCTTACGGCTGTTATTTAAGTAAAGTCTTTAATAATTTTTTAATTAATGTAGAAGTATAAAAAATATAGAAAAAAAATATATAAACGCTCGTAATAACAAGCTTTACAACTTTCTTGAAGAGCTTAACTTTGAAATTCACCACTATAATCATATAAATAATAGATCAAAATTTAACCGTTGATTATTGTTTACATTTATGCTTCATTTTTCTCATCAAATTTTGTTTTCTCAGATTTTGTTTTTTGAAAACATGATCTATTACAGGATGCAAGAAGATGAACGGTTTGGATTGTTGATATTATGTTCAGAGTTTTATGATTAGTGAAAATATTACTTGATGTTTATAAAGTTTCTACAAACTATATGACATCGACTCATATTTCAATTAACCATAAATATCGAAACGTGATATCAAAGATCTGAACCGTTCATCTTCTTACATCCGCCAGATGATCATGTTTTCGAAAAAGAAAATTTTAAAAATGAAATTAAGTAATAATAAAGGATAAATGACAATCGACGGTTAAATATAAATTTAAGGTTTATGGATTATAGTGTTGGATTTCGAAGCTGACCCCTTCATGAAAGTTGTAAAGCTTGTCATGATGAGTGATTGGATATTTTTTTTACACTTCTACAATAATTATTATTAATTTTGCCCTCAAATAAAAAACATTATTCATGAGGGTTTGGAGGATTTTAAAAATCTAAACGATAATGTAAGTGTAATCATTATCTACTCGTAGAGGAATAATGATGAATCACAAGTGTTTAAATATTCTTTCACATTTTTCATACTTGTATGTATGTCTTCTTAGTTCTTGCCTATACAAATACTATACTAGTTTATTTTAATTTTGGACAAGAACATGTTAAGTAAAATTTATTATCCTAGTAATGATAATAAAGAACTCTCATAATAAAAATAAATAATGACGAAAACTTTTTTTTAAACTTATATAGAATAATAATACAAAAATATATATTTAATATAGAATATATTGTATATATTAATATGGCTATTGTATTTTATAATAAATCTTTTAGTAATTAAACTTTAAAATTATCAAAATAATTTTTTTCTTAACAGGTCAAAATGGGTCACCCACGTGTATACCCATTAAGAACCCGTTATTAACGGGTTCTTATCGGGTCACCCGATAATGACCCGATAAGTTATCGTGTTGACCCGAAACCCATTATTTTCGTGTCGTGTCAGAAACTGTTGGGTCTACCTGGAATGTCAGATTGGGACTTGCCACTGATTAGGGTTCTAAACCAACACCATAACACTTGGTCGATCTTTGCATTTAATTTGCCACCGTGGAAGTGCATGAAGAAAGAATATATGATGATAACTCTATTGATTACTGAGGATCCAGGAAGGTCCATTGATGTTTATTTGTGGCTGTTAGTTGATGAGCTAAAGGATTTATTAGAAAACTGTGTTCGCACATAAGATAAGTCTCCTGGCGAGATGGTCACTTTGCGAGTATCAGTGATGTGGGACTATAAACGATCTTCTTGCTTATGCAATGATTTCTAGCTAGAGCACTAATGTTTGTATGACATGTCCAGTATGCAAGGAGAACGTACCATCTTCTTGTCAGGTTGGAAAAGTTTGTTACCTTGGTCATAATAGATGGTTTGCGTGGTCTTAATGGGTAAGCAAAATTTGAATCTCTTTCTAGCCTGCATACAGATCATTCACAAGAAGAATTTGTATTTACATATGGTAATAAATTGATCCTACAACGCTCAACGAAGCAAACATTTGTTGCTACATTCTCATATCTCTCAAAAATACATATCTCCAAAGTTTTTTAGTACACATGAACGTCAAAAGGCTAAAATTATTGAAATCAGACAAATCCGTTCCAACGATAACCTGGTAGACCTCATCATCAAATCTCAACTAAAGTGTACATTCCAAAAATTGGTGCATAGCATCAGATTACATCGACTTAGTAATTGGTTAGATTGAAGAATATGGAATAAGGGGGAGATACTCATTAGGGGGAAGCATCTAAGGCACATGTGTGTTATACTCTTTTTTCTTCTACGATTTTCTCCACTAAGTTTTTTTGTAGAAAGGTTATAATGAGCCAACCGATATTGATATATGGGCATCCAAAGGGAGTATTATAAATGGTGTGAATGCCCATTGTAAATGTGAGCAACCAACAATGACCATACGTTTACAAAATTGTCAAAGAAAGTGACTTGATAAGTTTGTTAGGTTGAAAGGCATGAGCAACCCAGTATGACAAAGAAAGAATGAAAACCTCTATATAAAGACGTATATTTGTATCATTGGAGAGAACAACACAAATAGAGAAATTCATGTAAGCTATGCCAAGGTTAGAGAGGTAGAGAGAAAAAATATAGTGAGAGTTATCTTTGGACTCTTATTACTTTACATAATGAAAGAAAGTACTACTGTTGCCTCGAGGACGTAGGCATACTTGCTGAACCTCGTAAATATTGTTCTTGTTTACTTTATATTGCACCACACACATATCCTCTATTTCACAACAATTGACAAATAATATCATTTTAATAGTAAAATATTTTATATCCAGACTTAAAAAAAAAAAAAGAATGACTGCATAAATCGAGAAGCCTCAGTTACTATAAGTTTTTAAAATGTTAGTATCAACGGAATATCAATATGCAAATTTGTGGAACTATCAATGGATGTATCGAATGTCAATATAGATATCAATTGTTGTTTATTGAAATAATGGAAATTTAAAATAAAACTTTTGGAATTGTCAAACATTGATTTGGACGAAATCTAAGAGTTTCTTCGATATTTTAACAAGTGTCAGAAATATCAGTGATATATGTCGATTTTAACCTAAATTTAAGAGTTTCTCCATTATGAGGTGAAGTTTAAGCTTCACCTCCATTTCTATAAAAAAAATTCCTGATTTTTTTGGATATTTCTTTAGAAATATCAATCGTTGAATACTACTAAGGCCATCTCCAACCAAATGAGGGTTAGATGACTCGTTTTAGTCCTCTAACCCTCCAAGAAATTAATATTTTAATGAATAGTGGAGGGCCATATTTCTTATCATCTCCAACTGAGGGCGAAAGGGTCATATAGCCAAACATAATTTATTATTTAAATTTTAAAATTACAACAACTTAAATTTAAAAACTACAGCTTAAATTTAATGGCTTGGGAAGTTATAGGGAAAAAAAATTGTTAAAAAAAATTGTAAAAAAAAAGAATTCAAATAGCTAGCTACGGTTGCATTTGGCATCCGGCCCCAGGCCGGCTCTTTTGGGCCAACCGATTGTCCATTTGGCCTTTTTTTATTCAGTGGGGCCCACAAGTCCTGTGGCCTGACTTTCGGTTAAAGACGATTTTCAAGTTACTTTCGGCCCTTTGACCGTTTGGACCCTTCAATTGGAGATGGCCTAAGCTCCTTTCAGGAGAGCCTGTTGGACCGTTTGGTTTCGTAGCCGAGCAAAGTTTCGACCGAGTCTCAGCCAAAAGAAAGAAAATTGAATTCGGTCTGTTCCTTTTCCTGCCATCAATTACCAATTATTTTTATCCACCTTCCCAGGTATAATTTTACTTTTACACGCAAATTTTGAGCTTCATTGTCAATTGGGGGCATTGAATTTGTGGAGTTGGATTCTGGGTTTGATGAATTAAACATATATAATATTTGTTTGATTTCATATTAAATAAGAAATGATTGAGATATATATTTTTTTGTTTTTGATTTCCAAGTATGATTTTATATAAAATTTACTTGTTAGGCGTTGATTATGTGATTATATTGCACTAACTGTTGAAATGTCTGCATTTTTTGGTTTCGATATCAGTTGATTGATCAGTAATGGATAACACAGCGCTGCAAGAGTGCTCTGCACCTCAACATGTTCTTCGGTTGGAAAACTTAAAACAAGTTTGTAGAACAGCAGATGGTCGTGCAGGTCTTGCGTCTAATGATACTCTTCCCCCTGCCATCCAGTTCATACAATCTCTCCCTTGCCCTTCTGCTCGCCATCTTCTCACATTATGTTTAAAGCTCGGAAGAAATCTTTGTGCGGGAGAGATTGCAAATCAGAACTCATTTGTTCAACATAATGGAGTTGCAATCATATCGAATGTTTTGAACTCCGCGAGCCTTTCTTTGGACCTGGATATTAACAGTACAAAAGCTTACGAATCAAGAATGAAGAATTGAGAAAAAACAGAGAAGGAAAAGGCATAAGAGAAAGCAAATGAAAACTTTCTGTATTCTTTATTATTCAATCCTTACTAAATTTTTCACACACTCCTTTTATACAAGTAACAATCCTTGCTACACTACTAGCTGACTAGGACACAACTGCCCAATCTCATCCCAACAGATTCTAACTATCTAACAGATTTTATTATGACCTGTCACTTAGTCAATATTAGTCAACATCCCCCCTCAATCTCAACTAGGGTAACCTAACTTGAGATTGAAGCAATGCCGAGTAAAGGTAGGACCGTGAAGACCTTTGGTTAGAACATCAGCAGTTTGATCATCAGTAGGCAAATACTGAACTACCAGATCACCTTGACGAACTCGTTCTCTAACAAAGTGATAATCGGTATCAAGATGTTTAATACGAGAATGATACACAGGATTAGCACTCAGAGCAAGGGCAGACATATTATCACAATGAATAGTGGGTGGCTCAGGTAAAGTAACATTGAGATCCTTCAGTAACAACCTGATCCAAGCCACATCAGCAGCCGTATGTGCAAGAGCTTTATATTCTGCCTCTGTGGAACTGCGAGACACCGAAGATTGTTTCTTAGACTGCCAGGAGATAGGGTTATTACCCAAATACACCACATAGCCAGTGACAGAGCGTCGGGTGTTTAAATCCGCAGCCCAATCTGAGTCAGAGTATGCAGTCAATCGAATATCTGTATCAGAAGTATAAAGAATGCCACAATCCGACGTCCCTTGAAGATACTTCAATATGCGCTTCACAGAATGAAAATGTACATCAGTTGGAGCTGTCATGAATTGGCACACCGAATTGATAGCAAAAGCGATATCTGGTCTGGTAAAGGTTAAGTATTGCAAAGATCCAACTAAGCTCCTATATAATGTAGCATCCTGTAAAGGTATTCCCTCAGTAACCAACAATGGACTATGAGGTTTGCATGGTGTAGTGGCCGGTTTACAAGACTCCATACCAGCCTTAGATAGGAGATCTTTAACATACTTGGATTGATTCACAAATATGTCACTATTAGCCTTGTATTGAATCTGTAAACCCAGAAAATATGTGAGTTTGCCCATGTCCTTTAAGTCAAACACTCCTGCCAAATCATGAATCACAGCTTGGACCTTGAGAACACTTGAGCCAGTGAGAATGATATCATCGACATATAACAAAAGAACAATGATATCACTCCCATCAGATTTCACAAACAGACTTATATCAGAAGAGGATGCACTGAACCCCAAAGTTGGCAAATAACTGGTAAACTTTGAGTTCCAAGCCCGTGGGGCCTGTTTAAGGCCATACAAAGACTTAACCAATTTACAAACATAATCTGGATGAGAAGGATCAACAAAACCCTGAGGTTGTTTCATAAAAACCTCCTCTTGTAACTCCCCATGTAAGAAAGCATTTTTGATGTCTAACTGCCTCAACTCCCACTTGTGAATTGCTGCCAAGGATAAAATAAGTCGCACAGTAGTATGTCTCACTACTGGACTAAAGGTCTCAGAGTAATCAAGACCTTGTTCTTGAGAGAAACCTTGAGCAACAAGTCTAGCCTTGTACCTAGAGACACTACCATCAGGATTCTTCTTGATTTTGTAGACCCATTTGCTGCCAATAATAGACCTATCAGAAGGAGAAGGCACCAATTGCCAAGTTCCCTGAGATTTAAGAGCATCATACTCTTCTTGCATGGCATTTTGCCACTGAGGAATGGTAGAAGCTTTACGAAAACTAGTTGGCTCCTTAGAATCAGCAATAGCAGTCACAAACGAAAAACCTCCAGAAAATGAACAAGCAGCATCAAGTAGTAAAGAATGTAATTCAGGACAAGAAGCAATATAGGCATTGTAAGACTTCCGAGGTATAGCACCAGACTGCAAACGTGTAACCATTGGATGACCAGAAGGTTCAGAAGCCAAGATATCAGAAGCACCTGAAGAGCCAGAAGGATCAATAGAAAGATGAACCTCCAATTGTGAAGGACTATGAACAGGTAACAATGGTAGTTCATGTTGAGACAATGATGGTGGAGAGGAGAAAGACCCTGGAGGAGTAGTGAGAAGAGCAGGATAAGAAGTAGACTGTATCCTCATATTTTGGGGAACTATGCCCAATAAAGTCTGTAAGAGACTGTGAACTATCAGATGGAACTGGAACAGGTAGAGAATCTTGAGTTCGAAACTCAGGTAAATGAACAACCACTGGATAGTCTTTAGAAGCTATAGGACCAAGCTTATGCACAACAGGAAATGATGAGGACGATTTAAAAGGAAAAACAACCTCATCGTGAATTACATGCCTTGACAAAACGAGCTTCCTAGTGGACACATCATAACATACTACTCCTTTATAACCAGCAACAAAACCCAAAAAGACACATTGTGTAGTCCTTGGTTGTAACTTATGTTGATTATATGGTCGCAAAAATGGATAGACAGCCGTACCAAAAATCCGCAGAGTATGAAGCTGAGGGTCTTGAGAAAACATGATCTGATAAGGAGATTTCATATCTAATGTCTTGCAAGGCATTCTGTTAATAAGAAAGGCAGCATGTAAACAAGCATAATTCCAAAACAGTAATGGACATGAGCTTCAGATAACAAAGTAAGAGCTGTCTCAATGAGATGTCTATGCTTCCTCTCAGCAATACCATTCTGTTGAGGGGTGTATGGACAAGAAATAGTATGAACAATCCCTTTATGTCCCAAGAACTGTGTAAATCTATGACTCGTGTATTCACCTCCTCCATCAGTTTGCAAACATTTAATAGTAGAATTGAACTGATTGGCAACAAAAGAATAGAACTTGAGAAACACTTGAAAAACATCAGATTTATTGACAATAGGAAATATCCAAAGAAATCTTGAATACTCATCAATGAAGCTTACATAGTATCTATACCCTTCTAATGACTTAGTAGGAGATGGACCCCATACATCTGAATGAACTTTTTCAAACAAAAAACTAGCTCTAGTGTCTCTTGCTGAAAATGGTTGGCGACACATTTTGCCAGACAAGCATGAAGTACATACAGATGGATGAGAATCCATAGCAACAGATTTATTGAAATTCTTGAGCATCAGGAACAAAACTTCCTCGGGTGGATGACCAAGTCTCTTATGCCAAGTGGAAGATTTAATAGCTTTACCAAGGAACGCAGCACCATGACATGACTGAGCAGAAAACCTTTTGGAAAAGACAGTCACAGGAATTTCATATGAGTCTCCTCTACTCTTGCCTTGGTATAACATCACACCGGTTACCTTGTCCTGTATGAAAAACACACGGTCATCACAAGCAAACTAGCAACCATTGTCTTTACATAACTGTTTAACAGATAAAAGATTAACTGTAATAGTTGGAACATGCAAGACATTCTTCAAAAACAAGGAATGATTAAGAGTAGAAATGATGGAAGAACCAATATGTGTAACCGGCAGACCTTCACCATGGCCAATAATGATTTTGTTATCCCCATTGTATGGAACAGGCTGATTCAGATTCTCAAGATTGGAAGTCATATGGTGGGAAGCCCCTGTGTCTAGAACCCAAGTGTCAGCTGCAGAAACACCTTGTATATTCTGTCCAAACCCAGCTGCAGAGATTCCTTGTACTGACTGATCTTGTGCCATATAAGCTGTAAGAGAAAGAGGTGGTGGAGGGCCTTGATACGAGAAATTATTCATGTGCCTACATTCCAATGCACTGTGACCTTTCTTACCACAAATCTGACACATAAGAATCTGATAAGACTGCGAGGATGAGCCAGAGTCAACCCTGTTCAAGCAATTTGGAGCAGTATGTCCTCTCTTAGAACAAATTTGACATTCAACGAGTACCGGAGCTTTAAAACTGGTATTGCCATTCCACATAGGTCTAGGCCCATTATTAAAAGAAGAATTCCCAAATGAATGACCCCCTCGTTGTCTGTTATTGTAATAAGGCCTAGAATTATTCCAAGTACCATTTCCATTTCTGTACGAAGCATTGCCAAAAGTCCGATTCTGAGGTCTAGAACCATTGCCCCCATAACCAGAACCACCTTGATACCCCTGAGAACCTCCACTTCGCTGACCACTGTTAGAACTATCACCATGTGAGTAATTATCACCTCGATAGCCCCCCTTAGATCTGCCAGATGAATTCTCAGATTGATTCCCTTGAACATACATTGCAGCCATACCTGCAGTTAGAGATGTAACTCTAGACTCAACAGTTGCTTCAGCACTAAGTAATTGTGCTCGAAAATCTTTCAAGTTAATAGGTGTATCTCTGGCTAAAATAACAGTTCTGACCATATCAAACTCAGAAGGCAAACCAGATAGAGCCACAATCACAACATCATTATCTGTAACTCGTTCTCCAGTAGAAACTAATTGATCTCGAATGGTTTTCAAACGCAACAAATACATGTCTACAGAATCACTCCCTTTCTGAATGGTATAAAACTCAGTCTTGAGTTGATTAACCCTAGCCATTGATACATGAGCATACCTCTCTTGTAAACAATTCCAAGCATCACACGAGGTTTTACAGCCAATAACATACTCCATGGCATCATCAGATAAAGTGGTAATCAACAAACTTAACAACGCCATATCTTGTTTAACCCACGATTTATAAGCCTCTGTAACTTCCTTTGTAACACCCACATCAGGATCAATCACATACTTAGGTGGACATTGAGACTCACCACTAAAGAAATCAAAGAAATCATACCCACGCAACACAGATTGAAACTGATAACTCCATTTTACAAAATTATCATCTTGAAGTTTTACAATCAACATTCCAAGCAAACCTTCAATTCTCACACCCTTATCAGACATCTTGATCACACTTCTAATATTTCACAATTATCAATCTTCGACTAAGCCAATATCGGCAATCAGAATACCAAACAGAATCTCAAGAATCTTGCAAACAACAGAACCGTAATACACAAATCTTTATCAATGGCTTCAGCCGTGTTAACAAACATCCAACAAATACCTCAACAAACAATCAAGAACCCATCAATCATCAAACTGCGACGAATGCAATCACCCTCATAACCAATCATGAAAACAATCCCAAAATCTGTCTTCAACGACATTTCGACAAACACCATATATGGACAAAGAAAGAACCAATAGAAAACCAACCTGAGAACCTCCAAGATCCCTCTTGCGTCCAAAAAAATCCCACAATCGCACCAGCGAACCACAAGTACACAGCGGAAAGAATCACCAAAGATCGACGCTCGGCGATGATACCATATTAACAGTACAAAAGCTTACGAATCAAGAATGAAGAATTGAGAAAAAACAGAGAAGGAAAAGGCATAAGAGAAAGCAAATGAAAATTTTCTGTATTCTTTATTATTCAATCCTTACTAAATTTTTCACACACACTCCTTTTATACAAGTAACAATCCTTGCTACACTACTAGCTGACTAGGACACAACTGCCCAATCTCATCCCAACAGATTCTAACTATCTAACAGATTTTATTATGACCTGTCACTTAGTCAACACTGGATACTGGGATCATTCGTATGGGGTTGCAAGTTCTTGCTAGTGTTTCATTGGCTGGAGAACAACATCAGCGTGCAATTTGGCAGCAACTTTTTCCAAAAGAGTTTGTTGCTCTTGCAAGAGTTCAGAGCCGGGAAACTTGTGATCCTTTGCGAATGGTTATCTATGCTTGTTGTGACGGAAGCCCTGAACTGTTTGCCCAACTTTGCGGTGATCGTGGAATAACTATCGTGAAAGAGATTGTAAAGACTACTGCTGCAGGTAACTTTGTACATTCAGTTAGTTTATGTTACCTTTATTCGTTGATACCATCCAGTTAGCCTCGATTGAGTTTATCTGCTGAAAGCTAAAATTAATGAAATGAACCCTCATCTGTGCCTCCTTTTTTTTGTTTCTTTCTAAATTTTGGTGTCTTACAGTTGGTTTTGGGGAAGATTGGTACAAGTTGCTTCTTTCAAGAACCTGCTTAGAAGGACCTTACTTCCAGTCACTTTTCTCTAATTTAGGTTTTGTTGGTGCTACTGAGAATGGTGAAGACACTGAATTTAGAGTTGACGTTTTCTCAGCCGAGCAAGCATTTTTCTTGAGATGCATATCTGATATCTTGAACGAGCGACTTCAAGAGGTTACTGTGCCCAGTGATTTAGCTTTCTGTGTTTTTGGGATATTTAAGATATCTATTGGGATTCTTAAATGTGCCAAAAGAGGCAAGTCTGGACTTCCAATGGGTTCTAGTATGATAGATGTTCTAGGATACTCACTCACAATCCTGAGAGATAATGCGCTCAGAAGTCTGTAAGCGGCTCTAACGAGGACCTGGGGGATGCTGTTGATGTTTTGCTATCCCATGGCCTCATAGAATTACTTTTACGTTTGCTTCGTGATCTTGAGCCGACATCAGTAACGAGGAAAGCTATCAAGCATGGTGAGGAACGAGATGGACCAAAGTCTTCTTCCTTAAAACCCTGCCCGTATAAAGGATTTCGGAGAGATATAGTGGCCGTCATTGGCAATTGCACGTATAAAAGGAAGCTTGTACAAGATGAGATTAGACAAAAGGACGGGATTCTTCTGCTCTTGCGACAGTGCGGCCTTGATGATGACAATCCGTACTTAAGGGAGTGGGGCATTTGTTGTGTCAGGAACTTATTCGAAGGCAACGAAGAAAACGAAAGGGTAGTGGCTGAATTGGAGCTTCAAGGGGCTGTTGATACACCTGCAATTGCTCAACTTGGTCTTCGAGTAGAAGTAAATCTCAATACTAGACGGCCAAGGCTTGTTCATATCTCATGAAGAAGTTCTTTAAACTGACGCTGAGTAGTGATCATGAAGCTGATTATATTTGATTAGAAGAATCCAGAATGCGTGATTTTCTCGTTATAAGTTTTTTCTCTCAGGTCCGGTGTTTCGCTGGATTGTTTGTATTTGGTCTGGTTAGCAAGCAAAATTACAGGGTTGTGGAAACAGCATGGAAGGATGGATTGTATTGTATCGTATTGTATTGAATTGAGCAAAGCCAAAAATAAAGAAAATTCAAAAGATAACACACCCTGAAGTGAAATATAATAACCTGCAAAGCATGCGGGTGGATAAAATTTATGGAAAAAAAAAAAGCAAAATACCAAAACACCAAAATTGTACTCGTGAGAAAAGAACACCAAAACATTGTACTCTATGTAGTTGAATTCGATTTGCAAATCAAATGGTCAGGTTTTCTTGGATTCCAAGGAACGAACCGGTTATATTTCCTCCCACGTCTGGGAAATTCTCACTTCCAGGAAGGGATGTCACTTTGCCTTTCCGATCAACTTCAACTGGATACTTCAATAGATGACCCCTCATCTCCGTTACATCATCGGAAGCAAATTGTTTCCAGTTCATCTCACCCATTGATCTTACTCTCCTTACGCATTCAAGACTCTGCGGTTGTGTGAAGCAGTCTTCAATGGTTCCGGTGTGCTCTGCCCATAGCGACATTCTGTATCCATATATCTGTGAAGCAATACATACAAGACAGGAAGTTGGGTTACACATATCAGCTTAATTTGACATCTCACAAAAATATATTCTTTCATGACAACTTATAGTTGCATCACTTTACCCGTCCATGAGGACTTGAATTTTTTCTTGCCCAGGTATGATGAGGTTGATAGGACCCCATTGCAATTTCGGTGTCTCTTGTCCCTTCCATAGAGCGCTGATTGATGTTTGCCGAACCCACTATTACATACTCGTCATCAACTATCATGCCCTTCGAATGAACATAAATCATAAATCGCCTGCTCTTTTGACTAAGCGCCTGGAAACATGATGTACACCAGTTATATGGGTATATTTGTCATGTAAACAAATTCGAGCAAAATAGGAATTAACCAACTATAAAACTATAGGAATCAACTCTCTCTCTCTCTCTCTCTCTCTCTCTCTCTCTCTCTCTCTCTCTATATATATATATATGTATATATATATATAAACAAATTCGAGGAAAAATAGAAATTAACAACAATAGAACAAAAGGAATCAACTCTCCCTCTCTCTCTCTCTCTCTCTCCGCCTACAGGAGTAAATGGTGCTATTTTTCTCAGAGAGAAGATACCTGAGGAGTGTTGGCTGCAGTAGGACTTCCAGAGAATGATGTATCGTTTCCATCTATGGCCTCACGATTGCCAAGACAGAAGAAGTTTAAATAGTCTTGGGGGGAGAATGCACCCTCCAGCCCAACTTCCACTAAAGCCTTGTAAATTGTCTCGTACATCATTTGCATTGTCTTGTGCTGCAGCAATCAATAAAAGAACCCAGATAAACAACATTCTGAACTCAGCCAGTACAGATTATATAGCTTTCATTTATAGAGGATGAGCCATCCTGCATTAAAATAGACGAATCTCTGCAGTTTGTATCGTAGCATCCACTCACATGATTGATTTTCGTAATTTATTATGTAACAAGTAAAAACTCTTCCTTCTTTCCCTTCCCTTTAGTCGACATTTTCAAATGACGATATACGCAAAAGCAAAAGTCCTAGCTTCAGTTGACATCATTCCCTAGGTCTTACGTAACTACCTTAAATCTTCACAATGTGGAACTGAGGTATCACAATTTCCCTACTTAACGCCCGATGACAACCCTT
Organism: Crataegus laevigata; assembly: GCA_963580275.1. Taxonomy (NCBI): domain Eukaryota; kingdom Viridiplantae; phylum Streptophyta; class Magnoliopsida; order Rosales; family Rosaceae; genus Crataegus; species Crataegus laevigata. Next base: position 19,666,891 of record OY756947.1, on the reverse strand, counting down.
TTAAGTTTTATACATGGAACAGAACCGTTGACCTACCTCAGTCTTCCACATAAAATCTACCTGTATACTATGTCAAATTTTAATGCTTCATTAAATAAATCAGATAATAAGAAGCGTTAAAAATTTGCAATTCTTGACTGAACAAAGGTTTCAACTATCAAGAAAATAATTGAAGCCTACCTGCCAAAACAGAATTCTTTGTGTTGCTGCACCCGTTGGAACACCCTCTGGCCACATTGGAATGATGATATATGCAGCAAATCTCTCATTTGCTCTGATTTTACTAGCAATCTTAAGGGCAATTTCCATTGGGATCAAATTGTTAGCACCTATGTAGAGATTCAGAGTTAGTAGGATCATATACATTTGACCATAATTCTATATTAAACTATAAATTAAACCCTGACAATAGAAGGGTATTTTAGTACTTTGGTGGTCAATGGACTCAATACTCTCTAAACATAACAATGTTTCTCACCTAAGTCCTTATGTGCACTCCAATTGTATGAGGATCCAATGAAATACTGATTCTCTATATAAATGAAATGCTGGGCAGCTCGGATTGCCTTCACATATGCTGTGTGTATGCTCATGTCAATCAGCACATTCTTTCCGCACACCAGGTTCTGTTACAACAGAGCATCTATCACCAGTCCGAAAAGATCGCAGCAAAGAGAATTTTCAGTAAATATCAATTTACCTTGCTTGTTGCTTCTTTTGGATCCTTTGGGAAACCTTTAACAGAATTTGAGTCAATTGAACGGAAAATCTGCATTGGTGAAACACCAGGAAAAATATTTTCATTTGTAAGAATGGATATATGCAGACTATCAATAGTTTACTTTTTCTTGTTAGCTGGGAAATTTGAATCTAAAATCTACTCAGTCCTACCCCTTTACCAGTTTAGCCAAGTTTCATGGGCAACCTCAATAGTCAGTTACGACCTCCTTACCTGAACATGCCAAGTTTCAGGATCGTTGTCACTAGTGGAAGCAGCATGGGACGCTCCAATTATGTCTGGAATCCTTTCCAACCTGAGCAAAGAATCACCATATGCACTTTTTTTCAGTTTTTTCATCCCATGTGGTTTTGAAGCCTTTAACCAGCGCTCTTCAAAGTTGGTCAGTACATCATATGCCACTGGACCATCAAGTCTAGAGTGCATGTCATGCCATGGTTCTCTTGGACAACCAGCAGTGCTGCCCTTCAATGAGATAAAACCATATAGATAATTAGAAGAGAAAAATTTGTAATACATGGATGATTACTGGGTGGTATTACTTGGCCAAAGAAAAAACTTATTTCATTGATTGAGAAGTTATCATGTACCACTCATTAAGAACAACTGTTTTCCAATGAACATAAATTTTATCTACTACTATTTAAGTTTCTATGTAGAATCTGATTTCAAAACATTATATTATCTAGGACTATTAGTGCCCCCCCCCCCCCCCCCCCCCCCTCTAACTATATATCTCGCTCCTTCACTAAGCCAACTATAGAGGACAAAATATTCAAATTTGAGCAACAAATAACCATACCCTTCTGTTTTTTATTTTAAAATTTTAAATTTTTTTTTTTGTTATGGAGTGCCAATGAGATGCATAGTGTGTTACAATTTAACTACAAAGCTCTTCACAATATGCAATTAGAAGAGGTCTCATAATTACCGTGTATGTAGGATTGTGATAGTCATCTTTATGCACTGTTTGTAAGGTCCTAAATATAGGGTGATCCGGCGTATCATACCGACCATCACATAAATCAAGTCCTCCAACAAAGGCCATGATTTTCCTCTTATTATTGCCAGCATCAGCGTCCACTATTACAGTTTTCTGATGGTGTGTATAGATTGTTCCAACTTCCTGGAAATCCAAAATATAAGAAGCATTCCATTGAAAAGAAATTCAGAAAATAATACACCAACAAGAAGGAAAAAACCAGAATTGGATGCATGGTATTAAGTGAAGAAAAATGACGACATAGCAACAAATGCTTGGTTATGCCTAACCCTTTGCTTGACCCAGCTATGTCTTTTTCCAGCAGTGCGAGGGCAAAGTAATACTTGCACTGAAGAATGCTTGAAAAATCGGCGAAGTTCTTCATCATGGGTTTGCATGATTCCATCCTGCAACAAATAAGTTCTCATGTTCCATTGAAAAACACATACAACAATTCCAGTTTGAACTTAAAAATGAAATAACGTGAAAATCATACAACAAAAGGATGATATCATTGACTCTATCAAAATTCAGTTGCACTCATCTAAAGCATTTTATCAAGATAACCAATTTCTGGCATTCATTTCTCTTTTGATTCAACAGTAACTTTCAACACTATGCTTCTTGTGATGCAACACAAACTAAGTGAAAGGTATTGCATCCAAGAAAATCACAAGTTAAACAAAGATAGTAATAACGATAGAAGTTTTAGAGCCATGATCACTTGATAGAACAGCTATTCCAAAATATGAATAGTCGAAGAATACTTACTGTTTTATAACCCAAAATGCTCCTTGAAGTAGGGTCATCCCAAACAAGCAACAGCACTCTCACTCCTTCTTGGGACTTGGACCTCAGAAGATCCCCTATGGTGCAATTTGATGCACCACCAACATCCCGAACTAGTCTAACATTCTGCCAAACTGACCAACCAGCAATGTAAATTAAACGCCGGGCCTGACGTATTGCATCAAAAATATCATGCCAACACTTCCCATGCACATATGGAATCCCACCATCTAACATCAAGTTTGGAAGCATCCCATCTGGGACATGGGCATCTTGATAAAGAGTTACTTTTCCACCTGTCCTAAGAGGAAAATATGTGCCAGGAACCCCAAAATAATCAGGGCCCGCCCCAACTCCGTTATGGTAAACACTCAATTGCTCAATTGGAATGTACTGAATTGAAAGTCTTAGGACAGCTCCGGCTTTACATTGCTTCCCACTCGAATTCAAGATTGGATAAATTCCCTCAACTCTTGCTCCCGTGTATATCTGTTCTACTGGAATTGCCACAACACCGATAAGCTGGGACCCCACAAGATCACTATCTTTAACAACAAAGTGCACTTCAGCAGCGTTATGTGCTACTGGAACATTGAAGTGTTGCGTCCAAACAGGAAATTCAGAATTGCTTATCACATATGTCCTCCCAACTACAGCATTTGAAACTGAGATTGAAACATATGGATCACTAGTAATCTTACGACTCGATTGGCCATCGGTTTTGCTGCTTGCACTCCCCGGTAACTTCAAAAACATATCCCCCAAAGTCTTGTGGAACATGTCCATATTTGGAAGGTTTTTGGCTTCATATACCCAAATGTCTAAATTTCCATGTAGAAGCAGAACCTTCAAGGACCCTTTATTCTGCAATGGAATAATCTGCAAACTACCGCTATGCTGTGACCCATTAAATGAGCTTGAATGCGTATAAGGAGAATGAGCAGTCGATTCAATCTGACCCGAATAAGACGTATCCCAACTACTTGAAAATGAGTTATTAGGATACGCATAGAGATCCCCTTGCTTATCATACCTTGCACTACTGGGAGTTGAATGAGTCAAGTGTGGCACCGAAGGTGATGGGGGCGCTGTGGGCTCGGGTGATTGATTTTCAGACAAATGCACATTACTCATAAGCTGATCCAAGGGCGGATAAGCAGAAGAGTGAGGAGGCATAGGTTCTGAAACATTCTCATGAAATGAACCAGTCCCAATTCCAATGGGACAGCTATCATGCCGCTGATGATTCGAAAACCTACTGGGGCGCAAAGGGACATGATGGGGGCTTTCGGGAGGCGGGTAAGCCCCAGGCTGTTGTTGGTAAGGGTACTGTGAACCATAATTGAAACTGCTGTGCTGCTGAATGCTAGGCAGAGGACCACTATGGGAAATCGGACGAGCCGGGGGGTAGGGATATGGATAGGGAGGTTGGTTGTAATCCAAAGGGCCTGAAACTGAATGGGGGGACGGTGAGGAAGGCGATGGAGGGTACGGGTACGGGTAAGGATACTGAGAATTGTATGGTGGGTATGGATATGGGGCAGGTGGGTATTGATCCGGAGGTGGAGGGTATTGATTAGGATGAGGGTGATGAGGGTATGGATAGGAATTCTGATATGGGTATGGGTATGGTGATGAACCACCATTATTATCCATCTCTAAATCCTCCGGTTCTCAACTTATTGAACAAAATCTTGCAAATAATTTAATGGGTTTTCTGGGTAATTTCTAAAATACATAAATATTCAATTTTTGAGGTTGATCCTACGGATCTATGGCATGAGGGGGACACAAAAAAGGTTGAATCTTTCGCAAAAGAACAGAATCCACCAAAAGATCAAAAGGGTTTTGATTTTTAGTGAGAACGATAATATATACAGCGACAGAAGCTCAATAGGATTATATTTTATATCACAATTCGAAAATCTAAAAAAGTAGGGGGAGAGAGAGAGAGAAAAAACTTACAGAGAAGGTTTATCTTATTGGTTCTTTTGATGAAACAGGACGATTTGAAAAAATGCAATTGGAACCTTCAAAGAAATGCAGAAGGAGCGGATGATTCAGTGCCCTACACTGGTTTCAACCGGCGACTGTCCACGTGGGGGACAGGGATTGGGTAAGGAGTGGGAGCCACACACGCTGCAGCGTCATTCAGGCACTGTTTCGGGCATTTCTTAGTAGACGTCAGCGTTAAGTTTTTTTTTCTTGCAATTAGTTGAAAAATAGAAATGACCGAAGGAAATATTTTTCAGTGTAATCGGTACATGACTATTACATTACTTGTTACTAAATAAATAATGATATATGTATATTAAAAAATTAAAAACTTAAAAATAAAATTTCTTAACAATTCTATTAAAACACCTAATTTACTGTTTCTGTTCTTGTCACATCTAAAATTTCTGCGTGGAAAGGACGTCTCTTGTTGACGTCTGCCTATGAAGAGCTTCCAGAAGTACAGAGCAAATGCTGACAATATACCATAAAAAAAATGCTGGAATATAACGCGTTGCTTGCTTGGACTGCAAAAAATTGGAAAACAAGTTGAGCAAAGAATACGCATTTAATGAGTTGTGTTCTCAAAAAAGGTAAATGGTATGTTTGGGCTAATATTTGTTTTTTTGTCAAGTAAGTATCTCTCATTACATTAAAAAAAAACTACAAATATAGTAAAGCTCAAGCAAAATGAAAGTTGCAACTCAAAATACAACGGAAAACATTAATTGATTTCATGTAACGTTGGAATTGACATTTCAATTGGAAAATATTAAACTTGGTTTATTCCTTAAATTTTTATTTTAGTCAACTTTTACCCCTAAACTTTTATAATGACTAATTTTTTTCACGTACAGTCATGTTTACTCACATTTCATCCACTAAAGCCACATGTCGATCACTAAAATATGTATATTTTTTTATTTCCTATCTTTTCTTTCTTAAAGTTATTTGTGTTGTAGTATGAATTTATTGAGGAAAGACAACGAGAGATCGGCTAGAGAGAAGAGAATGACTGTTGGAAGCATGCCTTAAAAATAAAAATAAATCAAAAAATAAAATCAAAAACTACTCATTTGATATAACAACTTTTGGAATACTTATCATGCTAAACTTTTATTTGTTTGATGGAAGGGCACAACTTATTGTTAATAAGTATATATTGTATCATGTCTTTTGTCAATGAAAAGTTACAAGTAATATATTCAACCTAAGAGAGAAGCATAAGTAAGTTAGATCAACAAGACATTTCTCTTATGTTCATTCCTAAAACGTTCTTACCCATTGGATTGTCATTTGAGCATTGACAGTCTGCTAAGATTAGTATGACTTATGTAACTCAAACGTGAGTATGACTAGTCTCAAATCATTATGTCACGCCTCGGACCCGGGGTTGGTGGAAAAATAACCCCGGATTAGGGGCGTGACAGAATAGTATCAGAGCTCCAGGGATTAGATACCCTTGGGAAATTGTGGAGCTAATTGAGTTGAAGTTGATTTGAAATGAGTTAGTGACATAAAATTCTTAGAGTAGACTTTAGGAGTAAGGTTTGGTAAATTTCGACGACAAAATTTTTTAAGGAGGATAGATTGTGAGACCCCGTGTTTTAAAAATAAATATTTATTTAAAGTTTTAGATGCCAATTTTATTGGTAATTAATTGTGCAACATGAAACTTGGAGGTGGCAAGGGAGGATATGTTTAAGTACTTAGTCACTTATATTTCTTACACGTGTGATTATAGGTTTGATGAATAAGAAGTATAAGTTGCTTAGTCTTCGTCAAAAAGCAGCTGCGTGGAAAGATTTTGGGACACCAATTTATCCTTGCCTTTCAGACCGCCAAAACCATCCAATTAGAACTAAGTTGTTGCTGGCTTCCCTAACCTATAAATAGGAGCTTTGCTCCATTGTTTTTGGAGCATAAAAAGATGACAGTATGTAGAGCATGCATGTTCCACAAATAAAGAGATAGGGAATTAGGGTTTGCTTGACACACCCCGACTCAAGAGTAGGGCGTGCTGGCCGTCACGTGAGCGTGACGAAACCATGTGCACAATGCGGAAGCAAGATTAATAAGAGGAATACGAACAAATTAAAACCAAGCAACTAACAGTCCTAACAGTCCTAACCAAGCAACTAAAAGTACTAAATTCAAATAACACCCAAGGGTGGTCCTACACGAGTGATGGTCTGTCAGGACTTCCTCTGGAATCCTCGTAAGCCACCAATGAACACTATCTAAAACCTAGAGGGGCAAAAAACAGAAAGCGTGAGTGGACAAAAACAAAGCTTTACAAAATCATTTCATTTCTCAAAAGTTTTAACCCCTCGCCGTAAAACCTATATAATTTCCCATAAATAAAGTATATACTCATATATATATATATATATATATATATATATATATATATATATATATATCAAAATCATGATCAGCAATAGTGATCATCAAATGTATGCCAGGAGTATGTCATGCCAAAGTATCTCAACGAAATGCCATAAGTAGCGCAGTGAATAAATATGAATGCCAGGTATCAAATTAGCCCTTGGCTGAATCTATAGCTCATAATCAATCTCAATCACATCAATTATCCTGCACACAAATTAGTACCACCTCAAGTGGTCTGCACCACCTCATATGGTGCAGGAGGTGAACATCATGCGAAAGACTGTGCCCTAACTCTGGGCGGAAGCACTAACATTGAGGTGCAGGTTTATGAGCTCTCAACACATCACATCATTTTCATAACTTTACTTTATGACTTGCCTGGCGCTTACCTGTGCATTCACAACACCAATCATAAATATATGTCACTATTAACGCATAAATAAAATAGGCAGATACATTGCATGGCATTTCAAAACATATAATCATTCAATTTCATTTTCTAGGAAAAATAGCAAGTATATAGGTATATACAGAAAACCAAAAGCCCACTCACTGATATATAGCCGGGTCGTAACCCCCGAATCTAGCCTGGCTACGCTCGTTTTCCAGATAGGCATCGCCTATATGAGAAATAACTATAAAAACGTTATTTTAAAGCACATAAACGAAACTTGGTAATAACTTCTCATACATAGCTCAATTTTGGTATTTGAATATACCAACGTGTTCTACACAACCTCACGAACAACCACAAATTTTTAGAAAAATTTTCCGATGGCTCACGTGCTGGTGAAGGCACAGCAAGACGCACCCCCACTTGCGGCCACATGCCTGGCACACTGATGACGTCAGTTAACGCTGTCAGGAATATTCCGTTAAAATCCAAGCATATACCGTTAAAGTTACCTGACGCCGTTAGGTTCCGTTAAGAATATTCTGTCAACTTGACGGAATATTCCCCTTTCTTCTGCGGCACTCCTTTGGTGCCATCGTCGTCGCTGGAAACTGGAAAAATATTCAAATCGATGTATCTACTTCAATTCTTTCCCAAAATCCATGAAATTAGTCTCAAAATAAAGCTTACAACATAAGGAACAAATCTTTACCAATTTGGAGCCTTGAAATCCACAGGATTTGGCCTGATAACCCGCGATAATCTGGCCAAACTTCAAACTCGTCGATCTCGACTTCTTGATGTCCAAAACACCTTATTTTTCTTCTCCAAGCTTCATGAAGGCGATCTAAAGCTCCCTATAAGCTTGAAATGCTCTAAAACTTCCACATTCACGTGTGCATAAACAGTACTTCAAAACTGGGTTTCGAGTTTCTCGGGTTTCCAAAGGTTTCATGACCAGAAAATGGTATGGTTGCACTTGTGACGATGAGATGAAGATGATGGTGCTAAACACAAGCTCGATCCACGCTCGAGAGAGTTGGTTCTAGATTCGCCCGTACACTTGTATGGAAAATGGTAAGAATCCAAGATAGAGAGAGAGAGAGAGAGCCAACGGGAGAGAGGTGAGTATAGGTGTGCGGTCCTAGTTGGTTCACCAATCAAAACAAACCAACAAATATCTTACTCTAACCTTTTTCCAAACACTTAGGAAAAATGTTAAATAGGCAAAATTTTCAACTTAATCACACAACCATATAAATTGTCCAAGGGTAATTTAGACTTTTCACACCAACGATACAAATACTCCGAGACGGGCTATTACAATCTACCCACCTTAATAAAATTTCATCCCGAAATTTCATACAATAAGTACAACCACTAGTATCCATAAAACAACCTTGGATACATCTCTCTCATCCTGTCCTCTGTTTCCCAAGTAGGCTCTTCCACTGAGTGATTCCTCCACGAGACTTTCACCAAACGCACCGTCTTATTCCTTAGAACCCTATCTTTCCAATCCAAAATTTTCACTGCCTTCTCATCGTAAGTCAAATCTGGATTAATTCCCAATGGTTAAGGAGGTATCACATGTGAAAGATCTGAGACATAGTTTCGAAGCATAGAAACATGAAACACATTGTGCACTTTAGATAGCTCTGACGGCAACTCAAGTCTGTAAGCCACTTCATCGACTTTCTCGGTGATTTGATATGGTCCGATGTACCTAGGACTTAACTTGCCTTTCTTCCCAAATCGTACCACACATTTCCACGTCGATAACTTCAGAAATACCCAATCACCAACTTTATACACTTGGTCAGTAGCATGTCTGTCTGCTAAAATTTTCTGGCGATCCTGGGTCGCTTTTAGGTTAGACTTAATAACCTGAACATTCTGAGTAGTCTCCTCTACTATCTCAGGGCCCACTAAAACTCTTTCGCCAACTTCTGACCAACACAAGGGTGTACGACAAGGTTTCCCATAAAGTGCCTAGAATGGTGCCATACCAATACTCAAGTGGTAGCTGTTATTGTAGGCGAACTCTATCAAATCCAAACATTGATGCCAAGTGTCACCAAACTGCAATGCCGAAGATTTTAGCATATCCTCGTCTGAATCGTTCTCTTAGATTGTCCATCTGTCTGAGGATGATATGCCGTACTATAACGTAATCTCGTACCGAGAGCTTCCTGGAATATAAACCAGAACTTAGAAGTGAATCTAGGATCACGATCCGAGATAATACTAACTAGAACTCCATGGTACTTCACAATCTTCGATATGAACAATTCAGCTAATCGACTTAAAGAATACTTCTCCCTCACAGGAATAAAATGTGCAGACTTAGTAAGCCGATCAACAATCACCCAAATTCCATCATAGCCATTTTGTGTACGAGGAAGCTTATACACAAAATCTATAGTAATATTTTCCCATTTCCACTGTGGAACGGGAAGTGGCTGCATGAATCTGAACGACTTCTTCCTTTCAGCTTTTACTTGCTGACATATGGCACACATGCTCATATACTCAGCAATCTCTCTTTTCATACCTGGCTAATAATAAAATGGTCGAATGGTATGATACATCTTTGTACCTTCGGGATGCATTGCATAAGCTGAAATATGTGCTTCATCCAAGATAGCTTTCTTCAACTCTGCATTGTCCGGTACATACATCCTACCTTCTTGCATGAGCATGTCGTCTGATTCTCTGATTCGAAGATCTTTCTTTTTCCCTTCATTTCTTAACCGAATAAGTTTATGATTTCTTCATCATTAATCTGGGCTTCGAGTATTCTATCAATTAAGATTGGCCTGACTTGGAAACTGGCAAGCAAGGCTTCTTCTCGATCTTCTACCTCGAGATTCTCTACGTTTAACTCCACTCCAGCTGATCTTAGCTCTGCAAGAAGAGGAACACAGCTCACGTAAAAAGCATTAACCTTGCCATGAGATTTTTTGCTAAGAGCGTCAACCACCATATTTGCACGACATGGGTGATACTCAATCGTGCAATCATAATCACTTAGCAACTTTATCCACCTTCGCTGATGAAGGTTCAGATCTTTCTGAGTGAACAGATACTGGAGACTCTTGTGATCTGTGATGATCCTACATTTCTTTCTTTCTTTTTTTTTTCTCTCTATCTCTCTCTCTCTATCTATCTCTCTCTTTATCCTAGCAAATCACCCTACTTTTTTTACTCTACAATTGCAGATCGAAATTATCGAGACGGTTACTGAGCCGACCAAACCACAATAGAAGAAATAAGTTGCAATCAACTTTTTATCAAAGCACAATTGCCTAGGTGGTTGTTGAGGTCACATAGCCCGCCTAGAGCCCATCTAGGCACCGCCTAATACCCTTGCCGATTACTTCAATAATTTTGGTTTAATTGCGGTGGAGAACCGCCACCCAGAGCCTAGGCAGTACTGGTCAAAATAGAGCCTTCTATTTGGTACATCTCCACTGAAGTAGAGCATGTCCTTTGGTACATCCTTTTTGAAGCAGCGCATGCCATTCGGTGGCTTCAACCGAAACTAGGTAAGTCCATTCGATAGACTATTGTTGAAGCTTTGGTACCTCCCAGCCAAATCACTGGGGTACATATCTCTCTCTTACAATTGTACTTTTGAGTGAGCAATGTGGTAGTAATCAGATCTGAGAACTTAGTGAATTTCGATTCTCTACATTGTTACATGAGGAGTAAGTTAGAGACATGGAAGGATGAGAAAAATCTTATCCAATTAAAATTTATTCAAATTCTATAGATTTCAAAATTGTACCTATTAAAGGGCGTAAAGGTTCCAATCCTATCTTGCCTTAGGCAAAAGATCATTTTTTTTTATTTTTTATTTTTATGATTGAAAGATTTGTAGAGCAAGCCAAAGAGCAATGGAATCCTCTTTAGCTAGGTACTTCCGTTTGTAATGCTTGAAGCATAAGTCTTTGAATGAACATCATAGCGGAGGTTTTTTTGTATTCATACCATTGTTGGCTTCAATGGTTTTTCAACTTCTCAATTATCAAGTGGAGCTTCACGTCTTGTACCCACATAAAGTTGTTTATTTTAGAAACTGTCAGTGAAGTCAAACTTGTGACAGTTCAGAAATCCACCGGATGTAGGGAACAAGATTGTGGTGTTGCTTTGGGAAAATAAAAACTTTCATAAGCATCAAATTTAGAACATTTAGGCTCTCAGACATGGGTTGCTTTAATTTGCATGAAGAGTTTTACATGGATGCTTTGTTTTATAAAAAATTCAAGCTTCAAAGGCACTAATTTGAAACTTTAGGTTCGATTTAGATGAACTTCCGGTTAAAAAAAAAAGGGTACCTAAAGAACACATGATACTATACTGAAGTAGTGTAATGGATTTGGGTCGCTTTGGGGACCCAGCGTGAGTAGGTTTGAGACTACTAAAAGATCTTAATGGTCCAAAAAATGGTGGATCATAATTTAAAGTGGATTGTGGGGCAAACTTTTATATTTTATCGAATTTATGGATTGCGAATCACTACATTAATTTAATACTGGGCCCAAATAGGGTCCGCAGTGGAAGCAAACGAAACATTTGTCTAGGCCCATATATGATTTGATGTGGACTGTAGGCGAATCAAAAGGACAGGCCTAAAATTGGGTTCAGGTTGAATGTGGACCAACCTGAACAGAAGCTGGGTTGCAGATCGATGGAGCAACAATCCTAGAGGGCGGCCGGTGGCTTAAAAGAAAACCCGGCAAGGCCTGGGTGCATGTCTAGCCGCAGAGACTAAACAACACCGCTACGAATGAAAATGTTCTCAGGTGAGGAGGTGAGCGGGGATTTCCTCGAAGATGACGACATACATGTCGGTGGAGTTCTGCAATTTGTAGAATTCTAGGAAATACCGCGGTTGCTAGCATGGGTTTTCGACTGCAATCTTGCGGAGTTCGTCTGGAATTTCATAAATTCAGTAATTAAAGTTAGTTCCACCTCGGGAACTATGTCTAAAGACATCATAGGTGTGTGGCGTTTCAGCATCGGCGACGTAGTTATCGGAGGTGCCACGGCCTGCTGCTGCTCGAAGTTTGTCGAGCAAAGAAGCAACAGCCTTGATCTGGGGACGAAGACATGTGATAAATGACATGTCCGGTATGAGTTCAAACATGGCTATGCTCAGTGCAGCGTGGCGCGGCTCGGCGTGGCAGCTCAACGGCTTCAGCCCACGGTTCACACGCAATTACGGTTAAAAATCTTAATTTTGCTTCTACTTTCTTGTTTTTCATTGCACACACACAATTCACCGTAGGAATATCGAATAATTAAACATATAATATTGCATAGCAAAATCAACAAAATAAAGTGTTGTGTATGCATAAACAATATATATAATCGAACAATTTATGCAGTTTAGGCAATATATAAAGCAACAATAAATTAGGGGTTCATGCATTATGATGAATATTTTCATGCTATCAAGCTTATAAAATATCGATTCCGTGTTTTACAAGAACTTGGATTGGACGGAAACGATAAAAGCCCTTGAATGTTAGTTGTAGAAGATTCTTCTCCAAAATTCATTAGTTCCTTTGTGTAGCAACATAAGCGTTTGATAACGTGTTGTAGTATGAATTTACTGAGGGAAGAAAGAGAAGATTCGCCAGAGAAGAGAAGGCCTTTAGGAATTCTTTGTGTTATTCTTCATGCCTTTGCTTTTATTTAGAGAATCCTTGCTCTCTAAGTAATACAACTACAACTAGAAACTATCTAAACGATATTGCAGCATCCTACATATAATCTATTAGGATTTACGCAATCACACTTTAATTAAAACTGCAACGATTCATTATTATTTCTTGAAATGTGATATTTTTAGCGAAGACAAGACAAGACAATGTATTATAATTCGGAGAATAATTTGGTACTCACTAGTGAGTACTCACCTTTTGATTTTGTAAAATGATATTTCAACTATTGTTCTATTGTTTTAAAATATAATGGACATGTTATTTAATTTTTCTTAGACTTAAAAATTCAACGAACTTGTGACATTTTTTAATTGGAGCAAAATTCGAAAATGAGTACAAAAAGTACTCACTAGTAAGTACCTAATTAGTATCCTTATAAATTTGTAATTAAGGAAAAATTGATCAAAGTAAAAAAGAATTCGAACTTAAATGCAAACGTATTCCATTGACTCCTTTGTAAACACCTTTATTCCCAACAAATTTGATAGTAAAAAATTGATGCATTTCAGCGTACAAGCTATATATATGTACGTGGTTTTTTTTTAATCAAGAAGATTAAATTAAATGTCACATCCTAGCTCGGGTTCGACTCCGCCATAGCACGATATTGTGCTTTGGGCCCTTACCACACCCTCACAGTTTTGTTTATGGGAACTCACATGAGAACTTCTCAGTGGGTCACCCATTCTAGGATTGCTCTATCGCGAACTCGGTTAATGAACTCTGAAGCCAATGAGCTCCCAAAAGGCCTCGTGCTATATGGAAGTGGGAATGTACATATAAGGCTTACAGGATCCTCACCCTTGGGTGATGTGGGATCTTACAATCCACTCCCCTTAGGGCCCTGAAGTCCTCGTCGGCACATTTCCGGCCAGGGAGTGGCTTTGATATTAAAGGTAAAATCCACGAGTACAACTGTTCTCTACAAAATCAAACTGAAGAGCATGAAGAGAAAATAAAGGAGTATAATGATCCCAACTATGACAATCAGTAATAATAAGGCCACGGTAAGAGAAGGCTAGCACATATCTCATCAATCAAGGCTAGCACATCTCATCAATCAATGCTAGCATATATCTCATCAGTCAAGGCTAGCACATATCTCATCAATCAATGCTAGCATATATCTCATCAGTCAAGTTTTGCACACGAGTCGAAACCACCTAAAATGGTCTGTACGATAGGCTGGGTGTAAATGAGTACGCTTAAGTGCTACGGTCAGTGAAGGCTGTGCGAAGTATCACAAGTCATCTACAAGTTGGAACAACCTACAGTGGTTTGTATGACAGGCTGACACCTACCTTGAAATCCAAGGTGAGCGTAAGGTGCATGAGGTGAAAGATCACGTGAAGGCTGGCCTTGGCCTCGAGCAGAGCACTGACACCGGGGTGCAGGACAATGAATTCTACTCAAATACATTCATTATCCATTACCATTTGATCGTCCTAATAATATATACTCACCTGAACTTACCTTGACCTCCGCATTGGTGTGCAACACTGTGTAATGTTGTACTAAATCACATATTAAAATGTAAACTAATTATGGCATGGCATTTATAAAACGTAAACCATGATTTCCCATTTCCTCACACAATGATTTATAACCAACATTAACTCACCAAGTCTTGAGATTAAATCTCACATTTTTCATCAGATTCCTTCACATTGCTCAATTTTCCAAACAAAGCTTCTACCTCGATTATTTAATCTCACTTATTGCATGGCTGCATCTAACGTCTCGTTAGACTACCTACGTACCCTAAGCATGGATCAAGCCAATCGTAGTTCATAGTAATTATTGTAGGTAATATGCATAAAGATATATCATGGTATTATCTAAACTCAACCATCTCTTAGTACTTTATAACATATAATTATATATAACATGGTATAAATTCCTTAGTTCAATTTAAAAGCATTAGCAGAATTATCAATCACATATATGTGTGTGTGTGTGTCTATATATATATATATATAATAAGACGGAAAAGATTATATATATAATAAGAAGGAAAAGATCCACTCACTTGGAGTCCACGCTACAACTTCCTAGCACCAACATTGAGGCGTCACGAACGATCGGCGCCTAGAACAATTGTCAAATCACATCTTAGAATTCTTGTCTATAAAATACATAATTTACATAGAACATATGTCTACGTACTTTAATCCGAAATATCCACATGTCAAATTTCTGATCCGTAACTTCCAAGGATCCAAATTATGCTTCCAGATAACATACTAAAGTTTCGGAACGATTAAATGGCCGGATCTCTGCCAATTGTCAAAACCAATTGGCGGTTAACATTTTATTTACGAACTTACAATTCCAATTCGAGAAGATCTGTACAACGAATTTCCGATCCATACAACGGATTTCCGATCCTTAAATTCTCACAGTCCTCAAATATTATGAATAACGACCTATTAAAGTTTGGTGATGATCCAACGGTCGGATCGTTGATTCATATAATGGACCTATTAACGTATTGTAGCGAATTTAGGTTCTAACGATCAATCTACATCAATCCATTCTCAAAACTGAACCCAAGACATTTAATAACACTTAAAAATAACTTTGGCGGCCCTCTGGCCACAAGCCGTCGCATGCGCCGCCGTGGGTGGCAGTCGGCTGCCCTTACTCGCCGGAAAATTCAACTTTTTCCAAAAATTCTCAAAATTTGCATAATTGAAGATCTTAATGATTAGAACAATTTTCATAGATGTGACCAAGGACAATTTGACCTAGAAAGACTCCATTTTCATCAAAACCCATCGGAACCCTAGAATTGAGTGTGCTCTAATTCGACCTCCAAAGCAACTCCGATGCCTCAACCACTACTTGGGCTTTGTTCTAGGCTTCAAGAGGATGCTATGGGTGGTGGTAATTGAAGGAAAACATTTCAGGATTGGTGGATTTCGAACACGAGGCCGCCGCACCCACTGTGCGGTTTCACCCATTTTGAAATCCAAATCTTCCCAAATTTGATGTGGAATAGGTAGAGGAAAGGTCAATATAGGGATAGGGAATGGTGGTTTGGTTCAATTTGGTAGGTTCTAGCAGCTCCAAGAGAAAGAAATGTAGAGAAAGGAAAAAATGACAGAGGAATTATAAAAGCTGTTTTCATTCATATCCTAAATGAGAGTTGCAACAGGGATAATATGCCCACATTCCTCACTACAGCCAAGAGTTTGAAGTACACATGCTGAGTCACAAATGCTGAGTCACTATCCTTTTATCGATCCACTACTAGATAAAGACATAGACTAAGGAAATGGGCCTAAATGGAAAACAGGGTCTTAACAGGGCAGCCCCTGTAGAACAAACATGTCTTCAGGCATCAAAACCTAAAAAACGGGTGACGATGGAGTCAACATTTTCCTATGTTGCGTCATGTTTTGGTAGACCGTGTCACTTGATTAACCAGCGAGTGACCGCCTTGTTGTTGCGTTTAAACATGCCACGCTGTAGGATGCATTCTGGAACCCACCGAAATGAGCCACCAGCGGCCACTGAGGGTAGTGTTACAGAAGTCATAGAGTGAGCACCAAGCTTGGGTTTGAGCAGGGACACATGGAAAATGGGGTGAATGTGGGACTGAGGAAGAAGGTCCAATGTGTAGGCAACCTGTCCTACATGCGCTAGCACTTGGAATGGTCTGTAGTAGCGCGGGGCCAATTTTGGGCAGTGAGTGTTGGACACTGAGGTTTGCCTATAAGGTTGGAGTTTGTGGAAAACCCAATCACTAACTTAAAAAGTCCTTTCCGATCAATGTTTGTCCACCTGTTGCTTCATGCGCTGCTGCGCCAAGTTCATGTTCTCCTTGAGACGCTTGAGAAGGGTGTCGTGATCCTTGAGAGTGACATCCACCAAATGAACCAGAGAGGAGCCAGGAAGGTAGGACGAAACAGTGGGTGGAGGGCAGCCGTAGACTGCCTGGAAAGGAGTCATTTGGATGGTCGACTGAAATATGGTGTTATACCACTACTCCGCCCATGGAAGCCATCGAATCCAAGTAGTTAGTTTGTCCATGGCAAAGCTGCGAAGATAGTACTCTCTGTTTGGCCATCCGTTTGTGGGTGATAAGTGGAACTTTTACAAAGTGTTGTCTATTGGTGTTTGAAAAAAATCGTCCAAAACTCACTAAGGAAAATTGAATTGTGATCACTGACAATAGAAGTAGGCATCCCGTGCAATCTAAACACCTCATGAATAAAGACTTTAGCAATCTCTTAAGCATAATATGGATGCTTGATAGGAATGAAGTGCCCGTATTTGGAGACACGATCCACTACTACCAAAATTGCATTCTTGCCATGGTGCGAGGGAAGACCTTCCACGAAGTCTATAGTAATATCTGTCCACACTTGGGTTGGCACAGAGAGTGGTTGTAGAAGTCCCGGTGGTTTAATGGTTTCATAATGAGTTCGTTGGCACATGATATGAGCATATTTATGCAACTTAGTTAGTTTGTTTTCTTGCATTTATATAGTTAGTTATTGCTTATTAGAGTGTTTTAAGCCATTTTCGTGTGTTTGTAGGTCAAAGAAGCAAAGTTGGCAAAAAGATGCAATTTTGAGCATTTTAGAGCAAATTTGGGCTTGGAATGGATATCACAAGCATGGTGCAAGATGGATGGACGAATTTGAAGTTCAAGAGAGGCTAGGAATGTGTTTCAAGGTTGAAGACATTAATTCAAGTCATTGGAGATAAGGAATTAGCTCAAAAGAAGGAGAATTATCCAAACATTATCCAAACAACCTTATCTTGTCTTATCCTATCCTAACTTAATTCCAGCTGCAAGGGGGAGTTATTTTCAGATTAGGACACACTTAAAACCCCTTTCTAGAAGCCCTAATCCTCTCATAAATTGGTGATGCACCCTATCTTTCTAGAACCTTAAAATCTGGCGCCTACCTTATCTTTTCTAAAAGCTAATACTGCCGCACCGTTTTCTCCTTATTCCCTTTGATTTCTACCTTCTAGATGCCCTTCTCCTACTGGGATTTTAGTGCCAAATCCTTCTCCAATTTAACTACAAAACCGTGCCCCTTAGCCCTATAAATACTACTTATTTCTGCCACATAAAACTACCATCCCTATCATCAGACCACCTACACCATTCACCCTTTACCACTCATCACCACCCCCTAGACCATTCCCTACTACTCTTTATGCCATTCCCTGACCATAATTCATACACACACCTGATAGGAACATATTTATGTGACTTTATTAGTTTGTTTCCTTGCATTTACTTAATTAGTTTCATCTTATTAGAATGTTTTAAGCTATTTTCATGTGTTTGTAGGTTCTAAATAACAAAGTTAGCAAAGAAGTGCATTTTGGTGCAATTTGGAGCTATTTTGGGGTGAAATGGATTGCATGCATGGGGAGCATAAAAAATGGATGGTTGTGATTCATTCTCACCAACAAAATGGATGGTCGTGATTCATTCTCACCAATAAAAATGGATGGTGGTGATTCATTCTCACCAATAAAAATGGGTGGTGGTGATTCATTCTCACCAATAAAATGGATGGTAGTGATTCATTCTCACCAACAAAAATGGATGGTGGTGATTCATTCTCACCGAGAAAATGGATGGTAGTGATTCATTCTCAAAGCCTATAAATAGGCTTCTCCATCAAGGCCAAAGACACAAATTCACACAACACTTCCATTCTACACTCCCTAAACTATCCTAGCCGCAACTCCCTTTTCTTTCTTCCAAAAATCTGGTTCTAACCTATCCTAGCCTTACCCCTGCTTACCCATCCTAAACACCACTATACATCCCCTTATCCATTACTCCATACAACCAAACCTTCAACCCACAAACACTCCTTGTGCCGTAGCAAAGGAAGGGAAGGAAAGTGCTTGGATGTGCTTGCCACTCAACGAGGATCGTTGGAGCGTTTAGGTGTTTTCTTTCTTTTATTTTCAATGTATAAATCTATTTACCTTTGTTTTACGATTATGAGGAACTAAACCCCCCCTTTTGCTAGGGGGGATTCAAAGCCATGATTACATTTGCATTATTAATTAATTACTTTTGGTTGTGATTTAATAATTTGTGATTTCAATTCGCTTAACTATTTGATTGATAACTTATTTGTGTATGTTGATTAAGAGTGCACGCTTAGTTTTCATGCATAAATTTGATGCTAGAATATAAGGGAATTTCACCTAATCGTTATGAACTTATATTCATAAGTAGTGAAGGTTGCTATCCACAATCGTGTTAAGTGAATTCTTGGCAAGAGTATCATGCTTTTCATAGTTACGAATGCCTCGTCAATACTTATAGTTCTCATGAATCTTAATGATCTTTAATTGTATCTCTATTGTGCTTTTCAAGTAAGGAACTTTTGAAGAATGTTTTGAATTGTTATATGCGCTTTCCCATTCAATTCATTAACTTAAGGAGAACTTGAAGGTTAAAAAAGTGCTATCACGGTTAACCCGGGGTATTGAGTTTCATAAGTTATCGAAAGAACAACTAAAAATTGGTTTATATACAGTGTATCATGTGTGGAAGAGACCCCTCTAGCTAATCCATCATCCATTCAAACAACCATAGTTTGTGCTTAAATCTGTCTAGTTTATAATTTGTTTGTTTTCAAGTTATTCTCATCAAGACCCAATCCCCCTTTTACAATTTGTGTCTTTTGATTTGAATCTACCTTATTTGATTTCTTTTGAGTTCTTTGAGTTAATTTAGTTTAGAGTTGATTAATTTTCATAGCTTGAATCTTTTAAATTCATTCGCGAATCTGTTTTAGTTTATTTGTTAGTTTTATTTTGAGTTATTCTAGTTTAGTTGGAATCATTTGAATCTAGTTAAGTGTTTTGATTTTAGATTTGTGTTTTTAAAGTTTTATTTAGTGTTTCTAAGTTTATTTTATATAGATTAGCAATCCCTCCTAATCCCCGGTTTAGAACGATCCTACTTGCATATATACTACAATGGTCAACAAGAAGGTTTAATTTGTGTGTTAGCTTATTTATGCATCAACACCCCTCTTGTGCCGCAACTTTGCAATGAAGGAAGAAGAAGGAGCCATCTGGAGCTGTGCTTGCCATTCAAGACGTTGGATTGTTGGAGCGATTCTAAGTGTATTCTATATTTGTTTTTAATGTTTAAACTTAGTTTTCTTTGTTAATTTGCAATAATGAGGAACTAATTTCATTTTAGCTAGGGGAGAATTCAAAGCCATGATTATATATGTGACATGAATTGATTACATCTAGTTGTGATTTCATAAATTGTGAATGCAATTTGCTTAACTGTTTGATTAAAACTTTTTCTTGTATGTTGATTAAGGAGGCCTACTTAGTTTGCATGCATGAATTTGATGCTAAAATATAAGGGAGTTTCACCTAATCGTCATGAACTTATATTTACAAGTAGTGGAGGTTGCTAGTCATGATCGCGTTAAGTAAATTCTTGGCAGGAGTGTCATGCAGTCATAGTCACGAATGTCATGTCATGCTTATGATTTTCACAAAGCTTACTGATCTTTGATATGTATCTTTAGTATGCAGTCATATAGGGAACTTGATAAGAATAATTTGGTTGTGGCGCTACGTCCAATTTAATGAATTTAGGAAAATCTGAGGGATAATGCATGCAGTCACGGTTAATTTGGGGCATTGAGGTTCATGGTTTATCGAAAGAACAACTGGAAATCGATTTGTGTTGCATATGTGTCATGTGTGGAGACGGACCCTCTAGCTAGCCTTTCACCCATTTAAATCACCCAATTTCGTGTCTTGTTAAGTTTACTTTTCAATTCTGTTTGTTTAAGTTTAATTTCGTCTAAAAACCAATCCCTTGCTTTTTAATTGTGTTAGATTAGTTTAAATTCGTCAAAACAAGTTTTGTTAGTCTTTTGAGTCAAATTAAGTTCAATTTTCGTGCAAACCAGTCTTTAGTGTTAGCTTTGAGTCCTAATAACTTGTTTTGTGTGTTTTGGGTCTAATTAGCTTGTTTTGAGTCTGTTAAGTCCAGAAAACGTCCAAATTGATTCCTAGTTCCCGTTTTGAGTCTTTTTAGTCCGGTTTAGTGTTTTAAAGTTTAAATTGTGTAGATTAGCATTCTTTTTAATCCTCGGCCTAGAACGATCCCTACTTACACATACTACATTGATAGGGTTTTAAGTTTGTGTGCAATTTAATTTGACATCAACACACATCATAAGCTGACACAAAGCTTTTGCCCTCTTTTTTGATGCCGGGCCAATTAAAGTTATGAGTAAGACGTTTATATGTTCGTAAGAACCCAGAATGTCCGAAAGAAGGCGAAGCATGGAATTCCTGGAGAAGGCGGGCACGCCAAAGAGATGTGGAAGGAACAAAAATGATGGTCTTGTAATATAACAGGTCACCTTGTAGCGTAAAATAGCCCTTATTGTGGGGGTCATGTTGTAAGGCCTTGATTAACTTGGTCGTGGAAAGATCTGAAGTATAAGAAGTCTGAATCTCGGACACACAATCAAAAAGTGGTTGGATAGCCTCATAAGAGAGAGTAGGTCGGAACGGCGTGACAGTTCATCCGCAATGGCATTAGAAGCCCCTAGGCGATACTCCAAAGTGTAGTTGTAACCAAGGAGTTTTAGTAGCCACTTCTATTATGCCGGGGTGGTAATGCATTGCTCCAGGAAGTATTTGAGTGTTTGGTGATCGGTGAGAGTTTTGAAGTGGTGGCCAATCAAGTACGGGCGCCACTTCTGTACAGCAAACACTGCCGCCATCATTTCCTTATCATACACTGACAAGGTTTGGTGTTTGTGTGCCAATGGCTTACTAAGGAACTTAATGGGATGGTTATCTTGGGCTAAGACTGCCCCGATACCCACGTTTGAGGTGTCACACTCGATAGTGAATGGCTTGGTGAAGTCAGGAAGAGCCAGAACTAGTGTGGTAGATAGTGCGAGTTTGAGGGTCGAGAAAGTCCTGTCGGCTGCTGGTGACCAAAGAAAATTGTCTTTTTTGAGCAAATCCGTGAGAGGCTTAGTAATGAGACCAAAATAGTAGATGAACTTACGATAGTATCCTGCCAGACCCAAGAATCCTCGAAGACCCCGAAGACTCGTAGGTGTCAGCCAGTCTACAATAGCTGTAATTTGGATGGATCCACCTGAGCCTCACTAGCTGAAATGATATGGCCTAAATAAACAATAGAGTCATGGCCAAAAAGACACTTGGTGGGCTTCAAATGCAATTGATGCAGCTTAAGATTGTCAAACACGGATGTGAGATGGGAAACATGGTGGTCTAGGGAGTCACTGAAGACTAATATATCATCAAAAAATACGAGAACGAATTTCTGGAGCATGGGCTTCAAGATGGAATTCATCAGTGCTTGGAATGTAGCCGGCATGTTGGTGAGGCCGAACGACATGACTTTGAATATGTAATGGCCTTTATGTGTTCAAAAAACTGTTCTAAAAATCCCCACCTAGCACTACCTAGGCCTCGCTTAGGCTCTAGGCGGCTAGTCATCGCCCCGATTAATGCCTAGGCGTTTGAAAATTAAGAAAGAGCACCCAGACCAGATGAGGCGCCTGCCTAGACCGCCTAGGCACCCGCCTAGTCTGCCCAAACCTGCCTAGGTTGCGACTCACCTAGATAGAAAATAGATAGCTTTCAAGTTGCATTTAATTTTTTCAATAAATTATAAGAGACTTGTTGAATACTTAAATGAGCACACACTATATGCTTGTTCTCCATGTTTTCATTATGTTCTAATACTTCATAATACATATGTCATTCTATTTTGTAGTTTATGATGAAATTATATATTTGAAGTATAAACAGACACTTATTTACACGAAATATAATGGATTTACTTAAATCCGCCTAGGCGTCGGTCTAGACCCCCCTAGCCGCCTAGGCGTTAGGCGCCAGCCTGTCGCCCAACTAGCTCCTAGTGTCTTTTAGAACCTTGGGTTGAAATGCTGTCTTATGGATGTCCGCCTCGTGCATTCAAATTTGGTGGTACCCGAGCAGAGATCCAGTTTAGAAAATATCACAGTGCCTTTCAATTCAGCCAATAGTTCATCAATAATAGGAACTGGGAAGCAATCTTTGATGGTGACCGCATTTACCTCTCTGTAATTTGCACAAAAATGCCATGACAAGTCAGTTTTAGCCACTAATAAGGTTGGGGAGGAGAAAGGGCTCGAGCTTGGGCGGATAATGCCGGTGACTAGCATTTCGTCAACTTGGCGCTCCAATTTTGCTTTTTGGGTATGCCCATAACAATATGGTCGAACATTGATTGGCCCCATGCCTAGAAGTAAGGGAATGTGATGATCGATTTTGCGATGGGGGCCAAGGATGTTGGTGGCTGAAAAAGATTGTGATATTTAGGGAGGAGGGATTGAATAAGGGCTAGTGGTGGAGTAAGTTGGGGATTGTATATATTGGTATATTCTATATTAAATATATGACACAGCTCGACCTAAATCAGGGCGTGCTGGCCACCACATGAGGGAGACATAGCCAAGTGCACAGTGCAGAAACGATAGTAATAAAAAGAAATATAAATACAAGCATGGCATTAAGGTGAAGATACACATAATCAGAGCATAAGTAGCCTAGTGTAGTCTAGCAGAACGAATACTAATTATACAATACCAAAGGTAGTCCTACATTAGTGATAATCTGTCATAACCGCCGTCAGATCCTCGTTAGCCACCAACAGTCACTTCTACCGAAAACCTGGAGGGGCGCAAAACAAAAAGTGTGAGTGGGCAAAAACAAAGCTTTTCAAAACCGTTTCAGTATCAAAAGTAATAACCCCTCGCTGTAAAACTCGTATACTTTCGTAGAAAATATTTTGCATAGCCATAACTCAAATCATACTAAAACAATGGTAAACCCACAAGTATGCCATGTCAAATATCCAGTCATGAAATATATGCAATCAGGCGAGATAAATTAATAAAAATAGTCTATTAGCCAGAGTCACCTAACGTGACCTATACGGCTGAGTCTATAGCTCATCTACCAATTCCTGCACATGAGTCGGAACCACCTATAGTGGTCTGTACGACAGGCTGGGTGTAATAAATACGCTAAAGTGCTACGATCACGTGAAGGATGTGTGAAGTATTGTAGGTCACCTACGAGTTGGAACCACCTATAGTGGTTTGTACGACAGGCTGGTACCTACCTTGGATCCAAGGTGAACGTGTGGTGTGGCAGGTGAATGATCACGTGAAGGCTAGGCCTTACTCACTGGCGGAGCACTAACACTGGGGTGCAGAATAATGAACTATAATTACATCTCAACACAATCATAAACAATACCATCACTACCATCAACATATACTTACCTGAAGCTTACCTGAGCGTCCACAGCGCCAAGCAATAACATATATAACTATACTAACGTATAATAAAAAATATAAAAAGCATTTGACATGGCATTTTAAAATATAAAACCATTTAACATACTTTCTGGGAAAAATACCAAGCATATACGTATATACTGAAAACAAAAGCCCATTCACTGATAAGTTGCAGGGTCGTAACCTCCGAGCCTCGCCTGACTGCGCTCGTCCTCAGAAAACGTCTCACCTATATGAGAAATCACTGTTTTAACGTTATTTTTAAACACATAACCCAAACTAGGTAATAACTTCTCATACATTGCTTAATTGAGGTGTTTGAATATACCAACATGGTTTACTCAACCCCACGAACATCCCCATATTTTTAGAAAACTTTTCCGACCACCCACGCGACGTCACGTACCGCCCACGCTCAGGCACGTGCCTGGCACACTGATGGATTCCCTAACGGCGTTAGAATATTCTGTTAAATAACTTGAATATACCGTTAATGTTAACTGACGCCGTGAGAATATTCCGTCAACTTTGACGGAATATTCGCCTTCTTCTTCCTTGGTTTGCCATAGTTTGGCGCCGACCACCGTCTGTTACACCAGAAACTAGGAAAACTTCTAAACTTAATATCCTTCTCATTTTTCATCCAAACTTCATAAAACTTGAACAAAAATAAATCTTAAAATGAGAAGAACAAATCCGTACCACTTTTAGGACCAAAATCCAACGGAATCTCGGTGGGAAAATTCATGCAAACCGGTTAAGCCCTGCAACTCGAAACCACCAGGTTTCCCGACATTAAAACTACCCCAAAACTACTCCAAAATGTCTAGAAATTTAAGATAATACCTTTACAAGTCCTCAAACTTCCTAGATCACCCACCATCACGATTGAGTCACTATTCACCTCGTCAGAGTTTATGGAAACTCAAGGTTTCCGACGTCTTTTCTTAAAACTAAAGGTATCACTCGACTTGTGAGAACACAAGGAACAAAGTAGTGATATTAAATGGTTTGATCCATGAAGTTTTGATGTGGTTTTAGAGGTTGTCCGTACAATTGTACAGAAAAAGAAGAAAATTCGAGAGAGAGAGAAGTCCACATGATTGGGTGTGAGTGTGTGTGTGTGTGTGTGATCCAGGTTGGCCAACCAACCAAAACAAATAAAACCGAAGTTCCAATTGGGACCAAAAACTTAGGAAGAAAAGAAATGGGCCCAAAACCTAGGCTCAAACATGTAACACACTTCAACGTTCAAGGGTAAAACTGTTATTTCCTCGCTATCGATAAAATATTTCGGGACGGGCTGTCATAACCTACCCCCTTAAGAAAATTTCATCCTCGAAATTTCATACAACAATAATTACAAACCATTAATACTCATAAAATAAGCGTGGATACATTTCTTTCATACGCTTTTCCGTTTGCCAGGTGGTTTCCTCCACTGAATGATTCATCCATAAAACTTTCATTAATCGCATTGTTTTATTCCTTAGAACCTTATCTTTCCAATCCAGAATCATCACTGGCTCCTCATTGTAAGTCAAACCCGGATTAATCTCCAGTGGTTGAAGAGGTAACACATGCGATGGATCTGAAACATAGTGGTGAAGCATGGATACATGAAAAACATTGTGCACTTTAGACAATTCTGGAGGGAACTCAAGCTTGTAAGCAACTTCACCGACTCGTTTGCTGATCCGGTAACTAGGACTTAGCTTACCCTTTTTCTCGAACCATACAACACCTTTCCACGGTGATAGCTTCAAGAATACCCAATCATCAACTTCATACACTCCATCAGTGGCATGCTTATCTGCTAGACTATTCTATCGATCTTGGGCCGCTTCCAGGTTAGCTTTAATTACCAGAATATTCTGCGTAGTCTCGTCTACACGACACAACCCGTTAAGATATCGGGTATGACACGAAAACGACACGAACACGGGAAACACAACACGAATGCCAGGTCTAAATCTCACCAATACATCAAAAAGGATCTCAGCTACACATCTAGCTAGATTCAAGGTGATTCATCCACATGTCACTTAGACAAAATTACAATATGAGCCCTACACTTGGTAGTTTCAACCAAAGTGAATACACAACTAAATACAAGGCTTATTTCTACTAAAAATCAGCTCATAGCTTATACACTAACACTCTCATTTAAGCTTTGAGCTAATATAACTCCAAGCTTGTCTCTAAGATAGTTGAACCTTTCTTTTGGTAGAGCTTTAGTAAAGATGTCTACCACTTTTGCTTTGGTAGGACAGTAGACCAAATCAACAATTCCTTGCTGCAAAGCATCCTTGATGAAGTGATACCTTATGTCAATGTGCTTTATCTTTTGATGAAACACTGGATTCTTGGTTATAAAGATTGCAGATGTGTTGTCACACTGCAAAGAAGTTGCTTCAGTTTGCAACTCTCCAGAATCCTCCAGAACAAACCTAAGCCATATATATAGCTTGAGCTATAACTTCTGAAGCACTGATGTACTATGCATATGCAGTTGATAGTGTAACACAATTTTTCTTAACAAATGCCCATGAGCAGGGTCGGTCTAGAGATTTTTGAGGCCTAAGGTGACGCCAAAAAATATGCTTTCACTTCATATAAAAAAATTATTTGTTTTCATATGTAAGACATCGATAAAATTATAATTAGAACAACACTTCTAACTCAATAATTTAGAAAGATAGAATAACTAATTTATTTTGTATTGAGAGAAGGAAACTAAAAAAACTTTGGGCTTACAAGTAGATAGATTATGAGTTTTGTTTTCCATCTGAACTTTTAAAGTGTTTTTGTATAAATTGTGAAGTATTTTTTCTTATTTACTAACCTCGTCAATATAAGACTAAAAAAATTATTTTATTTTTATTTTTATTTTTATAACAAAACCACCATTTCTGGTTAAATTTCTTTGTCACTAAACCAAATTTTGTAAATTTATACTCTTATAAAAATATATATAAATATACCACCCTAATAATTTGGATGCCCCCAATTTTTTTGGGCCTCAGACAGTCGCCCTGCCCACACTGGGCTTGGGCCGGGCCTACCCATAAGAAGATTCCACTCCCAAAGGAAAATGCATAGCCTGATGTGATTTTGCTATCATTAATGGAACCTCCCCAATTACTATCACAGTATCCAATTAGCATTGTATTCTTTCCATTTTCATACTTCAGTTCATAATCTAGTGTTCCTTTGACATATCTAAGCACTCTCTTGGCAGTCCCATAATGCTTATTTGTAGGACAATGCATATATCTAGCAAGTAAGCTAGCTGCATACATCACATATGGCCTTGTAGCAGTGAGGTATAACAGACTTCCCACAATTTTTCTATATTGCTCTTCATTTGCTGAACCAGTCCCATCTTCTTTGTTCAATTTGTCAGTAGCAACAAGAAGGTAGAGACAGATTTGCATTCACTTAAGCCATTTAAGCCAAACTTATTTAACAAGGAAGATGCATACTTCCTTTGATGAATGAAAATATTTGAGTCATTTTGGAACACACCAATTCCTAGAAAATGATGGAGAAGTCCCAAATTTGTTATTTCATACTTCACCTTCATGTCTTCTTTAAATTCATCCAGCATTTCTTGATTGCTTCTTATGTATTCTATGTCATCCACATAGATAGATACTATTAGTATATCTTTCTCTCCCATTGTCTTAGTGTAGAGAGTTGCTTCACTCAAGCTTTTCTCAAACCCACACTGAGCAAAATAGTTGTCAATCTCCCCATACTAGGCTCTAGGTGCCTGCTTCAATCCATAAAGGGCTTTATGCAGCTTATAGACTTTGTCTTCCTTACCACTTATCACAAACCCCTCAGGTTGATCAACATACACTTCTTCTTGCAATTTTCCATTAAAAAATGCAGATTTACAATCTAGTTTATACAATTTCCAGCTTCTTTGTGCAACAAGTGCAATTAAGGTTTTGATTGTATCCAGTCTAGCAATTGGAGCAAATGTTTTATTATAATCAATTCCTGGTTTCTGCACATACCCCTTGGCAACTTGTCTTGCCTTGTTCTTTTGCACTAAGCCAGCTAAATTCAAGCTGGTTTTGAACACCCATTTAACTCCAATGACTTGCTTGTCAACATGTCTCTATCCATAAGCTCCCAAGTTCCATTCTTTTTAATCATTAACAGTTCCTCTTCCATTGCTTTTTTCTAGGATTTATCTTGTGCAACTTCTCCATAATTCTCAAGCTCCACAATGCAGAGATTGCATTGTGCTAGTATATCACTTATATTTCTCCACTTCACTAGAGTATGATCATAAGGTTATGCAATCCCATGAGAGACACTTTCCTATTTTTCAGTGCCTGAAAGAATACTAGAACTAGAGGAACCTTCTTCAACTTTACTTAGCCTAGGTAAACTTACACCAATCTCAGGCTGATTTTGGATATAAGTCATTACAACAAAATTTTCTAAGCTTTCCTTCCAATTCGAGGACATAGTTTCATAAAAAAACCACATCCCTTGAGAGAATTAGCTTATTGGTATAAAGATCAAAGACTTTGTACCTTTTCTCACAAGTTCCATACTATACAAATACACCTTTGGTACTCTTTGCATCAAGTTTTTGCCTCAATTTTGTAGGTACATGCATGTAGCATAGAGAACCAAATATTTTAAGATGAACAATACCAGGCTTTTTACCACTATAAGTTTCAATATGAGTCAAGTTTTCAAGGGCTTTGGTAAGAGACTTGTTCAAAATGTGTACAGCTTATGCCCATAAGAAGTAGGGCATGTTCTTATCATGAAGCATTGCCTTGGCCATTTCTACAACTATTTTATTTTTTCTCTCCACTACTCAATTTTGCTGTGCAGTATAGGCCACTAATAATTGTCTTTGAATGCCCTCAGATTCCAAGAATATGTTGAATTCAGTTGAGAGAAATTCACCCCTCTGTCATTTCTTAGACACTTCACTTTAAATCCACACTGAAGTCCAAAACTAAAGAACAACACTTAGAAGACCTTAGACAAACCTTAGTAAGAATAAGGACCGATAAGTTGAAAATGAATCCTAAGAAATGTGCTTCTGGAGTCAGATTGAGCAACTTTTTGGGATTCCCTATTCATCAAAGAGGTATGGAGATAGACAAATAGAAACCTCAGGCTATAATGGGGTCACCATCCCTAATCAACAAAGTACAATTGCAAAGGCTGTTGGGGAAGATCAACTTCTTAAGAAGATTTTGTTAGGGAAGATCAACTTCTAAGACTAAAGAATCAAGAAGAGTTTGAATGGGGCCCATAACACCAAGATGCTTTTGATAAAGTGAAAGCTTCCTTAGATTCTCCACCACTACTTATGCCTCTCAGAGAGGGAAGCCTTTGAAGCTATATATTTCTACCTTTGAAAAGTCAATAGGATGCTTGCTAGCCCAAAACAATGAAAGGGGAAAGGAGCAAGCAATATACTACCTCAGTAGGATCCTTACTGAGGTAGAAACAAGATATACCCCAATTGAGAGGCTATGCTTGACTCTATACTTCACTGCTTACAAGTTAAGGCATTACATGTTGACTTGCCACATTTATATCATCGTCAAGACCAACGTAATCAAGTATATACTGTAAAAATCAATGCTAACTAGGAGAATTGAAAAGTGAATTCTAGCACTTTTAGAGATCAGTTTCCAGTATGTACCCCAAAGGGCAATTGCAGACTTTTTGGCCGAGCACCAAGAATCACAAGATGAACTTGTCAAAATCCTAGGAACTTTGGAAGTGGCTGTTATTTGGATCCCACCAAGTAAAGATCACTCGGGCAAGGAGGAATGGATTCAGCAAAAGATAAAGAGAATAACCAGCCTATGAATCACTCATTGGAGGTTGTATTTTGATGGGTCTTGCACTTAACATGCTGCTAGAGCTGGGATTGTCATCATTGATCCCAAGGGAGTTCAACATTGCTACTTATTCTTTCTAAATTATCAAGATACTACCAACAATCGAGCAGAGTACGAAGCATTGATCATTGATCATTGAGCATTGATAGAGTTGAGGGCAACTAAAGTTGAGTTATTTGGTGATTCAGAATTGGTGATTAATTAGCTGAATGGAGACTACAAGTGTAGACACATCACAATGGTTGGTTATTATTTGGCAGCTACTCAACTGTTGAGTTATTGAGGTACTGAAGTTTCAGTCAATCATATTCCTAGAAAAGCAAATTTAATTGCTAATGAGATGGCACAATTAGCTTCTGAATCACAGATTCAAGAAAGAAGGTTTGAGGTGGATGTAGAGGTATAAAGGAGAAATCCCTCTTCTATTTTAAGAGAGCATTCAGCTTAGATGTGATGACCACAGAACCTGAGATAGAAGACTAGAGAACACCCATCATCCAGTACTTGAAAAACCTTTCTTCTCCCACAAGTAAGAAGATTAGGCATGAAACAACTAAGGTTGTCATGTGGGACAAAACTTTGTTAAGGAAAACTCCAGATAGATTCCTATTGAAATGCTTGGGCCTAGAAGAATCAATGAAAGTGATGGTTGAAGTACATGAAGGAATTTGTGGAGCATATCAAGTTGGAACCAAGATGAGGTGCTTGTTGAGAAGGTATGGCTACTTCTAGCCCAACACGGAAAAAGATTGTAAAGCTTATGCCAGAAGTTGTAAAGAGTGTCAAAGACATGGACCCTTCCAACGCATACCCTTAGTACCTTTGAATATAGTAGTGAAGCCTTGGCATTTCAGAGGGTGGGCAATGGACTTCATTGGGCATATTTACCCAGCTTCCAGTAATGGGCATACCTTCATAATTATGGCAATAGACTACTTCACCAAATGGGTGAAAGCTTCAGCTGTGACGACTATCACTTTAGCTTCTATGAAGAAATTCATTGAAACTAAGATTTTACATAGATATGGAGTGCCCAAAACAATTGTCATAGACATATGACCATCTTTTATCTCGAAAGAAGTAGAGGAATTTGTAAACAAGTTCAAGATAAAAATGATTTAGCCTAGCCCTTACTATCCCCAATCAAATGGTCCAGTAGAGGCCAACAATAAGATCTTGGTGAATATCATTAAGATAATGGTGGTAGATAGTCCAAAGAAGTGGCATGAGAATTAGGAGATACTCTGTGGGCTTACAAAACCTCAAAAAGGGCAGGAATTGGAACCACACTGTGCAAGATGCTGTGCTCCTTATGGAAATCAATGTAAGCTCTGTAAGGCTTCAAAACCAGTTTGGTCTACATAGTGAGGAATACATTCAAGCAATGTGTCAAGGGATTGAAGATTTGGATGTAGCCCGAATTGAAGCCTTGAATAAAATCCAAGAAGGGAAGAAGGCTGTAGCCCAAGCATACAACAAGACGGTGAAGTTAAAAACCTTCAAGGAATGATAGATAGTATGGAAGACAGTTCTACCCTTGAAAGCTCAAGTTAGACGTTTTAGAAAGTGGAGCTCCACTTGGGAATGTTCTTTCATCATCAACAAAGTGTTAGATAGAGGAAGGTACTACTTGGCAGATTTTGAGGGAAACTTGCAAAGACATCCAGTCAATGCTAAGTTTTTAAAGAAATATCACCCAACTTTGTGGGATGTTAGAGATTGTTATATTGAGGAAGTCTAAGCATTTTCAGGGTTGAAGTTACTTTATGCATTTACCATAGTTAAGCTTTGAAGTAAAAACAAATCAAGTTGTAAATTGAAGAATGAAGTTTCATTTCATTTCATCAAAGGAAGTTTACAAAAGCCCTAGCCTAACCATTTTACATCCTTAGCTAATGCAGTTATCCTAGAGTGATAAGTCTACATAATGGTGAAAATTCAGCCTAGTTCCTACAGGGTGATGTTGCTGTTGGCTAGTTAGGCTTCAACATTCTCCACTTCCAGATTCACTTTCTTCTTTTCCTTGATTTTCTGGTAGAGCTTGCTCGAAAAGGTCATCTGCTCGACCTTCAAGCTAGAGAGCTGTTCCTCAAACTTCTGAATCTCGGAGGCCACCACCATGATCCTGCCTTTCATGGTTGAGCCCTTCTCCACTAGCTGCTGTAAAGAAGTTGAAGTCCGAGCGTGTTTCTCCTCGTAGCACTTGATTTTGTTTGATTGTCTCTTTGCCTGAAGGTGCTGATCCCTCAGAGCTCTAAGGTTCTCAAAGAATAAGAGAAAAGATTGGTACTGAACCTTTGATATTTGTTGAGATTGGTACAACTCAGTAAGTGCTTTCTCTACGTCTTGAAGAGCCTTGAGGCCAAAAGAGGCAGTGAAGTCCTTCTGCATCCACTCCTCGAAGACTTGGCGCAAATTCAAAAAAGATTGGGGCTTAAGAGGGTGCCTTAGATACCTCAGCTTGGTCTTGATTTGCCTGAACACTCTGACAAGTTCGAGTAAGGAGGCCAATGATGGAAATGATGCAAGGGGAATGAGCATCATTTCATCACTCTCAAAGATAGCAACAGAGGAGGTAGCTTCAGTTGAAAGTGTGGGAGGAGGCCCAGAAGTGGAGGTAGCACCGGCAGCAATCTTGTTGGGTTGAGGGATGGGAATCCTTGTGGTCCTAGAGGCTTTAGGAGGCCGGTAAAGGACCACTTTGCACACCGTGGGTCGAGGAGACTTGCCCAAATCCTCACTAGAAGCCTGTTTTTATACAAAGAATGAGTTAGAGACCAAGTCATAATTGAATTGAAAGAAGAAGTAGAAATATGAAGACTTTTATACTTGAGTTGGGACTTAAGTTGCAAGAGGAGACACCTCTGTAGCCGTAGCTGCCTTGTGGGAAGTAGGTGGGCTAGCCCGAAGGCTGGTGGTTGGTCTTGGTGGCCTCGTGCACTAGAGATGACTAGCAAAAAGAGGAACATAGAGTAAGCCAAGGAAAAATTTAGAAGAAAGCTTAGAAAAAACTTAAGGAGAAAAGTACTTATTGAAATGCTATCATCTTCAACATAGTGCAGCATCTCCCCAGTCTTTGGGTTGAACTAGGAAGTATAAGTCACCATCATTGCTAGAGGAAGAGTTGAAGGAGTAGGAGTTAAGGTCTACTAGACTGGAGATGCAGATGCCCCAACCTTTGCCTAAAAAGAAATGAAGATGGTTATTAGCTTTGAAACTTGGAAAATCACAAACTTAACCATGAGTGAAATAGAAGCATACCTTTGAGGGCTTGGCTCGAGGAGGGGAAAGATGCACCGCTCGGGCCGGAGGAAAAGAAGGCTCAGGCTGAGATATTTCTTTGCCTCTGGTATCATATTATAAGCAAACAAGTAAAGAATTAGCGCAATGGTCAAATAAAGTGAAATTTAAAGGTAACTTAGTGCTTAAGGAGTGAAAATTATACCTTCAACTCCTCGAGGATCATGTTGAGAACCTCTTTATCTTCTTGTCATACCTCTGCGCTTGACTGTGATCTTTGGGAAGTTGGGGCAGGTTTCTTAGTAGCAGAAACCCTATGAGTAGAAAAGTTGGGGGTGTTAATTTAAACATAGGGAAAGTTGAACCTGAGAGAAGAAGACTAAGGATAAAATCACTTATTAGAGGATTTTTGCTTTTTCCTGCCTGCTAGATAGGCAGAGGTGGATTTGGAGGCCTGAGAAGTCTAAGCTCTAGTCCTCTTCCTGGTGGGGGTTACTCTCGGGCCAGGCAAAGCAATTCGAGGTTGAGGCTTCTCCTAGGGCTTAAACTCTGAAGTTTCCACTATGGTCGCCCTTGCCTGTCGAGGTGCCTGCTTCTCCACCTTAGGCCCAGCCTTGGCCTCTGAATCCTCAAAGAGCTCGGAGATGTCTCTAGCATCTTTAGTAGCTTGGTTAGACTTTGCCTTTTGCCTTGCGGCCTCTTCTTCTGGCCTGATATCAATTGCTTTAATGTTGCGTTGGGCTGTAAGATCAGAAGGAAAGTTAATAAACAATAGACTATAGAAGCATCACAAAAGAGAAAACAAAGGTCATGAAATGTACCTATAAGAAGAAGCTGGCTCTTCTGTTGATTGCAACTTTATAGTTCTTAAATTTCTTCTTCTTTGGGTAAGATTTGAAGAAGACCTGCCCGAAGAGACGATTATGGGCCTCTCTAATGTCTCTATAGTACATCTTCAACCACTTGGCCTCCTACCAAGTGGCAAGGGATGAAGTACACTCGAAATTTAAAGATACGGGCTTGTAAGCGATGCAGCTCATCATTTCCAGATTGCGCCGAGCTGCTCGATCGATGGGAGAACGGAGACGATAGGAGGTTCCACAGTGCATGGAGTCAAAGTAGGGCACTAGGATGGTAGACTTCTAGCCCGCGCTCATAGCCAGTTTGGTTATTGCGCACTCCCCACGCCAGATCTCTCTGCTGGATGCAACTTTTGAATTTCTCCTTGTAGAGACCACTAGCATCTTCCTCGAAAGCATCTTGGAAGATTTGGTCCGAGAACCATGGGTACCTCATGAGCATAGAAGCACTTCACTCCAAGTTCGCCCGAGTTCGATAGACTCTGAAGAAATAAAACCAAGCAAGATTAGAATGGTTAGTAGGAGACGCCTTAGCCAAGATGCGGGCTGGAGCCACTCATTCAGGAAACTCTAGGTTGGGCGCTCGAAACTCAGGAAAATACCACTAGAGCCATAGCTAGACCATCTAGGTTGGCCCGTTGAGGTTGGTCTCGAAGGGCTCGCCTCTGGTCATCTTATAGAGGAGGTGGTAGAGGTGTGCAAGGAGGAAACTGTGGTGACATCATTGAATGAGTGTAGTGCCTCTACCAAAGGAATCTACTCCAATTTTACTCTCTTCGACTTATTTGGGAACACATGCTTGCTTAACCAACATAGAAGGAAATATATATGTTCCTCAGCCCTGCGCTTGCAGTGGAAAAGGGCGAGTTGAATGTCTTCTTGGCAAATAGGATAAAGCCCACAAAGGATGTCTCATAGCTCTTGAATGTGGATGAGTTATACTCCAGACGAGTAATAGACTCAAAGGCGCTCGAACTTTCAGTAGTTAGGCAAGATGGTGAGGTCCAATCATAGGTGATGTCCATGCACCTACCTGATGGCCTTAGCCCGAAGACTTAAGCCATGTCGAGGACCATGGAAGACATGGGACCCATTCTAGAGTCGAATGTATTGGTTTCATTGTTCCAGAAAGAGTGTTGTGGTTAGGAGCACGGGCTTGGCAATCACCGTGACCTTGGAAAGCATGATAAACTCATAGATTCCATTGGCCATCCACTTTTATTTCCAGATGGGCTTGAGCTCGTCTACCCATTACGACCAGGCTTCATTCTTCATCAATGGAAAACGTTTTATGGAATTGGATCATTTGGGGGCCGAGATGACAGCCTCGGCATAGTAGGGGCTATGAGTGAACCAGTTGGTAGAGTGCATGTTATTCTCCATTGTGATAGGGACTCGGGCAGTCCAGGCCGACCCTAGGGAGTGAACTCCTCATTCCTCGAAGAATATTGATAGGTTCAGGGTTGCCCAAGGGTGATGAAGGTCATTGAGTCGGCGGCGTATAGTACTAATCCCTTAACCAAACTCACATGCAGGGCGAGTTTCAGGTGTCATGTTTAGTTTTGGGGAAGAAGTGAAGAAATTTGAAGGCAGAAAACAAGGAAGAACTGAGAAGGCAAGAGAATTCTGGGAATTTTGGAAACTTAGAGAATAAGGATTGCTAGAAGTATTGACCCAGAAATTTAAATGGAGGTTATATAATGGATAGTTAGTTAACATTGAAGATTGTGGGTTAGTGCAAAGGTTTATTCTAAAATGGTTGTTTAAATGGTGCAAGTCTTGAGTTAATGCATGCAGCTTGTATTTAATCATTATTAAAGTCTCGGTTTGCAGATTTAACAATGATTAAAGGGGCACTATTTTGGTTAATATTTAACATTGGGCTTTATGAAATGGGGCCCAAGGGTGTCACAACAAAATGAGGACTTGCTCGAAGCCCATTTGAAAGGCGTGAAGCAAATTGAAGCCATTTCAGCCAAGGTATAGGCCATGTACCTATGATTGAAGAGACAGATGATAGAGACCAACTCACTATCAGCCAAAAAGTACTTTCTAGTGGCATGACGAGTAAATAGATGATGACTCATTGCCCTCTGAGAGC
The DNA here is from genome assembly GCA_963580275.1 of Crataegus laevigata. Taxonomy (NCBI): domain Eukaryota; kingdom Viridiplantae; phylum Streptophyta; class Magnoliopsida; order Rosales; family Rosaceae; genus Crataegus; species Crataegus laevigata. Next base: position 19,630,414 of record OY756947.1, on the reverse strand, counting down.
CATCAGCCAAGAACAAAGCCAAGATAGTCGGGCCAAATAGTCTATAAAAGGAGAGAGAGACGTTAGAGACAAAGACACTCAAACAACCAATCAAAATACATACAAACTTTGCTTTAAGCTAGTTCGTACCCAAAAAGCTAAAATTTGTCCAGATTCAATCCTTTTTGCTATAGTTCCCTTAGAAAAGTCATCTTTTGTCTATTGTAAAAGCTCTGTTATCTTCCCTTAGCGCTGTAGTATCAATTCCCTCATGTAAAATATATTTACCATCCATCCTTTTTAGCTTACAACCTCATGTAAAATATATTTACCATCCCTATTTGTTTGTACTTTTATTTAGTAGATCTGTCGCTTAATGTACTTTTCAACATGCATTCAAGTTATTTCCAACTGTTTTCTACCTAAGAGTCCCATTTGCATTCGAATTTGGTTAACTTAATAACCTTATTTTCATTAAAAACAAACTGTGTTCGAGGAAATGGTTAAGAGGGCCCTGAACTCCCTTCATTTTGGACGTACAAGATTATGAACTAAAAGTCCTTGTTTACAAGGTAGGAAAAAGAATCTAATGTAGAATTAACCCATTTGTGACAATCCTTTGATAATGAGAAGTTTAAGTAACTGGGGGCGCAAGTAATCAACTTAAATCACATCTATTCAACATTTGTTATATTGAGATAATAGTGGCACGCCTAAATCTTTATTAGTTTTGATTGCGAGCCTCAAGGCCTACACCAAAGGCCCTACAAAGGCACCTTTCAAACTAACTACTAACCTATTCTTGTAGCACATTGAGTAGCAAGAACTTGCCCGACTAACAACCAAGTGCCACCACCCTTGGGGAGATGTGCGAGGGAAATCTTTCCACGAACAGAAGGATTGTGTCATCAAGCATTTAGTGACAAGAAAACAACCCGGCAGATCAAGGGTTAATAAGACTAAGTCTAATGGAGAAAAACCAAGACCAATGTAGTGTGGAAGGTGTAAGTGGCTTGGACACCACAATAAGAACACTTGCTCTGCACCTTTTGATTATTATTCGTATCTATCATTTTTTAAAGGAGAAATTAAGTTTTCATCCCTCTTTTCTCAACTCCATCAATTGAAACCTTATTCCTTTTCAACTTTTTATCAAGGTCCCTTGGTTTTTGTCACATCCTGGCCGGGGGCAGATCACTTCCCGGGCTCGCTCCACCACCGTAGCACGATATTGTCCGCTTTGGGCCCCGACCACGCCCTCACGGTTTTGTTTCTGGGAACTCACGAGCAACTTCCCAGTGGGTCACCCATCATGGGAGTGCTCTAGCCCCCTACTCGCTTAACTTCGGAGTTCCAACGGAACCCGAAGCCAGTGAGCTCCCAAAAGGCCTCATGCTAGGTAGGGATGGGAATATACATTTAAGGATCACTCCCCTGGGCGATGTGGGATGTCACAATCTACCCCCCTTAGGGGCCCGACGTCCTCGTCGGCACACCACGGCCAGGGTTTGGCTCTGATACCAATTGTCACATCCCGGCTCGGGGCGGATCACTTCCCAGGCTCGCTCCACCACCGTAGCACGATATTGTCCGCTTTGGGCCCCGACCACGCCCTCACGGTTTTGTTTCTGGAACTCACGAGCAACTTCCTAGTGGGTCACCCATCATGGGAGTGCTCTAGCCCCTTACTCGCTTAACTTCGAAGTTCCAACGGAACCCGAAGCTAGTGAGCTCCCAAAAAGCCTCATGCCAGGTAGGGATGGGAGTATACATTTAAGGATCACTCCCCTGGGCGATGTGGGATGTCACAGTTTTAATAAACGTCATGAATTATTTCAATAATAAAATATTTTACATGTCAAGATAATTAAATTTTATTTCTAAATATAGTCATTTAGTGTTAGAACGATTACATTTGATATATATATATATATATATATATATATATATATTGTGTGTGTATATATATATGTATGTGTATGTATATATGTATTTATATTTATGATTGGGTTTTGTACCATATATTTTTATTTTTAGTTTGTACCTATTTTAATTTGCAACCTTTTTTTTTTAAATTATACCAATTTTCTTTTTAGTTTTAGTTTTTACCCATATATTAATTTCTTTTTGTGTCCACATTTTTCAAAATTTTTATTTGTACTAATTTTTTTAACCTTTTATCTGTACCAATAATTTATTAATAATGTACCCATTTGTCTTTAAAAATGTACCACTTTGTTATATGTAAAATGGGAAAGGGATCCTCTCCGGATCCCTTCCTCCTAATCCACCAAATCAGGGAATCTGTGCCGTTGAAAATTGATCCAACGGCTGAAGTTATTATAACTTTTAAAGTGGGCCCCTATTTGTAGCCGTTGTATTAAATTTCAACGGCATGGATCCCCTAATTTGGTGGATTAGGAGAAAAGGATTTGGAGAGGATCCCTTTCCTGTAAAATGTACCATTTTTTTTGTAAGTACCATTTGTTTTTAATGCAAGAACTATTTATTTATTTATTTAATCTAAAATGCACCCATTGTTATATATATAATGTACCCATTTTTCATATACGACATACCACCTTTTTTATTGTAAAAAATGTGCCAACTTTTGTTTTTGGTACAATTGGTAAATTTATTTATTTATGTATTTTTGGTACAAGGGGTAAATTTATTACCAACAAAGAAGTACAACATAGGCCCAACAAGAAGTTAAATACAAGAGAAAAGGATGGCCGCAAACATACAAAAAACAAAGCCCACGTAAAACAACAAAGAAAAAAGCCACACAACATTAATATAGAAAAACCTAAACTAGGTCGACCAAAGTTGTAGTCATTGTCATCAAAAAATCACTCAACGATCAACACCAACTGTTGCCTTCCATGAGTACTAGAGATCACGCCACCAAGAACCCCAGAAGTAAGTAAGAACAAGACTGAATCATCTTCCAATGACTAGCAAAACGATTGCTACCACGAAACCAAGGAAGTACGCAGGAAGAGAGACCCCACGAGCAACATCGCCAATGAGGGCGAACACAGACGGTAAAGACCAATAATGGTCGAAAAAGGTGGTGGTGCGAACACACGAGCCAAAGCTCTACACACCCTCCTGTAGATCTGCGACAAAACGTGGTAAACATGAGCAACAAAAAGATGATGGATCAAAATCAAGAAGATCATGGAGAAGGAAAAGGGAAATAGGGGATGAAAGAAATAGAGGATGGATCTAGAAGAATGGATCAAAAGGATTGTGGAAAAAGGGCTCAAACTGGTGGAATCAATGGCAAGAGGAAAGGGAAGATCGTGAGGGGTAGAGACAGGGAAAAGTGCAGGCAATAGGAATAGCAGGGAAAAACAAGGGAATGCACTGGCCCTAGTCATGTCTATGGCCGGCGACGACACGGATCAAAAAAAGCAAAAAATCACTCACCCGGATGGTGAGAAAAACTCTCACAAGAGGAGAGAAAAGCATGAGTCTGGTACAACTTTTTATATGTAAAATGTACCGTGTAAAAATTACCAATTTTGTTGTGTATGTAAAATGTCATTTAATATAAGTAATGACAAATCATGGATTTTATTTAAATATAATTTATATTAATGACAAATCGTGTCATTAACATAATTTATATTTAAATATAATTCTTTTTAAATTCCACAAATCATGAATTTAATTTAAAATCTTAATAATATAAGTAATTACAAATATCAAATTTTCATTTAAAATTATAATAACCAACATAGAATTGCATTATTGCATTAATTACAGGGACTTCAATAAAAAACTGAAAACCAACAAAGTTTCAATTAAAGAACATTGATAAATAGGGACCGCATCCAAAGTCACTTTTTATTTTTATATTTTTATTTTTAATTTGCTGACTATGGTTTTAGATTTTCTTTGGAATATTGGAACTTTATTTTAATCATGCATTTTGGAATTGGTAATAAATCATTCCCTTGATAGGTTCAGTCTAGAAGAATAGATTTCACCTTAGGTTTGTTTTAGACTTTTCCAAAACATACCAAAAGCATTGTGTCAAACTATGAACAAGTTTAATAGTTGAAAATGATGATCAAGGCTTTTGACTTCAAAAGATGATCAAAACCAAACAACATATCATATTCATGTTCGAGCACACTACGAGAAGGGATGTAGCAGGCACACTTTCTCTAGGCCGATTTAATTCAAAAATAAAATTTTTACATACTAAACGTCTGCTATGATCTAATTTAATATTATTTCATGAACCAAATGATCAATATGTATCAACATAACATTAAGTAAAGTACCAAACTCCTGGTACGTTACGAAGAACTCTGTATAATGTTTGTCTTGGCCATACGTTTCAAAAATAAAATTTTTACGTATCAAACATCTGGTACGATCTAATTTAATATTATTTCGTGAACCAAACGATCAATATGTGTCAGCATAACATTAAGTAGTGTACCAAACTCCTGGTACATTTATATGCACACTGTATAACGTTTCACTAGACCGATACGCTTCAAAAATAAAAAACTTTACATACCAAACATTTGATAAGATCTAATTTAATATTATTTCATAAACTAAATAGTCAATATATGTCAGCATAACATTAAGTAATGTACCAAACTATTGGTACATTATATAAGCACACATTATAACATTTTGCCAGACCGATACGTTTCAAAAATAAAAAATTTACTGATCGAACATTTTGGTGCATTCTAAGTTAATATTATTTCATTAACCTAATGATCAATATGTGTCAACATAACATTTAAATAACGTACCAAACTCTTGGTACATTACAAATTTGAAGTCCAATAATGTACCAAATTAAAAAATGTAACTAGGTATATTTGAGCCAATGCAAAAATAGAAATAAAATAGCATAAATTCGACTTAAATGCTCAATAGAGCAAAGGAAATAACTTGCAAGTACGTTTCAATCAAACTCTACTAAACCAAAATCTTGTCACAATGAAAGTCCAACAAAGTGCATTATCGGAATGTAATTGAAAAGATGTCAATCACCACAATGATGCCATATTCAATTAGTACTTATATAGCAGCATTGTGCCTACTGTTGGCTCCAATTAAATCCATCGTTTAAAAGACTACTTACTATTGTTGCTCTCATTTCTTTCATGTCATCGTCTTCAAAATGTTCAAAAATAGGTATGTCCGTGGCCAAGCTCTCCATGATGCTTGTAACTGCAACACCACAATCTAATCGACAATATGGATAAATGTTAGTTACACACACACACAACAATGATTGTGTACATATTTATGTGCTTACAAGCCTAATTCTTATTGTGGCTATGTAAGGTTTGCTACATCGGGATATCAAGGTCCATGCCATTTAGAATCTCCAAAATTGGTCTTTCATTGTCATTTAGAGGTTGTTTAATAGCACCAGTCATAGTGTGGTACATATAACTACACGTTTGTTAATTTTTCCACTATGCAAAGCCAACTTTGCTCTTTTCTTGTGATGACGTAAGAATGTCAATATATCTTCCTTTTGTAATCACATACAAAAACCTTGTTTATTCATCTAAACCAATCATATTTTTCAACGTACAAACAAGAGTTATGAGCAATTACACTTCTTGCCAGTTTTGGATTATAGTGTAGTCGCATCATGTTAGGCTTATTGAGGATAAGTAAAGTGAAGTGATATTCCTCATCATGCCTGAAGGGTAAAAAGAAAAGGTCATACTTTGCCAAACTCGTTCAGCAATGGTGAAGGATTATTTTGAGAATACATGTTCATTTAAGCAACATCATTAGCATGCAATTAACAAATTAAAGGCGGAATCATGCTTGCATGTACTTAAAAACAAAACATTACCCATGAATGTTCAAAGCCTAGTAGTATGGTGAACCAATAACAACTCAAAACAAAGTGAGTTGAAATTTATATCTTTGTAGATTCCTCTTTGCATAAGCAAAGGCTAATCACCCAAAGAGAGGGCCTTCATTCCTTGCATCTTAGATCTATGGATTTGGATGGATGAAGAGGTTTCTCCAAGTTCCCAAAATTGGGAACCTCTAAGTCTCCACACCAAGGTTTGATTTAAGAAGAAATGAGTGACCTTGGAGGAGTAGGTTTGCTAGCTAATCCCTCCAAGGGGGGGCTGACCTCTTTAGAGAGAAAAGAGAGATTGTGTTTCTCCAATTTCCCCAAAAAGAAACCCTTAATGAATTTAGGCTATAAAGACATACTTATACCTTTATTCATTTGAGTGGCAAACTTGTAAATAAGTCCAAAACCCACCCTAACTCTAAATGGTCGACCATGTGGGATTTAATGGACTATTTGGGCCTTTGTGAATCATTATTCATTAAGTTGTCATACAACTTAAGTCAATGGGCTTGACGTTCGAAGCCCATTGGGCCTTAAGGTCCAAAACTATCCCGAGGTCTTTAACGAACTTATTCGTTTGATTAATAATCATATTAATTAATCCTTGCCATAAATAATTAAACTATTTAATTATTCTTACTCATCTCCATTGAATCTTCAATCTCTACCTTACACGGTGTACGATCCATTAGGTTCCTTTTAGCGAGGCAGTGGGCGATTCAAACTCTTTCAAATCGATTGTGAATTTGAAACTTACTTTCAATTCTCCCTTTAGTGTTTACACACGTTTAGGGCTTCCACAAACCATGAGTGACACCTAGCAGCATATCATGGTTACCCAAGCTAATCAGAAGAGGTGAAGAACCTATTCAGTTTAGGATTACAAATGCAATACGGTCCTTCTCTAATACAATACTCTTGACCACATTGTTTGGTTTGATAGTTTATTCATGTCTACTATCCAATGCGAATCTTGCACTTATATGATTACCTTGAATGTGATCTGGAACGCATTCCAACATCTCATTCATACTCTGGCCAGAGATTCTAAATCATATCATAGAGTATTCTCCCTCAACGGTTTGAAGGTTAGAGATCCCTTGTTGCGCATTCACTTGTCTCCATGACTAGATAGCTTGACCCCAACCATGCCGTGGACACTCCAAAGGAATGCCTTTTGACACGATCAAAGATCAAGGACCTAACCACAAGACAACTATGATGCCTCAGGTCAAAGGACTAATTTGCATTATCCTAACCATGAGTTCTCACGTGACATGAATATGAGAACTCGTCGTTGATCGTGTTCAGTGAACTCATTCTCTATTGAGCACCTACGTACTTGTCTTGGTGTCACTCACACCAATGACTCGAGACTAGTCACTCTCCCTGAGAGAAGACATAGCACGTAGTGATCTTAACGGACTGTCAATGCCCAATTGGCAATCCTATGATCAGGAACGTTTAGGATGTGTCTACGAAAGAATGGTCTCATGAATCTAACTTCTTTTAGATTGCATTCTCCCAATCACATATTCCTTGGACTTTATCGTTTAAGCATATAACATTTATATGAGACCGCTCAAACAATAATCTTTGCCCTTTATATTAAACTAGATTAGTTTAACATGTGAAATGTCCATAAAGTATCATCATATGATTGGTTTTAGGGCACATTTCCAACAAATGGATTATCAAGAACCTTTTGAACTTTTGAGATATCATTCATCTTGTGGCATTTTTTATTTTGATATGATCATAACAAATACATAATGAACTACTTATAACGTTCAATAAGTGAAAAATATATATTAAAAAAAATCTGCCAACAGTTGGAAAATAATAAACCCAAATATGCAAATATCATTTCAACATATACTGAGACAAGAATGGTCATAAAGTATGACTTATGTTTCAGTTTCTTAGCATTTGCTAGCCTTCCAGATAGCATTTTCGCATACGCATCTATGGCCTGCAAGTACAATAAACTTACATAGATTTTCTTTTACTAATCATTATACCTTTAACTGATCCATTAATCACATGCATGGTGATTCCCTTGTTCGTGATTAGGAACTTGCATTATTTGAGCAGTCATTCCTAAGCATAATGGTATCATGTTGTATATGCTACAATAAGTATAAAACATATTAAGTACAATGCTCCTATTGAATTAAATGTACCTATACTATAATATGACTATACAATGGTGTATATGATTACTTACCCTGAATACTTGCTAGTTATAAATTTTTGAAGACGTTTATGTCATCTTCGTCAAACATGGGACCCACAAACGTTTCAGACAAAACAATACTTTTCTCACGACATTTTCCTGTAACCTTCTTCACAACATAAGTATCACAATCTATCTCCTTTGTAATTGGATCATAAGGTGATTGACATCCAGATGGTTTCATCTTCTTTCCTTTCTTTGCATTTTCATCATCTACATTATAAACATTCCTCATAGATTCAACAAAACCAAAATTTTTGTGTTTCACATTTTTCCTTTTTTTTGCCAGACCTTTTTTTTGTATTTGCATATTTGTACTCCGCTTTTCGTAGTACCTTCCACACCTGTCTTATTTTCACTCCTCTGATTATGGATGTTATTTTTGGAGATGCGTGTTTTCTTTTTTCTGCCTCTTCAAGTAAGACATTGTTTTGTTTACGAGCTTCCTCCAATTCAAATTCAATTGTAGCGAATGCCTCACCCAACAGATTAACTTCTACCTCAACTTCTTGACGCATTCATAGCATGCAACTCCTCCGGACTTTCTTTTTCAGCACGAAGTTGATCTACGCAGGCGCTTCAAATTGAGTACATTTTTCAGCATGAACTTGGAAGTATATCCAATTAGGTGCTTCAAATTGACTACATTTTGTCTTCACACTGCACAAGTTATTTTTAATATTGTTTTCTATTGATTTGGATGTAAGAGTACGTAATATAGGTTCAATGGGTGAAACAAACACATTTGAATGTGCAACAACTACGATCATCTTATCTTCCTTAATACAATCATCGACTTGAATTTCTTCCTGTGTTTCAGGCAATGCATCATCTTCATCACAAGCTTAGATCACCAACAAAACCCCCACCGTTTAAGTTTCGGTAAAATAAAAATGAAACAAACATATTAGTTCAAATAAATTTCAAAATGTACCACAATAAAAGTTGTTAGATCAATGTTTCACTCAACTAATCAAATGTTTTTTTTTTACCTTTTTCTTCATGAAAAATTAAAGATGTTGGTCCATTTGGTGTTTAGTGTAGGTTCTTCCAGTAATGGAATGTTAGTATAGTTTTTTTTTTATAACAATCCACTTCAGATAGAAAGAATTCAAAAACCAATCATAAAAATAATGAAAGCACTCAACGAAAATATATGATCGTCGATTTAGTTTCAACTAGCAAGAGTACCAGTGTGGTGCTGGGGGTTTTCAAACTGTACAAAACATGTATAAAGTTTTAAATGTATATATGATAAGCCATACTACTTATATACATGTGGAAAATGTACTTACAATACTATCTATAATAAGGAACATGAGTAGCATTGAACTTCTTTAATCTAATGGGTTTGTTTTCATTTTGCTTAGCATTGTTGACTGAAATCAAGAGTGAATTAGAAAAAGAATTTCAAAAATTGTCTATGAAGCAAACAAATTCAATCCAAGATCTATTACCTATAAGGAAGAAGACTTGGTAAAAGTATTTTACCAAATCAGGAACTATCTGCTCAAATGATTTGTAAATTGCAACAAATTTATCGCCATCACCAATGCCTCGAACTTGCAAGATCTAAATTTAAAAAAAAAGAAGCTAATAATGGATAGTCATCACCAAAAATGAAATCATAGACCCTAAAACTACCATAATGGCGAAAAATATAAACATTGCAAAACTTAAAAGAAATCAATTTTGAAAAGGTAACTGAGAAGAGGGATTACATTGAATGGAAACAGCAAACACAAACCGAAACAAATTCTTATATGATGAGTCAGTCAAACTTACAACGCAGTGAGGAGTGTGCAATCTCCCTACCACATTTTAATCCTTCAAACTGTTCCTGAGAAAAAAGAAAACTAAATTGAGTAAGGGAATCTATATCTTAAGACAATGAAAAAACAAAAAGTAAGACTCTTTGTTGATTAGTTAGTTTCAACACTTACTTTTCCTACAATAGTTACCACAATCCAGACTCTATTGCCTGAGAATATGCAAATGCAAAAAGAGACTTCAACATGTTTGAATTAAAATAAGGGAAATTTCAATTGAATTGAATTCCTGCTATTTTCTTTCCATTTGTGAGCTTTAATTATACACATAGTATGATTTATAATTTAATTTGAGTGTCATTATTTTTTAGCTACTATTTTGGTCCCATTTTTTAGCTACAATGACACAAAATTTTCTTTGTGGTTATCTAAAATTTCAACTGCAAGCTAATTATTGTGGAGTGACAGTAATATCTTCTTTAATTTACATTCTTTCTCCTTAATTTTATATCTCAAATCATGAATTTACATACACTTTTCTTTATTTTAATTCAAAATTCAAATATAACACAATGAAGGAACCTCAATGTAAGGTATATCAGCTCCAAATGCTTCTCATTTGTCCTTGCAATGAATATGTCCCAAAAACCAAATCACCATTGGAAGAGGAATCTTCCTGGTGCAACAATTGCTGCATATTCAAATCTAAAACATGTTTACTCACCAAAACTTACTTAACATATATACTATAAAATATTCATAAAAAGTCTTAAAAATGAAAAAAAAATACATACTATCTATTAGATCATGTCATCCTAGGGAATGAAAAAATAATTATAAAATGTTGTTAATGCATGCTAAGCTGGATTTTCTAAACAACATAATCATTAAGTGAATTGAAAATGATTCAAAGGTTGGAAAAATTACCTATTGGATATGTAGCAACATTCTGTTCCGTCATAAATGCATTTGTAGAAGAAAGTAATTTTCTTCTGAACAAATAGTCATGAATATAAGCCTCAGGCCTGAAGTAGACAACAAAATCAACAATAAGGCAAACAATAACTATCAAACTGAGGATCAATTCACAACAATAATTGACACGCTGTCATCTAAATAAACCATTATGATAACATATTGACACGCTTAACATGGAAATTTGACTATCTAATTAAGTAATTTATAGAAATGCAAACGGATTTGAAAAAGTAGAAATCCTATCTCATATGTATTATAACGATTAACAATTCTTAGTGAATCGTTACAAAATCAGTATAAAAAAAAAAACCATGTTTCTTAGTTTAAAAAATGGGAAACATAGAGAAAGAGTCATGAGTTCTCAGTTCTTACAAATAACCATATCTTTTCATTTTGAACTAGTGTTGATTTTCATCGTCAACATTAACGAAACCTATAATTTCAACTTGTGCAAGCAAATTACTAATTAAACTCAAGCTGACCAATTTCCAATTCAACCAAATGAAAAAAGCAATTACAATCAAACTAACATGTCTTTGCTATATGAAGTAAACCACGTCTCATGTTTCGTACTCATGAACAACTCACTGTCCATTCTATACACACACAAAAAACACTCAATATTTTTACCAACATTATACGAACTATATAGACAGTATCATATATGTATTTGCACATAAGGTATAAATATTTATTGATAGTCATGATTTAAATTTAACAAAAGAATTAATAACATAATAAAATTAATTGTAGTGTTTGACAAAGACTAGGTGGGCGATTGTATTAAAAGATGAGTTGGGGAGCCTCTGAAACAGAAGAATCCAATTGAGAATTCAATTACTGCAAAATGCAAATTAACACACATACACAAAGGAGACTGAGTGATTGAACAGGCCTAAATCCGAAGTTGTTAAGATTTTGTTCGAATAAACACAAATTTGAAATAAAAACTCATATAATTCCCATACGATGTACTTGGTAGTGATTTCAAGGCATGGTGTGCCTAGATTGGATTGAAAATTCATCAGAAAGCCAGTCTGAACTCCGGGGTTAGAGACAAAAATAAAGACCAATATTCTCAAAGTCTTGTGCCGACGATTGTGAGATCGAGATAAAATGGTCAAAACCAAATTTGAGGATTTTGACAAAACGTTGAGAAATCTGGGTTTCCAAGGATCGTCTCTTCCTCTGGATATGGAAGCCGCAAACAAAATTCCTAGAACAACAAAAACTAGGGTCTCCTTTGTGGGTATGTTGTGAGAGAAAGAATGGAAGGTTGGAGAGCAAGGGAGGGTGAGATCGAAAGCAACGAAATAAGAGATTTGTGAGAGTTGCAAAACATGAAAGTAAAAATGAAAGGTAAAGCAAGCAACCCAGTCGAAAGAGAGAACCCAACGATGATCAACGTGTGGAATAAATGGGCAAAACCGACTTTTGACTTTACAAATGTGAAAGCAGCACGGCAAGCAGAGAAGAAATCAGGGGGGCATTTCCCTCCTGTCACTATTGATGAACAATGCTAGACTCAACTAAATTTTAGTATATATAATGTAATATGCAGTACATAAAGTTAATAAAAAAACATAATATCATTATTCAACATATATAAACTTACCACCAAAGTTTTCAAGTCCATGTTGATCAATGTTTTGTGAAGTACTTGTACAAAACTCCAGCTTACAAAGTTAGGTAGTTTGTTCTCTCTACCAACAATGAGGGTAAGTAGTCTTGTTTTCCCACCAAATCAAAATTACAAAACATAAATAGTAGTAGATTCCATTAGATTTAGCAGATATAACACTTTTAAATAAAAGAAAAAAAAAACATTATGAAGAACTTACTAACAAACTCAGAACACATCCTGCTACCAAATGTGGCTTGCTGGCATGTATAAGAGATTTGTTCAAACACTTAGCAATTGCCATTGCCCAATTATATGTTTGAATTTGATACAATTTCTCACATAAACCCACAAGTTTCCATGAAACTTGGGTAGAACTATTGCACAATAAGAGTGTGTTACAAAAATAAAGGCATATCAAACGTGTAAAGTCTTTACACTCTTCATTTGATCTTCCTACAACTACATTTCGTATGGATGCCTCAATTTTAGTCATTGTAACATAGTTGACTATATATGAGAAATATTTAGACATGAATGTTGTTTTCTTTATTTTCTTTACTGTCGTGCCGGTGTATTCCAAATATTTCCCCTTATTAGGAATGTCGAATATATAAGCAATGTCATTTGCTGTCATCGCCACTTTGATGTCCCCAAATACAAAGCACCTTTGGTGTTTGCCATATTGTTCGATTATCATTTTGATATCATTGTCCAGAGCACTAAAGTGCTTGGCATCACAAGTTATCTCTGTATGCCGGTATAGTCTCCAAAATGGTGTTGCCTTCATATGAATATGGTGTCTGGCATTAACATATTCTTCAATTGTACCATACAAACAAACAAAGTGTAGAAGATTTGATTGGTAGTTCATGCTCCCATTCTGTTGGAAATGTGCCCTAAAACCAATCATATGATGATACTTTACGGACATTTCACATGTTAAACTAATCTAGTTTAATATCAAGGGCAAAGATTATTGTTTGAGCGGTCTCATATAAATGTTATATGCTTAAACGATAATGTCCAAGGAATATGTGATTGGGAGAATGCGATCTAAATAGTTAGATTCATGAGACCATTCTTTCGTAGACACATCCTAAACGTTCCTGATCATAGGATTGCCAATTGGGCATTGACAGTCCGTTAAGATCACTACGTGCTATGTCTTCTCTCAGGGAGAGTGACTAGTCTCGAGTCATTGATGTGAGTGACACCAAGACAAGTACGTAGGTGCTCAATAGAGAATGAGTTCACTGAACACGATTAACGACGAGTTCTCATATTCATGTCACGTGAGAACTCATGGTTAGGATAATGCAAATTAGTCCTTTGACCTGAGGCATCATAGTTGTCTTGTGGTTAGGTCCTTGATCTTTGATCGTGTCAAATGGCATTCCTTTGGAGTGTCCACGGCATGGTTGGGGTCAAGCTATCTAGTCATGGAGACAAGTGAATGCGCAACAAGGGATCTCTAACCTTCAAACCGTTGAGGGAGAATACTCTATGATATGATTTAGAATCTCTGGCCAGAGTATGAATGAGATGTTGGAATGCGTTCCAGATCACATTCAAGGTAATCATATAAGCGCGAGATTCACATTGGATAGTAGACATGAATAAACTATCAAGCCAAACAATGTGGTCAAGAGTATTGTATTAGAGAAGGACCGTATTGCATTTGTAATCCTAAACTGAATAGGTTCTCCACCTCTTCTGATTAGCTTGGGTAACCATGATATGCTGCTAGGTGTCACTCATGGTTTGTGGAAGCCCTAAACGTGTTTAAACACTAAAGGGAGAATTGAAAGTTAGTTTCAAATTCACAATCGATTTAAAAGAGTTTGAATCGCCCACTGCCTCGCTAAAAGGAACCTAATGGATCGTACACCGTGTAAGGTAGAGATTGAAGATTCAACGGAGATGAGTAAGAATAATTAAATGGTTTAATTATTTATGGCAAGGATTAAATAATATGATTATTAATCAAACGAATAAGTTCGTTAAAGACCTCGGGATGGTTTTTGGACCTTAAGGCCCAATGGGCTTCGAACGTCAAGTTCATTGAATTAAGTTGTATGACAACTTAATAAATAATGATTTACAAAGGCCCAAATACTCCAAAAATATCCCTAAGGCCGGCCACTTAGTAAGGGTAGCAAACTTGGACTTATTTACAAGTTTGCCACTCAAATGAATTAAGGTATAAATTTGATTTTATAGCCAAAATTCATTAAGGGTTCTTTTTGGGGAAATTGGAGAGAAGAAATGCTCTCCCTTCTCTCTAGAAATGGCCGGCCCCCTTGGAGGGTTTTAGCTAGCACTCTAGCTCCTCCAAGGTCACTCATTTCTTCTTAATCAAAACCTTGGTGTAGAAACTTAGAGGTTCTCAATTTTGAGAACTTAGAGAACCTATCTTTTCTATATAAATCCATAGTTCTAAGATGCAAGGAATGAAGGCCCTCTCTTTGGGTGATTAGCCTTTGCTTAAGCAAAGAGGAATCTACAAAGGTATAAATCTCAACTCACTTTGTTTTGAGTTGTTTAAAGGTTCACCAATCTACTAGGCTTTGAACATTCATGGTTAATGTTTTGTTTTTAAGTATATGCAAGCATGATTCCGCCTTTAATTTGTTAATTGCATGCTAATGATATTGCTTAAATGAACATCATCTTCCAAAATAATCCTTCAAGTGGTATCAGAGCCTAGGTCTAGTAGTTGGTGAATCCTTTTGGGTTTTGTATTTCATAATATGTGATTTAAAAGTTGTAAAATGTTACAAGCTTTATTCTTGTTTTATGAATGTAAATTTTGTTGGAAAATTTGGCATCTCAAATGTTGTAGATGTAGTTCATATGAGCATGAATATTGAAGCTAAAATTTGGTGCCAAGCATTTTGGGATTTTCGGCCAAATTAAAAGGGTGATTTTTGGGTTCTTGTTTGTCTTGTTAAAATGTTTTTCAAGTGACTTTTGGAACCCCTAAGTACCCTAGTTTGGTTATATGAAATTTCCCTTAAGTTTAAATGGTTTTGGAATGTTTTTGGGTGAAAAATCATCATGGAAAAATTTTGAGTTTTTCATGAGTGTTCTTCATTGTTCTTGACATTTTAGCCAAGAACAAAAAGTTTGGTGTTTTGATTCAAAGTTTTGAATTATTTCATAAAGTTTTGTTATTAGATATTTTCATATATTTATTAATGATTAATATTTTTAATGTTAGTCAAAAACTTTGAATATATGTTAGATATTTGTTTGAAAGGTGTAAGAAACTTTAATGGGTGTGTAAGGTTTAAATCCCATTCACACACACCTTGCATGCTTTATGTCAAAACTACAAATCAACACACACATCACTCCCTTTCATCCCAAGGCCGGCCACTCCCTCAAGTGGGAGTACTTTTGGGGCTTTTATGCAATTACATAAAGTTTTGATACTTTTGTGTATTTGCACTTTGGCCCAAAAGTTTACGTTTTTACGTTTAGGTCCAAAAACGCTAAAGGACAAATTGTTTTGCTCCTTTAATGAAGTTTTTACATTTGTGGAAAAGTTTGGGTTCTAGTTGCGATTACATAAAGTATTGGACTTTTGTGTTTTTACAAAGTGACCCCAAAAGTTTAAGTATTTGCAAAATAGCCCAAAGGTTGTGGTTAATTGCACTATGGCCCAAAAGTTGTGGCTAATTGCAAAATAGCCCAAAAGTTGAGGTTAATTGCACAATGGCCCAAACAAGTTGAGGTCATTGCATTTTGGCCCAAATTAAATAGAGAACAAAAATTGTTTTGTCTCTTTAAATGAGAATTGGATTTTCATTTTAGTTAGCTCCATTTAAAATCAAATTTTATGGATACAAAAACCAAATGAAAAATGTTGCATTCAATTTAATTAGTTAAAGTGTTAATTAATTAAAGGGTGATTATGAACCTAAGCCTACGATAATTGAGCTATGTGAAAGGCCGTTTCAAATTTGTTTGAACCATGGGAATGTGTAGATTAGATTTTGGTTGTAATTGATTAGATCAAATGTTGTAAAAGAGCATAAGCTCTTCTTTAATTTAAAGTAATTTGATTTGATCAATTGTTGTAAAAGAGCATAAGCTCTTCTTTACTTTGAAGTACTTCTTTCTTGCTTTATATGATATGCATGAAAATGAAGTAGTTGGGTCCAACGCCCCTAAGACAACACGCCTTAATGTGATTAAATGCGTAACTAAAATCAATCACCATCCCTAGTCCGAGATTCAACACAAGGCTCGTGTTGGATCTAAACAAAAGGTTCATAGTCATCCTAAGGCCCTAAGGCAACTATATAGTCCATCAATGAATGCAAACCTTATGTTAGTAGTATCATGTACTCTTGCTTTAAAAACCGTTTTAAAAGCTTAGTGGGAGTATTATATACAACTAAATAAATCATATGGACCAATAGTTGTGATAGGACCAAAAATGTTTTAATTGGATTAAAATGTATATTTACAAATTACAAATTACATGGATTGTTGGATTGTTGGATATTTAATCTCAACCATCCACCATAAATTAGGTCTTTATTTCCCTAAAACCTCTCTCACTCTCTCTCATTCTTGAATTGTTTGTGAACTCAAAGTAAAACCCACCCTCTCTGACGCCACTCTTCCATCCACCTTCTCCGACGAGAATCTGGCCATCCATCAGCAAGCCACACACAGAGAGAAGTAAGCACATCTTTTTCGACGCGAATCAAGTCCCAAAATCAAGGTAAGGGCTTCTGATTTTTTATGGGTTTTTGTCCTTTAGGGTTTAAGGTCAAATTGCATGTTCATTTTGAGTATTTTATCGAAATCTCAAAATAAAATTGGATGTTGGTTCTAATTTGATAGGTTTTTGGACTTGTGAGGGTTTGAGGTTATGTGGGCTTCGAATTATGGTGGCTGCAGCCGTGTTGGTTTCTGTTTGTTTTCTGCAAGTCGTATGCCTTTTTTTTATAACTTTTTTCTTTGGTAAATTTATTGTGTATTTCAAGGCAATATGAGTTCTCCACAGTGTTGAAGTTGGTTGAGGTGGAGGTATTGGGTTATCCCGAAGTGACCCGAAATTTGGGAATCTTGCCTGTTCGGTTTAGTTTTGGGATATAAAATCATGTCCCAAAATATTTTGGTTGATGATTTAAGGTAAAACTGACACACCCCGATCTGTAATACCGAGGCGTGCTGACCGTCACGTGAGGGTGACGTAGCCAAAAGTGCAGTGTGGAAGAACATATATGAATGAAGTGCATAAGTAAAAGTCAAGCAAGATAATTTACAATATGATATAAGTGTAAGGGAAAGATAAAGCGGAAGTAAGACAACACAACATCAAAGTGCAAATCCTAGGTGTAGTCCAGATTAAACAAATCCTAAAAAAAATAACTGGAGAAATCCTACATGGATGGTGTTCTGTCAGAATAGCCTGGATGCCTCGTTCGCTGCCGACGTCACTGCTACCTAAAACCTAGAGGGGCGCAAAACAGAAAATGTGACTGGGCAAAAACAAATTCTTTGCAAAACCGTTTCGTAAATCAATGTAGTAACCCCTATCCGTAAAACAAGTATAGTTTCCTAGAAAATATCATATATACTCGTATACAAAAAATCATACTGAAAAGCAATAAACTCAGGTATCGAAATCCAGAACTACGCCACGTCGAAGTACCCAAATCAAAAGGAAATAAGCATAAAACAGGTGAGCTAAAACACATCACAATATGCCATCAATAAAAACATGTCAGCTGGAGTCACCTAAAGTGACCTGTACGGCTGATTCTATAGCTCCTCAATCGAATCCTGCACACGAGTCGGAACCACCTATAGTGGTCAACATTATGCTCAGTGCTACGATCACGTGAAGGCTGTGCAATGAATCGCGGGTCATCTACGAGTCGGAACCACCTATAGTGGTCTGTACGACAAGCTGGCACCTACCTTGGATCCAAGGTGAGTGTACGGTGCGGGAGGTGATTGATCACATGAAGGCTAAGCTCTACTCTGGCGGAGCACAAACACCGGGGGTGCAGGAATATGAGCTATATCACAATCTCACCATCATCACTTTCACTAACAAGAATACTTACCTGACTTACCTGAGCATCCACAGTGCCCAAGCATAACCAGTACAATCATAATCATAATATAAATGGTATGCGAAATGGCATTTCAATTATAAAACCAATTCGATTTTAAAACCATTTAAAACGAAGTTTCTAGGAAAACGTCAATCATATATACATATATATATATATACACTGAAAACAAAAGCCCACTCACTGGTAAATAGAAGGGTCATATCCCCTGAGCCTGGCATGACTGCGCTCGTCCTCTGGATACGCCTCACCTATATGCGAAACAACTATAAAACCGTCAATTATATGCACATAATCGAATTTAGGTAATAACTTCTCATACATTGCTCAATTGGGGTGTTTAAATATACCAATAGACTCTTCTCGATCCCACAAATACACCCATATTTTTAGAAATTTTTTTCGATTAATCACGCGCCCCCACGCACAGGCACGTGCTTGGCACATGGACAACACAGTTAACGCCATCAGGGAATATTTCGTTAAAACCTAACAAAATTAGTTAACTTTAACTGACGCCGTTGGAATATTCCGTCAGACTTGACGAAATATTCTCTGTCCCTAACCTCAGATCGCCAGAGACTGGCACCGGCACCGCTGCACTTGTCGGAAACTGGAAAAATATTCAGTCTCACTTTTCTCACTTAATTCTCAACCAAATTTTGTGAAATTTCTATCATAATGAAGCTTAGGATGAGTAGAACACATCCTTACCACTTTGAGGACCAAAACTCGAAGGAATCTCGTCGGAGAAAGTCCATGAAAATCGGCCAACTTTGAAACTTGTGATTCCGACATCCAAAACGTGCAAACGAGGTACCCCAAGCTTTGTGAGGATGTCTAAAGTCTCCCTTTGATCACCAAATTCATTAAAAACCTCACGTTAACAAGTTCATGAACAATACCTTAAAGATTGAACTTGGGTTCCTAAGGTTTTACTACGTTTCGAACTAAACCAAGGGTACCAGTGAACTTACTAAGTCACAAAGAGTCTAGATATGCTATTTTTAACCTCGATTTGTGCCACGATCACAGTATGGGTGCTTGTCCGTACGAAAAATGGTGAGGAGAGAGAGGAGAGTTTGAGAGAAAGAGAGAGAGGACAGAAACAGAAAGAAAATAGTGCACGTGTGCATATGAGGTGTGCGTGTGTCTGTTTTAAGCCAACTAAAACCATATAACCCAATTCCTATTGGGTCCAAGAACATAGGACACCCAATGGGTCCAATATGGCCCAATCACACACATACACGATCATGTACAAATGAGGGCACAAAAGTCATTCCACATCTATAACATTTATAATCCGAGACGGGCTGTCACAACCTACCCCCTTAAGAAAATTTCGTCCTTGAAATTTGTACAATACAAGCAGAACACTAATATCCATAAAATAAACGCGGATACATTTCTCTCATCCCCTCCTCGGTCTCCTAGGTAGCCTACTCTACTGAATTGTTTCTCCACAGAACTTTTACTAGTCTCACTGTCTTATTCCGTAGAACTTTGTCTTTCTAGTCTAAGATAGTCACCAGCTCCTCTTAGTAAGCCAAGTCGGAATTAACCTCTAACGGCTGCGGAGGTAGAACGTTAGATGGATCTACTATTACCCAAATGTCGTCATAACTATTCTGAGTACGGGGTAACTTATAGACAAAATCCATGGTGATATTTTTCCATTTCCATTGTGGAACGGGAAGTGGCTGCATCCGTCCAAACGGTTTCTTCCTCTCGGCCTTAACCTGCTGGTAAATAATACATCTGCTCACGTACTCGGCAATCTCTCTCTTCATACCAGGCTAATAGTAGAATGACCGAATAGTATGATACATCTTGGTACTACCCGGATGCATCACGTGAGCTGAAATGTGTGCCTCATCCAAAATAGCCCTTTTTAGCTTTGCATTATCTGGTACATACATTCTGCCTTCTTGCATGAGCTTGCCATCAATTTCTTGAATCCTAAGATCTTTCTTTTTACCTTCATTCCTCAGCTGAATCAACTCCTAAGTCTATTCGTCATCCATTTGGGCTTCGAGAATACGATTAATCAAGATTGGACTAACTTGGAAGTGAACAAGTAAAGCTTCTTCTCGATTCTCCACCTCTGAGTTTTCTATCTCTAATTCCACTCCGGTCGATCTCAACTCCGCAAGAAAAGGAACACAGCTTACGTAGATAGCATCAACTCTACTCTGAGACTTTCTGCTAAGTGCATTAGCTACCACGTTTACACGACTCGGTTAATACTCGATCGTGCAATCGTAATCACTCAGCAGTTTAATCCACCTTCACTGACGAAGGTTCAAATCTCTCTGAGTAAATAGATACTGTAGACTCTTATGATCAGTGAAGATCCTACACCTCTCATTATAGAGATAATGCCTCCAGATCTTCAACTGCCTTGATGCGGTTTCAACTGCCTTGATGTGGTAGCGATCACTCTGCCGTGTTGCATTAGCATGCAACCCAAGCCGCTTAACGATGCGTCACTGTAGATCTCGAAGTTACCACTGTCGTTCGGAAGAGCTAATACTGGTGCATGAGTGAGACAATATTTTAGTTGCTGAAAGCTCCGTTCACAACTACCATTCCACTCAAATCTAACATTCTTTCTAGTTAGCCTCGTAAATAGTAACACTATCACTGAGAAGTCCTAAACGAACCGCCTGTAGTAACCTGCTAATCCGAGGAAACTCCGTACCTCAGAGACGGTCCATAGTTGCTCCAAATTCTCCACTGCTGCTACTTTCTGAGGATCTACTTGAATGCCATTAGCTGAGATGACGTGCCCAAAAAATGCCACCTGATCTAGCCAGAGTTGACATTTGCTAAACTTTGCGTATAACTGATGCTCCCTCAGCTTCTTCAGCACTAATGAAAGATGTCGCACATGGTCTGACTTCGACTTAGAGTAGAATAAAATATCGTCGATGAAGACAATGAAAAACCCGTCCAAATACTGCTGAAATACCGGTTCATCAAATCCATAAAAGTAGCTGGGGCGTTAGTCAACCCGAATGGCATCACCAAGAACTTATAGTGACCATAACGGGTTCTGAACGCTGTCTTCGGAACATCTTTACTCTTAATCTTCAACTGATAGTAGCCAGATCGTAAGTCGATCTTCGAGAACACACAAGCTTCTCGCAGCTGATTAAACAAATTGTTAATACGAGGCAATGGATAACGGTTTTTAATCGTCACCCACTTCAGCTGCCGATAGTCTATACACAGCCTTAGAGTACCATCCTTTTTTACGCACAAATAAGACTGGAGTTCACTAAGGTGAAGTACTAGGCTATATAAAACCTTTATCCAATAACTCCTGTAACTGAACTTTCAACTCTCGCAACTTAACGGGAGCCATCCGATAGGGAGTCAAAGATATGGGATTCGTAGTTGGCAATAGAACGATAGAGAACTCTACGTCTCGATCCAGCGGCAAGCTTGATAAATTGTGAGGGAATACATCATGAAAATGCCTGACTACCCTAACATTCTCTATACTGCTAGAAACACTATCATTCAATACCACATCTACCAGATACCCCTGACAACTCTTCTATAACAACTTTTTAGCTCTTACAGTTGAAATGATGCCATGTCTAACATCGCTACGCTCGCCAACAAATGTAACCATAGGTAGCCCTGGGCGATGGAATGTAACTTTCTTTTCATAGCAATCAATGTTGGCTCGATTGTAGTGTAGCCAATCAGTGCCCAAGATCACATCAAACTCAACAATATCCAACTGGATGAGATTAGCTGGCATAACCACATCCTCCACTTACATGGGGCACCCTGGATACATCCATCTAACCTGACACGTTTCTCCTCTAGGCATCGAAACTTTTAACTCGAACTCGAGATGTGCGGAATTAGGTTGGGTCAATTGAGCAAATGAATGAGAAATAACCGAATGAGTAGCACCAGAGTCTATCAACACCCTAGCAAAGTGACAAGAACATTTAACATACCCATTATCAAATCAGGATTATTTTGAGCGTCTTGTGCTGAGAGTTTATGAATACGACCTGAGGCTGCTGCCGTCCACCGCAACCTCTATTAGTCTGACCACTACGTCCAGGTGTACCACGGCTCTGTCCCGTCGGATTAGGCTGTCTGGATGACCTTGCTCTACTTGAAGCAACCTCTACCTGTTATGGCTGCACTCCAGGATACCACTGCGATCCACCGGTAGGATAAGGAGGATACGGGGTATACCCTCCAAGGTATTGAGGATATCCACTCTAGTAACCACCCGTATAATACGGATCCGAGGATACCGATACGACATCGCCGAATAAGGGACAACATCTCCCTGATAATGATAAGTGCCTCCGTGACTCGACTGACCATATCCACTTGGAGCTGGAGTCTGCTGGGTTGGAACTGGTGGTAGTGGTAAAGCAGGTATATGGGGTCTCTGCTGGCTCTATGGACAATTTACTGCTCAATGTCCTATCTGTCTATAAGTGAAGCACCCTTGATTGCCCTGTTTACACTCGCCAACATGTCGACTATTACACCTCCGACAAAATGGTGCTACTGAACCACTAGAACCGCCAGTATCTCGCAGTCTCTAAAAACGTGGACCTCCAATGAATCTACCCCCTTTTCTCTGACCTGGAAAATTCACACCTCCACTAGATGAACTCGAACTAAGCCCATTTTTTTTTTTGAAGCTGTAAGTCTTCCAGGGTCCCTGTGATGCCTGCCCTTTGCGTTTATCATATTTCTTTTGATCTTCTTTCTCTTCTTCTTCCTCGCTATCGCTCGGCACATTTTCTGAATCCTCAATCTATAACAAAATCTCATAAAACTCATGATAAGTGCTGCAGGGGGTCGTGCTCGCCATTGAATGCCACTTCTTACGAGTACCAAGCTTAAATCGACGAAGCATTTCCATTGGATTCGTTGCAACCTCTGGATGATAGCGGGATAAATCTATGAACTTTCTATAGTACTCATTCGCCGACATCTTCTTCTGTCTCAAACTTGTGAATTCCTGTTTCTTGCTGTCAGTATAGGCAGAAGGAATAAATCGCTTATAGAACAACTGTTTAAATACTTCCCAATCTGTAGCTTCCTCCTCAGGCATTCCCTTAGTCTGCTGTTCCCACCAGGACGCAGGTTCCTTACCGAAAAACCAAACAGCAGTCTCTACCCATCTCTGTGCAGGTAAACTCCCTTGACTTTGCATCAATCTAAAGGTCTTCTCAATTTGAAGTAACCATCTCTCGGCACCCTCGTGCCCCTCATTTCCCACAAAATTATTTATCTTCAAATTATACCCACTCTGCAGAGGGGTCCTCTGGGTAGGACAAAGCATCGACTAAATCTCATTTGCAATATATCGTGGAAACTAGGCTCATGAGGTGGTTGTGGCTCTCGGCGAGGTGGCATAATTCTGACAAAAAACACCAGAATAATTAGAATATTCACAAGATATACAGGATTGCCAAACTTAGGTTCTAATACCAAACTTACACACCCCGATCTATAATACCGAAGCATGCTAGCCGTCACGTGAGGGTGACGTAGCCAAAAGCGCAGTGCGGAAAAACAAATATGAATGAAGTGTAGAAGTAAAAGTCAGGGAAGATAATTTATAATACGATATAAGTGTAACGGAAAGATAAAGCGGAGGTAAGACAACACAACATCAAAGTGCAAATCCTAGGTGTAGTCCAGATTAAACAAACGCTAAAAAAAATAACTGGAGAAATCCTACATGGATGGTGTTATGTCAGAATAGCCTGGATCCTTTGTTCGCTGCCGACGTCACCGCTACCTAAAACCTGGAGGGGCGTGAAACAGAAAACGTGAGTGGGCAAAAACAAATTCTTTCCAAAACTGTTTCGTAAATCAATGTAGTAACCCCTCTCCGTAAAACAAGTATAGTTCCCCAGAAAATATCATATACGTATACGAAAAATCATGCTGAAAAGCAATAAACTCAGGTATCGAAATCCAAAAATACGCCATGTTGAAGTACCCAAATCAAAAGGAAATAAGCATAAAACAGGTGAGCTAAAACACATCACAATATGCCATCAATAAAACACGTCAGCCGGAGTCACCTAAAGTGACCTGTATGGCTGAATCTATAACTCATCAATCGAATCCTGCACACGAGTCGGAACCACCTGTAGTGGTTTATACGACAAGGTAGCACCTGTCTTGGATCCAAGGTGAGCATACGATGCGGGAGGTGAACGATCACCTGAAGGCTAGGCCCTATTCTAGCGGAGCACAAACACCAGGGTGTAGGAATATGAGCTATATCACAATCTCACCATCATCACTTTCACTAACAAGAATACTCACCTGACTTACCTGAGCGTCGACAGCGCCAAAGCATAACCAGCACAATCATAATCTTAATTTAAATGGTATTCGACATGGCATTTGAATTATAAAACCAATTCAATTCTAAAACCATTTAAAACGAAGTTTATGGGAAAACGTCAATCGTATATATATATATATACTGAAAAAAAAGCCTACTCACTGGTAAGTAGAAGGGTCATATCCCCCGAGCCTGGCGTGGCTGCGCTCATTGATGCGTTACGAATGTGACACACAAATTAAACCCTCTTTGTTACAATTGTAGTAATGATGTAAGTAGGGATCGTTCTAACCGGGGATTAACTAGGGGTGCTAATCTAATATAAATTGACTTAAAAACACAAAAACTAAACTTAAATACTTTAACTAGACTACTATGACTCAAAACAGATTTGAAACACTCAAAACTGCCTAAAACAATCAAATTGATTAGGAAAGGTCAACCAAAACAGGGAACTTTGGCTTAACTTTCCTACTTCAAGTAGGAATCCTTGTGTGATTAGGAATCCTCGTCCAACTAGGAATCCTCATGTGATTGGGAAACCTCCTTCAATTTGGAAACCTTCTCGTAATTGGAATCCTCATCGTAGTAGGAATCCTTGCGACATCAACTCTTCAATTTCGTCCATTCCTTTTGCTCCAAGCATAAGCTATCCAATTTGTGCCCAAAAGTGCTCCAAAAGGCTCCAAAATGCATCATTTCGCCAAATACGTCTTATGAACCTAAAAACACACAAAAGAAGCTTAAAGAACTAAAATAACTAAGAATTAATAACATAAATACACGAAAACAAGCAAACTAAGTCGCATAAATATGCTCCTATCGAATTCCCCCACACTTAGCTTTTGCTAGTCCTCGAGCAAAACGGAAAAAACAAAACAAAACCTAAACCTTCCAACAATGGTCTCAGGGATTCTTAGTGCACATGACATGTTCAAGATCATTACTCACATAGATTTTAGTCATCCTTACGCTTAGGCACATATGTAATCATAATCACTACTGACTGGTTCTCATTTAATCAATTTAAAACAACATTTGAATGTAGTAACATGCCTTAGAGAATTCACCTAATTCCTTACAAGATACTCTCTTATTTTCACACAGAATTTCTGATTACACACCCTACACTAAGTATATGTGAGAAGATTGATGTAAAGATGAAACTAAACACTCACATATGTTTATAACAAAGAAAGCACTTTTCTGGAATGTATATGAATATGATCTCATGAAAGGAATGCTACTAATTAGATGCGAGAACCAGAGACACCATCTGCTTACATCAATTCCCAACTCCACATTATTGAAAACATAATGATCAAGATTGAAGCATAAAGGTTGTAACGGGTTAAGGGTGATTGGCTAACAATGAAAAGTAAGGATAACAAACGTTCTTTAAGCAATAGCAAGCAAAGTAATGAATTTTGACACTTAGAATCACTTATGATTGCAGAAACTCACTTAGACACACAAGGGAAAAATTCATACAACTCTTAGGGCCATATTCAACGTTTTGGACCCTTTCTTCAACTACCACAAACATGTGAGCTTATTTTCACTTATTTCATACTCTTTTTCTTTCTTTTCACAACTTTTTCTTTCCTTTTTCTTTTTCCACGAATTTTTTTTCTTTTTATTTTCACTCATGCCTTATTTCTTTTCGTGGCATATCAACACACACACACAAATTCCCCCACACTTGTTGTTTTGCATAATTGAAAGGATTCCCTCTAAGTCATGCTTACTCTGCTTCAAGAACAAGGGTATGGGTGGTCCTAATCTAGGCTAGGTAGGGATGATATGGGTAAACAAAGAACAAAGGCTAACAATGGCTCAATGGGGGTTATGACCTACAATATATAGTGCATGGGTTGGCTGTTTGGTTGATGGCTTCACTACACACTTCATCTTGATATATATTATGCAATCAATATCATGCTTTGAATGGAATGGATGCAAGTTCTAGCATTTGGAACTAAGAGATGAAATGCCTTCTAATTAGCAACCAAGCAAGAATAATGAGATCATGCAACGAGTTTGAAAACAAGAATCACAGATTAATACTCTCCAAAGAATGTTTAAAGCTCAAGTCTCTTAGGGTTGTAATGTTATTCTAAGTTCCTTCCTTCAAGCACATTACAAAAACTTTTTTTTTTCTTTGTGATTAAACATGAATTCATAAACAACAACTATAACCAAGTATAAACCAAGAATATATCAAACTTCCATCCATGTTTATAACTCTCTTTCACACCCATGCACATAAAAATCAAATCCTCATCATTGTGTTGGAAGGTATCCTAAGACACAAACACACAAAAACAAACACAAAACTCACTCAAACTGACTCTTTTTAGTTATTTCAAACTGTTTTTCGGATTTTTTTAAAGTAACACATAAAAACACTTCAAAACATGTTAAAAACACTTAAAACAGTGGGAAACAAGTTTAGACATGTTAGGTGGTAACACCCCACGAATTTCATGCAAAAATAGCTCAAAACAGAATGTTACCCCCCACACACTTAAACTAAACATTGTCCTCAATGTTTTAGACTAAACTAACAGCAAAGGAACACACAAATAAACACATCACACATAACATAAAGTAAGCAACAAAGGAAAAGTTTTAGGGACGCAAATCTGAGTTT
This sequence comes from Crataegus laevigata, assembly GCA_963580275.1. Lineage (NCBI taxonomy): Eukaryota > Viridiplantae > Streptophyta > Magnoliopsida > Rosales > Rosaceae > Crataegus > Crataegus laevigata. The sequence continues at coordinate 19,602,853 of OY756947.1, read as the reverse complement.
GGAGCAATTCCTAAGTTCTTCCTTTGTTGATTGCATGGGTTGCCTCCTAAGTAGCGCTTTCTTTTACGTCTTGCAGCCGGACGATGCCACATTGATCAACCTTCATGGGAACCCACGACATAGTGGGTGGTCTCCTCCACATCATGTTCTACAAAGCTCTCGTAGTAAGGCTTCAATCGATGCCCATTCACCTTGAACTCTTGACCTGTTTTGAAACTACGAACTTGGACTGCACCATGAGGAAAAACATTAGTAATAACAAAGGGTCCAATCCAACGTGAACGTAACTTACCCGGAAATAGACGAAGAGGAGAATTAAACAACAACACTTTCTACCCAACAGAGAAGGACTTGGTGCGAATCATCTTGTCATGAAAGGCCTTTGTCTTTTCCTTGTAAATGCGAGCATTCTCGTAAGCTTCATTCCGTATCTCCTCAAGTTCATTCAATTGAAGCTTACGATGAATTCCCGCCGCATCTACATCCATGTTGAACTTCCTCACGGCCCAATGAGCTTTGTGTTCCAACTCCACAGGTAAGTGACATGGTTTGCCATAAACAAGCCGAAAGGGGGACATTCCTACGGGTGTTTTGTAGGCGGTCCTATAAGGCCACAATGCATCCTCTAGCCTTAAGCTCCAATCTTTTCTTGTTGGCCCAACCGTCTTCTCAAGAATCTGTTTCATCTCCTGATTCGACACCTCGGCTTGCCCGCTTGTTTGAGGATGATAGGGTGTTGAAACCCTATGTGTAACGTTGTACTTCTTGAGCAGTGCCTCGATTGTGCAATTACAAAAATGTGAACCTCCATCACTTATAAAGACTCGAGGCATTCTGAACCTAGCAAAAATGTTAGACTTCACAAAATCTGCAACCACTTTGGAATCGTTAGTACGGGTGGGTTTTGCTTCCACCCATTTGGAAACATAATCCACCGCCAACAAGATATAGAGAAAACCATGTGATGAAGGAAAAAGGACCCATAAAATCAATTCCCCACACATCAAATATTTCAACAGAAAGTATAGGGTTTTGTGGCATTTGATCCTTAACACTTATATTACCCATTGGTTGACAACGATCACATGTAAGGCAAAATGTCCTAGCATCCCTAAAAATGGTTGGCCAATAAAACCCATATTCTAAGACTTTAAGGGCAGTGCGTTGGGTGCCAAAATGTCCCCCACATGCATATTAATGACAGAATGTTAAAATAGATTGAAACTTAGATTTATTCACACAACGTCGTACAATCTGATCGGGACAAAATTTCCAGAGGTATGGGTCATCCCAAACATAAAACCTAGCATCCTTTTTAAGCTTATCACGTTGATTCCTATTAAGTGTGCTAGGGGTATGTTTAGACACCAAAAAGTTCACCAAATCTGCATACCAAGGCTCACTTACCTGGATAGACATTAATTGTTCATCGGGGGAAGGTTTCAGAAATTGGCAATGCTTCCTCATGCACCATTCGACTTAGGTGGTCAGCCACCACATTCTCCACGCCCTTCTTATCCCGAATCTTAATGTCAAACTCTTGTAGAAGCAACATCCATCGAATTAGTCTAAGCTTGGCTTCCTTTTTCGTGAGCAAATACTTGAGAGCTGCATGATCAGTAAAAATAATAACTTTAGTACCAAGTAAGTATGATCGAAACTTATCTAATGCAAATACCACAGTAAGTAATTCTTTTTCAGTGGTTGAGTAATTTAATTGAGCATCATTTAGTGTCCTAGATGCATAATAAATAACATGAGGTTGTTTTTTCTTTCGCTGCCCCAAAACAGCACCAATTGCATAGTCCGAAGCATCACACATCAACTTGAATTGAAGGCTCTAATCTGGAGGTGTGATAATGAGAGCCGAAGTGAGAGCCTCCTTTAAGTGTTTGAATGCCTTGGAGCATGCATCATCAAACTCGAAAGCCACCTCTTTTTGAAGTAATCGGCATAGTGGATGTGCAATCTTGGAGAAATCCTTTATGAAACGCCTATAAAAACCTGCGTGGCCAAGAAACAAACGAACCTCTCTAACCGAAGTTGGAGAGGGTAAGTGACGAACAAGGTCTACCTTAGATTTATCCACTTCAATGCATTTTTCAGAAATATTATGTCCTAGAACAATACCTTGCTTAACCATGAAGTGACATTTTTCCCAATTAAGCACAAGATTCGTTTCAACACAACGTTTCAAAATTAAGTTCAGATTATTCAAGCAATGATCGAATGAATTACCAAACACGCTAAAGTCATCCATGAATATCTCAATATTCTTCTCCACATAATCAGAAAATATACTCACCATGCATCGTTGAAATGTCGCAGGGGCATTGCACAAACCAAATGGCATGCGCCTATATGCAAAGGTGCCAAAGGGGCACGTGAAGGTTGTCTTCTCTTGGTCCTCTGGAGCTATCACAATTTGGTTATATCCGGAATATCCATCAAGAAAGCAATACAATTTATAACCAGCTAACCTTTCTAACATTTGGTCGAGGAATGGCATTGGAAAGTGATCATTCCTTGTCATGGCATTTAACTTCCTGTAATCAATACAAACACGCTAATCGGTCACAACACGAGTGGGTACAAGCTCTTGTTCTTCATTCTTCACCACCGTGACTCCGGACTTCTTTGGAACAACCTTCACGGGTGACACCCGACGACTATCAGAAATAGGATATATAACACCACAATCAAGCAATTTTATAACCTCAATTTTCACTACTTCCAACATGGGTGGATTAAGGCGACGTTGAGCTTCACGAGATGGCTTGGCTCCCTCCTCCAAAAGGATGCGATGCATGCACGTGGTGGGACTAATGCCTTTGATATCCGCCAAGGTCCATCCAATGGCAGATTTGTGCTCCTTTAACACCCTTATCAACTTGTCTTCTTCTTGGGCCGTAAGTGAGCTGGATATGATGACGGGTAGTGTCTGATCTTCTCCCAAGAAAACATACTTCAAGTAACTAGGTAATGGCTTTAACTCAAGTGTAGGTTGCAGCACAATTGATGGAAGTAACTTGTTAGTCAAAACCGAATCTAAAATTGAGAGTGGAGACTTACCAAATTGTGAGGGCAATAACTCGAGGGCAGCGACCATTTCAATCACTTCATGATAGTTCACATTTCGTATGCATTATTAGCATTCATATTTTGTGTCTTTGTGATGTTTTTGATCAAACTTGTTGCATTTTACATTATTTGGTGTTAGTGTGTTGTTAAGATGGTTTTAGGATCAATTGGAGGGCAATGAAGCAAAAACACCACATTTGGTGGCCGAGAGCTAGTTCAAGCATGGAGAACACCTTGTGAGTTAATTTGAAGTCCAAATGAAGAATTGAGGACAAGTTGGTTGCTAGAATTTCAGGAAATGACTTGGAAGGATAATGGTGCAATTCGGCCAGTTTGGGTGATTTTATGCATGGCACATGCATTGGATTCAGATTTGGTGGTTTCTCACACCTTGCCATGCATTAATTCACATCTCCACCCTTACCATTAGTTAAACCATTCAGCCACACATTTTCACCCACAAATTCACCCATGCCGTGAGTTTTTAATCCTATGCCAGGCTGTCTTGGCAGCCATTCCACATGCATCTCCAAATACCACATGCATGCTTTTCTCCATTGTGCCAAACACTCACCATTTCAGAAAATGAATTTCCCCATCATTACACACACTAGCTTTCCATATTTTACAATTGTTGAGATCCAATCTTGGATCTAAAATCTGAAACAATTATTCCTTGCTCTCCCTTTTAAGTATTGTATTCAAGAAATCTGAGATTAACACATTCCATAACACTCTTCAATTCGGCATAAACTCTCCAATTTCACAACTCTACACTACTACATTCATCCTTACTCCCAAAACACAAAACATCACACCATTTCTGCCCATTCTCTCCCATTTCACAGAAACCATCTCATCATCACCGTGCCACATTCATCTACACCATTCTTGGAGGACTACACCACACTTGGAGAGCTTGCACCGAAGGCCATTCCCAAGTGATCTTCAACACAGTTTTGCTTCAAGGGGTTCTTCTTCTTAATTCTATGTACACTCATGTTATATTTCTATGTCAAATCTTTGTAAACATGAAGTGTAACTAATCTCTCTATAGGGATTCGATGTAGCCTAGCAAGATTGCCATGTAGTTAACTCGGAAATGCTCAGTTTATCATTCTATTTCTTGTTTCATTCTCTGATTTTAATTGTGACTTAGTGTGTTGATTTTGATGCTTGATCACCATTTGAATTAACCATAAGTTGTTTAGCCAATCTTATAGCACACATCATGCATAACCTTGGCAGATATGGGAATGAATGAAGGGAATGTTTGGCATACATCCTGCCAAGTGTTTCCTTTGGTTTTATGAAAGTTTCTTATGCTTAACACATTCTTGATTAATAACCGAAGTTGCACATCACAATTAGGTCCATGATTAGGAATATTTGATCAAAACCACACACCATATGGATGATCATAACTAAAGTGAAACAAACTCAAGAAATAGATCGATGGGTGAGCATAACTTGAATTAACAAACATGGAATCATTTAACTATGGTGAAACCGAATCCCTAGCTCCTTCTCTCTATTGTTACAATCCCTAGCCTCAACTCCCTCGGTTTTACCCCATTTTATTACTTGTTATCTCATCTACTTGTATTCCTTTCATTTCTGTGTGTATCAAGTTACAACATCTAAATCTGCCTAAATTGATTAATTCTAGTTTCTAGTAAGATTCTTGCAAAACAAGTGGTTATATAGGTCTAATTAGTCCCTGTGGATTCGACACCCTTACTTGTGTTCTTATACTCAACATGTTTGTAGCACTAGGAAGGAAATACTTCAACAAAAAATGGCGCCGTTGCCGGGGACTGATTTCAGTCCCTTGTAATTGCTTGTTTTGCTATTTTAAACTTTGTTATTTTCATTCTAAGTAGAGTTTAGTTTTGTTTTCTGTTTAATCTTGTTTGTTTTGTTTTGTTTTAGGTAGTATATGTCACATAGACTTGTTGAGTTGGGCCAAAGAATTGAACGTTTGAAAGGCAACACTTTGGACAACTTTGTGCCAACAAGTTCATCATCCTTTGTCCGAGGAGAAGAAGAAGCAAGTTCATCTAGTTCCACAAGTGAAGCTTCTGAGCACATTCATAAGGAAAGAGGAGAAGAGATGGCTGCCAACCAAGATGAACTTAGAGCCTTGGAGGACTTTGCACAACCAATCATACCAAACTCTCCTTCATGCATCTTGCTCTCCACCGAAGCTAGAAACTATGATCTTAAGTCTTCACATTTTCATATGCTTCCTTCATTTTATGGCATACCTAATGAAGATCCTTTAGCTCATGTTAAAGAGTTTTACAATGTTGTGAGTGGTTTACCTTTGCAGGGAGTAAGTGAAGCAAACTTGAGGATGAGAGTGTTTCCTTACACTTTGAAAGACAAGGCCAAGAGTTGGTTGATGACCTTAGCTCCGGGTTCACTCACCACATGGGATGCCGTGGCTAAGAAGTTCTTGGAGAAATTCTTCTCCACTCAAAAGACAGCCACATTAAGGGGACAAATCTTCAATTTCAAACAAGATGATGGAGAGCCTTTCAATGAGTGTTGGGAGCGTTTTAAAGGACATTTGTTGCAATGTCCACACCATGGGTTACCTCTTCACTTACAAATGCAAATTTTTTATGATGGACTAACCCAAACATGTCAATCAACCGTTGATAATGCCGCAGGTGGTGCTTTGAAGAAAAAGAATGCTCAAGAGTCTTACAACATTTATGAGATGTTGGGATCTAATGCTCAACACAAAGATGTAAGGGGTAAGAAACTTGGAGTGTATGAAACAAGTTCTAACCATGATCTTTCTTTGCAGGTAGCTAACCTAGAAAGAAAGCTTGAATCCGTGCTCAATTTGGTGCCAACACCAAGTGAGGTGTGTGCCATTTGCAACATACCAAGCCACCCTACTCATCAATGTCCATCTAGGGAGGCCTATCCCGAGTTTGTTCAAGAACAAGTGAACCTCATGAATTCTTACAATCAAAGGCCAAGGAATGATGCATTTTCAAACACATATAATCCGGGGTGGAGAGATCATCCCAACTTTTCATGGAAGAACAACAACAACTACCAAAATTTCCAACCAAGACCTCCCAATGCCAACCAAAATCAAGTCCAAAACTTCCAACCAAGACCTGCCCCTACACTTGAGGATACGGTTAAGTTGTTAGCTCAAAACACATTGCAATTCCAACAAGCCACAAATAGCACTTTCCAACAACATTCGGCTGCCCTAACCAAAATGGAGACACAATTGGGACAAATTGCAGATGCCTTGAACCAAAGAGAGGTTGGCAAGTTTCCAAGCCAACCCGTGATACTCCAAAGGAACCAAGAGCAAGCCAAAGCAATAACTACACTAAGAAATGGTAAGGTTATTGATAATAGAGTTGGAAATGAAGTTACTAATGAATTTGATCATGTGAATGTAGGTGCAAATGAGAAACCAAATGAGAAACCAAATGAGGAACCAAGCCACGCTTCTTCCTCAAATGAAGCACCAAACCTTCACAAGGCCGAGAAGCCTTACACTCCACCAATACCATTCCCTGGAAGACTTGCCAAGGGCAAGCAGGATAAGTCATTTAAAGAAATTTTTGATATTCTAAGTAAGGTGAATGTGAACTTACCTTTGCTTGATGTCATTAGGAACATGCCGGCTTATGGGAAATTCTTCAAGGAGTTAAACAACTACAAAAGGAAGTATGGACCACATGAGAAGGTAGTGGTGTCGGAGAATGTAAGTGCGGTGTTGCAAAGAAAACTTCCACCAAAGCTCAAAGATCCGGGAAGTTTTTCAATCAACATAACCATAGGAGACAAGAAAGTAGAAAAGGCCATGCTTGACTTGGGTGCTAGCATCAACTTAATGCCATACTCCGTGTACCTTCAACTAGGTTTGGGGGAATTGAAGGCCACAACCATTTCCCTACAACTTGCGGACAGATCCGTGAAGTATCCAAGAGGTATAGTAGAGGACATTCTAGTTCAAATTGATAAACTAATCTTGCCTGTGGATTTTGTAGTGTTGGACATGGAAGAAGCACCTATACATGATAGAGAGTTGCCTATTTTGCTTGGAAGACCATTCATGGCCACGGCCAAGACCATCATTGATGTGCAAAATGGAATCCTCACTATGACAGTGCTAGGAGAGACCGTCCAATTCAAAGTGTTTGAGTCTCTTGCTCATCCTTCTTCATCTCTTGATTGCTATGCCATTGATGTGCTTGATTCACTCGTTTTCTCTAAGTTCTTGCAGGCACAATCCAATGAACCATTACAAACTGTTTTAACTCAATCTCAAGATGAGTTTGATGATGAAGATGCACTCATGGAAGTGGTTGCTGCCTTGGAAGCATTAGCACCGTATCCTTTTAATGTTTCACCTCTTGTAGAGTCATTAGAACCATCAAGGTCACATTTAATCCCTTCCATTGTTAAGGCACCTAAACTTGAACTTAAACCACTTCCACCACATCTAAAATATGCATATCTAGCTGAATTTGAAACCCTTCCAGTTATCATAGCTTCGGACCTAACACCTAATGAAGAAGATAAACTACTTAGGGTGTTAAAAGAGTCCAAATCGGCTATTGGTTGGTCTATTGCAGATATCAAGGGAATAAGCCCTACTAGGTGCATGCATAGGATCCTTTTGGAAGATGGAGCAAAGACAACCCGTGAGCCACAAAGAAGGCTCAATCCATACATGAAAGAAGTTGTTAGGGATGAAGTCTTGAAATTGTTAGATGTGGGGATCATATATCCCATTTCTGATAGCAAATGGGTGAGTGCCATTCAAGTGGTACCAAAGAAGGTGGGAATCACGGTGATGAGGAATGAAAACAAAGAGCTTGTGACCATAAAACCCACGGCTAGTTGGAGAGTTTGCACCGATTACAGGAAGTTGAATTCTAACACCAGAAAAGATTACTTTCCCATGCCTTTCATAGATCAAATGCTTGAGAGATTGGCAGGTTATTCACACTATTGTTTTCTTGATGGTTACTCAGGTTACAATCAAATTGCAATTGCCCCGGAGGATCAAGAGAAAACAACATTCACATGCCCATTTGGCACATTTGCATATAGGAGAATGCCCTTTGGACTTTGCAATGCCCCGGCCACATTCCAAAGATGTATGTTGGCAATCTTTTCTGACATGGTGGAGAGGTTCATTGAGGTATTCATGGATGATTTTTCAGTGTTTGGTTCTTCTTTTGATGAATGTCTTAACCATCTCTCTTTAGTGCTTCAAAGGTGCCAAGAAACAAATTTGGTTCTCAATTGGGAGAAATGCCAATTCATGGTGAAACAAGGCATTGTTTTAGGCCATGTGATCTCTAGCAAAGGAATGGAGGTAGACAAAGCCAAAATTGACATTATCAACACTATGGCAGCTCCTACAACCGTGAAGGGAGTGAGAAGTTTCTTAGGGCATGCAGGCTTTTATAGACGTTTCATTAAGAACTTTTCAATGATAACTCGGCCTTTATGCAATTTGTTAGCTAAAGATGTTGTGTTTCACTTTGATAAAGCTTGTATGGATGCATTCAATACTTTGAAACATGAACTAACCTCGGCTCCTATCATTATGGCACCAGATTGGTCTCTACCTTTTGAATTAATGTGTGATGCCTCTGATTATGCTATTGGTGCAGTTTTAGGACAAAGGGTTAACAAACTCCCACATGTGATCTATTATGCAAGCCGTACTCTCAATGATGCTCAACTCAACTACTCCACAACTGAAAAGGAGTTGCTTGCTATTGTCTTTGCATTAGAGAAGTTTAGATCATATCTTGTGGGATCTAAAGTCATTGTGTTTTCTGATCATGCAGCCCTTAGGTATTTGATGACAAAGAAGGATGCTAAACCGCGCCTAATTAGATGGATACTCTTACTACAAGAGTTTGATTTGGAAATTCGAGATAAGAAGGGAAGTGACAATGTTGTGGCTGACCATTTGTCTCGGCTTGATCAAGACCATGGAGTTGGACCACCCTTGCCTCTAAATGAATCATTTCCAGATGAACAACTCTTTGTTGTTCAAGAAAAGGAACCATGGTATGCTGATTTTGTCAATTACCTTGCTTGTGGTGTATTTAGAAATGACATTTCTTTTCAGGAAAGAAAGAAGTTCCTTGCCATGGTAAAGCATTACATTTGGGATGAACCATACTTGTTTAAGTATTGTCCTGACCAAATCATTAGGAGATGTGTCCCGGAGAGTGAGCAACAAAGCATTCTAACATTTAGCCATACATTGGCATGTGGAGGACATTTTGGTGCCAAAAAGACATCCCTAAAGGTTTTACAATCTGGTTTCTTTTGGCCTACTCTATTCAAAGATGCTTTTGATTTTTGTTCTAAGTGTGATAGGTGCCAGAAAATGGGGAACATAAGCCGAAGGAATGAGATGCCTTTGAACAACATTTTGGTGATTGAACTCTTTGATGTTTGGGGAATTGACTTCATGGGACCATTCCCATCTTCTTTTGGTTACTTGTACATCTTAGTGGCCGTAGATTATGTATCCAAATGGGTGGAGGCCATGGCTACAAGAACTAATGATCATAAGGTTGTTTTGAATTTTCTTAAAGATGTGATTTTTTGTAGGTTTGGAACACCAAGAGCTATTATTAGTGATGGTGGCACCCATTTCTGCAACAAACCTTTTGAATCCTTGATGAAGAAGTACAACATCAACCACAAAGTATCTACCCCGTACCATCCTCAAACCTCGGGCCAAGTGGAGATTAGCAATAGGGAGATCAAGAACATTTTGATGAAAACCGTGAGCCCTACAAGGAAGGATTGGTCATTGAGGTTGAATGATGCACTATGGGCATATAGGACAGCATACAAGACTCCCATTGGCATGAGTCCATATCGACTTGTGTTTGGGAAAGCTTGTCATTTGCCAATGGAGCTTGAACACCGTGCATATTGGGCCATCAAGAAGTTCAACTTTGATTACAAAGATGCGGGCATAGCAAGAAAGCTCCAACTTAATGAGTTGGAAGAGCTTAGAAATGAGGCATATGAGAATGCCAAAATCTACAAGGAAAGGACTAAGCTCTATCATGACAAAGCCATCCTAAGGAAGGAGTTTCACCAAGGTATGAAAGTACTTTTGTTTGACTCACGTTTGAGACTTTTTCCAGGGAAATTGAAGTCTAGGTGGGTTGGACCATTCAAGGTGGTGCAAACATTCCCCCACGGGGCTGTGGAGATTGAGAGCATGAAGAATGGCACCTCTTTTAAAGTCAATGGGCAGAGATTGAAGCCATATTTGGACAATGTGGAGGATGAGCTAATGTATCAAGTGGTGGATTACCTTGAGTTTACAACACCGTGAACAATCTTCCATGTCTTGCCTAGACATTAAATAAAGCGCTTGCTAGGAGGCAACCTAGTGTGGTTTGTATTCTTTACTTATGTTGTGACTATGTTGTTCCCATGCCATATTCTTTGCCTACTTGCACTACATTCAAATGTAAACATTGAGGACAATGTTTAAGTTAGGTTTGGGGGTATTTTGGATGGAAAATGTTGTTTTTATGTTATTTTGGACAAGTGTTTCTGTTTTAGTGTTGAAAAGCATGTTTTAGTGTTTGTTTGTGTTTGTTTTGGTTAAATGTGTTTTTTGCTTACTAATACAAATGTATATGAGAGCTATGTTTGCAAATAAACTTTGGGGTCACTATGAAAAGTTTTGTATTTGGTTGGCATGTATAAAGTTGTAAAACTTGAAGATATGATGATAGAGGTACCATACTCAAATTCACAAAGAAGAATAGTGGAGACTACCCTAGTGAGTTATTTTGAGCCTAAATTGTTTCTTTGAGAGGGTTTAAAGTGTTTCTACTCCTATCTTTTCTTTCAAATTTCACTCTAAATGATCTCATTGCTTCTATTTTGTTTGAATGCTAAGAATTACTCTCCTTTGTAGATACCATGTGTTTAGTACCATTCATGAATGAACTCAATGAGATGATGTTAGGCTATGCATGTTTAACTACTAAATGGCTAAAATCCTATCCCTTTGTGTGTTCCATTCACCCCTTTGCAGCCAAACACTTTTACCTAATTCTTTCATCACCCACACACCATACTCTACCCCATCCTAGCTCAATTCAAGCCGTACCTTATAGCTTGGGGAATACCAATGTGATGAACTCCAAAGGTAAATTGATTGATAAAACAAGATTGTGGTGTGTACCGAAGGCCTATGTGAAGTGTGATTCTAAAAAAAAAAAAAGAAGTTAACAAAGAAGAGAATCAAGTGAAAGCAAGTTCCAAATCTCCTCATCATAAGACATAGGTCTTGGACGCCAAAAATGAAGATGAAAGAATGCAAATGCAAGTGAAGAGCATGAATCTCAAAGACACTTTGGTATGCCCCAAGTTCTAGTATTTCATATCACTTCTTTCATAACCCATAACCTAAGCCTTACATTACAATCTTGAGAAAGACCTAGTTGATCATTGAGGATGTATTCATGGGTGATGGTAAGTGTATGGTTATCGATATTCTTGGTATTTAATTCATTTCATGAGATCTACTCAGAATTTGTGCTTTCATTTCAAGTTCATATGTGAGAATTTTGATTTCCTTTACATAACTTCATTCACATATGCTAGTGGAGAGACTAAAAACCTTAGGATCTGAGTGAAAACTTGAGTGGAACCGTGAGGAATAGAGTTGAGGCGAATTCATTCTTAAGCATTTGGGTATGGTGACCTTGAAGTTGTAAGACATGGTGCACTATCTTTATACATTACACTTGATATGATTCTTTGGAATGGCAAGGCCTTTTGAGTTTGAGTGTAATACAAAGTTTTCATTGGTTTTGATTAGTTTGTTTAAAGCATGTTTAACCAAGTTGTTTGCAGATTTTGTTGATGTTTGAGGGTGTCATCAATGTAAACCCTCAGGAGACACAACTCCTCCAACTAGGGACACCTAGGGGTTCAAAGGCTTGTTGCATATGCTCAATGCAATCGTTTAGTTAGATGTTAAATGTTTGTTAGATTTTAGTGTTTTGTGTGTTTTAATTCTAAGTTTGCTCGTGGACTAGCAAAAACCAGGTTTGGGGGTATTTGATAGTTCACATTTCGTATGCATTATTAGCATTCATATTTTGTGTCTTTGTGATGTTTTTGATCAAACTTGTTGCATTTTACATTATTTGGTGTTAGTGTGTTGTTAAGATGGTTTTAGGATCAATTGGAGGGCAATGAAGCAAAAACACCACATTTGGTGGCCGAGAGCTAGTTCAAGCATGGAGAACACCTTGTGAGTTAATTTGAAGTCCAAATGAAGAATTGAGGACAAGTTGGTTGCTAGAATTTCAGGAAATGACTTGGAAGGATAATGGTGCAATTCGGCCAGTTTGGGTGATTTTATGCATGGCACATGCATTGGATTCAGATTTGGTGGTTTCTCACACCTTGCCATGCATTAATTCACATCTCCACCCTTACCATTAGTTAAACCATTCAGCCACACATTTTCACCCACAAATTCACCCATGCCGTGAGTTTTTAATCCTATGCCAGGCTGTCTTGGCAGCCATTCCACATGCATCTCCAAATACCACATGCATGCTTTTCTCCATTGTGCCAAACACTCACCATTTCAGAAAATGAATTTCCCCATCATTACACACACTAGCTTTCCATATTTTACAATTGTTGAGATCCAATCTTGGATCTAAAATCTGAAACAATTATTCCTTGCTCTCCCTTTTAAGTATTGTATTCAAGAAATCTGAGATTAACACATTCCATAACACTCTTCAATTCGGCATAAACTCTCCAATTTCACAACTCTACACTACTACATTCATCCTTACTCCCAAAACACAAAACATCACACCATTTCTGCCCATTCTCTCCCATTTCACAGAAACCATCTCATCATCACCGTGCCACATTCATCTACACCATTCTTGGAGGACTACACCACACTTGGAGAGCTTGCACCGAAGGCCATTCCCAAGTGATCTTCAACACAGTTTTGCTTCAAGGGGTTCTTCTTCTTAATTCTATGTACACTCATGTTATATTTCTATGTCAAATCTTTGTAAACATGAAGTGTAACTAATCTCTCTATAGGGATTCGATGTAGCCTAGCAAGATTGCCATGTAGTTAACTCGGAAATGCTCAGTTTATCATTCTATTTCTTGTTTCATTCTCTGATTTTAATTGTGACTTAGTGTGTTGATTTTGATGCTTGATCACCATTTGAATTAACCATAAGTTGTTTAGCCAATCTTATAGCACACATCATGCATAACCTTGGCAGATATGGGAATGAATGAAGGGAATGTTTGGCATACATCCTGCCAAGTGTTTCCTTTGGTTTTATGAAAGTTTCTTATGCTTAACACATTCTTGATTAATAACCGAAGTTGCACATCACAATTAGGTCCATGATTAGGAATATTTGATCAAAACCACACACCATATGGATGATCATAACTAAAGTGAAACAAACTCAAGAAATAGATCGATGGGTGAGCATAACTTGAATTAACAAACATGGAATCATTTAACTATGGTGAAACCGAATCCCTAGCTCCTTCTCTCTATTGTTACAATCCCTAGCCTCAACTCCCTCGGTTTTACCCCATTTTATTACTTGTTATCTCATCTACTTGTATTCCTTTCATTTCTGTGTGTATCAAGTTACAACATCTAAATCTGCCTAAATTGATTAATTCTAGTTTCTAGTAAGATTCTTGCAAAACAAGTGGTTATATAGGTCTAATTAGTCCCTGTGGATTCGACACCCTTACTTGTGTTCTTATACTCAACATGTTTGTAGCACTAGGAAGGAAATACTTCAACACTTCACCACAAGGGGGCACGGCAATATGGTTAGATTGCATGTCGTGGGTTGCAAAGATTCCCCCACCCTCATTTCTTGCTCCTATGCCGTGCACTAAGGCTACCTTAAGTGCATCTTCGTTCATTTGATCCAAATGCACCTGTGCCAAAGAATCAACCATGTCAATAGCAAAACAAGAATGGTCCTCAATTGGATATTTAATGGTTTCAGAAAGATTAAAATTAATAATATCCCCATCAAACTCCATGGTTAATGTTCCCATAAACACGTCTATCTTTGTTTTCGCTGTTTTCATGAATGGACGGCCTAGAAAGATTGGCAATGATGGAGCATGGCTCGAATCCTCCATTTCTAAGACATAAAAATCTGCAGGAAAGATAAGATGATTGACCTGCACTAAAACATCCTCAAGGACTCCCTTGGGATAAGCGTTAGAACGATCGGCCAATTGAATTATAACGCCATCTTGTTTTAACTCACCAAGGTTCATTGATGCTTAAATGGAATATGGCATGACATTAATAGAAGCACCTAAATCTAACATGCATTGTTCAAATCTAGTGTTTCCAATTATGCATGGGATAGTAAAGCTCCCTGGATCCTTACACTTTGGAGGTAACTTTCGTTGCAAAACTGCGGATACATTTTCACTTACTTTCACAACTTCTTTGTTTGAAATTCTTTTCCTAGTTGTGCATAACTCTTTTAAAAACTTTGCATACCTGGGCACTTGCTTAATAGCATCAAGTAAAGGAATGTTTACTTGGACTTTTCGAAAGGTATCTAAAATGTCCTTTTCGCTTTCTTCCTTCTTCGATTGTGTAAATCTGCGAGGGAAAGGAACATTGGGCAGATTAGTGTTCGAAATCACAACATTTGGGACAACATTACCTGAGGTGGACGGATGGGAATGCTTAGATGGCTGCGGCATGGGTGGTGCTACCTTTGTCGTGGGGTAGGATTGCTCCTCTTCTTCAATTTGTATCTTCTCATCTTCCTTGTTTTGGGCATGTTCATGTGCTTTACTTCCCACTTCTTTTCCACTTCTTAGTGTGATAGCTTTTGCAGATTCGAAACCACCCTTGGGATTGACCACCGTAGTGCTTGGTAACTTACCATTTTCACGAAATTGTCCCAAAAATTCTACTATTTGGCCCATTTGCTTCTTTAGCTCATTAACCTCATTTGCTTGGTTCTGCATTCCCTGTGCCATTGTGGTTAATAATTAATATGTTTTATCATCATTCATAGACGTACCTGAGTTGGTTTGGGATGATTGTGCTTGAGGAGGTGGTTGTGGTGCCCTTGGCCTTGGAAAGAAACCCGGGGGTTGTCGGAATCCACTTTGTTGGGCAGGTTGTGGTGCATCTCTCCATCTCAAATTAGGGTGGTCACGCCATCCCTGATTGTATGTATTAGAGAAAGGATCACCCCTTGGTTGGTTTTGACTCCCATAACCCGCGGCATTGGCAGATTCCCACCCTCCATTTTCAATTAATTGAGGGCATTGATCAGATTGGTGTCCTTGAATGGAGCATACACCACAGATTGTAGTTCCTTGCATTTTGGGGCCTTCAACAAAATGATGTGGCCGTGGGGTGTCTCTCTGCCCAACACCTTCATATTGTTGTGCGTTGAGTGCTCGATTAGCAATGAGAGTTTTGGCATTCGTGGGTGTCTTATCCACTAGAGCTCCTCCCGCGAATGCATCCAACATTTGACGTTCAATTGGTAAGAGACCTTCGTAGAAATATTGAAGAATAAGCTCCTCCTTCATTTGGTGCTGTGGACATGAAGCAACAAGAGTTTTAAAACGTTCATAATAAGTTGGAAAAGATTCACCTTGGCTTTGCTGAATTCCACTAATCTTCTTGCGAAGAAGAATGACTCGTGATGTCAGAAAAAACTTCTCTAAGAAGGCTTGCTTCATACTCTCCCATGATGTAACAGTTCCGGGAGCCAACTCATACAACCAATCCTTAGCCTTTTCCAACAAAGAAAAAGGAAAAGCCTTCATCTTCAATATGTTGCTGTCCACGTTCACCGGTGTCATACTCGAGCATACTACTTCGAACTCCTTTAAATGCTTATTGGGGTCCTCCATTGATAACCCATGGAACTTGGGTATATGATGTAGCAAACTGGACTTTAACTCAAATTCATCGGTTTTCTCAGGGGCTGCCCTAGGGTATTGGATGCAAAGAGGGGCTGCATTGTCCAAACCCGAGGCCTAAAGCTCCTTGATGGTTCGATTGTCTGCTGCCATGGTTGGTACTTCCTTTTCAAACCTTGTCGTGGGCTCTTTTTCAACCTCAACTTCTTACTCTTCTAATTCAGGTTCGGGACTAGGATGATTAGACTCTTGTAGTTTCCTTTTTCTTCTCAAAGTCCTCTCGAAATCGCCGTCAAAGTCGAAGATATGCTCACGAACAGGTTGTGAGCTACGGGTCATAAACTAGTACCTGCACTCAAGAGCAAACAAGGTAAGTAACCAACTTAATAGACTCGACACAAGTAAGAAAATAAGATGCCTATACACGGCACAAAAACAAAACACACACACACTGTGCAAAATTTAAAACAAAATAGAAACTAAACAATTTAAACAAGACTCAAGACAAGGGATTAACAACTTTGCTAATCACCGGCAACGGCGCCAAAAATTTGATGCGTTACGAATGTGACACACAAATTAAACCCTTTTTGTTACAATTGTAGTAATGATGTAAGTAGGGATCGTTCTAACCGGGGATTAACTAGGGGTGCTAATATAATATAAATTGACTTAAAACACACAAAAACTAAACTTAAAGACTCTAACTAGACTACTATGACTCAAAACAGATTTGAAACACTCAAAACTGCCTAAAACAATCAAATTAACTCAAACAAAAACTAAAACTTGGTTTGGACGAATTTGAAAGTTCTCGTGACTCAAAATACTTAAAACAAAAAATAAGACAGATTATAAAGACTAAGACTTAACAAAAATATGGGGGGGGATTGTTTTTGGACGAAATTTAATTTAATGGACAGATTGCAAAAAAAAAAAAACAGATTGTAAAGCAATTTGTGATGAACCAATGGATGATGGAATAGCTAAGGGGTTCTTCTCCACACATGAAATATATGCAACGTAAATCAATTTCCAGTTATCAATTCAATAAGTTATGAACCTCGACACTCCAAGTTAATTAGGTCCGCTTAAATTAACCTTCATATTTCCCTAGAATCATTGAATTGGATGAATATGCATCGCCACCAAATTATTCCTAACAAGTTCTCTATATGAAAAACATGATAAAGACACAAGTTAGAATCATTACGTTCGTTGGAAATCATAAGCATCAACAAGGCATTTGTAACTATGAAAAGCATGATACTCTTGCCAGGAATCTGCTTAACACGATCGTGACTAGCGACCTTCACTACTTGCGAATATAAATTCATAACGATTAGGTGAAACAAACTTATACCCTAGCACCAGATTCAAGCATGCAAATTAAGCGTGCACTCTCAATCAACATACAAGAATAAGTTCTAAATCAAACGGTTAAGCAAATTTTATTCACGACTTATGCAACGATAACTGGAAGTAATCAACTTATTTCACATATATAATCATGGTTTCGAATACACCCTTAGCCAAAACGAATTTAGCCAACCATACTTAAAACAAAACAAAGATTACATGAATTAGACATTGAAATATAAGATAGAATACACCTAAAATTGTTCAACAACTCAGAATGAAGAGCCAAACAATTGAGTGAATCTGTCTCTTTTCCCTTGCTTGCGGCAGATTGGGTGATGATGGTTTCTGGGTTGTTTTGATGATGTAGAATGGATTTTGGGGTGTTTAGAGGCACGGCAAAGGATGTAGGTTGAGCGTGGATGGGCGTTTGATGGTTGGAAGGTGGTGGAGGACTCGGCAATGATGGTGGAAGAATGTGGAATGGCTGGTTGTGTTTCTGGGTTGCAGAATGGTGTTTTGGGATGAATTGATGTGTGTGGGAGTGAATGGACGAGTTTTGGTCGTGAATCCCCCTCTAGGGTTCGGCCAAAGGCTGATTATAAGTGTTTTGGGAAGTTAATAACATACCTAATTGAGTTATGATTCAGATTTCCTAGTCTAAATAGAAAAGGTAAGTGAATAAAGTCCAAATAAATTCAGAAAAGGGGAATGCACGAATTTAAAACAAGTAAGGAATGTCCTTGCCTTGCAAGGAGTCAAAAATGAAACCTCTTGCACAGCAAGGAAAGGGAATTTAAGGTAAGGTACGAAATTGGTGCAAAAGAAGGAAGGAAAAGTCAATTCCTTGCAAGAAATCAGAAATTAGGACTTTAGGGAAAGTTTTAGAACTAGGAAAGTGAATTAAACTAGGAAATAAGAAATTGAAATCAGGAAACACAAGGGAAGGGTGCGGCGCATAGCTTAGGGAAAGGTAAGGCACAAAGCAAGAGGTATTAGAATAAGGGAAAGGTCTTAACACATATGGAAAATAGGGAAGTTTACACAAAGAAAGGGAAACAACCTTCCTTGCACGGCAAGGAAGGGAAAGTTGCAAAGAACCTTTGTTTGTTGTCCAAGGGTGCTCGGGAGCCATCTTAAGTGCTAAAACTTAGAGCGTTCTTGATTTAGTAAAGGTCAACCAAAATAGGGAACTTTGGCTTAACTTTCCTACTTCAAGTAGGAATCCTTGTGTGATTAGGAATCCTCGTCCAACTAGGAATCCTCATGTGATTGGGAAACCTCCTTCAATTTGGAAACCTTCTCGTAATTGGAATCCTCGTCGTAATAGGAATCCTTGTCGTAGTAGGAATCCTTGCGACATCAACTCTTCAATTTCGTCCATTCCTTTTGCTTCAAGCATAAGCTATCCAATTTGTGCCCAAAAGTGCTCCAAAAGGCTCCAAAATGCATCCTTTCGCCAAAGACGTTTATGAACCTGAAAACACACAAAAGAAGCTTAAAGAACTAAAATAACTAAGAATTAATAACATAAATGCACGAAAACAAGCAAACTAAGTCACATAAATATGCTCCTATCACTCATCCTCTGGATACATCTCACCTAAATGCGAAACAACTATAAAACCGTCAATTATACGCACATAATCGAACTTAGGTAATAACTTCTCATACATTGCTTAATTTGGGTGTTTGAATATACCAACATGCTCTAATCGATCCCATGAACACCCCCATATTTTTAGAAATTTTTTTTGATCATTCACGCGCCTCTACGCACTGGCCAAGGCACGGCCAGACCGCCCCTACGTGTAGGCACGTGCCTAGCACACGGACGACACAGTAAACGCCGTCAGGGAATATTTCATTAAAACCTAACATAATCAGTTAACTTTAACTGACGCCGATAGAATATTCCGTCAGACTTGACGAAATATGCTTTGTCCCTATTCTCAGATTGCCGAAGACCAACGCTGGTGCCGCTGCACTCGCCAGAAACTGGAAAAATATTCAATCTCACTTTTCTCGGTCAATGCTCAACCAAATTTTGTGAAATTTATATCATAATAAAGCTTAGGATGAGTAGAACACATTCTTACCACTTTGAGGACAAAAAATGTTGGAAATGTGCCCTAAAACCAATCATATGATGATATTTCACATGTTAAACTAATCTGATTTAATATAAACGGAAAAGATTATTGTTTTAAGTTGTCTCATATAAATGTTATATGCTTGAACAATAAGTCCAAGGAATATGCAATTGGGAGAATGTGATCTAAAAAAGTTAAATTCATGAGACCATTCTCTTTCGTATACATATCCTAAACGTTCCGGATCATAGGATTGCCAATTGGGCATTGACAGTCCGTTAAGATCAGTATGTGCTATGTCTTCTCTTAGGGATAGTGATTGGTTTCGAGTCATTGGTGTGACTGACACCAAGACAAGCATGTAGGTACTCAATAGAGAATGAGTCCACTGAACACGATCAACGAGGAGTTCTCATACTCATGTCACATGAGAACTCATGGTTGGGATAATGCAAAGTAGTCCTTTGATCTGAGGCATCATAGTTGTCTTGTGGTTAGGTTTTTGATCTTTGACTGTGTCAATGTCACTTTATCAGAGGGTGTCCACGTCGTAGTTGGGGTTAAGCCACTTAGTCATGGAGGCAAGTGAATGCGCAACAAGGGATCTCTAACCTTCAAACTGTTTGAGGGAGAATACTCTATGATATGATTAAGAATCTCTTGCCAGAGTATGAATGAGATTTGGAAAGTCGTTCCGAATCACATTCAAGGTAATCATATAAGTAAATGAATCACATTGGATAGTAGACATGAATAAACTATCAAACCAAACAATGTGGTCAAGAGTGTTGTATTAGAGAAAGACCGTATTGCATTGTAATCCTAAACTGAATAGGTTCTCCACCTCTTCTAATTCGCTTGGGTAGCCATGACATATTGCTAGGTGTCACTCATGGTTTGTGGAAGCTCTAATAGTGAGCAATCACTAAAGGGAGAATTGAAGGTAAGTTTCAATTCACAATCGATTTGAAAGAGTTCTAATCGCCCACTGCCTCACTAAAAGGAACCTAATGGATCGTACACCGAGTAAGGTAGAGATTGAAGAAGCAACGGAGATGAGTAAGGATAATTAAATGGTTTAATTATATATGGCTAGGATTAATTAATATGTTAATTAATCAAACGAATAAGTTCGTTATAGACCTCGAGTTAGTTTTGGGCCTCAAGGCCCAATGAGCTTCGAACGTCAAGCCCATTGACTTAAGTTGTATGACAACTTAATGAATAAAGATTCAAGAGAGCCTAAACAGCCCAAAGACCATAGGAGGTCGGCCATATAGAGAATGGAGTGGGTTTTGCTTATTACAAGTTTGCCACTCCAATGAAGGTAGGTATAAATGTGACTTTATAGCTTTTTCTTCATTAGGGTTTCTTTTCGAGAAAATTGGAGAGAACATGTCTCTCCCTTTCTCTCTAAGAGGCTGGCCACCTTAGGAAGATTTCACGAGCATCTAAATCTTCCTAGGTCACTCATCTCCTCATCAATGCTCTCCTTGGTGTGGAGACTTAGAGGTTCCCTTTCTTGGGAACTTGGAGAATCCATACTACCATCCTCCTTCAAAAAATCCATGGAGCTAAGAAGCAAGGAATGAAGGCCCTCTCCGTGGGTGATTAGCCTTTGCTTATGCAAAGAGGAATCAACAAAGGTATAAGATTTCTCAACTCACTTTGTTCTTGAGTTGAGTCTTGGTTCACCTATCTACTAGGCTTTGAATTTCATGGGTTAGGTTTTGTTTTTTAGTGCATATAAACATGATTCCGCCTTTAATTGTTAATTGCATGTTGTTGATGTTGCTCAAATGAACTTGTTTTTCACAAATTTTCCTTCAAGTGGTATCAGAGCCTAGGTCTAGTAGTTGGTGAATCCTTTTGGGTTTTATAGTTCATAGTTTGTGATTTGAATGTTGTAATTGTTACAAGTTTTATTCTTGCTTCTTTGAATGTAAATTTTGTTAGAAAATTTGCCATCTCAAATGTTGTAGATGTAGTTCATATGAGCATGAATTTTGGAGCTAAAATTTGGTGCCATGTTTTTGGGGAAATTCGACCAAATCCAAAGGGTGGATTTTTGGGTTCATGTTTGTCTTGTTAAAAGTATTTTAAAGTGACAATAGGATCCCCTAAGTACCCTAGTATGGTAATATGTTATTTCCCTTAAGTTTGAGAGTTTTTGTGTGAAAATGTTCATGGAGCTCTTATGGGTTTTCATGGTGTTCTTCATAGTTCTTGATATGTTCTTGACAAGAACAAAAAGGTTGGGAATTTTGATTCAAAAAGGTGTTTGGTTGTTATTTCTTTTTGTTAGTGGTGGATGATATGATTGTTTTTCAAATAAGTGATTGGTACTTTTCTTACACACCCACACTTATTTTACTATTCACACCATACATACTTGTTCGAAATATGCCCTAAAACCAATCATATGATGATACTTTACGGACATTTCACAAAGTTAAACTAATGTAGTTTAAATATAAAGGGCAAAGGTTATTGTTTGAGTCGTCTCATATAAATGTTATATGCTTAAACGATAAGTCCAAGGAATATGTGATTGGGAGAATGTGATCTAAAGAAGTTAGATTCATGAGACCATTCTTTCGTAGACACATCCTAAAACGTTCCTGATCATAGGATTGCCAATTGGGCGTTGACAGTCCGTTAAGATCAGTACGTGCTATGTCTTCTCTCAGGGAGAGTGACTAGTCTCGAGTCATTGGTGTGATTGACACCAAGACAAGCATGTAGGTGCTCAATAGAGAATGAGTTCACTGAACACGATCAACGAGGAGTTCTCATACTCATGTCACATGAGAACTCATGGTTGGGATAATGCAAAGTAGTCCTTTGACCTGAGGCATCATAGATGTCTAATGGTTAGGTCCTTGATCTTTGATCATGTCAAATGGCATTCCTTTGGAGTGTCCACGGCATGGTTGGGGTCAAGCTATCTAGTCATGTAGGCATATGAATGCACAACAAGGGATCTCTAACCTTCAAACTGTTTGAGGGAGAATACTCTATGATATGATTTAGAATCTCTGGCCAGAGTATGAATGAGATGAAGGAAGGCGTTCCAAATCACATTCAAGGTAATCATATAAGTACACGTATCACATTGGATAGTAGACATGAATAAACTATCAAACTAAACAATGTGGTCAAGAGTATTGTATTAGAGAAAGACCGTATTGCATTTGTAATCCTAAATTGAATAGGTTCTCCACCTCTTCTGATTAGCTTGGGTAACCATGATATGCTGCTAGGTGTCACTCATGGTTTGTGGAAGCCCTAAACGTGTGTAAACACTAAAGGGAGAATTGAAAGTAAATTTCAAATTCACAATCGATTTTAAAGAGTTTGAATCGCCCACTGCCTCGCTAAAAGGAACCTAATGGATCCTACACCGTATAAGGTAGAGATTGAAGATACATCGGAGATGAGTAAGAATAATTAAATGGTTTAATTATTTATTTATGGCAAGGATTAATTAATATGTTAATTAATCAAACGAATAAGTTCGTTATAGACCTCGGGTTAGTTTTGGGCCTCAAGGCCCAATGGGATTTGAATGTCAAGCCCAATAACTCAAGTTGTATGACAACTTGAATGACAAAGGGCCTCAAAGCCCAATAAACCCAATGTGGCCGGCCATATAGAGGGAGGGTAGTGAACTTGGCTTAATTGCAAGTTTGCCACTCCATTGTGAGGTGGTATAAAGACATCTTTATAGCCATTTCATCCTTAGGGTTTTTTTGGGGAAATTGGAGAAACACAAACTCTCCTTTCTCTCTAGAAATGGCCGGCCACCTAGAGGTAAAAATCTAGCAATTTAACTTCCTCTAGGTCACTCATTTCTTCTACAATATGCCTTGGTGTGGAGACTTAGAGGTTCTCAATTTTGGGAACTTGGAGAAACCTTTTCATCCATCCAAATCCATGGATCTAAGATGCAAGGAATGACGGCCCTTTCTTTGGGTGATTAGCCTTTGCTTATGCAAAGAGGAATCTACAAAGGTATTAAATATTAACTCACTTTGTTTTTGAGTTATGTATTGATTTACCAATCTACTAGGCTTTGAATTTCATGGGTAAATGTTTTGTTTTAAGTGCATATAAGCATGATTCCGCCTTTAATTGTTAATTGCATGCTATTGATGTTGCTTAAATGAACATGTCATTACAAAATAATCCTTCAATACTTACACATTTCCATCACCTTTTCAAACCTACACATCAACTTACACACACCATCCCTACTCTCTCCAACCGGCCACCCTATTAAAATAGGGTATTTTTTGGGGCTTTTATGCAATTACATAAATTTTTGATACTTTTGTGTATTTGTACTTTGACCTGAAAGTTTACGTTTTTACGTAAAGGCCCAAAATCACTAAAGGACAAATTGTTTTGTTCCTTTAATGAAGTTTTTACGTTTGTTGAAATTTTTGAGTTCTAGTTGTAATTACATGAAGTAGTGGACTTTTGTGCTCTTACAAAGTGACCCCAAAAGTTTATGTTTTGCAATATAGCCCAATGGTTGAGGTTATTGCTTTTTGGCCCAAACTAGTTGAGAACAAAATAGTTTTGTCTCTTTAAATGAGAATTGGATTTTCATTTTATTTAGCTCTATTTAAATCAATTATATGGATACAAAAACCAAATGAAAATGTTGCATTCTATTTTAATTAGTTAAAGCGTTAATTAATTAAAGAAATGGAGACTATGAACCTAAGCCTACGATAATTGACCTATGTGAAAGGCCGTCTCTCAAATTTGTTTGAACCATGGGAATGTGTAGATTAAATTTTGGTTGTAATTTGATATGATCAATTGTTGTAAAAGAGCATAAGCACTTATTTACTTTAAAGTAATTTGATTTGATCAATTGTTGTCAAAGAGCATAAGCTCTTCTTTACTTTGAAGTACTCCTTTCTTGTTTTATTCGATATGCATGAAATTGGAGTAGTTGGGTCCAATGCCCAATAAGAAAACACGCCTTAATGTGATTAAGCGTGTAACTAAAATCAATCACCATCCCGAGACCAAGATCCAACACTAGGCTCGTGTTGGATCGAATCAAAGGTTCATAGTCATCCTAAGGCCCTAAGGCAACTATATAGTCCATCAACGAATGCAAATCGTATGTTAGTAATACCATATAGTCTTGCTTTAAAAAACCGTTTTACAAGCATAGTGGGAGTATTATATACTACTAAAATCAATCATATGGACCAATAGTTGTAATAGGACCAAAATGTTTTAATGTGATTGAGAGCATGCTTATATGTGATGAGACCTAAAACCCTCAACCAAACCAATATTAAGTTGACAAGCGTGGGAGTGCTTTGAACACTCTTTCGTGGCCCTCCACTGTGGTAGTCTCCAATCGTTTGTGACTCATACACCGACTTCACCCTATCATGGGGGAGTACAAAGTATGTACTTACGCTCAGGAGGAGTTCTATATGCATACATGATGTTGTGAAGGTAGGCAACGAGAATGATCAACATCATATCATTGTGAGGTTGTTCTTGAACCCCTACCCAAACTTGCGTGGTGGGAATGACTTAACTAAGTGCAATGGCGCCAACATCATATCATTGTGAGGCATCATTCTCTAGAGGCCAAATAAGATGGGTTCTTACATTAGATGTAAATGAGTAAGCGTACTCTCTCATTATTTTTTTTGCTAGCCAACATCAAATCATTGTGAGGTGGGCTTGGTAATAGTGAGTCTCCCATACTCTACTAAGAGTTTCCTCCAAAACTCTCGAATTCCAATGAGGGATATGGAATTTGCTAAAAATAGTGGGTGGTGCTATTTGATTTAAAGACCCGGATCAAATAGCTTAAAATCAATCAATTTATATTCGTTATGTATTTGTTTACCGATATATTTGCAAACGCTATCCAAAACTTGACAAAGAAAAACCGAACGCTTTAGTTTTCGAACTTGATACCACAATCCCATAGATTGTCTTGAATGGATTGTATAAGTACCTAAGTAGTCTCATCCTCACAATCTTCCTATTGATAATGTATCAATGGAAGAACATGGTAGATAAGTCTATCATAAAGAGGACAACATAAACAACTAATGCTTATTCCTTTGTTGTATGAATGAAGGAACTTGAGAAGTTTAGCACAAAGACATGAACACTTTTAGTGTCATAATTCTTCCATTACAGATTGTTGTATGAAGAAATAAGAGTTTCTTTGAATAACTCTTAATCAATACAAACACTTGTGCTTGTTTCTTTGTTACATGAACAAGGAACTTGAGAAGTAAGCACAAGGGCATGGACACTTTATGTGCCATGATTCTTTACTTACAAATTGTTGTATAAAGAAATGAGAGTTGCCTTGAACAACTCTTGAAAGTTTGTAATTATGTTTAGAACATAATGGTTGGTTGACAAAAATAGTCCATCAACATGGACTTATGATGATTTTGAATCATTGAGTGTAGAAGTGTTAAACCACTTCTAGAGACGGAAACTAGGCTAAGACTTCACCTTTGAGTCCCTATCCAAATGGTTCACTAAGTTTCTTGTAAACTATATAGTGAACAATAACCGCACGCTCTCTAAATCGTTTGATGTGTATAACACAATTGAAATAAGTTTCAAGAGAGATAGTGGGAGTATAGGGACCATGACTATTGTAATCAATGGAGAAGTCAAATGAAGAAGATGAAATAACTCCAAGGGAACAAACTTTCTTTATGAAAGGATGGACATTGGAAGGGGTATTTGCAAGAAATGTCTTGCAAGTGTCAAGAACACGCCTTTCGAATGTGTTGTAAATTGTTCTTGAATAATTCAAAACAGTTGGTTCTTCTACTTGAATACATCATTCTGTATTAGTAACTATGTTTTACAATCGTTGTAAAAGTGTGGCTAATAAGAAGTAGAAGATAAATGTGAGAAGAGAAAGTACTTCACATTCGAAACGTGAATAAGATATAGATCTCTGCTAAAGCAAAAGGTGCTTGCTTCCTCATATGAACTACCAATGAAATTGGAAAAACAAAGATTGTCTTTACATTCCAATTTAATGTAACGAACTTAATTCCATCACTATAAGAAATGGATGGATGCTTTGTTTGACAAAACATTGTTCTTTATTAATGATCGGTTGGATTATTGTAATCTAATTGATTGTCTCTATAGTAAAGATAATGTGGTAGTGTTAACTATTTAGAATATGACGATGCTTAAAACCCAAAAGGTTACAAGGTAGTGACTAATCCCACTGAGTTCTGACACCTCTAAAACATAAATTACGAGTTGGTCATAGATGGATGCTTTGGATCGTTAGATCCGGATCCAATGCCTTCTTATTAAAATTGTATAGAGGAAAAATGTTCGAATCTTTATTCTTTTGGAAAGAAGAAAGAATCACAAAGTTGTTGAGGTTAAATCACTTAATACTACTCATGTTGTAAGACATTCACCGAAGATCACTCTCGGTTGGACTATCGTTTATTTTGAATAAACACGAGTCCGAATACTTTGTAAAAGGTTTCAAAGAATTCAAGAATGTAAGTTGATGAGTAAGACGTCTAAAGTATTCACCTCCTTAGATTTGATCCAAGGAAAAGGGGACACTTTAGAAGAGTTTCCTTGAAAGATATCAAGGAAAGTAGCATCATAAGATAATGGACTTCTCCATTGGGAGAAGAACGAACAACAATAAGATTTAGTTCGTTGGATATTATCGAATTACCCATATATAGGATATATATATATACTTCTAAGACAATATGATTGTCAATTAGAATATCTTCCAAAATTTTCATGACTCCATAGGATGTAGTTGGAAAGAAAGACAAATCTTAATTGTGTTAAGATTTGGGTTTTGTGCTAATAAGCAATATTTGTTTGAGAATAATCTTGTGGGATATCCTTAAATTAACATTTGGATATCATATCTATGGACCAACTAACAAAGGTTGTTTGTTGGGTCGTTCATTATAATCCTACAATAGAATTTGCCTAAAATAGAGCAAATGAACGAGAGATAGAACTCAAAGAATGGATTCTTTGAGAGACAAGATGATAATCAACAAATATAACAACCTAGTTCCTACACCACTAGCTCCAAGGTAGTCGAGAAGGATCTGTAAAACGTCTCAGTTGAATGGTTTGAACTTTCTGACTATGTCATAGAGTTACATCTCTTAATTCGAAAGAAATAAGAATGGATATCCTTATGACTACATTGAGTGTATGTACGACATATACTCAAGAAAATGGTATAAAACCATTTGATTCGAAATAATGAAACCTTCAAAGCTAATTGGTAGCTTAAGGTGACTACAATCAACGAGATTGGTGGACTTGGAAGAAACCATCTTTGATATAGTCTTGTTTTCTATTAATTCGAAGATTGCTTGCTACAACTATAGGGTGATTCAATGTTTGGACATAATGTGGGTTTCCGAAACCATTATCAAGATAGTCTTGATAATATATGTCTAAAACTAGGAATCACAAGACATGTAAGTTGTAGAGATCCATCCATCATGAATCTCAGCAAGCTAGTGGAAGCTATAAGCATCTTATGAGAAAAGGATCAAATCGTTTGATTTCTCATAAAGATGTAAATGAATCTTTTGTTTACTAGGTTTACAAAAGATTAGTGGGAGTTAATCATATTCCTAAATTTGAACATATATATACGATATGTACGATAGATATTAATTTTGGAAATGAAAGGTTTTCTTCTTCGTTAAAGTTATGACTTTAAACATTCTATAATGATAGAATGTATATGGGAGACATAGTCTATATACATGGGATGGAAATCTATAATGATAAGATTTCAGGATATAATTGGATTATATCAATCCCTAGTGATAGACAAAAGATGCTAGGAAGTTTCTCATGTGATGATAAACTTTAATCAGAAGGACAATCCTAGTGAGACTAGGAAGTTGCTCTTCACAAGGGGAATATACCTTTTTGACTCCCAAAGAAATAATGCGTAAAAGGAATCCTTTATGCATATGCGGAAAGGTAATTTACGTATTTCATATTGTATGAAAAACATTGATATGAGTTGTACTAAGATCAGTACAAGACGATATCGATGCAAGCCCAGGATCAGAACCATGGCAACTGTCAAGTGAATCCTTAGGTATTTAAGAAATACTAAGGATGGATTCCTCAAGAATGGGGAAGAATTAGAGTAACGTAATGGAAGCGTAAATGTATTAGACTATAAATCTAATCCATCATTGAATGTCTCTTCATTATGAATGAAGAAGATAATTGGATATCTCTTTATTATGACTAAAGAGATATTTGGATGGAAACGTTAAAAGTAATGACTTTAATGTGTTCCATTATGTATGCAAAATATATTGCCATATAGAAGCTTACAACATTGTTGTTGGATGGGAAAGTTCATTTATGAACTCTCCATTCGGTTCAAACTAGAAAGTGTCTTTAGTGTGTTGACATTATGACACTAATGGGGCGATAGCTCAAGCCAAGGAATCAAGGTCTCATTAAGATCCGAACTCAAATGAGAGACTGCACCACATGATTGAGAATCATGTATAATGGTGACGTTGTTATTCTCAAGGTTGCTTCTATGGATAACATATAGATATCCATTGCCTAGGCCTACTACTCAGCCATTTTTGAAATGACTACAGAAGAGGTATCATCACTGATGACCAAGCAGATTGGCTCTAGTGCAAGTGAGAGATTGTTGGAAATGTGCCCTAAAACCAATCATATGATGATACTTTACGGACATTTCACATGTTAAACTAATCTGGTTTAATATAAACGGCAAAGATTATTGTTTTAACCTGTCTCATATAAATGTTATATGCTTGAACAATAAGTCCAAGGAATATGCAATTGGGAGAATGTGATCTAAAGAAGTTAAATTCATGAGATCATTCTCTTTCGTATACATATCCTAAATGTTTCTGATCATAGGATTGCCAATTGGGCATTGACAATCCGTTAAGATCAGTATGTGCTATGTCTTCTCTTAGAGAGAGTCATTGGTCTTGAGTCATTGGTGTGATTGACACCAAGACAAGCATCTAAGTGCTCAATAGAGAATGAGTCCATTGAACACGATCAACGAGGAGTTTTTATACTCATGTCACATGAGAACTCATGGTTGGGATAATGCAAAGTAGTCCTTTGATCTGAGGCATCATGGTTGTCTTGTGGTTAGGTTCTTGATCTTTGACTGTGTTAATGTCACTCTATCAGAGGGTGTCAACGACGTAGTTGGGGTTAAGCCACTTAGCCATAGAGGCAAGTGAATGCGCAACAAGGGATCTCTAACCTTCAAACTGTTTGAGGGAGAATACTCTATGATATGATTAAGAATCTCTGGCCAGAGTATGAATGAGATTTGGAAAGTCGTTTCAAATCACATTCAAGGTAATCATATAAGTAAATGAATCACATTGGATAGTAGACATGAATAAACTATCAAACCAAACAATGTGGTCAAGAGTGTTGTATTAGAGAAAAACCGTATTGCATTGTAATCCTAAACTGAATAGGTTCTCCACCTTTTCTAATTAGCTTGGGTAGCCATGACATACTGCTAGGTGTCACTCATGGTTTGTGGAACCTCTAATAGTGAGTAATCATTAAAGGGAGAATTGAAAGTAAGTTTCAATTCACAATCGATTTGAAAGAGTTCTAATTGCCCACTGCCTCGCTAAAAGGAACCTAATGGAGTAAGGTAGAGATTGAAGAAACAACGGAGATGAGTAAGGATAATTAAATGGTTTAATTATTTATGGCTAGGATTAATTAATATGTTAATTAATCAAACGAATAAGTTCGTTATAGACCTCGAGTTAGTTTTGGGCCTCAAGGCCCAATGAGCTTCGAACGTCAAGCCCATTGACTTAAGTTGTATGACAACTTAATGAATAAAGATTCAAGAGGGCCCAAACAGCCCAAAGACCATAAGAGGCCGGCCATATAGAGAATGGAGTGGGTTTTTGACATATTACAAGTTTGCCACTCCAATGAAGGTAGGTATAAATGTGACTTTATAGCCTTTTCTTCATTAGGGTTTCTTTTGGAGAAAATTGGAGAGAACATGTCTCTCTCTTTCTCTCTAAGAGGTCGGCCACCCTAGGAAGATTTCACGAGCATCTAAATCTTCCTAGGTCACTCATCTCCTCATCAATGCTCTCCTTGGTGTGGAGACTTAGAGGTTCCCTTTCTTGGGAACTTGGAGAATCCATTCTACCATCCTCCTCCAAGAAATCCATGGAGCTAAGAAGCAAGGAATGAAGGCCCTCTCCTTGGGTGATTAGCCTTTGCTTATGCAAAGAGGAATCAACAAAGGTATAAGATTTCTCAACTCACTTTGTTCTTGAGTTGAGTCTTGGTTCACCTATCTACTAGGCTTTGAATTTCATGGGTTATGTTTTGTTTTTGAGTGCATATAAACATGATTCCGCCTTTAATTGTTAATTGCATGTTGTTGATATTACTCAAATGAACTTGTTTTTCACAAAATTTCCTTCAAAAACTCGACGGAATCTCACCAAAGAAAATCCATGAAAATCGGCCAACAACTCGAAACTTGTGATTTCGACGTCCAAAATGTGCAAATGAGGTACTCCAAGCTTCATGAAGATGTGTAAGGTATCCCTGTGATCTCCAAATTCATTAACAACCTCACGTTAACAAGTTCATGAACAATACCTTAAAGATTGAACTTGGGTTCCTAGGGTTTTACTACGTTTCGAACTAAACCAAGGGTACCAATGGACTTACCAAGCCACAAAGAGTCTAGATATGCTATTTTTAACCTTGATCTATGCCACGATCGCAGTATGGGTGCTTGTCCGTACGAAAAATGGTGAGGAGGGAGAGGACAGAAATAGAAAGAAAATAGTGCATGTGTGCATGTGAGGTGTGTGTGTGTGTGTGTCTGTTGTAAGCCAACCAAAACCATACAACCCAATTCCTATTGGGTCCAAGAACATAGGACACCCACTGGGTCCAATATGGCCCAATCACACATACACGATCACGTACAAAAGAGGGCACAAACGTCATTCTACATCAATAACGTTTATAATCCAGGACAGGCTGTCACAAAAACAATTTGGTTGGTTGTTTATGCACAGGAATGAACAAAAGAAACAAAATTTGATATAGTTTGGGCTCTATAGTTGCACTTTGGAAATGAAATCAAACATGTTCCTCCTAAAAATTATCGTATAAAATAATTAAATCAATTTGATGTTTGTAGTTGTGAGTGTGAAAGACATTTGTTGTTTGTCTTCTGGGTATGTCCTAAAAACTAGTCTCCATAATATAAGAATACTTATCAATGTTTACATTGCCCAATACATCCATTTGTATAAAATATTTGATTACCTTGATTTGTTACTTGTTTTCAGTAGCTATAATTTTAATTGAATATACATTTACATTGTTGAGGAATATTTAATATATGTGAAATGTTTGAGAGCTTTTCTTGTACTCTATGTCCAGAGATTGGAAACTGAAAATGTCTAAGAGCTTTTCTTGTACTCTTATGTCCAAAAATTAAAATAAATGTAAATTCCTACATGCAAAATCAGCAGTAATTATTGATGCTAGTCTTCATTTACGATGTATGACGTATGCTATAATTGCTTTCACAGTATTACGACACTCAACAAACGCTGTATTAAATATAAATTACAGCACACAGGTATGCTGTAATTGTTTTCGAAGTATTACGACACTTCATTAATGCCATATCTAATACCAATCAAGGCGCGCAAGGCATGCCTTAAAGAGCATTTACAACCTAGTTTGCTTAAATTATTCACGGCTACTAGAGAATATTGTATTTGACAAAACATCTTTTATGATAGGGGCTTTTACAACTTGGGGGCTTACGGCGTGAATAACCATTTATGGCGCTCTTTATGCGCTACAAAAGACCAAAGACCAATTCTATTGTAGTGCAGTCTAATAAGAATGTAATGGCTAGTACCACCAAAGAGCAAAAACTGAAGCAGAGAGCAAAAACTGAAACT
The DNA here is from genome assembly GCA_963580275.1 of Crataegus laevigata. Taxonomy (NCBI): domain Eukaryota; kingdom Viridiplantae; phylum Streptophyta; class Magnoliopsida; order Rosales; family Rosaceae; genus Crataegus; species Crataegus laevigata. Next base: position 19,570,305 of record OY756947.1, on the reverse strand, counting down.
AAAAAACCACACAACATACCAGCCTCACGCTCATCATAGGAGCCAGTTAACATGATTAATATCCTTGAATTCAAATCCTTCTTATCTTGAAAAATTAGTATTCTTCTTGGAAAAAAATGCTGAGACGTCAGTTTGCAAGAATCTAGGAACCTCCTTTCTTTTGGCGTGAAGACGCTAGACAACAAAATTTGATTTGTTAAAGACTATGGCAGGTCATGTAATTTAGGTACATTAAAATGGGTTAATTAAAATACACATGGCACCAAGTGAGAGGTCTGAGGTTCGATTCTCGCCAAAGGTGAAATTGAACCACATTATTACTAGCTCATAGTGAGGCTAAGCAAACCATCTCCCATTTAGTGTAGATAATGTCGTTTGTTAAAATAAAAAGAAAAAGAAAAAACACATGGCACCAAAATTGTAGGAGTGTTTAATCAAATTCTTAAAACAAACAAATGTTTAATCTAAGAAGCCTAAAAATGAGGGGTCCGCATCAAAACACCTCAATCTTGAGTTTCCACACAAAAGTTCACAAACTCGCAGTCTTGTTTGATACAAAACGACCAGAAATTTGGGGATAAAGGCAATGTTCTAATGTCGCTGCTTATGCCCTCCTTAGGAGTTAGGCAGCTGGCTACCGTCCCGATTAATCTGGAGACATTTGAAAATTAAGAAAGGGAACTAGACTTGCTTAAGGACCCACCTAGACCTGTTTAGACACCTTCCTAGCCTACCTAGACTCACCTAAGTCACAACTATCAGAAGAAATAAAGTAGATAACTTTTATTTTACATTTTATTTTTTTTAATAAATTGTATGAGACTTTTTGAAGACTTGGATGAACAAGTCATTATATGATTGTTCTCCATATTTTTATTATGTTCTTACTTTATAATTTATATGTCATTCTATTTTACAATTTATGTATCTCGCATTGATGCGACGTAAAACAACACTCAAATTAAACCCTCTTTTTGACAATTGTAGTAAAGATGTAAGTAGGGTATCGTTCTAGGCCGGGGATTAGGAGGGATTGCTAATGCACCTAACTGACTTAAAAACACTAAATAAGACTCAAAAACACAAAACTAGGCAAATGACACTTAACTAGACTCAAACAACTCAAAACAAATAGTTAGACTCAAACTAGATACTAGGGATTGATTTGGACGGAATTTGAATTAAAAGATTCAAAACAATGAAATCTAATTAAATTGGATAGATTCTAACTAAATAATACAACTTAACAATTGGGGGATTGAGTTTTGACGAGAAGTAAACTAAACCTAAATAAACTTGCAGAATTAAACAAAGACATAAAATTAAGATAGATTGATGGACAGATGGACTAGCTAGAGGGTTCTTCTCCACACATGACACATATGCAACGTAAATCAATTTTTCAGTTGTTCTTTCAATAAACTGTAAATCTCAACACTCCAGATTAACCGTGAACAGCACTTTTTTAATCTTTAAGTTCTCCTTAAGTTATTGAATTGGATGGGAAAACGCATGCAACAATTCAACACATTCTCTAAAAGTCCCCTACGTGAACAGCACAATAGAGATACAATCAAAGATCATTAAGATTCATGAGACGAGGCATTCGTAACTATGAAAAGCATGATACTCCTGCCAAGAATTTACTTAACTCGATTGTGGATAGCAACCTTCACTACTCATGAATATAAGCTCATAACGATTAGGTGAAATTCCCTTATATTCTAGCATCAAATTCATGCATGCAAACTAAGTATGCATCCTTAATCGACATACAAGAATAAGTTATCAATCAAGCTGTTAAGCAAATTAAATTTACAATTCATGAAATCACAAATGAAGGTAATCAATTCATATTACAAATATGTTCATGGCTTTGAATCAACCTCTAGCCAAAATGAATTTAGTTACACATTATTGTTAAATTAAACCATAAGTAAAATATGAGTTTGAAAAGATAGAACCGAAATGAGGAGAGTGCAAAGATTTCCTCCTTTGATTAGCTGCCTCTGTCCGTGTGTTTCTCTGCCCTCTGTGCAGTTTTTCTACAGCAATCTTTGTTCTATATTTGGTACCCTCCAAAACAAAGGGCAGCCTCCAGTCTGCACTGCCTCCGTGCAGTTTTTCTGCCCTCCAGTCTGCCCTCTGCACCGTCCTCTGTGCCTTATGTGCGCTGCCTTTCCCCCCTCTTTGCACCGTGTATTGCTTTTCTTTTTATCCTCCTATTCCGCTGACTGCCCCTCTTTGCTACCTTCCACTTCCGTTTTATTTTATTTTCTTTTTCTTTTCTTTTTCTTTTCTCCCATACTGCCTCGCTGCCCTTCTCACTTTTCTTTCTTTTTATTCCTGTCCACGTGCTTTTCAATTTGCTCTCTCATTATTGCTCCCTTATTGCCTTGAAACAAACAAGAAGGGCAGCTGTCATCCTTTTCTCCCATGTGCTCTCTTGACCTTTCCATGCTAAAATGCTCATAATTTCTTCTAGAAAAATGATCCTAACGATCCGTAAAATGCTCCAAAAAATAGACATCCGTAGCTTTCCAAGCATATAAGGCTCATTCTCTAGTTCATTTTGAGGCGTTCGCAAATTTCTTCCAAAGTCAGTTGATCTGCACAGGCAGTTTTGACGAATTTATTACTTGTTCTATTTTTATTTATTTGCTAGACAAATCAAATAAAACACAAAAACAAAGTAAATAGCTCAAAAATATAAGGAACTAACTAAGAAAAGACGAGTGAATTTGATTTAAAATATATATAAATATGAGCTTATCAAATACCCCCACACTTAGCTTTTGCTAGTCCTCGAGCAAAACAAAGAAAACATGAAAAAGTAATAACATGAAAAACATTAGCTTCCCCCTATGTGACCCTCATAGAATTTCATTCAAGAAAACAAATCATCAAGAACCATAGCTAGCACCAAATAAGCTAATCCAAGATCATCTTCCTTATTCAAATATTAGCAGTAATCTTTAAATCATCCTTGAAGTGTAGTGTGTGAGATAGCCATGCTAATGCAATTTCAAGTTTTTATTTTTAAAATCATCATATGCAAACTAGCGACCTTCTCACGAGACATGCACTCAATCACACATGTGTTTAGTTTTAATGTGTTTCGCTCAAAGAATCAAATGTGAAAGTTCTACCATAAGATTGCATAAAGATCTCATCTCCACAGTCATAATTGCAAAACTTAAATCAAGAGGACTTTTATTGGATGTAATGAGGCTTAGGGAGAGGGTTATTGAAATGAAAGAATAGGTAAACACAAGTTCCAAGCTACATTGCAAGCAATTCTTTTGTTGAGATTTATAAGAACTCAAGCTCTCCAGCGATTCTTCTAATACCTCCAACCACACCCTTAAACTGATACTTTAAAAACTTTTTATTTGTTTTGTATACAATCTTTTTTTTTTTTTTTAAATTTAGCACATAACTACATACAAACATGAAATACCCTCACACTTATTCTTTTGCCAAACTCCTTCCAAGTACTTCACAAACATTTCTCATAAGACAATCTCACATTGCTCACTAGCTCGCTTGGAAAGGGTAAGGAAAAATGTTTGAGGTATAAGGGTAGACATATCTGGTGATAAGAAATAAAAGGCTCAACATATACGGCTCAAATCGGCAATCTAATGATATCATTTTTCTTTGGGAAAACATGCTTATTTGGGCCATGGTGGTAAACCTAATACCTCTATCATTTTCAAGTTCATGCAATCAATGACAAATATTTCGAAAGATCGTTACGCAAGTTCTACAGATGTATCTCACATAGGTTCATCACACATGAAAGAATAGGAGTGTATGAAAAATGCACACACTTTCAATAGGCTCAAAACCTCACATAGGATGTATATGGTCACTAAATTCACATATGAAGCTTTAAGTCATGCTTTAGTTTCTCATCAACAAGGCTATGTGCATTTGGTTTTTTCAAAGATGATCAAACATGTATAAAACTAACAAGAGAATTAGGAATTTCACACAACACATGTTAACTAAGTTCTTGATCATCATGGTTCAAATTTGATCCAGTTATATCATTGGGTCGGGAAACTAACAAAAATCTAATTCAAAACAAATATAAAAATAAATATAAAAATAAAATGACTAAATGAAAAGAAACAAAATAAAGCATTGGACTGAAAACTTCCCTAATTTGCAGAAAACTCAATCGATGACCCCCAAGTTTAAATTCTGCAATCAACTTCAAGGGTGGAAATATGACGGGTTTGTAAAACCGCACAAATTTAACCCTCTTTTTGACAGTTGTAGTAAAGATGTAAGTAGGGTATCGTTCTAGGCCGGGGATTAGGAGGGATTGCTAATCACTCTAAAATTAATTTAAAAACGTAAAAACAAAATTTAAAATACTAAACTAAAATAAAAACACTTAACTAGAAAAACTTAAAATAAAACTAACAAATAAACTAAAATAAATCAAAAGACTCAAAAATACAAAACTAGGCTAAAACTCGAAACACACTTAAAATGACTCAAAATAATAAAAACAATTTAAAATAAAAACTAGGAAAATAATTAGACGGAAATTAAATTAAAAGATTAAAAATAATAAAAAGTAACTAAATAATAATATTATAATAATGGGGGGATTGATTTTTTGATGAAATTGAAATTAAACTTAAATAAATTACAGAATTGACAAAAACATAAAATTAAAAGTGAACGGATAGACGACGGATTGGCTAGAGGATTTTTCTCCACACATGACACAATTGCAACCTAAATTGATTCCCAGTTATGAATTCAACAAACGAATGAATGACAATGTTCCAAATTAATTAGGTCCGCTTAAATTAACTTTCAGATTTCCCTAGATTCATTGAATTGGACGGAATACGCATCACAACCAAATTATTCTTATCAAGTTCCCTAACTATGGAATACGCATGATAGAGAGACATATCAAAGATCATTAAATTCAATGGAAATCATAAACATCGACTAGGCTTTCATAACTATGGAATACGCATGTTAATCCAACCTAGGGTTTACTAAACACAATCGTGACTAGTGATTTTTACTACTCATGAATATAAGTTCATAACGATTAGGTGAAATTCACTTATATTCTAGCATCAAGTCTAAGCATGCAAATTAAGTATCGACCCTTAACCCACATACATAGACAAGTTTTTAATCAACACAGAAAAGTAAACCACATCCAAACATTTATACATTCATAACTAGAGTAAATCAAATTAAATTACAAATATAATCATGGTTTCGAATTAACCTCTAGCCAATATAAATTTAATTACACATTATTTATAACAGAAATTAAAACAGAAATTAAAAATAAAAGTTGGAGGGATTAAACCAAAACTGAGGAGAGTGCACGGATTGCACCGTGTGCTTTCTGTGCAAGTTTTTGTTTCTTGCGCAAGGTTTACTCTCGGTGACAAATGACTGCACGAGGCAGCTGGTTCCGTGAGCCTCTGGCAGGTTCCTAGCAGCCCCGTGGCTGCTTCTTCAAGGCCTCCCCCGCAAGCTTTTTGCTCCGACTCCCAGGCTGTTCACTCCCCCGAGGCTTGCTAATCTTGACTGCCCCAAGCTGCCAAGCTCCTGTTTTATTCCTGCCTTGCTGCCCAATGGCAGCCTCCCTCAAACCGTAGCTCTCTTCTTTTGACTGACCAGCTCCACAGTGGCTGTCTTGAAGCAGCTTCCGCCCTTAATATCTTTCTCCTCCGCCAGCTATCCTTTTTCACGCTGCCCTAAGGCAGTTCCTCTCTCTAGCTGCAACAGCAGCTTTGCTTCTCTCCCCCTCCGATCTATTTTTCTGAGCTGCCCAATTAGCTTTTATTTTCTGTTTTTCTTTCAAGCTCCTCGCCTTTCCTCCTACCCGTTCCTTTTTTTATTCTTGCCTTATTCGGTGCTGACTCAATTAGGTCTCCCACTTGATCTTTTGGTGGCTTCCACTTGGATTCAACTTTCCTTCCAAGTCTGCCTTATGCTCTCCAGTCAGTATTGCATCTTCACTGCCTTCCACCGAAGGCATGCCTTTTCTTTAATTCATTCACACACAACAATTTATATTTAAATATATAAATATATATAAATATATATATTTTCCATATGATAAGTTCTATTTAACAGGCAAGAAAGTTTAGACGAATTTAGCACTTAAAATTTCATTTATTCTATTTTTATTTTCTTTTCTTGAAAAACTTATAAAACATAAAAATAACGTAAATAGCTCAAAATATAACGAACTAACTAAGAAAAGACGAGTGAATTTGATATAAAAATATGTATAAATATGGTCCGATCAAATACCCCCACACTTAGCTTTTGCTAGTCCTCGAGCAAAACAAAGAAAACAAGAACAAGTAATAACATGAAAAACATTAGCTTCCACCTATTTGACCCTCAAAGAATTTCATTCGAGAACATAAATCAGCAAGAACCATAGCTAGCACCAAACAAGCTAATTCAAGCTCATCTTCTTTATTCAAATATTAGCAGTAATCTTTAAATCATCCTTGAAGTGTAGTGTGTGAGATAGCCATGCTAATGCAATTTCAAGTTTTTATTTTAAAAATCATCATATGCAAACTAGCAACCTTCTCACGGGATATGCACTCAATCACACATGTGTTTAGTTTTAAAGTGTTTCGCTCAAAGACACAAATGTGAAAGTTTTACCATAAGCTTGCATAAAGATCACTTCTCCACAGTCATAATTGCAAAACTTAAATCAAGAGGACTTTTATTGGATGTAATGAGGCTTATGGATAGGGCTATTGAAACGAAAGAATAGGAAAGCACAAGTTCCAAGCTATATTGCAAGCAATTCTTTTGATGAGATTTATAAGAACTCAAACTTTCCAGCGATTCTTTTAACACCTCCAACCACATCCTTAAACTGAAACTTTAAAAACTTTTTTTTTTTTTTATTTTCTTCGTATACAATCTTTCTTTTCTTTTTCTTTTCTTCTCTTTTCTCATTTTTTTTTTTTTACAAATATGAAATACCCCCACACTTATTCTTTTGCCAAACTCATTCCAAGTACTTCACAAACATTTCTCATAAAATAGTCTCAAATTGCTCGCTTGGAAAGGGTAAGGAAACATGTTTTGAGGTATAAGGGTATACATATCTGGTGATAAGAAATAAAAGGCTCAACATAAACGGCTCAAATTGGCAATCTAATGATATCATTTTTTCTTTGGGAAATATGGATATTTGGGCCATGGTGGTGAACCTAATGCCTCTATCATTTTCAAGTTCATGCAATTAATGACAAATATTTCGAAAGATCGTTACGCAAGTTCTAGAGATGCATCTCACATAAGTTCATCACACATGAAAGAATAGGAGTGTATGAAAAATGCACACACTTTCAATAGGCTCAAAAACTCACATGGGATGTATATGGTCACTAAATTCACATATGAAGCTTTAATTCATGCTTTAGTTTCACATCAACAAGGCTATGTGCATTTGGATTTTCAAAGATGATCAAACATGTACAATACTAACAAGAGAACAAGGAATTTCACATAACACATGTTAACTAAGTTCTTGATAATCATGGTTCAAATTCATCCAGTTATATCATTGGGTCGGGAAACTAATAAAAATCTAATTTAAAACCATAAGGAAAACAAGACAATATTTTTGGATTTTTTTTTTTAAAAAATTTCGAGAAAAATTAAATAAAACACAAAACTCCGGAAAAAAATTAAGTAAAACACAAAGCTAATTAAGAAAACAAAAAAGCAATAACATGGAAACAAATGAAACCAGTTCAAAGTCGAAGGTACAAAAATTTTCAATTTGGTCATTTTTTATACTTGATACCCCCACACTTAAACTAGACATTGTCCCCAATGTCAGAAAACAATAATAAGCAAATAAAAATAAAAATGAATAAAAAAAAAATACGAAACAAAATAAAATAAAGAAAAGGGACTGAAAACTTCCCTAATTTGCAGAAAACTCAAGCGATGACCCCCAAGCGTAAATTTTGCAATCAACTTCAAGGGAGGAAATAACCAAACGTTCCTGCAAAGAAAAGAAATAAATCAGTTAAGCACGCAAGCAAAATATAGAAAAATGCAAACGAAAAATAAAAATTGAAAATAAAAGATAACGAAAAGAACTAATAGGTGCTCATTGGTCATGACTGTTGATTTTCCACAGCTTTCATCTTGAACTGGATGGGCCTCCTTCTGACAAGTGATCCTCAGCTTAGTTGAGGATGAATCAGCACGTTGTCTCCACATGCTTCAAGTAGTCCGGTCTCCACGCAGGTGTGGCATCTTCTTGAACTCTTGGATCAACCCAGACTCATCTGCTCTTGGGTGCACCTCAGACTCCTCCTGCTTCGTCTGTGAGGTACTTTTGTTTTTGAAGAAGTACCTCAACACAGGTTTATTTTTGAAGTGGGCTGGGAGGGGTCTGAGATGAGTACTCGAGAGCAAGACTAGGTAAGCAATCAGGATCTCACTTTCTCCACGTTCCTCAGATGAAGGAGAAGAGAAAGCATAATATGAGATACTTTTGCTTTTAACCTTTTTAATATGAAATACTTTTGCTCTGGAAGGTTTGTTTTCTGGGGTGATCCAAGGGATGAAGAATACTGAATAACTCGAAAGCTTTCTTTGGGAAGACATTATCGGAGATGAAGAGAGGAAGAGAGGTTGAGAGGTGGAGAGGGTGTGAAGGTGTGCCTTTGCTGTGGAAGGCGAAGGTCGAACTTATAGACATTTTCCTTCACAACCGGAACTGTTCCCTCACTATTTGTCGGCAGCCGGTGGATGGATGAACAGTGCCCGTTACGCGCTTTCTGACAACGCGTCCGTAATTTCCGCGAAGCTGACTGCGCATACGACGAGTGACGACAAATTGGAATGATGATCTTTTGAAAACCGGGGTTCAAAACCGGGTGCGGCTCGTGGTTTTCGCAACGCTCCACGCTGCACGTCATGAGTGACGACACATCCGGACAAACCGACCCACGTGATTGCTGAGTCAAGCCCAGCTTTTGAGAAAGGAAACGGCTCTTTTGAGAAAGGAGCGTCGAGCTTTTCCGAATTGCGTGATGACACGTCTTCAACCTCAGAGGAGCGCCTCTCTTTGATTTGCTTCTTTTTATAGAGGCGCTAATTCTGCTTCACATCACACTTGAACTCCCTTCCTCACATACTCTCCTCTGTAAACACTCTCTTCTGCACTTCTTAATCTTTCCGATCTCTTCTTCCGCTTCAGCAATCTTAATTTTTCCGAACTTTTTCTTCCTCAACCCCCTCTAAAAATGTCTTGCCCTTCCGACCGTCGCGTAAACTTGAATGTCGGGGAAGACGATGACTCGTCTTCTCCGAACAACATTTGGAATCCATCCTTCATATCCCCCAATGGTCCTCTTACAGTCAGGGACACAATGATGAGGAACGATATAACCGCAACGGTGGTTGCAAGAAACCTTCTTACTCCCAGAGATACTAGGTTGCTGTCTATGCGGTCAGACGAGCTGGCTGTTCAGGACTCACTGGCTCTCAGTGTCCAGTGTGCAAGCTCAGTTTCAAACATGGGTCAGCGCCTGCTTGCAAGATCTCGTCAAGTGGAGTCGCTAATGGCGGAGGTGGTCAGTCTTCGGCAAGAAGTCAGAGGACTCAGGCACGAGAACAAGGAGTTGCACATGCTCGCAACTAGCTACTCGACCAGCATGAAGAGGAAGCTGGACCAGCTGCAGGAGTCGGACGGTCGAATCCAGAGTGATCATGAGCGGTTCATGGCGTTACTCCCGCGGTTTATGTTGCCTTCGTCCTCTAGAGCAGCACCAAGTGTTCCGGTTCCGGAGATTCCAACTCTAGCACTTCGTCTTCCCGGAGCTCCGTCAACCTCTGAGGCGCCACCTAACCAAAACCAATGATTGCTATTAGTTTTTCGAATTATTGTAAATTTTTTAAAATTTTTTTTTTAAGTTTATTTAAATATTTATATATATATATATATATATATAAATATTATTATTATTATAATTTAATTTTTTTTTTTTTTTTCAGGTTTATTTTAAGCAAGGTAAAATATGTAATGTAAAATAAGTAAATTAATGCAAAAAGACTTTATTTACTCGCACTTAAAATAAACAAGGCCCTGAATTTATTTAAACTCAAACTAAATAAAAATCAACCAAATAACACAACTAACTAAGCGAAACAAAATGAAAGTAAAAGCAATAAAGAAGAAAGTTAAGAAATGCAAATCTGGTTGCTTGGGTTGCCTCCCAAGAAGCGCTTGCTTTAACGTCTTTAGCCGGACGATTCTTTCCTTATCCTCCCCTCGGCTCCAAAGCATGAAATTTATCTTTTAATGGGAGGTGATACTTGAAATGATTCAGCAATGGTCTGAATTCTCGGGTGGGTGCCTGAATCATTAAAATTAGCATGTTAGTAGAAAATAAAATTAAAATTGGAGAAGATGGCTTACTATCTTTCTCCGACTCAAAATTAATAACAAAAACCACATTTTTGGATATTTCTGGGATTTTGCACTGGGCCAGGTTGACTATGATGGTTGTGGCCTGTCCCGTGTCATCAAACTCAATTGCGTGGGCCTTTGTTGTCTGTACAGCCTCTTTCATGTATTCTTGAAAGTCTCCAGCCATTTCGATATCTTGAATCCCTTTTCTTGGTGTGCAAGGTTCGGGAACTTGTTTTGGTGCACCAAGAATTTGGATATCATTTTGGACCATTGGAAGAGCGTCCACAATGTCCTTTTCACTTTCTTCGTTATTTGGAAAAAATCTGCAAGGAAAAGAGACATTCGGTGGAAAAATGTTAGAATGAATTGAACTTGGAACAACCTCACCATAGTTGGACGACATAGAGACTTGAGGGGTTTGAGACAAGAATTCGTCTAAACTGCCCAAGTCGTCCTCCTCATCTTTTTCTTGCAGCGGCGATTCGTCCAAGTTTGGGCTGTGTATGGATGGTTCTGGAACAGCCTCATCCTCCATCTCACCTTCCAAAGTGGTGGCTTCATCGATTTCCACTTCTTTTGAATTTTTAATAGGTGAGTTGGAGAGTTCATTTTGATCTTGAATTTGTGCCATGATCTCTATAATCTCCCCAACTTGCCTCTCCAATTCATCCACCTTGTTGGTCCGGTCTTGCATCTCTTGGATTTGATTTTCCACTCCCTGATTCAAAGAGGAAAGTAACTTATTAAACGTATCATTATCCAGAGATGTACCTGAATCGAATTGGGCATATTCTTGTGGTGGCTGTGACGGTTGACATGGCCATTGATAGAACTCTTCCGATGACGGCAATTGTTCTTCTTTTTGTGAGCCCTGCGTCAAAGAAATTAGTTCTTCAAGAATGTCATTATAATTTACGGCCATACTTGAATTCGATTGGACTTATTGTGGGTGATGCTGTGGTGGCTGCATGGGTCTGGAATAGAACTCTTCTTGCTGCCAATATCCACTTTGTTGAAATTGCTGAGGTTCATCCCACATCTGATTTGAATAACCTCTCCAATCCGAATTGCAAGCGTTGGAATACATGTTGCCCCTTGATTGATCATAGCCTTGATATCCCCAATCATCTTCATATGAAGAAAATGGAGGATATTGATGAGTCTGATATCCTTGCCCATAGGGCACATCAAATGTAGAGACATTTGGCATTGAGGTCCTTTCGGCATTATGAGTCAATTGAGCAGTGAGCTGCGCCAATTGAGCTTGAATGGTTGCAAAATCCATGACTTGCTCCAATTATACCAAAAAAGAAAGAAAAATAAATCAAATACCAAAAGTAAAATACACAAACACAAATATAAACATAAACACACACGAAAAAAAATAAAATAAAATAAAATAAAATAAACACAAACAAAAAATAAAGGGATTAGCAAATTTGCTAATCCCCGGCAACGGCGCCAAAATTTGACGGGTTTGTAAAACCGCACAAATTTAACCCTCTTTTTTACAGTTGTAGTAAAGATGTAAGTAGGGTATCGTTCTAGGCCGGGGATTAGGAGGGATTGCTAATCACTCTAAAATTAATTTAAAAACGTAAAAACAAAATTTAAAATACTAAACTAAAATAAAAACACTTAACTAGAAAAACTTAAAATAAAACTAACAAATAAACTAAAATAAATCAAAAGACTCAAAAATACAAAACTAGGCTAAAACTCGAAACACACTTAAAATGACTCAAAATAATAAAAACAATTTAAAATAAAAACTAGGAAAATAATTAGACGGAAATTAAATTAAAAGATTAAAAATAATAAAAAGTAACTAAATAATAATATTATAATAATGGGGGGATTGATTTTTTGATGAAATTGAAATTAAACTTAAATAAATTACAGAATTGACAAAAACATAAAATTAAAAGTGAACGGATAGACGACGGATTGGCTAGAGGATTTTTCTCCACACATGACACAATTGCAACCTAAATTGATTCCCAGTTATGAATTCAACAAACGAATGAATGACAATGTTCCAAATTAATTAGGTCCGCTTAAATTAACTTTCAGATTTCCCTAGATTCATTGAATTGGACGGAATACGCATCACAACCAAATTATTCTTATCAAGTTCCCTAACTATGGAATACGCATGATAGAGAGACATATCAAAGATCATTAAATTCAATGGAAATCATAAACATCGACTAGGCTTTCATAACTATGGAATACGCATGTTAATCCAACCTAGGGTTTACTAAACACAATCGTGACTAGCGATTTTTACTACTCATGAATATAAGTTCATAACGATTAGGTGAAATTCACTTATATTCTAGCATCAAGTCTAAGCATGCAAATTAAGTATCGACCCTTAACCCACATACATAGACAAGTTTTTAATCAACACAGAAAAGTAAACCACATCCAAACATTTATACATTCATAACTAGAGTAAATCAAATTAAATTACAAATATAATCATGGTTTCGAATTAACCTCTAGCCAATATAAATTTAATTACACATTATTTATAACAGAAATTAAAACAGAAATTAAAAATAAAAGTTAAACCAAAACTGAGGAGAGTGCACGGATTGCACCGTGTGCTTTCTGTGCAAGTTTTTGTTTCTTGCGCAAGGTTTACTCTCGGTGACAAATGACTGCACGAGGCAGCTGGTTCCGTGAGCCTCTGGCAGGTTCCTAGCAGCCCCGTGGCTGCTTCTTCAAGGCCTCCCCCGCAAGCTTTTTGCTCCGACTCCCAGGCTGTTCACTCCCCCGAGGCTTGCTAATCTTGACTGCCCCAAGCTGCCAAGCTCCTGTTTTATTCCTGCCTTGCTGCCCAATGGCAGCCTCCCTCAAACCGTAGCTCTCTTCTTTTGACTGACCAGCTCCACAGTGGCTGCCTTGAAGCAGCTTCCGCCCTTAATATCTTTCTCCTCCGCCAGCTATCCTTTTTCACGCTGCCCTAAGGCAGTTCCTCTCTCTAGCTGCAACAGCAGCTTTGCTTCTCTCCCCCTCCGATCTATTTTTCTGAGCTGCCCAATTAGCTTTTATTTTCTGTTTTTCTTTCAAGCTCCTCGCCTTTCCTCCTACCCGTTCCTTTTTTTATTCTTGCCTTATTCGGTGCTGACTCAATTAGGTCTCCCACTTGATCTTTTGGTGGCTTCCACTTGGATTCAACTTTCCTTCCAAGTCTGCCTTATGCTCTCCAGTCAGTATTGCATCTTCACTGCCTTCCACCGAAGGCATGCCTTTTCTTTAATTCATTCACACACAACAATTTATATTTAAATATATAAATATATATAAATATATATATTTTCCATATGATAAGTTCTATTTAACAGGCAAGAAAGTTTAGACGAATTTAGCACTTAAAATTTCATTTATTCTATTTTTATTTTCTTTTCTTGAAAAACTTATAAAACATAAAAATAACGTAAATAGCTCAAAATATAACGAACTAACTAAGAAAAGACGAGTGAATTTGATATAAAAATATGTATAAATATGGTCCGATCAAAATAACCAAAAATTCCTGCAAAGAAAAGAAATAAATCAATTAAGCAGGCAAGAAAATGTAGAAAATGCAAACGAAAAATTGAAAATGACAATAAAAGACAATGAATAGAACTAATAGGTGATCATCGGTCGTGCTTGTTGACTTTCCACAGCTTTCATCTTGAACTGGATGGGACTTTTTTCTTGCAAGTGATCCTCAGCTTAGTTGAGGATGAATCAGCAATTTGTCTCCACATGCTTCAAGTAATCAGGTCTCCATGCAGGTGTGCATCTTCTTGAGTTCTTGGATCAACTCAGACTCATCATGCTTTTCGATGCAACTCAGACTCCTCATGCTTCGTCTGTGAGATACTTTTGCTTTTGAAGAAGTATCTCTTCACAGGTTTATTCTTGAACTGGGCTGGGAGGGCTCGAAGATGAGTACTCGAGAGCAAGACTAGGTAAGCAATCAGGATCTCTCATTCTCCCTGTTCTTCAGATGAAGGTGAGGAGAAAGCATGATATGAGATACTTTTGCTTTTAACCTTCATGATATGAAATACTTTTGCTCTTGATGATTTGTTTTCTGAGGTGCTCTAAGGGATGAAGAATACTGAGTAACTCGAGAGGTTTCTTTGGGAATACATTCTCGGAGATGAAGATGTGTTGAGTGAGTGTGCCTTTGCTAAGGAAGGCGAAGGTAGATACTTATAGGAATTTCTTCACAACCGGAACTATTCTCTTACTCTTGTCGGCAGCCGGTGGATGGATGAACAGTAAAAATTACGCGCTTTCTGACAAAGCTGCCCGTAATTTCCGCAAAGCTAAAAGTTGCTTGTGAATGGTGCTGACACGTCTGGAAAAGTCGGGGATCGACTCGTGGTTTCTGAGCAAGCCCGACTTTTGATAAAGGAGTCCGGCTTTTGAGAAAGGAACACCTCTTTTGAGAACAGAGTCCGGATTTTGAGAAATGAGCGTCTCTTCGATTTCTGAGTATTGCCTCTTCGATTTCTGAGTAGTGCCTCTTCGATTTCTTCTTTTTATAGAGGCACTAATTTGGTTCCACAGCACATCTGAATTGCCATAAACACTCTCTTCTTGCACTTCTGAAATCTTGATCAATCCAATCTCTTCTTTCTTAACACCTTCGAAAAATGTCTTGCCCCTCTGATCGTCGCCTTAACTTAAATGTCGGGGAAGATGATGACTTGTCTTCTCCAAACAACATTTGGCATCCGTCCTTCATATCCCCCAATGGTCCTCTTACAGTTGGGGACTCAATGATGAGAAACGATACAACCGCTACGGTGGTTGCTAGAAATCTTCTTACTCCAAGAGACAATAGGATGTTATCCAAGCGGTCAGATGAGCTGGCTGTTCAGGACTCTCTGGCTCTCAGCGTCCAGTGTGCAGGCTCAGTTTCAAACATGGGTCAACGCCTTCTTGCACGAACTCGTCAGGTTGAGTCTCTGATGGCTGAGGTGGCTAGTCTTCGGCAAGAGGTCAGAGGACTCAGGCACGAGAATAAGGAGTTGCACATGCTCGCAACTAGTTACTCAACAAGTATGAAGAGGAAGCTGGACCAGCTGCAGGAGTCTGAAGTTCGGATTCAGAGTGATCATCAAAGGTTTATGGCGTTACTCCCGAGGTTTCTGTTGCCTTCGTCCTCTGGAGTTGCACCAAGTGTTGAGGCTTCGGAGAATCCAACTCTGGCGCTTCGTCTTTCTGGAGCTCCGTCGACTGCTGAGGCACCACCTGACCAATGACCAATGAATGCTATTAGTTTACACATCATTGTAAATATTTCTGCTTTTATTTGTATTTTATTTGATTTTTTATTTTTTATTTTTTAAGCATGTTATCATTTCCAAAAAAAATCAATGTAAAAACGTCCACGAAAATCAAAATCTTATTTATCCTCCCCCACACTTAAAATAAACATTGCCCTCAATGTTATAAACACAAACTAAACAAAAATCAACCAAATAACACAACTAACTAAACAAAACAAAATGAAAGTAGTGAAAAGAAAGGTGTAAGAATGCAAATCTGATTTGGTTTGCAATTCCAAAGTCTCCCTTCGTTGAATGCATGGGTTGCCTCCCAAGAAGCGCTTGCTTTTACGTCTTGCAGTCGGATGAAACTTTCCATTAAACTCCCCTCGGCTCCACAGCATGGAATTTATCTTTCAATGGGAGGTACTTGAAATGATCCGGCAATGGTTTAAATTCAAGAGTGGGTGCCTGAATCATCAAAATCAGCATGTTAGTATAAAACAAAATTAAAATTGGAAAAGATGGCTTACTTTCTTTCTCCGACACAAACTCAATAACAAACACTACGTCCTTGAACGTTTCAGGGACTTTGAACTTGGCCAGATTTACTATGATGGTTGTGGCTTGTCCCGTGTCATCAAACTCAACTTCTTGGGCCTTTGTTTCCTCAAATACATCCTCTTTGATGCATTCTACATATTCTCCAGCCACTTCATTATCTTGAATCCTTCTTCTTGGTGTACAACTCTCTTCAAACAATTCAGCACAATCTGGAACTTGATTTGGTACACCAAGAATTGGGATCTCACTTTGCACCTCTGGAAGAGCTTCCACAATGCCTTTTTCACTCTATTCATTATTTGGAATCAAAAACCTGCGAGGAAAAGGGACATTTGGTGGAATAATGTTATAATGAATTGAATTTGGAACAACATTACCTGAGTTGGACGGCATAGGGATTTGAGGAGCTTGCAACAAGAATTCTTCTAAACTACCCATGTCGTCCTCTTCCTCTTCTTCTTGCAGCAGCAATTCATCCATGTTTGGGCTATGTTTGGATGGTTCTGGGACAGCTTCAACCTCTATATCACTTTCCAAAGTGAAGGCTTCATCGATTTCAACTTCTCATATTGAATTTACAATGTTGGAATTGGAGAGTTCACGTTGCTCTTGAATCTGCGCCATGAATTCCACAATCTGCCCAACGTGCATATCCAATTCGTCCACTCTTTTGACTCGGTCTTGCATTTCCTTGTTTTGATTTTCTACTCCCTGATTCAAAGAGGTGAGTAACTTATTAAACGTATCATTATCCAAAGACGTACCTGAATTGAATTGGGCAGATTGTTGTGGTGGCTGTGATGGTTCATATGGCCACTGATAGAACTCTTCCGATGGCTGTAATTGTTCTTCTTTTTGTGAACCCTGCATCAAAGAGATTAGTCCTTCAAGAATTTCATTATAACTCATGGGCATACTTTGATTCGATTGGAATTGTTGTGGGGGATGCTGTGGTGGCTGCATAGGTCCTGAATAGAACTCCTCTTGCTGCCAATATCCACCTTGTTGAAATTGTTGAGATTCATCCCACATATAATCTGAATAATCTCTCCAATCCGAATTGTAAGCTTTGGAAAACATGTTGCTTGGTTGATCATAGCCTTGATAACCCCAAGCATCTTCGTTTGTAGCAAATTCAGGACATTGATGAGTTTGATATCCTTGCTCATAGGGCACATCAAATGTAAGGACACTTTGCTTTGTGGTCCTTTCGGCATTATGAGTCAATTGAGAAGTGAGATGTGCCAATTGAGCTTGAATGGTCGCAAGTGCCATGTCTTGCTCCATTTGTAGCTAAAATCAAAGAAAGAAAACTAAATCAAATATCAAAAGTAAAAGACATAAACACAAATATAAACATAAACACAAACAGAAATAAAGGGATTAGCAAATTTGCTAATCCCCAGCAACGGCGCCAAAAATTTGATGCGATGTAAAACAACACTCAAATTAAACCCTCTTTTTCACAATTGTAGTAAAGATGTAAGTAGGGTATCGTTCTAGGCTGGGGATTAGGAGGGATTGCTAATGCACCTAATTGACTTAAAAACACTAAATAAGACTCAAAAACACAAAACTAGGCAAAAGACACTTAACTAGACTCAAACAACTCAAAACAAATAGTTAGACTCAAACTAGATACTAGGGACTAATTTGGACGGAATTTGAATTAAAAGATTCAAAACAATGAAATCTAATTAAATTGGACAGATTCTAACTAAATAATACAACTTAACAATGGGGGGATTGAGTTTTGACGAGAAGTAAACTAAACCTAAATAAACTTGCAGAATTAAACAAAGACATAAAATTAAGATAGATTGATGATAGATGGACTAGCTAGAGGGTTCTTCTCCACACATGACACATATGCAACGTAAATCAATTTTTCAGTTGTTCTTTCAATAAACTGTAAATCTCAACACTCCAGATTAACCGTGAACAACACTTTTTTAATCTTTAAGTTCTCCTTAAGTTATTGAATTGGATGGGAAAACGCATACAACAATTCAACACATTCTCTAAAAGTCCCCTACGTGAACAGCACAATAGAGATACAATCAAAGATCATTAAGATTCATGAGAACTATAAGTATTGACGAGGCATTCGTAACTATGAAAAGCATGATACTCCTGCCAAGAATTTACTTAACTCGATTGTGGATAGCAACCTTCACTATTCATGAATATAAGTTCATAACGATTAGGTGAAATTCCCTTATATTCTAGCATCAAATTCATGCATGCAAACTAAGTATGCATCCTTAATCGACATATAAGAATAAGTTATCAATCAAGCTGTTAAGCAAATTAAATTCACAATTCATGAAATCACAACTGAATGTAATCAATTCATATTACAAATATGTTCATGGCTTTGAATCAACCTCTAGCCAAAACGAATTTAGTTACACATTATTCTTAAATTAAACCATAAGTAAAATATGAGTTTGAAAAGATAGAACCGAAATGAGGAGAGTGCAAAGATTTCCTCCTTTGATTGGCTGCCTCTGTCTTTGTGTTTCTCTGTCCTCTGTGCAGTTTTTCTACCGTACTCCTTGTTCTATATTTGCTACCCTCCAAAACAAAGGGCAGCCTCCAGTCTGCACTGCCTCCGTGCAGTTTTTCTGCCCTCCAGTCTGCCCTTTGCACCGTCCTCTGTGCCTTCTGTGCGCTAGCTTCTGTGCGCCTCTGTGCGCTGCCTTTCCCCCTTCTTTGCACCGTGTATTGCTTTTCTTTTTATCCTCCTATTCCGCTGACTGCCCCTCTTTGCTGCCTTCCACTTCCGTTTTATTTTATTTATTTTTTATTTTCTTTTTCTTTTCTCCCATGCTGCCTCGCTGCCCTTCTCACTTTTCTTTCTTTTTATTCCTATCCCTGTGCTTTTCAATTTGCTCTCTCATTATTGTTGCCTTATTGCCTTGAAACAAACAAGAAGGGCAGCTGTCATTCTTTTCTCCCATGTGCTCTCTTGACCTTTCCATGCTAAAATGCTCATAATTTCTTCTAGAAAAATGATCTTAACGATCCGTAAAATGTTCCAAAAAATAGACATCGGTAGCTTTCCAAGCATATAAAGCTCATTCTCTAGTTCATTTTGAGCCATTCGCAAATTGTTTCCAAAGTCAGTTGATCTGCACAGGCAGTTTTGACGAATTTATTACTTGTTCTATTTTTATTTATTTGCTAGACAAATCAAATAAAACACAAAAACAAAGTAAATAGCTCACAATATAAGGAACTAACTAAGAAAAGACGAGTGAATTTGATTTAAAATATATATAAATATGAGCTATACTTACATATTTTGTTAAGTATACGTAGACATTCATTTATATATTATATAATAAATTTAATTAAAATTAATAAAACAGCCTAGGCTCCGCCTAAACACCTAAGAGCTAGGTCCTTGTCCACTGCCTGACTAGCACCTAGTGCATTTAAGAGCATCCCCAGTGGGGGCTTTATCCTCCTTGAGGCTACCACATTTGTTGCTCTAATGAAAAATTTCATTCCCAATGGGCCGGAAAATGGGGCTACATCCACCACATGGGCTAGTAACTTCAATCCTTGGGTAGCAAAAAGTTAGGCTACATCTAGCCCCAAATAGTAGGGTGACCCACACCAATCTTGGTTTTTTGTTTCTTTTTTAGTTTAGAAATGGGTAAGCCCCATTTTTGTTTCCAAAACATGATTTTAAGGTTATTTTTCAACCGTTTAGGATTTTAAGGTTTTATTTTCAACCGTTTGTTTGATTAAGAAAACACATACAAATAACAACTATTTTTTGTGTGATTGATTAGAAAAAAAAACGTAGTGCTTTGTGTTTAATTTTCTAGATTGAAAAATTCATAAAATAGTGATGAAATTTAACATTGGTAGTTTAGAGACCTAAACCGAATATATAAACAAATAACATAACTAAATTGTGATAAGATAATCCAATTCTATGGTTGTTATGAAATGAAAATCTTGTCTGATTTCGGAGAAGGTGTCAATCAGAGAAATAAACCAACATATGAGATTGAGATAAGATAATCAAATCCAATGGTTGTTATGAAATGAAATCTTATCTTGTCTGATTTCATAGAAACAAACCAACGGATGAGATTGAGATAAGAGAGTCTACAACAGTGCATAAGTGATGAAATGTAACTTTGTCAGAATTTGAATTTTTTCAGGTTAAAAAGTTCATAAATTAAAACTTAAGATAACACGTCCAAAAATCAAGTTAAGAAAAGTTAAGACAAAATAAATTTACTGTGTAATCAAATTTCTCATAAATAAAATATATAGCCCGAAAGATGTATAGCCCTTCATTGGAAAAGATTCTTTTTTTTCTGAGCCCCAAAGATTCCTCAGAGCTTTGAATTGGGCTATATCTACCATTTTTCTAGCCCTATATAGAGTCCCTCATTGGGAATGCTCTAATAACTTTGAATGCAAACGTAACAGGCTTCTGAATTCATTGGGAAGGACTTGAAAGTGTGAGGAAGAGAGAAATATTTTTTTTTTATTTTTTTTGTGGCCCAAAAAGCAACTTCCATTGTTGAACTTGTGCTTTTTTAGCATGACTTCGGCTAGCAAACCCCAATTCCAAGGGAATATATGCTCCATGTCGAAGTTTTTGGTTTAAGTTTCTCTTGTGTATTCACAACAACAATTTGTGTATGTACAAAGTTACACATGTAAAGGAGAAGAAGGACCAGTTACAACCAACGGTCCTTACTAAACCCTAGACTCCTTGATAGAAGGAAATTACACCAAACACTAGATATTAGCCATACTCCTTAATTAGAGGAAACCAACTATAAAACTAAGAAGAGATTTACATAAAATCTGTCAGGAAACACAGAAGGTGCCGTGCAACCATGCTGCACCCATGATTTCTGGAATAGCATCCAACAGTTAGGGTTGGTAGCTCTTAATACTCCCCCTCGAGTTGGATCGAGAAGTATAGTCGATCCAAGATTGCCTAAAAGACGGTAAAAAAATGCAGACGAAAGAGCCTTAGTGAACACATCTGCCAGTTGATCATAACTGTGAGTGAAGATGGTTTGGATGAGTTGTGATTGAACTTCAGCCTTGATAAAGTGACAGTCAACTTCAATATGCTTGGTCCATTCATGAAAAACTGGGTTTGTAGCAATGTGCATGGCTGCTTGATTATCACACATGAGAGACATATGAGTTGTACTCGAGAACCCTAGATCAAACAAAAGACTTTTAAGCCAAATCAATTCACATGCAGTGGCAGCCATTGTTTGATACTCAACTTCAGCACTAGATCGGGCAATGACTTGTTGTTTCTTACTCTTCCAAGTGACAATGTTGCCTCCAACAAATGTGTAATAACCAGTAGTGGATTTTTTGTCGATGGTATTGCCTGCCCAGTCAGCATTAGTGTATACATGAATCTTAGTAGAATGGTTGTTAAGTGTGAGGATACCCCTATCGATGGACCCTTTGAGATAGAGTAGGATCCTTTTAACGATATTGAGATGTTCTACTATGGGAGCATGCATGAATTGACTAACTAAGCTCACAATAAAGGTAATGTCTGGATGAGTGATAGTAAGATAAATAAGCTTGCCAACCAATCTTTGATAATAGGTGCAATCAGTGAACGTAGCTTCCTCTAGTAAATCCATGATATACTTGCGTTGGTTGAGAAACAAACCCCGTTGAGAGGTTGCCATCTCAATGCCAAGAAAAAACTTCAACTTCCCAAGATTCTTGATGGCAAAGGTTTGATGTAGGGAGGCTTTCAATGCTCTAATTTCAGATGCATTTTCACCTGTGATAATAAGATCATCTACATAAATAAGGACCACTAACTTCCCACGGATTCCATTCCGTACAAACAAGGAAGAATCGACATTACTTCTGAGAAAACCTTCCCTTTCCAACACTGAACTAAGCTTGGCATACCAAGCTCTTAGTGATTGTTTCAAATTGTAGATAGCCTTGTGTAGTTTACACACCATGCCATCATTTGCTGGAGAGTAACCTGGGCGAATTTGCATCTAAACTTGCTCCTGAAGCTCTCCATGAAGGAAAGCATTTTTAACATCCATCTGGTATAATGACCAACCACAATTGACAGCAATAGAAAGTAGCACACGTACTGTGTTCATTTTGGCTACTGGAGCAAAGGTTCCTTTGTAATCAATCCTAAAGGTTTGAGTGAATCCATGAGCAACGAGCCGAGCTTTGTGTCTTTCTATTGAGCCATCAGTCTTGAGTTTAGTTTTGTAAGCCCAACGACTACCAACTGCCTTCTTCCCTAGAGGTAATTAAACGATACTCTAAGTACAATTTCCTCTAAGGCTTCAATTTCTTCAGGCATAGCTTTCCTCCAGTGATAGATGAGATTGGCTTCTTCAAAAGTATTAGGCTCTACAAGATTTAAGACTAGAGTAAAGAATGCCTCATGTGAATTTGAAAAACTATGTTTATCTATTGCTTCAGAGATGGGATATCGAGAAGCATAAGCAACATAATCTACAAACTTGGCAGAAGCCTTCCTTTCTCGAGCTGGATTCCTCCTAAGATTTTGAGAAGGGTGGTGCGTGAAAGGTTGAGGTACATCCTCAAGATCAACATTTTCTTGTGAGTTGGGTTGAGAAATTGTTGAAGTTGTGGTGTCCAACATAACCTCCTACTCGTGATTGTCATTGCCCTTTAAAGAATCATCATGACTCAAAGTTTCAGTGTATATAGGCAATGGAAACAAGTCACTTAAAGGCTCCCCCTTACATGAAGTAGGATCCTGTTTAAAGAATGGAGCCTCTTCCTCAAAGCGAACATCTCTGGATACAACATACTTGTTAATAATGGGAATTAAACATTTATATCCTTTTTGGGTGGAGGAGTATCCCATGAACACGCATTTAACTGCCCTAGAATCCAATTTATCATGATGTTGAGTTTGTACATGTGCAAAACAAGTGCAACCAAAAACTTTCAAGTGTGACAAGCTTATTGGTTTGTCTTTAAGGGTTTCATATGGTGATTTGAAACGTAGAACACGACTAGGGAGCCTATTGATCAAATAGGTGGCTGAAAGGATTGCATATGACCAAAACCTATTGGGTACATTCATATGTAACATGAGTGTCCGAGTCTTCTTAAGCAGATCTCTATTCTTCCTCTCGGCTATCCCATTTTCTTGTGGGGTTCCCAGACAACTTGTCTGGTGAATAATTTCTTGTGAACTCAAGTATTGAGTCATAATATTGGATAAGAACTCAGTGTCATTATATGATCTCAAGGTTTTAATAGTTGAGTGAAATTGTGTTACAACCAATTTATGAAAATCTTTAAAAATAGTTGCAACTTCACTTTTAGATTTCATGAGATAAAGGAAAGTGATTCTAGTGTAATCATCCATAAATATGACAAAAATACTTGTAACCCTTTATTGATTCAAAAGTAAGACCCCATACATCAGTGTGTACCATTTCAAATGGTGTACTAGACTTGGATATTGAAGAACCAAAAGGCAGCCTAGCAAATTCGGAAAAATGACAGGTATCACACTTAAAAAGATAGGTGACAAAACATGGGAAATAGTTTTGACAAAACAACTTCGGATGGATAAGCTAGTCTTTGATGCCAAAGTTGTTGATCATGGGGCTTACTTGAGTTTGGTTGAAGAGCTTTAGGAAGATGGGACTTCTTGCAAAAATAATGCAGGCCATTTAGAAAGAAACCCTCACTAATCATCTTCTTCGTGATACAATCCTGAAATACCACATCAGTTGGTGGGAAACTGGCAGTGTATTTTAAAGTAGAAGTGAGTTGCCTTATGGAAAGTAATTTAAAGGGAAACAATGGAACATATTATGCACTAGACTCAATGTTCTTTGACATCAAATTTAATTTTCCTCTACCCATCACCGAAACATTTTTTCCATTTGCAATGGATACTTGAAAAGGTTTTGAAATAGGATGAAAGTTATACAAGTTTGAAACTTTATTTGTCATGTGATTAGTGGCACCTGAGTTAATTATCGAAAAATCAAGTTCAACACTAGTTCGTAGTGTAGTGGAGAAAGCATTGAAGATACCTGAAGCTTTATCAGGATGAACATGTTCATGGTCAGCAAGGAACCCAGCAAACTGGCTAAGAAGTGCAGTGTGGTTGCCATTGTCCACGTTAGGAGTTGGTACAACCTCTCTATGTCCTTTGCTTTGAAGATACATTGCAAACTTGTTGATAAGGGATAAAGGATTGGCAGTAAAGTCAACAGAACCATGGTTGAGTGAGCTCGAGGCATGATTCGCAACATGTTGTGCCTTGTAGTGTGTTATCTATGATGCTTTGAAAGTGATTGACCTAATATTCTTATTGAACTTAGGTTTCAACTCTGGATGTAGTTCCTAGCACCTTTCTTCCACATGTCTTGTAGCATTGTAGTATTTGCACTTTAAGTGTGGATTCCTCCCCTTGCAAACCTTGTTGTCAGTTTTCCAGTAGTTGTAGTTTGCAACATATCCTCGAGCCTCAGACAGTTTGTTGCTTGACTATTGGTTCATAACCCTTCTCCTTGTTTCTTCACATTGCACAGTAGCATAAACATTCCAAAATGATGGCAGCTTCATACTCATTAAGATGTGACTTCTGAGATCTTCATACTTGGAGCTTAAGCTTCCTAATAGCTGATATATGTTATCTTCCTCAGCACATTTGAGAAGAATAGATGGATCAGTCGTATGAGGATGGTATACATCCAGCTCATTCCACGTGGTTTTAAGTGCACCTAGGTGTTGAACGAAGGTCCTTCCTTCTTGTTGAATACCTACAATATCTTTCTTCAACTGGAACACACAAGCATAATTATTCTGGTTCCCATACATGTCCTTCACAGACTTCTATAGATCTTGTGAGAATTCAGAGTAGCTAAAGACCTCAGCCACATGCTTCTCCATGTTGTTGAGTAACAGAGACATTGCATAACCATGCTTCGTGTGCTTGAGCAGAAGGCCCAAGTGCTTTAACTCCTCCATTGATAAATCCTAGCTTTCCTCTTCCACCGAGAGCAAGAGACACTACTCTAGACCATGGGAGATAGTTGAATTCATTCAACAAAACAGAGCATAAACGCTAATTTGTATTTATCGTAGTGTCAAAAACAAAAAAGGGAGAAGCTTATGAGTTTTCTCCTTCAAGATTTACTGAGCTTTCTTTAGCCATCACCGGAGCTTGAAGATGAACAACAGTGGAAAAAAAATGAGCATAGACAGGTCAAGGATGACACTGCTTTGACACCATGTTGAAGTTTTTGGTTTAAGTTTTTCTTGTGTATTCAGAACAATAATTTGTGTATGTACAAGGTTACACATATAAAGGAGAAGAAGGACCAGTTACAACCAACGGTCTTTACTAAACCCTAGAGACTAAACCCTCGACTCCTTGATAGAAGGAAATTACACCAAACACTAGATATCAGCCATACTCCTTAATTGGAGGAAACCAACTACAAGACTAAGAAGATATTTACACAAAATCTGTCAGGAAACACAAAAAAGTGTTGTGGAACCATGCTGCACCCATGATTTCTGGAATAGCATCCAACGGTTAGGGTTGGTAACTCTCAATACTCCAAATCTTTGAAAAGGAAAAAAAAACATACAAACTGCCAAAAAATAAATAAATATGTATATATATATATATATATATATATATATATATTAAAATCCAAATTAAATACATAAACGAGACAAAATTTGAGAGAAGCTGTACGAACTGGAATAAAATCAAGCGGATCTACAGCCCAGCCCATGCAACAAAACAAACACGTGAGACAAACAGAACAAATATTTTGCATGTCCCAAACCCAACCGGCATCTAATTCAAAGAAAATGTTATTAAAACGCATTAAATATTACTCAAAACTAGGAGAGATTCATCTCCTTCCCGAATCCCCAGTTCCAGAAAAGCATCACCCAATCCCAAAATCCCAGGACTAAATAATCCAATGGCACAAGATAATCGCCCCCAGCTCCCTCAAGTCCTGCTTCTTCTCCCAAACCCCTGCTTCACAGTCCTGGAGTCCAAAACCTCTCACGAGTTCCACTTCCTCAAAGCCTGGGACTCTCCTCTCCCTCAGCACCAGTTCCTCCAGTCCCACGCTATCTCCACCCAGGTCCTCCTCTCCTCCGCTCGCGAACCCCCCATCACCGCCCAGCTCCTCCAATTACTTCCCTTCTTGAAGCTCCTAATCACCCTCAGCGCAGGCCTCGACCATATTGACTTTTCCGCTTGTCGAGCACGCGGCGTGCGCATTGCCAATTCCTCTCCAATCTTCGCTGCCGATGTCGCTGACATGGCTGTGGGGTTGTTTCTGGATGTCATGAGGAAGATTTCGGCTGCGAATCGGTTTGTCCGAGATGGTTTTTGGGTTAGCAGAGGAGATTTTGTTCTCGGTACTAAGGCCATTAACTTCTTAGCTTACCTGTAGTTGTTTAGTATATGTGAATTTAATCGATAAATTTTTTTTTTGATGCTCCGGAACACAAGATACTTCTGGCATTTTAATCTACAGAGGCATACTTTTTATTTGTTTGTTGGTGATGTGGTGAAAATTAAAGATTGTCATTGTCAAAATACAGAATTTGATTGATTGGTTTTTATTTACTTTTAATTCGTCTAAGTTACATCAGTGTATGTGATGCTCCAGTTTTATCAACGGCTAGAGCTGCTAGACTGAAATATTTAAATTAGAGCACGCAAATTCCGCTCTCTATTCAAGTAGTGAATCCTATTCACTGGTGCATTCCAGAATTTTTTTGGTGGGGAGCCTGAAATTGAATTTGGTTATCCTCTCCTTATCATGTCAAATCATTGGTTTGTAATATAGTGGGGGCTATATTACAAATGAACAGAGTTTGGAGGATAAGGAGTTTCCGCACAAATCGGAGCAGTTCTTTAGAACTTTATAATTATAATATGTATTGAAATTTGCATATAGATACTTCAACTATGAATCTGTCTTCTACTCTTTTTCTTTGTGGTAGCGATTTAAAGTGGTTTTGATGATTGGAAATTTCAGATGGGAGGGAAGCGAGTTGGCATCGTTGGATTGGGACATATTGGCTTAGAAGTTGCTAAAAGACTTGAGGCATTTGACTGCAAAATCATGTACAACTCAAGGAAGGAAAAAACATATGTTTTATACCCTTTCTATTCCGATGTTTGTGAACTTGCAGCTAATAGCGACGTGCTTGTCATTTGCTGTGCATTGACTGCTCAGACCCACCACATGATTAACAAGAAAATCTTGTTGGCGTTGGGAAGAGAGGGAGTGATTGTTAATGTAGGTCGTGGTGCTATTATCGATGAGAAGGAAATGGTACAGTGTTTGGTACAAGGAGAGATCAAAGGTGCAGGCTTGGATGTGTTTGAGAATGAGCCTGAAGTTCCGAAAGAGCTCTTTCGACTAGATAATGTTGTTTTGTCGCCACATAAAGCTGTCACAACAGTAGACTGTTTCACGGATTTGACTGATCTAGTAATGGCGAATTTGGAGGCATTCTTCTCAAATAAACCATTGATTTCCGAAGTGATGAATGATTGAATAGATTTCTATTCGCAGGTCAGTGCCTTGATAATTTTGTGTAGCAACATGCTTGCAATCCTTATGTTTTTTTGCTATTAAGTTGGTACGAACACTTTTCTGAGTGGATGCAGGGTACAAATAGTTGATACAATGAAAAAGGCAACGAGAGAAGAGAAGGATGAAGAAGTGTCATTTGCTAGTGGTATTTGTTTGGAAAGTTAAATGATTTACAACAAATAAGGCGACGAGATGATAATGACAGATTGATTGTTTTATTCTCAATCTGATTTCATGCCTTGTGAAATCTATTTAACCTTGTAATTATTGATCAATGAATCAACTTAAATGTCTGTAGCTTACCACTCAAACATATGTTTGGTTTTGTATGTTTTCTTTTGGCTTTTTAGCAAAAATGGTCCCTGAGATTTTCATAACACATAACCTTGGTCCCTGGGATTTAAAATCAATAGAAGTGGTCATTGAGATTGTCCACCATCCATTATTTTGGTCATTCAATTAAAAAACTCCTTTAAGTGGTCCCTGAGCTTTTTAATGGAAGAACCAAAATAATGGATGGTGGACAATCTCAGGGACCAAAGTTACGCAAATCTCAGAGATCAAAATTATGTGTTATGCAAATCTCAAGGACCAAAGATATTGAAGGGAAATAATGAAATTTTAGTGGGATTTCAAGTGACTAGCATGAATATACAATTCTAAATTTATATATATAAGCAACGGAAGCATATTATCACATATTATGAAAGCTATAGTCATACAAATCCCCTTCAAGAAGCATAGGTTCATATATGATGCATTAAACAAAATATTAAAGAACAAAGTAAATGTTGAGTTTTATACCTCTTGATTCAGACTTTAGACCAAGGATGGACCACCTCTTGATTTAGCTCTTTGTTCTTGGAACTCCTTGAGTCTAGCCTCCCTCCTTGCTTCCTCCACCTTGATAGATTTGAACTCCTTTGATTCTCCTCTAGTCTCCAAGGTAGAAGACCTCTAAAGATCCACACCCACTAGTGTAGTGAGATGGATGTTGGAATAACCAAAAGAGGGAAGAGATGATTAGGCATTTCTCCCTTTTGGTGGCCGGCCTTATGTGTGTAGAGAGAGAGACATTTGTTTTTCTCCTTTTGTTGAAAAGTACACACAAAACCCTAATGAAACTTTTTCATTAAACTTCCTTTATAAATGTAAAAGAGTGAAATCAACTTTTGACTATCTCTCTCTCTCTTTTTCTCATCCTTGGCCGACCCCCTTTGTGTTGTTTGGGTTTTATGCTTTTATCATTTCAAGTCATCCTATGCTGGAATAAAAGCCCAATGGGTTTGGGCCCGATGGGCCCGAATGAACCTGAACTTTTCTTTAAGCCCAAAACAATCTTTCATCGCCTCTATGATTTCTTTAGACTTTCTAATTAATCATAGCACTTAATTAATCTAATTAATTAATTCCATCATCCTTTAGTTGTCTCACCACAAGAGTGTTTCGGTGTACAATCATTTTAGGTTCTAATTAGCGAGGCAGTGAGGTGATTAGTATCAATCCAATTGATTAGCATTTATCCAATCACTTAGTGAATTAAAACTTACTTTTAATTATCCTTCTTCTTTGATGACTACTTATTTAATCATCTAGAAGAACCCACAAGCCATGAGTGACATCTAACCATATATCATGGCTACCTAAGCTAATGTAGAATTTGGTCAGAGAACCTATTCAGTTGGAATTACAATGTAATTCGATCATTCTCTAATATAATACTCACAATCACATTACTAGGGTATGGATACTTAATGTCAAACCCTTAATGTGATCATACTTAGTTATACGATTCAATTGACTCGTATAGGAATGCCTTCCATCATTATGCTCGATACTTCGCCCGAAGATTCCCGAATCATATCTTAGAGATCCCTTGTTGATCATTCACATGCCTCTGAGAATAAATTACTGACTCCAACAATGCATAGAACACATCCAAGATGAGATGTGGTCATGTCTCATTATCAAATTATCAGCAATGTATACCCAAGAAAACTATGATGTCTCAGGTCAAAGGATTCGTTACATTATTCCAACCAGTAGAGTTACTTGCTTGACATGTGAGTAGACCTCCATGCAAGTACTCTCATTTGATTGTGTTCAGTAAACTCATTCTCTTTGTGAGCACCTACATACTTGTCTTAGTGTCACTACACAAATGGCATGAGACTTTCCATCCTTCCCATTTAAAGGGGACATAGTATGTATTGGTCTATGTATTGTCAGTGTCCCTCTGACAATCCTATGATCAGAAACCTTTGGGACATTATGGTTATGTGAAGAAGGTCTCTGCAGTCTAACATCATTAGATTATTTCTTCCATCGATCCATTGCCCATAGATTCACTATTTTGGACGTATATCGTTTATTGACATAGTCCTAATGAGTGACTTTGCCTTTTGCTATATTTAGAGTTATCTATACATACAAACATTGTTCTGAAAGGTTTCTTCCAAAGATTGACTTTCAGGGCATATCTCCAACAATCTACCACTTGCAGTAAAGTTAATCAGTAGTGCATCTCATAGAATGTATTAATCTTTTTAACTTAAAAGGGATTTTCTTATTAAATGGATAGCAACATTCACTACTCATGAATATAAGTTCATAACGATTAGGTGAAATTTCCTTATATTCTAGCATCAAACTTATGCATGAAAACTAAGCGTGCACTCTTAATTAACATACACAAATAAGTTATCAATCAAATAGTTAAGCGAATTGAAATCAGAAATTATTAAAGCACAACCAAAAGTAATTAATTCATAATGCAAATGTAATCATGGCTTTGAATCCCCCCTAGCAAAAGGGGGGGGGTTTAGTTCCTCATAATTGTAAAACAAAGGTAAATAGATTTATACATTGAAAATAAAAGAAAGAAAACACCTAAACGCTCCAATGATCCTCGTTGAGTGGCAAGCACGTCCAAGCACTTTCCTTCCCTTCCTTTGCTACGGCACAAGGGGTGGTTGTGGGTTGAAGGTTTGGTTGTATGGAGGAATGGATAGGGGGATGTATGGTGGTGTTTAGGATTGGTAGGTAGGGGTAAGGCTAGGATAGTTTAGGGAGTGTAGAATGGAAGTGTTGTGTGAATTGGTGTCTTTGGCCTTGATGGAGAAGCCTATTTATAGGCTTTGAGAATGAATCACTACCATCCATTTTCTTGGTGAGAATGAATCACCACCATCCATTTTTGTTGGTGAGAATGAATCACTACCATCCATTTCTTTGCTAACTTTGTTATTTAGAACCTACAAACACGAAAATAGCTTAAAACATTCTAATAAGATGAAACTAATTAAGTAAATGCAAGGAAACAAACTAATAAAGTCACAAAAAGAAACAAAACACAATTTAAACCTTCCAACGTTACCTCAGGGATTTCCAATGCACATGTTAAAAATCATTACTTGCACAGATTTTGGTCATCAATATCCTTAAGCATACACTTAACCACAATCACCATTTACTAGTTCTCTTTTAATCGATTAAAACATCATTTTGAATGTAATAACATGCCTTAGAGAATTCCCTTAATTCCTTACTAGATATGCACTCATTTTTCACTTAGATTTTTAAACTACACTCCCTACACTAGTTATATGTGAAAGGATTGATGTACACATGAAAACTACAACTCACATATGTTTAACAAAGAAAGCACTTTTCTGGAGTTATCAGTGAATATATGAATATGATCTCATGAAAGGAATGCTACTACTTAGATGCAAGAACTAGTGACACCATATGCTCATACCAATCCCAAACTCCACATATTGAACACACAACACTCAAGATAGAAGTGTAAGGGTTGGAACGGGGCTAAAGGTGTTTGGTTAACAAAGAACGGATATGGAAAACAAAGGTTCTTAAAGACATAGTGAGCAAAGCAATGAAATCAACTTAGAATTCACTTTTGAATGCAAACTCAAATTTTGAACAAAAAAGGGAGAAGTCACACATTTTAGGGCTAGATTTGATGATTTAGACCCTTCCTTCAACAATCAATACTTTCAAACTCATTCTTTCTTCTTTTCTTTTCTATTTTTCTTTTCATATGTTTTTCACATCTTTTTCTTTTCTTTTGTAACCCAAAACGTACAAATGAGCTCAAAAACAACCATTCCCTCCCCCATACTTGTTTTCTTGCATAATGTAGATCAAAAGGAATTCATTTTAAGTTATGCTTACTAGCCTTTAAGAACAAGGGTATGGAAAGTCCTAAACTAGGCTAGGTAAGGTTATTGTGGGTTAACAAAGAATATAGGCTAAACAAGGCTCAAACGGGTTTTAATCTTCAAAACAAATAATAATGGAGGGCACGGCTATTTGGCTATGGTGGAGAATACACCACTTCATCTTGATATGTGTTATGCAATTCAATGTCATGCTTTGAATGAAACGGATACAAGTTCTAACATTTAGTTCTATCAAAATGCATTCTAAATAGCAACCAATCAAAGAATAATGAGATCATGCAACGACTTTAGAAAACAAGAACTCACAGATTATAACTCTCCAAAGAAAGTAAAGGCTCGAGTCTCACAAGGATGTAGCGTTATATGAGTTCCTTCCTTCAAGCATGTTATGAAAACTTATTTTATCCACTTTGTAATCAAATGTGAGTTCATAAACAACAACTACAACTAAGCATAGGACAAGAGCATATCAAACTTCAATCCATGCTTGTAACTTTCTTTAACATTATGCAATTAAAAACCGAATCCTCATCATTGTGTTGGAAGGTACCTAAGACACAAATACACCAAAATGACTCTAAAACAACTTTTTTTTGGTATTTTTCAAAACTTTTTCAAATTTTTATGTCATTTTCGTATGATTACCTCAAAACACAATAAAACACAGCAAAACAGCTTAAAAACACTTAGAAATAGTGAGAAACAACTTAGCTTCATGTGGTAGATGATATTTGGTCGTGCTTGTTGATTTTCCACAGCTTTGATCTTGAACTGGATAGGACTTTCCACAGCTTTCGAAGAAGTATCTTTCCACAGGTTGATTCTTGAACTGGGTTGGGGAGCATTTTACTTGCAAGTAATCCTCAGCTTAGTTGATGATGAATCAGCACGTTGTCTCCACATGCTTCAAGTAATCAGGTCTCCATGCAGGTGTGGCATTTTCTCGAGTTCTTGGATCAACTCAGACTCCTCCTGCATCTTCTATGAGATACTTTTGCTTTTGAAGAAGTATCTCTCCACAGGTTTATTTTTGAATTGGGCTGAAGGGGCTGGAAGATGAGTACTCGAGAGCAAGACTAGGTAAGCAATCAGGATCTCTCTTTCTCCCTGTTCTTCAGATGAAGGTGAGGAGAAAGCATGATATGAGATACTTTTGCTTTTAACCTTCATGATATGAAATACTTTTGCTCTTGATGACTTGTTTGTAGAGGTACTTTAGGGGATGAGGAACACTGAGTAACTCGAGAGGTTTCTTTGGGAATACATTCTCGGAGACGAAGAAGTGTTAAGTAAGTCTGCCTTTGCTATGGAGGGCGAAGGTAGACACTTATTGGAATTTCTTCATAACTGGTACTATTCTCTTACTCTTGTCGGCAGCCGTTGGATGATTGAACAGTAAGGTTTACGCGCTTTCCGACAAAATTATCCGTAATTCTCGCAAAGCTGAGGGTGCATGTGACAGGTGATGACAAGTATGGAAAAGTTGATCTTTTGAAATTCGGGGGTCGGCTCGTGGTTTCTGAGCAGGCCCGGCTTTTGAGAGAGGAGTGTCTCTACGATTTGCGAGCAGGCGCCTTTTCGATTTCTGAGTAGTGCCTCTTCAATTTCTTCTTTTTATAGAGGCACTAATTTTGTTCCACAACACACTTGAATTACCTCATGTAAAAACTCCCTTCTTGCACTTCTGAAATCTTAATCTGTCCGATCTTTTCTTTCTCAACACCTTCGAAAAATGTCTTGCCCCTCTGGCCGTCGCCTTAACTTGAATGTCGAGGAAGATGATGACTTGTCTTCTCCAAACAACATTTGGCATTCGTCCTTCTTATCCCCCAATGGTCATCTTACAGTTGGGGACTCTATGATGAAGAACGATACAACTGCTATGGTGGTTGCTAGAAACCTTCTCACTCTAAGAGACAATAGGTTGCTTTCCCAGCGGTCCGACGAGCTCGCTGTTCAGGACTCTCTGGCGCTTAGCGTCCAGTGTGCAGGCTCAGTCTCAAACATGGGACAACGCCTTCTTGCACAATCTCATCAGGTTGAGTCTTTGATGGCTGAGGTGGCTAGTCTTTGGCAAGAGGTCAGAGGACTCAGGCACGAGAATAAGGAGTTGCACATGCTCGCAACTAGTTACTCAACAAGTATGAAGAGGAAGCTTGAGCAGCTGCAGGAGTCCGAAGTGCGGATTCAGAGTGATTATCAAAGGTTTGTGGCATTACTGCAGAGGCATCTTCTGCCTTCATCATCTGGAGTTGCACCAAGTGTTGAGGCTCCGAAGGATCAAACTCTGGCACTTCGTCTTTCTGGAGCTCCGTCGACTGCTGACGCACCATCTGACCAATGAATGCTATTAGTTTACACATTATTGTAAAATATTTTTGCTTTTATTTTTATTTGATTTGATTTGATTTATTTATTTTTTTGTTTTGTTTTTTTTTAAAAGCAATGTAAAATATGTAAATCAATGTAAAAAGGCTTTGTTTACCCTCCCCCACACTTAAACTAAACATTGCCCTCAATGTTTTAAACATAGGTTCACACTTAAGCAAACAAACAATTAGTGAACTAAGCAAGGCAAGATAAATGCAGTAAAGAGAAGGGTTTAGGAGTGCAAATCTGATTTGTTGAACAATTCTAAAGTCTCCCTTCGTTGAATGCTTGGGTTGCCTCCCAAAAAGCACTTGTTTTAACGTCTTGCAGCCGGACGAGACTTTCCATTAAACTCCCATAGGTTCCACGGCATGGAATTTAACATATCCACCTTGTTGTGGCTGCATAGATCTTGAATATAACTTCTCTTCTTGCTGCCAATATCCACATTGTTGAAATTGTTGAGGTTCATCCCACATATAATTTGAATAATCTCTCCAATCCAAATTGTAAGCGTTGGAAAACATGTTGTTGCTTGGTTGATCATAGCCTTGATAACCCCAAGCATCTCCGTTTGCAGCAAATTGAGGACATTGATGAGTTTGATATCCTTGCTCATAGGGCACATCAAATGTAGGGACACTTGGAATTGTGGTCTTTTTGGCATTATGAGTCAATTGAGAAGTGAGATGCGCCAATTGAGCTTGAATGGTCGCAAGTGCCATGTCTTGCTCCATTTGTACCTAAAATCAAAGAAAGAAAACTAAATCAAATATCAAAAGTAAAAGCCACAAACATAAACATAAACATTGTATGGAGGAATGGATAAAGGGATGTATGGTGGTGTTTAGGATGAGTAGGGAGGGGTAAGGCTAGGATAGGTTAGAACCAGATTTTTGGAAGAAAGAAAAGGGAGTTGCGGCTAGGATAGTTTAGGGAGTGTAGAATGGAAGTGTTGTGTGAATTGGTGTCTTTGGCCTTGATGGAGAAGCCTATTTATAGGCTTTGAGAATGAATCACTACCATCCATTTTCTTGGTGAGAATGAATCACCACCATCCATTTTTGTTGGTGAGAATGAATCACTACCATCCATTTTGTTGGTGAGCATGAATCACCACCATCTATTTTTATTGGTGAGAATGAATCACAACCATCCATTTTTATGCTCCCCATGCCTGCAATCCATTTCACCCCAAAATAGCTCCAAATTGCACCAAAATGCACTTCTTTGGTAACTTTGTTATTTAGAACCTACAAACACATGAAAATAGCTTAAAACATTCTAATAAGATGAAACTAATTAAGTAAATGCAAGGAAACAAACTAATAAAGTCACATAAATATGTTCCTATCAATATCATAATTCTTATAAATAAAACAGTAACTTACATACCTTATTCGGGAAAATCCGTATGTCGGATTTCCGATCCATAAGTTTCTAATATCCTCAAATATTACATACTATAACGTATCAAGGTTTGGTGACGATCCAAAATCGTTGATTGCTATAATAATTAAGTGGCAAACCTTAATGGAACTAGGTTCAAACGATGGAAATTCGTCAATTGGACTTCATATATGGAATTAGATAATCAAATTTAGCCTAGGAATGCCAGGGGATGCCTCGCCCCACGCGCAGCCGCCATGCGTCGCCGTACACGGCGATCAGCCGCCCCGACTCGCTGGAAAAATCAACTATTTCTAAAAATTACCAAATTTTACAAGAATGTAGATCTCAATGAGGGGAGTAATTTTCATACATGTGGCTAAGGTCAACCAAAACCCTAGAATTTGGATGTTCTTCAATATGTCCTCAAATCGAACTCCGACGCTCCAACCAATGCATTGGTTTTGTTCTTGACCTCAACAAGAGTCAACCCATAGTGGTGGTCGACGAAATTTGCTTCAGGAACGATGAAATTGCAGTTGTATACACCAAAAACCCGACGAGCTCATTCTCGGAGAAATCGAAACCAAAACCAAAACCCATCAAATTTGGGTAGAGATACAAGCTAGAAGGTCGCCGAGCTGTATGCAAGTGATAGATGGAGGTAGTTCATCGGAAAAATGCCGTGAAAGGCGTCAGAGAGGCTGTGGAAAACCAGGTCAGAGATCGGGTCTCGATTGTGAACGGGTTAAGGTCCGGGTTGGCTAAACCTTCATTCCCTTCTTTCTCTTCCTTTTTTTCCTTCTAATTGGCCTGTTTCTTCTCTCTCATCTTTTGAATGGGCGTCTTGCCCCTTCTTTCTCTCCTTTATCTCTTCTCCCAACCGTCCATTTCTTCTTTCTTTAAATTTGGGCCACACACATGGCTTTCCAAATTAAGCTCCAAAAATCTAGAGCTTTCTACAAAATAACTAATTTACTAAAATGCCCCCGACTTTACATGTTAATATCTCATTCGATATAACTCCAAATCGCATTTCGTTTGCGCCCACGCATCCGTAGCGACGAGTACTACGAGGATGCACCAAGAAAATAAACTTTACGTGACATGACAAGACGGTCCATAAAAGTCAACGTCTTTGCCTCAAAGGGCATTTTCGTAAATTCATATTTAAAAAATTATATAGATTGTAATTTTTGGGAACGGGTTGTTACATTAAGATTGTTGTGCTTCTTAAAACCATTGCTTTTGTTGTGTTTTAAGAATAATCAATTATTGAATAAAATAGTTGAACATTTGGTAAACTGTATATGGTTATAAGGTTGTTGACGGCAATGGTAGTGGCAATGGTAGTGGTTGCGGTGCAGTGGTGGGGTGTAGAGGTAACAATGATCTAGGGACGACAGCGACGACGGTGGCGTCAGCTGTGGTTGTAGTTATAGTGGTTGCGGCAATGAAGGTGGCGATTTCGTTCTCTAACTGTAGAAGGATACGTAATATTATTTGTATAAACTAATAAAGGTATTACAAGAAAGACTCAACTCTTTTTTTATTCAAAGCAATCTGCAACCTGCTTTTAAAAACTGCTCTACGAAGGAGTTTACTTTTGAAAGGCAAAAGAAAAAGGAGGAGAGAAAAGAGAGAAATTGAAAAAAAATTTAAAAAAAATAAAAACAAAAGAAAGAGGAGGAGAGTGAGGAGAGAGAGAAAGTAAAGGGCAAAAATAGAAGGTGCCCTGTCCTGGGGATGAGGCTTTGGAGAGACAAACCCTCTCTCTGTGTCTGCTGCTCTGCTGCGTGCGTGCCTCAGAAAAATTGTGAGAAAATCGAAAAACAAACTCAAAAAGCATCAGAAAACAGCAAGTAGCAAAAAACAGTAGAGCAAGAGAAGAGAGGATTACTAGAACAAGATACTATTTGAAAACAAGTTTTTCAATTCAATTTCTATGAATCCTCACAAAACAGAAGATCTCTTCCACCATCATTTCCACCACAGCCACCATGATCTGGGCCCACCTTCCCACCAGATCATGGAATCCCATCCCTCCATTTCACTCCCTTCAGACGACGTCGTCCTCCACCACCCCGTCTTCCCCCTCCCCCCGGAAATCGACATCTTCCGCTCCCCCTCCTCCTCCCCCTCCCACTCCTCCGACGAGAACGACGAGGTCTCGAACCCTAACCCCAAATCCGACCCGAAATCCCAGCCCATCTTCATCACCCCGGAGCCCCACATCTCCTCCCAGTTCTACACCTTCAACCCGGAGTCTCATTCCCTCATGATCAGGTGCATCCTCGACGCCCGTCTAGCCACCCCCGCCGAGATCCGCGCCGCCACGCCCCGCCCTGTCCTCAAGTCCTGGCGCGCCGTCTGGAAGGACCGCAACGAGGACACCGCCTACGTGACCGCCTGGAAGCGCATCCAGGACAAGCTCGCCGCCCACGTCGACCAAAACGGTAACGAATTCTTGTGTTTCAAGAACAATAATCAGCAATTCGTTTCTCACATTAATCAGTGGCAAGACATTGTTATGAGTTTCCATAGCGATGCTGATTTGAAGCATTTAGGGTTGAAGGAAACCATTGATAGGATTAAGCAGGTTTGGACTGTAGGTGCTAAATTTTATGGAATTCCTGAGAGTTACATTAGGGTTTGTGTTGCTGCATGCCCCGTTTGCTCCATGGACAGTTCGGGGCTTGCCGGGAGGGGCAAACGCCGGCGGTTTGAGTATACCGAGTCTTTTGATGTGCCTGCTAAAGAGGTGCCCACTAGGCTTCAGCAATTGGCTGCTAAGCATAAGGTGGTTCTTTGTATAAGGCAGAAGTATATCAGGTATAAACCCTTTATGGCTGAGGTTAAGGACTACGCTTGTCATAGGGCTGGGGAGCCCGTGGCGAAGAAGTCCAAGATTTTGAAGAGGGAGCCGTATGCTTCAAAGAGGTGTGGGTGTGGGTTTCGGATTAGGGCCATTGTTCCGATTACGAATTACAATGAAAAGGACAAGACTTTTGTGTATCAGGAGGAGGGGGTGGCAGTGTTTAAGCTGTATGCTGTGCATTCAGGGCATGAGCCGGGTCCTTTGGATGGAAATGCGAGGATTATGCATCGGGTTGTGGGGCACAAAGGTGGGATTTTTATGGATCAGGATACTGTGTATGGGGTCAGTGAGGAATTGGACAATGATGGGTTTGTTTTGTTCGGGAAGGATGAGGGGGACATGCAATTTTTAGTGATGCAGCAGGTGCAGGAATTGAGAGCTGAAGTTGGGCTTTTAGAAGAGAAAATTGTGAAAATGCCACAGGAGCTTTTGAGTTCAGTGTCTCGAGATTTGTTTGATCTTGTGAATAAAGTTAGACAAGTAGGAGAGGAGAGTTCAAAGCCAATGGATTTGCTACAGGATAAGACGCTTGCAGGTGATATTTTGGTTGGGGATAATGATTTGGCCCATTGGAGTGATCACCATCATGAACGTTTATATGGAGATGGCAAGGACACCGATTTGATTGAGGATGATGAAGACAGTTTTGGGCGAACTCTTGGGGATGGTGTCCCTTGGGAGCAGCTGAGGGAAGACTGCAGGACTCCGAAAGATCTGATTGGTGACCCTTGTAAGCCCGAAAAGTGGTTGAAGTGCAGTGAATTTGATGAGAAGAGCATGCTTGATTGCGAGGATACTAAACTAACCAAGTCCTTAAGACATGATGAGGGTATAGGGGCAGATGTAGGTCTTGGTGGTATACAGGTCGATAGCTTCTATCAAGCGAATTCGAAATGGTTTGATTCTCCTTGTGGGTTGGACCCAGCTGCAGATTGTGGGGATAATACATTCAGGAATGGGGAGATTGTTTAGTCCTTTGAAGAGCTGTTTGGGCCTTTCTAACATAATTATGGGTGTATATTGTCCCTTTCTGAAGCTGGAAGTGGGTTGTACATTTATGCATACAGAAGACTGGAGCCTCAGACAGACTAGTAGGTTCCTTTACTTTGTGTTGTTCTGTAAAGTATAGCCGATGGGCCTTCTGCAAATAACTTATTCATAACTATTTGTTAACCATGTTCTGGGTATTCATAATTTTCAGATTGGTTTTATAGCTCATACGGCTAGGACATCAATACTATTTGTTAAAGTTCTGTATCATTAATGTACTCGTTTTTCGACCTCTTTTGTTATTGAATTTATCATTCTCTGCAAAGTGTGCCTCCCCCCCCCCCCCTCTCCCCCTCCTCTCTCTCTCTCTCTCTCTCTCTCTGGTGTTTATAGTCCTCTGCATCCGAGAGCTCTCCATCCACTCACCTTACATTCTTCAAACTGCACCCGTACGTTCCACAGTTACCACTCTACATGTTTGCATAAACGTAAGTTGTGTGATTAATTATGAAGGTTTTACAGCTTTGATTTCTCGGATAGTGTGATTGACAAACCTATAATGACAAATGTCTTGCAAATTTGTGATTTGGTCTGCAAAATTTCATATACTTTATTTAATGGTTTGAGTATATTCCAGAAGTTGTTTAGTGCTGGAAAGTGGATCTGGGTGGACGGACGGTTCTTGATCATTTACAGGACCTGCTTTTTGTTTGTCGATTGTGGGTAGTTATATACATACACATGCCTTTAGTTACTGCCTTTGCTTGGATCATATATCTGCACCTCTAACTGGGCCATGGATGATGCCTTCAGTTTTTGACGGTCTACTGTGCCTCCAACTGCTCTTAATGTCCTCAAGAGTAAAAGCGGCTATGAAGAGCGGCTTTCGTTCTAGCTACAATTGTGGAGATTTACAGTACCAGATACTGAGTTGTGTGTAAATTGGTATGTTTCTCCCTTCATCAAGTTCCATTTTTGGTTTTTATGTTTACTTTTTGTTTTGTTTTGTTTTTTGGTTGTGTTAGAATGAGCTTGCCTATGTGGTTTAGTTTCTAACGTTCTATAGAAATATGGACTCCCAATTTTAAATCATCATTAAGATATCTTGGGCATGATTTATAGTGGGTGTGTTCACTTGAGAGTATTTCCTTATTCCTAGTTATGTCAAACAGGATATGGATTAAGAGTTTAGAGATTTCCAATCGGATATTTCAAATACGATCTGAATTGGATAATCAGATTATATATGTGTAGACATCGAAATTTCGGTGAAATAAATGTTGACCAAAGCCTTAAAATTACAACCTCTACTTATTTCACCTCCATCATCCACTTACTGCACCTATAACCTCCACTCATTTTTACCTCCATCATCACACCCACTTCACCTCCATCATCCACTCACTTCACCTCCATCATCACACTCACTTCACCTCCATCCCAAAATCTATAAATAGGAAACCATTTCATTCATTTTCATTCACCAATTCACAAACACATTTCTCTATTCCCAAATTGGAAGAGAATTCTCTTGAAATTCGTTCTTCGTTCATCGTTCTTCGAGATCAAGCCCCGACGGCCCTGGAAGAAACGCTCTTCATCATAAGATCAAGTCCCAACGGCCCTTCGGATCAACACAACATCAACGTTCATCATCAAATCCCTAAATATCATCCTCGTTTATCCTAAGATCAAGCCCAACGGCCCTTCGGATCAACAGAGCATCAACAAATCCACACCATTGTTCATCCCAAGAATCAAGCCCCAACGACCCTTCGGATCAACACAACATCAACGTTCATCGTCAAATCTCTGAAGATCATCCTTGTTCATCCTAAGATCAACCCCCAACGACCCTTCGGATCAACACAACATCAACGAATCCACACCACTGTTCATCCCA
The DNA here is from genome assembly GCA_963580275.1 of Crataegus laevigata. Taxonomy (NCBI): domain Eukaryota; kingdom Viridiplantae; phylum Streptophyta; class Magnoliopsida; order Rosales; family Rosaceae; genus Crataegus; species Crataegus laevigata. The sequence continues at coordinate 19,528,647 of OY756947.1, read as the reverse complement.
AGAATCAAGCCCCAACGGCCCTTTGGATCAACATCCCATCAACAAATCCATATCTTACGAAGATAGAATCAGAGGATAAATTATAAAGAGATTGTAACTCAAAATTCATCAAATACAAATATTATTTTGTACGACACGTGTTGTTTCAGAAATTTTTCGTGTTTACAATATGGACTCGGGATGTGGAATAAGGTTGATCCGATTCGTTTACAAGTCTAATTCATACGCAGAAAGATTCAAATACAGGAAATAAGGCTATTATTGTCATTTCCGTTTTAGAATCTATTTGTTCTTGCTGGACGGGACTAAAATATGAGTGAATTTTGTATTTATTTGGTCAACAATAGTTTTCTGGAAGGAACTTTGAATGTCTTGTTTGTAGTGAAGATTTCAGAGAGCAGTTTAAGAAAAGTGAAGTTAGTAATTGAATAATTAAATAATTAAATAAGAGGGGTGCACAATGCAGTGCACATGGGATGAGATGAGGACTGCAACAACTGCATGCGTTTCAATTTATACACACACACACGCACACATCAAGGAGATCTCTATTTTTGGATAAAAGTGGAAACTAGTTGTAGAGCTCAATTTACGTCGAACTTTAACTTTCAAATTGTCTATTTTATAAGTCTCGATTCATAAATTATCTTTACAAAAATACAATTTAATTCAAAATTATTTGTCTATTTTTCATTTTTTTCTTGTAAAATAAAGTGTTCAATTTCTTTGAACTCCATTAAGTGTCGCAAATATTTCTCATTTAGCTAATATTTTGCAAGCATAATCAATGAGGTCTAACTTTAAAAATAGACTATTTTGATCATTGAAATTTGATGTGATGTGAATTTCATCTAATGGGTTTGTTTCTTCACTTCATTCCTCCCACAATAACAGAATTCACCAAAATAGGATTTCACAACCAATCTCTATTTTTTTTTAAACGGAAATCTTAAAGACCTCGTATATTATGTATGCATATATCTTTATTTGCTTTTACATTATGTTGATGCAAAGCGTGCTAAAAGATTGTAACGCTTATTTTTTGGATTCCTGACAGATCTTTGTTTTTACTTCCGTTATAACCTGATTACTGTCTGGATCGTGACCAACACACCTGGTTTGTGATGGTTTTTTGGGATTTGACTATGGATGATGAATATTCTAACCTTTTAGAGTTGTAACAATGTTAAAAAAAAGACAAGTAGCATTAGGAAATTCGAACTTGGGGCCTGTTACAGTGTTAAAAAAGGTAAGTAGCACTAATTGAAAGCTAGTTGAGAAATTTTCAAGGAACCACTTCCCCATTGAACTTAAATATATTGTACAATGCCAGTAAATTCTTGTCAGGCTTTCAGTGCGAACCTTCTTTTTAGAAAGAAAAATACATGGTTTTTTAAATGTATATGTTATTTCTACTAGCGCGTTAATCACAATTTCATAATGTGTATAACTGTTTTTTGTTGTTGTGATTTTTATAAGTTTTGCTTGTGCGTTAAACTGTAATTTGCATATAGAGTAAAATACTAGAATGGCTCCTAACATATGGCAGGTTGTCCTTTTGGAAATCCAAAGTACATTGTATCTAAGTGGGCTATAAAAATTAAGGAGTGTTATATCCACACACAAAGTAATAGGGGTGTGTGAGAAGTAAAAAAGGGTGTGGATAGCACACCCCAAAATTAAATGCTTTCAAAATATATTAAGTCTCTATGGATAAAATATGTTTGGAAAAGAAAAGAAGTTCTGAGATTCCTTGGCTTTTCAATGGCTTAAACCGTGTAAACCCAAGAGTGAGGGGTGGTCCGGGATTTAATAATTTGTATGCTTTTAATTTAGCTTTGCTTGCCATTCAGTACAATGATCGGATCATATTTATATATATTTTACATTAAATTCACTTGTCTTTTCTAAGTTAGTTCCTTATATTTTTTTAGCTATCTACTTTGTTTTTGTGTTTTATAGGATTTGTCAAGCAAGAGCTTTGAGATTATATTATAAAACCGAACAGCAGTAAAGTCTTTGCAGAAAAGAAGTGAAAACAAATTAACCAAGATGACATATTTGATAATATATCAAACAAGATAAAGTTTAAAGATGCAGTTTTCCATTCTATGCGGTTCTTTTAAAATTAATCGTTTAAAAACGAGTTTTAGGGATAATGGAGTTAAGGCCTAAGTCACAACGATCCATCGCATGATTCTTTTATTCAGTACTTTGCCCCCAAAATTTCATATGCTGACTAAATGACATGTACAGCCAGTGCAAAGATGTATTCCACTTTGAAATAAAGAAAACTTATTGTTTTCTTGGCAGCAAAACACATGCACGCAGCAAAGAGAGCACATGAGAATAATGAATCAGCATGGGATGTATTCACAAAGGCAGCATGGCTGAGAATTTAAAAATGGAAAGCTGCACATGCGGCAGCGGGGCAGAAAGCAGCATGGCAATACACGGACAACAAAGAAGCAAAAGGAAAACACGGACAGAGAGGCTGCAAAGAAAAGTCAGCAAGAGAAAAGCAAAAGGTTGGTAATATACACGGACAAAGGCTGTTTTATTATTATAGGGGGCAGCAAATTAGAATATACACGGAGAGAAGAAAAGTCATATAGAGAGTAGAGCTCAGAGAGCAGAAAAATAAAAAAAAACCAGAAAAATAGAAGCACAGAGAGCGCAACATAGAGGCTTGCGGCAGATAGAAAAGAGAAGTAGAGAGCTGCGGACATAGAGAGCAGCATGGAGAAGTGCAAAGCAGCGAGAAGCACAGAGAGCTCGGGGAGGAAATCAAAGAACAACACAAAGAGCTCGGCAAAGGGAGGAAATCAAAGAACAACATAGAGAGCTGGGCAAGGGAAGGAAGGAAAGAAGAAGAAATCTTTGCACTCTCTTCTTTCGGTTCTATGTTCTCAAACTCATGTTTTACTTTTGGTTTAAATTGAGAATAATGTGTAACTAAATTTTAGTAGTTAGGGGCTGTTTTGAAGCCCCGAATATGATTGTAAGTTTGTTGTGATATTTCGTTTGAATGACTTTTCTGAAAGGATGAACATTACTTCACTACTTATGTCATTGATGAATTCTTTTTGTGTTTCTATGGATGCATACATAGTGAGCATATCTAGGATTTTAATGCTATGAATATATGTGTGCCTGCCCTTGTTGAATGAGGACCTACATATGTTCTAGAATAGCACTTGTTAATTGTGATTAACATGTGAATCGATTTCTAGGATAAGTAAGACAACACCAGTACTTATGATGCATTGTGATGACTCAAACTCTTTTCATTCTTCATGATTTCTACTTGTTAAATCTATGAACACGCCATTCTAGATTGCATGCTAGGGACTAAGTTAAGTTGAAAATGCCATTCTCTTAACATACTACGTAAGAAAGAGTAATAGGTTGAGTTATAACATTGAGCCAACTTGAGCATCTTCATCCGGAAATAAAAGGAATTTGAACGAAACATAACATGTTTGCATGATTATTTGGAGGTGGATAGCTTTTCCCCTAACTCGTTTTCTTAACTTGTGAATTAAAATCTATTGGTATTATTTAAACTTGTTTCTGCCCTGTTTTGTCTGATTTAATTTAAATAGCAAATCAACTCCAAACATTCCAAACATTTGTGTGAGTGTAGCTCTGTGTGTCTAGTATATCTGTATAAAATTTCATTGCCTTTGGATAAGTGTAAGTTAATCTAATAATTATTGTTCGGTGGCTGGTCAGTAGAGACAGCAGCCCAGTTTGTGTGACATTTTAAGTAGTTAGATAAAACAATCTTATGCGGGAAAGACCCTTATTTTCATATGCTACAATCGACAAATTTTAGTGTTAATAAGGAAAATCAATAGGATAATTGTGTGCTACTTTGTGGTGCGTTTTAAATCCTATCAAATTTTTGGCGCCATGTCGCTGGGAACTGTTATTTCTAATTGCTTATTTTTCTATTATTTTTTATTTCTTGTCTATTTAGTGTTTTTGTTTTTGGTTCTATTTCAGGTACTCTTTGTAGTATATGCATACTCGAAGGTCTAAGAGCATTGATATAGCTTCCTACGATCCTGAGCCTGAACGAACACTTTGAAAGGTTCGAGGAAAAATCAAACAGAAGCAAGCATTGGTGTCCTTACCATCATCATCGTCTCCACCACATTTGAGTTCGATAGAGGAAGAAAAACCACAAGAAGACATGGCTGATAACCGTACTCTGAGGGAGTTGGCAACGCCAAATACGGATCAACAACCATTGTGCATCACATACCAAATGCAGAAGGAGGATTTGAGCTCAAGTTCGGCATGATTCACTACTTGCCTAAGTTCCATGGCTTCTCAACAAAGGATGCCAACAAGCATCTCATGGAGTTTCATGTAGTATGCTCAGGAATGAAACCAGCAAATGTAGATGAGGAACAAGTCAAGTTGAAGGCATTCTCATTTACATTAGAAGCTAAGGCAAAGGAATGGCTTTACAATTTACCTCTGGGATCAATAAACACATGGAATCAGGTGAAGCAAGCATTCTTGGAGCAATATTTTTCGGCCACAAAAGCTGCAAGCATAAGAAAAGACATATGTGCAATCCGACAACAACATGGAGAGCCCTTTGGAGATTACTATGAGCGGTTCACACATTTGGTTGCATGCTAGGGAAGTTCTAACATTGAGCGGTTCACACATTTGGTTACTATGAGCGGTTCACACATTTGCCCTTTGGAGATTACTACGTAAGAAAGAGTAATAGGTTGAATTCTAACATTGAGCCAACTTGAGCATCTTCATCCAGAAATAAAAGGAATTTGAACGAAACATAACATGTTTGCATGATTATTTGGAGGTGGATAGCATTTCCCCTAACTCGTTTTCTTAACTTGTGAATTAAAATCTATTGGTATTATTTAAACTTGTTTCTGCCTTGTTTTGTCTGATTTAATTTAAATAGCAAATCAACTCCAAAAATCCCAAAACTTTGTGTGAGTGTAGCTCTGTGTGTTTAGTATATCTGTATAAAATTTCGTTACCTTTGGATAAGTGTAAGTTAGTCTAATAATTATTGTTCGGTGGTTGGTCAATAGAGACAGCAACCCAGTTTGTGTGACATTAGATAAAACAATCTTCTGCGGGAAAGATCCTTATTTTCATATGCTATAATCGACAAATTTTAGTGTTAATAAGGAAAATCAATAGGATAATTGTGTGCTACTTTGTGGTGCGTTTTAAATCCTATCATACAACAGTCTAGTGGTATTCATCTTCACTTATAAGTGAAAGATCTTAGGTTCGATTCTCGTCAAAATCGAATTTGAATCACATTATTGCTAGCCCATTATGAGGTTTAGTCTACTCTCCTACCCCCTTAGTGTAAATAATATCATTTGTTTACATCAAAAAATTGTTGATACTCCTTTGCAACAACCTAACTTGTTCATGTGTTGTTGTCGATACTCCTTTGCGACAACCTAACTTGTTCAAGTGTTATTGAGGCTCGAAAGGTTGTTTGTAAGGGAGCCCAATCTTCTCATATCAAAATATGGGGCGACAATTGGTTGCCTTGTGAATCTTTTTCAAAGTCCGCAGCCCAATGCTTCTTGGAATCAATGGATTGGATAGAACATTATTCACATTTCAAATTTTAATTAATGAGGGGAGAGTTATTTGGAATTTGCAGTTAGTAAATGCAATTTTCTAAGGCTGGAAAAAAATTTCGAAAATCCCAAATTGTACTGAAATAATTCCGAAACTGAACCGAAAACTTCCCAAACCGAAAATTTCGAATTGTTGGATACCTAATCCTGAACCAATCTCGAGATGTGACATCCCGTCCCGAGTTTAAATATAGTTTCGACGTAAAATGACAATTTTGCCCTCGAATACGCGGGAACGATTATGGTTTTGGGGTTTGGTTTTGGGCTTGGGTGTCCTAATTATTTAAGCCCAAAGTTTGGGCTGATATTTTAACACACACACTCACCATGCACACACGTGCACCCCATTTCTGTTTCTCTCTCTCCTACAACTCTCTCGAACTCTCTCGAACACTCTCTCACTCTCCCTCACATCTTCCTTGTACGGACACACCCATACCACACCTCATTCGACTCGGATCGAGGCTAAGGTAAGCCTATTTCTAACCCCTGAGACTTGTTGAGTATAAATATGTTGGTTATAAGACTTAGAACCTTCGAAAACATGTTAAACCCGTAAGCTTTAGTTTTGGCACTGTTCACGAACTTCTCCATGGTTACGTTTTAGGTGAAAACAAGATCACCATTCGTCTTAAAATTGTCTCAGGAACCTCGGAGTGTATCGTTGACAAGATTTGGACGTCGGGATCGTGGGTTTCAAGATTGGCCGAGTTTGGAGAATTTTCCCAACGGACTTCTCGTCATTTTTCAAGGTATTTGAGGTTATAGATATATTCTACACTAAAATTAGAGCATGTAGGAAGAAAAATCGTGGAAAAAGGATGAAAAATGAGTGAAATATGGAGGTTTGAAGTTTCACCGGAAAAAGTCGCCGGAAAAACCAGTCTGGCGCCGGCGACGGTCGCCGGAGCTGGAGGTTGGGGGTGACGGAATATTCCGTCAAAGTTGACGGAATATTCCTCACACCGTCAGTTAGTTCTAACGGAATCCGTTAGAAGATAACGGAATATTCCAACGGAATATTCCCAAGCCGTTAGGGTTCCGTCACACGTGCGAGGCACGTGCCGCGCGTGGCCGGCGCGTCTGTCCGTGCCTTGGCCGGCGCGTGGCGGCGCGTGCGGGGTCCAAAAATTTATCTGAAAATTTCTACGTGTTCGTGACGTCGTGTAGGTCGCGTTGGTATATTCAAATACCAAAATTGACCTTCGTATGAAAAGTTAATTACGTAGTTCGGTTATGTACTGTTAATGACGGTTTTGCAGTTGTTTCACATATAGGTGAGACGTACCCAGAGGACGAGCGCATTCATTCTAGGCTCGGGGGATACGACCCGTCGACATACCAGTGAGTGGGCTTTTATTTTCAGTATATATATATATATATATATTATTGGCGTTTTTCCCAGAAACGCAAATTTCATGATTTATGAACGGAATTGGTTTTATAATTACGTTGCCATGTCGTATGCCAATTATATTTTATAAATATGATTATGTGTGCATTTGCTATGCTCCGACGCCGAGGACGGCCAGGTAAGTCAGGTAAGTATGATAATAGTGTTTGAAATGATGATAGATAGTGGTTTAGCTCATCACCTGCACCTTGGGTGTTTGTGCTCCGCCAGAGTAGGGCCTAGCCTTCACGTGATCGTTCACCTCACGCACCGTACGCTCACCTTGGATCCAAGGCAGGTGCCTAGCCTGTCGTACAGACCACTATAGGTGGTTCCGACTCGTAGGTGACCCGCGATTCGTCGCACAGCCTTCACGTGATCGTAGCACTGAGCGTAATATTATACACCTAGCCTGTCGTACAGACCACTATAGGTGGTTCCGACTCGTGTGCAGGATAGTGATTGATAGCGATTGAGTATGACGGATGAGCTATAGGTTCAGCCGTACAGGTCACTAGAGGTGACTCCGGCTGACATTACATTAGGGATACTTCTGATTTACATTACCTGACTGATGATGATGATTTTCTGAGTTGGTATATCGACATGGCCTATCATTGTGTTTTGATAATGAATTTTGATTCGGAGACGAGGTTTTTCGTATATAAGTTATATACGTTTTATTTTCTGGGAAAATTATATTGATTTACAGCGAGGGGTTATTTATGGATTTTATGAAATGGTTTTGAAAAAACTTTGTTTTTGCCCACTCACATTTTCTGTTTTGCGCCCCTCCAGGTTCTAGGTAGCGACGACGTGGACGGCTATCGAGGCACCGAGGCAGTTCTGACAGACCACCACTGATGTAGGGTTTCTTTTGTAATCGTGTCGTTTTGTTTTAAATGACTGCACCTAGGATTGGCTCTGTGATCTTTAACTATTTCACTTCCGCTCTTTATCACTTTTTATCTTATGTATATTATCAACTTGACTTCACTACTGCATTTCATACATAATTACCTTCCGCTGACGTTTTTGGCTACGTCACTCGCACGTGACGGCCAGCACGCTTCAACCCCTGGGTCGGGGTGTGTCACGAGAAGTTTGGTACGGAATTGGAATCTCATATGGCCTTGTTCGGTATTCTCGAACCGAACCGATCAATATTTTTATACAATTTTATATATATTTGAATTAATAATGGCCATTGGATTTAGTTGAGGTTCAATCTCAACTGTTTGTTACTCTCTGTCATCTCACTTCCTCAGAGACTTCAAACTCTCCCATCTATCATCTCGCTTCCATAAAGCTTCCTACACCTTAGCTATCATTATTATGTCTCCATAATGACTTCCACCTCTTTGCTAGCACCTATACTCAAGGCATATTGACTTTCAAACATAAAGCAAAGACAACTTCGCCTTCACAATACAAAACCAACGTGGCTTTCATACATAACCCTGATATTCTTTCTCCCTCTCCTCATCTAAGTTCTCTCTGATTTCTCCGTCACCCAGCTGATGTAGCCACCAAGCACCACCGCCAAATGACTTCGTGGCGCAACCACCACATGTCCACCACCATGTCACACAGCCACCATGGTGCGCAGCCACAACTCACTTGTTGATTCTTTATCTCTCAATCTCTCCTCCTCCCTTGTTCTCCACCTCTGTCGGCGCCATGGGAAATCTTTGCACAAAAAATTGCCAATCCTGAGCTATACCGAAATCCTAAAAAAATTCAGGAATCCCAAACTTTCAGTTTGGTTTCGATTTTTGGAATTTCATTCTGAAATAGATTGCTTCGGGATTCGGGTTATGAGTTTTGGTTCGCGATCCTGTCCCAAACCACCCCTACAACTTTTTCGTGAGGAGGAAGCTCGTTTGATTCAAAGCATTCCTTTAAGCTTTATACAACCACACGAACAACAGATGCATACCACCTTCCATGTACGTGTGGGGAATTGAACGGATTTGAGCCAAGCGGTCTTCGATTTTGGGGGGGGGGGTCATGTTTAACAACTGATATAACAGAAATGACACGTGGCATTATCCTAGTGTCATGTAAAATTTGTTTGTAGATACTACAAGATCGCATACGTAAAAAATCGTAAAAAACAAACATTCAGAGTTTACGTAACGGAACAAAAGTTTTTGATGGTTATAAACGAAAAATCACAATTTAACGGTTATTTTAGGCCCAATTTTAATGATTTTTTTTACAGCTACACACCTTGACCCTATAAGAATGCAATGAATAAATTTTATCAACTTAATATATTTACACTAGTAGATACCACAAAATCTTATTTTATACTTAATGGAAGTATAACATTAATTCTTAAGTGTTTATTTAATCTACTTTTTTGACGCGATACACATTCTACGAAACTTTTTTCAATGATCTAACATCAAACTTGTTTGTACACTCTCCGAGATCGTATACGTAAAAAATCACAAAAAACAAACATTCAGAGATTAGGTAACAGAACAAAAGTTTTCGACGGTTATAAACGAAAAATCACAGTTTAACGGTTATTTTAGCTCCAATTTTGATGATTTTTTATAGCTACACTCATTGACCATATAAGAATGCATTGAATGAATTCGATCTTCAATTTAAAATATTTACACTGTTGGATACCACAAGTCTTACTTTATACTTGATGGAAGTATAATATTAACTCTAAGTGCTTGTTTAATCTACCGTTTTGACGCGATATGAATTCTACTAAACTTTTTTCAACGATCTAACCGTCAAAATTATTTGTACACACCTTGAGATTGTATATGTAAAAAATTGTAAAAAGCAAAACATTCAAAGATTATGTAACAGAACAAAAGTTTTCGACGGTTATGAATGAAAAATCACAAATTAACAGTTATTTTAGCTCCGATTTTAATGATTTTTTACAACTCCACTCCTCGACCCAATAAGAATGCAATGAAGAAATTTTATCTTCAATTTAAAATATTTCCACTAGTGGATACCACAAAATTTTACTTTATACTTAATGGAACTATAACATTAACTCTTAAGTGTTTATTTAATCTACCGTTTTGACATGATACACATTCTACGAAACTTTTTTCAATGATCTAACCGTCAAACTTGTTTGTACACACTCCGAGATCGCATACGTAAAAAAAATACAAAAAACAAACATTCAGAGATTAGGTAACAGAACAAAAGTTTTCAATGGTTATAAACAAAAAATCACAATTTAATGGTTATTTTAGCTCCGATTTTGATGAGTTTTTAGAGCTACACTCCTTGACTCTATAGAATGCATTGAACGAATTCGATCTTCAATTTAAAATATTTACACTGGTGGATACCACAAGTCTTACTTTATACTTGATGGAAGTATAACATTAACTCTTAAGTGTTTATTTAATATACCGTTTTGATGTGATACACATTCTATGAAACTTTTTTCAATGATCTAACCGTTAAACTTGTTTGTACGCACTATGAGATGGAATACGTACAAAATCACAAAAAATAAACATTTAGAGATTAGGTAATAGAACAAAAGTTTTCGACGGTTATAAACGAAAAATCACAAATTAATCGTTATTTTATCTCCGATTTTGATGATTTTTTATAGCTACACTTCTGACACACCCTGACCAAAATCAGGGCGTGCTGGCTGTCATGTGAGGGTGACGTAGTCAAGTGCGCTGTGCGGAAGTACGGTAGTGAAAATGTGAGGAAACTAAAAGCAAACTGAATAATTTACAATATAAAGATAAGCGAGTAAAAGTGACAGAAATGAAAGAATAAAACACAATACCAGAGCTCTAGTAACCTAGGTGCAGTCGAGAAACAAACAAGTACTAAGTAAACGATATTCGGAAAAACCTACATAGGTGGTGCTCTGTCAGAACTGCTCTCGAAGCCTCGTGTGCCACCAAAAGTAACTATTACTTCAAACCTGGAGGGGCGCAAAACAGAAAACGTGAGTAGGCAAAAACAAAGCTTTTCAAAACCATTTCAATATCAAAAGTAATAACCCCTTTTTAAAAAACCTGTATACTTTCCCAAAAAATATCATACGTACTCGTATACCAAATCATGCTAGAAAAAGATAAATCTCGAATATGCCATGTCAGAGTACGCCATGTCGAAATAACCAATCAAGCAATATATGCATCATTTAGGTGAGGTAAATCAATGATCACAATATGCCGGCAATATTAATACGTCAGCTGGAGTCACCTAACGTGACATGTATGGCTGAATCTACAGCTCCTTAACCAATATCCAGCACACGAGTCGGAACCACCTATAGTGGTCTATACGACAGGCTGGGTGTATATAAATACGCTCAGTGCTATGATCACGTTAAGGCTGTGCGACATATCGCAAGTCACCTACGAGTTGGAACCACCTATAGTGGTCTGTATGATAGGCTGGCACCTGCCTTGGATCCAGATGAGCGTGTGGTGCAGGAGGTGAACGATCATGTGAAGGCTAAGCCCTAACCTCTTGCAGAGCACAAACACTGGGGGTGTAGGAATATAAGCTGTATACCAATATCATCATCACTATCAAATATATACTCACCTGACTTACCTGAGCGTCCACGATGCTAAGTAATAATCAATAGAAAATCATAATAAATATAAATGGCATTCGACATGGCATTCTAATCATAAGACCATTTAAAACATAATTTTTGGGAAAAATACCAAGCATATATATATATATATATATATATATATATAATACACATACTGAAAACAAAAGCCCACTCACTGATACGTAGAAAGATTGTAGCCCTTGAGTCTCACGTGACTGCACTCGTCCTCAGGATAGGTCTCACCTATATGCGAAACAACTATAAAACCGTCAATTATAAGCCTATAACTAACATTAGGTAATAACTTCTCATACATTGCTCAATTTGGGTATTTAAATATACCAACATAATCTACTTAATCCCACGAACACCCCCATATTTTTAGAAAACAATTTTGACGTCTCACGCGCCCCACACGTCGGTCAACGCATGGCCATATGCGCCGCCCATGCGTAAGCATGTGCCTGGCACACTGACGGATTCCCTAATGCCATTAGGGAATATTCCATCAGAAACAAGAATATTTCGTTAACTTTAACCCGACGCCGTTAATCTCTGTTAGAAATATTCCGTTAACTTTGACGGAATATTCCTATTCCCTTTTTCGCTACGTCACGGGAATTTGGAAAATCTTTAAAACCTTATTTCTCATTCGTTTCTCAACCAAATTTCACAAAATTTATGTCAAAATGAAGCTTAGGATGAGTAGAAGAGAATTATACCACTTTAAAGTCCCAATGAAGCCGGAATCTCGATGGAGAAATCTCGTAAAATTCGGTCAACCTTAAAATCTGCTATCTTGACGTCCAAACGTGTGAACGTTGCTTCCCGAGCTTTGTGAAGTCGTTTAAAAGCTCCTATGCTCTTAAAATTAACTAAAACCTTCACGATCGTGATTGCTTGAACAGTACCAACATCGGAGCTCACGGGTTCTTAGGGTTTTCAAAGGTCTCTCGCTAAACCAAGGGTATGGTTGTGTTTGTTAAGTCACAAGGAAGATGATGAAGGTGTCTAATGCCTCGATCCGTGACCAAATTCGTGTGAGGGTGTTTGTCCATACAATAGGATGGAGAATGGAAGAACACGAGAGAGAGAGAGAGAGAGAGAGAGAGAGAGAGAGAGAGACAACATAAATGGAAAAAGGGTGTGAACGTGTGCATGTGAGTGTGTGTTTGTGTTCTTAACCAATCAAAAACTAACCAAACCAAAACAAGGCCTAGTTTCCAATTGGGTCCAAAATTATAGGAAGAAACCCAATTGGCCTAAAACGTAGCCCAATCACTAACGCTTAAAAGCAAAAATGTCATTTCCACGCTATCAATAAAATATTTCGGGATGGGCTGTTACAACCTATCCCCCTTAAGAAAATTTCGTCCTCAAAATTTATACAATACTTACAAACCACTAATATTAGTAAAACAAGCGTGGATACTTCTCTTTCATATGCTCTTCAGTCTCCTAGGTGGCTTCATCCACCGAGTAATTCCTCCATAAAACCTTCACTAAGTGCATTGTCTTGTTCCTCAGAACCTTATGTTTCCAATCCAAAATGGTCACTGGCTCCTCATCATAAGTCAAAATAGGATTAATTTCCAATGGCTGCGGAGGTAACACATGTGACGGATCTGAGATATAATGACGAAGCATAGAAACTTGGAACACATCGTGCACTATAGACAACTCCGGAGGCAACTCAAGTCTATAAGCTACTTCGCCAATTTGCTCAGTGATCTGGTACGGTCCGATATACTTGGGACTCAACTTCCCCTTTTTCCCGAACCGTACAACACCTTTTTGTTGGAAGTATGCCCACAAAGCCACTCATTTGATGTAATAGCTTTTGGAATACTTATTGTATTAAACTTTTATATGTTTAATGAAGGACAAAGCTTATTGTTAATCACTATTTATTGTATCTTGTGTTTAAGCAATAAGGGAATCCAAGGAATGTATATGATCTAAGAGATAAGTGATTTAAGTAAGTTAGATTAACGAGACCTTTCTCTTATGTTCATTCCTAAAATGTTCCTAGCCATAGGATTGCCAATTGGGCATTGACAATCCGCTAAGGTTAGTATGTGTTATGTCGACTCAAGCGTGAGTATGACAAGTCTCAAGTCATTTAGTGTTGGAAACTAAGACAAACACATAGGTGCTCGAAAGAGTAATCGAGTACACTGAACAACGATCAAAAGAGAGTTCAAACATACATGTCATGTAAGAACTCGATAGTTACAATATGCAAAGTAGTCCTTTGACCTGAGGCATCATAGATGTCTAATGGTTAGGTCCTTGATCTTTGATCATGTCAAATGGCATTCCATTGGAGTGTCCACGACATTGTTGGGGTCAAGCTATCTAGTCATGTAGGCATATGAATGCACAACAAGGGATCTCTAACCTTCCATGGTGGAAGGAGAATACTCTAAGATATGATTCGAGAGTCTTTGGCCAAAGCATATGAATATGACTTAGGAAGTTTGTTCCAAATCTTATTCAATTGAATCATATAGGGAAGGTTCACATTGGATAGTAGACATGAAACAAACTATCACTTAAACAATGTGATTAAGAGTATTGTATTAGAGAAGGACCGTATTGCATTGTAGTTGTAACTGGATAGGTTCTCCATCCACTTCTACTTAGCTTGGGTAACCATGACATGCTGCTAGGTGTCACTCATGGTTTGTGGAAGCCCTAAAGATTAGCAAACACTGATTTTAAGGGAGAATTGAAATGTGGTTTCAATTCACAATCGATCGTTAAGAGTAACGATCGCCCACTACCTCGCTCATTGGAACCTAATGGATCGTACACCGAGTAAGGAGGAAAGTGAAGTAATTAAATGAAATGGATATGCAATTAAATGGTTTAATTGAAGAATGGTCAAAGTTAATTAATTAGTTAATTAATTATACGAAATGTTCGTATTGGGCTTTTAAGTTGGTTTTGGGTTTCGGGGCCCAAAAGTGTTTTGGACCACAAGGCCCATTATGTTTAAGTTGTATGACAACTAAAACAAAATGGGCAATTAGCCCAATAACAATGTCAAGACCGGCCATAAGGGTGAGGGGTAGCAAACTTGTATTAATTACAAGTTTGCCACTCACATGAAATGAAGTATAAATTCAACTTTATAGCTTTATTTTCATTTAGGGTTTTCTTGTAGAAATTGGGTGAAACATTTTCTCTCCCTTTTTCTAAAGAGGCCGGCCACTTAGGGGAGAGACATCTAGCAATCTCTTCTTCCCTAAGTCATCCATATCATCTTCACAACTAATCCTTGGTGAAGAGACTTAGAGACATCAAGCTTTTGGTGTTTTGGAGATCATTTCCTCAAATTCTCAAAGAAGCAAGGAGGCGACTTGAAGGCCCTCCACTTGGGTGAATCCCTTGTATAAACAAGGATGAGCTTAAAGGGTAATGAACTCTAAATCCTTCATTCTCTTTAATGATCTCAAAGAGTTTTTGGTTCACCATATACTAGGCTTTGAAAGTCATGGGTTTTATGAATTGTTTTTTAATGCATGCCTATTTTAATGTGTTAATAGTTTGCATATGTGTTCAAATGTTCTTACTTGTTCTTAGCTAGGACAAAATTTTTCCTTCACTTTCCATGGTGACAGCTTCAAAAATACCCAATCACCTACCTTATAAGTCTGATCAGTGGCATGTCTGTCTGCTCAGCTCTTCTAGCGATCCTGGGCCGCTTTCAGGTTAGACTTAATTAATTGAATATTTTGTGTAGTCTTGTCCATAATCTTTGGGCCTTCCAAAACTCTTTTGCCAACCTCTGACCAACACAACGGCGTACTACAGGATTTACCATACAATGCCTCAAAAGGTGACATACCAATGCTCGAATGGTAGCTGTTGTTATAGGAAAATTCCATCAAATCCAGACGTTTATGCCAAGCATCGCCAAATTGCAATACGGAAGACAGCCCCAGTGGAAATTAATCCTGACTTTATGACTAAGCATAAAACACAATCACCGCAAGTTCATAAATAAAATCAGGGCATTATTTATCACTGCAAATTACTTAGTAATAAATTTACCTCATCCTATTTGTGCAAACTTAGTCATTGTTTATCACCGCAAAAGATATAATTACCCTAGAACATTGCAGTCATTCCTATCTCGTTTCAGCTGGAGTTCATCCGCCTTGATTTGACATCATTTATGTATTATCAAGAATTGTCCGAAGGATTGTAATCACTTCTTGTATCTGATCAGAAACTGGAGGATCATCACCATAAGCTCCCTATAGAAACTATTGGGTATATGTAGAAAATGTGAACACCACTAACCATGATGTTGAACCTATGCTACGCTTATGTGATGTTTCAAATAGTGGTAGCTTTACTTTAGTGGGAACCGATATTTTTCCAGCCCCAAGGCTTAAAGTCAGTTTGGTTATGATTTCTTTCCTCGAAATGGGCAATGGGATTTTAACAGCAAGACACTTGTGAAGCTAATTAAGATATAAGTGAAATGTTGTTAACTTCTCCGCATAATGTGATCTAAAAGTTCTTGTGCATGATATGATTAAATGAGGAGATAGGAAAGGAATTAAAATTTGAGGTTTCACTTGATGTGTTGAAAAGAATTCTTAGTGTGAGCAGGTATTTGAATTATGAAGATTGTGACATGGGAAAATTTATAATATTGAGTATGTTGCCTGAGAAAGTAGTGCAAGAGCACGATCGAGGCTATGTTTAGGCGATGTATGCGAATTTCCCACTGATAGGGAAAAATGGAAATATTGCACCCTTTGGGAAATTATCTACTTGCTTGTCGTGACAATGGTGAGTGTCAGGATTGTGGGTTGCAGACTGTAATATCAATAACATAATTGTTGGATTTGTTAAGCAAGTGGATATATAGACTTTTTATGGGAGTATACTTAATTATTTAGTTACTTATTTATTATATTTACCTATTCAAGGGTTGGACTTAATCTAAAGGTACGACACTCATATCTTCGAAGTATGATATGTTATGAGTACGTAGGAGAAGGAAAGTTAAGCTTGGAGGCATGAAAGAGGAATAATTACAACCCGATTACGACAGAAGAACATTCTCTTTTCATGCAGACGTTTTAACTCGAGATCTCCTTCTTGTATTTATTTTTCTACTGTCTTTCTACTATGTTTGTTTGGCAAATAATTTTAAATTTCGGGGACAAAATTTTTTAAGGTGGGTGGATTGTAATAGCCCGTCCCTAAAAGTTATGATTTTTATAATTTTAATAATGTTTTAAAGTGTTGCTACGGACGTGTAGGCACAAGCATAATCGAATTTGGAGTTATAACAAAAAAGTTATAAGCGAGTAAAGTTAGGAGTGGAATTATTATTTGATGATAATAGGGATTTTTCCAGATATTTTATGAAAGGCCACGTGGAGGACCATGAGTGGGAGAATTGGGCTATGCCCAAACAGAAAATGAGTAAGGAGGGGAAATGAGGGAACCCAAAATCGTCCCAATTTGTTGGACCCGTGCACCCACACACCCAACCCGTTCGGTCGGGGTGATTCCGGCCAAATTCCTCCATGTTTTCCAACGAAACACACTTATCCATTACCTAGGAAACCTTCCATGATCTTCCCTCTTCCTATTATACCTCAAAACCAAGGATTTTGGCCTTGGAAGTGGGTGAACCCGCACGGTGGGGTGCGGTGGTTTCGTGTTCAAATCACCTAAATCTAAAACGTTTTCTTCCAATTGCCACCACCACTAAACTCCCCTACAACCCAGGAACAAAGCCCAAGCACTGGTGGAGGCGTCAGAGTAAGTATCGAGGTCGAATTGGAGCACACCCAAATATAGGGTTCTGATGGATTTTAGCCAAATTGGAGCCTTTCCCGGCCAAATTGGCCTTAGTCACAGGCCCCGATCATTTGTGACGCCTCAATGTTTATGCTAGGAAGTTGTAGCGCGGACTTTAGGTGAGTGGATCTTTCCTTCTTATCATATTTATATGTGATTGTTAATTCCACAAATGCTTTTAAATTGAACTAAGAAGTTTATGCCATGTTATATATATTTATATGTTATAAAGTACTATGAGATGGTTGAGTTTAGATTATATCATGATATATCCATATGTGTATTACCTATAAATAATTGTTGTGAACTACAATTGGCTTGATCCTTGTTTAGGGTACCTAGGTAGTCTAATGAGACGTTAGATGCAACCATGCAATAAGTGAGATTTAATAATCGAGACAAAATCTTTGTTTGGAAAATTGATCAATGTGAAGGAATCTGGTGAAAAATGTGAGATTTTAACCTTATGATTTAGTGATTTAATGTGGGTTATAAACCATTGTGTGAGGAAATGAGAAATTGTGGTTTTACGTTTTATAAATGCTATGCCATAATTAGTTTATGTTTTAGTATGTGTTTTAGTACAACTTTGCACAGCGTTGCACGACAATGCCGAGGCCAAGGTAAGTTCAGGTGAGTATATAGTGTTGGTATGATCGAATGGTAATTAGTGATGAATGGATTTGAGTAGAATTCGTTGTTCTGCACTACAGTGTTAGTGCTCTGCCTGAGGCCAGGGCCAGCCTTCACGTGATTGTTCATCTCCGGCACCTTATGCTCACATTGGATTCGTGCTAGCCTGTCATACAGACCACTATAGGTGGTTCCGACTCGTAGGTGACTTGCGATATTTTGCACAGCCTTCACGTGATCGTAGCATTGAGCATATTTATATATATACACCCAACCTGTCGTACAGACCACTTTAGGTGGTTCCGACTCGTGTGTAGGACCAGATTGATGAGATATTGATTAATGAGATGTGGATGAGTCGTACAAGTCACTATAGGTGACTCCAACTCACGTGCTAGCACCTGATTGATGAAATATTAATTGATGAAATGTGGATGAGTCATACAGGTCACTATAGGTGACTCCGACTGACATTCATTTTGTATTGATTTATTTCATCTGGCTTATATGGTTGTTTCTGAGATACTTTGACATGGCATACTCTGCCACGGCATATTCAAGATTTACCATTTTCTAGCATGTTTTGAGATGTGGTCACGTATGACATTTTCTGGGAAAGTATACAGGTTTTATAGCGAGGGGTTATTACTTTTGATTTTGAAATGGTTTCAAAAGCTTTGTTTTTGCCCACTCACGTTCTTTGTTTTGTGCCCCTCCAGGTTTTAGTTACTAAATGTTCGTCTCGACGTGGATTCTTGGTAATTCTCAGGATTGGTGGCTACTTCTGAGGGTACAATTCTTACTCGTTCTACTGCACCTTACTTATCCTCTAACGTCACGTGTGAGATGGGTTTGCTCCCGCTCACTAGCGCACTCTGGTATTTAGGCACTTTTAGGTTTAAATTTATTCACATTTTTCACGTCACTACTGGCTTCATCACCTTCCAGGTCTCAGCCAGTACAGCTCAAATTTGGATTCCTAGTGGACTTTTCGGGTCGGGGGTGTGTCAGTTTTGTAAATAAAATGTTTACCGCCAATTGGTTTTGACAATTGGCAGAGATCCGGCTGTTGGATCTTTCCGAAACATTAGTATGTTATTCTAGAAGCATAATGTGGATCCTTGGAAGTTACGGATTAGAAATCTGACATGTGGACATTCCAGATTGAAGTACGTAGACATATGTTCTATGTAAATTATGTATTTTATAGACTAGAATTCTGAGATGTGATTTGATAATTGTTCTAGGTACTGATCATTTGTGACGCCTCAATGTTAGTGCTAGGAAGTTGTAGCATGGACTCCATGTGAGTGGATCTTTTCCTTCTTATTATATATATATATATATATACACATATATGTGATTGATAATTCTGCTAATGCTTTTAAATTGAATTAAGAAATTCGTACCATGTTATATATAATTATATGTTATAAAGTACTAAGAGATGTTTGAGTTTAAATTATATCATGTTATATCTTTATGCATATTACCTACAATAGTTACTGTGAACTACGATTTGCTTGATCCCTGCTTAGTGTACGTAGGCAGTCTAACGAGACGTTAGATGCAGCCGTGCAATAAGTGAGATTAAATAATCGAGGTAGAAGCTTTGTTTGGAAAATTGAGCAATGTGAAGGAATCTAATGAAAAATGTGAGATTTAAATCTTAAGACTTGGTGAGTTAATATTGGTTATAAATCATTGTGTGAGAAAATGGGAAATCGTGATTTTACATTTTATAAATGTCATGCCATAATTAGTTTACATTTTAATATGTGATCTAGTACAACATTGCACAGTGTTGCACACCAATGCGGAGGCCAAGGTAAGTTCAGGTGAGTATATATTATTAGTACGATCGAATGGTAATTGATGATGAATGGATTTGAGTAAAATTCACTGTCCTGCACCCAGGTGTCAGTGCTCCGTCCAAGGCTAGGGCTAGCCTTCACGTGATCGTTCACGTCCCGCACCTTACGCTCACCTTGGATTTCAAGGTAGATGCCAGCCTATCGTACATACCACTTTAGGTGGTTCCAACTCGTGTGCAGGACTTGGTTGATGAGATATATGCTAGCATTGATTGATGAGATATGATGAGATATGTGCTAGCCTTGAATGATGAGATATATGCTAGCATTGATTGATGAGATATGATGATATATGTGATAGCCTTGATTGATGAGATTGTTGGAAGTATGCCCACAAAGCCACTCATTTGATGTAATAGCTTTTGGAATACTTATTGTATTAAACTTTTATTTGTTTAATGAAGGGCAAAGCTTATTGTTAATCACTATTTATTGTATCTTGTGTTTAAGCAATAAGGGAATCCAAGGAATGTATTTGATCTAAGAGATAAGTGATTTAAGTAAGTTAGATTAACGAGACATTTCTCTTATGTTCATTCCTAAAACGTTCCTAGCCATAGGATTGCCAATTGGGCATTGACAATCCGCTAAGGTTAGTATGTGTTATGTCGACTCAAGAGCGAGTATGACAAGTCTCAAGTCATTTAGTGTTGGACACTAAGACAAACACATAGGTGCTCGAAAGAGTAATCGAGTACACTGAACTACGATCAAAAGAGAGTTCGAACATACATGTCATGTAAGAACTCGATGGTTACAATATGCAAAGTAGTCATTTGACTTAAGGCATCATAGATGTCTAATGGTTAGGTTCTTGATCTTTGATCATGTCAAATGGCATTCCATTGGAATATCCACGGCATTGTTGGGGTTAAGCTATCTAGTCATGTAGGCATATGAATGCACAACAAGGGATCTCTAACCTTCCATGGTGGAAGGAGAATACTCTAAGATATGATTCGAGAGTCTTTAGCCAAAGCATATGAATATGACTTAGGAAGTTTGTTCCAAATCTTATTCAATTGAATCATATAGGGAAGTATCACATTGGATAGTAGACATGAAACAAACTATCGCTTAAACAATGTGATTAAGAGTATTGTATTAGAGAAGGACCGTATTGCATTGTAGTTGTAATTGGATAGGTTCTCCAACCACTTTTACTTAGCTTGGATAACCATGACATGCTGCTAGGTGTCACTCATGGTTTGTGGAAGCCCTAAAGATTAGCAAACACTAATTTTAAGGGAGAATTGAAATGTGGTTTCAATTCACAATCGATCGTTAAGAGTAACGATCGCCCACTACCTCGCTAATCGAAACCTAATGGATCGTACACCGAGTAAGGATGAAAGTGAAGTAATTAAATGAAATGGATATGCAATTAAATGGTTTAATTGAAGAATGGTCAAAGTTAATTAATTAGTTAATTGATTATACGAAATGTTCGTGTTGGGCTTTTAAGTTGGTTTTGGGCTTCGGGGCCCAAAAGTGTTTTGGTCCACAAGGCCCATTATGTTTAAGTTGTATGACAACTAAAACAAAATGGGCAATTAGCCCAATAACAAAGGTAAGGCCGGCCATAAGGGTGATGGTTGCAAACTTCGATTAATTACAAGTTTGCCACTCACATGAAATGAAGTATAAAAGCAACTTTATAGCTTTATTTTCATTTAGGGTTTTCTTAAGCAAAAGAGGTGAAATATTTATCTCTCTTTTTCCCAAAAGAGGCTGGCCACTTAGAGAGGATTTAGCTAGCAATCTTTTCTTCTCTAAGTCATCCATTTCATCTTCACACTACATCCTTGGTGTGGAGACTTAGAGACATCAAGTTTTTGGTGTTTTGGAGAACACATCCTCAAATCCTCAAAGAAGCAAAGGAGCACTAAAAGTAAGAAAATCACAAGGAATATCCAAGGAGCAAGGAGGTGACTTGAAGGCCCTCCACTTGGGTGAATCCCTTGTGTAATCAAGGATGAGCTTCAAGGGTAATGAATCTCTAAATCCTTTCTTCTCTTTAATGTAGTTAAAGAGTTTATTGGTTCACCATTCACTAGGCTTTGAAAGTCATGGGTTTTATGAATTGTTTTTTAATGCATGCCTACTTTAATGTGTTAATAGTTTGCATATGTGTTCAAATATTCTTGCATGTTCTTTGCTAGGATAAAAATTTTCCTTCAAGTGGTACAGAGCCTAGGCCTAGTTTATGGTGAATCCTTTTGGGTTTTGTGATTTTTCATAATTTGTGATTTAAATGTTGTAAATGTTACAAGCTTTGTTCTTGCTTTGAATATAAATTTTGCTTGAAAATTTAGCATCTCAAATGTTGTAGATGTAGTTCATATAAGCATGAATATTGGAACTAAAATTTAAAGCCAAGTATTTTGGGATTTTCGGCCAAATCCAAAGGGTGATTTTTTGGGTTCTTGTTAGTCTTGTTAAAATGGTTTTAAAGTGCTTTTTGGAACCCCTAAGTACCCTAGGATATTAACCCTCTTTTGAGTTGTGAAATTTTGGGTTTTGGTGAGTGAAAACATTCATGGAACTATTATGAGTTTTCATGGGTGTTCTTCAATGTTCTTGAAGTTCTTGCCAAGAACAAAAAGTTTTGAAGTTTTGATTCAAAAGTGTTTTGTTTTTCATAAAGTTTTGGTTTATTAGTTGATGGGTGATGGTTATTGGTGAGAAGTGATTAAATGGCTTTAATGTATGTCATAGATATTTTTTTTCTTTTCAAACCATCCCCATCACCTTTAATCTCACCCACCAAAATCAACTTGCAAAATTTTTTTCAAAAATTTCAATTGTTCTCTCCTTGGCCGGCCACCCCTCAAGTGGGGTACTTTTGGGCCTTTTGTGCAATTACATAAAGTTTTGATACTTTTGTGTATTTGTATTTTGGCCCAAAAGTTTAAGTGTTTTTACATTAAGGTCCAAAATCACTAAAGGACAAATTGTTTTGTTCCTTTAATGAAGTTTTAGCAATTGTTGAAAATTTTTGGGTTCTAGTTGTAATTACATGAAGTTGTGGACTTTTGTGTTTTTACAAAGTGACCCCAAAAGTTTTTGTTTTTGCTAAATGGCCCAAAAGTTGTGGTCATTGTTTTTGGCCCAAGTAAAATGAGAACAAAATTGTTTTGTCTCTTTAATGAAAATTGGATTTTCATTATATTTAGTTCCATTTAAATCAATTCTATGAATCCAAAAACCAATTGTTTAAAGTTGCTTTCTTAGTTAATTTGATTGATTAAGAAAAGGGTGATTATGAACCAAAGGCCTCGATAATTGAGCTATGTGATTGGCCGATTTACATTATGAATGCTTGGGTTTAGTAGTATAGATTTGAATGTAATTTGATTAATTCAAGTTTGTTGTAAAGGGCATAAGTCCTCCAAAGTGTTGTAAAGGGCATAAGTCCTCCAATGTGTTGTAAAAGGGCATAAGCCCTTCTCTTTATTTCATGTATTCCTATTTGTTTATTTGTATGCAAATTGGAATAGTTGGGTCCAACGCCCAATAGGAAATAACGGTTTAATTAGATTAAACGCATAACTAAAATCAACAAACTATCTACCTTAAACCCAAGGTCCAACACAATGCTTGTGTTGGATCAAATCAATCGGGTCATAATCATCCTAAAACCTAAAATGACTATATAGTCCATATAAGGATGCAATGCGTTCGTTAGTAGTTCCATATAGTCTCGCTTGTTTCAAAGAAACAATGGGAGTATTATATGCTACTAATTCGTATTAACTTGGACCAATAGTTGTGATAGGCCCATGTTCTTTTAATATGATTAAAATGTTTTGGTGTAGCCCTAAAATACTCCCTTAACAAAAGAATATTAAGTTGATAAGCGAGAGATGCTTTGAACATCTCTTCGTAGGCCTTCCACCGTAGTGGGCTCCAATCGTTTGTGACTCCTACACTAGCTTCACCCTATCATGAGGAAGTTCAAAGTATGTGCTTACATTCAGGAGGAGTCCATATGTACATACATGATGTGGTGAGGTAGGCAAAGAGGATAGCCAACATCGTATCATCGTGAGGTTATTCTTGAACCCCCTACACGAACTAAGCATGGTGGGAATAACTTAACTAAGTGCAATGGTGCCGACATCGTATCATCGTGAGGCAACATTCTCTAGAGGCCAAACAAGATGGGTAATTACAAACGTTGTAAATGAATAAAGCGTTATTCTCTCATCATTCTTTTTGCTAACCAACATCGTATCATCGTGAGGTGGGCTTGGTAATGGTGAGTCTCCCATACCCCGCTAAGAGTTCAACATAACTCTCGGATTCTATTGAGGGATGTGGAATTTGCCAAAAATAGTGGGTGGTACTATTTGATTCAAGACCCAATCAAGTAGTTTATCAAGAATCTAATGAGATTTCTGTTATGTTATGTAGTTAAAGACATGCCTAAAATTATACCCACAATTATACTTGACAAAAGGGGCTTTAGGGGCCAACATTTCCTTGCTTGGTATCGCCACATTGAGAATGTCTCAAAGGTGAAAGACATATTGTATGTGCTTAAGCAATTCCCTCCTCATGTACCTCCTAAGAAACTAGCTTCAAAGGAGGAGTGTCATGATTATGCAAGACACTATGAGGATGACTTACAAGCCAAATGCTTAATCCTCACTTCACTTAGTGAGGAGCTTATGAAGCTACATAAGCACATGGACACTTCATGTGCCATGGTTGAAAGTTTGCATAAGATGCATGACATTGAGACTACTAATGTACGATTCTCAAATGTTTGTAGTCTATTAATGCCAAAATGGCAAATGGGGCATCGGTCCATAAACATGGACAAAAGATGGAAATGATCTTTCAAGATCTTGAAAGTTTAGGAACTTCCATCGATGGGAAAATGGCCCAAGATTTTTTCCTTGCATCTCTCTCGGATGATTTCACTAAGTTTATTGTAAACTATAAAGTGAATAGATTCGATCATACTTTTAACGAGATGATTGACATGTGCTGTAAATTTGAAAAGGGTTTCAAAAAGGACAGTGGGAGTGAAAATGCAAACACAAGGAAAAGGTCGCATAAGAAGAAGGCAATAAAATCCAAAGGAACATGTTTTCATTGTGGAAATGATGAACGTTGGAAGAAGAAATACAGGGTGTGCATTGTGAGCCTTATGACACGAACTTTTGAAGAGACTATTTCCGTCATAGAAAGTGCTTTTACAGTGAGCTCCAATTCCTGGATATTTGATTCAGGCGCTAGTCAACATATCTGTAATATGATGCAGGGACTAGCAGGGAGCAAGACACTGCGCAATGGGGAGATGGTTGTGCGAGTTGGGAACGGCACTAAAATCTCTGCAAAAGCAATAGGCACCTACGTGCCTAACCTACCCTCTGGGGAAGTCCTAGAACTTAAAAATTGTTTATATTTTCCTTCATGTATAAAGAATTTGATTTCTATCTCCAAGCTTTTACGAGATGGGCACTCAGTATTGTTTGACAAAATGAGTTGCACTTTATACTTGAACGGTCGTATTATCTCTCATGGTAATATGATAGAGGGACTTTTTCACCTAGAGACGAATAGTGGGATGCACTGTATTGAAAGTGGGAATACCTCAAAACCTAAAAGGGCTAGAGAAGAAGTTAACCAAGAAAAGATGTGGCATCTTAAACTTGGACATGTGAACCTTGAAAAGATTCACAAGATGTCGAAAGACGGATATCTCCCCCCATTAGGTAATGACCAGATGGGTACTTGTGAATGTTGCTTGAAAGGGAAGATGACCAAATCTCCATTCATTGGGAAAGGAGAGCGTGCCACTGAAATTCTAGGGTTAATCCACACTGACGTATGTGGACCTATGTCTACTACGTCGAGAGGAGGCTTCTCCTACTATATCACATTCACCGACGATCACTCTCGATTTGGCTATGTGTATCTTATGAAGTACAAGTCAGGATCCTTTGAAAGGTTCAAAGAATTCAAGAATGAAGTGTTGGAAGTATGCCCTGAAAGTCAATCTTTGGAAGAAACCTTTCAGGACATTGCATTGATGTATATACATGACTCTTATACATCGGAAGGCAAAGATACTAACTAGGACTATCTCAATGAACGAAATATGTCCTAAATAGTGAATCCATGGACAATGGATCGATGGAAGAAGTAATCTAATGATGTTAGACTACAGAGACCTTCTTCACATAACCATCATGTCCAAAAGGTTCCTGGTCATAGGATTGTCGGAGGGATACTAACAATGCATAGATCAGTACGTACTATGTCCACTTCAAATGGAAGAATGGAAAGTCTCATCCCATTTGTGTAGTGACACTAAGACAAGTATGTAGGTGCTTATTAAGGGAATGAGTTCACTGAACACAATCGAACAAGAGTACTTGCATGGAGGTATACTCACATGTCAAGCAAGTAACTCAGACAGTTGGAATAATGTAAGTAATCCTTTGACCCGAGACATCATAGATGTCTAATGGTTAGGTCATTGATCTTTGACCATGTCAAATGGCATTCCATTTGGAGAGTCCACGGCATTGTTGGGGTCAAGCTATCTAAACATGTAGACATGTGAATGGTCAACAAGGGATCTCTAATCCTCGTTAAGAGAGGATGAATACTCTAAGATATGATTCGAGAATCTTCGGCCGAAGTATTGAGCGTAGTAAAGGAAAGTGTTCCTATACGTCTCAAGTGAATCATATAAGAATGCATAATCACATTAGGGGTTTGACATAGTACATCCATACCCTAGTGATGTGATTAAGAGTATTGTATTAGAGAAGGATTGAATTACATTGTAATTCCAACTGAATAGGTTCTCTGAATAACTTCTACATTAGCTTGGGTAGCCATGACATATGTTTAGATGTCACTCATGGCTTGTGAGTTCTTCTAGATGATTAATTGTAATCGTCAAAGGAGAACGTGAATTAAAAGTAAGTTTTAATTCAACAAGTGATTGGATTAAATCAATTGGATTGATGCCAATCATCTCACTGCCTTGCTAATTAGAACCTAAAAGATTGTTCACCAATACACTCTTGCAGTGAGTAACCAATGGATGATGGAAATAATTAATTGGATTAATTAAGTGTGGTGATTAATTTAGAAAGTCTAAAGAAATCATAAAAGCGATAAAAGATCGTTTTGGGCTTAAGAAACGTTCGGGTTTAATTGGGCCCATTGGACCTAAACCCATTGGGCTTTTATTCAAGCATTGGATGACTTGAAATAATAAAAGCCCAAAGCCCAAATACCCACACTAATGGCTGGCCACTTTGAGGAGGTGAGGAAGTCAAGTGTTGACTTGTTTCCTTTTGTCTATAAAAGCAACATTATAGACAAATATCTCATTAGGGTTTTTGAGTGTTCAAAACAAAATAGAGAAAAAGAAATATCTCTCTAGAACACCAACAAGGGCCGGCCACCTTTGGGGATTTTTAGCTAATCATCTAATCCCCCTTAGGTTATTCCTTCATCCTTCTCACTACACTAGTGGGTGAGGATCTTTAGAGGTTTTCTCTTTGAAAACTCTAAGAGAACCTTGGAGCACTCAAACTATCAAAGTGGAGGAGGCAAGGAGGGAAGCTAGGCTCAAAGACTTTGAGGACCAAAGGTCTTGGAGGTGGTCCATCCTTGGTCTTAAGAGTAGATCAAGAGGTACAAATCAACACCTTAACTTTGTTCTTCAATAAAATTATTTGTGATGCATCTTACATAAACCTATGCATCTTGAAGGGGATTTAAATGACTAGAGCTTTAATATTAATTGTTAACATGCTTCCGTTGTTTTCGTATGTATATTTTGATTTATATATGCATGCTAGTCAAATGAAATCCCTAATGAATCTCATAAATTCCTTCATGATTTGAGAAGAAAACTGGGAAACAGATAAAGATCCTAAGATCAGATCGAGGGGGTGAATATCTAAGTAATGAGTTCCTAGATTATCTTAAAGAGTGTGGAATAATATCACAGTGGACTCCACCGGGAACTCCACAACTTAATGGAGTTTCTGAAAGGAGAAATCGAACCTTGATGAACATGGTTCGTTCTATGATGAGTTCCGCTGATCTACCAGTAACCGTTTGGGGATACGCTCTATATACAGCAGCTTACTTGCTTAATAGAGTACCTTCCAAGTCAGTTTCACAAATGCCCTATGAGATATGGCATAGAAGAAAGCCAAGTCTTAATCACATTAAGATTTGGGGTTGTGAAGCATATGTCAAGAAGCTTGAAGCTACTAAGCTTGAAGCGAGATCAGTTAGGTGCTATTTTGTGGGATATCCTAGAGAAACTATGGGATATGAGTTCTACCATCCTGACGACCAGAAAGTCTTTGTCGCCAGAACTGCTAAGTTTCTAGAGGACGAATTTGTTCTCAAAGGAACTATAAGTAAAACGATGGAAATTAATGAGATTAATGATGAACCACAAATAAGCACACGACATGTTGACAACTCTGTTCCTAAGCCCCTAGCTCCACGTAGATCTGAACGGGTTAGTAAGCCACCTAAGAGGCATGGCTTAGAAAATGACTTTCAGGAATTGTACCTTTTAGGTGACAATGACACAAATGAGGACCCTAGAGACTACACTGAAGCAATGTCCGACATTGATTCGAAGAGATGGCAAGAAGCCATGAAATCCGAGATGGATTCCATGTATAAAAATTAGGTTTGGACTCTTGTAGACCCTCCAGAAGGTATAGTACCTGTTGGAAACAAATTGGTCTTCAAGAGGAAGATAGGCGTTGATGGGAACGTGGAGACTTATAAGGCTAGACTAGTAGCCAAGGGTTACAGGCAACGAGAAAGGATTGACTATGAAGAAACTTTCTCTCCTGTAGCCATGATTAAGTCCATTCGGATTTTGCTGCTGCTAATCCAGTTGAGATGCTTCGACACTTTAAGTTGGGTACTAAGAAGAAGTGGCGTTCGATGACGACTATCTATCCCTGTGACACATATCAGGAGTTCTACGAGATTTTGTTGAGGATTGAGGACTTAGTGAATATACCCAGTGAGAGTGATGAAGAAGAAGAAAAAGATGCAAATCAAAAGAGGGATAATAAGGGTAAAGGTCAATCCTCATAAGGATCTCGCCAGACTCAGAGCTTTAAGCAAAGTGGGGCTAGTTTTAGTTCTTCCAGTGGAGATTTTAGTTCCACAGGTCAGAAAGGAGGTGGTAGGTTCTCAGAAGGTTCCAGATTCCAGAGGCAAGGGAATTCTGGTAGGGGTAGTGCTCCCTTTTGCCGTAGGTGCAATAATCGATATTTTGGAAAATGTCGACGAGGTAGCAGTGGGTGTTATACCTATGGTCAGGTAGGACACCTAGCTAGGTATTGTCCTTAAGGCCAGCAGAGGCCTCAGCAACTTTCTTTACCACTGCCAGCTTCTACTCAGCAGTTTTCAAGACCAAGTGGTTACACTCAAGCGGGTCGTGGTGGTGCTTACCATTATCAGGGGGATCCGGTTTCTTATTCTTCAAAGCAGTATCAGTACCCTCAGGATCCTTATAAGCAGGGTAGTTATGGTCAGTATTTAGGAGGATATATGCCTCAGCAACAGTATTCGGGAAGATATATGCCTCAGCAGCAGTATTCAGCTTGTGGATCACAGTGGTATTTCGGAGGACAGCCTCAGCAGGTTGATGCTGCTACCAGTGGTGTTGGGTCATCGAGGCAGCCCAGCCAGTCAGGTCAGGGGCGTAGTTCGCAGGGGCGAGGAGTTCATGCTAACAAAGGTCGAGGAGGAAGACAGCAGGCTCAAGGACGTATCCATAACATCTCATTGTAGGATGCTCAGAATAATCTGGACTTAATCATAGGTACGTTAAATATTCTTGGTCATTATGCTAAAGTGGTGATTGACTGTGGTGCTACACATTCCGTAATTTCTCATACATTTGCTCAGTTGACACAACCTCAATCTTCACCCCTTGGGTATGAGTTGGAGTTTGCAATGCCTAGAAGGGAGAAGGGTTATGTAGATTATGTGTATCCAGGATATCCCGTATTAACGGAGAATGTGGTTATGCCAGCTAACCTTACTCCGTTAGACATTGTTGATTTTGATGCCATTTTAGGCACAGATTAGTTGCATTACAATCATGCCAATATTGACTGTTACAGGAAAACAGTGACTTTCCATCGTCCTGGATTACCTGAAGTTACTTTTGTTGGAGAGCGTAATGGGGTGAGGCATGGAGTTATTCGGCTGTGAGAGCCAAAAAGTTGTTAAAGAAAGGTTGTCAAGGGTACTTGGCTCACGTGGTACTAAATGATGATACTCTTGTTAGCTTAGAGAATGTTTGGGTGGTCAGACATTTTTCTGACTTCTTCCCTGATGATTTGCCTGCATTGCTCCAGATCGTGATGTGGAGTTCGCTATTGATTTACTACCAGGTACTGATCCTATTTCCCTAACTCCCTATCGAATGGCTCTTGCCGAGTTAAGAGAATTGAAGATCCAGTTACAAGAGTTACTTGATAAAGGTTTCATTCAACCTAGCACTTCACCCTGGGGAGCCCCAATCTTATTTGTTCAGAAGAAAGACGGTACCTTGAGGCTATGCATTGATTACAGGCAATTGAATCGGGTAACGATTAAAAACTGTTATCCGTTGCCGCGTATAGACGATCTTTTTGATCAACTTCAAGGTGCCTGTGTGTTTTCTAAAATTGATTTAAGGTCTGGCTACTATTAATTGAAGATCAAGAGTGACAATGTTCCTAAAACTGCTTTTAGGACTCGTTATGGTCATTATGAGTTTCTCATGATGCCGTTTGGGTTGACTAATGCACCAGCAACTTTCATGAGTTTGATAAATAAGGTATTACATAAGTATTTGGATAGATTTGTCATTGTCTTTATTGATGACATTCTGGTGTATTATAAGTTTAAAGAAGACCATGTTCGACATCTTACCTTGGTGTTGAAGAAGCTGAGGGAACATTGATTGTATGCTAAGTTCAGCAAATGTCAATTCTGGTTGGATCAAGTTGCATTCTTGGGGTATGTTGTTTCAACTCAAGGTATCTAGGTTGACCCTCAGAAGATAGCAACTGTGGAGAATTGGGAGCAGCCACGAACCGTCACTGAAGTACGGAGTTTCCTTGGTTTAGCAGGTTATTATCAACGATTTGTTAAAGACTTTTCAGTCCTAGCTTTACCACTGATGAGGTTGACCAGAAAAGATGTTAAGTTTGAGTAGGATGATAATTGTGAGCAGAGTTTCCAACAGTTGAAGTATTGTCTCACTCATGCTCATGTCTTAGCTCTTCCTGATGATAATGTTAACTTCGAGATCTATAGCGATGCTTCCTTGAATGGCCTGGGATGTGTTTTGATGCAGCATGGTAAGGTAATTACTTACATTTCACGTCAGTTAAAGCCTCATGAGATGAATTATCCTACTGATGACCTGGAATTGGCGGCCATTATTTTCACTTTAAAGATTTGGAGACATTACCTTTATGGTAAGAAATGTAGGATTTTCTCGGATAACAAGAGTCTCAAGTACCTGTTCACTCAGAAGGATCTGAATCTTCGTCAAAGAAGGTGGATTGAGTTGTTGAGCGACTACAATTGCATGATAGAGTATCACCCAGGTCGTGCAAATGTGGTGGCTGACGCTCTTAGTAGGAAATCTCAGGGCAGAGTTAATGTTTTTTATGCGAGCCATGTTCCTCTTCTTGCAGAGCTGAGATCAACTAGAGTGCAGTTAGAGGTAGAGAATCCTTAAGTAGAAGGTTGAGAAACAGCCTTGCTTGCCAGTTTCCAAGTCAGGCCAATCCTAATTGATAGAATACTCCAGACCCAAATTAATGATGAATAAACTCAGGAACTTATTCGGTTAAGAAATGAAGGGAAAGAAAAGACCTTCGAATCAGAGAATCAGATGGCATGTTCATGTAAGAATGTAGGATGTACGTACCAGACAATGCAGAGTTGAAGAAGGCTATCTTGGATGAAGCATATATTTCAGCTTATGCAATGCATCCCGGAGGCACGAAGATGTATCATACCATTCAACCATTTTACTATTGGCCGGGAATGAAGAGAGAAATTGCTGAATATGTAAGCATGTGTGTCATATGTTAACAAGTTAAAGTTGAAAGGAAGAAGCTATTTGGATTGATTTAGCCACTTCCCGTTCCATAGTGAAAATGGGAAGACATTACTATGGATTTCGTGTACAAGCTTCCTCGTACACAAAATAGCTATGATGGAATCTGAGTGATTGTTGATCAGCTCACTGAGTCAGTGCATTTCATTCCTGTGACGGAGAAGTATTCTCGGAACCCATTAGCTGAATTTTTTTATCAAAGATTGTGAAGTACCATGGAGTTCCAGTCAGTATTATCTCGGATCATGATTCTAGATTCACTTCCAAGGTCTGGGTAGCATTTCAGGAAGCTCTTGGTGCAAGATTACGTTATAGTACGATATATCATCCTCAAACAGATGGACAATCTGATAGGACGATTAAGACATTGGAAGATATGCTAAGATCTTCAATATTGCAGTTTGGCGACACTTGGCATCATCGTTTGGATTTGATGGAGTTTGCCTATAATAACAGCTTTCACTTAAGCATTGGTATAACACCATTCGAGGCACTTTATGGGAAATCTTGTCGTACACCCTTATGTTGGTCAGAAGTTGGCGAAAAAGTTTTAAAGGGCCCTGAGATAGTAGAGGAGACTACTCAGAATGTTTAGGTTATTAAGTCTAACCTGAAAGTGGCCCAAGATCACTAGATAAGTTTAGCAGACAGGCGTGCTATTGACCGAGTGTATAAAGTTGGTGACTAGGTGTTTCTAAAGTCATCGTCGTGGAGAGGTTGGTACGATTCGAAAAGAAATGCAAGCTAAGTTCTAGGTACATTGGACCTTATCAGATCACCGAGAGAGTAAGTGAATTGGCTTATAGACTTGAGTTGTCGTCAGAGCTATCTAGAGTGCATAATGTGTTTCATGTTTCGATGCTTCAACACTATGTTTCAGATCCGTCGCATGTGATTCCTCCGCAACCTTTAGAGATTAATCTATATTTGACTTACAATGAGGAGCCGGTGACGATACTGGATTGGAAAGATAAGGTGCTCAGGAACAAGACAGTGCGTTTGGTGAAAGTCTTATGGAGAAATCACTCAGTGGAAGAGGATACTTGGGAGACGGAAGATAGGATGAGATAGATGTGTCCACGATTGTTTTATGGATACTAGTAGTTGTATTTGTGGTATGAAATTTCGGGACAAAATTTTATTAAGGTGGGTAAATTGTCACAACCCGTCCTGGAATTTTTACATTGATGACGTCAAATGACTAAAATACCCTTAGACGTTTAATTGTGTTGTGTGGTTTAAATTTTATCTATAGGTTAATTATCTTAAATCCTAATTATTTGGACCCAATAGAAAGAAAGATATTTTTGGTTGTGATTGGTTGGTGGCTTGTGGACCACAAAACACTCTCTCTCACTCCCGTGCTCTCTCTCTCTCTCTCTCTCTCAAACTTTTTCCCTTGTTCTCTCTCGTCCGGACAACCCTCAAAACCCTTCATATCATCACGGATCAAGGTCGTGAATGGTGTTTTTGGACTCCTTGCAAGCCCAGGAACTCATTGGTACCATTTCCAAGTAAGAAAACCTTTGAAAACCTCGTGAAACCCTAACCCCGATTGGGGGGTATTGTTCATGCAAACATAAAATCTTGTGTTTTTGGAAATTTCAAGCTCACAAGGAGCTTAAGGAGGTCCTCACGAGGCTTAGAGCAGTTCGTTGGAGGTTTTTGGATGTCGGAATATCGAGATATGCGAGTTTAAGGTTTTGGGCGGACTTTCGAGGGTTCTCAGGCGAGATCCCGTGATCATTGGAGCTTGAAATTGCCGAGACCTGTCTGGAGGACGAGCGTAGCCAGGCTAGGTGCGGGGGTTATGACCCGGCTACATATTAGTGAGTGGGCTTTTGGTTTTTCATATATACCTATATACCTACTGCTTTTCCCATAAAAGGAATTTGAATGATTATACGATTTGAAATGCCATGCAAAGTATCTGCTTATTTATTTATGCATTAATTGTTGCATATATTTATGATTGGTACTGCGGACGCACAGGTAAGTGGTAGGTAAGTTCATAGAGTTAAGTTATGAAATGATGTGATGTGTTGAGAGCTCATAAACTTGCACCTTGATACTAATGCTCTTGCCTAGAGTTAGGGCATAGTCCTTCACGTGATGTTCACCTCCCGCACCATATGCTCGCCTTGGATCCAAGTTAGGTGCATAGTCCTGTCGTATAGACCACTATAAGTGGGTTCGACTCGTAGGTGACCTGCGATTATTCACATAGTCTTCACGTGATCGTAGCACTAGAGCATATTTATTCTATATTCAGTTATGTTGTGCAAACCACTAGAGGTGGTGTTGATTTATGTGCAGGATATATGATTTGATTGAGATTGATTATGAGCTATAGATTCAGCCGAGGGCTGATTTGATTACCTAGCATTCATTCATACTCACCAAGTTACAATTAGCATTCAGTTGAGATACTTATTTGTATATGAGTATATACTTTATTTCTAGGAAATTATACAGGTTTTATGGATAGGGGTTATAACTTTTGAGAAATGAAATGGTTTTGAAAAGCTTTATTTTTGCCCACTCACGCTTTCTAATTTTCGCCCCTCCAGGTTCTAGGTAGTGTTCCTTGGTGGCATACGAGGATCCCAGTAGAAGTTTTGACTGACCATCCCTCATGTAAGACACCTTTGGGTGTTATTTGAATTTAGTATTTTACTGCTTAACTGCACTAGACTATTTATGCTCTAGTTGTGTAATCACACTTAATTCTCGCACTAGCACGTTATCTTATTTTGGACTGCTAGTTGCTTGCTTTTAATTCGTTCGTATTTCCTCTTATTAATCTTGCTTCTGCACTGTGCACATGGTTACATCACACTCACGTGACGGCCAGCATACCTCGATATAGGTCGGGGTGTGTCATCTAAAGAACTCTTTTTTTTGGGAAATTTTATTTAAACCCATCTAACCTTGCTTTACACCCAACTTA
This sequence comes from Crataegus laevigata, assembly GCA_963580275.1. NCBI lineage: Eukaryota > Viridiplantae > Streptophyta > Magnoliopsida > Rosales > Rosaceae > Crataegus > Crataegus laevigata. The sequence goes on along the minus strand of OY756947.1, from coordinate 19,493,587 downwards.
CTATTTACACCCATATTATTTTTAATTAAACTTTCAATATCTATTTAAACCCAAATTTACTACATAAACTACCCTCACAAACCCAACTCAATATGTAAATTTATCTTTTGCACCCATATGAAAAATAAAAAACCAAAAATTCAAAGCATTATCTTCTTCAACGTTCTCTCCTTCCAACAGTTACTTTTGATGGAGTCTCCATCACTCTCTACAACATTGCTCTCTTAACTTAGTTCGTGTTTGTCGAGACTTGATAGTATTGGTCAATTTTGTCATTTGATTTGTTGAAGGGAGTCCTTGAATTGCTGCTTAATCTTTCGTTTCATTGTAAGAGCCAGTTTCTAATATAATTAATTGCAGCACAGTGAATGTTCTTATTTGACATATCATAGGTAGAGTTTAAAGACTTAAGTTGTTAAAGATGTTTTTGAAATTAGGCTCTCACGTGCATCATATGTGCTACATACAAGTTTATGTTCCCATGTTTACAATTTGAGCTTGCATTAAACTTTACTAAGATTTTTATTTGTTTCTTCTCTCAAATCTATCCAACTTTTAAGGGAATGAATACGATGGGTTTGCATGCATGCCACACCTCTCCACTCGTCCTATGTACAGAAAAGGAAGAAAAAACTTTTTCCCTTTCCCGTCCACTCCATGAGTCTCCATTTCAGTTGGGTATTGGAGAAGGGGTAGTTGGCTTAGTATAGATTGTCAATAGTTCAAAATTACTATCCATCCATACAAAAGGGCTTGTTTATCACTATGAAATTGTCTTAGTTTTTAAGTTTTTAATTATATCAAACACAAAAATTATTTTTTATTATTTAAATATTCTTAATCCACTAACAATATTTAATTAGACTTGTGGGACCCAATTATGTGATACATCAACACGTAACATAATTTTTGACAAAAGACAAAATTGTGACGGAATGATCGCATTGGTTTGCGACACCCATTTTCAGGGACGACTTTAATCAATTTTCAATTTAAGGGTCTATCTTGAAGGGGTGGGAAATTTTCTTACGAATTAGCAACTGACCTTTGTAAATATATGAGGTCAACTGTTACTTCTTCAAATTAGCGAATTGGGTCTCGCAACATATTTTATACAAAAATACAGTTTAGTGAAGAGCTTAAAATAAAACTTATGGCCTACAAGATAGGATAAAGTTAAGATATTAATATTTAAAGTGAAAGATAACTTTGAAGAGAGGGTTAATGTAAAACCCTGAAAATTTAAGTATATGAAATAGAATATTCATAATTATGAATATGTGGAGGAAATCGAAAATAAATCGATTTATGGTTATGAAAATTTAATTGAGAAATTTTGAAATTTTGTTACCGGAAATTATTATAATTTACATAATTGTATTATTGAGATTTTATATTATTTTTTTGGAGAATTTATATTAATTTATTTGAATCTAGTTTTAAATTAAATTAGTTACGAAGTTTGAAGTTTGGAAATTAATTATCTAAAATCCGTAGACTTTTTGAGGTCTTTATATTTTTGAATAAAGCTCGATCTTGTGAAGGTGTAGGCGCAAACCGTTCGTGAAACGGAGTTATAACGAAGAAGTTATTAGCGTTTAAAGTCAAGGATATTTTGGTAATTTTAACCTTCTTTAGAAGGCTCCAGATTTTTTGGAGCTATGGATATGCCACTTGTGTGGCTAGGATGAAAAGAAAAGAAAAGAAGAGTGAGAGATGGACGGCTGGGATGAGAAGGAGAGAAGATAAAGGAGAGAAATGATGAAGGGGACCGGCCAATCAGGAGCAAAGGAAATGAGGGGAAATGAAGGAGAAGAGAAAGGGGGAACCAGATCCCTCTTCGACCCGCCAACCTGACTCGGCCAATCTCCTGATTCCGGGTGAAGGAATTTTATGAGATTCATTAGGGATTTCATTAGACTAGCATGCATATATAAATCAAAATATATATATACGAAAACAACGGAAGCATGTTAACAATTAAAATTAAAACTCTAGTCATTTAAATCCCCTTCAAGATGCATAGGTTTATGTAAGATGCATCACAAATTATTTTATTGAAGAACAAAGTTAAGGAGTAGATTAGTACCTCTTGATCTACTCTTAAGACCAAGGATGGACCACCTCCAAGACCTTTGCTTCTCAAAGTCCTTGAGCGTAGCTTTCCTCCTTGCCTCCTCCACTTTGTATGTTTGAGTGCTCCAAGGTTCTCTTAGAGTTTTCAAGAAGAAAGCCTCTAAAGATCCTCACCCACTAGTGTAGTGAGAAGGATGAAGGAATAACCTAAGGGGGGATTAGATGATTAGCTAAAACTCCCCAAAGGTGGCCGGCCCTTGTTGGTGTTCTATACAGATATTTTCTTTTTCTCTAAATTGTTTTGAACACACAAAAACCCCTAAGTGAGATATTTCCTATAATGTTGTATTTATAGACAAAAGGAAAGAAGTCAACATTTGACTTCCTCACCTCCTTAACGTGGCCGGCCTTTAGTGTGGATATTTGGGCTTTGGGCTTTTATCATTTCAAGTCATCCAATGCTTGAATAAAAGCCCAATGGGTTTAGGCCCAATGGGCCCAATTAAACCCGAACGTTTCTTTAAGCCCAAAACTATCTTTTATCGTTTTTATGATTACTTTAGACTTTCTAAATTAATCGCCACACCTAATTAATCCAATTAATTATTTCCATCATCCATTAGTTACTCACTACAAGAGTGTATTGGTGAACAATCTTTTAGGTTCTAATTAGCAAGGCAATGAGATGATTGGCATCAATCCAATTGATTTAATCCAATCACTTGAAGAATTAAAACTTACTTTTAATTCACGTTCTCCTTTTGACAATTACAATTAATCGTCTAGAAGAACTCACAAGCCATGAGTGACATCTAAACATATGTCATGGCTACCCAAGCTAATGTAGAAGTTATTCAGAGAACGTATTCAGTTGGAATTACAATGTAATTCGATCATTCTCTAATACAATACTCTTAATCACATCACTAGGGTATGGATGTGTTATGTCAAACCCCTAATGTGATTATTTGTCTTTATATGATTCAATTGAGTCGTATAGGAACGCTTTCCTTTACTAAGCTCGATACTTCGGTCGAATATTCCCGAATCATATCTTAGAGTATTCATCCTCTCTTAACGAGGATTAGAGATTCCTTGTTGACCATTCACATGCCTACATGTTTAGATAGCTTGACCCCAAGAATGTCGTGGACTCTCCAAATGGAATGCCATTTGACATGGTCAAAGATCAAGGATTATTTACATTATTCCAACTATCAGAGTTACTTGCTTGACATGTGAGTAGACCTCCATGCAAGTACTCTTGTTCGATTGTGTTCAGTGAACTCATTCCCTTAATGAGCACCCACATACTTGTCTTAGTGTCACTACACGAATGGGATGAGACTTTCCATCCTTCCATTTGAAGCGGACACAGTATGTACTGATCTATGCATTGTCAGTATCCCTCCGACAATCCTATGATCAGGAACTTTCTGGACATGATGGTTATGTGAAGAAGGTCTCTGTAGTCTAACATCATTAGATTACTTCTTCCATCTATCCATTGTCCATGGATTAACTATTTAGGACATATTTCGTTCATTGAGATATTCCTAGTTAGTATATTCGCCTTCCGATGTATAAGAGTCATATATATACATCAACGCAATGTCCTGAAAGGTTTCTTCCAAAGATTGACTTTCAGGGCATACTTCCAACACCGGGCACCGTTGACGACGGGACCAGTGCCAAAATAATCCTTACCTCAAACCCAGTCGTTCCCTCTACCTATTTCACCCAAAAATATAGGAAAATTGACCTTGAATTTAGGAGAAACCACACGGTGGGTCGTCGATCCTCCCATTTCTTAAACAAATTCCTTCAATCACCACCACCTATAGCATCTTCTTGAGCCTAGGAACAAAGCCTAAACAGGTTTGGGGGTGACAAAGTTGTTTTGGAGTCGAATCAAGAAAACCTAAATTAAGGGTTTTCAGCGGTTCGAGGGCAATTTGAGGTGTTTTTCCGCCGAATTGGACTTTAGCCCAGGTATGAAAGTTGTTCCTCTCATTGAACTCTACTTACCTCTAAAATTTGGTAATTTTTGGAGCTAGTTGAAAAATTGGGTTTCCGTTCGCCGGAAACCGCCACCCATGGCGGCGTATGGCCAGTGGGCCGATGCTGTCATTTTATACAAATTTGGATATTCTAAATACGAATTTGGTACCTATTGGGTGTGTTTAAATCTTTAGAAATAATGTTGGATATTTCATTTATTTGGAATATAATCAAAAATGGATTAAGATTGAATGGTGAACTACGAAAGGTTTGATCCCGTTCAAGGGTACGTAGGCATCTAACAGAGGTTATCCATTCCTAAAGACATGCCTTGTGTTTCATGTATTGTTCTTTCCTAGAAACATGCTACAATGTTCTTTCTAGAATCCAAAGACAAATTTCCTACAAACGTGGCGCCTAGAACACTTCTAGAAGGCCTTTGCCTTGCCTTGCAAATCAGCCGCTTTCCCTTCAATTTCTGCCGCACCTTATTCCCTTGTTTCCCTTGGTTTTCTAACTTCTAGAAGGCTTATCTTGGGCCTATGTTGCTGCCGCACCTATCTTCCCCTTTGGATTTCTGATTTAATTGGCCCTTTTCCTTGCGGACTTAGGTTAATTGGGCCATAAACCTTTTCCCTTGTGGACTTACAATTCCTGCCACACCTAGGGGCCCTAGTCCCTCACTTATGCTAAGTCCAAGCCTTGATCTGATTCACCCTAGGGTTTGAGGTGCCTATATATATCTATTCTATTTATGTTGCAGGGATCATGCTTCATTCTCCCTCAAAACAATTCCTGACGCACCCATTCCCCTTCACTCCATAATTCAATCATCCATTGACCCAGAAATTCATCCTCGCCGCAGCCACCACTCCACACAACATTCAGCCACCGTCCACATCCATCCATTCACCCTAGTCGCACCATCTTCACACCACCACAAGGACCACCTTGTGCCACCACTTTTGGAGGAGATAAGAACATGTGCCGTGCAGCCCAAAGGAAGAAGAAGGCTTGCGCATGCCATCCACCACCATAAGAGTGTCTAGAGTTCTTTCTTCTCTTGTTTCTATTTTCATGTTTAATTTAAGTTGTTGTTCAATTATGTTAAACATGTGGAACTAATTTCTTTTTAGTTAGAGGCGAATTTGAAGCCATGGACATATGTTGGTTATGATTTGATTTACTCCAGTTATGAGTTCATGAACTATAGATGTGGTTTACTTTTCTGTTTTGATTAAGAACTTGTTTATGTATGTAGATTGAGGGTCGACACTTAATTTGCATGCATAGATTCGATGCTAGGATATAAGGGAATTGCACCTAATCGTTATGAACTTATATTCATGAGTAGTAAAGATTGCTAGTCACGATTGTGTTTAGTAAACCCTAGGTTGGACTAACATGCGTATTCCATAGTTATGAATGCCTAGTCGATGTTTATGATTTCCATTGAACTTAATGATCTTTGTTCAATGTCTCTATCATGCGTCTTCCATAGTTAGGGAGTTTGATGAAGAATAATTTGGTTGTGATGCGTTTTCCATTCAATTCAATGAATCTAGGGAAATCTGAGAATTGATTAGTTCAACACAATTAATTCAGAGCATTGTCATTCATAGTTTGTTGAAAGCATAACTGGGAATCAAGTTGTATGCATATGTTCATGTGTGGATAAGAACCCCTCTAACTAGTTTCTCACCATTCAATTTCACCATAATTCGTTTTCTTTAAAGTTTGATTACAAGTTTCTATTTTAGTTTCAATATTTCGTCAAAACAAACCCCATTGTTCTTAAATTGTGTTTTTAGAGTCTAAATCTGTTTTATTTTAGTCTTTTGAGTCAAGTAAGTTGATTTTCGTCCAATTCACTTGTTAGGTCTAGAATTTAGTCTTTTTGATTGTTTCTTGCTGTTTTGAGTGTTTAAAGTCAGTTTTGAATCTATTGAGTCTAGTTTAGTGTTTTTGAGTCTTATTCACATTGATTAGCATCCCTAGTTAATCCCCGGTCTAGAACGATCCATACTTGCGTATATACTACAATTGTCATCACTAGGGTTTAATTTGAGTGTCAAGTTAATTCTCACATCAAATTTTGGCACCGTTGCCGAGGATTAGCAAAAATTGCTAATCCCTTGTGTTTGCCGTATGTTTTAGGTAGTTTGTCTAGTTTTCTGAGTTTGTTTTGTTTTCTTTGTTTAGGTACTAGTGCATGACGCGGAGTTCTCAACCCGTTCATGCAACCATCTTGGACTTTAACGACGATTTTGAATGAGATTTAAGAAGAAAGAGGAGGCATCCTGAACCTAGTGAACCTAGTTCAAGTTCCGAGGCCGAATCTGAATTTGAAGAGGAAGAAGAAGTTATGGCAGCGGACAATCGTACAATTAAGGAGCTTTTGGCCTCGAGGTTGGCTAATGTCGCACCCTTATGCATTCAATACCCCGTGGCTGCCCAAGGCAAGACCGATGAGTTCGAGTTTAAGTCAAGCTTGTTGCACCACATTCCTAAATACCATGGGCTGTCCATGGAAGATCCAAACAAGCATCTCAAGGAGTTCGAAGTGGTTTGTTCGAGCATGACACCCATCAATGTCGATGGGAACAGTTTAATGATGAAGGCTTTTCCATTCTCACTTTTGGAAAAGGCTAAAGATTGGCTTTATGAGTTAGTGCCCAGAACGGTCACTTCTTGGGAAAGCATGAAGATGGCGTTTTTAGAGAAGTTTTTCCCCACCTCGAGAGTCATTCTCTTGAGGAAGAAAATCAGTGGCATTCAACAACAACAACAAGGGGAGTTTTTTCCGGCATATTATGAGCATTTCAAGGCTCTTGTCACTTCATGTCTTCAACATCAAATGAAAGAAGAACTTCTACTTCAATACTTTTATGAAGGACTTCTTCCAATTGAGTGACAAATGCTAAATGCCTCAGCAGGGGGTGCGTTGGTTGACAAAACACCCATGGCTGCAAAAACTCTAATTTCCAACCGAGCGTTGAATGCACAACAATACGAAGGACTTGGACAAAGAGACCCCCCACGGCCACAAGTGAATGAGGTAAGTTCTATGTCCGATATTCAATCCCAATTAGCTAACCTCACTTCTATTGTTTCTTAGATGGCCTAGGGAATGAAGATACATGGACCAAGTGTTTGTGGCGTGTGCTCTATGCAAGGACATGACAATGATCAATGCCCTCAATTGATTGAGAATGGAAGGTGGGAATATGCCAATGTCGTGGGTTTTAGGAGCCAAAATCAACCACGCCATAATCCATACTCAAACACCTACAATCCGGGTTGGAGGGACCATCCAAATTTCAAGTGGAGGGAGCCTCAACAACCCCAACAACAAGGAAGATTTAGGCAGCAACCATCGGGGTTTTATACAAAGCCATTCGTCCTAAATCAAACCCAATTGCAATCTGCCACAACAAACTCAGGTATGTCTTTGGATAATGATCAAATTGTTAAGTTACTTACTACTTTGACGCAGGAAGTACAAAATCAAAACAAAGAGAGGCAAATCCAAGACAAACGGGTGGATAACTTGGAAAAGCAAATGGGGCAAATCATGGAATTCATGGGGCAGATTAGAGAACAAGGCAGATTGCCTAGTTCAACCATTGTTAATCCTAAAGGAGGCTTTGAAACCGCCAATGCAATCATGTTGAGAAGTGGTAAATAGGTTGGAGTTGAACCAAAATCATCCAAATCAAGTCACGATGAGGATGAAAAGTTGCTGCAAGAAGAAGAAAAGGGAACACAACCCACGGCATTGAAGGATCCATCTTTGCCGCAGCCATCTAACACTTCTAAGCCATCCCAAACCACCAAGGTAAGTCCAAATTCAAATTTTTCTAGTTCCATTCCACTTAATGTGCCTTTTCCTGGCAGGTTTAGGCAATCAAAGCAAGAAGAAGCCGAGAAAGACATTTTAGAGATGTTCTGGAAAGTTCAAGTCAATATCCCATTCCTTGATGCAATCAAGCAAGTCCCAAGGTACGCTAAGTTTTTAAAAGAACTTTGTACAACAAGGAGACGGATTTCGAACAAAGAGGTGGTTCAAGTAAGTGAGAATGTTTTTGCCATGTTACAAAGAAAATTACCCCTTAAATGCAAAGATCCGGGTAGTTTTACAATCCCTTGCGTTATTGGAAATACTAAGTTTGAACATGCAATGTTAGACTTAGGGGCTTCAATTAATGTTATGCCATACTCTATTTATGCATCTATGAACTTAGGCGAGCTTAAAAACGATGGTGTGATTATTCAATTAGCCGATCGCTCTAATGCATATCCAAAGGGTGTTTTGGAAGATGTTTTGGTGCAGGTTGATAGGGGCATATTTATGCAGCTTAGTTTAGCTTGTTCTTGTGCATTTATATTGTTTTCCTTAGCTAAAGTAGTCTTTTAAGCTAGTTTTATGTATTTTCAGGTTTTAAGGGCAAAGTATGCAAAAGGAGGCATTTTGGAGCCTTTTGGAGCAAATTAGAGCTTGGAATGGATCTTGTATGCTTTGAGCCAAAAAGATAGACGAAATTGAAGACTTGAAGATGATGATTCCTACTTGAGCAAGGTTTCCTAGTTGGAGTAGGAAAATCCCTAATGGAGATGGAATCCTAGTTGAATTAGGATTCCTAGTTGAAATTGGTTTCCTAGTTGAATTAGGATTCCTAGAAGATTGAAGTTTCCCACTCAAACAAGGTTTCTACTTGAAGTAGGAAAGTTAAAACCCAAATGGCCTCAAGTGGTAGCAACAAAGAAGTTTTCCTAGTTCTAGTAGGAAAAAGAATTCCAAGATGAAGAAGGATTAGTTTCCCTAATCCTAGTGCACAAAGGGTTCCTAAACATTGTTGGACACAAATGGAAGGTTCTAGAGCTTTCCCTTGCCTTGGCTGTAAGTTCACCTATTTCCCATGGAATTAGGCTTTCTAGAAGCCCTATCCTCATCCCTACAAAGGTGCCGCACCTAGCCTTCTAGAAGTCCCCTTTTTCCTTGCCTTGCAAGGCTTTCTAGAAGCCTTATCTTCCTAAACCCTATCTGCCGCACCTTATACCCTATTTCCCCTTGGATTTCAGATTTAATTAGCCCTATTCCTTGTGGATTTGGGTTAATTGGGCCATAAACCCTTTTTCTTATTGGACTTACAATTCCTGCTAGACTTAGGGGGCCTAATCCATCAATTAAATGAAATCCAAGCCCTAATCTGAATTGACCTAGGGTTTAGGGTGCTTATATATATTTCCCTTATGTGTGCCGCACCCTTTTTATCACCCATTCACCTAATTTTCGTCCATTCATCACTCCCCCATTCAGAAATTCAATTTCTGCCGCAAACACCACCATTCATCCCTTTGCCGCAACCTTCCACCCAAACCACCATTCATCCACCATATCCGCACCTTACCACCACCATAACCACCTTGTGGCGCCACCTTTAGAGGAGAAGAGGAGAGCACCGTGCATGCCAAAAGAGAGGAGAGAGCTTACGCGTGCAATCTGCCACCATTGGAGTGTTTGGAGTTCTTTCTTCTCTTGTTTCTGTTTTCATGTTTAAATTAATTTGCTTTTCAATTATTTTGAACATGTGGAACTAATTCCTTTATAGTTAGAGGCGAATTTGAAGCCATGGACATATGTTGGTTATGATTTGATTTACTCCAGTTATGAATTCATGAACTTTGGATGTGGTTTACTTCTCAGTTTTGATTAAGAACTTGTTTATGTGTGTTAATTGAGAGTGCACGCTTAATTTGCATGCTTAAACTTGATGCTAGGATATAAGGGAATTTCACCTAATCGTTATTAACTTATATTCATGAGTAGTAAAGATCACTAGTCACGATTGTGTTTAGTAAACCCTAGGTTGGATTAACATTCGTATTCCATGGTTATGAATGCCTAGTCGATGTTTATGATTTCCATTGAACTTAATGATCTTTGATATGTCTCTCTATCATGCGTATTCCATAGTTAGGGAACTTGATAAGAATAATTTGGTTGTGATGCGTATTCCATTCAATTCAATGAATCTAGGGAAATCTGAAAGTTAATTTAAGCGGACCTAATTAACTTGGAGCATTGTCATTCATTCGTTTGTTGAAATCATAACTGGGAATCAAATTATATGCATATGTTCATGTGTGGATAAGGAACCCTCTAACTAGTTTCTCCATCCATTCAATTCACCAAAATCTGTTTAGAATCTGTTTTGTTTTCAAGTTTCTGTTTTAATTTTCAATTCGTCAAAACCAATCCCCCATTTATTTTAAAGTGTTAGATTAGTTAGAAATACATTTAGATTGTGTTTTTAGGAGTTTTGAGTCAAGTTAGAACCTATTTTCGTCCAAAATTGTGTTTGTGCTCAAAACTGCCCAGAAAGTGATTCTAAGGCAGTTTTGAGTGTTTTTGTGCTGTTTTGAGTCTTTAGGTTTGTGTAGGTGTTTTAAACTCTAGTTTTGCATTCTTTGAGTCTAGTTTAGTGTTTTAAACTGTGTTTTTACGTTTTTGAGTCAGTTTCACATTGATTAGCATCCCTAGTTAATCCCCGGTTTAGAACGATCCCTATTTGCTCATATACTACAATTGTCCTCCATAGGGTTTAATTTGTGTGTGAATCTAATTTTCACATCAAATTTTGGCGCCGTTGCCGAGGATTAGCAAAATTGCTAATCCCTTGTGTTTTTGCCGTGTGTTTTTAGTCTAATTTATCTAGTTTTCTTGTTTTGTTTTGTTTTCTTGGTTTAGGTACTAGTGCATGACGCGGAGTTCTCAAACTGTGCATGCACATATCTTGGACTTTAACGACGATTTTAAACGTGATTTGAGAAGAAAGATGAGGCATCCCGAACCTAGTGAACCTAGTTCAAGTTCAGAGGCCGAATCTGAGTTTGAAGACGTGGAAGAAGAAGTTATGGCAGCGGATAATCTGACCATTAAAGAGCTCTCGGCCTCGGGGTTGACCAATGCCGCACCATTATGCATTCAATACCCCGCGGCTGCCCTAGGCAAGACCGCTGAGTTCGAGTAGAAGTCAAACTTGTTGCACCACATTCCAAAATACCATGGGCTGTCCATGGAAGATCCCAACAAGCATCTCAAGGAGTTCGAGTTGGTTTGTTCGAGCATGACACCCGTCAATGTCGATAGGAACATTCTGATGATGAAGTCATTTCCATTCTCACTTTTGGAAAAGGCTAAGGATTGGCTTTTCGAGTTAGCACCCGGAACGGTTACATCTTGGGATAGTATGAAAAGAGCTTTCTTGGAGAAGTTTTTCCCAACTTCAAGAGTCATTCTCTTGAGGAAACGGATTAGTGGCATCCAACAAAATCAAGGTGAATCGTTTCCTTCATATTATGAACGTTTTAAATCACTTGTTGCTTCATGTCCACAGCATCAAATGAAGGAGGAGCTGCTCATTCAATACTTCTACGAAGGACTCCTTCCCATGGAACGCCAAATGCTTGATGCCTCAGCGGGAGGTGCGTTGGTGGATAAGACTCCGGGGGCTGCAAAAGTTCTAATTGCCAATCGAGCGCATAATGCACAACAATACGAAGGTGTTGGGCAAAGAGACCCCCCACGGCCACAAGTGAATGAGGTAAGTTCTACACCCGATATTCAATCCCAATTAGCTAATCTTACTTCTATTATTTCTCAGTTGGCCGAGGGGATGAAGATACGTGGTCCAAGTGTTTGTGGCGTGTGCTCTATGCAAGGACATGCCAACGATCAATGCCCTAAATTGATTGAGAATGGGGGGTGGGAATCTGCCAATGCCGTGGGTTTTGGGAGCCCAAATCAACCACGCCATGATCCATACTCAAACACCTACAATCCGGGTTGGAGGGACCATCCAAATTTCAAATGGCGGGATCCCCAACAACCCCAACAACAAGGCGAATTTAGGCAGCAACCACCGGGCTTTTACACAAAGCCATTCGTTCCCAATCAAACCTAAGTGCAATCTGCCCCATCGAGCTCAGGTATGTCTTTGGATAATGATCAAGTTGTTAAGTTACTTACTACTTTGACGCAGGAAGTACAAACTCAAAACAAGGAGAGACAAATCCAAGACAAACGGGTGGATAATTTGGAAAAGCAAATGGGTCAAATTGCGAAGTTCATGGGGCAGATTAGAGAACAAGGCAAATTGCCTAGTTCAACTGTTATGAATCCTAAATGAGGCTTTGAAATCGTCAATGCAATCATGTTGAGAAGTGGTACACAGGTTGGAGCCGAGCCAAAATCATCCAAATCAAGTCACGATGAGGATGAAAAGTTGCTGCAAGAAGAGGAGCAAAGAGAAAAACTCACGGCCAATGATGATCAATCATTGCCGCCACCATCTAACACCTCTAAGCCATCCCAACCCACCAAGGTATGTCCAAATTCGAATCTTTCAAGTTCTATTCCATTGAATGTGCCCTTTCCTGGCAGGTTTAGGAAATTAAAGCACGAAGAAGCCGAGAAGGACATTTTAGAGACATTCAGGAAAGTTCAAGTCAATATCCCTCTCCTTGATGCAATTAAGCAAGTCCCAAGGTATGCTAAGTTTTTAAAAGAACTTTGTACATCAAGGAGAAGGATTTCAAATAAAGAGGTGGTTCATGTAAGTGAGAATGTTTCTGCCATGTTACAAAGAAAATTACCCCCTAAATGTAAAGATCCGGGTAGTTTTACAATTCCCTGCATGATTGGAAATACTAAGTTTGAACAATGCATGTTAAACTTAGGGGCTTCGATTAATGTTATGCCATACTCTATTTATGCATCTATGAACTTAGGTGAGCTTAAAATGATGGTGTGATTATTCAATTAGCCGATCGTTCTAATGCATATCCAAAGGGTGTTTTGGAAGATGTTTTGGTGCAGGTTGGTGATTTGATTTTTCCAGCGGATTTTTACGTGCTTGACATGGAGGATTCACCCTATTCTACCCCATTGCCGATCCTATTAGGAAGGCCCTTCATGAAGACAGCCCATACTAAGATTGATGTGGCTAAGGGAGAGTTAACAATGGAGTTTGGTGGTGATTTGATTAAATTTAAAGTTCCTGAATATGCTAAAAATTCTAACGATGTTCGTTCTTGTTTCGCCATAGATGTGATTAAAAATTCAGGGCAGGAACATTCATCCGTACCAATCAAGAAGGATGTACCTAGAAGCCTCATCGAAGAGGGGATTGGAGTGGAGCATAAGAAATTGGCCGAAAAAACCACCTTTGCTGCCCATTTTGAATCTTCATCTAAATGCATTGGTAAGCCTCCTCCTCTAATTCCAATTCCTATTTCGATTAATAGGTTGTTGCCTTCTGTGGTGCAGGTACCCAATCGAATGCGTGAGAGTGTGAGTGCTTACATTGACTTTGGGAGGCTTAACGGCACAATTTGGGACCATCATTATCCACTGCCATACATAGACCCAATGCATGAGTATTTCAAGGAGCATGTCATGGAGGATGTACCCTTCCATGCTGTGGACCCTGGAGGAGCTTAAACGGAGGTACCGTCCGGCTGGAAGACGTTAAAGCAAGCGCTCTTTGGGAGGCAACCCATGTGTTGAAACAAGGAAACGAAGGAACTTTCACTCCAAACCCAGATTTGCGTCCCTAACCTTTCTCTTTATTGCTTATACTTTGCCATTTGTGTTGTGTTTGCTAGTTGTGTTATTTGTTTGTTTTTGTGTGGCGCTATGTTTGAAACATTGAGGACAATGTTTGGTTTAAGTGTGGGGGGGTAAACAAGTTGTTTTTGCATGAAATTCGTAGGATTTTATCACCTATCACTTATAATGTTGTTTCTCACTGTTTTAAGTGTTTTTAATGTGTTTTGATGTGTTTTAGTGTCATATAACAGAAAACCCAAGAAAAATTCGAAAAAGTTTGAAAAATACCAACAAGAGTTCGTTTTTGTGTCTTAGGGTACCTTCCAACACAATGATGAGGATTTGGTTTTTAATTGCATAACTGTTAAAGTAAGTTACCAACATGGATGAAAGTTTGATATGCTCTTTGGTTTATGCTTAGTTGTACTTATAGTTCATGAATTCACATGTAATCAAAGGAAAAAATTAGTTTTTGTAACATGCTTGAAGGAAGAAACTCAAACTAACGCTACAACCATGAAAGACTTGAGCTTTTAACGTTCTTTGGAGAGTTAATAATCTGTGCATTTGTCGTCTTCTAAAGTCGTTGCATGATCTCATTATTCTTTGCTTGGTTACTACTTAGAAGGCGTTTCATCATTTAGTTCCAAATACTAGAACTCATGCCCGTTTCATTCAAAGCATAAAATTGATTAGCATAACACGTACACAAGATGAAGTTGTTTAGAAAACCAAGAGCCAAATAGCCATACCCCAAATTAATTTTTTTTGTAGGTTTAAACCCCGTTGAGCCTTGTTTAGCCTATGTTCTTTGTTCACCCACGTTACCCTTACCTAGCCTAGAATAGGACCATCCATGCCCTTGTTCTTAAAGCATAGTGAACATGACTTAGAATGAATTCCTTTTGATTGTTCGTGTGCAGAAAACAAGTGTGGGGGAATTGGATTATGTATGTGATTGTGTGCCGAAAACATGAATTGGGCACGAAAAAGAAAAAAAAAGAAAAATAAAAAAGTGAAAAGAATGAAAAAGAGTTCAAAATAAGTGAGAAAGAACTCACAAGTGTTGGTTGTTGAAGAAAGGGTCCAAAAAGTTGAATTAGACCCTAAGTATTGTGGATTTCACCCCTTGTGTGTCTAAGTGATTTTCTGCACTCAAAAGTGAATTCTAAGTATCAATTTCATTATTTGTTTACTATCGCGTTAAGAACTTTCGTTTATCCTTAACCTTTCTTTGTTAGCCAATACCCCTTAGCCCCATTACAACCCTTAACTTCTATCTTGAGTGTTATGTGTTTCAATATGTGGAGTTTGGGATTGGTTTGAGCATATGGTGTCACTGGTTCTCGCATCTAAGTAGTAGCATTCCGTTCATGAGATCATATCCATACATGCTTAATAATTCCAGAAAAGTGCTTCTTTGTTATAACATATGTGAGTGTTCGTTTTCATGTTTACATCAATCTTCTCACATATACCTAGTGTAAGGAGTGTAGTTAGAAAATCTGTGTGGAAATAAGAGTGTATCTGGTAAGGAATTGAGTGGATTCTCTAAGGCATGTTACTACATTCAAAATATTGTTTTAAACGATTAAATGGGAGCTAGTGAATGGTAACTATGGTTGAGTATATGCTCAAGAGTAGGGATGACTAAAATCTGTGGGAATAATGATCTTTGGCATGTTATGTACCATTGAAAATCCCTGAGACGAACGTTGGAAGGTTTAGGTTATGTTTTGTTTCTTTGTTTTGCTCGAGGACCAGCAAAAGCTAAGTGTGGGGGAATTTGATAGGGGCATATTTATGCAGCTTAGTTTAGCTTGTTCTTGTGCATTTATATTGTTTTCCTTAGCTAAAGTAGTCTTTTAAGCTAGTTTTATGTATTTTCAGGTTTTAAGGGCAAAGTATGCAAAAGGAGGCATTTTGGAGCCTTTTGGAGCAAATTAGAGCTTGGAATGGATCTTGTATGCTTGGAGCCAAAAGGATAGACGAAATCGAAGACTTGAAGATGATGATTCCTACTTGAGCAAGGTTTCCTAGTTGGAGTAGGAAAATCCCTAATGGAGATGGAATCCTAGTTGAATTAGGATTCCTAGTTGAAATTGGTTTCCTAGTTGAATTAGGATTCCTAGAAGATTGAAGTTTCCCACTCAAACAAGGTTTCCTACTTGAAGTAGGAAAGTTAAAACCCAAATGGCCTCAAGTGGTAGCAACAAAGAAGTTTTCCTAGTTCTAGTAGGAAAAAGAATTCCAAGATGAAGAAGGATTAGTTTCCCTAATCCTAGTGCACAAAGGGTTCCTAAACATTGTTGGACACAAATGGAAGGTTCTAGAGCTTTCCCTTGCCTTGGCTGTAAGTTCACCTATTTCCCATGGAATTAGGCTTTCTAGAAGCCCTATCCTCATCCCTACAAAGGTGCCGCACCTAGCCTTCTAGAAGTCCCCTTTTTCCTTGCCTTGCAAGGCTTTCTAGAAGCCTTATCTTCCTAAACCCTATCTGCCGCACCTTATACCCTATTTCCCCTTGGATTTCAGATTTAATTAGCCCTATTCCTTGTGGATTTGGGTTAATTGAGCCATAAACCCTTTTTCTTATTGGACTTACAATTCCTGCTAGACTTAGGGGGCCTAATCCATCAATTAAATGAAATCCAAGCCCTAATCTGAATTGACCTAGGGTTTAGGGTGCTTATATATATTTCCCTTATGTGTGCCGCACCCTTTTTATCACCCATTCACCTAATTTTCGTCCATTCATCACTCCCCCATTCAGAAATTCAATTTCTGCCGCAAACACCACCATTCATCCCTTTGCCGCAACCTTCCACCCAAACCACCATTCATCCACCATATCCGCACCTTACCACCACCATAACCACCTTGTGGCGCCACCTTTAGAGGAGAAGAGGAGAGCACCGTGCATGCCAAAAGAGAGGAGAGAGCTTACGCGTGCAATCTGCCACCATTGGAGTGTTTGGAGTTCTTTCTTCTCTTGTTTCTGTTTTCATGTTTAAATTAATTTGCTTTTCAATTATTTTGAACATGTGGAACTAATTCCTTTATAGTTAGAGGCGAATTTGAAGCCATGGACATATGTTGGTTATGATTTGATTTACTCCAGTTATGAATTCATGAACTTTGGATGTGGTTTACTTCTCAGTTTTGATTAAGAACTTGTTTATGTGTGTTAATTGAGAGTGCACGCTTAATTTGCATGCTTAAACTTGATGCTAGGATATAAGGGAATTTCACCTAATCGTTATTAACTTATATTCATGAGTAGTAAAGATCGCTAGTCACGATTGTGTTTAGTAAACCCTAGGTTGGATTAACATGCGTATTCCATGGTTATGAATGCCTAGTCGATGTTTATGATTTCCATTGAACTTAATGATCTTTGATATGTCTCTCTATCATGCGTATTCCATAGTTAGGGAACTTGATAAGAATAATTTGGTTGTGATGCGTATTCCATTCAATTCAATGAATCTAGGGAAATCTGAAAGTTAATTTAAGCGGACCTAATTAACTTGGAGCATTGTCATTCATTCGTTTGTTGAAATCATAACTGGGAATCAAATTATATGCATATGTTCATGTGTGGATAAGGAACCCTCTAACTAGTTTCTCCATCCATTCAATTCACCAAAATCTGTTTAGAATCTGTTTTGTTTTCAAGTTTCTGTTTTAATTTTCAATTCGTCAAAACCAATCCCCCATTTATTTTAAAGTGTTAGATTAGTTAGAAATACATTTAGATTGTGTTTTTAGTAGTTTTGAGTCAAGTTAGAACCTATTTTCGTCCAAAATTGTGTTTGTGCTCAAAACTGCCCAGAAAGTGATTCTAAGGCAGTTTTGAGTGTTTTTGTGCTGTTTTGAGTCTTTAGGTTTGTTTAGGTGTTTTAAACTCTAGTTTTGCATTCTTTGAGTCTAGTTTAGTGTTTTAAACTGTGTTTTTACGTTTTTGAGTCAGTTTCACATTGATTAGCATCCCTAGTTAATCCCCGGTTTAGAACGATCCCTATTTGCTCATATACTACAATTGTCATCCATAGGGTTTAATTTGTGTGTCAATCTAATTTTCACATCACAGGTTGGTGATTTGATTTTTCCAGCGGATTTCTACGTGCTTGACATGGAGGATTCACCTTATTCTACCCCATTGCCAATCCTCTTATGGAGGCCCTTCATGAAGACAGCCCAAACCAAGATTGATGTGGCTAAGGGAAAGTTAACAATGGATTTTGGTGGTGAATTGATTAAATTCAAAGTTCCTGAATCTATTAAGAATACTAATGATGTTCGTTCTTGTTTTGCCATAGATGTGATTAAAAATTTAGGGCAGAAACATTCATCCACACCAATCAAGAAGGATGTACCTAGAAGCATTATCGAAGAGGGGATTGGAGTAGAGCATAAGAAACAGGTCGAGAGCACCACATTTGCTGCCTCTTTTGAGTCTTCATCTATATGCATTGGTAAGCCTCCTCCTCTAATTCCAATTCTTATTTCGACTAATAGGTTATTGCCTTTTGTGGTGCAGGTACCAAATCGAATCCATAATAGTGGGAGTGCTTACTTTGACGTTGGGAAGCTCAATGCCACAATTTGGGAGCATCACTATCCACTGCCCTACATGGACCCAATGCACGAGACATTTCAAGAGCATGTCATGGAGGATGTACCCCTCCATGTCGTGGGGCCTATTCAAGCTTAAACGGAGGTACCGTCCGGCTGGAAGACGTTAAAGCAAGCGCTTCTTGGGAGGCAACCCATGTGTTGAAACAAGAGAACGAAGGAATTCTCACTCCGAACCCAGATTTGCGTCCCTAACCTTTCTCTTTATTACTTATACTCTGCCATTTGTGTTATATTTGCTAGTTGTGTTATTTGATTGTGTTTGTGTGAATCTATGTTTGAAACATTGAGGACAATGTTTGGTTTAAGTGTGGGGGGTAAACAAGCTGTTTTTCCATGAAATTCGTGGGATTTTATCACTTATCACTTCTAATGTTGTTTCTCATTGTTTTAAGTGTTTTTAGTGTGTTTTAGTGTCATATAACAGAAAAACCAAGAAAAAATCGAAAAAGTTTTGAAAAATACCAAAAAGAGTCGTTTTTGAGTCGTTTTTGTGTCTTAGGGTACCTTCCAACACAATGATGAGGATTTGGTTTTTAATTGCATAACTGTTAAAGTAAGTTACAAACGTGGATGAAAGTTTGATATGCTCTTTGGTTTATGCTTAGTTGTAATTATAGTTCATGAATTCACATGTAATCAAAAGAAAAAATTAGTTTTTGTAACATGCTTGAAGGAAGAAACTCAAATTAACGCTACAACCCTGAGAGACTTGAGCCTTTAACGTTCTTTAGAGAGTTAATAATTTGTGCATTTGTTGGTTTCTAAAGTCGTTGAATGATCTCATTATTCTTTGCTTGGTTACTACTTAGAAGGCGTTTCATCATTTAGTTCCAAATACTAGAACTCATGCCCGTTTCATTCAAAGCATAAAATTGATTACATAACACGTAAACAAGATGAAGTTGTTTAGTGAACCAAGAGCCAAATAGCCGTACCCCATGTTCATTTGTTTTGTAGGTTTAAACCCCGTTGAGCCTTGTTTAGCCTATGTTCTTTGTTAGCCCACTTTATCCTTACCTAGCCTAGAATAGGACCATCCATACCTTTGTTCTTAAGGCATAGTAAGCATGACTTAGAATGAATTCATTTTGATTGTTCTTTTGGCAAAAAAACAAGTGTGGGGGAATGGATGTATGTGTGTGATTATGTGCCAAAAACAGGAATTGGGCACGAGAAAAGAAAAAGAAAAAGAAAAGTGTGAAACGAATGAAAAAGAGTTCAAAATAAGTGAGAAAGAACTCACTAGTGTTGGTTGTTGAAGAAATGGTCCACAAAGTTAAATTTGACCCTAAGTATTGTGTATTTCATCCCTTTGTGTGTCTAAGTGATTTTCTGCACTCAAAAGTGAATTCTAAGTGTCAATTTCATTACTTTGTTGCTATCGCTTTAAGAACTTTTGTTTATCCTTCACCTTTCTTTGTTAACCAATACCCCTTAGCCTCGTTAGAACCCTTAACTTCTATCTTGAGTGTTATGTATTTCAATATGTGGAGTTTGGGATTGGTTTGAGCATATGGTGTCCCTGGTTCTCGCATCTAAGTAGTAGCATTCCATTCATGAGATCATATCTAAACGTGCTTAATAATTCCAGAAAAGTGCTTTCTTTGTTATAACATATGTGAGTGTTCGTTTTCATGATTACATCAATCTTCTCACATATACCTAGTGTAGGGTGTGTAGTTAGAAAATCTGTGTGAAAATAAGAATGTATCCAGTAAGGAATTGAGTGGATTCTCTAAGGCATGTTACTACGTTCATAATGTTGTTTTAACCGATTAAATGTGAGTTAGTGAATGGTAACT
Source organism: Crataegus laevigata (assembly GCA_963580275.1). Classification (NCBI taxonomy): domain Eukaryota; kingdom Viridiplantae; phylum Streptophyta; class Magnoliopsida; order Rosales; family Rosaceae; genus Crataegus; species Crataegus laevigata. The sequence goes on along the minus strand of OY756947.1, from coordinate 19,473,454 downwards.
ATGATTAAGTATATCCTCGAGAATATTTATGACTAAAAATCTGTGGGAGTAATGATCTTTGGTAAGTTATGTACCATTGGAAATCCCTGAGGCGAACGTTGGAAGGTTTAGGTTATGTTTTTGTTTCTTTGTTTTGCTCGAGGACTAGCAAAAGCTAAGTGTGGGGGAATTTGATAGGAGCATATTTATGCTACTTAGTTAGCTTGTTTTCTTGCACTTATGTAGTTAGTTATCGTTTATTATAGTGATTTAAGCTATTTTCGTGTGTTTGTAGGTTCAAATGGCAAGTGAAGCAAGAAAGTGCGTTTTGGTGCATTTTAGAGAAAAATTGAGCTCAAATGGAGTACATGCATATGGAGCACCATGAATGGACGAATTTAGAGGTCAAAGGAGCTAGGAATCTGTTTTAATGGTGAAGAAACAAGTTTGAGACAAAGAAGATAAGGAAAGAGCAAGGAAGGTGGAACATTATCCAAAACATTATCCATAACCTTATCTTATCCAACATTATCCAAACATGTTCCTAAAAACATGCTACATGTTTCATGTCATGTTCCATGTCTTGTCTCTTCTAGAAGGTCTTATCCATTCCTAAAGACATGCCTTGTATTTCATGTCTTGTTCTTTCCTAGAAACATGCTACAATGTTCTTTCTAGAAGCCAAAGACAGATTTCCTACAAAGGTAATGCCTAGAACACTTCTAGAAGGCCTTTGCCTTGCAAATCAGCCACTTTCCCTCCAATTTGTGGCACACCCTATTCCCTTGTTTCCCTTGGTTTTCTGACTTCTAGAAGACTTATCTTGGGCCTATGTTGCTGCCGCACCTATCTATCCTCTTCCCATTTCGATTTCTGATTTAATTGGCCGTTTTCCTTGTGGATTTGGGTCAATTGGGCCATAAACCTTTTCCCTTGTGGACTTACAATTCCTGCCGCACCTAGGGGCCCTAATCCCTCACTTATGCTAAGTCCAAGCCCTAATTTGATTTACCCTAGGGTTTGAGGTGCCTATATATATCTATTCTATTTGTGCCGCAGGGATCATGCTTCATTCTCCCTCAAAACAATTACTGCCGCACCCATTCCCCTTCACTCCATCATTCAATCATCCATTGACCCAGAAATTCATCCTTGCTGCAACCACCACTCCACACAACATTTAGCCACCGTCCACAACCATCCATTCACCCTAGTGCACCACCTTCACACCACCACAAGGACCACCTTGTGCCGCCACTTTTAAAGGAGATAAGAACCTGTGCCGTGCAGCCCAAAAGAAGGAAAAGGTATGCGCATGCCATCCACCACCATGGGAGTGTCTAGAGTTCTTTCTTCTCTTGTTTTTGTTTTCATGTTTAATTTAAGTTGCTGTTCAATTATGTTAAACATGTGGAACTAATTTCTTTTTAGTTAGAGGTGAATTTGAAGCCATGGACATATGTTGGTTATGATTTGATTTACTCCAGTTATGAGTTCATGAACTATGGATGTGGTTTACTTTTCTGTTTTGATTAAGAACTTGTTTATGTATTGATGTGAAAATTAACTTAACACACAAATAAAACCCTCTTGTTATCAAATTGTAGTAAAGGTGCAAGTAGGGATCGTTAGGGACCGGGGATTAGGAGGGCTTGCTAAAACCTCTAAACTGACTCAAAAACATAAAAACAAAGTTAAAAACGTTCAAAAAGACTCAAAGACTTCAAAACAAGTTCAAAAGACTCAAAAAGAACTAAAAAGACTCAAAACTGCCTAAAAACACTAAATAGGAAGTTTCTAGTTCTAAACACAATTTTGGACGAAAATAGGGTTTTGGGTTGATTCAAAACCTTCTAAAACATAAACAAAACAAATTTTAAACACTTTAAAACAAGAAAGTAAAGAGGGGGTTTGATTTGGACGAATTCAAATTAACAAAACAGATTGTAAAACTAAACAGATTGCAAAACGAATTTGGGAATTAAGATGAATGATAGGCAAGCAAGAGGCTCTTTCTCTACATATGATATGCATGCAAACGAATTGATTTCCAGTTACTTCTTATTGAATCATGAACGACAATGCCCCAAATTAACCGTGACATCACTAGTTAATTCTCAGATTTTCCTTAAGTTATTAGATTGGATGACATCATTCGACAACCTAAAGCATTCTCCAAAAGTCCTCTACATGACATCATAATAGAGATACATTCAGAAATCATTACGTTCAATGAAAATCATAAGCATTGACAAAGCACTTATAACTATGACATCATGTTACTCATGCTAGGAATTGAACTTAACGCGATCGTGACCAACGACCTTCACTACATATGAATATAAGCTTGTAACGATTATGTGAAACTCACTTATACTCTAGCATCATATTTATGCAAGGTAATTAAGTGTCGACCCTCAATCAACAAGCACAAATAAGTTATCAATCCAACGGTTAAGCCAATTGCATTCAAAACTCAATAATCCATAACTGAAATTTATCAATTCAAATTACACACATAATCATGGCTTTGAAATCACCCCTAGCCAAGAGGGGTTTAGCCACTCATGTTCACAGCAAGGCAAAGTAAACAGAAATTAAACATAAGAGACATGAAACGAATTACACCTAAAACGCTCCAAACCGCAAACTTTGAAACGTCCAAGGCTCCTTCTTCTCCTCCTTGCTGCGGCACAAGTCCTAAAGGGTGTGGTTGATGTGTATGGATGAAGGGGATGTGTTTAGGATAGAGGGGTGGTGCGGCAAGGGAGAAGGATGGTCAGAAACTGTGAAGGAATTAGAGGGGAGTTGCGGCAAAGGTGTAGAAGGGTGTCTAAGGTGTGTAAAAACTGAATGCTTGTGAATGAATGGATTTAAATATATAGGGCACGACTAAGGATCAGAAAAGGCCTTTTAAAACTTAGCTAAAATGGTTCCCTAATTGAATAAGGAAGAAAAGAAATCAGAAAATAAAATAGGAATGTGAAATTCGGCAGAATTGTGTAGGAGGAAAAAGGAATGTGTTTAATGGTCAGAAAATAAGAAAGAGAGGGTCCTCCTTGTGTGGCAAGGCTAGGTACTAAAGGGGAATGTGTTTTATGACAGAAAATAGGCAACTAAGGTGCAGGAATTAAAGAGAATAGGAAAGGAAATTCGGAGGAATTTATGGGACAGATTTAGGAATGTGTTTTGAGGCACAAAATAGGTAAGAACAAGGTATGTTTGTGTAGCAAGGCATAGAACACAAAGGGAATGTATTTTGTGACAGAAATTAGGCATGGGAATGTCCCCTTGGGTGGCAAGGATGTGTAGGGAAAAGGAAAGTGGTTTAGGTGCAGATTTGGTCAAGAAAAGGGAAAGATATTTAGGAGGTGTGGCATGGACATTTAGGGAAGTTTAGGCTTCTAGAACTCTCAATTGAATGTCCTCACACATTTAGGAACCCTTTTGTGGCTGAAACTTTGGTGAAGAAGGATTGGGAAACTTCCATTCCAAGAATAGAAACTCTTCAAGAATGGAAACCTTCGAAAATAGAAACTTCCAAACTTAGAAACTTCGGTTTCCAATTTTTGACTCTTCATTCTTCATTTGCCTTGAATTCCATTCTTCACATCTTCATTCGCTCCTTAGCTCATTTGCACTTCAATTTCATCCTTCCGTTTAGCTCCAAACATGTTCTATCCATCTTAGGCCCAAAATTGCTCCAAAACGCTCCAAAATGCACCTTTTTGCATACTTTGACCTTAGAACCTGAAATTGCACGAAAATGGCTTAAAGTACTAAAATAACTAGGTTCTAACAACGTAAATGCAAGGAAATAAGCTAGTTAAGTCGCATAAATATGCTCCTATCATGTATGTGGGTTGAGGGTCGACACTTAATTTGCATGCATAGATTCGATGCTAGGATATAAGGGAATTGCACCTAATCGTTATGAACTTATATTCATGAGTAGTAAAGATCGCTAGTCACGATTGTGTTTAGTAAACCCTAGGTTGGATTAACATGCGTATTCTATAGTTATGAATGCCTAGTCGATGTTTATGATTTCCATTGAACATAATGATCTTTGTTCAATGTCTCTATCATGCGTATTCCATAGTTAGGGAGTTTGATGAAGAATAATATGGTTGTGATGTGTTTTCCATTCAATTCAATGAATCTAGGGAAATCTGAGAATTGATTAGTTCAACACAATTAATTTGGAGCATTGTCATTCATAGTTTGTTGAAAGCATAACTGGGAATCAAGTTGTATGCATATGTTCATGTGTGGATAAGGACCCCTCTAACTAGTTTCTCACCATTCAATTTCACCATAATTCGTTTTCTTTAAAGTTTGATTACAAGTTTCTATTTTAGTTTCAATTTCGTCAAAACAAACCCCCTTGTTCTTAAATTGTGTTTTTAAAGTCTAAATCTGTTTTCTTTTAGTCTTTTGAGTCAAATAAGTTGATTTTCGTCCAATTCACTTGTTAGGTCTAGAATTGAGTCTTTTTTATTGTTTCTTGATGTTTTAAGTGTTTAAAGTCAGTTTTGAGTCTATAGAGTCTAGTTTAGTGTTTTTGAGTCTTATTCACATTGATTAGCATCCCTAGTTAATCCTCAGTCTAGAACAATCCCTACTTGCGTATATACTACAATTGTCATCAATAGGGTTTAATTTGAGTGTCAAGTTAATTCTCACATCAATCATATCCGTTTATCGTACATTGTGCGGTTAGAAATCATTTAAAATTTAAAATTTAAAATTGAATATAAATATTATCTAACGAAAACTAGTGCATGATGTACGACGAATGCACATGATTAAAAGATTCCCCAGATCCCTGCAAAGAGGATTTGGCGAGGATCCTTTTCCTTATTAGATTGAATATGGAACCGATTCCCCTCCGGACCCAAACAATCTGAGCCTAAGGATCAAATCATATGGGCCATTGAAATTAGATCCAACTGTAGACATTGAAATTTCTGTAAAATAAATGTTGACCAATAATTAAAATTTCAACGCTCACGTGTCACATAAATTTTACACGTAGCGTATGACTCGACGAAAAATCGAAAAGAGTTAGAAAAGCTATCAAACAGGACACGTGTTAACACCTGGCAAAAACGACATATTTCATCTGATTATTTAAATCCAAAAATCAAGTTTTGGAATTCTATAAATATGAAGCCATTCCATTCATTTCATTTCACCAATTCACAAATACATTTCTCTACTCCTAAATTAGAAGAGAATTCTCTTGAAGTTCGTTCTTCGTTCTTCGAGATCAAGCCCCAACGGCCCTTGATGAAAACGCTCATCCACCTTCGAGATCAAGCCCAACAGCCTTTGAAGAAACTTCGCCAAAACCTTTGAAGAATCAACAAGCACTTTGGTCACGTGCCGATTCTTTATCCAAGATCAAGCCCCAACGGCCCTTGGATCAACACAATTGTTCTTCAAGATCAAGCCTAAAAGCCCTTGAAGATCCATTCATCATTCATCCATTCATCTATCTTCAAGATCAAGCCCAAAAGCCCTTGAAGATCTATTCATCGTTCAACCGTTCATCCATCTTCAAGATCAAGCCCAAAAGCCCTTGAAGATTCGTTCATCGTTCATCCGCTCATTCATCTTCAAGATCAAGCCCAAAAGCCCTTGAAGATCTGTTCATCGTTCATTATTCATCCACCCTCAAGATCAAGCTCCGAAGGCCCTTGAAGAAACTGCCCCATGTTCATCCAAGATCAAAGCCTCGACAGCCCTTGGATCAAGCCCACAAATCAAAGTCTTATGGAGATCGAATCAGAGGAACAAATAGAGATTGTAACCCAAAATCATTAAATACAAATATTATTTTGTAGACGCGTTCTGTCTCCGTTTGTCTATCCTTTCGGGAATTTTCCATGTTTACAAATTTGGTACGCTCAGTAGGATAATCTCTACCTCTCATATCTTTCTTCGTTCCAGAAAACCGAAGCACACTTCAAGAACGATGTCTTCAAACAAGGAACAAGTCATTGGCGCTACCTCCATGGAAGAACGGCTTGTTTAAATGAAGGAAATAATTGCAACGATGACGAGAACCCTTGAAGAAAAAGGACTTGAAGATCGCTATGCTCTTGGGCAAACTGGGGGCAAGGCATGATGAAGGATCTGGCTTTGATTCCAAGAAAGGTGGCGACGAAGAAGAAGAGCCTCCGGGGCAAAAGGTTGAAGAAGACCCAAAGCCAGACCAAGCAGCAACACTCATGGCATCTCTCTCCATTAAGCAGTTGTAGGAGATTATCGCCAACACCCTCAAGGCACAGTACCAAGGGAGCTCAAATACCTCCGGGTTGTACTCGAAGCCTTACTCCAAGAAGATTGATGCCCTGAAGATGCCAATGGGATATCATATCAACCACCCAAGTTCATGCAGTTCGATGGAATGGGAAACCCGAAACAGCACGTCGCCCACTTCATTGAAACTTGCAACAATGTGGGCACTGAAGAGGACTACCTTGCCAAGCAGTTCGTGCGCTCGCTGAAAGGTAATGCCTCTGATTGGTACACTGATCTTCAACCCGAATCCATCAACAACTGGGAGCGATTGGAGGGGAAATTCCTCAACTGCTTCTACAGCACCTGCCGTACAATTAGCATGCTAGAGCTGACAAGCACAAAACAGTGGAGGGACGAGCCAGTCGTTGACTACATCAACCGATGGCGCCTTCTAAGCCTCGACTGCAAAGATAGACTCTTGGAGCACTCTTCTATCGAGATGTGCATCCAAGGCATACCATGGGAATTACACTACATTTTTCAAGGCATCAAACCGTGGACTTTCAAAGAGCTAGCAACCCGCGCCCATGACATGGAATTGAGCATCGTCAACCATGGGAAAAAAAAGCCAACCACCAACTTTAAAGAGAAAGTGTTTGCTCCGAAGGTGGACGAGACTGGGAAGAAGCCCATCAAAGAAGCTTTTGCTGTCAAAATCTCATCTGTGCCCATTTCGACTAAGTGCAAAACGAGGGAGATAGATAGAGGAAAGCCTTCTCACACCCAAGACAGGTACAAAAACACATTGAGGGAACTAGAGCAGAAGACGTATCCTTTTTTGGACTCCGACGTGGCCGCAATGTTGAATGTCCTATTGGAGAAAAAGGTGTACTGCAAGTACCACCGCTTCGTAAATCATCCGACGAGAAAATGCTTCATGCTGAAAGATCTCATCATAAGGCTGGCCCAGCAAGGGATCATCGAGCTGGATCTCGACGATGTGGTAAAGTCAAATTATACCACCGTCACTTCCGGCACACTTAATTCGAAGTCTTTATCGCCACCGCTGGGGGCATGCTCCGAATCAAGCAAAGCTGAAGGATGGATTCATGCTGCTTCAAAGAAATGGCGCATGAAGCCTACGCCTCCACCACAAGATTGCCAACCGGAAATTGGGCAAGAAACCATTGTCAATGCACTTTCAAGCCTGGATGAAGCTGGGATTGTTGACATGGTCGAATCTGATTCCATTCAAGAAGTCATGAATTTTGGATTGAGCTCAAATGTTGTCCTAAAAAAATCAAGGCAACTTCGCGCTTGCATAAAGTTTCATGGCGCGAAGCAAGACAATGCTTAAGAAGGTGGCCGGATGCTCCTTGTCTGCATGAGCTGAAACTGCAAGACACCATACTCTTTGTTCGCACGAGCCAAAACTGCATGAACGGATGCTCCTTGTCTGCAAGAACCTAAACTACAAGACGCAAAGCTCCTTGTTCGCACGAACCTAAACTGCATAAACGAAGGCTCCTCACCGGCACGAGCCCAAACTGCATGGCACAACGCTTCTGGTCTGCACGAGCATAAAAGGCAACACCAACGCTCCTGGTCCGCACGAGCATAAAAAGCGACATCAACGCTCCTCGTTCGCATGAGTCTAAAAGGCAACATCAACGCTCCTGGTCCGCACAAGCATAAAAAGGCAATAACAACGCTCTTCGTTCGCACGAGTCTAAAAGGCGACAACAAAACGCTCATTGCCTTATATATATATATATATATATATATATATATATATATATGTCTTCCATTCTCGGCCCAAACAATTAAGACGACCCAAGACCCATCAAAAGCTGGCAACCCAAGACCCAAAAGTTGGCCTTATCCCAAAGGTTGTCACATGTACAGTAGCAGCCATAAGCCCAATCTCGCCTCAAAGGCTCAGGCTCGTTCTCTCTCAATCCACTTCATTGCTCAACCAACAGCAGCAAAAGACAGTCCCTAGATATCCAAGACGTGGTGGCAACATCACCGAAGGAGCTCGGGCTACTCACGGGTCTCGCATTGTTCCACCTCAACTCCAACAGGTTCTGTGAAACTATTCCTCACAAGTTCAATCGCTTAGACGCCCTTTTTTTCATCAACCACAATCGGTTCCGATTTTGATCTGCTCGATAGCTTTGGGAATTCGCCGGTCTCCGTCATCCACACCAAGTCCTGCCATCTACTTCTCAAAGCCCATTCGACCCCAAATCATGGATCCCGGACTCTCGAACTTCCTCCTTACCCAGATGGCTCCGCCGCAGCTGCTTTACCAGAACCCCATCGGTTCCCCAATCACGCTGACGACGTCGGCGTTGAAGCCGTCGACTTGCACAACCTGCTGGGTACAGTGAAGTTTCATTGGAGTTCTGGGTCCGGTCATTGGATAAGAACCGGAAAGCTGACGTATTTTAGAGAGGCAGTACTTGTAAACCAGAGCGACGACATCCACAACTTTCTTTCTCACCAACAAAGCAACGGCAACGATTTCTCTCTGTAATTAACAGAGTAGCTCGGGCTGCGCAGGCGGCTGTCGTCTATATCCCTGTAACAACTACAGACCTAAATGGAAGACTGTCGCCGAGGACACCATGGTTGTATACAAAGCTGCTCATGATATTGGGACGAGTGATTTGGCGCCCACACATCTAACAAGTAAGAGACAAGACAACGAGCTTGTGGAGGGTGGCCCAGCCACCGATAATCACAGCCTAGACCAAGTCTATGGGTTTCATGATGATTCACAAGCACCACCATGTTGGAAATGTGCCCTAAAACCAATCATATGATGATACTTTACGAACATTCCACATGTTAAACTAATCTGGTTTAATATAAAAGGCAAAGATTATTGTTTTAAGCTGTCTCATATAAATGTTATATGCTTGAACAATAAGTCCAAGGAATATGCAATCGGGAGAATGTGATCTAAAAAAGTTAGATTCATGAAACCATTCTCTTTCGTATACATATCCTAAACGTTCCTGATCATAGGATTGCCAATTGGGCATTGACAGTCCATTAAGATCAGTATGTGCTATGTCTTCTCTTAGGGAGAGTGATTGGTCTCGAGTCATTGGTGTGACTGACACCAAGACAAGCATGTAGATGCTCAATAGAGAATGAGTCCACTGAACACGATCAACAAGGAGTTCTCATACTCATGTCACATGAGAACTCATGGTTGGGATAATGCAAAGTAGTCCTTTGACCTGAGGCATCATAGTTGTCTTGTGGTTAGGTCCTTGATCTTTGACTATGTCAATGTCACTCTATCAGAAGGTGTCCATGGCGTAGTTGGGGTTAAGTCACTTAGCCATGGAGGCAAGTGAATGCGCAACAAGGGATCTCTAACCTTCAAACAGTTTGAGGGAGAATACTCTATGATATGATTAAGAATCTCTGGTCAGAGTATGAATGAGATTTAGAAAGTCGTTCCAAATCACATTCAAAGTAATCATATAAGTAAATGAATCACATTGGATAGTAGACATGAATAAACTATCAAACAAAACAATGTGGTCAAGAGTGTTGTATTAGAGAAAGACCGTATTGCATTGTAATCCTAAACTGAATAGGTTCTCCACCTCTTCTGATTAACTTGGGTAGCCATGACATATTGCTAGGTTTCACTCATGGTTTATGGAAGCCGTAAAGGTGAGTAATCACTAAAGGGATAATTGAAAGTAAGTTTCAATTCACAATCGATTTGAAAGAGTTCTAATCGCCCACTGCCTCGCTAAAAGAATCCTAATGGATCGTACACCGTGTAAGGTAAAGATTGAAGAAACAACAAAGATGAGTAAAGATAATTAAATGCTTTAATTATTTATGGCTACGATTAATTAATATGTTAATTAATCAAACGAATAAGTTCGTTATAGACCTCGGGTTAGTTTTGGGCCTCAAGGCCCAATGGGATTTGAATGTCAAGCCCAATAACTCAAGTTGTATGACAACTTGAACGAAAAAGGGCCTCAAAGCCCAAAGAACCCAATCATGGTCGGCCATATAAGAGAAGGGTAATGAACTTGGCTTAATTGCAAGTTTGCCACTCCATTGTGAAGTGGTATAAAGGCAACTTTATAGCCATTTCATCCTTAGGGTTTCTTTTAGAGAAAAGATGAGAACATAAACCTCACTTTGCTCTCTAGGAGGCCGGCCACCTTAGGAAGATTTTACCAGCATCTAAATCTTCCTAGGCCACTCATCTCCTCATCAATGCTCTCCTTGGTGTGGATGCTTAAAGGTTCCCTTTCTTGGGAACTTGGAGAATCCATTCTACCATCCTCCTCCAAGAAATCTATGGAGCTAAGAAGCAAGGAATGAAGGCCCTCTCCTTGGGTGATTAGCCTTTGCTTATGCAAAGAGGAATCAACAAAGGTATAAGATTTCTCAACTCACTTTGTTCTTGAGTTGAGTCTTGGTTCACCTATCTACTAGGCTTTGAATTTCATGGGTTAAGTTTTGTTTTTGAGTGCATATAAACATGATTCCGCCTTTAATTGTTAATTGCATGTTGTTGATGTTGCTCACATGAACTTGTTTTTCACAAATTTTCCTTCACACCAGCCCTGCATCTTCCTCCTCTGGACCAACACACCCCATTCAAAACACCGAAATACAACAGCTGAAAGCAATCAAGCATACCCAGCTTATCAAGTTTCTTTGCAACGCGTGGAATCTGAGTGGTGGTGAATCGAACTTCCCTTTTCTCGCCGTTAGCTCTGCATCGTCTGCCCCATCAATCTGCAAAGGCACAGACCAAGCCCAAATCCGGGCCCAGGCAGTAAGACTCTTCAAAGCTCTCTGCAAATCCACCTGGAAAGTCGTCTCTCTCCGCCATCTCCACCACAGAGGCTGCGCGACCACCAGGCTCTGCGTCCACCATCTCCGCCACGAAGGACTTCAACGATGGCCGTCAAACGACTGGCCAGTCGTGAAGCTCGACGCAGCAGCTCCTCCATCTTCCTCTTTCTCCTTCGTCTTCTTTCAGAGTCAGGCCTGGGTTTTCACCCAAGCCCATGAAAACAAGCATTACAGCAGCATTTAAATAGAAAAAAAAAAGAGAAGGTGGTGTCTCAAGCTGTCAAGCGCCATAATAATTGTGGTAGCCAGCACCGAAAGAAGAAAATAAAAAAATAAAAAATGAAAAGTTGTGGAATGGTGGAGCAAAATGTGCTGGCACCACGTGAAAACAAAGAAGAAATGATGGAGGGAGGAATGGAATCGTGGTGGCACTGGCAAGCACCATTCTAAAATATATATATATATATATATATATATAAATATATATAAAAAAAACATTTTAGAGAAACAAAATCCATTTTATTTATTTATTTTTTTTGGAAAATTACATAAATTGGCACTCTACATGCCACAAAAAAAAAAAGGAATCAAATCTACATAATGGACTCTTCAAAGACGGTCACGAGAAGCTTCAGTACTCGGCGGAGCTGCAGAAAGATGAGGCACGGGAGTTTGATTATCCGGAGCCTCAACACTTGGTGAAGCTCTAGACGACGATGGCAAAAGATGCCTCTAAAACAAAGCCATAAACATCTGATGATCACTTTGAATCCGACTATCGAATTCCTGCAGCCACTGTTCTAAAAATCCCCGCCTAGGCGCTAGGCCCCAGCCCGCCGCCCCGATTAATGCTAAGGGCGCCTAGAATGCCTAGGCAACCGCCTAGACCGCCTAGGCACCCGCCTAGACCGCCTAGACCCGCCTAGACCCGCTTAAACATTCGCCTACGTCGCAACTCACTTAGACAAAAAATAGATAACTTTCATTTTGCATTTTGTTTTTTTCCCAATAAATTGTAAGAGACTTGTTGCATACTTAAATGAACACACATTATATCCTTATTTCACATGTTTTCATTATGTTTCAATACTTCATAATATATACGCATTCTATTTTGTAGTTTATGATGAAATTATATATATTTCAAGTATAAGCAGACACTTATTTACACGAAATATGATTGATTTACTTAAATCCGCCTAGTCCGCCTAGGCGCCCGCCTAGGCCCCGCCTAACCGCCTAGGCGCTAAGCCCCAGCCCGCCGCTCGACTAGCGCCTAGTGACTTTTAGAACCTTGCCTGCAGCTGGTCCAGTTTCTTCTTCATGCTCGTCGAGTAACTGTTGGCAAACATGTACAATTCCCGATTTTCATGCTTAAGCCCTCTGACCTCCTGCTTAAGACTCGCAACCTCCGCCATTAACAACTCAACTTGACGAGTTCGAGCAATAAGGCATTGGCCCATGTTCGACACAGAGCCAGCTCATCAGACCACTTGGAAAGCACCCTGTTGTCTCTAAGGGTGAGAAGACTTCTAGCCACCACCGTGGTTATTATATCATTCTTCATCACCGAATCCCCAACCGTAAGAGGACCGTTCGGGGATAAAAAGGATGAGTGCCATAAGTTGTCTAGAGAAGACATCACAACCTCTTCCCCTGCATTTAAGTCAAGATGACGGTCAGATGGGCAAGACATTTTTGAAGAAAAGAAGAGGTCGGGAAAATCAAGATCTCAAAGGTACAAGAGGGGAACTTCTACAAGTAGCAATTCTCAAGTGTGCTTTGGGAAGCAATCGATGCTTCTATAAAAAGAAGAAGCAACGAGGCCGCCTGCTCAGAAATCGAAGAGCTGCCTGCCCAGAAATCGAAGAGCTGCTCGTTCAGAAATCGAAGAGGCACCACTTTTTCAAAAGCCAAATTTTCTGGATCAATCTGTCAGCACCCTTCACCTGCAATTTCAACTTTGAGGGAGTCACGGGCCAAAATCAAGGAGGCTCGACACTATCTTCCAAACCTCAAAAGCTCTGCCACTTATTCAAAAATCGAAGAATTGCTTGTCCAGAAATCAAAGAGGCATCACCTCTTCAAAAGCTTGTCGCCACCCTTCACGTGTTGTCTCAGCTTTGCAGAAGTCACGGACGGGTCTAAAAACGTGTGAATCTTACTGTTCTAGTTACCCACTATCCCTGACAAGAGTAAACGAACAGTATCACTACCGGCTACTCGGAAATCCCTATATAGGCCAACCCTCATCATTTACGGTAAGGCAGACCTGCAAAAATGCCAAAGCTCTTCCAGAATGCATTTCCAACAAAACCTCTCAAAATACTCAATATTCCTCATTCCCTGGAATACCTTTGCAAATAAATCACACCAGAGCAAGAGTACCTCATATCATCAGGGTCGAAAGCAAGAGTATCTCATATCACGCTTTCTCCCTGTCATTTTCCTTGTCTTTGTTCTCATCTGCAAGACAAGGAGAAAGAACGCAATCAGTCGGAACCTAAAAACAAACTTCTGATCTGGAACTGATTGCCCGAAACCTTTGCCTGGTTGCTTACCTTGCATTGCTCTTGAACACTCATCCTCAACTGTTGTCAAGGTCACAAATTCTTTCGTCAAATACCTCAGCGTAGTTGATACGGTGGTGGCTCACCATTCAAATGCAAAGGTTGCACACCACTTCTGCTATGCAAAAAGATTAAAGCAGAAAGATCAACGATGAGCTAGCACCGTCGCCGAAGAGCAAAGCTCGCTGTGCAACGCTGGCAAATTGTCACCACTTCTTCAAAAGCAAGAATATCTCATATCACGCATTCTCCCTTCCTTTTCTTCATCTTTGTTCTCACCTGCAAGACAAGGAGAAAAAAAGTAATCAACCGGCATTTGGAATCAACTCTCCGATCCAGAACCGACTGCCTGGAAACCTTTCCTTAATTGTTTACCTAGCATTTGCATTTCACTCCTACATCAGTAAGGCAAATACTGCAAGAGAAGATGCCACACATGCATGGGAGAAAACCAGAGAAGATGCCGCTTCTGCAGGGGAAACAGATAAGGCAAGGGAAAATGATACATTGAAACATGTAGAAACAAGCACGACGAAACATGTGTCGGGCCGTCCCTTACTTCTTCAAAAGCAAAAGTATTTCATATCATCAAGATCTAACGTACTGTGGATTTGATGGACTTGTTTTGACCCTCAAATTCTTGAGTCGGCTCGCAAAGATCACTTGCCACGTAGAGTCGCTCATAGTCCATTTCCTTCAAGATCAAGCCACCAACGACCCTTGAAAGAATCACAGGTCCAATTTAAGATAAAGTGTTCACCACCCTTGAATCAACTTCAAATCTAGATAAATGGGTAAGCTCAGACGTTTAGAAAATCTAGCCGAAGAAAAAACTCTCTAGCCCAGTTCAAGAATAAACCTGTGGAAAGATATTTCTTCAAAAGCAAAAGTATCTCATATCAGCAGAGTCCAAGGCAAAGATATCTCATGGCATGTTTTTCCTTTGCCCTTGCTCTTGCCTACGGGACAAGGAGAAATAGAGCGATTGGTCAGCACTTGGAAAGATTGAACAGAGAAACAGACCAACACCTCTACCTTGTGCCTGCCTGCAATGCAAAAGAAACAAAGTAGAGAATAATGCAGCATGAGCCGTACAACTGCACATGTTGTTTCATCCTCAACTAAACCGAAGATTGCTTGCCATATAAAGCCACTCGTGGTCCGACAACCTCAAGATCAAGCCTCAACGGCCCTTGGAGAAATCAAAAAGCTGATTCAAGATCAAGTGTCCACCACCCTTGAATCAACCTTCAAGATCAAGCCACAATGGTCCTTGGAGAAATCAAGATCCGATTTAAGATCAAGTGTCTATCACCCTTGAATCAACCTTCAAGATCAAGCCGCAACGGCCCTTGGAGAAATCAAGATCTGATTCAAGATCAAGTGTCCATCACCCTTGAATCAACCTTCAAGATCAAGCCGCAACGGCCCTTGGAGAAATCAAAAGCCCGATTCAAGATCAAGTGTCCATCACCCTTGAATCAACCTGATAGGAGCATATTTATGCGCCTTAGTTTAGCTTGTTCTTGTGCATTTATAGTGTTTTCCTTAGTAAAGTAGTCTTTTAAGCTAGTTTTATGTGTTTTCAGGTTTTAGTGGCAAAGTACGCAAAAGGAGACATTTTGGAGCCTTTTGGAGCAAATTAGAGCTTGGAAGGAATGTCATATGCTTGAAGCCATGAAGATGGACGAAATTGAAGACTTGAAGATGAAGATTCTTACTTGAGCAAGGTTTCCTAGTTGGAGTAGGAAAATCCCAAATGAAGATGGAATCCTAGCTAAATTGGGTTTCCTAGTTGAATTAGGAATCCTAGTTGAAATTGGTTTCCTAGTTGAATTGGGAAACCTAGAAGATTGAAGTTTCCTACTCAAACAAGGTTTCCTACTTGAAGTAGGAAATGTAAATCCCAATTGGCCTCAAGTTGCAGCTACAAAGAAGTTTTCCAAGTCTAAGAAGGAAATGAATTCCAAGGTCAAGGAAGGATGGAAACATGTTTTCCTAATGCTAGAAGGACTCCTAAGTATTGTTGGACACAAATGAGAAAGTTCTAGAGTTTTCCTCTCCTTGCCGTGGGTTTGAACTAATTCCTAGCAGATTTGGGCTTCTAGAAGCCCTATCCCTAAAACCTTAATGTGTGCCGCACCCTAGCTTCTAGATGGCCCTAATTCCTTGCCTTGCAAGGCTTTCTAGAAGCCTTACCCTAGCTGCCGCACCCTAGGTCCTACTTCCCCTTGGATTTCAGATTTAATTAGCCCAATTCCTTGTGGATTTGGGTTAATTGGGCCATAAACCCTTCTCCTTATTGGATTTACAATTTCTGCTAGACTTAGGGGGCCTAATCCATCAATTAAGTGAAATCCAAACCCTAATCTGATTTAACCTAGGGTTTAGGGTGCCTATATATTCTTAACCTAGGTGTGCCGCACCTTTTATCACCCATTCTCTCTAAAACAATTTCTGCCGCACCCTCTACGCCTCCATCATTCCTTCATACACCATTCCAGCCACCTTTCACACCTTGCCGCAGCCACCATACAACCTTCTCCCCCATTCCCACACCTTGCTGCAAGCACCACACCACCACCATCCTTCACCGTGCACATCCACCATCTCCACAACCCTTGCCGCGCCATCCCACCATCATCACCACCGTGTGCAGCCACTTTGAAGAGGAGATAGGAGCCTTGCCGTGCAGTCCAAAGGAGGGAGACACCTTGCGCATGCAATCTGCCACCATTGGAGTGTTTGGAGTTCTTTCTTTTCTTGTTTCTGTTTTCATGTTTAATTTAATTCGTTGTTCAATTATGTTAAACATGTGGAACTAATTTCTTTTTAGTTAGAGGCGAATTAGAAGCCATGGACATATGTTTGTTATGATTTGATTTACTCCAGTTATGAATTCATGAACTTTGGATGTGGTTTACTTTTCTGTTTTGATTAAGAACTTGTTTATGTATGTGGGTTGAGGGTCGACACTTAATTTGCATGCTTAAACTTGATGCTAGGATATAAGGAAATTTCACCTAATCGTTATTAACTTATATTCATGAGTAGTAAAGATCGCTAGTCACGATTATGTTTAGTAAACCCTAGGTTGGATTAACATGCGTATTCCATAGTTATGAAAGCCTAGTCGTTGTTTATGATTTCCATTGAATTTAATGATTCTTGTTGAATGTCTCTATCATGCGTATTCCATAGTTAGGGACTTTGATGAGGAATAACTTGGTTGCAATGCGTATTCCATTCAATTCAATGAATTTAGGGAAATCTGAGAATTAATTAGTTCAATACAATTAATTTGGGACATCGTCATTCATAAGTTTATTGAAATCATAACTGGGAATCAAAGTTGTATGCATATGTTCATGTGTGGATAAGGAACCCTCTAACTAGTGTCAATCCATTCAATTCACCAAAATATGTTTAGAATCTGTTTTGTTTCTAAGTTTCTGTTTTAATTCCAAATTCGTCAAAACCAATCCCCCATTTATTTTAAAGTGTTAGGTTAGCTAGAAATACATTTAGATTGTGTTTCTAGGAGTTTTGAGTCAAGTTAGAACCAATTTTCGTCAAAAATTGTGTTTGTGCTCAAAACTGCCCAGAAAGTGATTTTGAGGCAGTTTTGAGTGTTTCTGGGTTGTTTTGAGTCTTTTGCTTTGTTTAAGTGTTTTAAACTCTAGTTTTGCATTCTTTGAGTCTAGATTAGTGTTTTATATTGTGTTTTTACGTTTGTAAGTCAGTTTCACATTGATTAGCATCCCTAGTTAATCCCCGGTTTAGAACGATCCCTATTTGCTCATATACTACAATTGTCATCCATAGGGTTTAATTTGAGTGTCAATCTAATTTTCACATCACAACCTTCAAGATCAAGCCACCAACGGCCCTTGGAGAAATCAAAAGCCCGATTCAAGATCAAGTGTCAATCACCCTTGAATCAACCTTCAAGATTAAGCCGCAATGGCCCTTGGAGAAATCAAGATCTGATTCAAGATCAAGTGTCCATCACCTTTGAATCAACCTTCAAGATCAAGCCGTAACAACCCTTGGAGAAATCAAGATCCGATTCAAGATCAAGTGTCCATCACCCTTGAATCAAAACCAGTTCAAGATGAAGCCTGTGGAAAGTCAACAAGCACAAACAAATACACGTGCCGATTCACCCCAGTAAAGTTGAATATAGTCTTAGCCCAATTCAAGATCAAGCCTCAACGGCACTTGAAGGAGATCCCAGCCCGATCCAAGATCAAGCCTCGACGGCCCTTGGATCGACGGCTACATTAAGGGACTTCAAAACGCATCTTCTACACGTGAGAAGCACATGTATACGACACGCTTTGAAGTGGGGGCATTTGTAGACATTGAAATTTCGGTAAAATAAATGTTGACCAATAATTAAAATTTCAACGCTCACGTGTCACATAAATTTTACACACAGCGTATGACTCGACGAAAAATCGAAAAGAGTCAGAAAAGCCATCAAACAGGACATGTGTCAACACCTGGTAGAAACGACTTATTTCATCTGATTATTTAAATCCAAAAATCAAGTTTTGGAATTCTATAAATAGGAAGCCATTCCATTCATTTCATTTCACCAATTCACATATACATTTCTCTACTCCCAAATTAGAAGAGAATTCTCTTGAAGTTCGTTCTTCGTTCATCGTTCTTCGAGATCAAGCCCCAACGGCCCTTGAAGAAACGCTCATCCACCTTCGAGATCAAGCCCAACAGCCCTTGAAGAAACTTTGCCAAAACCTTTGAAGAATCAACAAGCACTTTGGTCACGTGCCGATTCTTCATCCAAGATCAAGCCCCAACATCCCTTGGATCAACACAACTGTTCTTCAAGATCAAGCCCAAAAGCCCTTGAAGATCCGTTCATCGTTCATCCATTCATCTATCTTCAAGATCAAGCCCAAAAGCCCTTGAAGATCCATTCATCGTTCATTCGTTCATCCATCTTCAAGATCAAGCCCAAAAGCCTTTGAAGATTTGTTCATCGTTAATTCGTTCATTCATCTTGAAGATCAAGCCCAAAAGCCCTTGAAGATCTGTTCATCATTCATCGTTCATCCACCCTCAAGATCAAGCCCCGAAGGCCCTTGAAGAAACTTCCCCTATTCATCCAAGACCAAAGCCTCGACATCCCTTGGATCAAGCCCACAAATCAAAGTCTTACGGAGATCGAATTAGAGGAACAAATAGAGATTGTAACCCAAAATCATCAAATACAAATATTATTTTGTAGACGCATTCTGTCCCCGTTTGTCTCTCCTTTCGGGAATTTTCCGTGTTCACACCAACGACTACAAATAGAGGGCCCCTCTATAAGTTATAATAATTATAACCGTTAGATCAAATTTCAAGGGCCCAAATTATTTGATCCTTGGGCTTAGTTCCTTTCGGTCCAGAAGGGATTTGGTTACATTGAATATCAAAAAGGTTTCGCAGACCAACATTGAAAAACAACATCAAATCTTTTGTACTAATTTTGTGTTTGACCTCTCTATAACCTCTATTACTGACTGACACATGTTAAGTTCATGATAACGAAATTAAGGAGGGTTACGCTTACTAACATAGGTCAATCAATAATATAGGCCACAAAAAGGTCACACACAAAATGAATGCATAATATGAATACTGCTTAAGTACTCACTGGTGAGTACTTTATATATTCACTTTTTTTATTTTAATCAAATCAATTTTTAACACATGTTTTATTGTTTAGGAAAAAGTAATGTTAGGTAGACTAACTTTTAAAATTAAATTTGTTAATCATGTGAGGCGGCATCTGTGACAACCCGTCCCTGAAAATAATGATTTTTATAATTTTAATAAGCGAGTTTACGAAAATGCCCTTTGAGGCATATACTTCGATTGGTATTGACTGCCTCGTGGTGACACCTAAGATTCATTTTCTTGGCATATTCTAATAGTATTCGTCGTTACGGACGCGTGGGCGCAAACGGATTCGAATTTGGAGCTATAACGAAGAAGTTATTAACGTTTGAAGTTGGGGGCAAAATTGATACTTTTTAAAATTGTTTGGGAAAGTTCCAGAAATTTGGGTGTGCCACGTGGAGGCTCGTGAGTGGAGGATTGAGCCATGCCCAATCAGATAAAGAAGTAAGGAGGGAAAGGAGGGAACCCAAACCCTTCCCTCTGTTTTGGACCCGTGCACCTTGTGCACCCGCAACCCATTCGGCCGGGACAAATTCCGGCCACTTCTCCACCATTTTCCGACGAATCACACCCATATTCCACTTGTAATCTCTTCCATAACCTTCCCTCTACCTAATTCACTTCAAATTTGGGAAGATTTGGCTTTGAAAATGGGTAAAACCGAAAGTGGTGCAAAACGGGTCGTGTTCAAATTCTCCCAATCCTAAAACGTTTTCATGAAATTGACACCACCACTAGACTCCCCTAGAACCCAGGAACAAAGCCCAAGCATTGGTGGAGGCGTCGGAGCAAGTTTGGAGGTCGAATTGGAACACACCCAAACTTAGGGTTCTTGCGGGTTTTGATGAAATTGAAGGTCTTAGAGGCAAAATTGGACTTTCTCACAGGTATGAAAGTTGTTCTACTCATTGAGATCTTTAATTCTGGAGATTTTGAGAATTTTTAGTGAATGTTGAATTTTCCGGCGACTCGGGGGCGGCCAACCGCCACCCGCAGCAGCGCGTGGCCCAAGGGCCGCCAATGATGTTTTTAGGCATTGAATATGGATTGACGTAAATTGATCGTTAGGACGTAAATTCGTTACGTTTCGGTAATATGTCAAAATATGAATCGACGATCCAACCGTTGGATCATCACCAAACTTTAGAGTGTGGTAGAGTGTAATATTTGAAGAATGTAGGAATTTACGGATTAGGAATCCGTCGTACGGATCTTCCCGAATTGGAATTGTAAGTTTGTAAATAAAACGTTAACCGCTACTTGGTTTGGCAATTGGCGGAGATCCAACCGTTGGATCGTAACGAAACTTTGGGATATTGTTTTAGAAGCTTAATGTGGATTATTGGAAGTGATGGATCGAAGTTTCGTGGTATGGATCTTCCGGATCAAATTCGTAGGGATGCGTTTATTATAAATTGCATATTCTCTCAGCACAGATTCTGAGACATGAATTGATATTTATGCTAGGCGGTGATCATTCGGGATCGTTTGGGATATCTCGAGAGTCGTGCTAAGGGGCTATAGCGTGGAGTCCAGGTGAGTGGGCTTTTGTTTTTAGTATATATATATAATTGACGTTTTCCTAGAAACATGATTCGAATGATTTATGAATTGAATTGATTTTATAATTGAATTGCCATGTCGTATGCCAATTATATTATATAATTATGAGTATGATTGCATTTATTATGCTTCGGCGCTGTGGACGGCCAGGTAAGTCAGGTAAGTATAATAGTTAGTAGTTGAGATGATAATGGATTGTGATTTAGCTCATCACCTGCACCTCGGGTGTTTGTGCTCCGCCAGAGTAGGGCCTAGCCTTCACGTGATCGTTCACCTCACGCACCGTACGCTCACCTTGGATCCAAGGCAGGTGCCTAGCCTGTCGTACAGACCACTATAGGTGGTTCCAACTTATAGGTGACCCGCGATTCGTCGCACAGCCTTCACGTGATCGTAGCACTGAGCGTAATATTATACACCTAGCCTGTCGTACAGACCACTATAGGTGGTTCCGACTCGTGTGCAGGATAATGATTGATAGTGATGGATTGTGATTGATGAGCTATAGATTCAGCCGTACAGGTCACCAGAGGTGACTCCGGCTGACATAACACTAGGGACACCCTAGATTTATATTACTTGCCTGATGATGATTTTCTGAATTGGTATATCGACATGGCCCATTCTTGAGATTGATAATGAGTTTAGATATCTAGACGATGTTTTCGTATATAAGTATATATACGTACTATTTTCTGGGAAACTATATGGGATTTACAGTGAGGGGTTATATACGGATTTTTGAAATGGTTTTGAAAAGCTTTGTTTTTGCCCACTCACATTTTCTGTTTTGCGCCCCTCCAGGTTAGCTGTTAAGGCTCGTATCGACGAGGATTCTTGGCGAATCTCAAGACTGGTGGCTACTTATGAGGGTATATTTCTTACCCGCTTTACTGTATTTGCTTATGCTCTGAAGTCACGTGTGAGATGGGTTCGCTCCCGCTCACGAACACACTCTGATGTTTAGGCACTTTTAGGTTTAAATTTATTCACATTTCTCCACATCACTACACTTTATGGCTTCGTCGCCTTCCAGGTGTCGGCCAGCACAACTCGACGTCAGTGTCCTAGTGGACTTTCTGGGTCGGGGTGTGTCAGCATCAATTGTAAATAAGTACGTTAATTAACACTTTAATAATTCAATGATCAATAACCACGTCATATGATTTACAAAATTTGGTTTAAATATTTTGGCTTCTTAGCATTATCCTTTAAAAATAATAGATATGTTAATTAATTTTTCTTGAACTTTAAAAATTAAGGCTACTTAATACTACGGTCTAAATAGTACTTATCTTCACTTGTAAGTGAGCGGTTTTAAGTTCGATTTTCGTTAAAGTCGAATTTGAACCACATTTTTACTAATCTATTATGAGGTTAATCCCACCCCATCATTTTTAGTGTAAATAATATCATTTAAAAAAAAAAAACACGACAGATTTTGATTGGACCAAATAAAAAAGTGAGTAAATTTGTTAAGGCTTGTTATATTAACATTCCACATATTGTTGCTTTTTTAGTTTAAAATTATCTTAATACACCCTATTTATTTCTCCATAATATCCTCCCACTCCACACTCTTAACATACACTTTACATTTTTGATATACACCCCACATTTTCTACATATGCTCCATTCTCTTTACATCTTATATGCAAATACATAATATCATCCAAAGCCCTTTCGGTGTGAAGCTGAAGGCCTGTTAGATACCAGAGTTTTTCTAATTGCTGGTGGAAATCTTGGAGGATTGAGACCCGAAGCTACTCTGTTTCCAGCATTGCTCTTCTACTCTCATTGATTATGTCTGTTGACTAATTTAACATGTTGGTCGTCAACAATAATGATCGTTCGATGTCTGTTACATAACCAAAACTTCAGGTAAAAAAAACTTCACATGAACAAGATATCTCGAAGCCTTCCGAAACATCAATCTAGTGTCCCATTCGTAAAAAATAATTGTTTTCAATATTAATGTGTTTGTAGTTTCATTGCTTAAGGTTTTGTTTTACAATGGAGGGAGAAACGGGTTATGAGAGTTGAAAAAGATAAATAATACGTTGAAAGTGATTTGTGGTGTATTTAGAAATTTCTTGATTTTTCTTTCAAAACATAATAAGATCAAAATTGTTATTACATAAATAGGTACATAAGTAATTTAATATTAAATTTTAATGTTAGGTGTCGTAGGGTGCTAATAAAAAAAAGCTATTTTTCAACCTTAGACGATTTGAACTCTTGAAAAACAAAGTAACCACACTCGATTCCCAAATGTAGCAAAATACCAAAAACACCCATTGAATCCAAACAGCCTTCACCGCAGTTCCCCAAGCAGAACAAGGCCATTTCGGTCGTTAGAAATCCCACCGCTGGACCCCCCTTCCAAGAAAAAACGCGATCCAAATCTCAACTTCCCCTTCCCCTCTCTCACCTCTGTAATATCTCGCTGAAGCTCTCTATGCCACTGAGTCAACCCGCTCACCGAATCAAGAACCCTCCCCGCCCGCCTCCGCAGTCCACAGCCACAAGACGCTAGCCATTTCTCCAGATCCGGCTCACTGAGCCACACTCGCAGCAAGCTCGGGAATGGCTTCTTCGGAAGCCGATTCCCGTCTGAGGCAGGTGGTGTCCCCAGCCCTCGATAAGATCATCAAGAACGCCTCGTGGCGGAAGCACGCCAAGCTCGCCAGCGAATGCAAAGCCGTGCTCGAGCGGCTCAGCAAGTCAAAACCCGACTCGAATTCTGACCCGCACAACTCTGAGCCGGGCCCTCTCCATGATGGAGGCTCCGAAGAGTACTCTCTTGCCGACTCCGAGTACATTCTCAGCCCCGTGATCAACGCCGCCGGCTCCGGCGTATTGAAGATCGCTGATCCGGCTGTCGATTGCATCCAGAAGCTCATCGCCCATGGCTACTTGCGCGGCGAGGCTGACGCATCCGGTGGCGCCGCGGAAGCGAAGTTGCTCACGAGATTGATCGAGTCTGTGTGCAAATGCCACGATTTGGGGGACGATCAGATGGAGCTTCTGGTGTTGAAAACGCTGTTATCGGCAGTGACATCGATATCGCTGCGAATTCACGGCGATTGCTTGCTGCAGATAGTGAGGACTTGCTACGACATCTACTTGGGGAGTAAGAATGTCGTTAATCAGACTACGGCGAAGGCGTCGCTGATCCAGATGCTGGTGATCGTGTTCAGAAGAATGGAGGCTGACTCGTCGACGGTTCCGATTCACCCGATCGTGGTGGCTGAGCTGATGGATCCGATTGAGAAAGCCGATGCTGACGGCTCGATGACTATGTTCGTGCAGGGGTTTATCACCAAGATTATGTCCGACATTGATGGAGTTTTGAACCCTTCGACACCTACTAAGGTGTCATTGCGGCACGACGGGGCGTTCGAGACCACCACAGTGGAGACCACGAACCCTGCCGATTTGCTGGATTCGACTGATAAGGACATGTTGGATGCCAAATACTGGGAGATTAGTATGTACAAGACGGCATTGGAGGGCCGAAAAGGCGAATTGGCGGACGGAGAATTGGAGAGAGATGAGGATTTGGAGGTTCAGATTGGGAATAAGTTGAGAAGAGATGCGTTTTTGGTATTTAGAGCTCTGTGTAAGCTGTCTATGAAGACTCCACCAAAAGAGGCATTGGCGGATCCGGAGTTGATGAAGGGAAAGATTGTTGCTTTGGAGCTTTTGAAGATTTTGTTGGAGAATGCCGGTGCTGTCTTTAGGACCAGCGAAAGGTACACCACTGCCTCGCATGTTATAATGCTTGTGCTTGGATGTTGCCATTTCATGTTAAGTGTTTAATTTTCTTGAGTATCTGTTCGGATTGCTGATTAGTGGTTAAATTCAGCGTACTTGCTCTAGATTCCAGCTTTAGCTTCATTATGTTTGTTGAGTATGCTATTTATGTCTCTGTGTTTGAGATTTTGTGTGGGAAGAGGGTTTATAAATAACAGGGATGGTGCAAGAGAATTTGGTTTCATTATTTAAATGATGGTTGGCATGATAATAGAACACAGGGCTAGGCGTCGTCCGAGAGGAGTAGGAGAATTGCTAACATGTCAATTTGTAATTGCCTAGCTTGTAAGGCTGGTGGATAGATATGGTGGCTTCTTAGTTGTATAACTGTAGTTTTACCTCTTCCGTATGATCATGAGTAATAGTACATGTGATGCCCTTAGAAGTAGGTGACCGGAAATTCATGCTATCATGAGTGTGTGGTAGCTCCTGATCAATTAATTTATTAAAGGACTTTGCTTAGATCTGAAACACGATTCAATTTGGGACAATCATATCTCCAGACTTGCAGGCTCATAATGCAGATATGTCACTCCCTATTCTGAGCAAAACTAATTGGTATATCTCTTGAGGTATTTGAGTGGATCCCCAGATTAGACACATCTGTGCAACATGATACATGGTTTATCCCTGGATTTAGTTATTTTTTAGATATTTGTTTAGTTTTCTGGCAATGCAATTTACATGCTGGTCTCTTCTGCGATTTTGGTTTCTGGTGTGCGCACGTCTGTGCATGAGCACAAGACAGGATCTTAATAATGTTCACAAAGTCTCCTCTTGTAGTTTTTTATCTTTCTGTTCAACAAAATATGCACTTCTCATATCTTTTAATTCAGAAAATAAAACTTGCTTTCACTATATTTGTCTTCTAGATATGTTCAGTTTAGCTAGTTTTTTTCTCCTACCTTAAAATGTCTAATGATAAATTTTGTGAACAGGTTTTTAGGTGCGATTAAGCAATATTTATGCCTGTCACTGTTAAAGAACAGTGCTTCAACTCTTATGATAGTTTTTCAGCTATCTTGCTCCATCTTCATTAGTCTGGTGTCAAGATTTAGAGCTGGATTGAAAGCAGAGATTGGAGTATTTTTTCCTATGATTGTTCTCAGAGTTTTGGAAAATGTCGCACAACCCAATTTTCAGCAGAAGATGATAGTACTTCGGTTTCTTGAGAAGCTCTGTGTTGATTCCCAGATCTTAGTAGACATATTTATCAACTATGATTGTGATGTCAATTCATCGAACATATTTGAGAGGTATGCTATGTTCTTTCCTGTACAATCCACTTTAAATACTTTCAAATTTTAAAATCATTGGACAATAATATTTATTATCAAATTCAATAGCAGATGTCCTGCACTGTATGTAGGATTGTGAGTTATTGGTCTTGCATTAACAATGCCTTCTTTCTCCATATTTTTTTTGCCATATTGCCAGGATGGTAAATGGCCTTCTTAAAACTGCCCAAGGTGTCCCTCCTGGTGTTGCCACCACATTATTACCACCTCAGGAGGCAACTATGAAACTTGAAGCTATGAAGTGCTTAGTTGGTGTTTTGAGGTCAATTGGAGATTGGATGAATAAACAATTGCGTATTCCAGATCCTCATTCTAACAAGAGATTTGAGCCAACTGAGAATATTCCTGAACCAGGAGGTCTTCTCATGGCAAATGGGAACAGCGAGGAGCCTGTTGAAGGGTCAGACACTCATTCTGAAGCCTCCAGTGAGGCCTCTGATGCTTTGACAATTGAACAACGCCGGGCTTACAAGCTGGAACTTCAGGTAAGGGCAAATGGTCTGGAATTCCATTAGATTCATCTGTGGGCTGTTGCACTTGGAATCTAATGTATATTTTATGGCAGGAAGGTATATCTCTTTTCAATCGAAAACCTAAAAAAGGAATTGAGTTTCTCATTAATGCAAACAAGGTGGGTAATTCACCTGAGGAGATAGCTGCTTTTCTCAAAAATGGATCTGGTTTGAACAAGACTTTGATTGGGGATTACCTTGGAGAAAGAGAAGACTTATCGCTAAAAGTAATGCATGCTTATGTGGATTCCTTTGAATTTCGAGGCTTGGAGTTTGATGAGGCCATCAGGGCCTTTCTTCAAGGCTTTAGGTTGCCTGGTGAGGCACAGAAGATCGACAGAATAATGGAAAAGTTTGCGGAACGCTATTGCAAATGTAATCCGACGGCTTTTACTAGTGCTGACACAGCCTATGTCCTTGCTTACTCTGTGATAATGCTCAACACTGATGCCCATAACCCTATGGTGAAGAACAAGGTGAGTTCACGATTTCACATATACCTTGATTTAATTGGATGACTGAAACAGATAGCTGATTGATGTCCCTCTCTTTCTGGCCATTTAAATTATTCAGATGTCAGCTGATGATTTTATAAGAAACAATCGCGGCATAGATGATGGAAAAGATCTACCTGAGGAGTACTTGAGGTCATTGTTTGAGCGAATATTAAGAAATGAGATTAAAATGAAAGCATATGAATTGGCTCCTCAAATACAGTCGGTGAACCCAAATCGGCTTTTGGGCTTGGACAGTATCTTGAATATTGTGATTCGTAAACGGGGGGAAGGAAATCAATTGGAAACCAGTGATGATCTTATCAAGCATATGCAAGAACAATTTAAAGAAAAAGCTCGCAAATCTGAGTAAGACTAACTGAACTTCTCTGATATCAAATGTTTGGCTTCTTATTTGCCATTCCATTTTTATCAGGCCATAATTTCTTCGGAGTCCATAGATTTTACTTTCTAGGAGTTGTCTTATTGACTGAGGATTGTTATTTCTTGCTTGGCATAGTGGAAGTTTGACTATGTTAAGATATTGTGCATTTATATTTAGGAATTTGTAATATTTCATAACTTTAGAATGCGGGTTATCTTGAAATCTAGAGCAGATATTGATTAGAATTTATACTTAATATATACTTGTATGGCCATTTTGTAGGTCAGTTTATTATGCTGCAACAGATGTGATAATTCTTAGATTCATGGTTGAGGTATGCTGGGCCCCTATGTTGGCTGCCTTCAGTGTTCCACTTGATCAAAGTGATGATGAAGTAGTTATTTCACTGTGTCTGGAAGGCTTTCGTCAGGCCATTCATGTTACTGCTGTAATGTCCATGAAGACCCATAGAGATGCTTTTGTCACTTCACTAGCAAAGTTTACTTCCCTCCACTCTCCTGCTGACATCAAGCAGAAGAATATTGATGCAATTAAGGTTAGCATATTGTTGTACTCTACCATAGTTTATCAGGATGTGAATATGCATAAAGATTGTACTAGTTAGTTGTCCTTAATTTTCATGATGCTTTTAAGTAGTCTTATAGGAGAAATCATGTTACTTCGCTAATCATATCATAGTTTTGAACAATTTGGATGCGAAGTTATTTTACTTCTGTTTTCTCATGCTTAACCTGTCATCTTGGCAGATATGTAATGCAGCATAATAAGTATAAAGGTTTGCATGGACATAATATGTTCACTTGAACAATTGTGCAAAAACCTCACATCACCTGTGATCTGTTTTCATCCTTTATTATTTCGGATGTCTGCATTTTTACCATTCCAATAAAATTGATTTCTGAAGTGAAATTGATATCTTAAGTTGGCAAAAATATAAAGATTTGAATTACTGGTCTTAACTAGAATAATAATGTGCTGTCCCAAGAATGAACCAGGAAAAGAAAGCGAAGAAATTTTCAATTTAGAGCTAAAACTGCATAGTTAAACACTTTGCACGGATGGCAGAAGAGTGTTTAGGAGAAGAGTCATGCATGTTCTTGCATCGTTATCTGTGAAATAAATATGAACATGGTGTATAATTGATGTTGTGTAAGTTACAGCACCTGTTTCGATTTTGTGCTCCTAGGACTTGCTGACAGTCTCTCATAATGTTACTTATGCACTATCATGTGACAGGTTCGGCACAGTAATATGCTCAAGTGCTTGTGCTTTGAGACAAATCTAACATTTTGTTTGGTCATATTTTTCATAGGCAATAGTGACAATTGCAGATGAAGATGGGAACTACCTCCAAGAAGCTTGGGAGCATATTTTGACATGTATTTCCCGGTTTGAACATCTACATCTCTTGGGAGAGGGTGCTCCTCCAGATGCCACGTTCTTTGCTTTTCCTCAGAATGAGTCAGAAAAATCAAAACAGGCTAAGTCAACTATCCTTCCTGTTTTGAAAAAGAAGGGGCAAGGAAGGATGCAGTATGCAGCAGTTGCTGTGTTGCGAGGTACATATGATAGTGCTGGTATTGGTGGGAATGCTTCTGGGGCAGTCACATCAGAACAGATGAATAATTTGGTTTCTAATTTAAACATGCTGGAACAAGTTGGTGAAATGAGCCGCATATTCACACGGAGTCAGAAGCTAAACAGTGAGGCAATTGTAGATTTTGTTAAGGCACTTTGCAAGGTCTCTATGGAAGAATTGCGATCGGCATCTGATCCTCGAGTTTTCAGTCTTACTAAGATTGTTGAGATTGCGTATGGATCACCCTACTTCAATCTTATTTATGTGCTTTGTAAAACAAAAAAACTGTAGAATTTGACCTGAATTGTTTTCTTGTAACAGGCATTATAACATGAATCGCATCAGGCTCGTGTGGTCCAGCATCTGGCATGTGCTCTCTAATTTCTTTGTGACAATTGGCTGTTCTGAAAACCTGTCAATTGCCATTTTTGCTATGGATTCTCTACGCCAGTTGTCAATGAAATTTTTGGACCGAGAAGAGTTGGCTAATTATAATTTTCAGAACGAGTTTATGAAACCTTTTGTCATTGTTATGCGTAAAAGCAGTGCAGTTGAAATACGTGAATTGATCATCAGATGTGTTTCACAAATGGTATTTTCTCGTGTCAACAATGTCAAATCTGGATGGAAGAGCATGTTCATGGTACTAGAATATTCCCAGTCCTTATTTCTTTGTGATACGCTTAATTCTACAGGCGATAAAAATTAATTTGATTTTATGAATTATTCTTGTTACATACTGATAGTTCTCCATTGCTATGTTGTTCAGGTCTTCACTACGGCAGCTTATGACGACCACAAAAACATTGTACTCTTGGCCTTTGAAATAATTGAGAAGATTATTCGAGACTATTTTCCGTACATTACTGAGACTGAAACCACTACCTTTACCGACTGCGTGAATTGCCTAATTGCATTTACCAATAGTAGATTCAACAAAGACATTAGCCTCAATGCTATTGCTTTTCTTCGATTTTGTGCTACAAAACTTGCAGATGGAGGTCTTGGTTCCACATCAAAAAATAAGGACAAGGAGGCTTCTGTAAAAATCTCTCCACCTTCACCTCAAGCCTGGAAAGATGGAAAACAAGAAAATGGTGAAATACCAGATAAGGACGACCATATCTATTGCTGGTTCCCTTTATTGGCTGGTAAGGATACTGCTAAATTGGTGCTAATAAACATAATGTTCCAGAGCGTCTATGTTAAATTTTTTAGCGTTTTAATTTATCACACTGGGAAAGAGTTATTTATTTATCTTCACTCTGCAGGTTTATCCGAGCTTAGCTTTGATCCTAGGCCTGAAATTAGGAGGAGTGCCTTACAAGTACTGTTTGAAACTTTACGTAACCATGGTCACCTTTTCTCACTACCTTTGTGGGAAAGGGTGTTTGAATCAGTTCTATTTCCAATATTTGATTATGTGCGGCATGCTATTGATCCTTCTGGGGAAGGTTCACCAGGGCAAGGGACTGATGGTGATGTGGGCGACCTTGACCAAGATGCCTGGCTCTATGAGACATGCACATTGGCACTTCAATTAGTTGTTGATCTCTTTGTCAAATTTTATACCACAGTCG
This sequence comes from Crataegus laevigata, assembly GCA_963580275.1. Lineage (NCBI taxonomy): Eukaryota > Viridiplantae > Streptophyta > Magnoliopsida > Rosales > Rosaceae > Crataegus > Crataegus laevigata. The sequence continues at coordinate 19,442,866 of OY756947.1, read as the reverse complement.
ATCCGCTATTGAAGAAAGTTTTGGTGCTTTTAGTCAGTTTTATTGGACGACCACACCAAAGCTTAGCTGGTATAGGTATAGCTGCATTTGTGCGGTTGATGAGCAATGCAGGGGATCTCTTTTCTGATGAAAAGTGGCTAGAAGTGGTTTCATCATTAAAAGAAGCAGCCAATTCAACGCTTCCTGATTTCTCTTTCATTGTTAGTGGAGATAGTATCATTAGAAGCCACAAACATGCTTTGAGCAGAGAAGAGAATGGGGAGGCCACTGTGTCTGGCAGGAGTGATGAGGATTCAGAGAGATTGAGGACAAACCACCTGTATGCTGGAATATCTGACGTCAAGTGCCGAGCTTCTGTTCAACTTTTACTGATTCAGGTAATTTCTACAACAATTACAGGTGTTGGATAGGTTGGACAAACCACCTTTTCATTGATTATAGGATGCAGCTTGGATATGTTTGAGTTTGCATGAACTCTAGTCTTTTTCGTAGGGACCCAATTGAAAAACAACCCAATCTACAGGGACCAAATTTGAAGTCTTGGAAGTATATCACAATAACCATTCCTTTTGAATTTTATTGTTTTGCTATCCAGTTACAGTTTTGGAAAATAGAAAATGCTGGAGTGACAATCAATTTGAAGATAGTGCAAACCTTTGAATGCCTATATGCATGTGTGCATTGTGTGAGAGTGTGTGATATATACATGTTATCATGTCATTACGGTTTCGTGAGGTTTGTCTTTCAATATATTTGGCAGGCGGTGATGGAGATTTACACCATGTACCGGTCTCACCTTTCTGCGAAGAACACATTAGTCCTTTTTGATGCTTTGCATGATGTTGCATCTCACGCTCACAAGATTAACACTGATACCAGTTTACGAGCAAGGTTACAAGAGTTTGGCTCCGTGACCCAAATGCAAGACCCTCCACTGTTGCGCATCGAGAATGAATCTTACCAAATATGCCTTACATTGTTACAGAACCTTATAGAGGATACACCGACAGGTTACAATGAGGCAGAGGTGGAGTCCTACATCGTGGACCTCTGTAGAGAGGTTTTACAGTTCTATATTGAAGCTGCTAGCTCTGGAAAGGTATCTGAATCATCCAAGGGGCAGCAGCACCATTGGCTAATTCCTCTAGGTTCTGGGAGACGAAGAGAATTGGCTCAACGTGCCCCGCTTATTGTGGCAACTCTCCAGACTATCTGTAGTTTGGGAGAGACCTCATTTGAAAACAACCTGCCTCAGTTCTTCCCCCTTCTTTCCAGCTTGATAGGTTGTGAACATGGTTCAAATGAGGTCCAGATTGCCCTCGGTGACATGCTCAGCTCATCCGTGGGGCCTGTGTTGCTTCAGTCATGTTGAACAGGTGAGATAGGGCCCTGCATTTGAGATGTATGATAATTTTACCCCAAGTCTTTGTAGTCTTCATTTTCGTATTCTTTTTTATTCGTTATCGGAAATATAGTTTGATAGTGTGTATGAAGAGTTAGTAGCAATGTTTTGGATTTGATTGACTAGTGCTTCTGAACCTTCTGTAGTCTTATCTGAGAGTAGCTCCATTTAGAATTTATACATCTCTTCAGGAGTTTTGATGTTGTATGCTAGTCACATTTTTTGTTTTACGGTAATCAGACGTGGACTCAGTTCGTCTTCCCAGTTCGAGTGTACCTTTTTTTGTCAATGTTTTGTATGTTTTGTGAGGACTTGCATGAAACATGTTTGCTGTCACTGTGACGTCTTGATTTGACAATACAATGTCTGTGAACATATTTAGCAGCCGCTTTTCATTGTGTCGTAAAACCCAACAGAAATGCTTGTTCGTACACAAGAAGAAGGGTGATGGGAAATATTAGAATTATGATGGATGAACTTGGTAATGCATCTCATAAATCATCAAGCATGAGATACCTGATGATTTGTATTGCGTAGAGGTGAGATTCGAGCACATTATTTTGGATACGAGGTAAATATTCTTTACCGCTTGAATTTCGAGTCTCTCTCTGCAAATCCGCGACGTGGAACTTAGATTTAGGGTGAAATAAGTGAACGTAATATTTGACAATTTTCCATTAGAGACCTCAATTTGCGGAGGCCACGAGTGATCGACAGTGGTAGTCCTACCGGCACTTATCGAATCATATAAAACTCAGCTGGCATCCACCAAGCAAGATCTAATCAAATCAATTCCCCCAGCTATACATATAGGTGCAGTTGGGCTTCTAGGGTTTGTAGTCGTAGAGAAATTACAAGGTCGCAAAAGCTACGTAGAAAGAGCCATGCAAACCTCAACTTGTGGTTAGTCAAGTTAGCTCGAGCAATCTGCACTTCTTTATGCCTTAAAGTTTGAATTTTCTTTTGTAATTTACAACTCAACACTACTCTTCTACTGTACTTTGCAAGAGCCAATAACTCTACCCTCTGTTATCACACAATTTTGTCAGCTACAATGAGTTGTATCAGAATTTTCTTGGAATCAACCATCTAGAGGATGACATGTGGATGCAAGAAAAGAAAGCCACCAAAACTTTCTTCCATCTTTGATGCGCCAGCAGCTGCAACCTCATCTTTTGCAGCCACGGAAGTCTCCAACCAGTTCAAGCAAGTGTTTGAAGTCATGGATGCAAACGGGGACGGGAAAATCTCCCCTCTCGAGCTGAGCGACATGCTCTCGTGCGTCGGATTCATAGACTTGGATGAATTCATGACTGCAGTGAATGTTGATAGATCAAGAAATAATAGTAATAATGTTGGGTTTGGGAATGAGGAAGAAGAGTGAACTCATGGATGCTTTTTGTATTTTCGACGCGGATAAGAACGGGAAAATTTCAGCCGAGGAGTTGCAGAAGGTTTTGGTGAGCTTTGGATGCCAAAAATGTAGTCTGAAAGAGTGTAGGAAGATGATTAAAGGGGTTGATAGGAATGGAGATGGAGCTGTGGATTTTGAAGAATTTAGGTTGATGATGACAAGAAATTATGTGAGTTGATTGAAGATCAATTGGAGTCCACTACATGAATCGGATTTAAGTTAGGCTGCGGCTAAATCATGTATCAATTAAATGGAGAGAAGCTAGTTTTGATTACGAAGATTTTAGAATGCGTACTTCCGTATAAATTGTTGAGTCTTTGGGAGCAAGTGGTGGATTGCTGGTGGATATAATGAAAAATAATTTTTTTTGAAAAGGTTATGTCTAAAAGTTTATAAGAAGGCAGAATATGCTCCCAAAGCCTGACAATTCTTGACACGACTCGATAATCCGACACGACACGAAATTAATAGGTGTTCGGGTTGACATCATAACAAATCGGGTTGTTATCGGGTAACCTGATAAGCACATGTTAAGATAATGGGTTAGTTCGGGTATACACGTGGGTAACACGATACATAATAAGCAAAGTATTAATTTAATAATTTTATAACCCTAAAAAATTACTATAATAATTATATATATCAATTTAACAATTTTAAACCCCTAAAAACTATAATAATTATATATATATATATATATTAAATTAAATTTTAAAAATTGGTGACCATTGGATCGGCTTAAATACACATACCATTTAATTTCTTAAATGTTATACGTACAAAATAAATAAATTTAAATCTACTTAATAAATATATATATATATATACACACACACACCATTGAACTTGATGGGATATGAATTCTACGAAACTAATTTCAACGATCCAACTGTCAAACTTGTTTGTATATGCTTCGAGATCGCATCAGTAAAAAATTGCAAAAAATAAACATTCAGAGATCAAGTAACGGAACAAAACTTTTCGATGGTTATAAAATGAAAAATCACGATTTAACGGTTATTTTAACTCCCATTGTAATTTTTTTTTATAGCTAGACTCCTTGATCCTATATAAATACAATGAATGAATTCGATCTTCAATTTAAAATATTTACACAAGTGGATACCACAAAATCTTATGTTATACTTAATGAAAGTATAAATAAACTTTAAGTATTAGTGAATCTATCGTTTTGATGAGATACGCATCCTACAAAACTAATTTCAACAATCTAACCGTCAAACTTGTTTGTATATGCTTCGAGATCACATATGCCAAAAATCGCAAAAAAAAAAACATTCAAAGACGAAGTAACGAGACAAAACTTTTCAACGGTTATAAACGAAAAATCATGATTTCACGTTATTTTAACTCTGATTTTGATGATTTTTTACAACTACATTCCTTGACCCTATATGAATACAATGAATGAATTCGATCTTCAATTTAAAATATTTACACTAGTGGATACCACAAAATCTTATGTTATACTTAATGAAAGTACAAATAAACTCTAAGTGTTAGCGAATCTATCATTTTGATAGGATACGCATTCTACGAAATTAATTTTAATGATCCGACCGTCAAACTTGTTTATATATGCTTTGAGATTGAATACACCAAAAATTGCAAAAACCAAATATTCAAAGATCAAGTAACAAAACAAAACTTTTCGACAGTTATAAAGGAAAAATCACAATTTAACAATTATTTTAACTTCGATTTTGATGATTTTTTACAGCTACACTCCTTGACCCTATATGAATGCAATGAATGAATTCGATCTTCAATTTAAAATATTTACACCAGTGGATACCACAAAATCTTATGTTATACTTAATGAAAGTATAAATAAACTTTAAGTATTAGTGAATCTATTATTTTGATGGGATACGCATTTTATGAAACTAATTTCAACGATCCAACCATCAAACTTGTTTGTATATGCTTTGAGATCGCATACACTAAAAATTGTAAAAAATAAACATTTAGAGATCAAGTAACGGTACAAAAAATTTCGATGGTTATAAAACGAAAAATCACAATTTAACGTTTATTTTAACTTCGATTTTGATTTTTTATAGCTACACTCCTTGATCCTATATAAATACAATGAATGAATTCGATCTTCAATTTAAAATATTTACACTAGTGGATACCACAAAATCTTATGTTATACTAAATGAAAGTATAAATAAACTCTAAGTGTTAGTGAATCTATCGTTTTGATGGGATGATACGGATTCTATGAAAATAATTTTAATGATCCAACTGTCAAACTTGTTTGTATATGCTTCGAGATCGCATATGTAAAAAAATCATAAAAAACAAACATTCAGAGATCAAGTAATGGGACAACACTTTTCAACGGCTATCAACGAAGAATCATGATTTAACGGTTATTTTAACTCTGATTTTGATGATTTTTTTATAGCTATACTCCTTGACTCTATATAAATACAATGAATGAACTCAATCATCAATTTAAAATATTTACACTATACCACAAAATCTTATGTTATACTTAATAAAAGTAGGGTAAATTACACCATACCCTTCAGGTTTGAGGTTTACTACAATTCTGAGACACCCCGACCCGGAATGTCAAATAGGACCATGAATCGGGCTATGTTGGCCGACACTAGGAAGGTGACAAAGCCTAGTGTAGTGATGTGGAATAATTGAAGAAATTTAAACCTAAAAGTGCCTAAATACCAGAGTGCGTTGTGAGTAGGGCTGGGCACGGGCCGGGCCGAGCCCATTTTTGAAGGGACCGGACCGGACCTGAAATTAAAGGAAACGGGCTGGGCCGGGCCTTACTATTTTGAAAATAGGAACCGGACCTTACCCGGCCCGGTTGAAACGGGCCGGTTCGGCTCGGGTAAACGGGTCCTTTTTTTCTGTTTAAAAATGTTTGCAGTGTCAAAAAACTGATTGCAGTGGTCCAAAATTGCACAGATTGCAATTTAAAAAACTGCACATAAAATCTGCACAGATTGCAGTTTCAAAAACTGCACATATTGCAGTTTCAAAAACTGCACAGATTGCAGTGATTCAAAAACTGCACAGATTGCAGTTTCAAAAACTGCACAAATTGCAGCACAGATTGCAGTTTTAAAAACTGCACAGATTGCAGTGCTTCAAAAACTCCAAAATAACATTGCACAAATTCAATACATCCAAAGACTCCAAAATAACATTGCATCGTCCAACATCTAAAGATAAAATCAACATACAAAACATCCGAAACAGAGTGTCCAAGACATTCCAAATTCCAAAGTCCAAAAATTAAATAATCCAAAACAACATAAACATGACATTTCAATAGATTTCAAATTAACATACGAAACCACATCCAATTCCAACGTCCAAGTTCCAAGTTCCAACATCATTCATCATTGAATCTGTAAGAAAAAAATAGAATATAAACTTGACATTTTTAACGTCCAACATCATATTATCTTCATTGAATCATTGAAATGTAAAGCTTATTAATTTGAGTTTAAAATATTACCATGATTCCTTTTCCTTTTTTCATTTGAGTTGTTTGAGGAACTTCAATTTCAGCAGCACTTGGTGAGGAGATGGTTGAATTTGTAGATATAGCATTAGCATTTGCTTTTCTTCTTTGATATTCTACAACAAAAAACAAAATGATGTTAATTGTAAACCAATTAATATAAAGTTATAAACCAAACTATACAAAACAAAATAATTACCTTCTTCACACTCTTGATAAAATTCAAGCTCCGAAGGACTTGCTTCATACTCAATGCTGCCAATTGGTTCACTTCTTATCCAGTTTTGGAGGCACATTAATGACTCCACTGTTTGAGGAAGGAGACATGATCTACAAGGGTCAATTACTCTCTTTCCTCCACTAAATGCACTCTCACTGGCAACTGTTGACACTTGAATTGGCAAAACGTCTTTCGCTATCAAAGCAAGTGTGGGATATATGCTCCTCCCTTTCAACTTCCACCATTTCAAAATGTCAAATTGTGAACCATATGGTACTTTCTCCACACTGTCAAGGAGATACCTATCCACCTCATGTGCAAGCGCAATATCCTCGGTGTCTTCTAGTTCATTCTCCCAATCATCCATGATTTGACTAAATATCATTGGATTTTCTGTTAGCACACTAGAAGATGATTGTTTGACCCTTGAAGAAGAAGTGTCAAGAACTAAATCTTCTCTACCCTTTTGTTGTGTTTGTGAACCGAAAGCATGGTAAGCATATTCATCACACATCGCTTTCAACAATGTCTTCACTTGATTACCTTTCTGTTCAATCTCTTCTTCAGCAAGGTGTAATTGTTTTTTACACAAGTGTATGTAGTGCCTCAATTTTAACCTTGGGTCTAAGACAAGGGCAACTACAAATATTTGATTAAGGGACTCAATTGAACCAAAATACTTTCGATATTTGGCTCTCATGTTGAATGCCATATCACGTAGCACCAACTCTACAAGTCTTCCAGTTTGCATATATTCAGGCAAAAAAAGCTTTTCAATCTCATTTTCTACAGCAATGACATCATGAACAGGTATTAGATGTGGGATACTTACTTGCACTAACTTTCAAAGTTATAAGATAGAAGACCTTTAAAAATTTCACAAACACTTCTGCACTATCCCAATCTTCCTCCTTAGGTAGTCCAACCCTCCCTTTACTCGCCACTTCTTCTCCTTCATCATTAAGCACCTTTTCACTGAAATAGCTGGTGTATATATTGGCTTCATCATCTTCAGTCATCCTTTCAAATGCTTTTTTAAATTTCAAGCAAGATTCTAGCATCATGTATTTGCTATTCCACCTAGTAGGCACATCCATAACAACTAGACCCCTACTATCCAACTTCTCATTCTCCACACATTTCTTGAAATAACTTAACCTTCGGGGACTTGATCTCACAAACCGCACGACATTTCTAAGAGCATCCACACTTGTATCTAATCTTTTCAACCCATGTTTCACTACCAAGTTGATAATATGAGCTAAGCACCTCACATTCATAAACTTGCCATTCATAATCATTTTACTATTAGGCCATTTCTGCATTTTACGAACAACATACTCAATTGCCACCTTATTAGCCGATGCATTGTCAACTGAGATACACATAACCTTTTCAATCCCTCACTCAACCAAACATTGCTCAATCATCTTCCCTATTTCTTTGCCTTCATGGCTTGAAATGGAACAAAAGTTTAGAATCCTTTTGTGCATATTCCATTCATCATCCACAAAATAAGCAGTTAGCACCATGTAGTTCAAATTTTGCACACTTGTCCATGTATCAGTAGTCAAGCTCACTCTATGATTGCCTATCTCCTTTTTTAACTGCTCTTTCATGCTATCATACACATTGAATAACTCCCTCATGATAGTTCTCCGAGATGGAACATGCAATCTAGGTTGGACTTTGCACATCATCCGCCTAAACCCTTCACTCTCCACAATACTAAATGGTACCTCCTCGAGCACAATAAACTCAATAATGCCTTCCACACTTTCTTCTTGGCTCCACCCTTTAGCAACAAGCATGTTTTGGACATCCCCATCCCTAGAAGGTCCAGAATTGCCTAGAACCTTTTGCAACTCATCAGTTGGTTTATATGACTTGCAGTGTTTATTGATATGTTTAATGTAAGTACTAGTTCCACCCCCACTAGTATCACATGCAAAAAAGGACTGATAGGAGCATATTTATGTGACTTAGCTTGCTTGTTTTCTTGCATTTTAGTAATTATTTAGTATTTATAATAGTGTTTAAAGCTAATTTCGTGTGTTTGTAGGTTATATGGGCTAAGGGTGCATTTTGGGCCAATTTGGAGTAGTTTGGAGTGTTTTTGGGCCCAAGATGGATTGCTTATGATCCATGCAAGATGGATGGACGAATTTGAAGTCAAAAGAAGCTAGGAACATGCTAAAAATATGGTGAAACAAATACAAGTTGCAAGAAGGGATAGGTTTCTAGAAGGATTGACCAAAACTCCACTCAAAACCATGCCTAACCCACCAAAACAACTCAATGCCGTGGGCTTTCCTTGTTGTTTCCCACCAGATTTTTGGCTTAAACAAGCCCATTTGAGTGATGATGCAATGTCTAACTCACCATGACATTTGAATGATGATGCAATGCCTAAGTCACCATGACATGTGAGTGGTTGTTCAATACCTAACCCATTAGGAAAGTGTGTGGATGATTCAAGACCTAACCCATTAAAAATCCACTCAATTCCATGCATCCTTGATGAATTCCCACCAGAAATTTGGCTTAAACAAGTCCATCCTTCTCCTATAAATACCCATGGTAGCAACCTCATTCAAATCATCCAAGAATAAACCATTCTACAAGCCTTTCCTTGCCTCTCCCTACATATCTAAACTTCCCCCATCCATTCCTCCATAAACCAACCCTTCAACATCATTCAAAGCCTTGTGCCGCAACAAAGAGAAGAAGAGGAAAGTCCTTGGATGCGCTTGGATCGTTGGAAAGTTTAGGTGTTTTCTTTCTTTTACTTTTGTTTTTCAATGTTTAATTTAAATTGTTGTTCAATTATGTTAAACATGTGGAACTAATTTCTTTTTAGTTAGAGGCAAATTTGAAGCCATGGACATATGTTGGTTATGATTTGATTTACCCCAGTTATGAATTTATGAATGTTGGATGTGGTTTACTTTTCTATTTTGATTAAGAACTTGTTTATGTATGTGGGTTAAGGGTCGACACTTAATTTGCATGCCTAAACTTGATGCTAGGATATAAGGGAATTTCACCTAATCGTTATGAACTTATATTCACAAGTAGTAAAGATCGCTAGTCACGATTGTGTTAAGTAAATCCTTGGCATAAGTTTCATGCAATTCATAGTAACAAGTGCCTCGTCAATGCTTATGGTTTTCATAGAACTTAATGATTCTTGCTTGTATCTCTATTATGCAATTCATGTAGGGAACTTGTGGGGAATGTTTTGGGTTGTCGTATGCAATCATCCAATCTAATGACTTTAGGAAAATCTGAAAGTTAATTTAAGCGGACCTAATTAATTTGGAGCATTGTCATTCATTCGTTTGTTGAATTCATAACTGGGAATCAAATTATATGCATATGTTCATGTGTGGATAAGGAACCCTCTAACTAGTTTCTCATCATTCTATTTCATTAAATTATATTTTCTTTGAAGTTTATTTATAAGTTTATGTTTTAAATTCAATTTCATCAAAATCAATCCCCCATTTATTTTAAAGTGTTAGATTTGTTAGAAATCAATTTAGTTTGTGTTTTCTAAAGTCTTGAATTATTTTGAGTCTTTTGATTTATTTTAGTTTATTTGTTAGTTTTATTTTGAGTTATTCTAGTTAAGTGTTTTGAGTCTAGTTTAGTGTTTTAAACTTTGTTTTTACGTTTTTAAATTAATTTTACATTGGTTAGCATCCCTAGTTAATCCCCGGTTAGAACGATCCCTACTTACATCATTACTACAATTATCACAAATAGGGTTTAATTTGTGTGTCAAGAAATTCTCACACCAAGGACTTACAATGGTTACACTGAGCCTTCAATACTTGTACCTCCACCTTCTCTTTCTTTCCATCCTTTTCTACTTCTTGTATTTCCGAGACGGTACACTTAGTGATATGATCCCAAACCCAAGATCTCTCAGAAGAAGATCTCTCTAGTGAAGCTATTATAGTTGGTTGTTTTGTCTTTAGAATAGGTGGTGCTTTTCTTTTTCTGGAGGATGAGGGTTTTGGGGGAGGCATTGATGGGTGTGTGGGTTGTACTTCTGTTGGTGATGTAGCCGTAGATGATGCTACATTAGTACTGCTAGGGGTACTTTGACTTTGAGATTGAGACATTATGTAAATATCTGTAAAATCTAAATAATAAAACTATATTCATTAATCAAATAAAGAAATTTCGAAATATTCATTAATCTATTAAAAAAAACATAATACCCAAATCTTAATTTGAACCCAAGCAGGCAACACAAACACAATAAAACAGAAGCACGCAGGCAGCACAGATAAGTTCAATGCATTTCAGTACATCCAAATGCACAGGCAATGCATTTCAGTTCAATGCATTTCAGTACATCAGTTCAATGCACAGGCAGCCCAAATGCTATTAAATTTTGCTTACAGATTAGTTCAATGCATTTCAGTACATCCAAATTTATAAATGTATAAACTGACAGTGAGATTTAGCAGAGATTTAGCACATAAAAGAAGATGTGTGAATCAATACAATTAACCTAATAGTGATTTGGTTCAAAGTAAAGACTACTGCTAGGGCACTCAAGTCATTTTCTTAATTTATGCGCACATATATTATACGTAACCAACACATGTTTTCAAAGGATGTTAGTGTTCAAGCTCTGCTGATATTTTATTCAGTTCATTTTGATTTTGTTTTTCAGCTGTGGTTATAAGATTGTTTTGTCTTTTTTTTTTTTCTATTTTTCCCCTCTGTATGGTTGTTCTTAATTTGGTTATTTGAACCAAGGCCAGTTAGGCTATGCCTTTGGAAGGTCTCACTGCTTTCAAAGTTGAATGGTGCTAAATATAATGCAGTCATTCTTTAGTGTGTGTGAGCGTATGTGCATGTAGTGTATGTGAGTGCATTGTGCATGTAGTGTGTCACTTGGGCCGTTGGCTTTTTGAGGTATGTTCATTTATAGAGATTTTGTAACTGTATTGTTGAATTTTTAATGTATGCTTGGATTTTAAAGGGGCACCGTATTTATGGGTTGTTGTATGATTCTAGGGAGATAAAGAGAGGGGATTGAGAGGTCATGCTAAGGAGAGTATATTTTATTCACCAAGATAATTATGAGTTTAGACAGTCTTTAGACTAATTAATTCCAAGTTAGAGCATATACAAAACAAAAGCAGGCAGCAACACAATTAATTATGGGTTAACTTTGATTAAGAAAATCTCACTACCATAATTGTTAAACAGAATCACAAAAGATTGTGTTTTAAGTCAAAATCACAAACACAAACACAATAAAACAGAAGCAGGCAGCAGCACAAATTTATAAATGCTACTAAATTTTGCTCACATATCAGTTCAATGCTCACAGATCAGTTAAATGCATTCCAGGAGCAATAAACAACTAAATTAGAAGGTAGACAGCACACAAACACAAACATAATATCAGTAGGCAGCACACAATAAAACACAAACTCAGTAGGCAGCACACAAATCTTATAGGAAAGGAAAGGAAACAAAGACAAACACCTCCCCGGCTTGAAAGCTCACTAACCTTCTTCTTAGCAACCAGAAGCTCTTTCTTAATTCCTCCTGAAATATAGAAAACATCATGAAAGGTCAGGAATCTATCATTATAGTTGGTCTTGGTCATCTACTCTGAAAGCATAGGGGTTTAATAATCTAGTTATAACGTATAAGATAAAATATTTGAAATATTTGGTTGACTTTTGGAGTGAATTGTTCTTGGTATGTGATGGATGGATACGACACAGGTCTGAGTCAGATTTGTGCAAGGACTCTGACTTTTGGAGAAAAAAACACAATTGACTCTGGTTTTATCAGAAGGAATTAACTAGTTAATTCCATCACGTATCCATCACGGAAAGAGTCAGACAGAGTCCTTGCACAAATCTGGTTTGCCATTGGGAAAAATGTGCAAATTTATCGTAATGAAAATTCTGGAAGGAAAAAACATATAAAGCATTTGAAAGATTGGCATAACAATCCTGTAACAACTCTCTGATCTCAAGAATCCGAACATATTTATAAACAGTCACTTAATATATTTATAAAATAATACCAAATTATAAAGTCAAAAAAAAGTATGGATTGTTCTAACACTTGTGCAGATTAACAAAAACCATACCTTTCTTAACACAAAAGATCGGTGCAGATCAAGCTCCAAGCCTCCAAGTCCAAAGTGTGAAATGCTCCTATCCTATCTGCATTAAGATGAGAAGCTTAGAGACTTAGAGCAGAACTTAAAAACTACCCCTAATAACAAATTAGCCCTAATTTCAATTGAGCCCTAATTGTATATCATTCCCCTAAATTAGAAAATTCCCTAATCCATAATCTAATCCGTGCATACCCTTAACCCTAATCCCCCAAATTACATTCTCTAATTAATTTTCTCCTAATTAAAAACTACCCCTGATTATAGATTAAGGCCAAATTATAAAATTCTCTAAATCATGAAACCCTAATGTCGAACCCTAATCCCCAAATTGAAACTCTAATCGGCAAACCCTGATCCCTAAATCAAAATCCTAATCGAAAAACTGTAATCCCCTAATCTAATAAACCTAAATGGTTAATTAAAATGAAATTGAAAAAAAAAAAAGAAAAAAAAACCAAGATACCTGAACCTGAGAATGGAAAAGGGAAATAACATATAACCATTTAACCATATTAGGGTACATAGGGGTTCCAAAAGTTACTTGAAAACACTTTTAACAAGTCAAACAAGAACCCAAAAAATCACCCTTTAATTTTGGCCGAAATTCCCAAAATTCATGGCACCAAATTTTAGCTCCAATATTCATGCTCATATGAACTACATCTACAACATTTGAGATGCCAAATTTTCCAACAAAATTTACATTCATAAAACAAGAATAAAGCTTGTAACATATTACAACTTTTAAATCACAAACTATGAACTACAAAACCCAAAAGGATTCACCAACTACTAGACCTAGGCTCTGATACCACTTGAAGGATTATTTTGTGAAAACGTGTTCATTTAAGCAACATCATTAGCATGCAATTAACAAATTAAAGGCGGAATCATGCTTGCATGTACTTAAAAACAAAACATCAACCATGAATGTTCAAAGCCTAGTAGATTGGTGAACCTTTAAACAACTCAAAACAAAGTGAGTTGAAATTTATACCTTTGTAGATTCCTCTTTGCATAAGCAAAGGCTAATCACCCAAAGAGAGGGCCTTCATTCCTTGCATCTAAAATCTATGGATTTGGTTGGATGAAAAGTTTCTCCAAGTTCTCAAAATTGAGAACCTCTAATTCACCACACCAAGGTTTGATTAAGAAGAAATGAGTGACCTTGGAGGAGTAGGATTGCTAGCTAATCCCTCCAAGGGGGGCCGGCCTCTTTAGAGAGAAAAGAGAGATTGTGTTTCTCCAATTTCCCCAAAAAGAAACCCTTAATGAATTTAGGCTATAAAGTCATACTTATACCTTTATTCATTTGAGTGGCAAACTTGTAAATAAGTCCAAAACCAACCCTAACTCTAAATGGCCGGCCATGTGGGATTTAATGGACTATTTGGGCCTTTGTGAATCATTATTCATTAAGTTGTCATACAACTTAAGTCAATGGGCTTGACGTTCGAAGCCCATTGGGCCTTAAGGTCCAAAACTATCTTGAGGTCTTTAACGAACTTATTCGTTTGATTAATAATCATATTAATTAATCGTTGCCATAAATAATTAAACTATTTAATTATTCTTACTCATCTCCGTTGAATCTTCAATCTCTACCTTACACGGTGTACGATCTATTAGGTTCCTTTTAGCGAGGCAGTGGGCGATTCAAACTCTTTCAAATCGATTGTGAATTTGAAACTTACTTTCAATTCTCCCTTTAGTGTTTACACACGTTTAGGGCTTCCACAAACCATGAGTGACACCTAGCAGCATATCATGGTTACCCAAGCTAATCAGAAGAGGTGGAGAACCTATTCAGTTTAGGATTACAAATGCAATACGGTCCTTCTCTAATACAATACTCTTGACCACATTGTTTGGTTTGATAGTTTATTCATGTCTACTATCCAATGTGAATCTTGCACTTATATGATTACCTTGAATGTGATCTGGAACGCATTCCAACATCTCATTCATACTCTGGCCAGAGATTCTAAATCATATCATAGAGTATTCTCCCTCAACGGTTTGAAGGTTAGAGATCCCTTGTTGCGCATTCACTTGTCTCAATGACTAGATAGCTTGACCCCAACCATGCCGTGGACACTCTAAAGGAATGCCTTTTGACACGATCAAAGATCAAGGACCTAACCACAAGACAATTATGATGCCTCAGGTCAAAGGACTAATTTGCATTATCCTAACCATGAGTTCTCACGTGACATGAATATGAGAACTCCTCGTTGATCGTGTTCAGTGAACTCATTCTCTATTGAGCACCTACGTACTTGTCTTGGTGTCACTCACACCAATGACTAGAGACTAGTCACTCTCCCTGAGAGAAGACATAGCACGTACTGATCTTAACGGACTGTCAATGCCCAATTGGCAATCCTATGATCAGGAATGTTTAGGATGTGTCTACGACAGAATGGTCTCATGAATCTAACTTCTTTAGATCGCATTCTCCCAATCACATATTCCTTGGACTTTATCGTTTAAGCATATAACATTTATATGAGACCGCTCAAACAATAATCTTTGTCCTTGATATTAAACTAGATTAGTTTAACATGTGAAATGTCCGTAAAGTATCATCATATGATTGGTTTTAGGGCACATTTCCAACAATCTCCCACTTGCACTAGAGCCAATCAGCTTGGTCATCAGTGATGATACCTCTTCTGTAGTCATTTCAAAAAATGGATATCTATATGTTATCCATAGAAGCAATCTTGAGATTAACAACGTCACCATTATACATGATTCTCAATCATGTGGTTCAGTCTCTCATATGAGTTCGGACCTTGATGAGACCTTGATTCCCTGGCTTGAGCTATCGCCCCATTAGTGTCATACACTTTCTGGTTGGAACCGAATAGATAGTTCATAAATGAACTTTCCCATCCAAACCACATTGTTGTAAGCTTCTATATGGCAATATATTTTGCATTCATAATGGAACACACTAAAGTCATTACTTTTAATGTTTCCATCCAAATATCTCTTTAGTCATAATAAAGAGATATCTGTTTATCTCTTCATTCATAATGAAGAAACATCCAAAGATGGATTAGATTCATAATCTAATACATTGATGCTTCCATTACGTTACTCTAATTCTTCCTCATTCTTTGAGGAATCTATCCTTTAGTATTTCTTAAATACTTAAGGACTCACTTGACAGTTGCCATGGTTCTGATCCTGGGCTTGCACTGATATCGTCCTATACCTTTCTAGGTACAACTTATATCAATGTTTTTCATACAATATGAAATACATAAATCACCTTTCTGCTTATGCATAAAGGATTCTATTTACGCATTATTTCTTTGGGAGTCAAATGGTACATTCCCTTTGAGAAGAACAACTTCCTAGTCTCACTAGAATTGTCATTCTAATTGAAGTTCATCATCAAATGAGAAACTTCCTAGCATCCTTTTGTCTATTATTAGGGATTGATATAATCCAGTTATATCTTGAAATATATCATTATAGATTTCCATACCATATATATAGACTATATCTCCCATATACATTCTATCATTATAGAATGTTTAAAGTCATTACTTTAACGAAGAAGTATTCTTTTCATTTCCAAAAAATTAATATATCATATATATATTTAAATTTAGGAATATGATTAACTCCCACTAATCTTTTGTAAACCTAGTAAACAAAAGATTCATTTACATCTTTATGAGAAATCAAATGATTTGATCTTTCTTTATAAGACGCTTATGGCTCCCACTAGCTTGCTAAGATCCATGATGGATGGATCTCTACAACTTACATGTCTTGTGATTTATAGTTTTGGACATACATTATCAAGACTATCTTAATAATGGTTTCGGAAACCCATATTATGTCCAAACATTGAATCACCATTTAGTTGTAGCTAGCAATCTTCGAATTAATTGAAACTAAGACTATGTCAAAGATGGTTTCTTCAAAGTCAACCATTCTCTTTGAGTATAGTCACCTTAAGCTACCAATTAGCTATTAAGGTTTCATTATTTCGAGTCAAATGGTACTTTACCATTTCCTTGAGTATATATCGTATATACACGTAATGTAGTCATAAGGATTTTCATTCTTATTTCTTTCGAATTAAGAGGTGCAACTCTATGACATAGTCATAAAGTTCAAACCATTCAACTGAGACGGTTTATAAGTCCTTCTCGACTACCTTGGAGCTTGTGGTATAGGAACTAAGTTGTTATATTTGTTGATTACTATCTTGTCTCTCAAAGAACCCATTCTTTGAGTTCTATCTCTCGTTCATTTGCATTTAGGCAAATCATATTGTAAGATTACAATGAACTACCCAACAAACAACATTTGTTAGTTGGTTTATAGAAGCGATATCCAAAAGCTAATTTAAGGATATCCCACAAGATTGTTATCAAACAAATATTGCTTATTAGCACACAACCCCAAATCTTAACATGCTTAAGATTTGTCTTTCTTTCCAACTACATCTTATGGAGTTATGAAAATTTTGGAAGATCTTCTAATTCACAATCACATTGTTTTAGAAGTGTATATATATATATATATATATATATATATATATATATATATATATATATATATATATATATATCCTATATATGGGTAATAGATAATATCCAACGAACTAAATCTTATTCAAGTTCGTTCTTCTCCTAATGGAGAAATTCATTATCTCATGATGCTATTTTCCTTGACATCTTTCAAGGAAACTAATCTAAAGTGTTACTTTTCCTTGGATCAAATCTAAGGAGGTAAATACTTTAGATGTCTTACTCATCAACTTACATTTCTTGAATTCTTTGAAACCTTTTGTAAAGTATTCGGACTTGTGTTTATTCAAAATAAACTATAGTCCAACCGAGAGTGATCTTCGGTGAATGTCATACAACATGAGTAGTATTATGTTGTGGATAAGTGCCACTAACATCTAAGTGAATTAACCTCAACAACTTTGTGATTCTTTCTTCTTTCCAAAAGAATAAAGATTCGAACATTTCGCCTCTATACAATTTTAACAAGAAGGTATTGGATCCGGATCTTACGATCCAAAGCATCCATCTATTACCAACTCGTAATTTATGTTTTAGAGGTATCACAACTCAGTTGGGATTAGCCACTACCTTGCAACCTTTTGGGTTTTAAGCATCGTTATATTCTAAACAGTTAACACTACCACATCATCTCTACTATAGAGACAATTAATTAGATTACAATAATCTAATCATTCTTATTTGGTAGTTCATATGAGGAAGTAAGTACTATCCGCTTTCGCAGAGATCTATATTTTATTCACGTTTCCGAATGTGAAGTACTTTCTCTTCTCTCATTAATCTTCTACTTCTTATTAGCCACACTTTTACAACGATTTGTAAAACATAGTTACTAATACAGAATCAAGCATTCAAGTAGAAGAACCAACTGTTTTGAACTTTTTCAAGAACATTTTACAACACCTTCGAAAGGTGTGTTCTTGACACTTTGCAAGACATTTCTTGCAAATACCCCTTCCAATGTCCATCCTTTCATAAAGAAAGTTTGTTCCCTTGGAGTTATTTGTTTTCTTCATTTAACTTCTCCTTTTACTACAATAGTCATGGTCCCTAAACTCCCACTATCTCTCTTGAAACTTATTTCAATTGTGTTATACACATCAAACGATTTGGAGAGCGTGCGGTTATTTGTTCACTATATAGTTTACAATAAATTTAGTGAACCATTAGGATAAGGATGATAGGATCATATTTATATACATTTTTATATCAAATTCACTCGTCTTTTCTTAGTTAGTTCGTTATATTTTGAGCTATTTACGTTATTTTTATGTTTTATGAATTTTTCTAGAAAAGAAAAATAAAAATAGAATAAGTGAAGTGTTAAGTAATAATTTCATCTAAACTATCTTGTCTGTTGAATTATACTTATCATTTAGAAAATAATATTTATATATATATATATATATATATTTATTTATTTATATATTTAAATTTAATGTTTGTGTTGTGTGCATGTAGTCGGTGGAAGGAATAAATCATGAAGGCCATTCACATGGGCAGGGGGATAAAAGGATAGCAGAAAGTGGGGCTACAGGGGAATAATCATAAGTGGCTTCCGCACCTTTCAGAAAAAGAAAAAAATAAAATAAGGAGGAGAGGGGGACGGACAGAGGGGCATCCAATGGAGAGCGCCTAT
The DNA here is from genome assembly GCA_963580275.1 of Crataegus laevigata. Classification (NCBI taxonomy): domain Eukaryota; kingdom Viridiplantae; phylum Streptophyta; class Magnoliopsida; order Rosales; family Rosaceae; genus Crataegus; species Crataegus laevigata. Next base: position 19,423,949 of record OY756947.1, on the reverse strand, counting down.
AAGCTGCCAAAGCAGCGAGAGCCGATGAGTTTTAGAGGGGGAGAGAGCTGCCTTAAGGCAGCTTTGTCAGAGAAAATAAGATCATAAAAAAAAGAAATATAGAGCTCTCGGTGGAAGCTGCCACTACAAGGCAGCGAGCAGGAGCCATTTGGGAGAGCTGCCTCTTGGCAGCTTGGGAGGAGCACCGTGAGTTGGGTGCCAAGCGCGGAACCAGCTGCCAGTCAGCAAATCAACGAGAACCAATCCGTAGCTAAACAAGGCAGTCAGCCAGTCAGCGCAGGGGGCCAGCTCAGCAAGCAGCGCAGAGGGCGCTTAAGCACAGGAAAGCAAAGCTGCACACGGGTGGCACACGGACTGGGATCAACCGAGAGGAGAGGGCTGCCAATCTTTGGGCAGCTTGAAAAACGGTGCACAGAAAAACAATAAAAAGGCAGCGGCAAAATTGCACAGAGAGCGCATCACACGGAGCAGGAATAAACAGAGAGTTTGCTTGCACTCTCTCTTTCGGTTTAATCCTCCAAACTTATATTTTTAATTTCTGTTTTTAATTTATAAATAATGTGTAATTAATTTATTTTGGCTAGAGGATAATTCAAAACCATGATTATATTTGTAATATGAATTGATACCTTCAGTTGTGATTTCTGAGTTGTGATTTAATTTGCTTAACTGCTTGATTAATAACTTATTTGTGTATGTCGATTAAGAATGCATACTTAATTTACATGCATAAATTTGATGCTAGAATATAAGTGAATTTCACCTAATCGTTATAAACCTATATTCATGAGTAGTGGAGGTTGCTAGTCACAATCGCGTTAAGTAAATTCCTGGCAAACGTATCATGCTGTTCATAGTTACGAATGCCTTGTCAACACTTATGATTTTCATAGAACATAATGATCTTTAATCGTATCTCTATTGTGCTTTTCACGTAGGGAACTTTTGGGGAATAATTTGAGTTGTTGTATGCTGTTCATCCAATTCAATAACATAAGGAAAATCTGAAGGTTAATTTAAGCGTACCTAATTAATTTGGGGTGTTGAGATTTACAATTTATTGAAAGAACAACTGAAGGTCAATTTAGATTGCATATGTGTCTTGTGTGGAGAAAAACCATCTAGCCAATCCGTCGTCCATCCGTTCACTTTTATTTTATGTTTTTGTCAATTTTGTAATTTATTTAAGTTTAATATACGTTTCATCAAAACCAAACCCCCCCATTATTAAATTATATTATTTAATTAGTTTTCATTATTTTTAGTCTTTTAATTCGATTTCCGTCCATTTTAGTTCCTAGTGTTTATTTAATTTGTTTCTTTTGTTTTGAGTCATTTTAGTGTGTTTTGAATTATTAGAGTTTTTAGCCTAATTTTGTGTCCTTAAGTCTTGTTTAATATTTTTAAATTAATTTAGAGTAGATTAGCAATCCCTCCTAATCCCCGGCCTAGAACGATACCCTACTTACATCTATACTACAACTGACAAAAAGAGGGTTAAATTTGTGCGGTTTTAAAATCCCGTCAAATTTTTGGCGCCGTTGCCGGGGATTAGCAACTTTGCTAATCCCTTTATTTTTGTTTGTGTTTATTTTTATATTTGTGTTTGTGTATTTTACTTTTGATATTTGATTTATTTTTCTTTCTTTAATTTTAGGTACTCATCATGGTGGACAATCGAACAATCAAAGAACTCTTAGCCTCGTGGTTGGACAATGCAGCACCCCTATGTATCCAATACCCTAGGGCGGCCCAAGGCAAGACCGACAAGTTCGAACTAAAGTCAAGCTTGTTGCACCATATTCATAAGTTCCATGGGCTGTCCATGGAGAATCCTAACAAGCATTTGAAGGAGTTTGAAGTGGTTTGTTCAAGCATGACTCCCGGCAATATCGATAGCAACATTCTGAAGATGAAGGCTTTTCCCTTTTCTCTCTTGGAAAGGGCAAAGGATTGGTTTTACGAACTAGACCTCGGAACTCACATCTTGGGAGAGCATGAAGCGGGCGTTCTTGGAGAAGTTTTTCCCAACTTCTCGAGTCATTCTCCTACGCAAAAGGATTAGTGGCATTGAGCAAAATCAAGGAGAATCATTCCCAACGTACTATGAGCGATTCAAGACCCTTGTTGCCTCATGTCCGCAACACCAAATAAAAGAAGGGATGCTCATTCAATACTTTTACGAAGGACTTCTTCCCCTTGAACGACAAATGTTAGATGCTTCAGCGGGTGGTGTATTCATTGACAAAACACTCGTGGCTGCCCAGACCTTGATTGCCAACCGAGCTTTAAACGCACAACAATATGAAGGCGTTGGACAAAGGGACCCCCCATGGCAGCAAGAGGTAAATGCAATCTCCGAAATTCAATCTCAATTGGCTAATCTCACTCTTCTTGTGTCACAGGCTATTGAAAAACCCAAAGTGCATGAAAACACAATTTGTGGCATATGTTCCATGCAAGGACACCAATCTGAAAAGTGCCCTCAATTGATTGAGAATGGAGGATGGGAAAGTGTCAACACCATTGGGTATCAAGGCCAAAATCAGCCCAAATATGATCCATACGCCAACACGTACAATCCGGGATGGTGTGATCACCCAAACTTCAATTGGGGAGAGACTCAACAACAAGGAGGATTTCGGCCACCCCTTGGGATATTCCAACAGCCCTACACCCCAACACAACCTGCCCAAACAAATTCAGGTATGTCTTTGGATAATGATAATATTATTCAATTACTCATCTCTTTGAACCAGGAAGTAGAAAATCAAACCAAGGAGATGGGAGAATTGAATAATCAAATGGGGCAGATTGTGGAAATCAAGGCACAGATTCAAGAGCAACGTGAATTCTCCAACTCCACATTTGCAAATTCAATGGAGGAAGTTAAAGTTGCTGAAGCCATCACTTTGGAAGAAGAAGATGAGGAGGACGATCTGGGGAGTTTGGAAGAATTCTTGTCTCAAACCCCTTAAGTCCCTATGTTGTCCGACTCTGGTAATGAAGTTCCAAATGAATTTCATTCTAACATTATTCCACTAAATGTCCCTTTTCCTTGCAGATTTTTAATTCCAAATTTCGAAGAAAGTGAAAATGGCATTGTGGAAGTTCTTCCAGAGGTGCAAAGAGATATCCCAATTCTTGGTGCACCAAAACAAGTTTCCGATGGTGTTGAAGCATCCAAAGAACCTTGCATACCAAGAAGCGGGATTCAAGTGAATGAAGTGGCTAGAGACTATCAAGAAAACATCAAAGAGGCTGTGCAGACAACAAAGGCCCAAGCAATTGAGTTTGATGACACGGGACAGGCCCCAACCATCATAGTCAATCTGGCAAAGTGCAAAATCCCGGAAATATCCAAAAATGTGGTTTTAGTAATTGAGTTTGTTTCGGAGAAAGACAGTAAGCCATCTTCTCCAATTTTAATTTTTATTTTATTTTATACTAACATATTTCTGATTTTAATGATTCAGGCACCCACCCTGGAATTCAAACCACTGCCGAATCATTTTAAGTATCACCTCCCATTGAAAGATAAATTTCATGCTTTGGAGCCGAGAGGAGGTTAATGGAAAGATTCGTCCGGCTAAAGACGTTAAATCAAGCGCTTCTTGGGAGGCAACCCAAGCAATCAGATTTGCATTTCTAATCCTCTTCTTTATTGCTTTTACTTTCATTTTGTTTTGTTTTGTTAGTTGTTTTATTTGGTTAATTTTTGTTTAGTTTGTGTTTAAATAAATTAAGGGCAATGTTTATTTTAAGTGCGGATAAACAAAGTCTTTTTACATTAATTTACTTATTTTGCATTACATATTTTAATTTGCTTTAAATAAACTTAAAAAAAAAAATTATTACAATAATACGAAAAACTAATAGCAATCATTGGTTATTGGTTAGGTGGCGCCTGAGAGGTCGACGGAGCTCCGGGAAGACGAAGAGCCAGAGTTGGAATCTCCGGAGCCGGAACGCTTGGTGCTACTCCAGAGGACGAAGGCAACATAAACCTCGGGAGTAGCGCCATGAACCTTTCATGATCGCTCTGAATCCGACCGTCCGACTCCTGCAGCTGGTCCAGCTTCCTCTTCATGCTGGTCGAGTAACTAGTTGCAAGCATGTGCAACTCCTTGTTCTCGTTCCTGAGTCCTCTGACTTCTTGCCGAAGACTCGCCACCTCAGCCATCAGCGACTCCACCTGACGAGTTCGGGCAAGCAGGCGCTGGCCCATGTTTGAAACTGAGCCTGCACACTGGACGCTGAGAGCAAGGGAGTCCTGAACGGCCAACTCGTCCGACCGCATGGATAGCATCCTATTGTCTCTAGGAGTAAGCAAATTCCTAGCAACCACCGTAGCGGTTATATCGTTTCTCATCATTGTGTCCCCCGACTGTAAGAGGACCATTGGGGGATATAAAGGACGGATTCCAAATGTTGTTCGGAGCAGACGAGTCATCGTCTTCCCCGACATTCAAGTTTAGGCGACGGTCGGAAGGGCAAGACATTTTTAGTGGGGGTTGAGGAAGAAAAGAGTTCGGAAAGATTAAGATTGCTGAAGCGGAAGAAGAGAGCGGAAAGATTATGAGTGTTTACAGAAGGGAGTTCAAGTGTGAGGTGAAACAAAATTCATGCCTCTATAAAAAAGAAGAAAATGAAGAGCGCCCGCTCCTCAGAGGTTGAAGACGCATCCTCGCGCAAATCGAAAGAGCCAGACACCTTTCTCAAAAGCCGGAATCCTTTATCAAAAGCTGGGCGTGACTCAGGCATCACGAGGCGTTCTGTTTTTCCAAGTTTGTCGTCACCTGCGTCACATGCAGCTTGGAGCGTTGCGAAAACCACGAGCCGTACCCGGATTTGAACCCCGGTTTTCAAAAGATCATCATTCCAGTTTGTCGTCACTCGTCGCATGCGCAGTCAGCTTCGCGGAAATTACGGACGCTTTGTCAAGAAGCGCGTAACGGGCACTGTTCATCCATCCACCGGCTGCCGACAAATAGTGAAGGAATAGTTCCGGTTGTGAAGCCAAATTTCTATAAGTTCGACCTTCGCCTTCCACATCAAAGGCACACCTTCACACCCTCTCAACCTCTCTTCATCTCCGATAATGTCTTCCCAAAGAAAGCTTTCGAGTTACTCAGTGTTCTTCATCCCTTGGATCACCCCAGAAAACAAATCATCTAGAGCAAAAGTATTTCATATCAAAAAGGTTAAAAGCAAAAGTATCTCATATCACGATTTCTCCTCACTTTCATCTGAAGAACATGGAGAAAGTGAGATCCTGATTGCTTACCTAGTCTTGCTCTCGAGTACTCATCTCAGACCCCTCCCAACCCACTTCAAAAATAAACCTGTGTTGAGGTGCTTCTTCAAAAGCAAAAGTACCTCACAGACGAAGCAGGAGGAGTCTGAGGTGCATCCTGATGAAGGCGGAAGGTGAGATGATCCAAGAGTTCAAGAAGATGCCACACCTGCGTGGAGACCGGACTACTTGAAGCATGTGGAGACAACGTGCTGATTCATCCTCAACTAAGCTGAGGAGCACTTGCAAGAGAGGAGGCCCATCCAGTTCAAGATGAAAGCTGTGGAAAATCAACAAGCGACCAATGATCACCTATTAGTTCTTTTCGTTGTCTTTTATTTTCAATTTTTATTTTTCGTTTGCATTTTTCTATATTTTCTTGCGTGCTTAACTGATTTATTTCTTTTCTTTGCAGGAACGTTTAGTTATTTCCTCCCTTGAAGTTGATTGCAAAATTTACGCTCGGGGGTCATCGCTTGGTTTTCTGCAAATTAGAGAAGTTTTCAGTCCCTTTGCTTTATTTTGTTTCGTATTATTTTTTTTTCATTTTATTTTTATTTGCATAATAATGTTTTCTGACATTGGGGACAATGTCTAGTTTAAGTGTGGGGGTATCAAATATGAAAAAATGACCAAATTGAAATTTTTTGTACCTTCGACTTTGAACTGGTTTCATTTGTTTCCATGTTATTGCTTTTTGTTTTCTTAATTAGTTTTGTGTTTTACTTAATTTTTTTCGGAGTTTTGTGTTTTATTTAATTTTTCTCGAAAAAATTTAAAAAAATCCAAAAATATTGTATTGTTTTCCTTATTCTTTTGAATTAGATTTTTATTAGTTTCCCGACCCAATGATATAATTGGATTAAATTTGAACCATGATTATCAAGAACTTAGTTAACATGTGTTATGTGAAATTCCTTATTCTCTTGTTAGTATTGTATATGTTTGATCATCTTTGAAAAACTAAATGCACATAGCCTTGTTGATGTGAAACTAAAGCATGACTTAAAGCTTCATATGTGAATTTAGTGACCATATACACCCTATGTGAGGTTTTGAGCCTACTGAAAGTGTGTGCATTTTTCATACACTCCTATTCTTTCATGTGTGATGAACTTATGTGAGATGCATCTCTAGAACTTGCGTAACGATCTTTCGAAATGTTTGTCATTGATTGCATGAACTTGAAAATGATAGAGGCATTAGGTTCACCACCATGGCCCAAATAACCATATTTCCCAAAGAAAAATGATATCATTAGTTTGCCAATTTGAGCCGTATTTGTTGAGCCTTTTATTTCTTATCACCAGATATGTCTACCCTTATACCTCAAGCATGTTTCCTTACCCTTTCCAAGCGAGCAATTTGAGATTGTCTTATGAGAAATGTTTATGAAGTACTTGGAAGGAGTTTGGCAAAAGAATAAGTGTGGGGGTATTTCATGTTTGTATTTATATTTAAAAAAAAAAAAGAGAAAAGAGAAGAAAAGAAAAAAAAAAAAAAAAAGATTGTATACGAAGAAAATAAAAAGTTTTTAAAGTTTCAGTTTAAGGGTGTGATGGGAGGTGTTAAAAGAATCGTTGGAGAGCTTGAGTTCTTATAAATCTCAAAAAAAATAAATAAATAAATAAATTGCTTGCAATGTAGCTTGGAACTTATGTTTTCCTATTCTTTCGTTTCAATAGCCCTATCCCTAAGCCTCATTACATCCAATAAAAGCCCTCTTGATTTAAGTTTTGCAATTATGATTGTGGAGAAGTGATTTTTATGCAAGCTTATGGTAGATCTTTCACATTTGTTTCTTTGAGCGAAACACATTAAAACTAAACACATGTGTGATTGAGTGCATATCCCGTGAGAAGGTTGCTAGTTTGCATATGATGATTTTAAAAATAAAAACTTGAAATTGCATTAGCATGGCTATCTCACACACTACACTTCAAGGATGATTTAAAGGTTACTGCTAATATTTGAATAAGGAAGATGAGCTGGGATTAGCTTGATTTGTGTTAGCTATGGTTCTTGCTGATTTGTGTTCTCGAATGAAATTCTATGAGGGTCACATAGGGGGAATCTAATGTTTTTCATGTTATTACTTCTTTTTTTTCTGTTTTCTTTGTTTTGCTCGAGGACTAGCAAAAGCTAAGTGTGGGGGTATTTGATAGGATCATATTTATATACATTTTTATATCAAATTCACTCGTCTTTTCTTAGTTAGTTCGTTATATTTTGAGCTATTTACGTTATTTTTATGTTTTATGAATTTTTCTAGAAAAGAAAAATAAAAATAGAATAAGTGAAGTGTTAAGTAATAATTTCATCTAAACTATCTTGTCTGTTGAATTATACTTATCATTTAGAAAATAATATTTATATATATATATATTTATTTATATATTTAAATTTAATGTTTGTGTTGTGTGCATGTAGTCGGTGGAAGGAATAAATCATGAAGGCTATTCACATGGGCAGGGGGATAAAAGGATAGCAGAAAGTGGGGCTACAGGGGAATAATCATAAGTGGCTTCCGCACCTTTCAGAAAAAGAAAAAAATAAAATAAGGAGGAGAGGGGGACGGACAGAGGGGCATCCAATGGAGAGCGCCTATAAGCTGCCAAAGCAGCGAGAGCCGATGAGTTTTAGAGGGGGAGAGAGCTGCCTTAAGGCAGCTTTTTCAGAGAAAATAAGATCATAAAAAAAAAAAAGAAATATAGAGCTCTCGGTGGAAGCTGCCACTACAAGGCAGCGAGCAGGAGCCATTTGGGAGAGCTGCCTCTTGGCAGCTTGGGAGGAGCACAGTGAGTTGGGTGCCAAGCGCGGAACCAGCTGCCAGTCAGCAAATCAACGAGAACCAATCCGTAGCTAAACAAGGCAGTCAGCCAGTCAGCGCAGGGGGCCAGCTCAGCAAGCAGCGCAGAGGGCGCTTAAGCACAGGAAAGCAAAGCTGCACACGGGTGGCACACGGACTGGGATCAACCGAGAGGAGAGGGCTGCCAATCTTTGGGCAGCTTGAAAAACGGTGCACAGAAAAACAATAAAAAGGCAGCGGCAAAATTGCACAGAGAGCGCATCACACGGAGCAGGAATAAACAGAGAGTTTGCTTGCACTCTCTCTTTCGGTTTAATCCTCCAAACTTATATTTTTAATTTCTGTTTTTAATTTATAAATAATGTGTAATTAATTTATTTTGGCTAGAGGATAATTCAAAACCATGATTATATTTGTAATATGAATTGATACCTTCAGTTGTGATTTCTGAGTTGTGATTTAATTTGCTTAACTGCTTGATTAATAACTTATTTGTGTATGTCGATTAAGAATGCATACTTAATTTACATGCATGAATTTGATGCTAGAATATAAGTGAATTTCACCTAATCGTTATAAACTTATATTCATGAGTAGTGGAGGTTGCTAGTCACAATCGCGTTAAGTAAATTCCTGGCAAACGTATCATGCTGTTCATAGTTACGAATGCCTTGTCAACACTTATGATTTTCATAGAACATAATGATCTTTAATCGTATCTCTATTGTGTTTTTCACGTAGGGAACTTTTGGGGAATAATTTGAGTTGTTGTATGCTGTTCATCCAATTCAATAACATAAGGAAAATCTGAAGGTTAATTTAAGCGTACCTAATTAATTTGGGGTGTTGAGATTTACAATTTATTGAAAGAACAACTGAAGGTCAATTTAGATTGCATATGTGTCTTGTGTGGAGAAAAACCCTCTAGCCAATCCGTCGTCCATCCGTTCACTTTTATTTTATGTTTTTGTCAATTTTGTAATTTATTTAAGTTTAATTTACGTTTCATCAAAACCAAACCCCCCCCCCCCATTATTAAATTATATTATTTAATTAGTTTTCATTATTTTTAGTCTTTTAATTCGATTTCCGTCCATTTTAGTTCCTAGTGTTTATTTAATTTGTTTCCTTTGTTTTGAGTCATTTTAGTGTGTTTTGAATTATTAGAGTTTTTAGCCTAATTTTGTGTCCTTAAGTCTTGTTTAATATTTTTAAATTAATTTAGAGTAGATTAGCAATCCCTCCTAATCCCCGGCCTAGAACGATACCCTACTTACATCTATACTACAACTGACAAAAAGAGGGTTAAATTTGTGCGGTTTTAAAATCCCGTCAAAGGACACAAAGGTGAAGTCCTTGCCTAGTTTCCGTCTCGTTAAGTGTTTTAACACTTCAACATTCAAATGATTCAAAATCATCATAAGTCCATGTTGATGGACTATTTTTGTCAACCAACCATTATGTTCTAAACATAATTACAAACTTTCAAGAGTTGTTTTAAGGCAACTCTCATTTCTTCATACAACGATTTGTAAGTGAAGAATCATGGCACATAAAGTGTCCATGCCCTTGTGCTTACTTCAAAAGTTCTTTGTTCATGTAACAAAGAAACAAGCACTAATGTTTGCATTGATTAAGGGTTGTTCAAAGCAACTCTTATTTCTTCATACAACAATTTGTAATTGAAGAATTATGACATTAAAATTGTTGTCCTCTTTATGATAGACTTATCTAACATGTTCTTCCAATGATACATTATCAATAGGAAGATTGTGAGGATGAGACTACTTAGGTACTTTTACAATCCATTCAAGACAATCTATGGGATTGTGGTACCAAGTTCGGAAACTAAAGCCTTCGGATTTTATTTGTCAAGTATTGGATAGCGTTTGCAAATATATTGGTAAACAAATACATAACGAATATAAATTGATTGATTTTAAGCTATTTGATTTGGGTCTTTAAATCAAAATAGCACCACCCACTATTTTTGGCAAATTCCATATCCCTCATCGGAATTCGAGAGTTTTGGAGGAAACTCTTAGTAGGGTATGGGAGGCTCACTATTACCAAGCCCACCTCAAAAGAATATCTTATTGGCTAGCGTTAATAATAATGAGAGAGTACGCTTACTCATTTGCATCTCATGCAAGTACCCATCTAATTTGGCCTCTAGAGAATGATGCCTCAGAAGAATATCTTGTTGGCACCATTGCACTTAGTTAAGTCATTCCCACCATGCTAGTTCAAGTAGGGGTTCAAGAAGAGCCTCAGAAGAATATCTTATTGGCCATACTCGTTGCCTTCTTTCACTTCATCATATGTTTTATAGACTTCTCCTGAATGTAAACACATACTTTGCAACCCCAGAACTGGACGAATACGGTGTATGAGTCACACACGATTGAAGTCTACCACGGTGGAAGGCCTACGAAGAGATATTCTAAGCATATCTCGCTTATAAACTTAATATTGGTTTGGTTGAGGGTTTTTAGGTCTCATCACATATAAACATATATTTTAATCCAATTAAAACATTTTTGGTCCTATCACAACTATTGGTCCATTTGATTGATTTAGTTGTATATAATACTCCCACTAAGCTTTTAAAACGATTTTTAAAGCAAGAGTATATGATACTACTAACATAAGATTTGCATTCATTGATTTTAGTTACACGTTTAATCACATTAAGCCGTGTTGTCTTAGGGGCGTTGGACCCAACTATTTCAATTTCATGCATATCAAATAAAGCAAGAAATAAGTACTTCAAAGTAAAGAAGAGCTTATGCTCTTTTACAACAATTGATCAAATCAAATTACTTTAAAGTAAAGAAGAGCTTATGCTCTTTTACAACATTTGATCAAATCAAATTACAACCAAAATCTAATCTACACATTCCCACGGTTCAAACAAATTTGAAACGGCCTTTCACATAGCTCAATTATCGTAGGCTAAGGTTCATAATCACCCTTTAATTAATGAACACTTTAATCAATTAAATTGAATGCAACAATTTTCATTTGGTTTTTGTATCCATAAAATTGATTTAAATGGAGCTAAATAAAATGAAAATCCAATTCTCATTTCAAGAGACAAAACAATTTTTGTTCTCTATTTAATTTGGGCCAAAAAGCAATGACCTCAACTTGTTTGGGCCATTGTGCAATTAACCTCAACTTTTGGGCTATTTTGCAATTAGCCACAACTTTTGGGCCATAGTGCAATTAACCACAACTTTTGGGCTATTTTGCAAAAACATAAACTTTTGGGGTCACTTTGTAAAAACACAAAAGTCCACTACTTCATGTAATCACAACTAGAACCCAAAATTTTCCACAAATGCAAAAACTTCATTAAAGGAGCAAAACAATTTGTCCTTTAGCGTTTTTGGACCTAAACGTAAAAACGTAAACTTTTGGGCCAAAGTGCAAATACACAAAAGTATCAAAACTTTATGTAATTGCATGAAAGCCCCAAAAGTACTCCCACTAGGGAGTGGCCGGCCATGGGAGAGGAAAATGGTGTGATGTGTGTGTTGATTTGTAGTTTTGTCATAAAGCATGCAAGTGATGCATGTGGTGTGTGAAAGGGATTTAATCCTTACACACCACCAATATTTCTTTCACCTTTAATAAACAAATATCTAAGATATTTACAAAGTTTTTGACTAACATTAAAATGTTAATCATTAATAAATATATGAAAATATCTTATAACAAAAACTTTATGAAATAATTCAAAACTTTGAATCAAAACACCAAACCCTTTTGTTCTTGGCTAAAATGTCAAGAACAATGAAGAACATTCATGAAAAACTCAAAAAAATTCCATGATCATTTTTCACCCAAAAACATCCCAAAACCATTCAATCTTAAGGGAAATAACATATAACCATATTATGGTACATAGGGGTTCCAAAAGTTACTTGAAAACACTTTTAACAAGTCAAACAAGAACCCAAAAAGTCACCCTTTAATTTTGGCCGAAATTCCCAAAATTCATGGCACCAAATTTTAGCTCCAATATTCATGCTCATATGAACTACATCTACAACATTTGAGATGCCAAATTTTCCAACAAAATTTACATTCATAAAACAAGAATAAAGCTTGTAACATATTACAACTTTTAAATCACAAACTATGAACTACAAAACCCAAAAGGATTCACCAACTACTAGACCTAGGCTCTGATACCACTTGAAGGATTATTTTGTGAAAACATGTTCATTTAAGCAACATCATTAGCATGCAATTAACAAATTAAAGGCGGAATCATGCTTACATGTACTTAAAAACAAAACATCAACCATGAATGTTCAAAGCCTAGTAGATTGGTGAACCTTTAAACAACTCAAAACAAAGTGAGTTGAAATTTATACCTTTGTAGATTCCTCTTTGCATAAGCAAAGGCTAATCACCCAAAGAGAGGGCCTTCATTCCTTGCATCTAAAATCTATGGATTTGGTTGGATGAAAAGTTTCTCCAAGTTCTCAAAATTGAGAACCTCTAATTCACCACACCAAGGTTTGATTTAAGAAGAAATGAGTGACCTTGGAGGAGTAGGATTGCTAGCTAATCCCTCCAAGGGGGGCTGGCCTCTTTAGAGAGAAAAGAGAGATTGTGTTTCTCCAATTTCCCCAAAAAGAAACCCTTAATGAATTTAGGCTATAAAGTCATACTTATACCTTTATTCATTTGAGTGGCAAACTTGTAAATAAGTCCAAAACCCACCCTAACTCTAAATGGCCGGCCATGTGGGATTTAATGGACTATTTGGGCCTTTGTGAATCATTATTCATTACGTTGTCATACAACTTAAGTCAATGGGCTTGACGTTCGAAGCCCATTGGGCCTTAAGGTCCAAAACTATCCCGAGGTCTTTAACGAACTTATTCGTTTGATTAATAATCATATTAATTAATCGTTGCCATAAATAATTAAACTATTTAATTATTCTTACTCATCTCCGTTGAATCTTCAATCTCTACCTTACACGGTGTACGATCCATTAGGTTCCTTTTAGCGAGGCAGTGGGCGATTCAAACTCTTTCAAATCGATTGTGAATTTGAAACTTACTTTCAATTCTCCCTTTAGTGTTTACACACGTTTAGGGCTTCCATAAACCATGAGTGACACCTAGCAGCATATCATGGTTACCCAAGCTAATCAGAAGAGGTGGAGAACCTATTCAGTTTAGGATTACAAATGCAATACGGTCATTCTCTAATACAATACTCTTGACCACATTGTTTGGTTTGATATTTTATTCATGTTTACTATCCAATGTGAATCTTGCACTTATATGATTACCTTGAATGTGATCTGGAACGCATTCCAACATCTCATTCATACTCTGGCCAGAGATTCTAAATCATATCATAGAGTATTCTCCCTCAACGGTTTGAAGGTTAGAGATCCCTTGTTGCCCATTCACTTGTCTCCATGACTAGATAGCTTGACCCCAACCATGCCGTGGGCACTCCAAAGGAATGCCTTTTGACACGATCAAAGATCAAGGACCTAACCACAAGACAACTATGATGCCTCAGGTCAAAGGACTAATTTGCATTATCCTAACCATGAGTTCTCACGTGACATGAATATGAGAACTCCTCGTTGATCGTGTTCAATGAACTCATTCTCTATTGAGCACCTACGTTATTTTTCTAACCTAATTCAAAGCCCAGAAATATATACACAGTTTGACATATATACACAATTTAACCTAATTCAAGATTTTTTACTATTGTATGTCAAAGTGGTAAAAACTTAATAAATCATAAGACAAGATTTCTATAGCATGCTGAGACTCAAATGAACCAGAAACGTAAGACAGCAAACTACAAAAATTTAAATATTCATAGCTGTGCTTGACGACTGGCTTGCTGATTTGAACCCACAATCCAAGGTGGTAATACCCAATGCATATGTTGTGCCCTCACTTGGAAGACAAAGTCGCCGGAAACGAGAAACGAAGATGAATCGATAAGAGAGATGCGACAACGAAACAAACCCTAGGTTTCTAATGTGTCGAGCAGGGACCAGAGTGAGAGACTAAGAGTGTTTGGTGTGTGAAGCAGGGACCAGATGCGTATAACCATCAAAGTGTCAAACGGCATAATATAATATTACATAATACATAATACATAATTCTATATATGTATATATACATGAATAATATATATAATATAATATTAATAATATTGGTAACCGGTAGGTATGGTATACCACCGGTACTAGTTTTGAGTACCAGTACCATACCGAAACAGTATGGTATGGTACAAATACTGTACCATTACCAGTGGTACAAATTTTTTGGCACAACTTTGGTATGGTACGGTTGGTAATACAGTAGGTATGGTAATGTGGTAAAAAATTCCACCCTAATCATAACACTTAAGCGTATTCATTTACACCCAGCTTGTCATACAGACCAATTTAGGTGGTTTCGACTCATGTGCTGGATTGATGAAATATGGATAAGTCGTACATGTCACTATAGGTGACTCCGACTTATGTGCTAGCACTGATTGATGAGATATTGACTGAAAAGTTATGGATTGATGAGATATAGATAAGTCGCACGGGTCACTATAGGTGACTCCAACTTATGTGCTAGCACTGATTGATGAGATATTGACTGATGAGTTATGGATTGATGAGATATGGATGAGTCGTACAGGTCACTATAGGTGACTCCGACTGACATTCATTTTATATTGATTTATTTCATCTTGCTTATATGGTTGTTGCTGAGATACTCGACATGGTATGCCTTGGTTTTACCATTCTTCAACATGATTTTTATATACCTATGTATTGGTATTTTCTGCGAAATTATACGGATTTCAATAAGGGGTTATTGTATTTCTAAAAAGAAAGATGTTTTCAAAGTTTTGTTTTGTCTACTCACATGTTCTGTTTTGTGCCCTTCTAGGTTTCAGTTAATGGACGTTCGTCTCAACGGGGATTTCTGGCAAATGTCAGAATTGGTGGTTACCTCTGAGGGTATACTTCTTATCCACTATATTGTACTTTACTTATGCTCTGACATCAAGATTGGTTCACTCTCGCTCACTAGCTCACTTTGATATTAGGCACTGTTGGGTTTAAATTTATTCACATTTTCTATATCACCACACTTTATGGCTTCGTCACCTTCCAGGTGTTGGCCAACACAGCTCGATTCGAAGTCATAGTGGACATTCCGAGTCGGGGTGTATCACCACGTCTCATAATTCGTATCGATAGAATATATAATTTACTTATAACATATCTCTATGTAATTCAGTTCAAAAAATCCACATATCATAGTTCTGATCCATAACTTCCAAAGATACACATTATTCGTCTAGAGTAACATATTAAAGTTTTGGAACGATTCAATGGTCGGATCTCTGCCAATTACCAAAACTGAGTGGCAGTTAACATTTTATTTTACGAACTTACAAATCCAATTCAGGAAGATCCGTACGTTGGATTCCCGATCCATAAGTTCCTACATTCCTTAAATATTACAAATAATAACTTACTAAAGTTTGATGACGATCCAACGGTCGGATCGTCGATTCATACAATGACCTATTAACATATCGTAGCGAATCTAGGTTCTAATGATCAATCTACGCCATTCAATTCTCAAAACTGAACTCAAGGCAATTAATATAGCCTAAAAATAGCATTGACGGCTCTCTGGCCATGCGTTGCCATGGGTAGCAGTCGGCCGCCTCGACTCGTCGGAAAATCCAACTATCTCCAAAAATTCTCAAAATTTACAGAATTGTAGGTCTCAACGAGGTGAGTAACTTTTGTACCTGTGACCAAGGACAATTTGGCCTGGAAAGGCTCCAATTTTGCTAAAACCCATTGGAACCCTAGAATTGGGTGTGCTCCAATTCGACCTCCATACTTGCTCCGACACCTCTACCACTGCCTAGGCTTTATTCCTGGGTTCTAGGGGAGTCTAGTAGTGGTGGCAATCAATGGGATTTCATTCAAAAATGGTGGATAGGGGGATTTCATTCAAAAAGTTGGCATCATCCTTTTTCTTTCACGAAATTGAACTCAAAGACCCTCAAAATTGAGCTAAGATGATAGATAGGGGGATGTAGAATGGATTTTGGATAATGAAATGGGAAATTTTGACTAAAAAATGGTGGAAATCGGTCGAAATCCAACCGGGTCACCGCCGGGTACACGGGTCAAGGGAACCCATCGGGTTCCTCTCTTTCTCCCCTTTCCTCCTTTCTATCATTTCTTTCTTTTCTAATTGGGCTTCCTCTTCCTCTCTCCTCTCTCCTCTCCTTATTCCTCCACTTCTCTCCCGGTTCCTCCTTTCCTTCCTATCCGCACCGCCCAAATTTTTAGTTTCTTTTAATTCGGGCCAAACACGTGGCCCTCCTGATTTTGTTCAAAAAATCTAGGGTTTTCTAGAAAATAAGAATTTTATAATTTTACCCTCAACTTCAAACGTTAATAACTCATTCGTTATAACTACAAATTGAGTTCCGTCTATGCCCACATGTCTGTAGCGACGAGTACTACAAGGATATGGCAAGAAAATGAACATTACATGACACGACACGGCAGTCAACAAAAGTCAATACTTTGCCTCTAAGGGCATTTTTGTAAACTTACTTATTAAAATAATAAAAATCATAATTTTTAGGGACGGGATGTTACAACTCCATACAACATCTTTAAAACATTTAATTTTCATACATCCAGTACCATTTTATTTCAAAATAACACCTCCGTTAGATTTTTCATCCATTAATCTGTTAAATATTGACGTGACTGTCACATTTGTTGATATGACTACCACGTGGCAAAAAAAATAAATTTTTATACATTAACAATATTATAATATTATAATATTAACCCTATTAAAAATAGAAAAACCCAAACCCGAAGAAGAAGAAGGAAAAGAAGAAGAAGCGACAAAAATCAGAGCCTCCTCCCCCCCTCCCCCGGCGTTTCCGCACGCCTGCACTGCACTCTCCTCTCCGCCCTCCCTGCGGCAGACCTACACCCCACTCCCCACATGACCCATAATACACACCCATTCCTCCCATTTTCACCTCACAAAAGTAGACGAGATCTGGGTTTTTTTTTTTCCTGGGTTGCAGATAGGGAGCTGGGGGGAAAAGATGAAAATGGGGGAGAATAGAGAGAAAGATAGAAAGAGAGAGAAGGAGGGGAAGACAAGCTGAAGGGTTTTTTTTTTTTCGAGGTTACAAGTAGGGGAAGAAGATGAAGATGGGGGAGAAGAGAGAAGGATGAGGGGAAGGGAAGGGCGCCTGCATTTTCTAGGGTTTTTTTTTTTTTTTAAATTAGAAGATTCAGTTTTTTTTTTTAAATTAAAATTTTTTTTGCCACGTGGCAGCCATATCAGTACAAATTTGTCAGCCACATCAGCATTTAACAAACTAATGGATGGAAAGTCTAATGGAAGTGTTATTTTGAAATAAAATGGTACTAAATGTATGAAAGTAAAATGTTTTAAAGATGATGTATGGAGTTGTAAATGTAATAGACCTCATGACACACCCCGACCTTGAATATCCACTAGGACTCCGAATCGAGTTGTGTTGGCCAACACCTGGAAGGTGACGAAGCCATAAAGTATGGTGATGTAGAAAATGTGAATAAATTTAAACCCAATAGTGCCTAATATCAAAGTGCGCTGGTGAGTAGGAGCAAACCCATCTCACACGTGACGTCAGAGCATAAGTAAAGTACAGTAGAGTGGATAAGAAGTATACCCCCAGAGGTAACCACCAATTATGAGATTTACCAGAAATCCTCGTCGAGACGAACGTCCATTAACTAAAACCTAGAGGGGCACAAAACAAAACATGTGAGTAGAGAAAACAAAACTTTGAAAATATCTTTCTTTTTAGAAATACAATAACCCTCATTGAAATCCATATAATTCCCCAGAAAATACCAATACATATGTATATAAAAATCATGTTGAAGAATGGTAAAACCAAGGCATACTATGTCAAGTATCTCAGCACCAACCATATAAGCAAGATGAAATAAATCAATATAAAATGAATGTCAATAAGAGTGACCTATATTTACCTGTACGACTCATCCATATCTCATCAATCCATAACTCATCAGTCAATATCTCATCAATCAGTGCTAGCACATAAGTCGGAGTCACCTGTAGTGACCTGTACGAATTATCCATATCTCATCAATCAGTGATAGCACATAAGTCGGAGTCACCTATAGTGACCTGTACGACTTATCCATATCTCATCAATCAATATGTCATCGATCAGTATCTCATCAAGCAGTGCTAGCACATAAGTCGGAGTCACCTATAGTGACCTGTACGACTTATCCATATCTCATCAATCAAGTCCTACACACCAGTCGGAACCACCTAAAGTGGTTTGTACGACAGGCTGGGTGTAAATGAATACGCTCAAGTGCTACGATCACGTGAAGTCTAAGTGAAGTATTACAAGTCACCTACGAGTGGGAACCACCTAAAGTGGTCTGTACGACAGGCTGGCACCTACCTTGGAATCCAAGGTGGCGTAAAGTGCACGAGGTGAGCGATCACGTGAAAGCTGGCCCTAGCCTTGAGCAGAGCACTGACACTGGGGTGTAGGACAATGAATTCTACTCAAATCCATCTGTCACTAATTACAATTCGATCATACCAACAATATATACTCACATGAACTTACCTTGGCATCTGCATAGGTGTGCAACGCTGTGCAAAGTTATACTAAATCACATACCAAAGTGTAAACTAATTATGGTGTGGCATTTATAAAATGTGAAACCACAATTTCTCATTTCCTCACACAATGATTTATAACCAACATTAAATCACCAAATCATAAGATTAAATCTCACATTTTCACCAAATTCCTTCACATTGCGCAATTTTCCAAACAAACTTTTGTCTCGATTATTTAATCTCACTTATTGCATGGCTGCATCTGACGTCTCGTTAGACTACCTACGTACCCTAAGCAGGGATCAAGCCAATCGTAGTTCACAGTAATTCTTTATAGATTATACGCATCTGGATGTATCATGATACAATCTAAACTCAACCATCTCATAGTACTTTATAACATATAAATATATATAACATGGCATAAACTTCTTAGTTCAATTTAAAAGTATTTGTGGAATTATCAATCACGTATAAGTATGATAAGAAGGAAAAGATCCACTCACTTGAGTCTGTTCTACAACTTCCTAGCACAAACATTGAGGAGTCACGAATGTCGGCGCCTAGAATAATTATGAAATCACATCTCAGAATTCTTGTCGATAAAATACATAACTTACATAGAACCTATGTCTACGTAATTTGATCCGGAAGATCCACATATCAGATTTCTGATTCGTAACTTCCAAGGATCCACATTATGCTTGTAGAATAACATACTAAAGTTTGGAAACGATCCAACGGTCGAATCTCCGCCAATTGCCAAAACCAAGTGACAATTAATATTTTATTTTACGAACTTATAAATCCAATTCGGGAAGATCCATAAGACAGATTCCTGATCCATAAGTTCCCACATTTCTCAAATAGTACGAATAACAACCTATTAAAGTTTGGTGACGATCCAATGGTTGGATTGTCGATTCTTACAATGACTTATTACGTATCGTAGCGAATTTAGGTTCTAATGATCAATCCACATCAATTCATTCTCAAAACTGAACTCAAGGCATATAATAGAACCTAAAAATAATATTGGCGGCCCTTTCGCCACGCGCCACCGCATGCGTCGCCGTGAGTGGTGGTCGGCCGCCTCAACTTGTAGGAAAAATCAACTATCTCCAAAAAAATTCAAAATTTACAAAATTAAATATCTCAATGAGTAGAGCAACTTTCATACCTGTGACCAAGGCCAATTTGGCCTAGAAAAGCTCCAATTTCATCAAAACCCGTCGGAAGCCTAGAATTGGGTGTGCTCCAATTCGACCTCCATACTTACTCCAATGCCTCCACCATAGCTTGGGCTTTTTTCCTGGGTTCTAGGGAAGTGTATTGGTAGTGGTAACTGAAGGAAACCATTTCACAATTGGTGGATTTCGCGCAAGGTTCCCCGCGGCACCCATGGGTGCATTTCTTGTGAATTCAAGGCCAAATTGCATGAATTTTGGGATGAAATTAATAGAGGGAAGGCTAGGAAGTTTTTTTCCAGGTGGTGATTTGGCTCAATTTACCGTTAAACACCATGAATGGCGTCGGGAAGCATGGAGCACCACCGGTCGGGTCGAACCAAAACGGGTCGAGGATCCGATCCCATGCGCCCCCTCTCCCTCCTTTCTCTCCTTTCTTTCTTCCCTGATTCGTTCTCTTGCTTCCTCTATCCTCCCCCGATTCGTCCAACCTTCGTCCATTTCTCTCCGGTTCTGTCTTTTTTCCCTCTTCACTGTTGCCATCAGGCAGATTTTTTTTTTTTTTTTTTTTTTTTCTTTCTGATTGGGTAGCTCTTCCTTGCCTTGTTACAACCTTCCAAATGGCTTAAAGTGTGACGGGAAGGCTCCCAAATTCCTAGAGCCTTCCAACAAATAAAACAATAAAATTACCATTTCATCCCCAACTTTAAACGTTAATATCTCCTTCGTTATAACTCCAAATTGTGCTCCGTCTGCGCCTACACGTCTGTAGGGACGAGTAATACAAGGATATGCCAATAAAATAGACCTTACATGACACCACATGACAGTTAACAAAGGTCAACGCACTTGCCTCAAAGGTCATTTTTGTAAATTCACTTAATAAAATTATAAAATCATAATTTTTAGGGACGGGCTGTTACACCTTAAACCTGAAGGGGTATGGTGCAATTTACCCATAAAAGTATGAATAAACTTTTAAGTGTTAGTGAATCTATTGTTTTGATGAGATACACATTCTACGAAACTAGTTTCAACAATCCAACCGTCAACCATGTTTGTATGTACTTCGAGATCGCATATGCCAAAAATTGAAAAAAAAATTCAGAGATTAAGTAACGGGACAAAACTTTTCAACAGTTATAAAACAAAAAATCATGATTTAACAGTTATTTTAACACCGATTTTGATGATTTTTTTTTACAGCTACACTCCTTGACCTTATATGAATACAATGAATGAATTCGATCTTCAATTTAAAATATTTACACTAGCGGATACCACAAAATCTTATGTTATACTTAATGAAAATATAAATAACTCTAAGTGTTAACGAATCTATTGTTTTGATGGGATACGCATTATACGAAACTAATTTTAACGATCCAACCGTCAAACTTGTTTGTATATGGTTTGAGATCGCATACGCAAAAAATAAAAAAAAAGATTTAGAGATCAAGTAACAGGACAAAACGTTTCGACGGTTATAACCGAAAAATCACAATTTAACGGCTATTTTAACTACGATTTTGATGATTTTTTTATAGCTACACTCCTTGACCCATATGAATACAATGAATGGACTCAATCTTCAATAAAAAAATATTTACACTAGTGGATACCACAAAATCTTATATTGTACTTAATGAAAGTATGAATAAACTCTTAAGTGTTAGTGAATCTATTGTTTTGATGGGATATGCATTCTACGAAACTAGTTGTAACGATCCAACCGTCAAACATGTTTGTATTTACTTCGAGATCGCATATGCCAAAAATTGTAAAATAACAAAAACTCAGAGATTTAGTAACCGGACAAAACTTTTCGGCGGTTATGAAACGAAAATTCACGATTTAACGGTTATTTTAACTCCGATTTTGATGATTTTTTACA
Source organism: Crataegus laevigata (assembly GCA_963580275.1). Classification (NCBI taxonomy): domain Eukaryota; kingdom Viridiplantae; phylum Streptophyta; class Magnoliopsida; order Rosales; family Rosaceae; genus Crataegus; species Crataegus laevigata. Next base: position 19,402,051 of record OY756947.1, on the reverse strand, counting down.
GCTACACTCCTTGAGCTTATATGAATACTATGAATGAATTCGATCTTCCATTTAAAATATTTACACTAGCGGATACCAAAAAATATTATGTTATACTTAATGAAAGTATAAATAACTCTTAAGTGTTAAACAATCTATTGTTTTGATGGGATACTGATAGGAGTATATTTATACAACTTAGTTAGCTTGTTTCCTTGCATTTAGATTGTTAGTCCTTAGTTATTTTAGTATTTTAAGCTATTTTCGTGTGTTTGTAGGTCCAAATGACAAAGTATGCAAGAAAGTGCAATTTGGAGCATTTTTGGGCATTGGATGGTTAGCTTATGCTTGGAGCCAAGTGGATGGATGAAATTGAAGATTAAGGGATCCTCTCCTTTCCTATTTTCTGACCCAAAAACACATTACACTCACTCACTTCACCTACAACATCCACCCACTTCACCTACAACATCCACACTCACTTCACCTACAACATCCACTCATTTCACCTACAACATCCACACCCACTTCACCTACAATATCCACTTACTTCACCAAGAAATTTTGTGGTGGTGATTCATTTTCAAAATCTATAAATAGGCTTCTCCATCACAAGACCAATTAACATCTACAACACATTCCATAAACAACACAATTTCTGTCGCAATTTTCCTTCTTCCTCCATCCATTTCCATCCACCTCTTTTCCTATCCATCCCCTACCACCCTTCCATACTCTCTCAACCTATCCAATCTCTGCCACATCCCCTAGACCATCCAAACACCACACTCACCTTGGTACCGCATGTTTGCAAGAAAGGAGGAGGACTTGGAGCTGTGCTAACCATTCAAGACATTGGATTGTTGGAGCGTTCTAGGTGTCTTCTACTTTTGTTTATCATGTTTAAATTCAATTATAGTTGTTTAATTGCAAATATGTGGAACTAAATTCGTTTTGGTTAGAGGTTGATTCAAAGCCATGAACATATTTGTGATATGAATTGATTACCTTCAGTTGTGATTTCATGAGTTGTGAATTCAATTTGCTTAACTGCTTGATTTATAACTTATTCTTGTATGTCGATTAAGGATGCATACTTAGTTTGCATGCATGAATTTGATGCTAGAATATAAGGGAGTTTCACCTAATCGTTATGAACTTATATTCATAAGTAGTGGAGGTTGCTAGTCACAATCGCGTTAAGTGAATTCTTGGCAAGAGTATCATGCTGTTCATAGTTACGAATGCCTCGGCAATGCTTATAGTTTTCACAAAGTTTAATGATCTTTTATTGTATCTCTATTGTGCTGTTCACGTAGGGGACTTTTGAAGAATGTTTTGAATTGTTGTATGCGCTTTTCCGTCCAATTCAATAACTTAAGGAAAACTTGAAGGTTAAAAAAGTGCTATTCACGGTTAATCTGGGGTGTTGAGATTCATGGTTTATTGAAAGAACAACTGAAAATTGGTCTGTATGCAAGTGTGTCATGTGTGGAGAAGAAACCTCTAGCTAGTCCATCACCCATCCATTTACCTTAATTTTATGACTTTGTTTAGAATCTGCAAGTTATTTACTTTGTCTTTTAATTTTCGTCAAAAACAAATCCCTCATCTTTAAGTTATATTAATTTAGCTAGAATCTGTTTAGATTTGTGTTTAGTTAGTCTTTTGAGTTTATTTTCGTCCAAATCAGTCCCTAGTGTCTAATTTGGGTCAATTTGATTGTTTTGAGTTTATTTGAGTCAATCTAGTTTGTTTTGAGTCATTAAAGTTTAGTTAAGTGTCTTTAGCTTAGTTTTGTGTGTTTTGAGTCTTGTTTAGTGTTTTTAAGTCAGTTTAGAGTAGATTAGCAATCCCTCCTAATCCCCGGCCTAGAACGATCCCTACTTGCATATATACTACAATTGTCAAAAAGAGGGTTTAATTTGTGTGTTGTTTACAACGCATCAGATACACATTCTATCAAACTTTTTTGTATATGCTTCGAGATCACATAAACCAAAAATCGTAAAAAACAAATATTCAGAGATCAAGTAACAGGACAAAACTTTTCGATGGTTATCAACGAAAAATTACGATTTAACGGCTATTTTAACTACCGTTTTGATGATGTTTTATAGCTACACTCCTTGACCCATATGAACACAGTGAATGGTCTCGATCTTCAATTAAAAATATTTACACTAGTGGATACCACAAAATCTTATGTTATACTTAATGAAAGTATGAATAAACTCTTAAGTGTTAGTGAATCTATTGTTTTGATGGGATATGCATTCTACGAAACTAGTTTCAATGATCCAACCGTGAAACATGTTTGTATATACTTTGAGATCGCATACGCCAAAAATTGCAAAAAATAAACATTCAAAGATCAAGTAACGGGACAAAACTTTTCGATGGTTATAAATGAAAAATCACGATTTAACGGTTATTTTAACTCCAATTTTGATGATTTTTTTTATAGCTGCATTCATTGATCCTATATGAATACAATGAACTAATTTGATAGTCAATTTAAAATATTTACACAAGTGGATACCACAAATCTTATGTCATGATGATTGATGAAAATTGAGGATTTTGTAAAAGGAATAACATGCAAGCTTTGAGCTCCATTGGCAAGGTTTAAACTTTTGAGAAAGGCTTCACAACCTTGAAAACAAAAAAATCTTTCAATTTGCATATCCTTGCACATTTAATATTTTGTAATAGACACTGTATGGATGTTTGTTTTTTAGGCTTTTATTTTCGAGTGTAGATGTAGTACTTAAACGACAAATGTGTTTTAATGTTTTGAAGTAATATTTATGTGGCAATGTGTGGTATGTGCAAATTTAAGAAAAAATATATATTTTTCTTAACGGGTCATATCGGGACTCGGTTAAAGACCCGTTATCTTAACGGGTATGACATGACACGACCCATTATAATAACAGGTGTTACACGAAAACGACAGACACGACCCGTTTGCTAGGCTTAATGCTCCCCACCACAATTCCCTCCCTTCTCTCTCTCTCTCTCTCTCTCTCTCTCTCTCTCTCTCTCTCTCTCTCTCTCTCTCTCTCTCTCTCTCTCTCTCTCTCTTTTTTCATTTTTTTTAAATTTTAGAAAAGGAACCAGCTAGTGGCCATCACGGCAATCCAGTTTTTCAATGGCTATGAAGACTTACAGAGGCATTTCAGCCTCCCCTGACCACCATTGTGCTATTCGCCAAACTCAAGACGTAACATATAAAATATGGACTAGAAATTCACTCTTAACACTGGACCACCTCGTGATGGTTTCACTTTCTCCCTCTTTGACTGCACTTCTACTCTCTCTCTCTCTCTCTCTCTCTCTCTCTCTCTCTCTCTCTCTCTCTCTCTCTCTCTCTCTCTCTCTCTCTTGTTGGACATTATTGTCCATAACATGGGTCCTCCGTCTTTTGTTCAACTATGAGAGATTATTCATTAGTGCTTGCCAATCGGGTTGTGTGAATCAAACAAACAAACAAAACATTGTTAGATGCAGTTTTCCTGAGTTGACAAGACAAAACATTATTTGGACTTGTCAATTACGAACTAAAGTCACCCTGTCACAATAAAATATTTGTGAAAAAACCCACTCTTACAAGTTTATTGACATTGGGATACAGGAATTCAGATGCACGATTTAATGGCAAGAGTTTTCAGTTTATATGAAAGACACCGTTGCATATTGAAAAATCACAACGGTTAAATATGATTTTTGGTTCTGAGATTTTTTTTTTATCCTTGAATTTTTTTTTATATCATGTTCAAATATATAGTACTTGTTTTTTGTATCATGTTAAAATTTTGAAGCATCCAAATCAAATTGGGCTCCTTAACATGTGCATGGAGTCATTTGAGATTTTATCAAAGAGCAAATTCCTAGGGCGTAGAAGCCCATATATAATTGGTCATTAGGTTTTGTTCCGCATGGTGAAAGGTTGGTTCAGGAATCTCAAGTACTTCATACCCTAGCCTAGGCCCACTGGTAAGGATATTTTCTATTTCCAATGTGATGAATTGTGATATCTGTATCAATTACTAAGGTTCTATTATATCTTTTTTTTGGTAATACTAGAAATATTATCTTTTCAAATCATATTTTGTAAATCACATGACATAGTTGTTGATGGTTGGTCTTCTTTTTGAAATTCTTTAAAATCATGGAGTCTTACTTTATTGGCCCATTATGATGTGGTTTACAAAATGTGGTTTAAAAATATGGTTTTGTTGTAGGCCTATTTGACTAAAGAATTACAGAGAGATTGAGAGAGGGTGTGGCAAGTATTACGAGAATTTGGTGAATTCTTAGGTGTGTATTTTCTCACCTTCATTGTGTCTTTATTTATAGTAGTAGGGAAAGTTAATTGCTTACCCCATTAAGATTACAACTCCAATAGGATAATATTTGAAGATAAGATATGATAGAAACCACAAGGATATCCCAATATATAATATGATTTACACGATTACATTCCTAAACCATTAGGACTGCAACATTTCCCTTTAAGTGTGTAAATACTTTAGTAAATGGCGCATTAGGTTATCAACAATGAAGTAAGTATAGTTGATGAAGTCGTCGACATAATGAGCGAATGCGAGTCTCAAATCAATGGAAGAATGCACAGAAGGTAAAATTCACAAAACCTCGCTATGCTAAATCCCATAGACTAAGGAGAAACATGAGAAGTTGTATTAAGTCAAAACTATACATCTTCTGGACACAAGTAGAAAGCTCACAAGGGTATAACCAGCCCAGGATGGGTCCCTCATTAAAACCAAGTTAGGTACAAGTAAGTATACTTCTGAATACTCCTCTTAAGTTTGACAAAACTTCGAAATGAGAACTACAAGCATTGCATAGTTAGCATACCAACTCCTCGGACAAGTTTTTGGAAGGTAGACTTTGGCAGTGACGTCATGAAGAGGTTGACAAGATTGTCTGGGATTAGATTACATGACTTCAATGTTTTGATGCTTTACTAATGTGATGTAGACACAATATGCTCAACAAGAGCTCTCAACCATGTCTTACATGTGGCGTAGTGAAGTGAGGTGAGTCTTAGTATGATTTAAAAATTTCGTAATTAAGGTCTATATTGTGGACCTCCAAGATACTACGGTATCCCTAATGCTAAAGACATAACCATTTGGGGATCATGCATTGTGCGGGTTTGATAAGTAACATATGTCAGCATAATAAACAAGGCAATCATCATTCCCAAGATCAAAGGGGTTGGATCCACTTGGGGTGCATAGGAATAAGCCCAAATTCATAGTACTTTTAGGGTAGAGGAAAACATCTTGATACCAATTGAGTGGTTGCACGTAGGCACAGTGTTGCATCTTTATTAACATATCAATAGCAAAGGAGATCTTGTCTAACACAATCAGTTAAGTACAACAAAGCACAAAGTTGAAATTAGATATGGAACTTCAGATTTCATAACCTCTTCAAGGGTCTCATTTGCATATTGCATATGAAAGATCATAGGTATACTCAAAGGTAATGCCTTCGGGTGTAATTTGACTAGTGGACCAAAATATTGTCAGAATAACTCTTGAACTTTAGGTCAAGGCATTAACGAGTTTTCTCAAGATCCTTCATCTCAAATTCTATCATCAGGTGCGATGCAGTTTTCTTAAGCTCTTCTAGAGTTTGAGTTATATTCATGTCATGGACATAAACTGCAACTCTAGCAATTTGGAATATGACTTCACAGTTTTGAAGGATTATTTTAGAGAAACATGTTCATTTAAGCAATATCATTAGCATGCAATTAACAAATTAAAGGCGGAATCATGCTTGCATATACTTAAAAACAAAACATTACCCATGAATGTTCAAAGCCTAGTAGATTGGTGAACCTTTAAACAACTCAAAACAAAGTGAGTTGAGATTTATACCTTTGTAGATTCCTCTTTGCATAAGCAAAGGCTAATCACCCAAAGAGAGGGCCTTCATTCCTTGCATCCTAAAACTATGGATTTATATAGAAAGGATAGGTTCTCTAAGTTCTCAAAATTGAGAACCTCTAAGTTTCTACACCAAGGTTTTGATTAAGAGGAAATGAGTGACCTTGGAGGAGCTAGAGTGCTAGCTAAAACCCTCCAAGGTGGCCGGCCATTTCTAGAGAGAAGGGAGAGCTTTTCTTCTCTCCAATTTCCCAAAAACAACCCTTAATGAATTTTGGCTATAAAGTCATATTTATACCTTAATTCATTTGAGTGGCAAACTTGTAAATAAGTCCAAGTTTGCTACCCTTCACAATATGGCCGGCCTTAGGGATTAATTTGGGCAATTTGGTCTTTGTGAATCATTATTCATTAAGTTGTCATACAACTTAAGTTAATGGACTCGACGTTCGAAGCCCATTGGGCCTTAAGGTCCAAAACTATCCCGAGGTCTTTAACGAACTCATTCGTTTGATTAATTAACATATTAATTAATCCTTGCCATAAATAATTAAACCATTTAATTATTCTTACTCATCTCTGTTGAATCTTCAATCTTTACCTTACACGGTGTACGATCCATTAGGTTCCTTTTAGCGAGGCAGTGGGCGATTCAAACTCTTTTAAATCGATTGTGAATTTGAAACTAACTTTCAATTCTCCCTTTAGTGTTTACACACGTTTAGGGCTTCCACAAACCATGAGTGACACCTAGCAGCATATCATGGTTACCCAAGCTAATCAGAAGAGGTAGAGAACCTATTCAATTTAGGATTACAAATGCAATACGGTCCTTCTCTAATACAATACTCTTGACCACATTGTTTGGTTTGATAGTTTATTCATGTCTACTATCCAATGTGAATCTCGTGCTTATATGATTCCATTGAATGTGATCTGGAACACATTCCAACATCTCATTCATACTCTGGCCAGAGATTCTAAATCATATCATAGAGTATTCTCCCTCAACGGTTTGAAGGTTAGAGATCCCTTGTTGCGCATTCACTTGTCTCCATGACTAGATAGCTTGACCCCAACCATGCCGTGGACACTCCAAAGGAATGCCATTTGACACGATCAAAGATCAAGGACCTAACCACAAGACAACTATGATGCCTCAGGTCAAAGGACTAATTTGCATTATCCTAACCATGAGTTCTCACGTGACATGAATATGAGAACTCCTCGTTGATCGTGTTCAGTGAACTCATTCTCTATTGAGCACTTACGTACTTGTCTTGGTGTCACTCACACCAATGACTCGAGACTAGTCACTCTCCCTGAGAGAAGACATAGCACGTACTGATCTTAACGGACTGTCAATGCCCAATTGGCAATCCTATGATCATGAACGTTTAGGATGTGTCTACGAAAGAATGGTCTCATGAATCTAACTATTTAGATCGCATTCTCCCAATCACATATTCCTTGGACTTTATCGTTTAAGCATATAACATTTATATGAGACTGCTCAAACAATAATCTTTGCCCTTGATATTAAACTAGATTAGTTTAATCATGTGAAATGTCCGTAAAGTATCATCATATGATTGGTTTTAGGGCACATTTCCAACAAGTTTAACATGCAAGGGCACTTATTTATATCCTTGACTGATCAAATGATCACTTAGACGGGTATACCACATCTGTCGGATTGCTTCAGTCTGTGAAGCGAATACCTTAAATGAGTTGAGAGAGTATTATGCGGTCTAGAACTATTTGAACCGGTTCATGTACTTCTTCAGGAACTTACATGTAAATTTCCATATTAATTTTTCATCGAAAAACGTTAACCACATTCATGTGCTGCTGTCAATCAAAGGGTGTTTTGAGAGAAACATTGCATTGTAAAGCGTACGTCATATCACACTATTTTATTTATCTAATTATGCTGCCTTTTCCACTAGTAGCACTGTTGGAAATGTGCCCTAAAACCAATCATATGATGATACTTTGCGGACATTTCACATGTTAAACTAATCTAGTTTAATATAAAGGGCAAAGGTTATTGTTTTAAGCTGTCTCATATAAATGTTATATGCTTAAACGATAAGTCCAAGGAATATGTGATTAGGAGAATGTAATCTAAAGGAGTTAGATTCATGAGACCATTCTCTATCGTATACATATCCTAAGCGTTCCAGATCATAGGATTGCCAATTGGGCATTGACAGTCCATTAAGATCAGTATGTGTTATGTCTTCTCTTAGGGAGAGTGATTGGTCTCGAGTCATTGGTGTGACTGACACCAAGACAAGCATGTAGGTGCTCAATAGAGAATGAGTCCACTGAACACGATCAACGAGGAGTTCTCATACTCATGTCACATGAGAACTCAGGGTTGGGATAATGCAAAGTAGTCCTTTGACCTGAGGCATCATAGTTGTCTTGTGGTTAAGTCTTTGATCTTTGACTATGTCAATGTCACTCTATCAAAGGGTGTCCACGGCGTAGTTAGGGTTAAGTCACTTAGCCATGGAGGCAAGTGAATGCGCAACAAGGGATCTCTAACCTTCAAACTGTTTGAGGGAGAATACTCTATGATATGATTTAGAATCTCTGGCCAGAATATGAATGAGATTTGGAAAGTCGCTCCGAATCACATTCAAAGTAATCATATAAGTAAATGAATTGCATTGGATAGTAGACATGAATAAACTATCAAACCAAACAATGTGGTCAAGAGTGTTGTATTAGAGAAGGACTGTATTGCATTGTAATCCTAAACTGAATAGGTTCTCCACCTCTTATGATTAGCTTGGGTAGCCATGACATACTGCTAGGTGTCACTCATGGTTTGTGGAAGCCCTAAAGGTGAGTAATCACTAAAGGGAGAATTGAAAGTAAGTTTCAATTCATAATCGATTTGAAAGAGTTCTAATCGCCCACTGCCTCGCTAAAAGGAACGTAATGGATCGTACACCGTGTAAGGTAGAGATTGAAAAAATAACAGAGATGAGTAAGAATAATTAAATGGTTTAATTATTTATGGCTAGGATTAATTAATATGTTAATTAATCAAATGAATAAGTTCGTTATAGACCTCGGGTTAGTTTTGGGCCTCAAGGCCAAATGGGCTTCGAACGTCAAGCCCATTGACTTAAGTTGTATGACAACTTAATGAATAAAGATTCAAGAGGGCCCAAAACAACCCAAAGACCCTAAGAGGCCGGCCACATAAAGAATGGAGTGGTTTTTGGACTTATTACAAGTTTGCCACTCCAATGAAGGTAGGTATAAATATGACTTTATAGCCTTTTCTTCATTAGGGTTTTCTTTTGGAGAAAAGATGAGAACACTTCTCTCTCTTTTCTCTCAAAGTGGCCGGCCCCCTTGGAGGGGATTAACTAGCATCTAATCCTCCTCCAAGGTCACTCATCTCTTCTAAATGCTCTCCTTGGTGTGCAGACTTAGAGGTTCCCTTTCTTGGGAACTTGGATAATCCATTCTACCATCCTCCTCCAAGAAATCCATGGAGCCAAGAAGCAAGGAATGAAGGCCCTCTCCTTGGGTGTTAGCCTTTGCTTATGCAAAGAGGAATCAACAAAGGTATAAGATTTCTCAACTCACTTTATTTTGAGTTGAGTCTTGGTTCACCTATATACTAAGCTTTGAATTTCATGGGTTAAGTTTTGTTTTTTAGTGCATATAAACATGATTCCGCCTTTAAATGTTAATTGCATGTTGTTGATGTTGCTCAAATGAACTTGTTTTTCACAAATTTTCCTTCAAACACAACAAGGTTACCTTAGACAGTATAGGAATTACAAGTGTAAACACACTTTGGTACATAATTAAACATGGATTGTGATTTTGGTTGTGCAATCAGCTGTATGACTAATCAATGAAAAATGGTTTGATATTGTCATTTTTCATTCTCAAGAGTAATCTGGATTAATCTTATGAGGTGGAAATGATTGAGACAGCGATCGAGTGTGGATTCATCTTGTGCCGTGTACATTCTCTTCTAGAGAAGTGATTCTCTGAACCAAGTGATCTATCGCGCTTCAGGCCAAGACGGATTGCATAATAAGTGATATCATTATTCTATCTAAGTGTTCCAAATGATTGTGCCAAAGCAAGTAAACTACTTGAATCACCCATATCTAGGTCGACCATATGTGGCGCATCCTAGTTAGGAAGTAGCCCATTGGCCCCAAAACAAAGCTTCGGGCTTTATATTTTGGAGGTGGTGCAAAGATATATCACTTTCTTTTTTTCAGTGGTTTCATTCATGATCATTGTCATCTTGAATATCCTTAAAACTCAACAATGTTGTTCCAGAATGGGGAGAATATAAAGTCTCTTAAATGGTAATCAGTACTATTTGTACAACAATGAGCATGCCAATGCTTTTAATTAGGTTGGATAGGCTTGAAGTCATTTCTAGAGAGGTGATTTAGGCATAAGTTGTGTTAACTGAACTCGGTCACATGTATAAGAAACATGATTCAATTAATTAATATTTAAGGACAACGTCCATAAACTAAAATAAACACCAAACTTGAATCCAAGAACATAGAAAATTGTTCACAAAGTAAACCGAAGTTACTAAGGCGATTCGGCCAACATGGCCATCCATTTCAAAATTCTGCTTTTCCAAATGTGTCAGGTGAAGCAAAATTAGTCTTAGATATTAATTACAAAAAAAGGTACTCCTCAGCAACTTTGGTAGGGGCACGAACTAGTGCATAACCAATGATCTCTTCCATCAAAATGGAAGTAGATTCTGCAGGGTTGAGGTTCGTGAACACTGTCCCTTATCCTTGAAATTTTAGGTCCTAGGTGCCAGGATCACTCTTTTGGCTGTGATACGACCCTTCGGTAGGCCCTAACTCAACCATATGTTGTGAAAACAAACCTTCGAGTGGGTGAGAGAGAGACAGACTTGGGTTTGAAAGGTTCAACCGAACCATGCAAGTTTGTTTGGTACATCCTTGTCGAAGCAAAGCAAGCCATTTGGTAGGCTTCAACTGGAACTGGGTTAGGCCATTCATTATACTCCAGCTGAACCGGGTTTCTACCATTCAGTACCTTATAGATGAATCACTGGGGTACCTATCTCTCACATTTGTGGTAGTAATCTGATCCGAGAATTTAGTAAACTTTCGCTCTCTACACGGTTGCTTCAGGAACTAGTTAGAGACATGGAAGAACGAGAAAAGTCTTCTTCAGTAAAATATCGATCAGATATTATAAACTTAAGAATCTTATTCATTCATGGAAGATAAAGGTTTCAATCATGATTTGCTTCAAGCAATATCATCTTTCATGATTAAATGATCTGTAGGGGCGAGCCAAAGAGCCTTGGAATCCTTGTAAGGGGGGTACTTCTATTTGTAATGCTTTGGGCATAAGTCATTGAATGAAGATCGTGGCCGAGCTTGTTTCTTAGTTTCTTAATAGTCAAGTGGAGTTTCACATCTTGTGCCCGCATAAAGTAGTTTTGTCATAAATTCCTAGTTTGTGAAATCGAACTCGTGACAGTTCATCAATTCACTGACTGGGGGACAAGATTGTGGCTAGTGTTATGGGAAAATAAAACCTCCATAAACATCAAAGTTAGAACATTTCAAGTTCTAAGACATGGTATACATGAAAAACTGTGGGTTTTAATGGGTGTATTGTTTTATGAAAATTTTTTGTTTCAAAGGCACTAAATTCGGAACTACCTATTCGAGTTTAGTATGTACTTCCGGTTCATAAAAAGGAGGTACCTGAAAGAATACAATATACAACTAAAGTGTAGTGAATTTGGGTTGCTTTAGGAACTTAAGTTTGAGTTGCTTCGGGACTACGAAATAGTTCAAAGAAAAATAATAAAATATTGAACTGTTAATTTCCAACAAGTGGGCTTTGGGCCATTAATTTGAATTTTTGTTGAATTAATGGGCTGCTGGACACTTAAATTAATTCAATAAATTGAATCATATAGAGTTGATCATAGAAGCAAAATAATGACGTTCGGGTCATATTCACTTTAGATGGCTTTAGACCTTGCGATTAGAAAATATAGCTTAAATTTAGCTTTAGGCTAGGACACCTTAACATAAGTGGGTGTGACTACAAAGCAATGGGCAAAAAATTGGCATTTGGGTGGAGAGAACAATAGCAGCTCGGCAAGTTTATGTTGGCTGTTATCCAAAACGATGCCCTGCAGTAAAGGCTGCATGCTTTAGGCTTGGGGAAGGATGCTGCAGGTAGCCTAGGAACCGCAAAGCAAGTTGCAGTCATGAGCCAAGAAAAACAAGACCCATCAATCTTTCTGTAAGCTTCAGCCTATAACAAAGGCTCAGGCCTAGAGGATAAAGAAAGCCTAGCAGAGAGAGAACCCAGACATGCAAGCCAGGTCCACCATGAGCCCAACAAGGCCTAATTGGGCTTGGTTGCATGTCGATTTTTCCTTTTGTTTTAGGGTTTACAAAACCCTAGTTCTTGCTTATATTTTCTTTGGTTTCTTTGACTCATAAACCGTTTATTTTGTAAGTATTGATTCATAGATCATCTTTGCAAAAATTCAATTCAATCCGAAACCATTTGCCTATTTAATTATCAAGATAAAATTTAATTGTTTCTTATATAACAAAGTATTCGTTAATTTCTTTGAACCCAATTAGATATCTTAAATATTTCCGATTTGGCTAATATAGGGAGGTAAATATAAATGTAAGGGCTTCATGCATTGTGAGGAGTGTTTCATGCATCATATTTGTTGAAATTATCATTCTTGGATTTTAAGAGAACCTGATTGGCAGAAAACAAGTTGAGCCTTTGAATTTGTAGAAGATTTATCTCGGAAAGCCGAAATTCCATCTCCAATGTGTTGTATCACGTACATCATAGAAAAATTAAATCGAATCAATAACAGTATATTAATTTAATAAATAAATAGTTAATCATAAAAAGAATGAGTAGAACGTAATACTCCCCCGAAAATGAACAAACTCTCTTTAGCGCAGCGTCAAATGCGTGATGATAACGTGTTGTGGGCTTATTTGACTGAAGAATTATAGAGAGATTGAGAGAGAGGGTGAGGCAAGCATAGAGAGGATTGGGTGAATTCTAAGGTGTGCTTTCTCACCCCCATTATGCCTTTATTTATAGTAGCAGGAGAAGTTAATTCCTTACCTCAATAGATTACAACTATAATAGAATAATATCTAAAGACAAGATATCGCACAAGGATATCCTAAAATATAATAGGATTTACTGCAGCCTTTGCCAAACGAAGACATCTCGTCGTGCAAAGGGCTCTGAGACAAGTTGAACATTTCTGGTAATATGATTACTGCAGCCTTTGCATAACAAAAATTCCGTCGTGTTACTATCTTGCACGACAAACCTTTAGTCGCACAAAGTGCTTTAAAATGGAAAAGTGAAGGTTCCAACCAATGTAATTATTGCGGCATTTGTGCAACGAAATTTGCGTCTCTCAAAGGTCCCCTAGTTCTATAAATTGACAGATTCTCTATCCCTTTTCCTCACATCGTTTTCCCTGAAACCCTATATTTTCCCTTTTATTTATTTATTTATTTTATACCTAAATCTATCATATCCCAGTTTGTACAATGGTTGATTCCACTAGTGGGCTAAGTAAGGGGTGTGATGGGGAAAGATATGGAAAAAAGAGTGTAAAGATTATGCATACACGTGGCAAAAGAGGAAATAATGACGGGCCTGATCGGATCGTATTTATACATATTTTTATATCAAATTCACGTGTCTTTTCTTAGTTAGTTCCTCATTTTTTGAGCTATTTGCGTTATTTTTATGTTTTATAAGAATTTATCTAATTAAGAAAAATATATATATTTATATATTATTTTATATATATATATATATATATATATATATTTATATGTTTATTTATATTTATATATATTTATATATTTTGTGTTGTATAGGTGAAAGAAGCATATTTAAAAAGATAGAAGGCAGTGGAGTCGGTGAAGGGCTTAAAGAAAGGGAATAAAATGATGATGGGAAATAATTGTGAGGTGGAGTCGGTGAAGGGCTTAAAGAAAGGGAAAAAGGAATAGAACGTGAGCTGCCATCTTTGGCAGCTGAGAAAGATTAAATAAAAAAATAATAATAAATAATGAAGGAGCAGCATTGCTCTCGGGGGGAGAAAAGAATAAAAGACGGGGGGCATTTTGTGAAAAGACGGAGGAAACCAGCGGAAAATAAGAAAGCTGCCGTTGGCAGCTTGGGGAGAAGAGGTAGCGCGCAAGCCTCGGGAGAGGCAGTGTGGTACAGAAAAACCGAGCAAAGGCAGACGGAGGGCTGCCTTTCAAGGCAGCTTGCGGAGTGGAGCAGAGAAAGAAAAACGCTGCTTTGGCAGCGTGTAACAGGACAGAGAAATCAGAAGGCTGCCTTGGATAGAGCTGCCATTTGGCAGCGCGCGAGGGAAGAACCAAATTGCAGAGAGCAGGAGCACGGGTCAAGCGCCTCGGGGCAGCTGGGCAGCAAGTCAGGAGACGCCAGCTGGACAGAAAAGGACAAGGAGCACAGTGCACTGGCACGGTGCAAACCAAATTTGCACAGGAAAACCCCTACATCCGATTTGGTTTAATTCCTCCAACTCTGTTTTATTTTTGTTTTAAATTATAAGTATGTGTAATTAATTTATTTTGGCTAGAGGATAATTCAAAACTATGATTATATTTGTAATTTGAATTGGTAATTTCAGTTGTGATTTCTGAGTTGTGATTTAATTTGCTTAACTGCTTGATTAATAACTTATTTATGTTTGTCGATTAAGAATGCATACTTAATTTACATGCATGAATTTGATGCTAGAATATAAGTGAATTTCACCTAATCGTTATGAACTTATATTCATGAGTAGTGAAGGTTGCTAGTCACAATCGCGTTAAGTAAATTCTTGGCATAAGTTTCATGCAATTCATAGTAATGAGTGCCTCGTCAATGCTTATGGTTTTCATAGAACTTAATGATTCTCGCTTGTATCTCTATTATGCAATTCATGTAGGGAACTTGTGGGGAATGTTTTGGGTTGTCGTATGCAATCATCCAATCCATTAACTTAAGGAAAATCTGAGAATTAATCTATGCAATTCATGGTTAATTTGGGGCGTTGAGAATTTACAATTTATTGAAAAAAACAACTGAAGGTCAATTTAGGTTGCTTATGTGTCATGTGTGGAGAAAAACCCTCTAGCCAATCCGTCGCCTATCCATTCACTTTTATTTTATGTTTTTGTCAATTTTATAATTTAGTTAAGTTTAATTTACGTTTCATCCAAACCAACCCCCCCCATTATTATATTATATTATTTAGTTAGTTTTTATTATTTTTAATCTTTTAATTTAAATTCCGTCTAATTAATTTCCTAGTTTTTATTTTAAATTGTTTTTATTATTTTGAGTCATTTTTAGTGTGTTTCGAGTTCTTAGCTTAGTTTGTATTTTCTAGAGTCTTGAGTTGTTTTGAGTCTTTTGATTTCTTTTAGTTTATTTGTTAGTTTTATTTTGAGTTATTTTAGTTAAGTGTTTTTATTTTAGTTTAGTGTTTTAAACTTTGTTTTTACGTTTTTAAATTATTTTAGAGGTTTTAGCAAGCCCTCCTAATCCCCGGCCTAGAACGATACCCTACTTATACTTATACTACAATTGTCAAAAGAGGGTTAAATTTGTGTCGAGTTAATTCTCGCATCAAATTTTGGCGCCGTTGCCGGGGATTAGTAACTTTGCTAATCCCTTTATTTTTTTGTTTGTGTTTAATTTTTGTTTGTTTGTTTGTGTTTTTGTTTGTTTTTGTGTTTGTGTATTTTACTTTTGATATTTGATTTATTTTTCTTTCTTTAATTTTAGGTACTAATTGGAGCAAGAAATGGATTTTGCTAATATTCAAGCTCAATTGGCGCAGCTTACTGCTCAATTGACTGATAATGCCGAACGGACCTCAATGCCAAGTGTCCCTACACTTGATGTGCCCTATGGGCAAGGATATCAAACTCAGCAATATCCTCAATTTTCTGCATATGAAGATGATTGGGGATATCAAGGCCACAGCCAACCAAGGGGCAATATGTATTCCAACGCTTGCAATTCGGATTGGAGAGGTTATTCAAATCAAATGTGGGATGAACCTCAACATTTTCAACAAAATGGATATTGGCAGCAAGACGAGTTCTATTCCAGACCTATGCAGCCACCACAGTATCCCCCACAACAATTCCAATCGAATTCAAGTATGGCCGTAAATTATAATGAAATTCTTGAAGGACTAATTTCTTTGACGCAGGGCTCACAAAAAGAAGAACAATTGCCGTCATCGGAAGAGTTCTATCAATGGCCATGTCAACCGTCACAACCACCACAAGAATATGCCCAATTCGATTCAGGTACATCTCTGGATAATGATACGTTTAATAAGTTACTCTCCTCTTTGAATCAGGGAGTGGAAAATCGAATCCAGGAGATGCAAGACCGGACCAACAAGGTGGATGAATTGGAAAGGCAAGTTGGGGAGATTATGGAGATCATGGCACAGATTCAAGATCAAAGTGAATTCTCCAACTCCACCATTGCAAATTCAAAGGCAGAAGTTGAAAATGAAGAAGCCATCACTTTGGAAGGTGATATGGAGAATGAGGCTGTCCTAGAACCGTTCAAACTCAGCCCGAACTTGGATGAATTGCCGCTGCAAGCAGAAGATGAGGAGGACGACTTGGGCAGTTTAGATGAATTTTTGTCTCAAACCCCTCAAGTCTCTATGTCGTCCAACTATGGTGAGGTTGTTCCAAGTTCAATTCATTCTAACATTTTTCCACCGAATGTCTCTTTTCCTTGCAGATTTTTTCCAAATAACGAAGAAAGTGAAAAAGACATTGTGGAAGATCTTCCAGAGGTGCAAAGTGATATCTCAATTCTTGGTGCACCAAAACAAGTTCCCGAACCTTGTGCACCAAGAAAAATGATTCAAGATATCAAAGTGGCTGGGGAATGCGTTGAAAACATCCAAGAGGCTGTGCATGAGACAATTAAGCCCAAAGAAATTGAGTTTGATGACACGGGACGGGCCACAACTATCATAGTCAATCTGGCCAAGTTCAAAATCCCGAAAATATCCAAAAATATGGTTTTTGTCATTGAGTTTGTTTCGGAGAAAGACAGTAAGCCATCTTCTCCAATTTTAATTTTTATTTTATTTTCTACTAACATGCTAATTTTAATGATTCAGGCACCCACCCGAGAATTCAGACCATTGCCGAATCATTTCAAGTATCACCTCCCATTAAAAGATAAATTCCATGCTATGGAGCCGAAGGGAGGTTAAAGGAAAGAATCGTCCGGCTAAAGACGTTAAATCAAGCGCTTCTTGGGAGGCAACCCAAGCAATCAGATTTGCATTTCTTAACCTTCTTCTTTATTGCCTTTACTTTCATTTTTGTTTTGTTTAGTTAGTTGTTTTATTTGGTTGATTTTTATTTAGTTTGTGTTTAAATAAATTAAGGGCCTTATTTATTTTACGTACGGATAAATAAAGTCTTTTTACATTAATTTACATTTATTTACTCTACATATTTTAATTTGCTTAAAATAAACCTAAAAAAAAAAAAAACAAAAAAACAAAAAAAATAAATAAATAAATAAAAAAATAATAATAATAATATTAGTAACATATATATATATATATATATATATATATAGTTAAATAAACATTAAAAGCATAAAAAAATTACAATAATACGAAAAACTAATAGCAATCATTGGTTTTGGTTAGGTGGCGCCTCAGAGGTTGACGGAGCTCCGGGAAGACGAAGAGCCAGAGTTGGAATCTCCGGAGCCGGAACGCTTGGTGCTGCTCCAGAGGACGAAGGCAACATAAACCGCGGGAGTAACGCCATGAACCGCTCATGATCACTCTGGATTCGACCGTCCGACTCCTGCAGTTGGTCCAGCTTCCTCTTCATGCTGGTCGAGTAGCTAGTTGCGAGCATGTGCAACTCCTTGTTCTCGTGCCTGAGTCCTCTGACTTCTTGCCGAAGACTGACCACCTCCGCCATTAGCGACTCCACCTGACGAGATCTTGCAAGCAGGCGCTGACCCATGTTCGAAACTGAGCCTGCACACTGGACACTGAGAGCCAGTGAGTCCTGAACAGCCAGCTCGTCTGACCGCATAGACAGCAACCTAGTGTCTCTGGGAGTAAGAAGGTTTCTTGCAACCACCGTTGCGGTTATATCGTTCCTCATCATTGTGTCCCCGACTGTAAGAGGACCATTGGGGGATATGAAGGATGGATTCCAAATGTTGTTCGGAGAAGACGAGTCATCGTCTTCCCCGACATTCAAGTTTAGGCGACGGTCGGAAGGGCAAGACATTTTGAGAGGGGGTTGCGGAAGAAGAGTTCGGAAAGATTAAAAGTGCAGAGGTGCAGGAAGAGAGCGGAAGGAGTATGAGTGCAGAAGTGTTTGAGGAAGAAAAGAGTTCGGAAAAATTAAGATTGCTGAAGCGGAAGAAGAGATCGGAAAGATTAAGAAGTGCAGAAGAGAGTGTTTACAGAGGAGAGTATTTGAGGAAGGGAGTTCAAGTGTGATGTGAAGCAGAATTAGCGCCTCTATAAAAAGAAGCAAATCAAAGAGAGGCGCTCCTCTGAGGTTGAAGACGCGTCATCGCGCAAATCGAAGGCCGACGCTCCTTTCTCAAAAGAGCCGTTTCCTTTCTCAAAAGCTGGGCTTGACTCAGCAATCACGTGGCATCACGAGGGCTCGGTTTGTCCGGATGTGTCGTCACTCATGACGTGCAGCGTGGAGCGTTGCGAAAACCACGAGCCGCACCCGGTTTTGAACCCCGGTTTTCAAAAGATCATCATTCCAATTTGTCGTCACTCGTCGTATGCGCAGTCAGCTTCGCGGAAATTACGGACGCGTTGTCAGAAAGCGCGTAACGGGCACTGTTCATCCATCCACCGGCTGCCGACAAATAGTGAAGGAATAGTTCCGGTTGTGAAGCGAAATTTCTATAAGTTCGACCTTCGCCTTCTACAGCAAAGGCACACCTTCACACCATCTCCACCTCTAAACCTCTCAACCTCTCTTCATCTCCGATTATGTCTTCCCAAAGAAAGCTTTCGAGTTATTCAGTGTTCTTCATCCCTTGGATCACCCCAGAAAACAAACCTTCCAGAGCAAAAGTATTTCATATTAAAAAGGTTAAAAGCAAAAGTATCTCATATTATGCTTTCTCCTCTCCTTCATCTGAGGAACGTGGAGAAAGTGAGATCCTGATTGCTTACCTAGTCTTGCTCTCGAGTACTCATCTCAGACCCCTCCCAGCCCACTTTAAAAATAAACCTGTGTTGAGGTACTTCTTCAAAAACAAAAGTACTTCACAGACGAAGCAGGAGGAGTCTGAGGTGCACCCAAGAGCAGATGAGTCTGGGTTGATCCAAGAGTTCAAGAAGATGCCACACCTGCGTGGAGACCGGACTACTTGAAGCATGTGGAGACACGTGCTGATTCATCCTCAACTAAGCTGAGGAGCACTTGCCAGAAGGAGGCCCATCCTGTTCAAGAAGAAAGCTGTGGAAAATCAACAAGGACGACCAATGATCGCCTATTAGTTCTTTTCATTATCTTTTATTTTCAATTTTTATTTTTCGTTTGCATTTTTCTATTTTTTTTTTTTTTGTTTGCTTGCGTGCTTAACTGATTTATTTCTTTTCTTTGCAGGAACGTTTGGTTATTTTCTCCCTTGAAGTTGATTGCAAAATTTACGCTTAGGGGTCATCGCTTGAGTTTTCTGCAAATTAGGGAAGTTTTCAGTCCCTTTTCTTTATTTTATTTTGTTTCGTATTTTTTATTCTTTTTTATTTTTATTTGCTTATTATTGTTTTCTGACATTGGGGACAATGTCTAGTTTAAGTGTGGGGGTATCAAGATTAAAAAATGACCAAATTGAAAATTTTTGTACCTTCGACTTTGAACTGGTTTCATTTGTTTCCGTGTTGTTGTTTTTTTTTGTTTTTTTTAGTGTTTTATGCTGTTTTGGTGTGTTTTGAGGAAATCTTACGAAAATGACATAAAAATTTGAAAAATATTTTGAAAAACCCAAAAAGAATTTTATTTTAGAGTTGTTTTTGTGTGTTTGTGTCTTAGGTACCTTCCAACACAATGATGAGGATTTAGTTTTTAATGGCATGACTGTTAAAGAAAGTTATAAACATGGATGGAAGTTTGATATGCTCTTGGTTTATGCCTAGTTGTAGTTGTTGTTTATGAATTTAAATTTGATCACAAAAGGATAAAAATTAGTTTTTGTAACATGCTTGAAGGAAGGAACTCAAACTAATGTTAAATCCCTGTGAGACTTGAGCTTATACCTTGTTTGGAGAGTTATTAATCTTGATGTTTTTGTTTTCTAAAAGTCGTTGCATGATCTCATTATTCTTTGCTTGGTTGCTACTTAGAAGGCGTTTTATCATCTTAGTTCCAAATACTAGAACTCATATCCGTTTCATTCAAAGCATGACATTGAATTGCATAACACATATCAAGATGAAGTTGTTTAGTGAACCACCACATCCCAAAAAGCCTTACCCTCCATCTTTCTTATGTTTTGTAGGTTTAACCCCTTTCGAGCCTGGTTTAGCCTATTTTTGTTGTTAACCACATTAAACCGCACCTAACCGTCCGCACCCTTGTTCTTAAAGAATAGTGAGCATGACTTAAAAAAAAGAATTCATTTTATTCTACACTATACAGAAAAACAAGTGTGGGGGAGGAATTTGTTGTTTTGAGCTCAATTGTACGTTTTGCGTTTCTGAAAAAAAAAAAAAAAAAAAAAAAAAAAAGAAAAAAAAAAAAAGAGAAAAACGCATGAAAAGAAAAGAAAGAAGAAAAAGAGTTTGAAATTTGGCCATAAAGTGTGTGAATCTTCCCCTCGGATTTAGAGTTGAATTTTCATTCAAAAGTGAATTCTATGCGTTAATCTCATTACTTTGCTTACTATTTCTTTAAGAACCTTTGTTTTCCATATCCTTCCTTTGTTAAGCCTATATCCTTAGCCCCGTTACAACCCTTTGACTTCTATCTTGGTTGTTGTGTGTTCAATATGTGGAGTTTGGGATTGGTATGAGCATATAGTGTCCCTGGTTCTCGCATCTAAGTAGTAGCATTCCGTTCATGAGATCATATTCATATGCATATTAATAACTCCAGAAAATGCTTTCTTTGCTATAACATATGTGAGTGATCGTTTCCTTGCTTACATCATTCTTCTCACATATACCTAGTGTAGGGAGTGTAGTCAGAAAATCTGAGCGAAGAATTGAGTGCATATCTAGTAAGGAATAGAGTAAATTCTCTAAGGCATGTTACTACATTCAAAATGTTGTTTTAATTGATTAAATGCGAACTAATAAATGGTGACTGTGATTAAGTATGTGCTTAAGGGTATGGTTTGCCAAAATCTGTGTAAGTGATGATTTTTAATTTGTCATGTCCATTGGAAATCCCTGAGATAAATGTTGGAAGGTTTAGATTGAATTTTGTTTTTGTTTCTTTGTTTTGCTCGAGGACTAGCAAAAGCTAAGTGTGGGGGTATTTGATCGGATCGTATTTATACATATTTTTATATCAAATTCACGTGTCTTTTCTTAGTTAGTTCCTCATTTTTTGAGCTATTTGCGTTATTTTTATGTTTTATAAGAATTTATCTAATTAAGAAAAATATATATATTTATATATTATTTTATATATATATATATATATATATATATATTTATATGTTTATTTATATTTATATATATTTATATATTTTGTGTTGTATAGGTGAAAGAAGCATATTTAAAAAGATAGAAGGCAGTGGAGTCGGTGAAGGGCTTAAAGAAAGGGAATAAAATGATGATGGGAAATAATTGTGAGGTGGAGTCGGTGAAGGGCTTAAAGAAAGGGAAAAAGGAATAGAACGTGAGCTGCCATCTTTGGCAGCTGAGAAAGATTAAATAAAAAAATAATAATAAATAATGAAGGAGCAGCATTGCTCTCGGGGGGAGAAAAGAATAAAAGACGGGGGGCATTTTGTGAAAAGACGGAGGAAACCAGCGGAAAATAAGAAAGCTGCCGTTGGCAGCTTGGGGAGAAGAGGTAGCGCGCAAGCCTCGGGAGAGGCAGTGTGGTACAGAAAAACCGAGCAAAGGCAGACGGAGGGCTGCCTTTCAAGGCAGCTTGCGGAGTGGAGCAGAGAAAGAAAAACGCTGCTTTGGCAGCGTGTAACAGGACAGAGAAATCAGAAGGCTGCCTTGGATAGAGCTGCCATTTGGCAGCGCGCGAGGGAAGAACCAAATTGCAGAGAGCAGGAGCACGGGTCAAGCGCCTCGGGGCAGCTGGGCAGCAAGTCAGGAGACGCCAGCTGGACAGAAAAGGACAAGGAGCACAGTGCACTGGCACGGTGCAAACCAAATTTGCACAGGAAAACCCCTACATCCGATTTGGTTTAATTCCTCCAACTCTGTTTTATTTTTGTTTTAAATTATAAGTATGTGTAATTAATTTATTTTGGCTAGAGGATAATTCAAAACTATGATTATATTTGTAATTTGAATTGGTAATTTCAGTTGTGATTTCTGAGTTGTGATTTAATTTGCTTAACTGCTTGATTAATAACTTATTTATGTTTGTCGATTAAGAATGCATACTTAATTTACATGCATGAATTTGATGCTAGAATATAAGTGAATTTCACCTAATCGTTATGAACTTATATTCATGAGTAGTGAAGGTTGCTAGTCACAATCGCGTTAAGTAAATTCTTGGCATAAGTTTCATGCAATTCATAGTAATGAGTGCCTCGTCAATGCTTATGGTTTTCATAGAACTTAATGATTCTCGCTTGTATCTCTATTATGCAATTCATGTAGGGAACTTGTGGGGAATGTTTTGGGTTGTCGTATGCAATCATCCAATCCATTAACTTAAGGAAAATCTGAGAATTAATCTATGCAATTCATGGTTAATTTGGGGCGTTGAGAATTTACAATTTATTGAAAAAAACAACTGAAGGTCAATTTAGGTTGCTTATGTGTCATGTGTGGAGAAAAACCCTCTAGCCAATCCGTCGCCTATCCATTCACTTTTATTTTATGTTTTTGTCAATTTTATAATTTAGTTAAGTTTAATTTACGTTTCATCCAAACCAACCCCCCCCCATTATTATATTATATTATTTAGTTAGTTTTTATTATTTTTAATCTTTTAATTTAAATTCCGTCTAATTAATTTCCTAGTTTTTATTTTAAATTGTTTTTATTATTTTGAGTCATTTTTAGTGTGTTTCGAGTTCTTAGCTTAGTTTGTATTTTCTAGAGTCTTGAGTTGTTTTGAGTCTTTTGATTTCTTTTAGTTTATTTGTTAGTTTTATTTTGAGTTATTTTAGTTAAGTGTTTTTATTTTAGTTTAGTGTTTTAAACTTTGTTTTTACGTTTTTAAATTATTTTAGAGGTTTTAGCAAGCCCTCCTAATCCCCGGCCTAGAACGATACCCTACTTATACTTATACTACAATTGTCAAAAGAGGGTTAAATTTGTGTCGAGTTAATTCTCGCATCAGGGCCCAAGCAAACCAACTTGAATGATTTCAGGGGATCTAAGAGGGAGTCACACTGGTGGTCTGAGTAGGAAAAAAAGAGTGTAAAGATTACAAATACACGTGGCAAAGAGGAAATAATGACGGCCCCGAGCGAACTAACTTGAATGATTTCAGGGGATCTAAGAGGGAGTCACACACCAAACTTAACCTTGAGATTGCGTATGTATCACATAACAAATGTCCTACGGCCGAGTGGGTGTCTTGGAAAAAGGTGTTGGAGGATCTAAAGATGTCTATGTTGGATGACTTAGTAGTGAGTGGGAGTTAATATATTAGTATTTATTTTTGTTATATAATATATTATAATGTTTAATTTGAATTAGTTGTTTTTTGCATTTATGAGTGGTATACTATTGATCAAACGGAGCGGAACCTGATGAGTTTCGTGGATGATATATTCAAGAGGCGTTACTGGTAGTGTAAGTATGACCTAGCCCGATATGGAAAAGCACCACCACCATAATAGGTTTTTTTTTCTTTTCCCTTCGATGTTATGGACGAATAAATTAGTTTTATAATTATGTGTTTGTGAACAATAACATTAAATAATAATTATTTTTTTTATTAGGAATAATAATTTAATATGGACTTTAAGTATTTATTTTCTTTCATCTCGAAAACATATTCTCAAAGAACCAATATTGACAGGTCATCAAAATTTTATGCTACTTGGAAAAACTAGTTAATTGTAAAGTGTGAAGACCTTAACAATTCTAGTATTTTGAGAAATTGTTTTCGTGACGAAAGAAAATAAATACTTAGTGTGCGTTTGTTGTACCGGACTGTCTCAGACTGGACTAGCTTTAAGGATTAATCTAGACTGGCTTAGACTAGTCTAAGTTGGACTGAGTTAGTGAAACGTTTGGTGTAGTGTTGGACTAAAAAGCAGGGCTATAATATTATATTGTTTAATCTATATTTATTAATATTTTATTTTTAATTTAATATATCAATTAATATTTTTTCATTACTATATCTTCTTCCCTATTTTTCTAGAACCATCTCCTCTTTCTCTTCATTCTTTCTTCTCTCCGCCTCTTTGCCTGTCCCTCCCCATTCCCCTTTTCTCCCATTTTTGTTCCTCCTTTTTTTATTGCAAATCCTCTACCTCTTCACTTCATCTTCTTCGCCTCCTACCTCTGCACTTCACCTCTTCCTCCTACATCTTCACTTCCTCTCACAAAATCACTTGCAAATCTTAAAATCAAAACATAGAGCAAGAAAGAGATTGAAGGAGGTGGGCTACAAGTGTGATTGGCTCAAAGGTGGAGGATAAGGGTTGGATCTAGCTTGGGTTTTCTAGGTACATGTGTGATTGAAAAAACCATGACCATCCCACTGCATTTTTTTATTGGATTTCCTGGGTTTTTGAGTTTTCTAAGTTTGAATTTTTGGATTTTCTGGGTTATCTGGGTTCGAATTTTGGGAGTTGGTTTTGGTTTTGAATAGGGAACCGCTGCAAATTTTTTGTATTTTTTTTTCTTTTGAATTTTGTGAGATCTGGATTTGAAAAGGGTTGTGGGACATGAGATAGAAACAGATGGGAGGAACGAAGTAGGGAGGGGTGAAGCGAGCAGATTTGGTTTAGAAGTCCGGCCAATTGTGGAGCGCCTCGCGAAGATCCTTCAACGAAACTTTTAGTTCGACTTAGTCTAGGAGAGTCCCATTAAACGGAGTCCCGGCGTGAAACAAAGATAGGACTACAGTCTAGTCTAGTCTAGTCCAGTCCCCTCTAATCCGGTCAAACAAACACACCCTTAAAGTTTCGTTCCTCAAGGAAACTTTGCACAATGAAAACAAGGTATTTGTTGCGCAAAGTGCTTTGTAACGCGCAAAGTGCTTTGTTGCCTACAAAGTGCTTCTATGCACGTTGCGCGATGAAGAACAAAGTGGTTTTCTAAAATAGACTTTGTGCAACGAGTTTTCTCTAAATGCCTAAAGTTCCCTCTCCCTTTTCATCTTTCTTGAATCCCTAAATACCCTTGAAGCTCATCCTTGTTTACACAAGGGATTCACCCAAGTGGAGGGCCTTCAAGTCACCTCTTAGCTCCTTGGATCTTCCTTGTGATTTTCTTCTTTGTTGATGCTCCTTTGCTCCTTGAGGATATAAGGAAAGGATCTCCAAGAACACCAAAGATTTGGTGTCTCTAAGTCTCTACACCAAGGATGTAGTGTGAAGAGAAGATGGATGACTTAGAGAGTTTTTTATGCTAGTAAAAACTCCTTAACTGGCCGGCCTCTATGGAGAAAAAGAGAAAAATGTTTCTCCTCTTTGCCTCCAGAAAAAACCCTAGTGAGAGAATGGCTATAAAGTTGCTTTTATACCACCTCACATTTGAGTGGCAAACTTGCAATTAACCCAAGTTTGCTACCCCTTCACCCTAGGCCGGTTTTGGCTTTGTTTTTGGGTTAATTTTCATTTAATTTTTAGTTGTCACACAACCTAAACTCAATGGGCCTTGTGGACCAAAAACCCTTTTGGGCCCCGAAACCCAAAACCAACTTAAAAGCCCAATAAGAACCTTTCGTATAATTAATTAACTAATTAATTAATCTTGACCATTCTCAATTAAACCATTTAATTGCTTATCCATCTCTTTTATATCTTTACATTCATCCTTACTCAGTGTACGATCCATTAGGTTCCATTTAGCGAGGCAGTGGGCGATTGTTACTCTTAACGATCGATTGTGAATTGAAACTACATTTCAATTCTCCCTTTGATGAAGATTAGTGTTTGCTAATCCTCAGGGCTTCCACAAACCATGAGTGACACCTAACAGTATGTCATGGCTACCCAAGCTAAGTAGAAGTGGTTGGAAAACCTATCCAGCTACAACTACAACGCAATATGGTCCTTCTCTAATACAATACTCTTGATCACATTGTTTAAGTGATAGTTTGTTTCATGTCTACTATCCAATGTGATACTTCTCTATATGATTCAATTGAATATGATTTGGAACAAACTTCCTAAGTCATATTCATATGCTTTGGCCAAAGACTCTCGAATCATATCTTAGAGTATTCTCATTCCACCATGGAAGGTTAGAGATCCCTTGTTGTGCATTCATATATGCCTACATGACTAGATAGCTTGACCCCAATGATGCCGTGGACATTCTCAATGGAATGCCTTTGACATGATCAAAGATCAAGGATCCAACCATTAGACATCTATGATGCCTCAGGTCAAAGGACTACTTTGCATATTGCAACTTACGAGTTCTTACATGACATGTATGTTCGAACTCTCTTTTGATCGTTGTTCAGTGTACTCAATTACCTTTTAAGCACTTATGTGTTTGTCTCAGTGTCCAACACTAAATGACTTGAGACCAGTCATACTCATGCTTGAGTTAACATAGCACATACTAACCTTAGTGAATTGTCAATGCCCAATTGGCAATCCTATGGCTAGGAACGTTTCAGGAATGAACATAAGAAAAAGGTCTCGTTAATCCAACTCACTTAGATCACTTCTCTCTTAGATTAAATACATTCCTTGGATTCCCTTATTGCTTAAACACATAATACAATAAATAGTGATTAACAATAAGCTTTGCCATCTATTAAACATATTATAGTTTAACACAATAAGTATTCCAAAAGCTATAACATCAAATAAGTGGCTTTGTGGGTATACTTCTAACAGGACAGTTAACGGCTAATTTAATAGCCAGACTAATGAATGTATGAGACTATCCCAAAATTAACACTTTAGGTATGACTCTGGGATAAAAAAAACTTCATGTACCAAATGTTAAAAAACACAAAACTTGAGGGTAGTAAACTGATATTTACCCTTTTTTTAATTCAGACAAATGATATAAGAGCAAGTCCAGTGGGGGACTTTGCTCGGGGGACAGTGGAAGGAACAGGGCCAGATAGCCCGTCCAACACCCTCCAGCGTTGGGCAACCCGAGCAACAGGCGAGACTCGACTCACAGGCCCGGCGAGGATTGCCAGCTCGAGAGCCCGAGGGCTGTGTCTGGCGCGTGCGTTTCACGCGCGCGTGGGCACAAGTCATCAGACAACAAAACAGGGCCTAGGGCCCGCAAGCCACTTGCAGCAATGTTACCGTTGGGAAGCCACGTGGCTTCCCACGGTGCGTAAGATCTCAACGGCTACTTAATATTAACCGTCCGTTTTGCAACGGTAAAAAAAATAAAAAACTCTTATTTAATATCAACCGTTGGATCCGAGATCAACAGTTGATATTAATCTCCTTTATAAAAAAAATTTAAAAAATAGTTTTAAAATTTAGAAATGTTACTGTTGTGCCACGTGTCACAATCTGGAGTGTTGGAATTCAATTTTTTTTAAATCCAATAGCAGAGATTAATTAGTTGCATAAAAAAATTTAAAAATTGTAAAAAAATGAATACAAATCCGAAATTTTTTTTAAAAATTCAAATTTTTTTTTACCTTGTCATTTTCATGTACCTTACACCACAATTTCATATTTTCTCAACTACTTTCAATCATATTCCTATCTTTCTCTCAAAGTTTCAATCCAAATTCTTTCAAACAAAATGACTACTGCTGCAGGTTCGAATTGAACGCTTTCAGAAGATGTTGCGTTGTGTGCTAGCTGGTTTAAAGTTACTCATGATTCGCTTACGGGTAATGAGATGCAATTGCGAGAAATGTGGAGTCTTATTCATACCAATTATCACAATTTAATGGGTGGGCAAAGAATCGTTGTCCAGTCGTTGGAAATTACTTAATACATCGTTTACTACGTGGAGAGACGTCTTGGCACATACTAGTGGTAATCTTCGAAGTGGACAAAATTTAGCGAATCATGTAACAATATAGTATTTATTAGTTTGTATTATTTAATTGTTAGCTACTTTCATTATAATTATTTGTTAGTTAATTTCATTATAATTATTTGTTTGTATTATTTAGTTGTTACCTATTTTCATTATAATTATTTGTTTGTTTGTATGATTTATTTGTTACCTACTTTCATTATAATTATTCGTTTTTATTATTTATTTGTTACCTATTTTCGTTATAATTATTTATTCTCCTGCATTGTATAGGAACTTCAAGCACAAGCTTGGTATGGTGCCAAAACCAAAAGCAAAAACAAAACATTCACCCGGTTTGAATGTTGGAATGTTGTCAAAGATTGTCCTAAATTCAGAGTTGTGCATGTCGGTCCAGAAGTTTTCATGAATAGCACCCTTCTACACTCTACACCTGATCATGCCTCGCATGATCTTGATGAAGATGATGCAGAAGAAGTGCTTGAAATGCCCCCCGTTGAACAAGCGTAAGGGTCGACGCGTTTTCCAATTAGGCCTTAAGGTAAGAAGGCTTCAAAGAGAAAAGGTAATGCTTCAAAGAATGATTATGCAAAGTCTATAGAAGACCTTGCCCGCCAAGGTGAATTGACTATAGCCCAGGAAATGGCTAAATTTGAGGCTGATAATGCCAGAGAAGATGCAAAAGTTGCAGCTCTTGAGAAAACATTTGCAGCTGATGAGAGAGAAAGAGAACTACTTCGGCAAGAAAGGGAACATATAAGACAAGAAAGAGAGGCCCAACGTGATCGTGACATTATGAAGGAGCCTTTAGAAGGCAAGTCTTCGAACTCTAAATATTTTTGGAAGTCGGAGAAAGCGGACGTGGTGCAAAGGAGGCGTGTAAGAGAAGCGAGAGCAAGAGGAGATGGTCCTAGCACGACAACACAAGATTATCCTAGAACGACAAGAGAAGATCATCCTAGCACCACAAATTGGTTAGGTGATGATTATCCATACATGAACACATAATTTTCTAATCAATTCGGGTTGTAATTTCTAATTTATTGAATAGTGTACTTTATGTTGTTTCCAATTTATTAAATTTAGTACTTTATTTACACCAAGAGTATATTTATTTAATTTGGTAATTTATTGAATTTAGTACTTTATGTTGTTTCCAATTTATTGAATTTAGTACTTTATTCAAAACACATTTAAACACACCAAATAAAATAACATCAACATACAAAAAAAAACACAACAAATAAAATAACATCAACATACCAAATAAAAACAAACACGAAATAAAATTACATCAACATACCAAAATTAAAACAAACACTAAATGAACTAAAAAAACACACGACATAAAATTAAGTGAAAAAAAACACACCAAATAAAAACAAACACTAATGAACTTAAGTATCTTCAACACCCCTCAATTTCCACTAGTGTTCTATCAAGTCAATTTGGCGAGCATTGTGCATATATGGCCTTTGCATTGCAGTATATCATTGAATGACTCTATCATTGTAACGTCCATCCCTTTGTATTGGGTCGTGTTGCACGGGTTCTTCGGTGGCGTCATGAGCACAATATATTTGTGTTCTGGAATTGTTCATCATGTCTGGCTCATATTCATTAACGGCATCATAATCGTACTCATCTTTCACAATCATGTTGTGAAGAATGATGCACGTCATCATGATAGATTGAAGCGACTCTACATCAAACATTCTGGCAGCACCCCTAACAATAGCCCAACGAGCTTGGAGTATACCAAAACAACGCTCCACATCCTTCCTGCATCCTTCTTGACAACTTGCAAAGTATTTTTCCTTTCCACTTTGTGGACGTGGCACTGTTTTGACAAAGCATTCCCACCTTGGGTAAATGTCGTCTGCTAGGTAGTATAGCCCATCGTACATACGTTCGTTGACCCAGTATGTGACTTTTGGTGCCTTTCCTTGCAGGGCTTCATCGAACACTGGGGATTGGGCAAGGACATTAAGATCATTTTGAGTTCCCGGAACCCCGAAAAAGGCGTGCCAAATCCAAGTATCAAAAAATGCCACCGCCTCCAAAATGATACTTTTTGATCCTTTTATGTCCCCATAAGCGCCTTGCCATGCACTTGGACAGTTTTTCCAAGTCCAGTGCATACAATCAATGCTTCCAATCATCCCTGGAAAACCTCGCATCTCGCCATTCTTCATAAGCCTTTCCAAGTCCATATGAGTAGGTCTCCGGAGGTACTCATTGGTGTAAATAGATTTGATTGCCGAGCAAAACCTCATCAGGGACTCAAGAATGGTTGATTTTCCCATCCTCGTTATCTCGTCCACTTGGTCTGCAGCTGCTCCATATGCAAGCATCCGCAAAGCAGCAGTAATTTTTTGCTCAGGCAGGGGACTCATAGCACCAAATGCATCCGGTTTTTGCACAAAGTAAGAATCATGGTTGCAAACAGTGCCCATGATTCTGTTGAACAAATGTCATTCCATTCTAAAACGACGTCGAAAGTACGTATCAGGGAATGCACTGTTACGGACAAAATAATCATCCAAGAGCTCCTGACCTCGTCGTTACCTGTTTCTATCAATGTTTATAGTACGGTTGGGCCTGCAGATCTGAGCCACTGCTTGGACGACTCGATGGGAATGTGAGGCTCGTGCCATTCTTGATTCGTCATCTCTCCGTCTACGCTCATCATTTGCTTCCATCTCATTTTGGGCCCAATCCTTGGAATTGAACATTCCTTCTGATTGGTTAAACAATTCTTCCTCTTCTTGATTGATTTCCCACATCATCTTTGAAGAAGAAGAAGAAGACATTGGTGAAGAAGGAAGCAGAAACTATGAATAATGATAGGGATTTTAGTGAAGAAGGAAGCAGAAACTATGAATAATGATAGAAATCTTGAGAAAATTGGTGTGAGATTTCTGAGGATGGAGGGTGGAATATATGGAGGATTTGGGTAAGGATTAGGTTGTAGATAATGCCACATGGCATGCCGTCATTCGTTAAAAATCTGGTGGAAATATATCCTCAAATATTGTAATCGGATTGTGACACGTGGCACGACGTGATTGGTTACAAATCTTATCGGAAATCCCTCACCAATAATTGTCTTTTCAGATAATGACACGTGGCGCAACGACATCAATTAAAAATCTTATTGGAAATCCACCACCAATAATTGTCTTTGTGGATAATGACACGTGGCGCACGAGAACAATTAAAAATCTTATTCGAAATAACAAATAAAATTATTATGTATTATTTTATAAATAAAAAAAATACTAATATTTTATTGCCAATTGCCAAGGCTATTCAATTGCAGGGGTGGAGATGCAAAAGGCAATTGCCAGGGGAATACACTGTTCATTAAGGGCAGTTACTGTTCACTGGGTGGATTGAATAGTGTATTGCCTGGGGGGAGGGCTCCTACATTGGAGTTGCTCTAATAATTTATACTAAATTCATCTAAACTTAGGAATAAAAGATTTGAACTTAAATATAGAGAGAAGCAATAGCTTTAGTCAACTTGACTAGTCATATCCGGAAACAACAATAATTTGATTGAACAAAGAGGGAGAAATATTCTCATCTTCAATTCATCATTTGGCAAGTGTGAGCGCTTTATTCTTTAAAACGTGATAAATATATATTCATTAGGTGATACCACTCAAGCTACCAATTCATTACAAGTGAGATTATCTTACGGCGTTATATTTAATTAATTATGTTAATTTCAGTTTACTATCCTGAAATTTTTTGGCTTTCAACATTTGGTACATGA
Source organism: Crataegus laevigata (assembly GCA_963580275.1). Classification (NCBI taxonomy): domain Eukaryota; kingdom Viridiplantae; phylum Streptophyta; class Magnoliopsida; order Rosales; family Rosaceae; genus Crataegus; species Crataegus laevigata. The sequence continues at coordinate 19,369,929 of OY756947.1, read as the reverse complement.
AATTTTTTTCATCCCAAAGTGGTACCTAAAGTTATAATTGTGGGACATTTTCATACACCCATTAAGGTTGTTGTTAAATCAGCCGTTAATTGGTAATGTAGCACATACGTGGACAATGACTGGACATCATGTGTCAATATGGACCCACCTAAATATTAAAAAATTGATAAATTAATAAATTATAAAAATTATAAACAAAAAAATATATGGGGCATCATCTTCTACCTCACCTCACCAGCCGCTCCCACGCAACCCTCTGTCCATTCTCTCCTCTGCGCCTACCTAATTCCGACTCATCCCTTGCAACTCCAATCATTCCCGATCTGATTCTCCCAATTGTTCTCGATTAACCCTAATTTTGGCAAACCCTAGAGGCGGTAATCCCCTAAATACCATTGCGGAGAGGATCGATTTTACCACCTGGCATGAGAGCTCGTAACCACAAGGCGAAGCAACTTCGTAGAGCTCAGAGTGACGTCACACTCAGCCTATCCTCTTCCTTGAAAGGTAACCTAATCGCGAGCTGAAGAACTGGACAAGGTCCGATTAGCCACCCAAGCCCATTATCGTGCCTGCTTTTGAGCCCATCGTGAAGCCCTTGAGTAATCTCGAGCGGTTCTTGCAGTCAATATCTCTGTGCAAACCCGCCCAGTACCTCTCTAAAGGTGGAGTGGGCACAGTGGAAAGAATGGAGGGAGGTTTGTGTGGGAGCGGGGGGTGAGGTGAGGTAGAAAACGACGCTCAGATTTTTTTAGTTTTCTTTTTTATTTTTTTATTTTTTAAATTTTATTAATTTATCAATTTATTTAATATTTAGATGGGCCTATATTTACATGCAGCGCTCAATTATTGTCCACATAGGTGTCACGTCACCAGTTAAAACTAATTTAACAGCAACCTTAACGGATGTATGAAAGTATCCCAAAATTATAACTTTAGGTACCACTCTAGGATAAAAAAACTTCATGTATCAAATGTTGAAAACCAAAAAATTTGTGAGTAGTAAATTGAGATTACCCTAATTAATTAATTAATTAAGTTCATCTCACATGTAGCGGAGAAGAAGACAAAAAAAAATGCTAACGAGCATGGATATCTGACGTTGGCCCCCAGAGGGAGGGAGAGTAAGAGCACTTTCAGCGTGCCCCAATTCCCTTGGGGATTGGCTTTTAAATGACCCAATGCCCCAACAATTGGCTCTAGCCCATTCAAATAGCTTGGGCTCCAGGCGAGCTCGGGCTCTCCACCGGGTAAAAATCCACGACCCCAACGCCTGAGGGACATAACACAAGGCTGACGTCATGGTGACATCAACCACTAATATAAATTATAAAATACTAATATAAATTAATTAAAAATATAATATAATATAAAAATTAATTAAAAATACTAATATTTTAGGCTTTTTATATTAGCACCCCACAAAATATTGAATGCACCCCACATTAAAATTTAATATTAAATAATTTATTTACCCTACTATGCAATGGCAATTTTTGTGACAGCCCGTCCCGGACTTTTCATATCGATGTTGTGAATTGACAGATTTACCCTCAAACGTGGAGTACGTATTCGTATTTTAAAGTTAAGTTATTGGTCCAATTGTGTTAATTCCTACACTTTTGGGACCAATTGGGAACTAAGGAATATTTGGTTGTGATTGGTGGTTGATGTTGGACCACATACACTCTTTCTCTCTCTCCCGTATCTCTCTCTCTCTCGAACTCTCATTCTCTCTCCTTCTCTTTCGTACGGACTAAACCAGAAACCCATTGAAACGTGATAAATCGAGCGTGTGAAGCTCACCATTATGTTCGTGAAGTTCATACGAGTTGATTGGTACCCATTTCAGGTAGGATTTCTTACATTTTCACGTAGAATCCTTAGTTCCCAAGAATTTCACTGTTCATGCAAATTTTATTGTGTGATTTTTAGGAGATTCTAAGCTCACAGGGAGCTTTGTTAGATCATCTAGAGTCCTAGAGTACTTCGTTGGACGAAGTTGGACGTCGGGAAGCCTAAGATCGAAGTTTGGCCGATTTTCCTTGAAATTTCACGGCAAGATCCCGTGAGTTTTAGGTCCTAAACAGGTATAACGTTGTTCTACTCATCTCCAGCTTTCCATTGGTGTAAATTTCATGCAATTTGGGTTTAAAAAGAAAAAGTTATGGCGAAAACAAAATTTCCCAGATTCCGGCGCCAGCGACTGTCGCCGGAGTCCCAAGGTAGAAGACGACGACATATTCTGTCAGAGTTGACGGAATATGCTGACGCCATTAGTTAACTTTAATAGTTTCAGTTAAGAGATAACGAAATATTCCCGGTATATACCTGACGGCGTTAACTGACGCCGTTAGTGTACAAGTCACATGACCGCGCGTGGGGGCGCGTAGGTCCGTGCGCCTGCCGGCGCGTGGCGGCGTATAGAGGCCGGAAAAATTATTCAAAAATTTTTGGGATGTTCGTGATGTCGAGTAGATCACGTTGGTGTATTTAAATGTCAAAATTGATCAACGTATGAGAAGTTATTTCTAAAGTTCCGATTATGTACGTTAAATAACGTTTATTTAGTTAGTTCTCATATAGGTGAGGCCTATCCCGAGGACAAGCGTAGCCAGGCTAGGAGTGGGGGCTACGATCCTGCTATTTATCAATGAGTGGGCAGTTATTTTTCGTATATACCTATATATTGCTATTTTTCCCAGAAAATGAAACCGAATGTTTAAATGATTTGAAATGCCATGCAAAGTATCTATTTATTTTATTTATGCATTAGTGTTTGCATATGGTTATGATGGTGCCGCGGACGCACAGGTAAGTGTCAGGTAAGATTATTTACTTGTTATGTTGAGAATGAACGATGTGATGTGATGTGATATGATGAGATGTGATTATAGCTCATACACCTGCACCTTGATAGTAGTGCTCCTGCCAAGAGTTAGGGCATAGTCTTTCACGTGTTGTTCACCTCCGGCACCGCATGCTCGCCTTGGATCCAAGTTAGGTGCACAGTCCTGTCATATAGACCATTACTCATAGGTGACTCGCGAATCATTTGCACAATCTTCACGTGATTGTAGCACTAGAGCATATTATTCTATATACAGATGATGAGTCACAGACCACTAGAGGTGGTAATGATTTTGTGTGCAGGATATATATATATACATGAGATGACGAGATGATTATGAGCTACATATATATACAGCCGAGGGCTGAGATGATAATCAGACAGTTGATCACATCCATAGAGCTATGATGAGCATTCAGTAGAGATACTTTGGCATGGCATACTTACAGATATTTTGACAATATGATTTTGAGATATATATGTATATGAGTATATTTTATTTCTGGGAAATTATACAGGTTTTACGGAGAGGGGTTACAGCTTTTGAGAAAAGAATAGTTTTGAAAAGATTTGTTTTACTGACCCACTCAACTTTGTTTTTCGCCCCTCCAGGTTCTAAGTAGTGTTCGTTGGTGGCATACGAGGATCTCCCGGACGTTCTGACAGAATTCACTCATGTAGGATCACCTGCGGGTGTTATTTCCATTTAGTACTTTCTGCTTGACTGCACATAGGCCATTTATGCTCTGGTTTGTAAAAGCACTATGAATTCTCGCACTAGCACGTTACCTTAGCTTGAACTGCTAGTCATTTGGTTTTAATTTCTTCGTATTCCTATTGTTAATCCTGCTTCCGCACTGTGCATAAGGTTACGTCACGTTCACGTTCACGTGACGGGGGTACTGTGCATATGGTTACGTCACGGTCACGTTCACGTGACGGCCAGCACGCCCCACTTTCTGGTCGGGGTGTGTCAATTTTGACCTTATTAGGTTTAAAAAAAAATTAAAAAATTATAAATACACCTCAAATCACTTTTAAAGTATTATTTATCTTCTTCAACTATCAAAATCCCTCTGACCCTCCATTGTTGAACAAAACCCTAAATAATGAACTACAAACATGTTGATTGAGAAAAATTATTTTTGACGAATGAAACTCGAAATCGATGTTTCGGAAGCTTTACATGAGGTAAGACTTCATATTTTTTTATTGTTTTAGTGATTTTGACGACACCGATAATTATTTAATCTTACTTTTGCTGCGTTATTCAAGCTTCTATGTTTGTATTCATCTTTTAGGGATCACAAGGATTACATGAATAATTACACACCTAAAATTACCACAAAATATTAAAAATAGACGACATGAGTTTTAATGGTGGAATTGAAAACAACCCACATATGCTTTAAATCTCAGGCAACATCTTTTGTCAAAATTCGAGTCGGCATTTTTTGTTCAAATTAAAAGCTTTATAAGATTTGAGAAATGTGAGGTGTATAGAAAATATGGGTTGCATGTAGAAAATGTAAGATGTATATTGAGAATGTGAGGTGTGAGGGTATTATAGGGAAGTATGTAGGGTGTATTAAGATAATTTTTCATTGAAAAAGAAAATGTGGAGTGTATTAAGTATGTGAAGTTTATTCAATAATTTGTGAGGTGTTAATATAATAAGCTATATTTTATTACGGATTAATTTGGCTATTCAGTTTAAGTTCCAGTTCACTAGAAGCAATTACTATTTATTTTAGGGAATTGATTGCCTCTAAGGGCTGGCAATTTCTGACACGACCCGATAACACGACACGACACGACACGAAATTAACAGGTGTTCGGGTCGACACGATAACGAATCGGGTCGTTATCGGGTAACCCGATAGCACCTGTTAAGATAACGGGTAAATTCGGGTATACACGTGGGTAACACGATACACGATAAGCAGAATATTTATTTCATAATTTTATAACCCTAAAAAAATACTAGTATAATTATATATATTAATTTAACAATTTTACACCCCTAAAAACTATAATAAATAAATAAATAAATATTAAATTAAGTTAATTAACTATAATAAAAAAATCAAAAAAAATTAACTATAATAATTATAATTATAATAATTATACCCCAAAATATTAATCATCTATAATAATTATATATATATATATATATTAAATTTTATAAAACTATAATAATTATTAATTAATAATATGCATGAATCGATGAGCAATGCATGATGCATCCAATATTCCAATCCAAGTCCAACCATCGGACAGACAATCCATTCATTTTGATTCCATTTAAACTTTAAAGTGCCGCCCTTTTTGAAGAAAAAGGGAGGGAAAATGAAAATGATAAAACAAGTTGGAAATGAAATAAAAAGGAGAGGGAATTATGAAAAGATGGGTAGGCTACCGGAGGGAAAAGTGAAAATTATAAGAAAAGTTGAAAAGAAAACAAAAAAGAGAGGGAAAAATGAAAATTAAAAAAAGTGGTGAGAATTTTTTTTTTTAAGTTATTAACTTTTTATCACACATATATCATATCCCACTATTTTTATAATAATTAACACGTGTTAATTTAATTATACGTACAAAATAAATGGATTTAAACCCACTTAATAAATATATATATATATATACACACACACATCACTAACACATAATACACACTATTGATTCATTGAAACTTGATGGGATACGAATTCTCCAAAATTAATTTCAACGATCACAACCGTCAAACTGGTATGTATATGCTTCGAGATCACATCAGCAAAAAATCACAAAAAACAAACATTCAGAGATCAAGTAACGGGCCAAAGTTTTTCGACGGTTATAAACTAAAAATCACGATTTAACGGTAATTTTAACTCTGATTTTAATGATTTTTTACAGATACACTCCTTGATCCTATATGAATACAATGAATGAATTCGATCTTCAATTTTAAATATTTATACAAGTGGATACCACAAAATCTTATGTTATACTTAATGAAAGTATAAATAAACTCTAAGTGTTAGTGAATCTATCGTTTTAATGGGATACGAATTATCCAAAACTAATTTCAACGATCGCAACTGTCAAACTTGTATGTATATGCTTCGAGATCACATCAGCAAAAAATCACAAAAACAAACATTCAGAGATCAAGTAACGGGCCAAAGTTTTTCGACGGTTATAAACTCAAAATCACGATTTAACGGTTATTTTAACTCTGATTTTGATGATTTTTTACAGATACACTCCTTGATCCTATATGAATACAATGAATGAATTCGATCTTCAATTTTAAATATTTATACAAGTGGATACCACAAAATCTTATGTTATACTTAATGAAAGTATAAATAAACTCTAAGTGTTAGTGAATCTATCGTTTTAATGGGATACGAATTATCCAAAACTAATTTCAACGATCGCAACCGTCAAACTTGTATGTATATGCTTCGAGATCACATCAGCAAAAAATCACAAAAACAAACATTCAGAGATCAAGTAACGGGCCAAAGTTTTTCGACGGTTATAAACTAAAAATCACGATTTAACGGTTATTTTAACTCTGATTTTGATGATTTTTTACAGATACACTCCTTGATCCTATATGAATACAATGAATGAATTCGATCTTCAATTTTAAATATTTATACAAGTGGATACCACAAAATCTTATGTTATACTTAATGAAAGTATAAATAAACTCTAAGTGTTAGTGAATCTATCGTTTTAATGGGATACGAATTATCCAAAACTAATTTCAACGATCGCAACCGTCAAACTTGTATGTATATGCTTCGAGATCACATATGCAAAAAATCACAAAAACAAACATTCAGAGATCAAGTAACGGGCCAAAGTTTTTCGACGGTTATAAACTAAAAATCACGATTTAACGGTTATTTTAACTCTGATTTTGATGATTTTTTACAGATACACTCCTTGATCCTATATGAATACAATGAATGAATTCGATCTTCAATTTTAAATATTTATACAAGTGGATACCACAAAATCTTATGTTATACTTAATGAAAGTATAAATAAACTCTAAGTGTTAGTGAATCTATCGTTTTAATAGGATACGAATTATCCAAAACTAATTTCAACGATCGCAACCGTCAAACTTGTATATATATGCTTCAAGATCATATCAGCAAAAAATCACAAAAAACAAACATTCAGAGATCAAGTAACGGGCCAAAGTTTTTCGACGGTTATAAACTAAAAATCACGATTTAACGGTTATTTTAACTCTGATTTTGATGATTTTTTACAGATACACTCCTTGATCCTATATGAATACAATGAATGAATTCGATCTTCAATTTTAAATATTTATACAAGTGGATACGACAAAATCTTATGTTATACTTAATGAAAGTATAAATAAACTCTAAGTGTTAGTGAATCTATCGTTTTAATAGGATACGAATTATCCAAAACTAATTTCAACGATCGCAACCGTCAAACTTGTATGTATATGCTTCGAGATCACATCAGCAAAAAATCACAAAAACAAACATTCAGAGATCAAGTAACGGCCCAAAGGTTTTCGACGGTTATAAACTAAAAATCACGATTTAACGGCTATTTTAACTCTGATTTTGATGATTTTTTACAGATACACTCCTTGATCCTATATGAATACAATGAATGAATTCGATCTTCAATTTTAAATATTTATACAAGTGGATACCACAAAATCTTATGTTATACTTAATGAAAGTATAAATAAACTCTAAGTGTTAGTGAATCTATCGTTTTAATGGGATACGAATTATCCAAAACTAATTTCAACGATCGCAACCGTCAAACTTGTATGTATATGCTTCGAGATCACATCAGCAAAAAATCACAAAAACAAACATTCAGAGATCAAGTAACGGCCCAAAGGTTTTCGACGGTTATAAACTAAAAATCACGATTTAACGGCTATTTTAACTCTGATTTTGATGATTTTTTATAGATACACTCCTTGATCCTATATGAATACAATGAATGAAATCGATCTTCAATTTAAAATATTTATACAAGTGGATACCAAAAAATCTTATGTTATACTTAATGAAAGTATAAATAAACTCTAAGTGTTAGTGAATCTATCGTTTTAATGGGATACGAATTATCCAAAACTAATTTCAACGATCGCAACCGTCAAACTTGTATATATATGCTTCAAGATCATATCAGCAAAAAATCACAAAAAACAAACATTCAGAGATCAAGTAACGGGCCAAAGTTTTTCGACGGTTATAAACTAAAAATCACGATTTAACGGTTATTTTAACTCTGATTTTGATGATTTTTTACAGATACACTCCTTGATCCTATATGAATACAATGAATGAATTCGATCTTCAATTTTAAATATTTATACAAGTGGATACCACAAAATCTTATGTTATACTTAATGAAAGTATAAATAAACTCTAAGTGTTAGTGAATCTATCGTTTTAATGGGATACGAATTATCCAAAACTAATTTCAACGATCGCAACCGTCAAACTTGTATGTATATGCTTCGAGATCACATCAGCAAAAAATCACAAAAACAAACATTCAGAGATCAAGTAACGGCCCAAAGGTTTTCGACGGTTATAAACTAAAAATCACGATTTAACGGCTATTTTAACTCTGATTTTGATGATTTTTTATAGATACACTCCTTGATCCTATATGAATACAATGAATGAAATCGATCTTCAATTTAAAATATTTATACAAGTGGATACCACAAAATCTTATGTTATACTTAATGAAAGTATAAATAAACTCTAAGTGTTAGTGAATCTATCGTTTTAATGGGATACGAATTATCCAAAACTAATTTCAACGATCGCAACCGTCAAACTTGTATGTATATGCTTCGAGATCACATCAGCAAAAAATCACAAAAACAAACATTCAGAGATCAAGTAACGGCCCAAAGTTTTTCGACGGTTATAAACTAAAAATCACGATTTAACGGCTATTTTAACTCTGATTTTGATGATTTTTTACAGATACACTCCTTGATCCTATATGAATACAATGAATGAATTCGATCTTCAATTTTAAATATTTATACAAGTGGATACCACAAAATCTTATGTTATACTTAATGAAAGTACAAATAAACTCTAAATGTTAGTGAATCTATCATTTTAATGGGATACGAATTATCCAAAACTAATTTCAACGATCCCAACCGTCAAACTTGTATGTATATGCTTTGAGATCGCATCAGCAAAAAATCACAAAAACAAACATTCAGAGATCAAGTAACGGGCCAAAGTTTTTCGACGGTTATAAACTAAAAATCACGATTTAACGGTTATTTTAACTCTGATTTTGATGATTTTTTATAGATACACTCCTTGATCCTATATGAATACAATGAATGAATTCGATCTTCAATTTTAAATATTTATACAAGTGGATACCACAAAATCTTATGTTATACTTAATGAAAGTATCAATAAACTCTAAGTGTTAGTGAATCTATCGTTTTAATGGGATACGAATTATCCAAAACTAATTTCAACGATCGAAACCGTCAAACTTGTATGTATATGTTTCGAGATCACATCAGCAAAAAATCACAAAAAACAAACATTCAGAGATCAAGTAACGGGCCAAAGTTTTTAGACGGTTATAAACTAAAAATCACGATTTAACGGTTATTTTAACTCTGATTTTGATGATTTTTTACAGATACACTCCTTGATCCTATATGAATACAATGAATCAATTCGATCTTCAATTTAAAATATTTATACAAGTGGATACCACAAAATCTTATGTTATACTTAATGAAAGTATAAATAAACTCTAAGTGTTAGTGAATCTATCGTTTTAATGGGATACGAATTATCCAAAACTAATTTCAACGATCGAAACCATCAAACTTGTATGTATATGTTTCGAGATCACATCAGCAAAAAATCACAAAAAAAAAACATTCAGAGATCAAGTAACAGGCCAAAGTTTTTAGACGGTTATAAACTAAAAATCACGATTTAACGGTTATTTTAACTCTGATTTTGATAATTTTTTACAGATACACTCCTTGATCCTATATGAATACAATGAATGAATTCGATCTTCAATTTTAAATATTTATACAAGTGGATACCACAAAATCTTATGTTATACTTAATGAAAGTATAAATAAACTCTAAGTGTTAGTGAATCTATCGTTTTAATGGGATACGAATTATCTAAAACTAATTTAAACGATCGCAACCGTCAAACTTGTATGTATATGCTTCGAGATCGCATCAGCAAAAAATCACAAAAACAAACATTCAGAGATCAAGTAACGGGCCAAAGTTTTTCGACGGTTATAAACTAAAAATCACGATTTAACGGTTATCTTAACTCTGATTTTGACGATTTTTTACAGATACACTCCTTGATCCTATATGAATACAATGAATGAATTCGATCTTCAATTTAAAATATTTATACAAGTGGATACCACAAAATCTTATGCTATACTTAATGAAAGTATAAATAAACTCTAAGTGTTAGTGAATCTATCGTTTTAATGGGATACGAATTATCCAATACTAATTTCAACGATCGCAACCGTCAAACTTGTATATATATGCTTCGAGATCATATCAGCAAAAAATCACAAAAAACAAACATTCAGAGATCAAGTAACGGGCCAAAGTTTTTCGATGGTTATAAACTAAAAATCACGATTTAACGGTTATTTAAACTCTGATTTTGATGATTTTTTACAGATACACTCCTTGATCCTATATGAATACAATGAATCAATTCGATCTTCAATTTTAAATATTTATACAAGTGGATACCACAAAATCTTATGTTATACTTAATGAAAGTACAAATAAACTCTAAGTGTTAGTGAATCTATCGTTTTAATGGGATACGAATTATCCAAAACTAATTTCAACGATCGCAACCGTCAAACTTGTATGTATATGCTTCGAGATGACATCAGCAAAAAATCACAAAAAACAAACATTTAGAGATCAAGTAACGGGCCAAAGTTTTTCGACGGTTATAAACTAAAAATCACGATTTAACGGTTATTTTAACTCTGATTTTGATGATTTTTTACAGATACACTCCTTGATCCTATATGAATACAATGAATCAATTCGATCTTCAATTTAAAATATTTATACAAGTGGATACCACAAAATCTTATGTTATACTTAATGAAAGTATAAATAAACATAACTCTTGAAGGCAATAGATCAAGTCAAAGTTCCAATACAATTTCATGATGATCGATGTAAATTGAAGATTTTGTAAATTGAGGTTTAAACTTTTGAGAAAGACTTAGAACCTTGAAAACAAAAAGTCTTTCATTTTGCATATGCTTGCACATTTAATATTTGTAATAAATTAGTAGTGTATGTATTATTTTTTTATTAGGTTCTTATTTTCGAGTGTAGATATAGTACTTAAACGACTAATGTTTTAATGTTTTGAAGTAATATATAATAAAATATGTGGTATGTACAAATTTTTTTTAAAAATATATATTTTTCTTAACGGGTCATAACGGGTCGGGTCACTTTACCCGTTGGGTAAAGTGACACGACCTGTTAAGGACCCGTTAAGATAACGGGTGTGACACGACATGACCCGTTAAAATAACAGGTGTTACACGAAAACGACAAAAACGACACGTTTGCCAGGCCTACCTCTAAGCCTAGCAACACTGGAAGTGCGGTAAGAGAAAAATGAGGGAGGAGGGGGTGGGACCCACACACCACCACGATCACGCTGTCTTACCAAAAAAACCAAAACCCATCTGAAAGTATGATTTCAATAAAGGGCATCCATTGACCAATCAAGTTGAATCCATGATATCACATCATAGAGAGATTTTTCAGTGTAATTGATACATACGAAGATATATCACCTTTCATTATATAAATGATAAGATATGTGTGTTAAAAAATAAAATTTTCTATCACTTATATAAAAATACGTGATGTATCATCCGTGTTCCCGTCACAATGAAAATTTTCAATCCAGTTCAATTCCTCTGACCTAACCCTAAACAAATTTTTTAGCCAGCCATTCATCAACAAAAACAACATGCGAAAACCAAAAACCAAAAACTTCTGAAAAAAAAGACCAAACAACTCAACACACACACATTCTCTCTCTCTCTCTCTCTCTCTAAGCTCTCAAGGTTTCAAAAGTCTTCTCAATCAAAAGAAAAACCCCAAAGCCCAAATTCCAATCTTAGCAGTTCTTCCAACTTTCTCCCTCTCTGTCTCTTTCTCTCATACTTCACCTCTTTCAATTTCTTTCTTAATTATTTCTCCCAAACCCTTAACCAAGGCCAACTACTTTCAATTAACTTCACATGATAAAAAGATGAGCTGATGATGCATGAGAAGAACAAGCAACTAGAAGGAAGAAGAAAGATGATTTGATGATATCTCTTCAGCTCTTTCAGCTAAGTACTTGGTGGGTAATTATATGCCCTAAAAACCCTTTTTATTTTCTGATAACAAAACCCTCCCTTTTCATTCTCAAAAGAAAAAAGGAAATACAAGAAGAAGAAAGAAGAAGAAATCTCTCTCTCTCTCTCTCTTAATTCTCAAAAATTTCCTAGAGAGAGAAAGCTGTAGGTGCTTGAGCTAAAATTAGCTAGGTTTTGAGAAGTATAGAAGAAGATATGGATCCAGTCGCAGCACATGGACGTCCACTCCCACCTCCTTTTCTTTCAAGAGACCTTCACTTACATCCTCACCAGAAATTCCCACAACTCCACCCCCATCACCTCAACCACCAAAACTCCGAGGACGAGCAAAACAGCAGCGGAATCAACCGCGGAATCAAACGTGATCGCGGCGGTGGAGATGAGAACTCCGCGGGCGCTACCACCTCTCTGGAGGGAAAAGATCAACTGGGGTCCACCAGCGCCGGAGAGGCCGAGATCACCAGACGGCCCCGCGGCCGTCCAGCCGGCTCCAAAAACAAGGACAAGCCCCCCATCATCATAACCCGAGACAGCGCCAATGTGCTCCGATCCCACGTCATGGAAGTCGCCAACGGCTGCGACATCATGGACAGCGTCTCCACTTTCGCAAGGCGTAAACAGAGAGGGGTTTGCATTCTCAGCGGCAGTGGAACCGTCACTAATGTCACTCTAAGGCAGCCGGCCTCTCCGGGAGCTGTGGTCACTCTACACGGCAGGTTTGAAATTCTGTCCCTTTCTGGGTCTTTCTTGCCGCCTCCCGCCCCGCCTGCCACCTCAGGCTTGACCATCTACCTAGCCGGCGGACAAGGCCAAGTCGTTGGGGGGCCCGTGGTAGGGCCTCTATTGGCTTCAGGGCCGGTTGTTATCATGGCCGGCTCTTTTGGGAATGCGGCTTACGAGAGGCTGCCCTTGGAGGACGAAGAGGACCCCGCCGCGGCAAGGCAAGTACAAGGAAGTGGAGGGTCCCTCGGATCTCCAGGGGTTGGCGGGCAAGAACATCAACAGCAGTCACTACAGCAGCAGCAACAACAACTATTGCAAGATCCTAATGCACCATCGCTTTTTCATGGGATGCCACAAAGTCTACTAAACCAATTGCCTGCTATGCATATTGGGGAACGGCATGACCTCCTTATTGACTGACCGATCAAATTAAGCAAGAAAAAAGAAGTTTACTTGTGTTTTAAGTTTTCTCAATCCTCAGATCGATGGATCCCTTTCTTCGTCTTTTTTTTTTTGCAAATTAAACAGCTTTTGCTCATTCTTCTTATTTTATAAAATTTAGTTCTGTGTTTAATTAAATAGTTAATTGAAGATGTTGATTAGTTGATCATTATGGTATTAATTCATCGTCAATGGGTGTTTGGATTGAAGAATTGGATGTAAAAAAATGGTGGATTTTGGCGCCGAGGGGGGGGGGGGGGGTGTTTGTTTTGGTTTTGTTTTATTAGTAGAATATATATATATATATAGTTACTTTCAATTCACCGCAAGTGATTGTAGCTGCATAGCTTAGAGATGAAGCAGCAGCATGTTATGAAAAAGGTTGGCATGCTATCTCACCTTTTTTCTGCAGTTCTTAATTGGGTGATTTACTCGTGTCTTACAATACCCTATTTCTCCTCCTTTTTTTTCACTGTTAACAATCCATTACACGACCCACACTTTCCTGTGTATTCCTTTCGACTCCCACGCTCAGAATTTTTATTTATTTTCCTTCTCTTCATTGTTATGGTTAGAAGCAGTTACTGACGTTGTTGTGGAAGTTAAAGACGTTTGTTGTAACTTGTAACTCTTAAGTTCATGACTGTTTCAAGGTTCGTGAAAACGTCTTTTAATTTCCTCAAGAAAATGTGATGGAGAGAGAGAGAGAGAGAGAGAGAGAGAGAGAGAGAGAGGGCCTTGGGGGTTTTTTCTCTGTCTGAATCTCTGACCGAGTGATTTAGATAGCTAGGGTTTTACTATGGAGGTGGTCGATCGAGACGGACATTGGATACTGGGTCACACGTGCATTGCTCTGTAAAGCTCTTTTTCGAGGCAACAACCAGAACAAACTGACCTCAACTCAACCAAGCGTTAAACTCTCACTCCCTCCTTCTCTCTCTCTCTCTCTCTCTCTCTCTCTCTCTCTCTCTCTCTCTCTCTCTCTCACGCACACGCGCACACACACACATTGGCTCTCTCACTCTCTCTCTCACACACACACACACATTGGCTCCACAGAAGTAAAGGAATGGAGTGAATCAAGCCGCTGAGAGAAATTAAGGTCAGTAAATTCAGTTATTTATTTTTAATTAAAAAAAACTGTAGTACTGCTAGTTTTTTCTTGATTTTCTTTCTGATCAAATGTGCATGCTCCCCGAAACCCTAGCTTGCTCTGTGCTTCTCTATATGGATTCTAATAGGTTTGTCTAGGCCCATTTCTGCACTTCATCCATGAGAGAGTATCGAGTCTCATGTAAGTGGACATTACTAATTACCAGAGAAAGTTCCACTTTTCTAATGTGTGTGTTTGTGTGTAATATATTTATGATTAGTACATATCTTTCAGATTCTCTTCACTAAAATTTAGTGAATGAAGAATGTCTCCCTTGTTAATTTTTTATTTTTATCAAATGATAGATTTGTTAGAATAGATGTTAGATTAGAGAGCCGACAAGGTTTGAATCTACGCCGTGATGCAAGGACAACACTCTTTCTTACCAATGTAGTAGAGGGCCACTTGTTCTCCCTTATTAATTTACTTCAACTAGTAATTTTCCTCCCCTTTCTATTACTTAATTAATTTCCATTCATTTTTCTCCCTCTTCTTTAAGATGGTGATGTGTGGCAGAAACCTTGTTTTGATTTTATGCTCCAAAAGAAACTACGTGAGGAAGGTAACTTCTTCAAGGTGATATAAACCTTAGATTCTTCAAAAATGGAATCTGGCCTCACATAATATTCCACACACAACTCATATCTACTATGCACAATCAGTATTCGAATCTTATATATGCCAAGAAATTGCATATATAATATTTCAAAAATCCCTTGTAAATTGTACACGCAAATGTATATATTACTACGCACAAACGAATATTAGAATTATTCATGTACCAACACAAACATCTTAGCTATATATATCACATTTATTTTAATTTGTATTCGTGCGTGAAGTTTTATCTATGTGAACATGCATGTCTGCTGCGCTTTAGACAATTCGAATTCATGTGTGTGTAAAATATAGTTAACTGTCCCTTCCAGTTCATCATGATGAGCATCACTTGATCATCTTTGAAGTACAATCTGATTATGACTTTCTGTACAAATTGTCAATATTCTATTCTTGATATTTGATTTTCGAAATTGATAGCTACGTCTTCATAGATTCATGGCCTCCTGCAGTAGAAGTATTTCATGATCCAAAAACGGCAGACTGTCACTTCTTCTGCTTTCCAACATCAGAAGAAACTGTTTGCATAAATCATTCGTACGCGCAGTAGCTTTAAATGAATTCTGCTTCTATTCCGTTCCGTTTGATATGAAAGTTTTTTTTTTCTCAAGCTGGGATTTCCTAGTTGGGGAGTAATGACATATGACATCGTCTTATGTGATACATGTGGCAACATCCTGTTAGTTTAGTTAGTTAGGAGGTTGCTTACCTGTAAGTTAGCTATTTCTATAAATAGCAGCTAAGTACTTTGTATTCCTTCAGTGTGTAATAACAGAAATCATTCATATTCATTTGTTCATCTTCTTAGCTCTTCGATCCTAATTCTCAAATCCTATAATTCTAGCTGCACTGTTATGAAATTAGGCCCCGCCGGCCATCTTACTTGAAACGAGTGTTAAATCTTGATAAAGATTATTAATTAGGCAATATATGTATATAGCTAGGCATGTCATCAATTTCTTTTCAACTCAGATTAGGGTATAAGCTAACATTGATATATATGCATGCTTACAGGAAACTGATTGTTTAACTAAGGAATTGGTTTGTTATGGATCATAGGTCTAGGTATTGGGCTGTGTTTACGCCAATGAAAATAACACCTAATTAATATATATTTCATTTATGAAGGGATAACAATATATATTTCATTTATGAAAGGATCCAAATACAAGACTCATATGACTAAAGAAGATATATAATTTCAAGATCAGGAGAGTACTTGTGAACGAAAATCTGAAAATACAAAATAATAATTGTAGATTGAAACACGTATGATCCAATGAAAACAATGCGTGGATTCAATGTTGTAAGGTCTTGTGAGTGATGAAAACTCTTAAAACAATCATAGCATATATAACAATTTTGTACCAGTACATCAAAGAGACGATAAATTCATTAGTGTTCCACATACTGTTTACCTTGAATAGAATCTTTTAATAGTTATTACATATTATACGTGCGCAATGATACGTCCTACAAAATATTAATCATGATACATAAGCGGTATATGTTCGTCTTTTCCTGTTGAATTGTTATTATTATTATTATAAAGATTGACGCTTGTTGAGGACCAAGTTCTACATGCATGTTCCTCAACCTTTACCATAAACCTAAGTGGCACTATGTCCCTTCATTAGTTAAAATAACTAGTCACTAAACTGAACTTAATCATGTTAACCAACTAGTACTATGGAGCTACAACATGGCTCAGTTAAGGGCGTGAACTGCAGCTCCTCAATAAATAAATAAATGTGGAAGGTTTCAGATTCGATGCTCCAATGTGGTGAGTCTACTTGACTATGGCCACGAATATGGTGAAATTTCTCAGTCTCCTCCGGCCCGGAAAGAGTGGATAATCATAATTTGCCACTAGTTGTGCCACTTCATACTTGTATATGAAAGGCCTCAACTTCAATTCACATGAACAGTAATAATGTGTCATATTTGTGTTGAGAATCATATTCCCCCTTTTTTAAATAAGAATATTCTCCACCCCTAAAGTAGAATATTGTTGTATAAAAAAACTCAACCATATTTAGAAGACTGCTCGTCTCTTGAAACAATTATGCAAGCAAGTCTTAGTCTTATCCTCTAGCTACATAGCTCGCCAACACAGAACTAACCTTTACCTTGAAGCAAAATTAACCATATAACATCCTTAGCATATATATATAGTTTTTGCAAACCAATAGCAATCTCCCAAGACTTGCACGTGTCAAAAGTTTAACTTTCGCTCTTTCTTTGTATTTTTAAGGTCTGTTACTCTATCATTTATGGTTGGCATGTCACTTCTATAGCAACACAAAAGGAGAGAAAAAGTTGTTATTTAGTATTACAATTTAGAGATATTTTTCTTCATTTATAAGTAAGAGGTCATATGTTCAATTCGCCTAAATTTAAGCCACATTATTGCAGCTCATTATGAAGCCAAATTATTGCAGCTCATTATGAAGCTAAGCCCACCCCCTTTCTTTAATGTAAATAATATTGTTTGTTAAAAATAAAAATAAAAAAGAGAAAAAGCTAATTATACACCGAGTTGGTTGATGACATTCTAATTAATGAATCTTTAAAACGGTTAGATCTTGCATAAACCCATCTGTAGCGGGACCCTTTTCCCTTTTCTCTTCACTAAACAAGGCATCAAATTAGAAACCTTAATAACCCTAATTTTATAGTTAGCAGATACATTCAATCTTCATACATACTCTCAGAGCTTTCTTCAGAATAACCCTAATTTTATAGTTAGCAGACACATTCTTCATACATACTCTCAGAGCTTTCTTCAGAGAAACCAATTGTCCGAAATGACACATTCTACATTTGTAGTTTCAAGTTATGAGAGAGTATTTACAACAAACCTTTACAACTAGAAGCTGATAATCTAAACAAGACTAAACAATGACGATGTTTATCAATGCTTATACGAATAAATAAATTAATACAACATCGGCACAGACGTGCTGCCATTTTGAGCTCATGTACCTTATCTAACTGTATAATACTTGATTCGCCCTCACGCCGCAACAATTCTTTCCCTTCTGAATCCTCGCCTGCTTTACACAAATTGCGTAGAATTCAACCGATCATGTCCTTATTTAGCGTGTAAGAATAATCAGACCAATTCTCGCCCAAGCCTATACAGAAGCATCACGAATTTGTGTGCGCATCGCTCTCACGACTGGAGACGCTAAATATAACTGCGTGCTAAGTCAGTGGTCTATCCGCAACCGCCGTATTTCAGCACGGAAAGTGGGGCTTGAATTCAAAGTCCGATGAGCAAGACTCCTAATGTCCTCTCGTGACCAATCTCGGGAGATACAAACTAGCTCCCAGAGGGCACCTCCACTAACATCCTTTGCATTCACCTCTGTGATTTGAATGCCCAATATATAAGCAGAAAGTCTTAAGAGATTTAAAGATGTTATTGAGGATCAGACCAATTCACCTACCATGTTGTGCTAAGTGACACAGTGCAAGCTCAATGTGGAGCTGGATTGGTGCAACCTCATCATTAGCATTTTGTACAATCCATGGAAGTGCTCCATCTTCTACCAAGAAAGATCTTCCATTCTTTATCCCTACAGTAGGTCAGCATATTGACATTACACCAAACATTGCGGGAACTGTTTATGGTATATTTCTGACAGAGGTTCTTACCTTGAGTACATGCTCGTGACTCGCATTTTGCAAAGTTAGCAATTCCACGCGCCACTTGGGAAAGAACATCAGGATGCCCACACCTCACAATTCCTAGCAACGCCTTGATACCACCTTCGGATCTTAGCTTCATTTGTAGCTTATCTGAGGATGTCAGCAAGATAATAACAAAGAAGGATATATATTATGCACATACCATCATATTTAGGGGAAAATGCAGAGCAAACAAAGACAAATTTAAGAACAAACAACAGAAAACCCTTCCTCTGAAGCATAGAATTAGAAAATGGACATGTTTAGTGATTAGGGTAAAAAAGTTTGAATTATAAATATAAACCCGAGAACTAAAAGGAAAAGCAAAGTCGTCTTCAAATATTTTAAAAGGATTTGCATTCTGCTGTAATAAGCCAATGAAGCCATTTATGTCTGATTAATGCAGAGACGTTATACATATTTTCTTTTAAGACCATCGGAGCATCACTGCAACCTAAAAGAAAGAATAACAAAAAGGCAAAGGCTCTAATGAAACAAGTAAAGAAAAGACAATGCTACCATTGCTGCATAAATTAGCAATAGCTCCAGCAATCATGCGTAGGGTTTGAGCATCATCAGCATCAGCAGCTGTCGTTGCTAACAAACTAATCCCACCTTGCTCCATTATAATTTCTTGATTGGTTTCTGCAATTCCAGAGAGGAAGCAATGTAGAAAACCAATATTTTAAAGTCAGACAGATACTTCTCAAACCCAAAAGTAATAACATTCAAACTACAGAAAAAGCCCTTGCATTCTAAGAAAGAAGAATAGATAAGCACTCACCATTCACTGCAAGATTCGCAATGGCACCGGCTGCCACTCTTCGAACGGTTTCATCTTCAAAGCTTCTAAGAAGCATCAGCAAGGAAGTAAGACCACCAGCTTGAACAATCCTTTTCTGATTTGCCTCTGCTTTTCACATACAAGTGCACATAAACTCTCAGAAGGTTAAACTTCAAAAAAAAAACCTATACAGAGTATACAACTGTAACTTCAATTTAAGAGTCGCGTACTATTACTGCATAAACCAAATATTGATCTCTGTCAGATGCTAACCACTTATTTTTCATGGAAACTGAATTTAAGATATAGGAAATCTGGATTACTTTTGTATAACAATTAAATCAAGGCCCAAAAAGAAAATGCGGTTATGGGGAAAGAACATACAGCTTCATAAAAAGAAAAATGAATGGTCTCCTGAGAATCAATTGTGTATCCAGAGACAAACTGGCTTTGGAGAAAGTCAAGGACTAGCAAATAGCAGTAACTCCACACAGATTACCTTATCTTCGACATAATAGTTATTATATAAAGAACAAAGAATGATAAGGCTATCTTCAATATTTGTATCAATCATTGCCGTTCCTCCACTAGCAAATGGGAGTACAATTCACATCTCCCGAATCAAGTAAGAGTTTACTTTTGTTTATATGCATTTTACAACAAAAGAACCAAAAACATGAAAGCAACCACTCATGATAGATAACTGGGTTGATCGTTCCAATGCACTTATATATAATAGATGTAATAAGATGATGACACTTGTAACTTTGTCATGGATTGGATTAGTTGTGATAGTAGATAGTTAAAGGGTAGTATAGACTTTTACAAGTGAGAGAATGATGAGTATATAATCTTGAATGTAAGAGTCTGTTAGTATTCTGTTGAAAAACATAATCAAAAGCTTCTTTCTCTATTGCTATTCTTTTGTCTTCTTTCTCTGTATTCTTCTTCTTCCTTCTGCTTATTAGATAGTTTAGATGGTATCATCGCCGGAACGGTTCATTACCATTCCGATCCTTGGTGCGCGTCCGCTGTTCAAAGATTACTGAAGTCGGCAAGTTCAAGATTCACCAGGTGTTTGTCTGGGTTTTCTGAAGAAATTGTTGGGGTTTCGTCTGCGTTCTTGACAGTTTTGCGAGGTGATATTGTTTCTATTGTATTCTGGGTTTTCGATTTTATGTCGGTTGTGATTGAATCGACAAATGGGTATTGGTTGTGAATCAGTTGGTGTTTGTGAATTCTTGAATGCATTGTGTATTTTGTTTGCAGTTCTGTTAAGGAAGTATCATTCTTTCTTGAGGTTGTTATCTCTGTGTGTTATGTAGTTGAATGATTTGGGGTTTTGGTGTTGAATTCAGACTGCACTGTTATTGAGGACATCTCAGTTTGTGTTTCTTGAAGATTTTGCAAGTTTTTCATTGTTTTTCTTGCGCATAGTGTTCTTGTTATGTACAATCTTGAAGCCTTTTCTTGCCGTCATATTTCTGTGTTAGGTGAAAATGTCTGGTTCTTTAGTCAAAGTGGATAGTTTGTTGGGTATGGTTACAATCAAGCTAAAAGATGATAATTTTTCGAAGTGGGCTTTTCAGTTTATGGCAGTTTTGAAAGGTCATAAGTTGTTTGGGCATTTTGATGGTACTGTTGTGTGTCCATCGAGATATGTAGTCGATCCAGAATCTGGGGTTACTAAGGAAGTTACACAAGCGTTTCTTGATTGGGAGTCGACAGACATGGCTTTACTTAGTTTGCTGCTAGCAACATTATCTGATGAAGCTATGGAATATGTGATTGGATGTCGGACTGCAAGCGAAGCTTGGTCTAATCTAGTGGATAGGTATGCATCTGTGTCTAAGTCCAGGGTGAATCATTTGAAGACAGAGCTTCATACTGTTCAAAAAGGGTCTGATTCGATCGATAAGTATTTGTTAAAGTTGAAAAGTATAAGAGATCAACTCAGTGCTGCAGGAGAGTTTGTGTCTGATAATGATGTAATGATAGCTGGTCTAGCTGGTTTACCAAAACAATATGCAATTCGAACTGTTCTTTTAGCAAGAGAATCATCGATTACATTGAAAGAGTTTCGGGCTCAACTTCTTGGGGCTGAGAAAGAACTTGAAGGGGAGTTGTCTTTGTTTCCTCAAAATGTATCTGCGCTTTATGGTCAAGGTTCTAGTTCTACAAGTATGTCTTCTGGATCTTCTGGTTCTTCTTCGAATCCTCAAGGTCATAGTCATATTCCTTCTGTGACTGCAGGGGTCATTACTCCTGGTGCTTATAACTATAATTTTCCCCATGCTCCAGTTCCATTGCTATCAGGTCATATGCCTTCAGTTCACATGCCTCAAGTTCAAATGCCTCCAGTTCAAATGCCGTTTCTCTCTGATGCTTATGTTCCTCCTGGTTTTGCACCAGCTCCATTTTTGAATCAAATGCCTTTTGGTTATGGTTTTGTTGGGGGAAATACCAATAATTCTGGTCAGCGATTTTCTTCCAATGGTAATTCTTACAGGGGTAATAATACTTTCAGAAATACTGGTGGTTCCAAAGGTAAATGGTTTCATCCTGGCGGTTTTAAGGGTGGTAATGGCAGTACTTGGTCTGGTAATACTCAGAATCGTACTACTGTTGTCATTGAATGTCAGATTTGCAATAAAAGGGGTCATACAGCAGTCAATTGTTTTCAGAGGAATAATGGGTCTTCATCTCAGAGTTTTGGGATGTCTTGTCAGATTTGTGGAAAACGAGGTCACTCAGCTCTTGAATGTTTTCATAGGGGTAACTATTCTTATCAAGGCCAACCACCACCTCCTTCTATCAATGCTATTCATCCTACTGATTCTTGGATTATGGATACTGGTGCATCGCACCATATGACTGCAGATGCTGATTCATTGGCTCACGTACAACCGTTTGAAGGTTCTCATAAGATTATTATTGGCAATGGTTCTGAGTTGTCTATTAAACATATTGGTTCTGCATCTATTCATACGAATTCTCATTCTCTTCTTTTAAAGAATGTATTGCATGTGCCTAGAATTGCCAAGAGTCTGCTATCTGTTAAGCAATTGTGTGCTGATAATGACAGCTGGTTCATTTGTGATGACACTCGGTTCTTTGTGCAGGACAAGAAGACAAGGGCGATATTGTATCACGAAAAGAGTAGGCCACACGAACTATTTCATATCCCTGTTGTTCACCAGTCGCAGGGATTCCAGTCCGTTTCTCAGCGTTCAGGAGCGTTTCTTGGTCAGCTAGTCAAGTCCAATGTGTGGCATCAGCGGTTGGGACATCCATCATCTGAAGTGTTGTCTCGGATGTTAAAACAGTCTAGTATACCTATGTCCATAGATAAGAATCATAGTGTCTGTACTTCTTGTTTGAAAGGGAAAATGTCCAGAATCCCATTTCCTTCTAGAGTTACTCATTCTGTGATTCCTTTTGGCAAGATCCATTCAGATATTTGGGGTCCATCACCTGTAAAGTCTTTAGAAGGGTACAGATATTATGTAACATTTGTGGATTAGTATACGAGATTTGTTTGGATATATCCTTTGTGCAATAAATCTGATGTCTTTACAGTTTTTGTCCAATTCTATAATCTGGTATTTGTTCAGTTTGGTTTTCGAATTAAATGTTTCCAGAGTGATGGTGGAGGAGAGTACACAAGCACTTCTTTTACTGGTTTTCTGAAATCTAAAGGAATACAACAAATGATTTCATGTCCTTATACTCCTCAGCAAAATGGAGTTGCTGAAAGGAAACATAGACATATTGTTGAGACTGCTATAACATTGTTGACAACTGCTGGGTTGCCTCTTCAATTTTGGTATCTAGCTTGTTCTCATTCTGTGTTCTTGATAAATAGGATGCCCTGTCAGTCTTTATCAATGACTTCTCCATATAAGTTGTTGTATGACAAATTCCCAGACTTATCTGCATTGAAGATTTTTGGCAGTGCAGTGTATCCTTGGCTTAGACCATATAACTCAAATAAGTTACAGGTTCGAACTGAAAGATGTGTTTTTCTGGGATATTCTATGGGATATAAAGGTGTTATTTGTTACAATCTGAATACTAGAAAGTGTGTTATATCAAGACATGTGATCTTTGATGAGTCTGTCTTTCCTTTTCTTGTACATCAGTGTGATCCTCCTGTGACACAGTCTTCAGTATCTTTACCATATTCTGTGATTATTCCAGTTCCACTTCCTACTCATCCTGTGAGTGCAGATCCTCATAATGATTCCAGAAGTCGGTTTACCTTCTCAGGCTCTCAATTTACAAATAGGCCATCTTCTCTTGGTAATCACAGGAATTCTCCTTTACAAGATCAAAGCACATCTGCTGAACAGACTTCTTTAGGCCATCCTCCTTCTCCAGCAGTTGATACATCTTCGTTGCTTCCTGTCCTCGATACATCCTCCTTCAAGTTCTGGCAGTTCACAAGGTTTTGTGGAGGTTCCTATTATCCAAACCAGATTAAAAACAGGTGCTATATCACGGAAAAATTATGCAGCTTTCTTTGCTACATTGCCTGAGATGCAGTCTTTACAGTTGACAGATCTTATAGATAGTCCTTCATGTTCACTCCCTGGTTTCTCCTTTTTGGCTGATGTTCACACACTTGAAGAACCAAAGAATTATCGAATAGCTTCTGGGATTACACAATGGCAGCATGCTATGCAAGATGAGTTTGATTCTTTGAAAGCACAAGGTACTTGGAAACTAGTGCCTGTCCCATGTGATAGGGCTGTTATTGGAAGTAAATGGGTGTACAAAGTTAAGAAGAATCCTGATGGTACAGTGTCACGTTACAAAGCAAGATTGGTTGCTCAAGGATTTAGTCAAGAGCAAGGGTTGGATTTTTCAGAAACATTCAGTCCTGTGGTGCGCCATACAACCGTGAGGTTAATTTTGTCCTTAGCAGCTCAATATGGGTGGAATCTTAGGCAATTGGATGTCAAAAATGCGTTTTTGCATGGTGATCTTGAAGAAGAGGTATATATGAAGCAGCCACAAGGTTTTGTGGATCCACAATATCCCGATTATGTTTGTCGTCTTGTTAAATCTCTGTACGGTCTTAAACAAGCTCCCAGGGCGTGGAATTCAAAGTTTACTAGTTTTCTCCCTGCCCTTGGGTTTACTACATCATTATCTGATTCTAGTTTGTTTATTAAAGTTGACAATGGTGATATCATATTGCTATTGTTATATGTGGACGATATTATTCTAACTGGGTCTAATTCTGCAAAGGTTCAGTCTATTATTACAAGTTTGGCCGCCGTGTTTGATCTCAAAGATATGGGACGGCTTACTTACTTTCTGGGACTTCACATTCAGTATGAACCAGATGGGTCTTTGTTTATTTCCCAATCGAAGTATGTCAAAGATCTTCTTAAGAAAGCTGGAATGGTGACTTGCAAACCTACTTCTACACCAGCTAAGCCCCATACTCAGTTGTTTGTTAACGAAGGCACACCTTTTGCAGATCCTACTTTTTACAGAAGTATTGTAGGTGCTTTACAATATCTCACCTTCACTAGGCCTGATATTGCCTATTCGGTTAATATGGTCTGTCAGTTTATGAATAACCCCACAGAGGATCATTATCATTTGGTGAAACGTATCCTGCGCTATTTACAGGGTACTTTGACATGTGGATTGAGGTATCGTAAGTCCTCGGCGTTCACTATTTCTGCTTATTCAGATTCAGATTGGGCAGCAGATGTTAACACCAGAAGGTCTATCACTGGATTTGTGGTGTTTATAGGCTCTAATCCGATTTCGTGGCAATCAAAGAAGCAAGCTACTGTGTCTAGAAGCTCCACAGAAGCCGAATACAAAGCTTTGGCCCATTGTGCTGCTGATGTGTATTGGATCCGGTCTCTCCTAAAAGATCTTCATCAATGTCTTTCCGACCCTCCATGTTTGTATTGTGACAATCTGTCTGCCCTAGCATTAACTTCCAATCCTGTTTTTCACTCTCGGATAAAACATCTTGACACCGATTATCATTTTGTCCGTGAGAAGGTTCAATGGGCTGATTTGAAGGTTCAATACATTGCAACTGAAGAACAAGTGGCCGATGTGTTTACTAAGGGCCTTCACAGTCCGGTTTTTGTTCGACACTGTCTCAACCTGAGTCTCGGTCTACCTCGCTCAGTTTGAGGGGGGAGTAATAGATGTAATAAGATGATGACACTTGTAACTTTGTCATGGATTGGATTAGTTGTGATAGTAGATAGTTAAAGGGTAGTATAGACTTTTACAAGTGAGAGAATGATGAGTATATAATCTTGAATGTAAGAGTCTGTTAGTATTCTGTTGAAAAACATAATCAAAAGCTTCTTTCTCTATTGCTATTCTTTTGTCTTCTTTCTCTGTATTCTTCTTCTTCCTTCTGCTTATTAGATAGTTTAGAATATAGAGATAAACAAGATGAATAAAGGTCAGGAAAATAAAGGAAAAATACAACAGAAATAGATCAAGAACTTCTATGCTGCAATAAAGTAAAATCTCGAGATTGCTGTAGATAAAACATGAAATTGGAAGACATGCCAAAATTGGCCAAAAGAAAAATTCCACCAGAGATACATCTACGCACCTTCAGCTGCTAAGTTGGCTACCACCTTTACAGCATGAATGCGAACATTAGCATCATCCGACTCGAGTAATGACAAAATCTTTTGCAATCCAACTGTTGCATTGATTGACAAAACAATATGAGAGATGCCTCTGGATTAAAATGGTTGGAACAATATTGAATTTGGCAATATTTGTCGTTACCTTTTTCAAAGAGTGGAAACTGGTGCTTTCTGTCCATTCCCAGTGTCTCTGGGATAGGAATGCCTAACTGAAAGTGCAGAAGAATCTAGACCAGTAAACCCATTTCCAGACCTGCCTCTATCAAGACAACTTCTCATCTATAAATACAAATAAAAGCACATGAACAAATTCTTAGGTTTGAGACAAGATTCTTGAACTTGTCACATTATATGATTCTCAACGTGAACAGTTCATTCATGTTGAGCCGAGGATTTTCTCACATATAAGCACTCCAGGAAAGAAATTTTTTTAATGAAAAAAAGATAACTGAATAATCAATTTATAGGTTTGTGAAAACAGAAGGCTCAAATACTTTCTTCACTGAGTTGAAAGTAAACAAACTAATTATGACTTTTGTTTACAGTTTCACAAACCAAATATAACTTTAGCATGGAGGAAAAGCTTTTATGTTAACTTCTCTGAATTACAGACCTGCTCAGCTTCAAAATCCGACTGCAACAACTGACTGCGTAAAATTACTATTTCTTCTTCAAGTTTCTTCTTATGTTGAGCCTCCTCCTCCAGAAGTTTATGAAGCTTTAGAAATTCTGTATCTCCATCTGCCTAGTACACGAAAAATAATCCCAAATATGACATCAATATGCTTAGGGATTTTGAGAAGCCAGATGATGCGAGCAATACATAATCTACGAATTGTGAATATAGCCCTAGGCTTTTAAGATTTTTAAGATCCTCCTCAACCTTTTTTCTTAGGTCAATTTCATTTTGAAGCAACTCTTGTAACTCAGCCACTTCGTTAGAAGGAGAAAGCCCAGACCACTAAATAAGAGAAAAACAAACCAACTATATTATGTATTTGGTGGTCAGAAACAAAGGGTGCGCTTGGTTTGACAAATTTCAAATCTTCATTTTCAGTTCCTCCTTTTTTTGTAAATGCCTTTGGTTCAAGAAACATTTTAAGAGAACAAAACAGGTGAAAGCACGTTTTACTAGAGAATTTTAAAATATTTAAGTAAATAAATTTTACTAACTTTAAGAGAATCCTGAAATTTTATAAACATCCTTGCAAGAGTGATATGTATCATGTTATTTACAGATATATGACAAACCAATAATTCTAACAATTACAGGTATATGGAAGACAAAATCTGGTGAATTGACTTCAATGCAGCATTCATAATAGGGCAATATATTTTACAAATTTCACTCAATGAGAAGATAATATGATTATTTAGGAATTATAAAGTTGATACATAAAAGATACATAAGTTCTAGATGATATTTAAGTCAAATGTCTAAGAGTCTTAAAAACCAACAACAAACTCAAGAACTTTCTTTCAAGACAACAAATTATAGCATAACAATGATTATTCAAAGGACTACCTCTCTGTTACATTTAATATCAACCAAGCCCTCATGGTCTGGCTTTTGAATTGAGACCAACTTCTCCTCCAGCTCCTTAACAGCTTCCATATAATCCATTTGGCATTTTCGCCTCTCCTTCTGCTAGAGAATCAATGCACTTTCCTAATGCACTAAGCGATAGATTGATACACTTAGCTTCCTCTAACATATATCCCTCACTTCCTGTCATAGAGGAAAAACAAAAGTTTCACCATATAAGTGGAACTGGCCTTCATATGAATAAGGAACTCACATAATGACTTGTGAGATACACATGTATACACAAACATTTATACACATCTGCACAGACATGCTGACACACATTGTTCAAAAAATCCCCGCCTAGCATCGACTAGGCCCAGCCTAGGCACTAGGTTGCTGGCCACCACCCCGATAAATTCCTAGGCATTTGAAAATTAAGGAGCGCCTATACCTACATAGGCGTCTACCTAGCCCGCCTAGAGTGCCTAGACCTGCCTAGTTCGCAACTCTCACTTGGACCAAAAATTGATAACTTTTATTTTGCATTTTATTTTTTTAATAAAATGTAGGAGACTTGTTGAATACTTGGATGAACTCTCATCATAGATTTGTTCCCCATGTTTTCAATATGTTCTAATACTTTACAGTATATAGGTCATTTTGTTTTACAATCTATGTATCCCAATACAATTATGCTTTTTTAAGTATAAATAGACAGTTATTTATACGATATCTAATATATTTACTTAAATCTGCCTAGGCCCCCGCCTAGCCGCTTAGGCGCTAGGCCCCAACCCACCGCCTAACTAGCACCTAGCATCTTTTAGAACCTTGTTAACATATGTATTATAAAAGTTACAAAATAGAAGACAGACCTCTTGACCTGTACCTGCACTAAGGCACTTATAAACATCAAGATTCCAATTATGTTATACTGAAACATCTTAATACCTTCAGAAAACTTTGCTGACTTTTGATCTCTACAATAGTGGCCCCAAGAACTGAAACATCACCAGTTCTTGGATCTTCCACAATGGGAATATTATCATTTGCCGGATCAAGCAGATCCTGTAGGGTCTCTATATAAAGCTATAAAAAAAATTCGGTTAACAGAGAATGTTAAGCTTCTGAACAATCACAACTAGACATAAACAGAAAGCATTAAGAAGATCAAACCAATAATGGGACAAGGGCCTAACAACCTGCAGGTACGATACAGAGATAGAATCAGTCTCTAGGAGATATATCTGCCAAAACGTCTTCCATTGAACAAACCATGATTCCACGATCAGATGTATCTTCTTCTCCGACCTGCCCAAGAGTAAATGTTTTCCCTGTACCTGTCTGACCGTAAGCCATAACCGTGCCATTGTAACCATCTAAAACACTCTACACTAACAAAAAGGCAACCATTCAGTTGTTGCGCAATGTCACTACAAGATAATGGAAAATACCACATGGACCATAATAGAAAATAAAGCTCTACGACAGGCTTGGCAACAACTTCATAGACACGCTTCTGTGATGCATACTCAGTAAGCACGTCATCAAACTCATAGGTATCCAACTCCCAATTGTTCTTTCGAAGTTTCAACCTTTTAAGCTGTGCGGTAGAACAAATATCAAACACTAATAGCTACACCACAAACACCAAGAATCTGAAAATAAAACCTATAAAAGAGATAAACCACCCGCATTCCCAAATTAAACTTCGAAAAACGCTACGGAAACAAAATTAGCAATTACCTCTGGCTGCAACTCCACACAGTCAGCAAAATCAGCATCAGCCATCATCTCCTCTGCATTTCTGGGCCTCAACCATACAGCTACTCGAACTCTTCCGGGTACTATTCGATTCGAAAAAAGTTAAGCAACAGGCATACAAGCAACATTTCATTTACTCATTTGAATTTGCCGTGCTTATTCTCTTACCTCAAATTTTCCAAATTCTAAACATTTATTTAAATGATTAATTGAAATAATGCTTCCATTTTTCTCCAAAATTCAATCGAATCCCATTTGGGGAAACAAAAATTGACCTCCGTCGTCCTTGGAAGCTGCGGAGCCAAACAGCGTGGGGCTGCTACGGCGCAAGGCGGATCCGGTAGGTTGAGAAGGAGGGAGCCGGGACTTGAATGATGACGTTCTGAAATTAACCGGGCGATCCAGCTGCACGGCACCCCTCTGCACCACACCGTTTCGCGAAGTCATGGACTACAGAAGTGCAGCAAAAATTAAGAAAGGCATTCAGGTCTGCTGCTCTGCTGTGTGTCGGAAGTTCGGGCTGTTGTGTTTAGGGCCGGAATAAAATTCCAAAAATCTCAAACCAAACCAAAAAATTTCCAAAACCAAATCAAAAATGCTGAAAATTTTGGTACCCAATACCAAAATTATTCCAAAATTTCAGTACGAGAATCGATTTCAAGTTTTTGGAATTTTGGTAATCCTAAACCGAACCGAAAAAAAAAAAAAATATATTATTTAATTTTTAAATATATATTTAGAATTTTAATAGCCGTCGGATTCTGTTGAGATTTAATCTCAACCATTGAATATAAATCAAAGTTATCAAAGCCAATCTCACTCTCTCTCTCTTTGGAAGGACAAATCTGAAATGAGATATCTTAAAAAAAACTAGTGTGTTAAGCAGTTGGTTTGAATGAAGTCACTTGGATCATCATGGCATATGAAAAGATTTACCAACAACTATATATGTAATAATGTAAAATGTGTGGGAGTCATGTTTCATGTTATCACTATATATAAAAAGGTTTGAATGAAGTCACTTGGAACCAGTGTTCTAAAAAACGCCCTGGGCGGCCGCCTAGGCGGCGCCCAACAACCGAGGCGTTTTTGGGCAAATCGGGCGGAAAAATCGAATTGGGCCTAGGCGGTCTAGGCGGCCCTAGGCAGTCTTAAGAGTTTTTTTATATTTTTTATTTATTAATTGTGTGTTTTTTTCTTTTTTGGTTTTATGGTGGTATACTTATGAAAATGGTGTATCTAATTTGCAAATGATGGATTTACTACAAGTTCATCCAATACTTATGGAAATAGTGTACCCAATTTGTATTTTATCATTATTTTATTATCCATACAAGTATAGTTTTTTTTTTAGGTGTCAATATGCACTTATTTACAAGATATACAAGAAATTTACCTAAATCCGTCTAGCCGCTAGGCGCTAGCCCGCCGCCCGATAAGCGCCTAGCATTTTTTAGAACCTTGCTTGGAACAACCACAAGCATCAACAAGATCAAGGGGCCGAAGAGGCTAACAATCTTCATAAACTTTAAGCTTTGCTTTTTTACTTTTGGTTTGTAACTTAATTATTGAAACTTTGGCTCGTAACTAATTTTTTGCTTTTGGGTTTGTTACTTTATTTATTTTAAAACCTTGGCTTGTAACTAATTTTTTTGTTTGTGGATTTGTTTCTTAATTTATTTTTATTGCTTTCATGTGTAATAGATATTGAATAGGCAGATGCTATTGTTCACAGATTGGTTATATTAGCATATTGGTCATAACTTATATGTTATATCTTATATCCAACAAATTGGCATATTGGTAGGTTGCATATATGTCAAATTTTCAATATAAAAGGTTGAATGTGATAGCCTGTCCCGAAATAATTTTATTGACGGCATGTCACATCCTGACTCGAGCCGCCACCACATCCCGGGCTCGACTCCACCGTAACACGATATTGTCCGCTTTGGGCCTTCGACCACGCCCTCACGGTTTTGTTTCTGGGAACTCACGAGCAACTTCCCAGGTAGGTATGGGCAAATACCCATTGGTTATGGGTAACCGCGGTTACCCGCTCATTTAAATTAAACGGTTACGGTTATGGATAGCCGTTTAAATAAATAAACAGTTATGGGTATAACCGTTTACCCGTAAAATTTAAATGGGCGGTTATAGGTATTAACTGCAGTTATAAACGGGTAACCGTTTACCCATTTATTTTATATATGTAAAATTAACACAAACTATGTTTCCTATTGGACAAAACTTAGATCAATGCTATTGACTATAGTGCATAATATTTGTAGCTAATATAATATAGTTTTCCTTAACCACTTTATTTCATGGTCCATTTATATATTATGTTAATATTTTACATTCTGAGTTAAATAACCCAAGAATACTGTCTTTTAACAGTTTTTGTAACCAAATAATACTTAGCAAATTTTATATTACCTTCATTATTAAAGTTAAAAATATCGTCTGTAAACTATTATTTCAATTATTAGAATAGTACAAGGACTTAAAAAATTAAAATGTGGAAATGTACGATGAATGTACCTATAACAGTGTTTAATTGTTAGAAAAAGAAAATTATGACAAATTTGTCTTTTTTAATTTTTAAGTTGTTAAAAAAACACGTAGACTGGTGGAAAATGAGTAAATGGTAAAAAAAAAGGATAAACGGGTTAAAAATTGATAAATGGGTAAACAGGTACTAAACGATTACGATTAAATGGGTATGGTTAACCGTTACGGTTATGGTATGAGTATAACCATTTAGGCAATTACCCAACAATCAAACGGTTATGTAGGTATGAAAATAAACGGTTATGGATAAATAACCGTGGTTATCCGTCCGCCATAACTGTTGCCCATCCCTATTCCCAAGAAGTCACCAAATGGGCCCGACCTCCGCCGTAGCATGATATTGTCTACTTTGGGCCCCAACCATGCCCTCACGGTTTTGTTTCTGGGAACTCACACGAGAACTTCCCAGTGGGTCACCCATCATGGGAGTGCTCTCGCGCGCTACTCGCTTAACTTCGGAGTTCCGATGAACTCCGAAGCCAGTGAGTTCCCAAAAAGCCTCGTGGTAGGTAAAGATGAGAATATACATATAAGGCTTACAAGATCCTCACCCTTGGATGATGTGGGATGTTACAATCCACCCCTCTTTAGGGTCCCGACGTCCTCGTCGGCAGACCACGGCCAGGGTTAGATCCTGATACCAAATTGACACACTCCGACCAGGAATGTCCACTTGGACTCCAAATCGAGATGTGCTGGTCGACACCTAGAAGGTGACGAAACCATGAAGTGTAGTGATGCAGAAAATGTGAATAAATTTAAACCTAAAAGTGCCTAGCCAAGAAAGTGTGCAGGTGAGCGGGATTGAACCTGAGTATAAGACAACATAGTAAACAGGATGAGAGTTATAACATTTAAGGTAACCATCACCTGAGATTTTCCAGAATCCTCGTATAAATGTAAGCACCGTCACTAAACCTGGAGGAAACAAAGTTGAGTGGGTTAGCAAAACAATGTTTATACGAAAACTTATTTTTGAATATACTAACCCCTCGCCATAAAACAAGTATAGTTTCATTAAAACATACTACATAAGTATATAAACGATAATACAATAGCAATATAATAAGAAGTATGCCAAGTCGGGGTATATCAAATGCCACAGTAATATAATTATGTGATAATCAATTGCTCATCAATATAGGCTAGCACGCAAGTCGGAATTGCCTAATGCAATTCTACCCAACAAGTTGGGTGTAATCTAGTACTACGATCATGTGAAGGCTGGTGCAGAAGCACGGTCACATACAAGTTGGATTGCCTAATGCAATCTACCTGACATGATTGGCACCTAACTTGGATCCAAGGTGAGCGAATGGTGCGGATGTGAACATACACGTGAAGGACTGGCCCTAGCGTTAGGGCAACTACTAACACCGAGGTGCAACAAGATGAGCATGTATACAAGTATGTATGAATGTCATGACAAGTATATCTCAACCGTATTTTAGCATTTATCACAATTATAACGAAATTGTCAATTACTTGGCAATATATGTGTAAAGTGGAGTATTTAAGTAATTCTGGAAACTATAAATACGTATAAGTATAAAAATAAATTGCCCACTCACAAATACTTCGCCGCTGACGAGCCACACAACCTAACGAAGATGGAAACACCACTAATAATTGCCCCTAAGCACATAAAGGATACAGTTAATAAAACTATATTATAACAATTGAATTTGGGAAAACGGACGTCTAAAATGGATTCAGGACATGATAAGCTCATATTTATATATATTTTACATCAAATTCTCTCGTCTTTTTTTAGTTAGTTCCTTATATTTTTGAGCTATTTACTTTGATTTTGTGTTTTATATGAATTGTCAAGCAAATAAAAGAAAAATAGCACAAGTGAGATTTTATGTAACAAATTCGTCAAAACTGCCTGTGCAGATCAGCCCATTTTGGAAGCAATTTGCAAACGGCCCAAAATGAACTAGAGAATGAGCCTTATATGCTTGGAAAGCTACAGATGTCTATTTTCTGGAGCATTTCACGGATTGTTAAGATCATTTTTCTAGAAGAAGTTATGAGCATTTTAGTAAGGGAAGGTCAAGAGACCACATGGGTCAAAACTGCCTGTGCGGATCAGCCCATTTTGGAAGCAATTTGCGAACGGCCCAAAATGAACTAGAGAATGAGCCTTATATGCTTGGAAAGCTACAGATGTCTATTTTCTGGAACATTTTGCGGATTGTTAAGATCATTTTTCTAGAAGAAGTTATGGGCATTTTAGTAAGGAAAGGTCAAGAGAGCACATGGCATGGATGACCCACGGCTTGGAAGAATGATTATGTTTTGCAAGTGTGCTAGCTGTTTGCAAGTGTTCTAGCTGATTCATCATGAGAAGACCAAGGGGAATCCAAGGCATGGACCAAGGAGGATGAATGCAAGTTGTTTCCACATGAAATTTCTGCAATGAAGCATGTGTTGCTAGCTGTTTTTGATTAATAATTCTTGCTTTTTATTTGTTTATTAAAATCACTTGAGTGGCTCCTTACCTTTGTGCACCTATAAATAAGCCTTCTAGCAATGCTTAGACTCACCAATTCACACAACAATTCCATTTTCACACACCCTAAACTATCCTAGCCAAAACCCTTTCTTTCCTCCACAAAATCTGCCCATAAACTATCCTAGCCGTGCCACCCCCCCTTAACCATCCTAAACACCACCATACATCCCCCTATCCACTCCTCCATACAACCAAACCTTCAAACCACATCCACTCCTTGTGCCATATCAAAGGAAGGAAAGGAAAGTGCTTGGACGTGCTTGTCACTCAACGAGGATCGTTGGAGCGTTTAGGTGCTTTCTTTCTTTTATGTTCAATGTATAAATCTATTTACCTTTGTTTTATGATTATGAGGAACTAAACCCCCTCTTTGCTAGGGGGGGATTCAAAGCCATGATTACATTTGCATTATGAATTAATTACTTTTGGTTGTGATTTAATAATTTGTGATTTCAATTCGCTTAACTATTTGATTGATAACTTATTTATGTATGTTGATTAAGAGTGCACGCTTAGTTTTCATGCATAAGTTTGATGCTAGAATATAAGGGAATTTCACCTAATCGTTATGAACTTATATTCAAGAGTAGTGAAGGTTGCTATCCACAATCGTGTTAAGTGAATTCCTGGCAGGAGTATCATGCTTTTCATAGTTACAAATGCCTTGTCGATGCTTATGATTTCCAACAAACGTAATGATTCTAACTTGTGTCTTTATCATGCTGTTCATATAAAGAACTTGTTAGGAATGATTTGGTTGCGATGCATATTCATCCAATTCAATGATTCTAGGGAAATCTGAAGGTTAATTTAAGCGGACCTAATTAACTTGGAGTGTTGAGTTTCATAAGTTATCGAAAGAACAACTAAAAATTGGTTTATATACAAGTGTATCATGTGTGGAGGAAACCCCTCTAGCTAATCCATCATCCATTCACACAACCATATTTTGTGCTTAATTCTATCTAGTTTTCAATTTGTTTATTTTCAAGTTATTCTCATCAAGATCACATCCCCCTTTTTCAATTTTTGTCTTTTGATTTGAATCTACCTTATTTGATTTCTTTTGAGTTCTTTGAGTTAATTTAGTTTAGAGTTGGTTAATTTTCATAGCTTGAATCTTTTAAATTCATTCGTGATTTTGTTTTAGTTTATTTATTAATTTTATTTTAAGTTATTCTAGTTTATTTGGAATCATTTGAATCTAGTTAAATGTTTTGATTTTAGATTTGTGTTTTTAAAGTTTTATTTAGTGTTTTCTAAGTTCATTTTATATAGATTAGCAATCCCTCCTAATCCCCGGTTTAGAACGATCCCTACTTGCATATATACTACAATTGACAACAAGAGGGTTTAATTTGTGTGTTAGTTTATTTTCGCACCAAATTTTGGAGCCGTTGCCGGGGATTAGCAACTTTGCTAATCCCTTATTTCTTTTTTATTTTTTTTAT
Organism: Crataegus laevigata; assembly: GCA_963580275.1. Classification (NCBI taxonomy): domain Eukaryota; kingdom Viridiplantae; phylum Streptophyta; class Magnoliopsida; order Rosales; family Rosaceae; genus Crataegus; species Crataegus laevigata. Next base: position 19,333,721 of record OY756947.1, on the reverse strand, counting down.
TTTTAATGTTTTAATTTAGATAGTAACTTTGCTTTATTCTTCTTGCTTCTTAGGTACTAGTGTATGACTCGAAGTTCTCATCCGATTCAAAAGCATATCTCTGACTTTGACAATGACTTTGAGCGAACTTTGAGAAGGACAAAGAAACAACAAGAAGCTCAACCATCCAATCTTGAACCTGAGCTTGAGGAAAACAAAGTAGAAGAGGAAAAGGAGCCCAAGGCTCAAGGAGTTGAGCAACCACAAATCATGGCGGCAGATAACCGAACAATCAAGGAGCTCTCAGCTTCGGGATTGGACAACACCGCACCCCTATGCATCCAATACCCTAGGGCAGCCCCTAAGAAGACCGATGAATTTGAGTTGAAGTCTAGTTTGCTACATCACATACCCAAGTTCCATGGGTTATCAATGGAGGACCCCAATAAGCACTTGAAGGAGTTCGAAGTGGTGTGTTCAAGCATGACCCCAATCAATGTCGATGGAAACATTTTGAAGATGAAAGCCTTTCCATTCTCTCTTCTAGAGAAAGCTAAGGATTGGTTGTACGAATTAGCCCCTGGAACTGTCACCTCTTGGGAGAGCATGAAGAGGGCATTCTTAGAAAAGTTTTTCCCCACTTCAAGAGTCATTCTCCTGAGGAAGAAGATTAGTGGAATCCAACAAAACCAAGGTGAGTCATTTCCAACTTATTATGAACGTTTTAAAAGTCTTGTTGCTTCTTGTCCGCAGCACCAAATGAAGGAAGAGCTTCTCCTTCAATACTTCTATGAAGGCCTTCTTCCACTCGAAAGGCAAATGCTTGATGCTTCGGCGGGAGGTGCGTTGGTGGACAAAACACCCATGGCAGCCAAGATACTAATTGCAAACCGTGCATTGAATGCACAACAATATGAAGGAATTGGCCAAAGGGACATGCCACGGCAACAAGTGCATGAGGTAAGCTCTTCATCTGATATTCAATCCCAATTAGCTAATCTCACTTCCATTGTGTCACAGATGGCCGAGGGGATGAAAGTGCAAGGACCTAATGTTTGTGGCGTGTGTTCCATCCAAGGACACCCTTCTGAAAAGTGTCCTCAATTGATTGAAAACGGTGGATGGGAGAGCGCTAATGCCATTGGGTTCCAAAATCAGAATCAGCCCCGAAACGATCCATATTCGAACACATACAATCCGGGATGGCGTGATCACCCCAATTTCAGATGGAGAGATGCACAACAACCTGCCCAACAAGGTGGATTCCGACAACCCCCGGGTTTCTTTCCAAGGCCAATGGCACCACAACCGCCTCCTCAAGCACAATCATCCCAAACCAACTCAGGTATGTCTATGAATGATGATAAAACATATCAGTTATTAACCACAATGGCACAGGGAATGCAGAATCAAGCAAAGGAGGTTAATGAGCTTAAGAAGCAAATGGGCCAAATGGCCGAATTTTTGGGACAATTTCGTGAGAATGGTAAGTTACCAAGCAATACGGTGATCAATCCAAAGGGTGGTTTTGAATCTGCAAAAGCCATCATTTTAAGAAGTGGAAAAGAAATGGGAAGCAAAGCACATGAACATGCCCTAAACAAGGAAGAAGAAGAACAATCTAACCCCACGGCAAGGATGGCACCAACCATGCCGCAGCCATCTAAGCATTCCAATCCGTCCACCTCAGGTAATGTTGTCCCAAATGTTGTGATATCAAACACTAATCTGCCCAATGTTCCTTTTCCTCGCAGATTTGCACAATCAAAGAAGGAAGAAAGCGACAAGGACATTTTGGATACCTTTCGAAAAGTCCAAGTAAACATTCATTTACTTGATGCCATTAAGCAAGTGCCCAGGTATGCAAAGTTTTTAAAAGAGTTATGCACAACTAGGAAGAGAATTTCAAACAAAGAAGTTGTGAAAGTAAGTGAAAATGTATCCGCGGTCTTGCAACGAAAGTTACCTCCAAAGTGTAAGGATCCAGGGAGTTTTACTATCCCATGCATAATTGGAAACACTAGATTTGAACAATGCATGTTAGATTTAGGTGCTTCTATCAATGTAATGCCATATTCCATTTATGCTTCAATGAATCTTGGTGAGTTAAAACAAGATGGCGTTATAATTCAATTGGCCGATCATTCTAACGCTTATCCCAAGGGAGTCCTTGAGGATGTTTTAGTGCAGGTCAATCACCTTATCTTCCCTGCAGATTTCTATGTTTTAGACATGGAGGATTCAAGCCATGCTCCATCATTGCCAATCTTGCTAGGCCGTCCATTCATGAAAACAGCAAGAACAAAGATTGATGTGTTCACGGGAACATTAACCATGGAGTTTGATGGGGACATTATTCATTTTAATCTTTCTGAAAGCATTAAATATCCACTTGAGGACCATTCTTGTTTTGCTATTGACATTGTTGATTCTTTGGCACAGGTGCAATTGGATCAAATGAACGAAGATGCACTTGAGGTAGCTCTAGTGCACGGCATAGGAGCAAGAATTAGGTGTGGGGGAGCCTTTGAAACCCACGGCATGCAATCTGACCATATTGTCGTGCCCCCTTGTGATGAAGTACTTGAAATGGTCGCTGCCCTCGAGTCATTACCCTCCTACTCTGGTAAGTCTCCACTCTCACTTTTAGATTCGGTTTTGACTAACAAGTTACTTCCATCAATTGTGCAGCCACCTACACTTGAGTTAAAGCCATTACCTAGTCACTTGAAGTATGTTTTCTTGGGACAAGATCAGACGCTACCCGTCATCATCTCCAACTTACTCACGGCCCAAGAAGAAGACAAGTTGATAAGGGTGTTAAAAGAGCACAAATCTGCCATTGGATGGACATTGGCGGATATCAAAGGCATTAGTCCCACCACGTGCATGCATCGTATCCTTTTGGAGGAGGAAGCCAAACCATCTCGTGAAGCTCAACGTCGCCTTAATCCACCCATGTTGGAAGTAGTAAAAAAAGAGGTTATAAAATTGCTTGATTGTGGTGTTATATATCCTATTTCTGATAGTCGTTGGGTGTCACCTGTGCAGGTTGTTCCAAAGAAGTCCGGAGTCACAGTGGTAAAGAATGAAGAACAAGAACTTGTACCCACTCGTGTTGTGACTGGTTGGCGTGTTTGTATTGATTACAGGAAGTTAAATGCCATGACAAGGAATGATCACTTTCCATTACCATTCCTCGACCAAATGTTGGAAAGGTTAGCCGGTTATGAATTTTATTGTTTTCTTGATGGATATTCCGGATATAACCAAATTGTGATAGCTCCGGAGGACCAAGAGAAGACAACATTTACGTGCCCCTTTGGCACTTTTGCATATAGACGCATGCCATTTGGTTTGTGCAATGCTCCGGCGACGTTTCAACGATGCATGGTGAGTATATTTTCTGATTATGTGGAAAAGATTATTGAGATATTCATGGATGATTTTAGTGTTTTTGGTAATTCATTTGATCATTGCTTGAATAATTTGACCTTAATCTTGAAACGTTGTGTTGAAACGAATCTTGTGCTTAATTGGGAAAAATGTCACTTCATGGTTAAGCAAGGTATTGTTCTAGGACATATTATTTCTGAAAAAGGCATTGAAGTGGATAAATCTAAGGTAGACCTTGTTCGCCACTTACCCTCTCCAACTTCGGTTAGAGAGGTTCGTTCGTTTCTTGGTCACGCAGGTTTTTATAGGCGTTTCATTAAGGATTTCTCCAAGATTGCACAGCCACTATGCCGATTGCTTCAAAAAGAGGTGGTTTTCAAGTTTGATGAAGCATGTTCCACGGCATTCAAGCACTTAAAGGAGGCCCTCACTTCGGCTCCTATTATCACACCTCCAGATTGGAGCCTTCCATTCGAGTTGATGTGTGATGCTTCGGACTATGCCATTGGTGCTGTTTTGGGGCAGAGAAAGAACAAGCAACCCCACGTTATCTATTATGCTTCTAGGACATTGAATGATGCTCAATTAAATTATTCAACCACTGAGAAAGAATTACTTGCTGTGGTTTTTGCATTAGATAAGTTTCGATCTTACTTACTTGGTACTAAAGTTCTTATTTTTACTGATCATGCAGCTCTCAAATATTTGCTCACGAAAAAGGAGGCCAAGCCTAGACTAATTCGATGGATGTTGCTTCTACAAGAGTTTGACATAGAGATTCGGGATAAGAAGGGCGTGGAGAATGTGGTGGCTGACCACCTAAGCCGAATGGTGCATGAGGAAGCAATGCCAATTTCTGAAACCTTCCCCGATGAACAAATAATGTCTATCCAGGTAAGTGAGCCTTGGTACGCAGATTTGGTGAACTTTTTGGTGTCTAAACATACCCCTAGCACACTTAATAGGAATCAACGTGATAAGCTTAGAAATGATGCTAGGTTTTATGTTTGGGATGACCCATACCTTTGGAAATTTTGTCCCGATCAGATTGTCCGACGTTGTGTGAATGAATCTGAGTTTCAATCTATTTTAACATTTTGTCATTCATATGCCTGTGGGGGACATTTTGGCACCCAACGCACTGCCCTTAAAGTCTTAGAATGTGGGTTTTATTGGCCAACCATCTTTAGGGATGCTAGGACGTTTTGCCTTACATGTGATCGTTGTCAACGAATGGGTAATATAAGTGCTAAGGATCAAATGCCACAAAAACCTATATTTTCTGTTGAAATATTTGATGTGTGGGGCATTGATTTTATGGGTCCTTTTCCTTCATCACATGGTTTTTTCTATATCTTGTTGGCGGTGGATTATGTTTCCAAATGGGTGGAAGCAAAAGCCACCCGTACTAACGATTCCAAGGTAGTTGCAGATTTTGTGAAGTCTAACATTTTTGCTAGGTTCGGGATGCCTCGAGTCCTTATAAGTGATGGAGGTTCACATTTCTGTAATCGTACAATTGCGGCTTTGCTCAAGAAGTACAACGTTACACATAGGGTTTCCACACCCTATCATCCTCAAACAAGCGGGCAAGCCGAGGTGTCGAATCGGGAGATAAAACAGATTCTTGAGAAGACAGTGGGTCCAACAAGAAAAGATTGGAGCTTAAGGCTAGAAGATGCATTGTGGGCTTATAGGACCGCCTACAAAACACCCATAGGAATGTCCCCCTTTCGGCTTGTTTTTGGCAAGCCATGTCACTTACCTGTGGAGTTGGAGCACAAGGCTCATTGGGCCGTGAGGAAGTTTAACATGGATGTGGATGCCGCGGGACTTTATCGTAAGCTTCAATTGAATGAACTTGAGGAGATACGGAATGAAGCTTACGAGAATGCTCGCATTTACAAAGAAAAGACGAAGGCCTTTCATGATAAGATGATTCGCACCAAGTCCTTCTCTGTTGGACAGAAAGTGTTGTTGTTTAATTCTCGTCTTCGTCTATTTCCGGGTAAGTTACGTTCACGTTGGATTGGACCCTTTGTTATTACTAACGTTTTTCCTCATGGTGCAGTCCAAGTTCGTAGCTTCAAAACAGGTAAAGAGTTCAAAGTGAATGGGCACAGATTGAAGCCTTACTACGAGGGCTTTGTAGAACATGATGTTGAGGAGACAACCCACTATGCCGTGGGTTTCCATGAAGGTTGATCACTGTGGCATCGTCCGGCTGCAAGACGTTAAAGCAAGCGCTTCGTGGGAGGCAACCCATGAATTCAACAAAGGAAGACCTAGGAATCACTCCAATTCCAGATTTGCGTTCCTAACTCTTTCTATTTATTGTTTCTATTCTTCTATGTTTAGTTTGTTTAATTTGGTTTGAGTTTCTATTTAAAACATTGAGGACAATGTTTGATTCAAGTGTGGAGGGGTAAACAATCTGTTTTGCATAATTTTCGTGGGTTTTATTCACCTATCACTTCCAATGTTGTTTCTCACTGTTTTTAAGTGTTTTTAGTGTGTTTTGAAGCATTTTAGTGTGTTGTGGCATAAAAATCCGAAAAACTCATAAAAATTTGAAAATAAGTTTGGAAAATACCAAAAAGAGCTGTTTTTGAGTTGTTTTGGTGTGTTTGTGTCGTAGGTACCTTCCAACACAATGATGAGGATTTGGTTTTGAATTGCATAACTATTAAAAAAAAGTTACAAGCATGGATTGAAGTTTGATATGTTCTTGGCTTATGCTTAGTTGTAGTTGATGTTTATGAACTCACATTTGATTATAAAGTGGTTAAAAATCAGTTTTTGTAACATGCTTGAAGGAAAGAACTCAACTAACGCTACATCCTTGTGAGACTTGAGCCTTTACTTCTTTTGGAGAGTTATAATCTGTGATTTCTTGTGTTCTTAAGTCGTTGCATGATCTCATTATTCTTTGCTTGGTTTCTACTTAGAATGCATGCGTATCATGATAGAACTAAATGCTAGAACTTATATCCGTATCATTCAAAGCATGATATTGAATTGCATAACACACGATCAAGATGAAGTTGTGTAGTTGCCACCATAGCCAAATAGCCTTACTTCCCTTATGGCTTATGCTTTGTTGTTAACTACATTAACCTCACCTATCCTAGTTTAGGACAGTCCACCCCTTGTTCTTAAAATATAGTGAGCATAACTTAAAATTAATTCCTTTTGAGTTACATTATGCAAGAAAATAAGTGTGGGGGAGGGAATGGTTATTTTTGAGCTCATTTGTACGTTTTGAAAAAAAAAAAAAAAAAAAAAAAAAAAAAAAAGAGAAAAGAAAAGAAGAAAGAATGAGTTTGAAAGTGTTGATTGTTGAAGAAAAGGGTCCAAAAGTTTGAATTTGACCCTAAGTGTTGCATGAATCCCCCCTTGTGTTCAAATTTGAGTTTGCATTCAAAAGTGAATTCTAAGTTGATTTCATTGCTATTGCTCACTATGTTTTTAAGAACCCTTGTTTTCCATATCTGTTCGTTGTAACCTATCACCCTTAGCCCCGTTACAACCCTTACACTTCTATCTTGAGTGTTATGTGTTCAATATGTGGAGTTTGGGATTGGTATGAGCATATGGTGTCACTAGTTCTTGCATCTAAGTAGTAGCATTCCTTTCATGAGATCATATTCATATATTCACTTATAACTCCAGAAAAGAGCTTTCTTTGTTAAAATATGTGAGTTTTAGTTTTCATGTGTATATCAATCTTCTCACATATACCTAGTGTAGGGAATGTAGTTTGAAAATCTGAGTGAAAAATGAGTGCATATCTAGTAAGGAATTGAGGGAATTCTCTAAAGCATGTTATTACATTCAAAATGATGTTTTAAATGATTAAAAGAGAACTAGTAAATGGTGACTGTGGTTAAGTGTATGCTTAAGGATATTGATGACCAAAATCTGTGCAAGTAATGATTTTTAACATGTGCATTAGAAATCCCTGAGGTAACGTTGGAAGGTTTAGATTGTGTTTTGTTTCTTTTTGTTTTCTTTGTTTTGCTCGAGGACTAGCAAAAGCTAAGTGTGGGGGTATTTGATAAGCTCATATTTATATATATTTTACATCAAATTCTCTCGTCTTTTTTTAGTTAGTTCCTTATATTTTTGAGCTATTTACTTTGATTTTGTGTTTTATATGAATTGTCAAGCAAATAAAAGAAAAATAGCACAAGTGAGATTTTATGTAACAAATTCGTCAAAACTGCCTGTGCAGATCAGCCCATTTTGGAAGCAATTTGCAAACGGCCCAAAATGAACTAGAGAATGAGCCTTATATGCTTGGAAAGCTACAGATGTCTATTTTCTGGAGCATTTCACGGATTGTTAAGATCATTTTTCTAGAAGAAGTTATGAGCATTTTAGTAAGGGAAGGTCAAGAGAGCACATGGGTCAAAACTGCCTGTGCGGATCAGCCCATTTTGGAAGCAATTTGCGAACGGCCCAAAATGAACTAGAGAATGAGCCTTATATGCTTGGAAAGCTACAGATGTCTATTTTCTGGAACATTTTGCGGATTGTTAAGATCATTTTTCTAGAAGAAGTTATGGGCATTTTAGTAAGGAAAGGTCAAGAGAGCACATGGCATGGATGACCCACGGCTTGGAAGAATGATTATGTTTTGCAAGTGTGCTAGCTTGTTTAATCATGAAATACAAGTGTGCTAGCTGTTTGCAAGTGTTCTAGCTGATTCATCATGAGAAGACCAAGGGGAATCCAAGGCATGGACCAAGGAGGATGAATGCAAGTTGTTTCCACATGAAATTTCTGCAATGAAGCATGTGTTGCTAGCTGTTTTTGATTAATAATTCTTGCTTTTTATTTGTTTATTAAAATCACTTGAGTGGCTCCTTACCTTTGTGCACCTATAAATAAGCCTTCTAGCAATGCTTAGACTCACCAATTCACACAACAATTCCATTTTCACACACCCTAAACTATCCTAGCCAAAACCCTTTCTTTCCTCCACAAAATCTGCCCATAAACTATCCTAGCCGTGCCACCCCCCCTTAACCATCCTAAACACCACCATACATCCCCCTATCCACTCCTCCATACAACCAAACCTTCAAACCACATCCACTCCTTGTGCCATATCAAAGGAAGGAAAGGAAAGTGCTTGGACGTGCTTGTCACTCAACGAGGATCGTTGGAGCGTTTAGGTGCTTTCTTTCTTTTATGTTCAATGTATAAATCTATTTACCTTTGTTTTATGATTATGAGGAACTAAACCCCCCTCTTTGCTAGGGGGGGATTCAAAGCCATGATTACATTTGCATTATGAATTAATTACTTTTGGTTGTGATTTAATAATTTGTGATTTCAATTCGCTTAACTATTTGATTGATAACTTATTTATGTATGTTGATTAAGAGTGCACGCTTAGTTTTCATGCATAAGTTTGATGCTAGAATATAAGGGAATTTCACCTAATCGTTATGAACTTATATTCAAGAGTAGTGAAGGTTGCTATCCACAATCGTGTTAAGTGAATTCCTGGCAGGAGTATCATGCTTTTCATAGTTACAAATGCCTTGTCGATGCTTATGATTTCCAACAAACGTAATGATTCTAACTTGTGTCTTTATCATGCTGTTCATATAAAGAACTTGTTAGGAATGATTTGGTTGCGATGCATATTCATCCAATTCAATGATTCTAGGGAAATCTGAAGGTTAATTTAAGCGGACCTAATTAACTTGGAGTGTTGAGTTTCATAAGTTATCGAAAGAACAACTAAAAATTGGTTTATATACAAGTGTATCATGTGTGGAGGAAACCCCTCTAGCTAATCCATCATCCATTCACACAACCATATTTTGTGCTTAATTCTATCTAGTTTTCAATTTGTTTATTTTCAAGTTATTCTCATCAAGATCACATCCCCCTTTTTCAATTTTTGTCTTTTGATTTGAATCTACCTTATTTGATTTCTTTTGAGTTCTTTGAGTTAATTTAGTTTAGAGTTGGTTAATTTTCATAGCTTGAATCTTTTAAATTCATTCGTGATTTTGTTTTAGTTTATTTATTAATTTTATTTTAAGTTATTCTAGTTTATTTGGAATCATTTGAATCTAGTTAAATGTTTTGATTTTAGATTTGTGTTTTTAAAGTTTTATTTAGTGTTTTCTAAGTTCATTTTATATAGATTAGCAATCCCTTCTAATCCCCGGTTTAGAACGATCCCTACTTGCATATATACTACAATTGACAACAAGAGGGTTTAATTTGTGTGTTAGTTTATTTTCGCACCAGGACATCGAACTGAGCGTTTGGTGGGTGATTGCGTAATTAATGGCCACGATTGTACTTCCACTATCAATGGTTCTTCTAGACAATGCATTCGCTTTAAGGTAATACTAAGTGCAGTAGTGCAGACACGTACTTAGGTTGACTAGAATGCCTTCTAACACCAACAGGTGAAAAGTTGTCTCTTTTTTTTTCTTTTTTTTTTGGACCAACGAAAAACGAATTGACTTGCTAAGTCAATCAATAATCACTGTACATCACCAAAATCTCCACATATACAAGAAACTCGTATTAAGAGTGTATGGCGATATTTTCCTATCTCTATTCAGACATAGAAAATGATTACAATTACTCAAAAGATTATTGATTATTTGTAAGTATCGTCAAATCGATACTCGCAAATCTTGACTAAAATGTGATAAGACAAGCTAGAGGCATTCAAAGGTAGACACATCTTTGTTGTAACAGTAATACGCTTGCACGATCGGGGCAATACACAATAGTGCAATCATAGACGTTTGTTTAGTTCGTCCATCTTCACCGTCAGAATTTTAGCTCTTTCCCAGTGAAAGTGTACTCGAGAAATTGTAGGGGTTGGCGAAGATTTGGTACACGTTTCTCCACATAGAAGTGTCATCTAGCTTTCGAATAAAGATGATGACTGTTGACTCTAGGTCATGAATAAGATGGTTCGTTTCGAACAGTTTTAACCGTTGGCGAATAAAAGCGATATTCCGTCATGCTGCCTTTGCACAGCCGAAACATTTGAAGAACACGTCACCCTGGATTCGATATGATCAGAGTCAACAAAAGGTGTAAAATATGGTAAGATGAGACAACATTTCAATTGTCAAAAACTTTATTCATCTTCAACAATCTAACCTAAAATTTTCTTTCCTCGGTCTTAAATGAGGAATGACACTGTAGCTAAAAAGATCGCCAACAGTTTATCGATAAATCGACAAGATTGAAGATATCTCAATTTCGGAACACTTTGTGAGAATTTTAACTTTTTTTTTCCTAAACTCTTTTGGGAAAAGAAAGAATGTCATTTATTGAGATCATATCTCCTAAGAAAGTGCCAACTTAGCAAGGGTTACTTTGGGGAAGTGGTGTAAAGCTGAATGTCGGTGTCCCTAACATTCAATTCTGCTAGAATTCAGAAGAGAGTTGCTAATAAGACCACTCTGAATTTCATCAAACTATAAAAGCACTCTCGGGTTCCAAAAGTCGATTGGAGAAACCAACAACTCGAAGTAGGACTAACGGTTTTCATCGCCAACCAATTAAATTGCTGAAATCTAGGTACGACCCTAAAAGTCTGGCCTCTTGCTTTTAAGGATAAGTTTAGAGTTCCCTAAGTAAGGTAATTGGTTGAATAGGCAACAAAGGTCCTCCAAAAGAGTTATGCGTCGTCTCATCTTAAGGGTTTGAAAATGTGCAAGGACAAGCTGGTGTAGTATAGAGAATAGATCAAGATGTACCTCACCTCATTAACTAGTGACGGCTTCCAAAGAACTTTGAGAAAAGCCGTCAAAGGTACAAGTCCTCAGATTGTACGATATTGCTTCTTTTCTCTAAGCCATGTGTTACAAAGTCTTCGTAAACTTCTTAAACTCGTCCCGCTCCTAAATTTCCACGATCTAGTTTCCTCGGCTCAAGCAGCCACTGTCAATCAGTCAATCAGTCGCATCGCTGATTAACACGTTTCAGATATTTTAATATTAGTCGTTACCCTGAAACTGTGAACTGGCATACTAGCATAAATGTATCACTCTCAGATACCAGTACCTGCATCCGGTATCAAAAATCATACCACCGAATGCTAGTCAACGGTCTCTAGATATCGGACAACATCGTCAATTAGTTATGTCACCATAGGCTGATTACGATTTAGAGCCCGTTCGAGTAGAAAACTTCGGGTAATTAGAAAGGAACTGGCCAAGCGAAGTAGTTCATTGATCCTAGGAGGATTTGATTACTGCTTTTCAGATTTCTGTTACTCCTAGGATATGACAACTCACACTCGTAAGCCTATACTCTCCCAATTAATGAGTATAACAATGAAAGGAAAATCTGGGAATTAGCGTTGGTTGAAAAATTCCAAGGCTAGAAAAGATCTTGCTAAAGATCTACTTTGAAAAGGACTTTATCGGGAGTTGATCTTCCTCCTGAAGATCCATCATGAACACCAGTACGTTTGAAGATATTAGTGTTGTCGGGGACCAAAAGTAATTGTCCCCCAGATGATCTTCCGTCAATTACTACCACTTTAGCACCAGGTTGTCGCTTCAAACATTCCTACAATCTTGATGAAGTAACCTTCGCAAGGGTTTTAAGAGAGGGTAAGCTAGTAGGTGCTACCAAGGAAACAAAACCATTTCTGGTTTCCTAATTTGAAGGGTTGGTAAAGCGATTAGTAAATCCCTGGTGATACTTAACTCTTGATACCTTAGCCCGGTTGCGGGGCTAGCAACTTGTTTCTTCCAAAACAAAACTTCCTTGATAAGGAGATTCATCATTTAAAACCTAAGGGCGATTGCCAAAATGATTTTCTAAAATGACAATAAATCGCCTAAAGTATTCATAACTTTCGAAAAAGTTAACACGTTTTTCGTGCTTGACGAGGTGGTAAGATTCGACACTTAGGTTCAAAAACCTAGAATGCTTACATCACGTGTGTGATGAACACAATACTGCCCTAAACTTAAGCTCTAATTGATAGGAGCATATTTATGCTACTTAGTTAGCGTGTTTTCTTGCATTTACATAGTTAGTTATCGTTTATTATAGTGATTTAAGCTAGTTTCGTGTGTTTGTAGGTTCAAATGGCAAGTGAAGCAAGAAAATGCGTTTTGCTGCATTTTAGAGCAAAATTGAGCTCAAATGGAGTGCATGCATATGGAGCACCATGGATGGACGAATTTTGAGGTCAAAGAATGCTAGGGATCAGTTTTAAAGATGAAGAAACAAGTTTGAGACAAAGAAGATAAGGAAAGTGCAAGAAAGGTGGAACATTATCCAAAACATTATCCATATCCTTATCTTATCCAACATTATCCAAACATGTTCCTAAAAACATGCTACATGTTTCATGTCATGTTCCATGTCTTGTCTCTTCTAGAAGGTCTTATCCATTCTTAAAGACATGCTTTGTGTTTCATGTCCTGTTCTTTCCTAGAAACATGCTACAATGTTCTTTCTAGAAGCCTAAGACATATTCCTACAAAGGTGGCGCCTAGAACCCTTCTAGAAGGCCTTTGCCTTGCCTTGCAATCCATTCCCCTTTCCCTCCAAAACCTGCCGCACTTATTCCCTTGTTTCCCTTGGTTTTCTGACTTCTAGAAGGCCTATTTTAAGCCCAATGTGTGCCGCACCTATCCATCATTCTTCCCTTTGGATTTCTGATTTAATTGGCTCTTTTCCTTGTGGATTTGGGTTAATTGGGCCATAAACCTTTTCCCTTGTGGACTTACAATTCCTGCCGCACCTAGGGGCCCTAATCTGATTTGCCCTAGGGTTTGTGAAAATCATATTTTACATTGTGTCGCAGGTTTTATGCTTCATTCTCTCTGAAAATCATCCTTGTCGCAACCATCCATTCATTCACCCACTCCACACCACAATCTGCCGCAATCACCATTCAATTCAGCCGCAAGCCACCACTCCACCACCATTCAGCCACCGTCCACACACCCATACACCTTGTGCCACCACTCTTTGGAGAAGAGAAGACCTTGTGCCGCCACCCTTTGGAGAAGAGAGGCCTTGTGCATGCCATCTGCAACCATGGGAGTGTCTAGAGTTCTTTCTTCTCTTGTTTATGTTTTTATGTTTAATTTAATTTGGTTTTCAATTATGTTAAACATGTGGAACTAATTTCTGTTTAGTTAGAGGCGAATTTGAAGCCATGGACATATGTTGGTTATGATTTGATTTACTCCAATTATGAATTCATGAACGATGGATGTGGTTTACTTTTCTGTTTTGATTAAGAACTTGTTTATGTATGTGGGTTGAGGGTCGACACTTAATTTGCATGCATAGATTTGATGCTAGGATATAAGGGAATTTCACCTAATCGTTATGAACTTATATTTATGAGTAGTAAAGATCGCTAGTCACGATTGTGTTTAGAAAACCCTAGGTTGGATTAACATGCGTATTCCATAGTTATGAATGCCTAGTCGATGTTTATGATTTCCATTGAACTTAATGATCTTTGTTGAATGTCTCTATCATGAGTATTCCATAGTTAGGGATTTTGATAAAGAATAATTTGTTTGTGATGCGTTTCCTATTCAATTCAATGAATCTAGGGAAATCTGAGAATTGATTAGTTTAATACAATTAATTCGGGGCATTGTCATTCATAGTTCATTGAAAGAATATCTGGGAATCAAATTATATGCATATGTTCATGTGTGGATGAGGACCCCTCTAACTAGCTTCTCACCATTCAATTTCACCATAATTCGTTTTTGTGCAAAGTTTGATTACATGTTTCTGTTTTAAATTCAATTTCGTCAAAACAATCCCCCTTGTTCTTAAATTGTGTTTTTAGAGTCTAAATCTGTTTTCTGTGAGTCTTTTGAGTCAAGTAAGTTGATTTTCGTCCAATTCACTTGTTAGGTCTAGAATTGAGTCTTTTTTATTGTTTCTTGCTGTTTTGAGTGTTTGAAGTCAGTTTAGAGTCTATAGAGTCTAGTTTAGTGTTTTTGAGTCTTATTCATATTGATTAGCATCCCTAGTTAATCCCCAGTCTAGAACGATCCCTACTTGCATATATACTACAATTGTCATCAATAGGGTTTAATTTGAGTGTCAAGATAATTTTCACATCACTAATACCAAACTGACACACCCTGACCCAAAATGTCCACTTGGACACCAAATCAAGCTGTGCTGGCTGACAACTGGAAGGTGACGAAGCCATGAACTGTAATGATGTGGAAAATGTGAATAAATTTAAACCTAAAAGTGCCTAGTCAAGAGAGTGTGTAGGTGAGGTCAGAGCATAAGACATCTTAGTAAACAAGATGAGAGTTATAACACTAAAGGTAACCATATCCTGAGATTTTCTAGAATCCTCGTATAAACGTAAGCATCGCTACTAAACCTGGAGGGGCGAAAAATAAAGTTGAGTGGGTCAGCAAAACAATGTTTATACGAAAACCTTTATTTTTTAATATACTAACCCCTTGCCGTAAAATGAGTATAGTTTCATTAAAACATACTACGTAAGTATGTAAACGATCATACAATAGCAATATAATAAGAAGTATGCCAAGTCGTGGTATATCAAATGCCACAGTAATATAATCATGTGATAATCAATTGCTCATTGATAAGCTCATATTTATATATATTTTACATCAAATTCACTCATCTTTTCTTAGTTAGTTCCTTATATTTTTGAGCTATTTACTTTGTTTTTGTGTTTTATTTGATTTGTCTAGCAAATAAAAGAAAAATAGCACAAGTGAGATTTTAAGTGATAAATTCGTCCAAACTGCTCGTGCAGCTCAACTGACTTTGGAAGCAATTTGCGAACATCTCAGAACGAATTAGAGAATTAGCCTTATATGCTTGGAAAGCTACAGATGTCTACTTTCTAGAACTTTTTACGGATTGTTAATATCAATTTTCTACAAGAAGTTATAGGCATTTTAGCACGAGAAGGTCACTGCAGTTTTTAAAATAAAAACTGTGTATGCCCTTTGGCTAAATGAAAGGATGGCATGGCTTAAAGTAGGGAAATGATACAATGCACATGGGGCAGAAAATCAAGAGGGATACAGCAGAGCACAGCAAGGCACATGGGAATAGAAAATACACGGACAGGTTGGCAAAAGGAGAGGAAAAGTCAGAAAATAAAAAGCAGCTTGGTGAGCTGCACAACAGCAAAAGAAACACATGGACATAAAAAGATAGAGAAAATAAAAGGAAAGAAAAGTCAAAAGGGGGAAGCGGCCCTTTGTTTTTCTTTAAAGGCAGCGAGCCAATACGGAGAGATACAGAGGGGGCTGCCCTTTTGTTTTTCGGAGGAGAGACCAAACAAGCACAGAGAGCACAAAACAAAAGAAAGTCAGCTAGTGCAACTTGGAGGAAGGTTGCACAAATAAAACATAAGCACAGAGAGCAGCCTAGCAAATAGTGGAAGGCAGTGGACATGAAGTAGAAGCACAGAGAGCTCGGGAAGGGAAGAAAAGGGAAGGAGGAAGTCTTTGCACTCTCCTCATTCGGTTTTATCTTCTCAAACTCATGTTTTACTTATGGTTTAATTTAAGAATAATGTGTAACTAAATTTGTTTTGGCTAGAGGTTGATTCAAAGCCATGAACATATTTGTAATATGAATTGATTACCTTCAGTTGTGAATTCAATTTGCTTAACTGCTTGATTGATAACTTATTCTTGTATGTTGATTAAGGATGCATATTTAGTTTGCATGCATGAATTTGATGCTAGAATATAAGGGAATTTCACCTAATAGTTATGAACTTATATTCATGAGTAGTGAAGGTGCCTATCCACAATCGAGTTAAGTAAATTCTTGGCAGGAGTATCATGCTTTTCATAGTTACGAATGCCTCGTCAATACTTATAGTTCTCATGAATCTTAATGATCTTTGATTGTATCTCTATTGTGCTGTTCATGTAGGGGACTTTTAGAGAATGTGTTGAACTGTTGTATGCGCTTTCCCATCCAATTCAATAACTTAAGGAGAACTTGAAGATTAAAAAAGTGCTGTTCATGGTTAATCTGGGGTGTTGAGATTTACAATTTATCGAAAGAACAACTGAAAATTGATTTATGTTGCATATGTGTCATGTGTGGAGAAGAACCCTCTAGCTAGTCCATCTATCCATCAATCTATCTTAATTTTATGTCTTTGTTTAATTCTGCAAGTTTATTTAGGTTTAGTTTTAATTTTCGTGAAAGCTAAACCCCCAATTGTTAAGTTGTATTATTTAGTTAGAATCTGTCCAATTTGGTTTGTTTTCGTTGTTTTGACTATTCTGGTGTGTTTTAAATTATTATAGTTTAGCTTTCTGTTTTAGAGTTTTGTTTTGTGTTTTTGAGTCTTGTTTAATATTTTTAAGTCAGTTAGGTGCATTAGCATCTAATTCCCGGTCTAGAACGATACCCTACTTACATCTATACTACAATTGTCAACAAGAGGGTTTAATTTGAGTGTTGTTTACAACCCATCAAATTTTTGGCGCCGTTGCCGGGGATTAGCAAATTTGCTAATCCCTTTGTTTCTGTTTGTGTTTATGTTTATGTTTGTGTTTGTGTCTTTTACTTTTGATATTTGATTTAGCTTTCTTTCTTTAATTTTAGGTACAAATGGAGCAAGACATGGCACTTGCGACCATTCAAGCTCAACTGGCGCATCTCACTTCTCAATGGACTCATAATGCCGAAAGGACCACAATGCCAAGTGTCCCTACATTTGATGTGCCCTATGGCAAGGATATCAAACTCATCAATGTCCTCAATTTGCTGCAAACAGAGATGCTTGGGGTTATCAAGGCTATGATCAACCAAGCAACAACATGTTTTCTAACGCTTACAATTGGTATTGGAGAGATTATTCAGATTATATGTGGGATGAACCTCAACAATTTCAACAAGGTGGATATTGGCAGCAAGATGAGTTCTATTCAAGACCTTTGCAGCCACCACAGTATCCCCCACAACAATTCCAATCGAATTCAAGTATGCCCATGAGTTATAATGAAATTCTTGAAAGACTAATCTCTTTGACACAGGGTTCACAAAAAGAAGGACAATTGTAGCCATTTGAAGAGTTCTATCAATGGCCATATGAACCATCACAGCCACCACAACAATCTGCCAAATTCAATTCAGGTACATCTATGGATAATGATATGTTTAAGAAGTTACTCACCTCTTTGAACCAGGAAGCAGAAAATCGAAACAAGGAGATGCAAAATAAAGCCAACAAGGTGGATGAATTGGAGAAGCAAGTTGGGCAGATTATGGAGTTCATGGCACAGATTCAAGATCAAAGTGAACTCTCAAACTCCAACATTGCAAATTCAATAGGAGATTTTGAAATCCATGAAGCCATCACTCTGGGAAGTGATATGGAAGATGAAGCTGTCCCATAACCGTTCAAACATAGCCAAAACGTGGATGAATTACTGTTGCAAGAAGAAGAAGAAGAGGATGATATGGGCAGTTTAGAAGAACTCCTGCCGCAAGCCCCTCAAGTCCCTATGATGTCCAACTCCGGTAATGTTGTTCCAAATTCAATTCATTCTAACATTATTCCACCAAATGTCCCTTTTCCTCGCAGGTTTTAGATTCCAAATAATGAAGAGAGTGAAAAAGACATTGTGGAAGCTCTTCCAGAGGTGCAAAGTGAGATCCCAATTCTTGGTGTACCAAATCAAGTTCCAGATTGTGTTGAATTGTTTGAAGAGAGTTGTACACCAAGAAGAAGGATTCAAGATAATGAAGTGGCTGGAGAATATGTAGAATGCATCAAAGAGGATGTATTTGAGGAAACAAAGGCCCAAGAAGTTGAGTTTGATGACACGGGACAAGCCACAACCATCATAGTAATCTGGCCAAGTTAAAAGTCCCTGAAACGTTCAAGGACGTAGTGTTTGTTATTGAGTTTGTGTTGGAGAAAGAAAGTAAGCCATCTTTTCCAATTTTAATTTTGTTTTATACTAATATGCTGATTTTGATGATTCAGGCACCCACTCTTGAATTTAAACCATTGCCGGATCATTTCAAGTATCACCTCCCATTGAAAGATAAATTCCATGCTGTGGAGCCGAGGGGAGTTTAATGGAAAGTTTCGTTCGGCTGCAAGACGTTAAAACAAGCGCTTCTTGGGAGGCAACCCAAGCATTCAACGAAGGGAGACTTTGGAATTGCTCAACAAATCAGATTTGCATTCCTTAACCCTTCTCTTTACTGCATTTATCTTGCCTTGCTTAGTTCATTAATTGTTTGATTGCTTAAGTGTGAACCTGTGTTTAAAACATTGAGGGCAATGTTTAGTTTAAGTGTGGGGGAGGGTAAACAAAGTCTTTTTACATTGATTTACATATTTTACATTGATTTTTAAAGAAAATTGCTTTAAAAAAAATTCAAATAAAATAAAAAATAAAAGCAGAAATATTTTACAATAATGTGTAAACTAATAGCATTCATTGGTCAGGTGGTGCCTCAGCAGTCGACGGAGCTCCAGAAAGACGAAGTGCCAGAGTTTGATCCTCCGGAACCTCAACACTTGGTGCAACTCCGGATGACGAAGGCAGAAGATGCCTCTGCAGTAACGCCACAAACCTTTGATGATCACGCTGAATCCGCACTTCGGACTCCTACAGCTGGTCAAACTTCCTCTTCATACTTGTTGAGTAACTAGTTGCGAGCATGTGCAACTCCTTATTCTCGTGCCTGAGTCCTCTAACCTCTTGCCGAATACCAGCCACCTCAGCCACCAGAGACTCAACCTGACGAGATCGTGCAAGAAGGCGTTGGCCCATGTTTGAGACTGAGCCTACACACTGGACGCTGAGCGCCAGAGAGTCCTAAACAGCCAGCTCGTCTGACTACTTGGATAGCATCCTACTGTCTCTTGGAGTGAGAAGATTTCTAGCAACCACCGTAGCGATTGTTTCGTTTCTCATCATAGAGTCCCCAACTGTAAGAGGACCATTGGGGGATATGAAGGACAGATGCCAAATGTTATTTGGAGAAGACAAGTCATCATCTTCCTCAACATTCAAGTTAAGGTGACGGTCAGAGGGGCAAGACATTTTTCGAAGGTGTTGAGAAAGAAGAGATCGGACTGATCAAGATTAAAGAAGTGCAAGAAGGGAGTTTTTACAAGAGACAATTCAAGTGTGCTGTGGAACAAAATTAGTGCCTCTATAAAAATAAGAAATCGAAAAGGCGCTACTCAGAGATCGAAGAGGCGTCCGCTCGCAAATCGAAGAGACGCTCTTTTCTCAAAAGCCAGACTCCTTTCTCAAAAGCCGGATCTGCTCAGAAACCACGAGCCGACCCTCGGATTTCAAAATATCGATTTTTCTAGATTTGTCGTCACCTGTCACATGCACCCTCAGCTTTGCAGGAATTACGCGAATTTTTGTCAGAAAGCGCGTAAACCTGACTGTTCAATCATCCACCGGCTGCCGACAAGAGTAAGAGAATAGTACCGGTTGTGAAGAAATTTCTATAAGTGTCTACCTTTATCCTCCATAGCAAAGGCAGACTCACTTAACACTTCTTCATCTCCGAGAATGTATTCCCAAAGAAACCTCTCGAGTTACTAGTGTTCTTCATCCCTTGGAGCATCTCAGAAAACAAATCATCAAGAGCAAAAGTATTTCATATCATGAAGGTTAAAAGCAAAAGTATCTCATATCATGCTTTCTCCTCACCTTCATCTGAAGAACAGGGAGAAAGAGAGATCCTGATTGCTTACCTAGTCTTGCTCTCGAGTACTCATCTTCGAGCCCTCCCAGCCCAGTTCAAAAATAAACCTGTGGAGAGATACTTCTTCAAAAGAAAAAGTATCTCACAGACGGAGCAGAAGGAGTCTGAGTTGCATCGAAGAGCAGGATGAGTCTGAGTTGATCCAAGAACTCAAGAAGATGCACACCTGCATGGAGACCTGATTACTTGAAGCATGTGGAGACAACGTGCTGATTCATCCTCAACTAAGCTGAGGATCACTTACAAGTAAAAAGCTCCCCAACCTAGTTCAAGATTCAACCTGTGGAAAGATACTTCTTCAAAAGCAAAAGTACCTCATATCATCAGAATCAAAGAAGCCTCATCCAGTTCAAGAACAAAGCTGTGGAAAATCAACAAGCATGACCAATGATCACCTATTAGTTCTATTCATTGTCTTTTATCGTCATTTTCAATTTTTCGTTTGCATTTTGTACATTTTTTTGCGTGCTTAACTGAATTATTTCTTTTCTTTGCAGGAACTTTCGGTTATTTCCACCCTTGAAGTTGATTGCAGAATTTAAGCTTGGGGGTCATCGCTTGATTTTACTGCAAATTAGGGAAGTTTTCAGTCCAATTGCTTTATTTTGTTTCTTATTATTTAGTCATTTTATTTTTATTTGCATATTAATGTTTTCTGACATTAGGGACAATGTCCAGTTTAAGTTTGGGGGTAAAGAGTATAAAAAATGACCAAATTGAAATTTTTTGTACCTTCGACTACAAACTGGGTTCATTTGTTTCCGTGTTGTTGCTTTTTGTTTTCTTAATTAGTTTTGTTTTTTTTAAATAAATTAAATTTAAATTTATCGACAGATTTAAAAATCCAAAAATATTGTCTTGTTTTCTTTATTCTTTTGAATTAGACTTTTGTTAGTTTCCCGACCCAATGATATAACTGGATCAAATTTGAACCATGATGATCAAGAACTTAGTTAACATGTGTTGTGTGAAATTCCTAATTCTCTTGTTAGTTTTGTACATGTTTGATCATCTTTGAAAAACGAAATGCACCAAATCCCACGGCATTGAGTGTCTCCCATCCTCCATTCTCTATCAATTGTGGGCACTTATCCGTGGGATGTCCTTGCATAGAGCACACACCACAAGAAGCTATGGTTTGGACTTTTGGACCTTCCACCGCCTGAGAAAGCAAAGTAGTAAGGTTAGCCATTTGATTTTGAAGTTCGGTTATAGCACTTATCTCATTCACTTGGTGTTGCCGTGGGATGCTCCTTTGTCCAACGCCTTCGTATTGTTGAGCGTTTAACGCTCGATTAGCAATCAAGGTCTTTGCAGCCGTGGGGGTCTTGTCCACCAAGGCTCCTCCCGCTGAGGCATCTAGCATTTGGCGTTCGATTGGTAAAAGCCCCTCGTAGAAGTATTGTAGAAGAAGTTCCTCCTTCATTTGATGCGGTGGACATGAAGCAATAAGTAGGAAAAGATTCACCTTCATCTTGTTGAATTCCACTTATCCTTTTTCGTAGGAGGATGACTCGAGAAGTTGGGAAAAACTTCTCCAAGAAGGCCTGTTTCATGCTCTCCCAAGATGTGACAGTTCCGGGAGCCAATTCATACAACCAATCTTTAGCTTTATCCATTAGAGAGAATGGAAAAGCTTTCATCTTCAAGATGCTACCATCGACATTCACCGGGGTCATGCTCGAACAAACTACTTCAAACTCCTTCAAGTGTTTGTTTAGATCCTCTATGGACAGCCCATGGTACTTCGGAATGTGATGTAACCAACTTGACTTTAATTCGAACTCGGCAGTCTTATCTGGAGCCGCCCTAGGATATTGAATACATAGGGGTACGGCATTGTCCAATCCCAAAACGGAAAGCTCCTTGATTGTTCGGTTGTCCGCTGCCATATCTTGAACTACTTCACCCACTCTTGCCGTGGGTTCCTCCTCTTCAAATTCAAAAACGGATTCTGAACTTGCACTTGACTCACTAGGTTCTGGATTCTTCCTCTTTCGTCTCAACTCTCACTCGAAATCGTCGTCAAAATTAAAAATATGTTCACGAACCGGATAAGAACTCCAAGTCATAAACTAGTACCTAAAACAAGAAACAAAACAAGATAAGAATCTGATCCAATTAAAACAAATGAAAATCACAATCCAAGGGATTAGCAAAGTTGCTAATCCCCGGCAACGGCGCCAAAATTTGATGTGAGAATTGTACGCACACAAATTAAACCCTCTTTTTATCAATTGTAGTAAAGAATGTAAGTAGGGATCGTTCTGGACCGGGGATTAGGAGGGATTGCTAAATCACTTGAATCTGACTCAAAAACGTAAAAACAAAGTGTAAAACACTAAACTAGACTCAAAGAATGCAAAACTAAAGTTTAAAACACTAAAACAAACCAAAAGACTCAAAACAGCAAACAAACACTCAAAACTGCCTTAAAACCACTTTCTGGGCAGTTTTGAACACTAAAGAAGAATTTGGACGAAAATAGTTATAACTCGACTCAAGACACTTAAAAACACAAACTAAATTGATTTCTAACTAATTTGACACTCAAAGTAAAGGGGGATTTGGTTTTTGACGAATTTGAAAACAAAACAAAACTTTGTAAAACAAAACAGATTTTAAAACGAATTTAGTTTAAATCAATGGATGGAAGGCTAACTAAGGGGTTCTTCTCCACACATGTTATACTTGCATACATAACGATTTCTAATTGCTTTTCAACAAACCATGAATCCTCAACGCCCCAAGTTAATTAGGTCCGCTTAAATTAACTTTCAGATTTCCCTTATGTCAATGAATTGGACGGAAACTGCGCATCACAATCAAATTATTCTTCAAGAGTTCTCTATATGAAAGCGCATACTAGAGATACAATCAAAGATCATTACGTTCATTGGAAATCATAAGCATTGACGAAGCACTTGTAACTATGAACGCGCATGATACTTATGCCAAGAATTTATGTAACACAATTGAGATCATCAACCTTTACTACTTGTGAATATAAGTTTGTAACGATTAGGTGAAACTTCCTTATATCCTAGCATTAGATTTATGCATGACAATTAAGCGTGCACTCTCAATCAACACACACAAATCAGTTTAATTCACACAGATAAGTAAATTGAATTCACAACTTATGAAACGCAATTAGAGGTAATCAAATCATATAGCAAGCATAAACATGGTTTCGAATCCCCCCCTAGCCAAGGGGGGTTTAGTTCCTCATACGCACAAAACAAAGAGTATTAAAATTAAACATTGAAATCAAAGGAGAAGAAACACCTAAAACTTCCAGCGACTCGAACTTGAATTGCATGAACGTCCAAGCCTTCTTCTCTTCCTCTTTGCTGCGGCAAGGGGTCTAGGGACAGGTTTTGGGTGGTATTTATATGGAGGAATGGATGTGGGATGGTGTAGAGGTGTTTAGGATGGGTAGGTGGTGCGGCAAAGGTGTTTTTGGGCTGAAATTATGGAGAATGGTGAAGTATGGATGCTGCAAAGGGTGTGGGAGAGTTTCTGACGTGAATTGTGAATTATGGAGGTGGTATATGCAGCACAGGGTGAAAAACACATATATATAGGCACTTAAACCCTAGGGGCATCAGATTAGGACTTCTAGAATCCAAATCCTCAAGGAAAAAGGTTAGAACAATCAAAATCCTAAGGGGAAAAGGCTAAAAGGTGCGACAGATCAGGAGAGGATTGATAGGGCTTCTAGAATGCCTTGCAAGGCAAGGAAATAGGGTTTCTAGAAAGGGATAGGGGTGGCACCTTCTTAGGGATAAGGTTAGGGCTTCTAGAAAACCTAAAACTAAGGGGAGTTGGATAAAACCCACGGCAAAGATAGGATAGGGCATCTAAGGCTTCTAGAAACCCTCCAAGATAAGGTAAAGTGCATGGCATCCCTATAGGATTAGGATAAGGTGTCCTAAAGTGTTTAGGACTTCTCTTTGTGGCTGAAAACCTTGTGCATTAGGATTAGGAAAGCTTGTCATGATCATTCCTTCTTCATTTTGGAAACTTTTCCTTCTTTGACTTGGATTTCTTCTTTGTTGCTGAAACTTGAGATCTTTGGGTTTTAACTTTCCTACTTCAAGTAGGAAACCTTGTTTGAGTAGGAAACTTCAATCTTCTAGGAATCCTAATTCAACTAGGAACCCCAATTTGACTAGGAATCCTAATTCAACTAGGAAACCATTTTCCATTAGGGACTTTCCTACTTCAACTAGGAAACCTTGCTCAAGTGGGAATCATCATCTTCAAGTCTTCAATTTCGTCCATCCTCTTGGCTCCAAGCATATGATATCCATTCCAAGCTCTAATTTGCTCCAAAAGGCTCCAAAATGCATCCTTTTGAATACTTTGCCCTTAAAACCTGAAAATACATAAAACTAGCTTAAAAGACTACTTTACTAAGGAAAAACACTCTAAATGCGCAAGAACAAGCTAAACTAGTGCATAAATATGCCCCTATCACTTATGCGATGCATCCCGAAGGCACGAAAATGTATCATACCATTCGACCATTCTATTATTGGCCGGGTATGAAGAGAGAAATCGCTGAGTATGTGAGCAGATGTGTCATATGTCAGCAAGTCAAAGCTGAAAGGAAGAAGCCATTTGGATTGATGCAGCCACTACCTGTTCCACAGTGGAAATGGGAAGACATTACTATGGATTTTGTGTACAAGCTTCCTCGTACAAAGAATGGATATGATGGAATTTGGGTGATTGTTGATTGACTTACTAAGTAGGCGCATTTCATTCCTGTGAGGGAGAATTTTTTGTTGAATCGATTGGCTGAGTTGTTCATAGCAAAGATTGTAAAGTACCATGGCATTCCAGTTAGTATTGTTTCAGATCGCGATCCTCGATTCACTTCTAAGTTCTGGATTGCATTCCAGGAAGCTTTGGGTACGAGATTACTGTACAGTACGGCATATCATCCTCAAACAGATGGTCAATCAAATAGGACTATTCAGACATTGGAGGATATGCTGACATCTTCGATTTTGCAGTTTGGCAACTCATGGCATTATTGTTTGGATTTGATGGAGTTCGTTTATAATAACAGCTTTCACTCTACTATTGGGATGGCACCGTTTGAGGCACTTTATGGAAAACCTTGTTGTACACCCCTGTGTTGGTCAGAGGTTGGTGAAAGAGTTTTAGTGGGCCATGAGATAGTAGAGGAGACTACTCAGAATGTTCAGGTTATTAAGGCTAACTTGAAAGCGGCCTAGGATCGCCAAAAGAGTTTAGCAGACAGACATGCCACTGACCGAGTGTATGATGTTGGTGATTGGGTGTTTCTTAAGTTATCGTCGTGGAAATGTGTGGTTCGATTCGGAAAGAAGGGCAAGTTGAGTCCTAGGTACATTGGACCTTATCAGATTATCGAGAGAGTCGGTGAAGTGGCTTACAGGCTTGAGTTGCTGTTAGAACTGTCCAGAGTGCATAATGTGTTTCATGTCTCGATGTTTCGACATTACGTTTTAGATCCGTCGCATGTGATCCCTCCGCAACATTTAGAGATTAATCTAGATTTGACTTACGATGAGGAGCCGGTGACGATACTTGATTGGAAAGACAAGGTGCTTAGGAATAAGACAGTGCGTCTGGTGAAAGTTTTATGGAGGAATCATTCAGTGGAAGAAGCTACCTGGGAGACCGAGGACTGGATGAGAGAGATGTATCCAAGGTTGTTTTATGGATACTAGTGATTGTATTTGTTGTATGAAATTCGGGACGAAATTTTAATAAGGTAGGTAGATTGTGACAGCCCGTCCCGAATTTTGATAGGAGCATATTTATATGACTTTATTAGTTTGTTTCCTTGCATTTACTTAGTTAGTTTCATCTTATTAGAATGTTTTAACCTATTTTCGTGTGTTTATAGGTCCTAATAACAAAGTTGGCAAAGAAGTGCATTTTGGTGCAATTTGGAGCAGTTTTGGGGTGGAATGGATTGCATGCATGTGGAGCATAAAGGATGAACGTTTTGGTGCTTGAAAGGGCTTCAAACATATGCTAAAATCTGGACACAATGAAGAAGATACCTTGCAAAGACCAAGCATGTGTGTTGCTAGCTGTTTTAATCATGAAAACACAAGTGCTAGCTGTTTCATCACTAGGGAGCCCACGGCATGGACCAAAGAATGCATATTGCAACCTGTTTCATCATGATTTCTACAAAGTAACATGTGCTAGCTAAAATGCAAGTGTGCTAACTGTTTCATCATGAAGAGGAGCCTATTTCTGAAAAAGAGCATGTGTGCTAGTTGTTTCATCATGAAGATGAGCCTATTTCTGAAAAGGAGCATGTATGCTAGCTATTTTGAATGATTTAATCTTTGCTTTGTGTTGTTTATTAAAACCACTTGTGTGGTTCCTTACTTTTGAGCACCTATAAATAAGCCTTCTTGTAAGGCTTAGAAACACACCATTTTTTCATACAACACACTTAGACACACATCCATTCACCCTATGCCGCAGCCACCCCCCTTAAACTCTCCATAATTTCTGACCCTAAACACCATTGCCGCACCCCCCAACCATCCTAAATACCACCATACATCCTCCTACCCATTCCTCCATACAACCAAACCTTCAATTCACAACCCACTCCTTGTGCCGTAGCAAATGGAGGGAAGGAGAGTGCTTGGACGTGCTTGCTGTTCAACTTGGATCGTTGGAGAGTTTAGGTGTTTTCTTTCTTTTGTTTTCAATGTATAAATCTATTTACCTTTGTTTTACGTTTATGAGGAACTAAACCCCTCTTTGCTAGGGGGGATTCAAAACCATTATTACACTTGTATTATGAATTAATTACTTTTGGTTGTGATTTCATAATTTGTGATTTCAATTCGCTTAACTATTTGATTCATAACTTATTTGTGTATGTTGATTAAGAGTGCACGCTTAGTTTTTATGCATAAGTTTGATGCTAGAATATAAGGGAATTTCACTTAATCGTTATGAACTTATATTCATGAGTAGTGAAGGTTGCTATCCACAATCGTGTTAAGTAAATTCTTGGCAAGAGTATCATGCGTTTCATAGTTACGAATGTCTCGTCAATACTTATAGTTCTCATTAATCTTAGTGATCTTTGATTGTATCTCTATTGTGCTTTTCACGTAGGGAACTTTTGAAGAATGTTTTGAATTGTTATATGCGCTATCTCATTCAATTCATTAACTTAAGGAGAACTTGAAGGTTAAAAAAGTGCTATCACGATTAACCCGGGGTATTGAGTTTCATTAGTTATCGAAAGAACAACTAAAAATTGGTTGATGTACAAGTGTGTCATGTGTGGAGGAGAACCCTCTAGCTAATCCTTCATCCATCCAAACAACCATATTTCGTGCCAAAATCTGTCTAGTTTACAATCTGTTTGTTTTTAAGATATTCTCATCAAAACCCAATCCCCCTTTTACAACTTGTGTCTTTTGATTTGAATCTGTCTTATTTGATTTCTTTTGAGTTCTTTGAGTTAATTTAGTTTAGAATTGGTTTATTTTCATAGTTTGAATCTTTTAAATTCAATATATTCATGAGTAGTGAAGGTTGCTATCCACAATCGTGTTAAGTAAATTTTTGGCAAGAGTATCATGCTTTTCATAGTTATGAATGCCTCGTCAATGCTTATAGTTCTCATTAATCTTAATGATCTTTGATTGTATCTATTGTGCTTTTCACGTAGGGAACTTTTGAAGAATGTTTTGAATTGTTATATGCGCTATCCCATTCAATTCACTAACTTAAGGAGAACTTGAAGGTTAAAAAAGTGCTATCACGGTTAACCCTGGGCATTGAGTTTCATAAGTTATTGAAAGAACAACCAAAAGTTAGTTGATGTACAAGTTTGTCATGTGTGGAGGAGAACCCTCTAGCTAATCAATCATCCATCCAAACAACCATATTTTGTGCCAAAATCTGTCTAGTTTACAATCTATTTGTTTTTAAGTTATTCTCATCAAAACCCAATCCCTCTTTTACAACTTGTGTCTTTTGATTTGAATCTGCCTTATTTGATTTCTTTTGAGTTCTTTGAGTTAATTTAGTTTAGAATTGGTTTATTTTCATAGTTTGAATCTTTTAAATTCAATTTTCGTCTTAAAACAACCATAGAATCTGTTTTGAGTCTATTAGTTAGTTTTGGGCTGTTTTGAGTCATTCTAGTCTATTTTGAGTTATTTGAATCTAGTTAAGTATTTTGATTTTAGATTTGCGTTTTTGAAGTCTTATTTAGTGTTTCTAAGTAAGTTTTATATAGATTAGCAATCCTTTCTAATCCCCGGTTTAGAACGATCCCTACTTGCATATGTACTACAATTGTCAATAAGAGGGTTTAATTTGTGTGTTGTTTTACATCGCATCAAATTTCTAATTCTCGATAATGTGAATTGACTTATATACCGTTGAGTGACGGGTGTGTATGGTACATTGGTTATGTTTTGGCCAATTATTTGGCACCCTAAATTATTGGAACCTATGAGAACTATTGAAATAATTGTTTTGGATTGGTGGATGGGATTTAGACCACACAACTCATCCCTCTCTCACCACACTCTCGTATCCCTCTCTCACCTCACTCTCGTGTCCCTCTCTCAGTCTCTCAAACTCTTAGACTCACTCACTTTCTCTCTCTCTTTCTCGCTCTCTATCTCTCGAGCTCACTCTCTCTCTATCTCTCGAGCTCACCCTCTCTCTCATCTTCATCGTACGGACACCACCCAAAGACCCCTCAAACTCAACAGATCGAGGAAACCAGGACCACCATTGGCTTCATCTCGTCACCACGAGCCCAAAGACACCAATTTCAGGAAAGGTAGCATTCATTTTCATGTCGAAATCTCAAGCTCCGAGATTATCACGGTGTATGCAATAATTTTTGGGTGATTTTTAGGAGTGTTTAAGCTCATAGGAAGCTTAAGGAGGTTCTAAGGAGGCTCAGAGTACTTCGTTTGAGAATTTTGGATGTCGGAGCAACGAGAACGGAAGTTTATAATTTTTGCCAGAATTATCGAGGCGTTTTTCGGCGAATCTCCGGTGAGTTAGGGGCCGAGACAGGTATGGTTTTTTTCGTGTTGTCGAGATCTTCATTTTGATATAAAGAATGTTGAAAATGGTGAAGAAATGAGTGAGTTATGCCATTTTGAAAAATAACCCAGAAACCGGCGATGCAGTGGCCGCTGGCGAAACCAGTCTGACGACTGGAGGAAAGGGATGACGTGCGTGGGGGCGCGTGCAGCCATAGAAAATGTTTCTAAAAATATCACGATGTTCGTGACGTCGAGTAGGTCATGTTGGTATATTTGAATACCAAAATTGAGCTATGTAAGAGAAGTTATTTCCGTAGTTCTGTATATGTGCTTAAATAACATTATTTCAGTAAATTCTCATATAGGTGAGACGTATCCCGAGGACGATCGTAGCCAGGCTAGGCGTGGGGTCTACGACCCGGCTACTTATCAATGAGTGGGCAGTTGTTTTTTCGTATATACCTATATACTATTATTTTTCCCAGAAAATGAACTTAAACGATTATACTTTTTGAAATGCCATGCAAAAGTATTTATTTATTTTAAATGATGCATTAGTGATTGCATATATATATGATGGTGTTGCAGACGCACAGGTAAGTGTCAGGTAGGGTTATATAATGGTTATAATGAGAATGAGAATGAATGATGTGATTTGATGTGATGTGATTAGAGCTCATACAGCTACACCTTGATATTAGTGCTCTCGCCTAGAGTTAGGGCACAGTCTTTCACGTGTTGTTCACCTCCCGCATCGCATGCTTGCCTTGGATCCAAGTTAGGTGCACAGTCTTTAACATGTTGTTCACCTCCCGCATCGCATGCTTGCCTTGGATCCAAGTTAGGTGCACAGTCCTGTCGTATAGACCACTATAAGTGGGTTCGACTCGTAGGTGACCCGCGAATCCTTCGCATAGTCTTCACGTGATTGTAGCACTAGAGCATAATTATTTTATATTCAGTGATGATGTGTAGACCACTAAAGGTGGTATTGATTTGTGTGCAGGATTGATATACATGATATGATGAGTTGATTATGAGCTATTTATACAGTCGAGGGCTGAGTTGATTATTGAGATTGATTATGAGTTATACATACGGCCGAGGGCCGAGATGTTTACCTGACATTTAATCACATCCACAGAGTTATGGTTTAGTTTTCAGTTTTGATACTTTGGCATGACATACATTCATATTTTCTTGCATGATTTCGAGAATATCTATATATATGAGTATATAATTTATTTATGGGAAATTATACAGGTTTTACGAAGAGGGGTTATACTTTTGAGAAAAGAATGATTTTGAAAAGAATTGTTTTACTAACCCACTCAACTTTGTTTTTCGCCCCTCCAGGTTCTAGGTAGCTAGAGTATCGTTGGTGGCTAACGAGGATCATTTGGCAGTTGTGACAGACTTCTCATTATGTAGAACACCCTTTGGTGTTATTCGAATTATTATTTCATGCTTGACTCCATTTCACTTAGTATGCTCTGGTTTTGTATAAACTCTTAAACTTCACACTCTAGCGCACTATCTTCTTAGGTTGCTAGCGGCCTAGTTTTAATTCGTTCATATTCTTCTTATGAATCTTGCTTCCACATTGTGCACATGTTTACGTCACGCTCACATGACGGCCAGTACGCCCCACTTTTGGGTCGGGGTGTGTCAGTTTATAAGTGATGTTTTGTTTGGTGGTTGTGAAGGATTATTTTGGAAGATCATGTTCATTTAAGCAATATCATTAGCATGCAATTAACAAATTAAAGGCGGAATCATGCTTGCATATACTTAAAAACAAAACATTAAACATGAATGTTCAAAGCCTAGTAGATTGGTGAACCTTTAAACAACTCAAAACAAGTGAGTTGAAATTAATACCTTTGTAGATTCCTCTTTGCATAAGCAAAGGCTAATCACCCAAAGAGAGGGCCTTCATTCCTTGCATCTTAAATCTATGGATTTATATAGAAAGGATAGGTTCTCTAAGTTCTCAAAATTGAGAACCTCTAAGTTTCTACACCAAGGTTTTGATTAAGAGGAAATGAGTGACCTTGGAGGAGCTAGAGTGCTAGCTAAAACCCTCCAAGGGGGCCGGCCATATCTAGAGAGAAGGGAGAGCATTTCATTTCTCCAATTTCCCCAAAAACAACCCTTTAATGAATTTTGGCTATAAAGTCAAATTTATACCTTAATTCATTTGAGTGGCAAACTTGTAAATAAGTCCAAGTTTGCTACCCTTACTAAGTGGCCGGCCTTAGGGATATTTTTGGAGTATTTGGGCCTTTGTGAATCATTATTCATTAAGTTGTCATACAACTTAATTCAATGGACTTGACGTTCGAAGCCCATTGGGCCTTAAGGTCCAAAAACCATCCCGAGGTCTTTAACGAACTTATTCGTTTGATTAATTAACATATTAATTAATCCTTGCCATCAATAATTAAACCATTTAATTATTCTTACTCATCTCCGTTGAATCTTCAATCTTTACCTTACTCGGTGTACGATCCATTAGGTTCCTTTTAGCGAGGCAGTGGGCGATTCAAACTCTTTTAAATCGATTGTGAATTTGAAACTAACTTTCAATTCTCCCTTTAGTGTTTACACACGTTTAGGGCTTCCACAAACCATGAGTGACACCTAGCAGCATATCATGGTTACCCAAGCTAATCAGAAGAGGTAGAGAACCTATTCAGTTTAGGATTACAAATGCAATACGGTCCTTCTCTAATCCAATACTCTTGACCACATTGTTTGGCTTGATAGTTTATTCATGTCTACTATCCAATGTGAATCTCGTGCTTATATGATTACCTTGAATGTGATATGGAACGCATTCCAACATCTCATTCATACTCTGGCCAGAGATTCTAAATCATATCATAGAGTATTCTCCCTCAACGGTTTGAAGGTTAGAGATCCCTTGTTGCGCATTCACTTGTCTCCATGACTAGATAGCTTGACCCCAACCATGCCGTGGACACTCCAAAGGAATGCCATTTGACACGATCAAAGATCAAGGACCTAACCACAAGACAACTATGATGCCTCAGGTCAAAGGACTAATTTGCATTATCCTAACCATGAGTTCTCACGTGACATGAATATGAGAACTCGTCGTTGATCGTGTTCAGTGAACTCATTCTCTATTGAGCACCTACGTACTTGTCTTGGTGTCACTCACATCAATGACTCGAGACTAGTCACTCTCCCTGAGAGAAGACATAGCACGTACTGATCTTAACGGACTGTCAATGCCCAATTGGCAATCCTATGATCAGGAACGTTTAGGATGTGTCTATGAAAGAATGGTCTCATGAATCTAACTATTTAGATCGCATTCTCCCAATCACATATTCCTTGGACTTTATTGTTTAAGCATATAACATTTATATGAGACCGCTCAAACAATAATCTTTGCCCTTGATATTAAACTAGATTAGTTTAATCATGTGAAATGTCCGTAAAGTATCATCATATGATTGGTTTTAGGGCACATTTCCAACAATCTCCCACTTGCACTAGAGCCAATCAGTTTGGTCATCAGTGATGATACCTCTTCCGTAGTCATTTCAAAAATGGCTTAATAGTAGGCCTAGACAATGGATATCTATATGTTATCCATAGAAGCAATCTTGAGATTAACAACGTCACCATTATACATGATTCTCAATCATGTGGTTCAGTCTCTCATATGAGTTCGGACCTTGATGAGACCTTGATTCCCTGGCTTGAGCTATCGCCCCATTAGTGTCATACACTTTCTGGTTGGAACCGAATAGAGAGTTCATAAATGAACTTTCCTATCCAAACAACATTGTTGTAAGCTTCTATATGGCAATATATTTTGCATTCATAATGGAACACACTAAAGTCATTACTTTAATGTTTCCATCCAAATATCTCTTTAGTCATAATAAAGAGATATCTGTTTATCTCTTCATTCATAATGAAGAAACATCCAATGATGGATTAGATTCATAATCTAATACATTTACGCTTCCATTACGTTACTCTAATTCTTCCTCATTCTTTGAGGAATATATCCTTTAGTATTTCTTAAATGCTTAAGGATTCACTTGACAGTTGCCATGGTTCTGATCCTGGGCTTGCATTGATATCGTTTTGTACCGTTCTAGGTACAACTCATATCAATGTCTTTCATACAATATGAAACACATAAACCACCTTTCTGCGTATGCATTAAGGATTCTATTTACGCATTATTTCTTTGGGAGTCAAAGGGTACATTACCTTTTGAGAAGAGCAACTACTTAGTCTCACTTAGAGTTGTCCTTCAAATTGAAGTTTATCATCATATGAGAAACTTCCTAGCATCTCTTGTCTATTATAGACTATATCTCCCATATTCATTCTATCGTTTATAGAATGTTTAAAGTCATTACTTTAACGAAGAAGTATTCATTTCATTTCCAAAAAATTAATATATCATATATATTTAAATTTAGGAATATGATTAACTCCCACTAATCTTTTGTAAACAAAAGATTCATTTACACCTTTATGAGAAATCAAACAATTTGATATTTCATAAGACGGTTGCAGCTCCCACTAGCTTGCTAAGATCCATGATGGATGGATCTCTACAACTTACATGTCTTGTGATTTATTGTTTTAGACATACATTATCAAGACTATCTTAATAATGGTTATGGAAACCCATATTATGTCCAAACATTAAATCACCATTTAGTTGTAGCTAGCAATCCTCGAATTAATTAAAAACAAGACTATATCAAAGATGGTTGATCGGATCATATTTATACATATTTTTATATCAAATTCACTCGTCTTTTCTTAGTTAGTTCGTTATATTTTGAGCTATTTACGTTGATTTTATGTTTTATAAATTTATCTTGCTAAGAAAATAAAAATAGAATAAATGAAGTGTTAAGTAATATTTTCGTTTAAACTATCTTGCTTCGTTAATAAAATTTATCTTTTTAAAAATAATATATATATATATATATATATATTTATATATATATATATATATTTATATATATATATTTATATAATTATATTAATATAATATGTGTGGATGCTTTCGGTGGAAAGCAGAGAAGAACGTGAGGCCTAAGTGGAGATCATAATGAAAAGGGCAGCCATTAGAAACATAATAATGAGGAGTGGGGGGAGCATTATTACGAGGGCCAATAAGAGATGAGATAAACTCCTCGGGGGAGGGGGGAGTCAAAGCAAAACACGGAGCTGCACTTGGCAGCTGGCATGAGGGGCGCTGTGGTGCTGCCTTAGTCACAGAAGACACGGGAAGCAAACAGGAACCAAAGGCCAAAGAGCATCAGTCCTCGGGGCTGCCAAGTGAAAGAAAACAGAGGCAGCTTGAAGCTGCCATTTGTGAGTTGAAGGCAGCGTTGAAGGACTTGAAGCCAATCCGAGGGCAGCGCGCGGGATAAGAAAGGAGGAGATCAGCTGAGGGGGGCGCAAGCAGAGAGAAGCAAAGGCGCTGCCTTTGCGTGAAGAGAGGCGCCACGGGGCAGCCAAAGAAGATTGAAGAAGCAGCGGCTACACGGTCAGCGAGAAGCAGCCAATCAGTGGCTCCAAGGGGGGCTGAAAGTCAAGCTGTCAGGCGCGGCATTGAAACACAGAGCAGTGGGTTTTGCATGGAGCACAGAGTGCAGCCAAATACACAAGCAGTGCACAAAGCCACGGTGCAAACTTGCACAGAGGAAATATTGCACACTCTCCATTTTGGTTTAATCCTCCAACTCATTTTAATTTCTGTTTTTAAATTATAAATGATGTGTAATTAATTTATTTTGGCTAGAGGTTAATTCGAAACCATGATTATATTTGTAATTTAAATTGGTAACTTCAGTTGTGATTTCTGAGTTGTGATTTAATTTGCTTAACTGCTTGATTGATAACTTATTTGTGTATGTTGATTAAGAATGCATACTTAATTTACATGCATGAATTTGATGCTAGAATATAAGTGAATTTCACCTAATCGTTATGAACTTATATTCATGAGTAGTGAAGGTTGTTATCCACAATCGCGTTAAGTAAATTCTTGGCAGGAGTATCATGCTTTTCATAGTTACGAATGCCTTGTCAACACTTATGATTTTCATAGAACATAATGATCTTTAATCGTATCTCTATTGTGCTTTTCACGTAGGGAACTTTTGGGGAATAATTTGAGTTGTTGTATGCTGTTCATCCAATTCAATAACATAAGGAAAATCTGAAGGTTAATTTAAGCGTACCTAATTAATCTGGAGTATTGAAATTTACAACTTATTGAAAGAACAACTGAAGGTCAATTTAGATTGCATATGTGTCTTGTGTGGAGAAAAACCCTCTAGCCAATTCGTCGCCCATCCATTCACTTTTAATTTTATGTTTTTGTCAATTTGTAATTTATTTAAGTTTAATTTACTTCGTCAAAAACCAAACCAAAGCCCCCATTATTATATTATTTTATTTAGTTAGTTTTTATTATTTTTAATCTTTTAATTTAATTTCCGTCTATTTTAATTCCTAGTGTCTAGATTGAGTTAATTTGATTGTTTTTATTATTTTGAGTCATTTTAAGTGTGATTCGAGTATTAGAGTTTTTAGTCTAATTTTGTGTTTTTGAGTCTTGTTTAATATTTTTAAATTATTTTAGAGGTTTTAGCAAGCCCTCCTAATCCCCGGCCTAGAACGATACCCTACTTACATCTATACTACAATTGTCAAAAAGAGGGTTAAATTTGTGCGGTTTAAAATACCCGTCAAATTTTTGGCGCCGTTGCCGGGGATTAGCAACTTTGCTAATCCTTTATTTTTGTTTGTGTTTATTTTTATATTTGTGTTTTTGTTTGTGTTTTTATTTATATTTGTGTTTGTGTATTTTACTTTTGGTATTTGATTTATTTTTCGTTCTTTAATTTTAGGTAAAAATGGATGAAGATATGGCAAACATTCAAGCTCAATTGGCGCAGCTTACTGCTCAATGGACTTATAATGCCGAACGGGCCTCAATGCCAAGTGTTCCTACACTTGATGTGCCCTATGGGCAAGGATATCAAGGCTATGATCAACCAAGCGGCAACTTGTATTTCAACGCTCGCAACTCGGATTGGAGTGATCATTCAAACTCTATGTGGTGGGAAGCTCAACAAGTTCAACATGAAGCATATTGGCAGCCATATGAGGAGTTCTATACAACACCACCACAACCTCCATCACAATCTGCCAAATTAAATTCAGGTACATCTGTGAATAATGATAATATTATTCAATTACTCATCTCTTTGAACCAGGAAGTAGAAAATCAAACCAAGGAGATGGGAGAATTGAATAATCAAATGGGGCAGATTGTGGAAGTTCTTCCTGAGATCCAAAGTGATATCCTGATTCTTGGTGCAATAAATCAAGTTCCAGATTTTGCTGAAGCTGTTCCAGAACCTTGTGCACCAAGAAAGATGGTTGAAGATATCGAAGTGGTTGGGGCATATCAAGAATACATCCAAGCGGTTGTGCATGAGGCAACAAAGGCCCATGAAATTGAGATTGATGACACGGCACAGGCCACAACCATCATCGTCAATCTGGCCAAGTGCAAAGTCCCCGAAACGTTCAAGGGAGTAGTTTTTGTTATTGAGTTTGTTTCGGAAAAATATAATAAGCCATTTTCTCCAATTCCAATTTTATTTTTATTTTATACTAACATATTTCTAATTTTAATGATTCAGGCACCCACTCGAGAATTTAAACCACTGCCGAATCATTTCAAGTATCACCTCCCATTGAAAGATAAATTCCATGCTTTGGAGCCGTAGGGAGGTTAAAGGAAAGATTCGTCCGGCTAAAGACGTTAAACCAAGCGCTTCTTGGGAGGCAACCCAAGCAACCAGATTTGCATTTCTTAACCCTACTCTTTATTACCTTTATTTTGAAATTTTTGTTTTGTTTAGTTAGTTGTGTCATTTGGTTGACTTTTGTTTAGTTTGTGTTTAAATAAATTAAAGGCCTTGTTTATTTTTAGTGCGGATAAATAAAGTCTTTTTACATTAATTTACATATTTTGATTTACATATTTTATATTGCTTAAAATAAACTTTAAAAAAAAAAAAAAAAAAAAATTACAATAATACGAAAAACTAATAGCAATCATTGGCTATTGGTTAGGTGGCGCCTCAGAAGTCGAAGGAGCCCCGGGAAGTCGAAGAGCAAGAGTTGGAATCTCCGGAGCCGGAACACTTAGTGCTGCTCCAGAGGACGAAGGCAACATAAACCTCGGGAGTAGCGCCATGAACCTTTCATGATCGCTCTGGATCCGACCGTCCGACTCCTGCAGCTGGTCCAGCTTCCTCTTCATGCTGGTCGAGTAACTAGTTGCAAGCATGTGCAACTCCTTGTTCTCGTGCCTGAGTCCTCTGACTTCTTGCCGAAGACTGGCCACCTCTGCCATCAGCGACTCCACTTGACGAGACCGGGTAAGCAGGCGCTGGCCCATGTTCGAAACTGAGCCTGCACTTTGGACGCTGAGGGCAAGAGATTCCTGAACGGCCAGCTCGTCCGACCGCCTAGATAGCATCCTATTGTCCCTTGGAGTGAGCAGATTTCTGGCAATCACCGTAGCGGTGATTTCATTCCTCATCATTGTGTCCCCGACTGTAAGAGGACCATTGGGGGATATGAAGGATGGATTCCAAATGTTGTTCGGAGAAGACGAGTCATCGTCTTCCCCGACATTCAAGTTTAGGCGACGGTCGGAAGGGCAAGACATTTTTAGAGGATGTTGAGGAAGAAAAGAGTTCGGAAAGATTAAGATTGCTGAAGCGGAAGAAGAGAGCGGAAAGATTAAGAGTGCAGAAGTGCAAAAAGAGTTCGGAAGGATTATGAGTGTTTACAGAAGGGAGTATTTTCAGAAGGAAGTGTTTGAGGGAGTTCAAGTGTGAGGTGGAGCAGAATTAGCGCCTCTATAAAAAGAAGAAAATGAAGAAGCGCCCGCTCCTCAGAGGTGAAGACGCGTCCTCACGCAAATCGGAAAAGCTGGACGCTCCTTTCTCAAATGCCGGAGTCCTGTCTCAAAAGAGCCGTTTCCTTTCTCAAAAGCTGGGCTTGACTCAGCAATCACGTGGCCTCAGCTTTTCCAATTTTGTCGTGACTCATGACTGATAGGAGCATATTTATGCGACTTAGCGTGCTTGTTTTCTTGCATTTTGGTAATTATTTAGTATTTATTATAGTGTTTAAAGTTAAATTCGTGTGTTTGTAGGTTTTATGGGCTAAGGGTGCATTATGAGCCAATTTGGAGTAGTTTGAAGTGTTTTTGGGCCCAAGATGGATTGCTTATGATCCAAGCTAGATGGATGGACGAATTTGGAGATTAATTGGGTTGAAATCTACTATGAAGATGGATAAGTGAAGCCCAAGTTCTAGAAGATAAGAAAAGAGTAAGAAACAAGGAACTTTCCTTTCCTTTCCTTTTCACCTACAACCTTCACCTACTACTTCACCTACAACATCCACCACTTCACCTACAACATCCACCCACTTCACCTACAACATCCACCACCTTCACCTACAACATCCACCTACTTCACCTACAACATCCACCACTTCACCTACAACATCCACCCACTTCACCTACAACATCCACCACCTTCACCTACTACATTCACCTACAACCCCTTCCACATTCCCTATAAATACCACCCTATGCCACAACATTCTTAATCATTCTCTTGGCCTTCATCATTCATACACACATCCACCCTTCACCATAACTCACCTATATCCATCCACCACCACAATTCACCACAAAAATCATCAAATCACACTTGTGCCGCATAAAAGCAAAGAAGAAGGAAATGAAGGAGAGCCTTGGAGCCGTGCTTGCCATTCAAAGCTTGGATTGTTGGAGCGTTTCTAGGTGTAATCTATCTTTGTTTTAAATGTTTAAATTTGATTATCTTTGTTTAATTGCGACTAT
Organism: Crataegus laevigata; assembly: GCA_963580275.1. Taxonomy (NCBI): domain Eukaryota; kingdom Viridiplantae; phylum Streptophyta; class Magnoliopsida; order Rosales; family Rosaceae; genus Crataegus; species Crataegus laevigata. The sequence continues at coordinate 19,294,565 of OY756947.1, read as the reverse complement.
GAGGAAATAAATTCGCCTTGGCTAGAGGTTAATTCGAAACCATGGATATATTTGTAATTTGAATTGATACCTTCAGTTGTGATTTCTGAGTTGTGATTTAATTTGCTTAACTGCTTGATTAATAACTTATTTGTGTATGTCGATTAAGAATGCATACTTAATTTACATGTATGAATTTGATGCTAGAATATAAGTGAATTTCACCTAATCGTTATGAACTTATATTCATGAGTAGTGGAGGTTGCTAGTCACAATCGCGTTAAGTAAATTCCTGGCAAACGTATCATGCTGTTCATAGTTACGAATGCCTTGTCAACACTTATGATTTTCATAGAACATAATGATCTTTAATCGTATCTCTATTGTGCTTTTCACGTAGGGAACTTTTGGGGAATAATTTGAGTTGTTGTATGCTGTTCATCCAATTCAATAACATAAGGAAAATCTGAAGGTTAATTTAAGCGTACCTAATTAATTTGGGGTGTTGAGATTTACAATTTATTGAAAGAACAACTGAAAATCAATTTAGATTACATATGTGTCATGTGTGGAGAAGAACCCTCTAGCCAGTCCGTCGCCTATCCTTTAACTCTTATTTTATGCTTTTGTCAAATTTGCAATTTATTTAAGTCTAGTTACTTCTCGTCAAAACCAAATCCCCCCCCCCATTGTTAAATTGTATTATTTAATTAGATTTCATTGTTTTTAGTCTTTTAATTCAAATTCCGTCCATTTCAATTCCTAGTGTTTAATTTGATTGTTTTTCATTATTTTGAGTCATTCTAAGTGTGTTTCGAGTTATTAGAGTTTTTAGCCTATTTTTGTGTCCTTGAGTCTTGTTTAATATTTTTAAATTAATTTAGAGTAGATTAGCAATCCCTCATAATCCCCGGCCTAGAACGATACCCTACTTACACCTATACTACAACTGTCAAAAGAGGGTTTTAATTTGTGTGTGGTTTTAAAAACCCGTCAAATTTTGGCGCCGTTGCCGGGGATTAGTAACTTTGCTAATCCCTTTATTTTTGTTTGTTTGTGTTTATTTTTATATATGTGTTTTTGTTTATTTTTGTGTTTGTGTATTTTACTTTGGATATTTGATTTATTTTTCATTCTTTGATTTTAGGTACAATTGGAGTAAGACATGGCATTTGCGACCATTCAAGCTCAATTGGCGCAGCTCACTGCTCAATTGACTAATAATGCCGAGAGGACCACAATGCCAAATGTCTCTACACTTGATGTGCCCTATGGGCAAGGATATCAGACTCATCAATATCTTCAATTTTCTGCATATGATGATGTTTGGGGATATCAAGGCCACAGCCAATCAAGGGGCAACATGTTTTCCAACGCTTGCAATTCGGATTGGAGAGGTTATTCAGATCAGATGTGGGATGAACCTCAGCAATTTCAACAAAGTGGATATTGGCAGCAAGATGAGTTCTATACAACACCTTTGCAGCCACCACAGCCACCACAACAATCTGCCCAATTTGATTCAGGTATATCTCTGGATAATGATACATTTAATAAGTTACTCACCTCTTTGAATCAGGGAGTGGAAAATCAAATCCAGGAGATGCAACACCGGACCAACAAGGTGGATGAATTGGAGAGGCAAGTTGGGCAGATTATGGAGATCATGGCACAGATTCAAGATCAAAGTGAACTCTCCAACTCCACAATTGCAAATTCAAAGGTTGAAGTGGAAATCAATGAAGCCATCACTTTGGAAGGTGAGGTGGAGGATGAGGCTGTTCCAGAACCATCCAAACACAGCCCGAACTTGGATGAATTGCCGCTGCAAGCAGAAGAGGAGGAGGACGACCTGGGCAGCTTAGAAGAATTCTTGTCTCAAACCTCTCAAGTCCCTATGTTGTCCAACTTCGGTAATGTTGTTCCAAATGCAATTCATTCTAACATTATTCCACTAAAAGTCCCTTTTCCTTGCAGATTTTTTCCAAATTTTGAAGAGAGTGAAAAAGGCATTGTGGAAGCTCTTCCAGAGGTCCAAAGTGATATCCCGATTCTTGGTGCAACAAATCAAGTTCCAGATTTTGCTGAAACATTCAAAGAACCTTCCACACCAAGAAGAATGATTCAAAATATCGAAGTGGCTGGAGACTATCAAGAATACATTCAAGAGGTTGGGCATGAGACCATCAAGCCCAAAGGAGTTGAGTTTGATGACATGGGACAAGTCCCAACCATCACATTCAATCTGGCCAAGTCCAATATCCCTGAAACTTTAAAAGGAGTGGTGTTTGTCATTGAGTTCATGTCGGACAAAGCAAGTAAGTCATCTTCTCCAATTTTCATTACAGTTTATACTAACTTGCTGATTTTGATGATTCAGGCACCTACGCTAGAATTTAGACCACTGCCGGATCATTTCAAGTATCACCTTCCATTCACGGATCAATTCCATGCTATGGGACCTAGGGGAGCGTAAAGAGAAGCATCGTCCGGCTGCAAGACGTTAAAGAAAGCGCTACTTGGGAGGCAACCCATGCATTCAACAAAGGAAGCCCTAGGAATCACTAAAATTCCAGATTTGCGTTCCTAAAACCCTTCTCTTTGTTGTTGTTTCTAATCTGCCTAGTTTTGGATTTAAGTTGCTGTTTGTTAATTCTTTGTGTTTTGTGTGGTTTTATGCTTGAAACATTGAGGACAATGTTTGATTTAAGTGTGGGGGGTAACTAAGTATTTTTGATGCAAATTCGTGGGATTTTATCACCCATTACTTATAGATTTGTTCCTTGCTGTTTTTAAGTGTTTTTAAGCTGTTTTGGTGTGTTTTAGTATGTATTGGCATAAACATACGAAAATCACATAAAAATTTGAAAAATTGTTTTGAAAAACCCAACAAGAGTTGTTTTGAGTTGGTTTTGTGTGTTTGTTTGCGTCTTAGGGTACCTTCCAACACAATGATGAGGATTCGGTTTGTAATTGCATGGCTGTTAAAATGAATTGTAAACATGGATGAAAGTTTGATTTACTCTTTGTTTATGCTTGGTTGTGGTTATAACTTATGAATTCACAAGCAATCATAAAGGAAAAATCAGTTTTTGTAACATGCTTGAAGGAAGGAACTCAAGCTAATGCTACAACCTTGTGAGACTTGAGCCTAATCGTTTATTTGGAGAGTTATAATCTGTGCATTATTGTTTTCTAAGTCGTTGCATGATCTCATTAGTCTTTGCTTGGTTATTACTTAGAAGGCGTTTCATCATTTAGTTCCAAATGCTAGAACTCATGCCCATTTCATTCAAAGCATGTTATTGATTTGCATAACACATATTCAAGATGAAGTTGTGTAGTGACCACCACCTAAGCCAAACAGCCCTGTATCCTATTTCATTATGTCTTTAAGTTAACCCCGTTGAGCCTTGTTAGCCTATTTTCTTTGTTAACCTACACTATCCTCACCTAGCCTAGATTAGGACCATCCATACCCTTGTTTTTAAAGCATAGTAAAGCATGACTACAATTGAATTCCTTTTGATTAATGACTGGCAGAAAACAAGTGTGGGGGAAGTATTTTTCATGTGAGTTTGTGTGCAAAGGCACGGGTAGAAAAGAAAAAGAAAAGAGAAAAGTTGTGAAAAAAAAAAGTGAAAAAGAGTTGAAAAATGTTTGAAAAAGAGTTCTAAAGTGTTGTTTGTTGAAGAAAGGGTCCAAAACAATGAATTCGGCCCTAAGTATTGTTTAAATCTTCCCTTTTTGTGTTAAACGTTGATTTCTGCATTCTAAAGTGAATTCTAAGTCTCAATTTCACTACTTTGCTTACTATCGCTTTGAGAACGTTTATTTTCCCTATCCTTCATTTGTTAACCAATACCCCAAGCCCCGTTACAACCCTTGACTTCAATCTTAAGTGTTATGTGTTTCAATTTGTGGAGTTTGAAATTGGTATGAGCATATGGTGTCAATGGTTCTCGCATCTAAGTAGTAGCATTCCATTCATGAGATCATATCTAAACATGCTTAATAACTCCAGAAAATTGCTTTCCTTGTTATACATATATGTGAGCCTTCGTTTTCATATCTACATTAATCTTTTCACATATAACTAGTATAGGGTGTGTAGTTAGAAATTCTGAGTGAAAATTGAGTGCATATCTTGTAAGGAATTGAGCAAATTCTCTAAGGCATGTTACTACATTCAAAACATTGTTTTAATTGGTTAGTTGTGAACTAATAAGTGGTGACTATGATTAAGTATGTGCTTGAGTGTAAGGATGACTAAAATTTGTGGGAATAACGATTTTTAACATGTCATGTTTCTTTGGAAATCCTTGAGGCAATTGTTGGAAGGTCTAAATTGTGTTTTGTTTGTTTTGTTTTGCTCGGGGACTAGCAAAAGCTAAGTGTGGGGGAATTTGATAGGAGCATATTTATGCGACTTAGCGTGCTTGTTTTCTTGCATTTTGGTAATTATTTAGTATTTATTATAGTGTTTAAAGTTAAATTCGTGTGTTTGTAGGTTTTATGGGCTAAGGGTGCATTATGAGCCAATTTGGAGTAGTTTGAAGTGTTTTTGGGCCCAAGATGGATTGCTTATGATCCAAGCTAGATGGATGGACGAATTTGGAGATTAATTGGGTTGAAATCTACTATGAAGATGGATAAGTGAAGCCCAAGTTCTAGAAGATAAGAAAAGAGTAAGAAACAAGGAACTTTCCTTTCCTTTCCTTTTCACCTACAACCTTCACCTACTACTTCACCTACAACATCCACCACTTCACCTACAACATCCACCCACTTCACCTACAACATCCACCACCTTCACCTACAACATCCACCTACTTCACCTACAACATCCACCACTTCACCTACAACATCCACCCACTTCACCTACAACATCCACCACCTTCACCTACTACCTTCACCTACAACCCCTTCCACATTCCCTATAAATACCACCCTATGCCACAACATTCTTAATCATTCTCTTGGCCTTCATCATTCATACACACATCCACCCTTCACCATAACTCACCTATATCCATCCACCACCACAATTCACCACAAAAATCATCAAATCACACTTGTGCCGCATAAAAGCAAAGAAGAAGGAAATGAAGGAGAGCCTTGGAGCCGTGCTTGCCATTCAAAGCTTGGATTGTTGGAGCGTTTCTAGGTGTAATCTATCTTTGTTTTAAATGTTTAAATTTGATTATCTTTGTTTAATTGCGACTATGAGGAAATAAATTCGCCTTGGCTAGAGGTTAATTCGAAACCATGGATATATTTGTAATTTGAATTGATACCTTCAGTTGTGATTTCTGAGTTGTGATTTAATTTGCTTAACTGCTTGATTAATAACTTATTTGTGTATGTCGATTAAGAATGCATACTTAATTTACATGTATGAATTTGATGCTAGAATATAAGTGAATTTCACCTAATCGTTATGAACTTATATTCATGAGTAGTGGAGGTTGCTAGTCACAATCGCGTTAAGTAAATTCCTGGCAAACGTATCATGCTGTTCATAGTTACGAATGCCTTGTCAACACTTATGATTTTCATAGAACATAATGATCTTTAATCGTATCTCTATTGTGCTTTTCACGTAGGGAACTTTTGGGGAATAATTTGAGTGTTGTATGCTGTTCATCCAATTCAATAACATAAGGAAAATCTGAAGGTTAATTTAAGCGTACCTAATTAATTTGGGGTGTTGAGATTTACAATTTATTGAAAGAACAACTGAAAATCAATTTAGATTACATATGTGTCATGTGTGGAGAAGAACCCTCTAGCCAGTCCGTCGCCTATCCTTTAACTCTTATTTTATGCTTTTGTCAAATTTGCAATTTATTTAAGTCTAGTTACTTCTCGTCAAAACCAAATCCCCCCCCCATTGTTAAATTGTATTATTTAATTAGATTTCATTGTTTTTAGTCTTTTAATTCAAATTCCGTCCATTTCAATTCCTAGTGTTTAATTTGATTGTTTTTCATTATTTTGAGTCATTCTAAGTGTGTTTCGAGTTATTAGAGTTTTTAGCCTATTTTTGTGTCCTTGAGTCTTGTTTAATATTTTTAAATTAATTTAGAGTAGATTAGCAATCCCTCATAATCCCCGGCCTAGAACGATACCCTACTTACACCTATACTACAACTGTCAAAAGAGGGTTTTAATTTGTGTGTGGTTTTAAAAACCCGTCAATGACGTGCAGCGTGGAGCGTTGCGAAAACCATGAGCCGCACCCAGTTTTGAACCCCGGTTTTCAAAAGATCATCATTCCAATTTGTCGTCACTCGTCGCATGCGCAGTCAGCTTCGCAGAAATTACGGAAGCTTTGTCAGAAAGCGCGTAACGGGCACTGTTCATCCATCCACCGGCTGCCGACAAATAGTGAGGGAACAGTTCCGGTTGTGAAGGAAAATTTCTATAAAGTCGACCTTCGCCTTCCACATCAAAGGCACACCTTCACACCCTCTCCACCTCTAAACCTCTCAACCTCTCTTCATCTCCGATAATGTCTTCCCAAAGAAAGCTTTCAAGTTACTCAGTGTTCTTCATCCCTTGGATCACCCCAGAAAACAAACCTTCCAGAGCAAAAGTATTTCATATCCAAAAGGTTAAAAGCAAAAGTATCTCATATCACGCTTTCTCCTCACTTTCATCTGAAGAACATGGAGAAAGTGAGATCCTGATTGCTTACCTAGTCTTGCTCTCGAGTACTCATCTCAGACCCCTCCCAACCCACTTCAAAAATAAACCTGTGTTGAGGTACTTCTTCAAAAACAAAAGTACTTCACAGACGAAGCAGGAGGAGTCTGAGGTGTACCCAAGAGCAGATGAGTCTGGGTTGATCCAAGAGTTCAAGAAGATGCCACACCTGCGTGGAGACCGGACTACTTGAAGCATGTGGAGACAACGTGCTGATTCATCCTCAACTAAGCTGAGGATCACTTGCAAGAATGGAGGCCCATCCTGTTCAAGAAGAAAGCTGTGGAAAATCAACAAGGACGACCAATGACCACCTATTAGTTCTTTTCGTTGTCTTTTATTTTCATTTTCTATATTTTTCGTTTGCATATTTTCTATATTTTCTTGCGTGCTTAACTGATTTATTTCTTTTCTTTGCAGGAACTTTTTGAATATTTCCGCCCTTAAAGTTGATTGCAAAATTTACGTTTGGGGGTCTTCGCTTGGTTTTCAGCAAATTAGGGAAGTTTTCAGTCCTATTGCTTTATTGTGTTTCTTATTATTTATTCCTGATATTTTTATTTGCATATTTTTGTTTTATGACATTGGGGACAATGTCTAGTTTAAGTGTGGGGGTATCAAGTATAAAAAATTGACCAAATTGAAAATTTTTGTACCTTCGACTTTGAACTGGTTTCATTTGTTTCCATGTTATTGCTTTTTGTTTTCTTAATTAGCTTTGTGTTTTACTTAATTTTTTTCGGAGTTTTGTGTTTTATTTAATTTTTCTCGAAAAATTTTAAAAATCCAAAAATATTGTCTTGTTTTCCTTATGGTTTTAAATTAGATTTTTGTTAGTTTCCCGACCCAATGATATAACTGAATGAAATTTGAACCATGATTATCAAGAACTTAGTTAACATGTGTTATGTGAAATTCCTTATTCTCTTGTTAGTATTGTACATGTTTGATCATCTTTGAAAAACCAAATGCACATAGCCTTGTTGATGTGAAACTAAAGCATGATTCAAAGCTTCATATGTGAATTTAGTGACCATATACATCCTATGTGAGTTTTTGAGCCTATTGAAAGTGTGTGCATTTTTCATACACTCTTATTCTTTCATGTGTGATGAACTTATGTGAGATGCATCTCTAGAACTTGCGTAACGATCTTTCGAAATATTTGTCATTGATTGCATGAACTTGAAAATGATAGAGGCATTAGGTTCACCACCATGGCCCAAATAACCATATTTCCCAAAGAAAAAAAAAATGATATCATTAGATTGCCTATTTGAGCCGTTTTGTTGAGCCGTTTATTTCTTATCACCAGATATGTCTACCCTTATATCTCAAAACATGTTTCCTTACCCTTTCCAAGCGAGCAATTTGAGATTGTCTTATGAGAAATGTTTGTGAAGTACTTGGAATGAGTTTGGCAAAAGAATAAGTGTGGGGGTATTTCATATTTGTATTTAAAAAAAAAATGAGAAAAGAGAAGAAAAGAAAAAGAAAAGAAAGATTGTATTCAAAGAAAATAAAATAAAAAGTTTAAAGTTTCAGTTTGAGGGTGTGATTGGAGGTGTTAAAAGAATCGTTGGAGAGCTTAAGTTCTTATAAATCTCAACAAAAGAATCGCTTGCGATGTAGCTTGGAACTTGTGTTTTCCTATTCTTTCGTTTCAATAGCCCTATCCCTAAGCCTCATTACATCCAATAAAAGTCCTCTTGATTTAAGTTTTGCAATTATGACTGTGGAGAAGTGATCTTTATGCAAGCTTATGGTAGATCTTTCACATTTGTTTCTTTGAGCGAAGCACATTAAAACTAAACACATGTGTGATTGAGTGCATATCCCGTGAGAAGGTTGCTAGTTTGCATATGATGATTTTGAAAATAAAAACTTGAAATTGCATTGGCATGGCTATCTCACACACTACACTTCAAGGATGATTTAAAGATTACTGCTAATACTTGAATAAGGAAGATGAGCTTGAATTAGTTTGTTTGGTGCTAGCTATGGTTCTTGCTAATTTATGTTCTCAAATGAAATCCTATGAGGGTCAAATAGGGGGAAGCTAATGTTTTTCATGTTATTTCTTATTCTCGTTTTCCTTGTTTTGCTCGAGGACTAGCAAAAGCTAAGTGTGGGGGTATTTGATCGGATCATATTTATACATATTTTTATATCAAATTCACTCGTCTTTTCTTAGTTAGTTCGTTATATTTTGAGCTATTTACGTTGATTTTATGTTTTATAAATTTATCTTGCTAAGAAAATAAAAATAGAATAAATGAAGTGTTAAGTAATATTTTCGTTTAAACTATCTTGCTTCGTTAATAAAATTTATCTTTTTAAAAATAATATATATATATATATATTTATATATATATATTTATATAATTATATTAATATAATATGTGTGGATGCTTTCGGTGGAAAGCAGAGAAGAACGTGAGGCCTAAGTGGAGATCATAATGAAAAGGGCAGCCATTAGAAACATAATAATGAGGAGCGGGGGGAGCATTATTACGAGGGCCAATAAGAGATGAGATAAACTCCTCGGGGGAGGGGGGAGTCAAAGCAAAACACGGAGCTGCACTTGGCAGCTGGCATGAGGGGCGCTGTGGTGCTGCCTTAGTCACAGAAGACACGGGAAGCAAACAGGAACCAAAGGCAGCCAAAGAGCATCAGTCCTCAGGGCTGCCAAGTGAAAGAAAACAGAGGCAGCTTGAAGCTGCCATTTGTGAGTTGAAGGCAGCGTTGAAGGACTTGAAGCCAATCCGAGGGCAGCGCGCGGGATAAGAAAGGAGGAGATCAGCTGAGGCGGGCGCAAGCAGAGAGAAGCAAAGGCGCTGCCTTTGCGTGAAGAGAGGCGCCACGGGGCAGCCAAAGAAGATTGAAGAAGTAGCGGCTACACGGTCAGCGAGAATCAGCCAATCAGTGGCTCCAAGGGGGGCTGAAAGTCAAGCTGTCAGGCGCGGCATTGAAACGCAGAGCAGTGGGTTTTGCATGGAGCACAGAGTGCAGCCAAATACACAAGCAGTGCACAAAGCCACGGTGCAAACTTGCACAGAGGAAATATTGCACTCTCCATTTTGGTTTAATCCTCCAACTCATTTTAATTTCTGTTTTTAAATTATAAATGATGTGTAATTAATTTATTTTGGCTAGAGGTTAATTCGAAACCATGATTATATTTGTAATTTAAATTGGTAACTTCAGTTGTGATTTCTGAGTTGTGATTTAATTTGCTTAACTGCTTGATTGATAACTTATTTGTGTATGTTGATTAAGAATGCATACTTAATTTACATGCATGAATTTGATGCTAGAATATAAGTGAATTTCACCTAATCGTTATGAACTTATATTCATGAGTAGTGAAGGTTGTTATCCACAATCACGTTAAGTAAATTCTTGGCAAGAGTATCATGCTTTTCATAGTTACGAATGCCTTGTCAACACTTATGATTTTCATAGAACATAATGATCTTTAATCGTATCTCTATTGTGCTTTTCACGTAGGGAACTTTTGGGGAATAATTTGAGTTGTTGTATGCTGTTCATCCAATTCAATAACATAAGGAAAATCTGAAGGTTAATTTAAGCGTACCTAATTAATCTGGAGTATTGAAATTTACAACTTATTGAAAGAACAACTGAAGGTCAATTTAGATTGCATATGTGTCTTGTGTGGAGAAAAACCCTCTAGCCAATTCGTCGCCCATCCATTCACTTTTAATTTTATGTTTTTGTCAATTTGTAATTTATTTAAGTTTAATTTACTTCGTCAAAAACCAAACCAAACCCCCCCATTATTATATTATTTTATTTAGTTAGTTTTTATTATTTTTAATCTTTTAATTTAATTTCCGTCTATTTTAATTCCTAGTGTCTAGATTGAGTTAATTTGATTGTTTTTATTATTTTGAGTCATTTTAAGTGTGATTCGAGTATTAGAGTTTTTAGTCTAATTTTGTGTTTTTGAGTCTTGTTTAATATTTTTAAATTATTTTAGAGGTTTTAGCAAGCCCTCCTAATCCCCGGCCTAGAACGATACCCTACTTACATCTATACTACAATTGTCAAAAAGAGGGTTAAATTTGTGCGGTTTAAAATACCCGTCAATGGTTTATTCAAAGTCAACCATTCTCTTTGATTGTAGTCACCTTAAGCTACCAATTAGCTATTAAGGTTTCATTATTTCGGGTCAAATGGTATTTTACCATTTCCTTGAGTATATATCGTATATACACTTAATGTAGTCATAAGGATTTTCATTCTTATTTCTTTCGAATTAAGAGGTGCAACTCTATGACATAGTCATAAAGTTCAAACCATTCAACTAAGACGGTTTATAAATCCTTCTTGACTACCTTGGAGCTTGTGGTATAGGAACTAGGTTGTTATATTTGTTGATTACTATCTTGTCTCTTAAAGAACCCATTCTTTGAGTTCTATCTCTAGTTCATTTGCGTTTTAGGCAAATCATATTGTAGGATTACAATGAACTACCCAACAAAACAACATTTGTTAGTTGGTTTATAGAAGCGATATCCAAAAGCTAATTTAAGGATATCCCACAAGATTATTATCAAACAAATATTGCTCATTAACACACAACCCCAAATCTTAACATACTTAAGATTTGTCTTTCTTTCCAACTACATCTTTATGGAGTCACGAAAATTTTGGAAGATCTTCTAATTCACAATCACATTGTTTTAGAAGTGTATATATATTCTATATATGGGTATTAGATAATAATCAACGAACTAAATCATATTTGAGTACGTTCTTCTCCTAATGGAGAAATTCATTATCTTATGATGCTACTTTCCTTGATATCTTTCAAGGAAACTCATCTAAAGTGTTATCTTTCCTTGGATCAAATCTAAGGAGGTAAATACTTTAGACGTCTTACTCATCAACTTACATTTCTTGAATTCTTTGAAACCTTTTGCAAAGTATTCGGACTTATGTTTATTCAAAGTAAACTATAGTCCAACCGAGAGTGATCTTCGGTGAATGTCATATAACATGAGTAGTATTATGTTGTGGACTAGTGCCACTAACATCTAAGTGAATTAACCTCAACAACTTTGTGATTCTTTCTTCTTTCCAAAAGAATAAAGATTCGAACATTTCGCCTCTATACAATTTTAACAAGAAGGCATTGGATCCGGATCTAACGATCCAAAGCATCCATCCATAGCCAACTCGTAATTTATGTTTTAGAGGTATCACAACTTAGTTGGGATTAGTCACTACTTTGCAACCTTTTGGGTTTTAAGCATCGTTTTATTCTAAACAATTAACACTACCACATCATCTCTACTATAGAGACAATTAATTAGATTATAATAATCTAATCATTTTTATTTGGTAGTTCATATGAGGAAGTAAGTACAATCCGCTTTCGCAGAGATCTATATTTTATTCACTTTCCGAATGTGAAGTACTTTCTCTTCTCTCATTAATCTTCTACTTCTTATTAGCCACACTTTTACAATGATTTGTAAAACATAGTTACTAATACAGAATCAAGCATTCAAGTAGAAGAACCAATTGTTTTGAACAATTCAAGAACATTTTACAACACCTTGAAAAAGGTGTGTTCTTGACACTTGCAAGACATTTCTTGCAAATACCCCTTCCAATGTCCATCCTTTCATAAAGAAAGTTTGTTCCCTTGGAGTTATTTTTGCTTTCTTCATTTGACTTCTCCTTTGACTACAATAGTCATGGTCCCTAAACTCCCACTATCTCTCTTGAAACTTGTTTCAATCGTGTTTTACACATCAAACAATTTGGAGAGCGTGTGGTTATTGTTCACCATATAGTTTACAATAAACTTAGTGAACGATTAGGATAGGGATACAAAGGTGAAGTCCTTATCTAGTTTCCGTCTCGTTTAAGTGTTTTAACACTTCAACATACAATGATTCAAAATCATCATAAGTCCATGTTGATGGACTATTTTTGTCAACCAACCATTATGTTCTAAACATAATTACAAACATTCAAGAGTTGTTTAAGACAACTCTCATTTCTTCATACAACGATTTGTAAGTGAAGAATCATGGCACATTAAGTGTCCATGCCCTTGTGCTTACTTCAAAAAGTTCCTTGTTTATGTAACAAAGAAACAAGCACTAATGTTTGTGTTGATTTAAGGGTTGTTCAAAGCAACTCTTATTTCTTCATACAACAATTTGTATTTGAAGAATAATGACATTAAAATTGTTGTCCTCTTTATGATAGACTTATCTAACATGTTCTTCCAATGATACATTATCAATAGGAAGATTGTGAGGATGAGACTACTTAGGCACTTTTACAATCCATTCAAGACAATCTATGGGATTGTGGTACCAAGTTCGGAAACTAAAGCGTTCGGTTTTTCTTTGTCAAGTTTTGGATAGCGTTTGCAAATATATTGGTAAACAAATACATAACGAATATAAATGATTGATTTTAAGCTATTTGATTCGGGTCTTTAAATCAAAATAGCACCACCCACTATTTTTGGCAAATTCCATATCCCTCATCGGAATTCGAGAGTTTTGGAGGAAACTCTTAGTAGGTTATGGGAGGCTCACTATTACCAAGTTCACCTCACGATGATACGATGTTGGCTAGCATTAATAATAATGAGAGAGTACACTTACTCCTTTACATCTAATGTAAGAACCCATTTTATTTGGCCTCTAGAGAATGTAACCTCACAATGATATGATGTTGGCTTCATTGCACTTAGTTAAGTCATTCCCACCATGCAAGTTCGAGTTAGGGGTTCAAGAACAACCTCACGATGATACGATGTTGGCTATTCTCGTTGCCTACCTTTCACAACATCAAGTATGCATATAGAATCCTCCCCGAGTGTAAGCATGCACTTTGTACTCCCCCATGATAGGGTGAAGCCGGTGTACATGTCACAAACGTTTGGACCTACCACGGTGGAAGGCCACGAAAGAGTGTTCAAAAGCACTCTCACGCTTATCAACTTAATATTGGTTTGGTTGAGGGTTTTTAGGTCTCATCACATATAAACATACATTTTAATCCAATTAAAACATTTTTGGTCCTATCACAACTATTGGTCCATATGATTTATTTAGTTGTATATAATACTCCCACTAAGCTTTTAAAACGGTTTTTAAAGCAAGAGTACATGATACTACTAACATAAGGTTTGCATTCATTGATGGACTATATAGTTGCCTTAGGGCCTTAGGATGACTATGAACCTTTTTATTAGATCCAACACGAGCCTTGTGTTGAATCTCGGACTAGGGATGGTGATTGATTTTAGTTACGCGTTTAATCACATTAAGGCGTGTTGTCTTAGGGGCGTTGGACCCAACTACTTCATTTTCATGCATATCATATAAAGCAAGAAAGAAGTACTTCAAAGTAAAGAAGAGCTTATGCTCTTTTACAACAATTGATCAAATCAAATTACTTTAAATTAAAGAAGAGCTTATGCTCTTTTACAACATTTGATCTAATCAAATTACAACCAAAATATAATCTACACATTCCCATGGTTCAAACAAATTTGAAACGGCCTTTCACATAGCTCAATTATCGTAGGCTTAGGTTCATAATCACCCTTTAATTAATTAACACTTTAACTAATTAAATTGAATGCAACATTTTTCATTTGGTTTTTGTATCCATAAAATTTGATTTTAAATGGAGCTAACTAAAATGAAAATCCAATTCTCATTTAAAGAGACAAAACAATTTTTGTTCTCTATTTAATTTGGGCCAAAATGTAATGACCTCAACCTATTTGGGCCATTATGCAATTAACCTCAACATTTGGGCTATTTTGCAATTAGCCACAACTTTTGGGCCATAGTGCAATTAACCACAACCTTTGGGCTATTTTGCAAATACTTAAACTTTTGGGGTCACTTTGTAAAAACACAAAAGTCCAATACTTTATGTAATCACAACTAGAACCCAAACTTTTCCACAAATGTAAAAAACTTCATTAAAGGAGCAAAACAATTTGTCCTTTAGCGTTTTTGGACCTATACGTAAAAACGTAAACTTTTGGGCCAAAATGAAAATACACAAAAGTATCAAAACTTTATGTAATTGCACAAAAGGCCCAAAATGACCCTACTCTATAGGGTGGCCGGTTTTGACAAGATTTTATAAAAAAAAAAATTTCAAAGTTTTTGTGAGGTGGTTTTGGTTTCATAAAACCATGCAAGTGTGTGTGTGAAAGGAAATTAATCCTTTCACACCACCAAAAATACTTTCACCTTTTATATTCAAATATCTAAGATATTTACAAAGTTTTTGACTAACATTAAAAATATTAATCATTAATAAATATATGAAATATCTTATAACAAAAACTTTATGAAATAATTCAAAACTTTGAATCAAAACCACAAGCTTTAATGTTCTTGGCAAGAACATCAAGAACATGAAGAACATTCATGAGAAACCCATAAAAGTTCCATGAACATTTTTCATCCAAAAACATTTCAAAATCACTTAAACTTAAGGGAAATAACATATAACCAAACTAGGGTACTTAGGGGTTCCAAAAGTCACTTGAAAAACATTTTAACAAGACAAACAAGAACCCAAAAAATCACCCTTTTAATTTGGCCGAAAATCCCAAAATTCTTGGCACCAAATTTTAGCTTCAATATTCATGCTCATATGAACTACATCTACAACATTTGAGATGCCAAATTTTCCAACAAAATTTACATTCATAAAACAAGAATAAAGCTTGTAACATTTTACAACTTTTAAATCACATATTATGAACTACAAAACCCAAAAGGATTCACCAACTACTAGACCTAGGCTCTGATACCACTTGAAGGATTATTTTGGAAGATCATGTTCATTTAAGCAATATCATTAGCATGCAATTAACAAATTAAAGGCGGAATCATGCTTGCATATACTTAAAAACAAAACATTAAACATGAATGTTCAAAGCCTAGTAGATTGGTGAACCTTTAAACAACTCAAAACAAGTGAGTTGAAATTAATACCTTTGTAGATTCCTCTTTGCATAAGCAAAGGATAATCACCCAAAGAGAGGGCCTTCATTCCTTGCATCTTAAATCTATGGATTTATATAGAAAGGATAGGTTCTCTAAGTTCTCAAAATTGAGAACCTCTAAGTTTCTACACCAAGGTTTTGATTAAGAGGAAATGAGTGACCTTGGAGGAGCTAGAGTGCTAGCTAAAACCCTCCAAGGGGGCCGGCCATATCTAGAGAGAAGGGAGAGCATTTCATCTCTCCAATTTCCCCAAAAACAACCCTTTAATGAATTTTGGCTATAAAGTCAAATTTATACCTTAATTCATTTGAGTGGCAAACTTGTAAATAAGTCCAAGTTTGCTACCCTTACTAAGTGGCCGGCCTTAGGGATATTTTTGGAGTATTTGGGCCTTTGTGAATCATTATTCATTAAGTTGTCATACAACTTAATTCAATGGACTTGACGTTCGAAGCCCATTGGGCCTTAAGGTCCAAAAACCATCCCGAGGTCTTTAACGAACTTATTCGTTTGATTAATTAACATATTAATTAATCCTTGCCATCAATAATTAAACCATTTAATTATTCTTACTCATCTCCGTTGAATCTTCAATCTTTACCTTACTCGGTATACGATCCATTAGGTTCCTTTTAGCGAGGCAGTGGGCGATTCAAACTCTTTTAAATCGATTGTGAATTTGAAACTAACTTTCAATTCTCCCTTTAGTGTTTACACACGTTTAGGGCTTCCACAAACCATGAGTGACACCTAGCAGCATATCATGGTTACCCAAGCTAATCAGAAGAGGTAGAGAACTTATTCAGTTTAGGATTACAAATGCAATACGGTCCTTCTCTAATCCAATACTCTTGACCACATTGTTTGGCTTGATAGTTTATTCATGTCTACTATCCAATGTGAATCTCGTGCTTATATGATTACCTTGAATGTGATATGGAACGCATTCCAACATCTCATTCATACTCTGGCCAGAGATTCTAAATCATATCATAGAGTATTCTCCCTCAACGGTTTGAAGGTTAGAGATCCCTTGTTGCGCATTCACTTGTCTCCATGACTAGATAGCTTGACCCCAACCATGCCGTGGACACTCCAAAGGAATGCCATTTGACACGATCAAAGATCAAGGACCTAACCACAAGACAACTATGATGCCTCAGGTCAAAGGACTAATTTGCATTATCCTAACCATGAGTTCTCACGTGACATGAATATGAGAACTCGTCGTTGATCGTGTTCAGTGAACTCATTCTCTATTGAGCACCTACGTACTTGTCTTGGTGTCACTCACATCAATGACTCGAGACTAGTCACTCTCCCTGAGAGAAGACATAGCACGTACTGATCTTAACGGACTGTCAATGCCCAATTGGCAATCCTATGATCAGGAACGTTTAGGATGTGTCTATGAAAGAATGGTCTCATGAATCTAACTATTTAGATCGCATTCTCCCAATCACATATTCCTTGGACTTTATTGTTTAAGCATATAACATTTATATGAGACCGCTCAAACAATAATCTTTGCCCTTGATATTAAACTAGATTAGTTTAATCATGTGAAATGTCCGTAAAGTATCATCATATGATTGGTTTTAGGGCACATTTCCAACAGGTTGTTAAGCTTTAAATTACAGACATGAATACTTTTGGGGCTGTTATTATATGAAGTGGTTCTATGTCTTAATAAGAATTGGTTCTTTGTTTATCACGTCTACTCTTTTTTTATTTTTTATTATAAGCCATACTCTACACTAATCTACTCTAGGAGAGGGGGAGAGATTGCTTCTTGGACGTAGTGGGTTGAAGAGAAGACCCTAACCACCAGGCTAATCCACCACTGTGTTTATCGCATATACTTTGGCAGGAGCTTTGTGACTTAAGTTGTAGGTTTGAACCATTTCCGTTCATGTATTGCCAAGATTTAAATAAGAAGGAAAAGAAAGAAAACAAATGGATTTCAAATAATATTCCTCACGTATAGTTATTTCAAATACGTTCGAACTAGCATTTTCTAGTTTATATACCAAATTTAGCCTTATTGTCAAACTCGAATCCATTGTATCAAATTCCTCCATCCAAATGCAAAACATTCCTATTGATGATGAAAGTTGCAGGTGGTTATTGTTGGAAATGTGCCCTAAAACCAATCATATGATGATACTTTACGGACATTTCACATGTTAAACTAATCTAGTTTAATATCAAGGGCAAAGATTATTGTTTGAGCGGTCTCATATAAATGTTATATGCTTAAACGATAAAGTCCAAGGAATATGTGATTGGGAGAATGCAATCTAAAAGAAGTTAGATTCATGAGACCATTCTTTCGTAGACACATCCTAAACGTTCCTGATCATAGGATTGCCAATTGGGCATTGACAGTCCGTTAAGATCAGTACGTGCTATGTCTTCTCTCAGGGAGAGTGACTAGTCTCGAGTCATTGGTGTGAGTGACACCAAGACAGGTACGTAGGTGCTCAATAGAGAATGAGTTCACTGAACACGATCAACGACGAGTTCTCATATTCATGTCACGTGAGAACTCATGGTTAGGATAATGCAAATTAGTCCTTTGACCTGAGGCATCATAGTTGTCTTGTGGTTAGGTCCTTGATCTTTGATCGTGTCAAATGGCATTCCTTTGGAGTGTCCACGGCATGGTTGGGGTCAAGCTATCTAGTCATGGAGACAAGTGAATGCGCAACAAGGGATCTCTAACCTTCAAACCGTTGAGGGAGAATACTCTATGATATGATTTAGAATCTCTGGCCAGAGTATGAATGAGATGTTGGAATGTGTTCCAGATCACATTCACTGGAATCATATAAGCACGAGATTCACATTGGATAGTAGACATGAATAAACTATCAAGCCAAACAATGTGGTCAAGAGTATTGGATTAGAGAAGGACCGTATTGCATTTGTAATCCTAAACTGAATAGGTTCTCTACCTCTTCTGATTAGCTTGGGTAACCATGATATGCTGCTAGGTGTCACTCATGGTTTGTGGAAGCCCTAAACGTGTGTAAACACTAAAGGGAGAATTGAAAGAAGTTTCAATTCACAATCGATTTAAAAGAGTTTGAATCGCCCACTGCCTCGCTAAAAGGAACCTAATGGATCGTACACCGTGTAAGGTAAAGATTGAAGATTCAACGGAGATGAGTAAGAATAATTAAATGGTTTAATTATTTATGGCAAGGATTAATTAATATGTTAATTAATCAAACGAATGAGTTCGTTAAAGACCTCTGGATAGTTTTGGACCGTAAGGCCCAATGGGCTTCGAACGTCAAGTCCATTAAGTTAAGTTGTATGACAACTTAATGAATAATGATTCACAAAGGCCAAATTGCCCAATAAAATCCCTAAGGCCGGCCATATTGTGAAGGGTAGCAAACTTGGACTTATTTACAAGTTTGCCACTCAAATGAATTAAGGTATAAATATGACTTTATAGCCAAAATTCATTAAGTGTTGTTTTTGGGAAATTGGAGAGAAGAAAAGCTCTCCCTTCTCTCTAGAAATGGCCGGCCACCCTTGGAGGGTTTAGCTAGCACTCTAGCTCCTCCAAGGTCACTCATTTCTTCTTAATCAAAACCTTGGTGTAGAAACTTAGAGGTTCTCAATTTTGAGAACTTAGAGAACCTATCCTTTCTATATAAATCCATAGTTTTAAGATGCAAGGAAAGAAGGCCCTCTCTTTGGGTGATTAGCCTTTGCTTATGCAAAGAGGAATCTACAAAGGTATAAATCTCAACTCACTTTGTTTTGAGTTGTTTAAAGGTTCACCAATCTACTAGGCTTTGAACATTCATGGGTAATGTTTTGTTTTTAAGTATATGCAAGCATGATTCCGCCTTTAATTTGTTAATTGCATGCTAATGATATTGCTTAAATAAACATGTTTCTCTAAAATAATCCTTCAAGTGGTATCAGAGCCTAGGTCTAGTAGTTGGTGAATCCTTTTGGGTTTTGTTGTTCATAATTTGTGATTTAAAAGTTGTAATATGTTACAAGCTTTATTCTTGTTTTATGAATGTAAATTTTGTTGGAAAATTTGGCATCTCAAATGTTGTAGATGTAGTTCATATGAGCATGAATATTGGAGCTAAAATTTGGTGCCAAGAATTTTGGGATTTTCGGCCAAATTAAAAGGGTGATTTTTTGGGTTCAAATTAGTCTTGTTAAAATGGTTTTAATGTGTTCTTTGGAACCCCTAAGTACCCTAGTTTGGTTATATGTTATTTCCCTTAAGTTTAAGTGATTTTGAAATGTTTTTGGGTGAAAAATGTTCATGGAACTTTTATGGGTTTCTCATGAATGTTCTTCATTGTTCTTGATGTTCTTGCCAAGAACAATAAAGCTGGAGGTTTTGATTCAAAGTTTTGAATTATTTCATAAAGTTTTGTTATAAGATATTTTCATATATTTATTAATGATTAACATTTTTAATGTTAGTAAAAAACTTTGTAAATATCTTGGATATTTGTTTTGAAAGGTGATGGAAATGGTGATGGGTGTGTAAGGATTAATTCCCTTTCACACACACACCACTTGCATGCATTTATGTCCCAAAACCACTTCACAAAAACTTTGAAATTTTTTCTAAAAACTTGTCAAAACCGGCCACCCTATTAGTAGGGGTATTTTAGGGCCTCTTGTGCAATTACATAAAGTTTTGATACTTTTGTGTATTTGCATTTTGGCCCAAAAGTTTACGTTTTTACGTAAAGGTCCAAAATCACTAAAAGGACAAATTGTTTTGATCCTTTAATGAAGTTTTAACTTTTGATGAAATTTTTTGGGTTCTAGTTGTAATTACATAAAGTAGTGAACTTTTGTGTTTTTACAAAGTGACCCCAAAAGTTTATGTATTTGCAAAATAGCCCAAAAGTTGAGGTTAATTGCACTATGGCCCAAATAAGTTGAGGTCTTTGCATTTTGGCCCAAATGTTGAGGCTAATTGCATTATAGCCCAAATAAGTTGAGGTTATTAATATTGGCCCAAATTAGGTAGAGAACAAAAATTGTTTTGTCTCTTTAAATGAGAATTGGATTTTCATTTTGTTTAGCTTCATTTAAATCAATTTTATGGATACAAAAACCAAATGAAAAATGTTGCATTCAATTTAATTAGTTAAAGTGTTAATTAATTAAAGGGTGATTATGAACCTAAGCCTACGATAATTGAGCTATGTGAAAGGCCGTTTCAAATTTGTTTGAACCATGGGAATGTGTAGATTAGATTTTGGTTGTAATTTGATTTGATCAAATGTTGTAAAAGAGCATAAGCTCTCCTTTAATTTAAAGTAATTTGATTTGATCAATTGTTGTAAAAGAGCTGATCGGATCATATTTATATATATTTTTATATCAAATTCACTCGTCTTTTCTTAGTTAGTTCGTTATATTTTGAGCTATTTACGTTATTTTTATGTTTTATAAGTTTTTCAAGAAAAGAAAATAAAAATAGAATAAATGAAGTGTTAAGTAATTAATTCGTTTAAACTATCTTGCTTGTTGATTAGAATTTATTATTTGGAAAATAATATATATATATATATATATTTATATATATATATATATATATTTATATATATATATATATTTATATATTTATATTTATATTTAAATATATTTGTGTGTGTGTGAGGTGCAGCTAGCATGCACATGCTTTCGGTGGAGTCGGTGAGAAGAATGATGAGGGAAGGCATGTGCTGCCTTTGGGCAGCTTAAAATACAGAAAGAAAAGGCACTGCCTCAGTGAGCAGCATTAAAGAAGAACTGAAGAAAAATATAAGGAGGGGACAGAATAAGCTTGTAGAGGCAGCTGGGGGAAGCTGCCTTAGAGGGCAGCGCGCAGAAGATAATTGAAAGAAAGCTGCGGAAGCAGCTGGGAGCTACGAGAGAAGGGGGCAGACGCCTCTCGGAGAAATAAAAAAAAGGCAAGTTGCCTTGCCTGGCAGACGGGGACGAGAGGAAGGAGAGCCTCGGAGCGAGTTGTGAGGGCCAAGGCGCTGCCTTGGGCAGCGAATCAGAAAAAAAAACAGAAACAGAAAAATAAGAGGAGAGAGAAGGCAGCTTGAGGGAACGGAATTGGAAAAAGAATTGCTGCCTGGCAGCGTGTGAAAGCCAGAAGAAAGAAAGGAATTGGCAGCGCAAGGCTGCCTTGCGGTGTTGCCACGAAGGAAGAAAACGGTGGGCAGCGAGACACCAAGTCTCGAAGGAAGGCACGGAAGCAGAGGCAGCTTGGGGAGCTGCCCTTTTGAGAGCGGAGACATGGGAAACACGAGAGAGAAAAGAGGTACCAGCCTCGGGGAAAAATAAGAAACAAAGGCAGCTGGCAGTCGGAGGCACGGTGCAAACTTGCACAGTGCACAGAAAACCCTTGCATCCCCAATTTGGTTTAATCCTTCCAAACTCAGATTTTTATTTATGTTTTAATTTATAAATATGTGTAATTAATTTATTTTGGCTAGAGGATAATTCAAAACCATGATTATATTTGTAATTTAAATTGGTAACTTCAGTTGTGATTTCTGAGTTGTGATTTAATTTGCTTAACTGCTTGATTGATAACTTATTTGTGTATGTTGATTAAGAATGCATACTTAATTTACATGCATGAATTTGATGCTAGAATATAAGTGAATTTCACCTAATCGTTATGAACTTATATTCATGAGTAGTGAAGGTTGTTATCCACAATCGCGTTAAGTAAATTCTTGGCAGGAGTATCATGCTTTTCATAGTTACGAATGCCTCGTCAGTACTTATAGTTTTCACAAAGTTTAATGATCTTTAATTGTATCTCTATTGTGCTTTTCACGTAGGGGACTTTTAGAGAATGTGTTGAATTGTTGTATGCGTATTTCCGTCCAATTCAATAACTTAAGTAAAACTTGAGGATTAAAAAAGTGCTGTTCACGGTTAATCTGGAGTAGTGAGATTTACAATTTATTGAAAGAACAACTGAAGGTCAATTTAGATTGCATATGTGTCTTGTGTGGAGAAAAACCCTCTAGCCAATCCGTCGCCTATCTGTTCACTTTTTATTTTATGTTTTTGTCAAATTTGTAATTTATTTAAGTTTAATTTACTTCGTCAAAACCAAACCAAACCCCCCCATTATTAAATAATATTATTTAGTTAATTTTTATGATTTTTAATCTTTTAATTCAATTTCCGTCCAATTAATTTCCTAGTGTCTAGATTGAGTTAATTTGATTGTTTTCTTTGTTTCGAGTCATTTTAGTGTGTTTTTGAATTATTAGAGTTTTTAGCCTATTTTTGTGTCCTTGAGTCTTGTTTAATATTTTTAAATTAATTTAGAGTAGATTAGCAATCCCTCCTAATCCCCGGCCTAGAACGATACCCTACTTACATCTATACAACATCTGTCAAAAAGAGGGTTAAATTTGTGCGGTTTTAAAATCCCGTCAAGAGCATAAGCTCTTCTTTACTTTGAAGTACTTATTTCTTGCTTTATATGATATGCATGAAATTGAAGTAGATGGGTCCAACGCCCCTAAGACAACACGCCTTAATGTGATTAAATGCGTAACTAAAATCAATCACCATCCCTAGTCCGAGATTCAACACAAGGCTCGTGT
The DNA here is from genome assembly GCA_963580275.1 of Crataegus laevigata. Taxonomy (NCBI): domain Eukaryota; kingdom Viridiplantae; phylum Streptophyta; class Magnoliopsida; order Rosales; family Rosaceae; genus Crataegus; species Crataegus laevigata. The sequence continues at coordinate 19,271,224 of OY756947.1, read as the reverse complement.
TGGATCTAAACAAAAGGTTCATAGTCATCCTAAGGCCCTAAGGCAACTATATAGTCCATCAATGAATGCAAACCTTATGTTAGTAGTATCATGTACTCTTGCTTTAAAAACCGTTTTAAAAGCTTAGTGGGAGTATTATATACAACTAAATAAATCATATGGACCAATAGTTGTGATAGGACCAAAAATGTTTTAATTGGATTAAAATGTATGTTTATATGTGATGAGACCTAAAAACCCTCAACCAAACCAATATTAAGTTGATAAGCGTGAGAGTGCTTTTGAACACTCTTTCGTGGCCTTCCACCGTGGTAGGTCCGAACGTTTGTGACGTGTACATCGGCTTCACCCTATCATGGGGGAGTACAAAGTGCATGCTTACACTCGGGGAGGATTCTATACGCATACATGATGTTGTGAAAGGTAGGCAACAAGAATAGCCAACATCGTATCATCGTGAGGTTGTTCTTGAACCCATAACTTGAACTCGCATGGTGGGAATGACTTAACTAAGTGCAATGGAGCCAACATCATATCATTGTGAGGTGACATTCTCTAGAGGCCAAATAAGATGGGTACTTACATTTAGATGTAAATGAGTAAGTGTACTCTCTCATTATTATTAATGCTAGCCAACATCGTATCATCGTGAGGTGGGCTTGGTAATAGTGAGTCTCCCATAACCTACTAAGAGTTTCCTCCAAAACTCTCGAATTCCGATGAGGGATATGGAATTTGCCAAAAATAGTGGGTGGTGCTATTATGATTTAAAGACCCGAATCAAATAGCTTAAAATCAATCAATTTATATTCGTTATGTATTTGTTTACCAATATATTTGCAAACGCTATCCGATACTTGACAAAGAAAAGCCAAATACTTTAGTTTCCGGACTTAGTACTACAATTCCATAGATTGTCTTTAATGGATTGTAAATGTAACTAAGTAGTCTCATCCTCACAATCTTCCTATTGATAATGTATCATTGGAAGAACATGTTAGATAAGTCTATCATAAAGAGGATGACGGGATTTTAAACCGCACAAATTTAACCCTCTTTTTGACAGTTGTAGTAATGATGTAAGTAGGGTATCGTTCTAGGCCGGGGATTAGGAGGGCTTGCTAAAACCTCTAAAATAATTTAAAAACGTAAAAACAAAGTTTAAAACACTAAACTAAAATAAAAACACTTAACTAAAATAACTCAAAATAAGACTAACAAATAAACTAAAACAAATCAAAAGGCTCAAAACAACTCAAGACTCTAGAAAATACAAACTAAGCTAAAAACTCGAAACACACTAAAAATGACTCAAAATAAAGAAAACAAATTAAATAAACACTAGGAATTAAAATGGACGAAAATTAAATTAAAAGATTAAAAATAATAAAAACAAACTAAATAATACAATTTAATAATGGGGGGGTTTGGTTTTGACGAAACGTAAATAAACTTAAATAAATTACAGAATTGACAAAAACATAAAATTAAGGTGAACAAATAGGCGACGGATTGGCTAGAGGGTTTTTCTCCACACATGACACAAATGCAACCTAAATTGACCTTCAGTTGTTCTTTCAATAAGTTGTTAATCTCAACACCCCAAATTAATTAGGTACGCTTAAATTAACCTTCATATTTTCCTTATGTTATTGAATTGGATGAACAGCATACAACAACTCAAATTATTCTCCAAAAGTTCCCTACGTGAAAAGCACAATAGAGATACAATTAAAGATCATTATGTTCTATGAAAATCATAAGTGTTGACAAGGCATTCGTAACTATGAACAGCATGATACGTTTGCCAGGAATTTACTTAACGCGATTGTGACTAGCAACCTTCACTACTCATGAATATAAGTTCATAACGATTAGGTGAAATTCACTTATATTCTAGCATCAAATTCATGCATGTAAATTAAGTATGCATTCTTAATCGACAAACACAAATAAGTTATTAATCAAGCAGTTAAGCAAATTAAATCACAACTCAGAAATCACAACTGAAGGTATCAATTCAAATTACAAATATAACCATGGCTTTGAATTAACCTCTAGCCAACACAAATTAATTACACATTATTCATAAATTAAAAACAGAAATAAAACAAGAGTTTGGAGGATTAAACCGAATTGAGAGTAGTGCAAAGGCTTCTGTGCACTTATGTTTTCTGTGCACCGTGTGCCTTGGTGGCAGCCTTCCTGTGCAGCTCACCGTTCTCTCCGAGGCTAGCACGCTGTGCCTAAGCTGCCAATTGGCAGCAGCTGTTTCTGCACTCTGTCTCTGACCCGCAGCCCAATTGGCTGCTTCAGTTTTCAGCGCCCCAAGGCCGTGCCAAAACTGCATTCCTTTCAGTTATTCTCTCTCGCTCACCTAATTGGCTGACTTTCCTTGTGAACTGCCCCAAGCTGCCTTAAAAGGCAGCCTTCTCCCAAGTCTCTCAATGGTGCAGCTCCTGTGCTGCTCTCCCCCTACCTTGCTGCCTTCTGATTTCCCTAATTTATGACCTCCTCTTGCTTCCGTGACTTGAGCTCACTGACCCGAGGGCTCCCTGTCGTTCAACGCTACCAAATGCTCACTAATGGCCAATGCAGCCACCTCTCCGTGTTTCCTCCTGGCCACTCCAAGCTGCCCAAATGGCAGCACAATTTCCGTGCCCAAGCTGCCTTAAACTTCTCTCCTCCTCAGCGCCTGTTATTCTCCCAGACTTTTATTAGTTGCCTTGATTTCCTTTTGATCCCCCTCCTTACTTTCGCCCCCGAGGCTTCCTATTAAGCTTCAGGCCTATTCTTTTTTTTTTTTTTTTCTTCCTTCGCTCTGGAGGAGCTTCCCTCTTTTCTGTGCCTTCGCCTTCTATTATATTCTGCCTTTGAATTCTTTGCCAGCTGCAAGGCAGCTTGTTTTCATCATTTCTCACCAAATGGGCGCTGCCCACTTCTTTATTTTTTTTTATATCTTTCCTGCTTCTTTCCAGCTGCCAAAGCAGCTTGTCATCATTCTGTTTTTATATTTTCCTTTCCAATCCGCATGTGCTTGTATTTTGTGCGTTCCAACTTGTAATCACACACACACACAACATCATATAAATATAAATATATATATTATTTTCCAAATGATAAGTTCTATTCAACAAGCAAGAAAGTTTAGACGAATTTAGCACTTAAAATTTCATTTATTATATTTTTATTTTCTTAGCTTGATAAATTCTATAAAACACAAAATCAACGTAAATAGCTCAAAATATAACGAACTAACTAAGAAAAGACGAGTGAATTTGATGTAAAAATGTATATAAATATGATCCGATCAGAGGACAACAATTTTAATGTCATAATTCTTCAAATACAAATTGTTGTATGAAGAAATAAGAGTTGTTTTGAACAACCCTTAATCAACGCAAACATTAGTGCTTGTTTCTTTGTTACATAAACAAGGAACTTTTGAAGTAAGCACAAGGGCATGGACACTTAATGTGCCATGATTCTTCACTTACAAATCGTTGTATGAAGAAATGAGAGTTGCCTTAAACAACTCTTGAATGTTTGTAATTGTGTTTAGAACATAATGGTTGGTTGAAAAAAATAGTCCATCAACATGGACTTATGATGATTTTGAATCATTGAATGTTGAAGTGTTAAAACACTTAACGAGACGGAAACTAGACAAGGACTTCACTTTTGTGTCCCTATCCTAATCGTTCACTAAGTTTATTGTAAACTATATGGTGAACAATAACCACACACTCTCCAAATTGTTTGATGTGTATAACACAATTGAAACAAGTTTCAAGAGAGATAGTGGGAGTTTAGGGACCATGACTATCGTAGTCAAAAGGAGAAGTCAAATGAAGAAGATAAAATTTAACTCCAAGGGAACAAACTTTCTATATGAAAGGATGGACGTTGGAAGGGGTATTTGCAAGAAATGTCTTGCAAGTGTCAAGAACACACCTTTCCAAGGTGTTGTAAAATGTTCTTGAAAAGTTCATAACAGTTGGTTCTTCTACTTGAATGCTTGATTCTGTATTAGTAACTAAGTTTTACAAATCGTTGTAAAAGTGTGGCTAATAAGAAGTAGAAGATTAATGAGAGAAGAAGAAAGTACTTCACATTCGAAACGTGAATAAAATATAGATCTCTGCGAAAGCGGATTGTGCTTACTTCCTCATATGAACTACCAAATAAAGAATGATTAGATTATTGTAATCTAATTAATTGTCTCTATAGTAGAGATGATGTGGTAGTGTTAACTGTTTAGAATATAACGATGCTTAAAACCCAAAAGGTTGCAAGGTAGTGACTAATCCCAACTAAGTTGTGATACCTCTAAAACATAAATTACGAGTTGGTCATGGATGGATGCTTTGGATCGTTAGATCCGGATCCAATGCCTTCTTGTTAAAATTGTATAGAGGCGAAATGTTCGAATCTTTATTCTTTTGGAAAGAAGAAAGAATCACAAAGTTGTTAAGGTTAATTCACTTAGATGTTAGTGGCACTTGTCCACAACATAATACTACTCATGTTATATGACATTCACCGAAGATCACTCTCGGTTGGACTATAGTTTACTTTGAATAAACATAAGTCCGAATACTTTGCAAAAGGTTTCAAAGAATTCAAGAAATGTAAGTTGATGAGTAAGACGTCTAAAGTATTTACCTCCTTAGATTTGATCCAAGGAAAGATAACACTTTAGATGAGTTTCCTTGAAAGATATCAAGGAAAGTAGCATCATAAGATAATAAATTTCTCCATTAGAAGAAGAACGTAATCAAATATGATTTAGTTCGTTTATCTACTACCCATATATAGGATATATAAACTTCTAAAACAATGTGATTGTCAATTAGAAGAGCTTCCAAAATTTTCATGACTCCATAAGATGTAGTTGGAAAGAAAGACAAATCTTAAGCATGTTAAGATTTGGGGTTGTGTGCTAATAAGCAATATTTGTTTAAAAACAATCTTGTGGGATATCCTTAAATTAACCTTTGGATATCACTTCTATAAACCAACTAACAAATGTTGTTTTGTTGGGTAGTTCATTGTAATCCTACAATATGATTTGCCTAAAACGCAAATGAACTAGAGATAGAACTCAAAGAATAGGTTCTTTAAGAGACAAGAAAGTGATCAACAAATATAACAACCTAGTTCCTATACCACAAGCTCCAAGGTAGTCGAGAAGGATTTATAAACCGTCTCAGTTGAATGGTTTGAACTTTATGACTATGTCATAGAGTTGCACCTCTTAAATCGAAAGAAATAAGAATGAAAATCCTTATGACTACATTGAGTGTGTATACGATATATACTCAAGGAAATGGTAAAGTACCATTTGACTCGAAATAATGAAACCTTAATAGCTAATTGGTAGCTTAAGGTGACTACAATCAAAGAGAATGGTTGACTTTGAATGAACCATCTTTGACATAGTCTTAGTTTCAATTAATTCGAAGATTGCTAGCTACAACTAAATGGTGATTCAATGTTTGGACATAATATGGGTTTCCAAAACCATTATTAAGATAGTCTTGATAATGTATGTCCAAAACTATAAATCACAAGCCATGTAAGTTGTAGAGATCCATCCATCATGGATCTTAGCAAGCTAGTGGGAGCCACAAGCGTCTTATGAAGAAAGATCAAATCGTTTGATTTCTCATAAAGATGTAAATGAATCTTTTGTTTACTAGGTTTACAAAAGATTAGTGGGAGTTTATCATATTCCTAAATTTAAATATATATGATATATTAATTTTTTGGAAATGAAATGAATACTTCTTTGTTAAAGTAATGACTTTAAACATTCTATAAACGATAGAATGTATATGGGAGATATAGTCTATGTATATGGGATTGAAATCTATAATGATGCATTTCAAGATATAATTGGATTATATCAATCCCTAAAATAGACAGAGAGATGCTAGGAAGTTTCTCATATGATGATAAACTTCAATTAGAATGACAATTCTAGTGAGACTAGGAAGTTGTTCTTCTCAAAGGGAATGTACCCTTTGACTCCCAAAGAAATAATGCGTAAATAGGATCCTTTATGCATAAGCAGAAAGGTGATTTATGTATTTCATATTGTATGAAAAACATTGATATAAGTTGTACCTAGAAAGGTACAAAACGATATCAGTGCAAGCCCAGGATCAGAACCATGGCAACTGTCAAGTGAGTCCTTAAGCATTTAAGAAATACTAAAGGATAAATTCCTCAAAGAATGAGGAAGAATTAGAGTAACGTAATGGAAGCGTAAATGTATTAGATTATGAATCTAATCCATCATTGAATGTTTCTTCATTATGAACAAAGAGATAAACAGATATCTCTTTATTATGACTAAAGAGATATTTGGATGGAAACATTAAAGTAATGACTTTAGTGTGTTCCATTATGAATGCAAAATATATTGCCATATAGAAGCTTACAACAATGTTGTTTGGATGGGAAAGTTCATTTATGAACTCTCTATTCGGTTCCAACCAGAAAGTGTATGACACTAATGGGGCGATAGCTCAAGCTAGGGAATCAAGGTCTCATCAAGGTCCGAACTCATATGAGAGACTAAACCATGACGGGATTTTAAAACCGCACAAATTTAACCCTCTTTTTGACAATTGTAGTATAGGTGTAAGTAGGGTATCGTTCTAGGCCGGGGATTAGGAGGGCTTGCTAATCTACTCTAAATTAATTTAAAAATATTAAACAAGACTCAAGGATACAAAATTAAGCTAAAAACTCTAATAATTCAAAACACACAAAAATGACTCAAAACAAAGAAAACAAATTAAATAAACACTAGGAACTAAAATGGACGGAAAATGAATTAAAAGATTAAAAATAATAAAAACTAACTAAATAATATAATATAATAATGGGGGGGTTTGGTTTGGACGAAACGTAAATTAAACTTAAATAAATTACAAAATTGACAAAAACATAAAATTAAGGTGAATGGATAGGTGACGGATTGGCTAGAGGGTTTTTCTCCACACATGACACATAAGCAACCTAAATTGATTTTCAGTTGTTCTTTCAATAAATTGTAAATCTCAACACCCCAAATTAATTAGGTACGTTTAAATTAACCTTCAGATTTTCCTTATGTTATTGAATTGGATGAACAGCATACAACAATTCAAATTATTCCCCAAAAGTTCCCTACGTGAAAAGCACAATAGAGATACGATTAAAGATCATTATGTTCTATGAAAATCATAAGTGTTGACAAGGCATTCGTAACTATGAACAGCATGATACGTTTGCCAGGAATTTACTTAACGCGATTGTGACTAGCAACCTTCACTACTCATGAATATAAGTTCATAACGATTAGGTGAAATTCACTTATATTCTAGCATCAAATTCATGCATGTAAATTAAGTATGCATTCTTAATCGACAAACATAAATAAGTTATTAATCAAGCAGTTAAGCAAATTAAATCACAACTCAGAAATCACAACTGAAGTTACCAATTCAAATTACAAATGTAATCATGGTTTTGAATTATCTCTAGCCAAAATAAATTAATTACACATTATTTATAAATTAAAACAGAAATAAAAACAAAATTAAAATCTGAGTTTGGAGGATTAAACCGAAACGGGGATTAAGGGTTTCTGTGCACTGTGCAATTGCTGTGCACTGTTCTTCTCCTTGCTGCCTTCACCCAGAAACTGCATGGCTGCACTCGGTGGTTCTCTCCTTTAGCGCGCTGCTTGCGCAGCTCCTTCCAAAGCTCCCCCGTGGCACTCCACTGTAGTTTCTCTCCCTGCACCGTCAACTGCCAATTGGCAGCTCCTTTAATATCTCCACCTTTCTCCTCGGTACCCCCCTGCTCTCAATTCCGTATGCTGCCAAAGTTTCTTCCGCAAGCTGCCTAGAAAGGCAGCCTTCTCTCGGCCTCTCCAAATGGCAGCGAGAGCTGCCTTCCTAAGTTCTCCTCCGAGGTTGCCAAAATGGTTGGCCTTCTTGAAAACCCGAGGGTTTCTCTTTTCGACTTCACGTCCCGAGGAGCTCTCACCCTGATGCCCGAGGCTGCCAAGAGCAGCTCTCCTCCTTTTATTCTTCTGTCTTTAACCCCTCGTGAACTGCCCTTTCCCCCCAGGACCTCCCCGATGAACTCTCCTCCCAGGCCCTCTTATCCTCTTTAATTCTTTTCTTAAGCTGCCTAGGATGCCCCCGTGATTCCACTTTTCTCGGTGCTTTCCTTGGATGCCTTCCCTGCGTGATGAAGGCTCCACAGTTTCTCCCTTTTTCTTTGTTTAAAGGCAGCCTTTTGACTTTTAAAATGCTCCACCGAAAGCATTCCAGTCCTCCCATGCTTTCATGCATGTGTTGCCCTCCTTTGTATATTATTTTCTGCTTCTATCACCTGTAAGCATACACACACAACACATTATAAATATAAATATAAATATATAAATATATAAATATATATATATATATATATATATATTATTTTTCAAATGATAAATTCCATTCAACAAACAAGAAAGTTTAAACGAAATAATTACTTAACACTTCATTTATTCTATTTTTATTTTCTTTTCTTGAAAATCTTATAAAACATAAAAATAACGTAAATAGCTCAAAATATAACGAACTAACTAAGAAAAGACGAGTGAATTTGATATAAAAATATGTATAAATATGGTCCGATCAAACCACATGATTGAGAATCATGTATAATGGTGACGTTGTTATTCTCAAGATTGCTTCTATGGATAACATATAGATATCCATTGTCTAGGCCTACTACTCAGCCATTTATGAAATGACTGCAGAAGAGGTATCATCACTGATGACCAAGTTGATTGGCTCTAGTGCAAGTGGGAGATTGTTGGAAATGTGCCCTAAAACCAATCATATGATGATACTTTACGGACATTTCACATGTTAAACTAATCTAGTTTAATATCAAGGGCAAAGATTATTGTTTGAGCGGTCTCATATAAATGTTATATGCTTAAACGATAAAGTCCAAGGAATATGTGATTGGGAGAATGCAATCTAAAAGAAGTTAAATTCATGAGACCATTCTTTCGTAGACACATCCTAAACGTTCCTGATCATAGGATTGCCAATTGGGCATTGACAGTCCGTTAAGATCAGTACGTGCTATGTCTTCTCTCAGGGAGAGTGACTAGTCTCGAGTCATTGGTGTGAGTGACACCAAGACAGGTACGTAGGTGCTCAATAGAGAATGAGTTCACTGAACACGATCAACGACGAGTTCTCATATTCATGTCACGTGAGAACTCATGGTTAGGATAATGCAAATTAGTCCTTTGACCTGAGGCATCATAGTTGTCTTGTGGTTAGGTCCTTGATCTTTGATCGTGTCAAATGGCATTCCTTTGGAGTGTCCACGGCATGGTTGGGGTCAAGCTATCTAGTCATGGAGACAAGTGAATGCGCAACAAGGGATCTCTAACCTTCAAACCGTTGAGGGAGAATACTCTATGATATGATTTAGAATCTCTGGCCAGAGTATGAATGAGATGTTGGAATGCGTTCCATATCACATTCAAGGTAATCATATAAGCACGAGATTCACATTGGATAGTAGACATGAATAAACTATCAAGCCAAACAATGTGGTCAAGAGTATTGTATTAGAGAAGGACCGTATTGCATTTGTAATCCTAAACTGAATAGGTTCTCCACCTCTTCTGATTAGCTTGGGTAACCATGATATGCTGCTAGGTGTCACTCATGGTTTGTGGAAGCCCTAAACGTGTGTAAACACTAAAGGGAGAATTGAAAGAAGTTTCAATTCACAATCGATTTAAAAGAGTTTGAATCGCCCACTGCCTCGCTAAAAGGAACCTAATGGATCGTACACCGTGTAAGGTAAAGATTGAAGATTCAACGGAGATGAGTAAGAATAATTAAATGGTTTAATTATTTATGGCAAGGATTAATTAATATGTTAATTAATCAAACGAATGAGTTCGTTAAAGACCTCGGGATAGTTTTGGACCGTAAGGCCCAATGGGCTTCGAACGTCAAGTCCATTAAGTTAAGTTGTATGACAACTTAATGAATAATGATTCACAAAGGCCAAATTGCCCAATAAAATCCCTAAGGCCGGCCATATTGTGAAGGGTAGCAAACTTGGACTTATTTACAAGTTTGCCACTCAAATGAATTAAGGTATAAATATGACTTTATAGCCAAAATTCATTAAGTGTTGTTTTTGGGAAATTGGAGAGAAGAAAAGCTCTCCCTTCTCTCTAGAAATGGCCGGCCACCCTTGGAGGGTTTAACTAGCACTCTAGCTCCTCCAAGGTCACTCATTTCTTCTTAATCAAAACCTTGGTGTAGAAACTTAGAGGTTCTCAATTTTGAGAACTTAGAGAACCTATCCTTTCTATATAAATCCATAGTTTTAAGATGCAAGGAAAGAAGGCCCTCTCTTTGGGTGATTAGCCTTTGCTTATGCAAAGAGGAATCTACAAAGGTATAAATCTCAACTCACTTTGTTTTGAGTTGTTTAAAGGTTCACCAATCTACTAGGCTTTGAACATTCATGGGTAATGTTTTGTTTTTAAGTATATGCAAGCATGATTCCGCCTTTAATTTGTTAATTGCATGCTAATGATATTGCTTAAATGAACACGTTTCTCTAAAATAATCCTTCAGTTATAAGGCAGTGAATAGAAGGAAGCATATATAGATCTCAAAGGTAAAACTTAAGAAGGCGAAGATTTTCGATAGGCTAACTGATTAAGGCAATTTTTCAGTGGGGTAAGACCAGCGTAAGGTTGGAAGCATCCTTATCCTCAAGTGAGACAAAAGAGAACAAATGACCATTATCCTTGGCTTTACTTGGGATTCCAATATCATCGTACAGTATCCATCAGGTGACATAGCAGCCCAGCTTATATGATTCAAAATGGCGGGAAAGTAGGGCTCAGTTTGTTAACTCACTCTGCAAAATTCTTGTAAGGTTTGTCTTCAGTAATCTGGACTATTGTGCTTTTTATTCATTAGACTGGCAGTTGAAAAAAAAATTTCAATTCAATTATGACCGCCTATTATTCATACTAATGAGTAGTGTAGACTCTAACAACAATAACAACAAAAGCCTTATCCCACTAAGTGGTGTCAGCTATATGAATCCTAAACCGCCATTGCAGTAGGTTTTGTGCTAAGTCTTCTATTAGATCCAAGTACTCTAAGTCCTTTCTTAGGGTCACTTTTCAAGTCTTCCTAGTGTCACGGGCCGCATACTAAAAACAAAGAAATAGCCCAAGACATCATATCTAAGCCCATAAAGCCTTGTCTTTATGGAAGCTTCTGGAACATCCCGGAAAAATCAAGAACATGGCGGAGCGTTCAAGATAATCTGGGGCATTCCGGAACATTCCACACAAGTGTACATATCTAAAGCCTCACCTAGAACAATCTAGATTAGGCAAGTTGTATCTAGAACTATGCTAGATATTTTTGGATGTAAGTAGGGAATTCTAGAACCCTCCATTGAGGAGGTGGCTTAGGCCTATAAATATGAGGCAAGGCCATTTGGCCAAAACAATCCAAGAGTTGTAAGCAATTGTAAAGCTCTCTTAAGTTTCAATACAAAGCATCCTTTCTCCCATCTTCTAAGTGAGTTTAGCATTCTCCAAGCTATCTTAGCTCTCTTAGTGATTCGATCCGGGGAAGCGAGGCTTCGAAGGCTTACTTAGCTTGTTCATCGAGGTATTCAAGTCTAAGTGCCGCACGGGCGGAAGGCTTAAAGAGTCATCCCGTGACAGTTGGTATCAGAGCCAAGCTCGTGAATCACTTGAAGGAAAGTAAGATATGGCAAGTGGAGAGATGGTGTTCGAAATCTCTGAGGTCCAAGACGTTGCCAAGAGCAAGCCAAAGTTAAAGGACTTGCAAGCATCGATGGAGACCATGGAAGAGCGACTCGAGAAGGTGGAAGGAGCCATACTCGAGTTCGATACTCGACTTGATGAGGACATTGTCGACAAGGAGGAAATCCAAACCATGATGGACAATGGTAAGGATGAACTGCGTGGCTTGGTGGAAGGGCTACGAGACGAGCTCCTTGGCGCTCTCAACACCATGGCAGACAAGATACGGAGGGAAGTCCAGCTTCATCTTGACAACATAGAGGCAAGGGTCGTGACGCTTCAAGAAGAGATAAAGGACACAAGGGAGCTCAAGGGAGATGTGGCGTTTTGTAAAGAGGCGGTCGTGAAGCAATTCGTGCAAGGGCCGAGGGAAATTAAGGCGTTGGACTCGAAGGTAATCGACTCCTTTAAACCCAAATCCTATAATGGGAAGAGGGAAGCTAAGGAGCTCGACACATTCGTGTGGAACGTGGAGCGATACTTCAAGTACTTGAAGCTTGAAGACGACGAGTCCAAAATCTCAACGGCAACCATATTCTTAGCTGACAATGCCCTTATGTGGTGGCGTCGCCGAAGCATGGAGATTGAGCAAGGTACATTCTCCCTCACCACTTGGGATGAATTTAAGAAAGATCTTATGTTGCACTTCTATCCCCAAAATGCCAAGTACGAAGCCAAGGAGAAACTAAGGTGGCTCAAGCAAACGGGGAGCGTCAAAGACTATGTCAACGCCTTCGTGAGCTTGTTATTTGAGGTGCCCAACATGTCAGAGGAAGACAAGCTCGTGTACTTCATGAGTGGACTGCAAAATTGGGCAAGACTCGAACTACAAAGGAGACACGTGCAAACATTGTCTGATGCCATTGCCGCCGCCGAGTCCTTGATTGAGTTTAAATCAAGCCACCAAGGTGATTCCAAGTCCACGAGGAAGAGGGGTAACCATGAGAGAAGTGGGGGAGAACATAAGCCGAAGGACAAGGCCGAGACAAGCAAACCGAAAGAGAAGAAAGACGATAAGCATGACAAAAGCAAGGGTAAGTCTTGGCAACCCAATTGCTACCTATGCAACGGCCCTCACTTAATGCGAGATTGCTCGCAAAAGAAGGCCCTTAAGGCCATGGCTTTCAAGGAGGACAAGCCCGAGGAGAGTAACGATGCAAGGATGGGATGCATCCATCTACTGAATGCCATCCAGACAACCCTCCCACAACCTAAGGCTCAAGTTGGGGGAGGATCATTGTTCGTCGACGTCAAGACTGGTGACAAGACGACGCGTGTGTTGGTGGATACGGGAGCAACCCACAACTTCATGACGTCGGAGGAAGCCACAAGGCTTGGCCTCCGAGTCACGAAGGAGCCTGGCAGCGTGAAGACGGTAAATTCCCCTGCCACCCCCATTGTTGGAATTGCGCGCGATGTACAAGTAGACATTGGCGCATGGAAGGGAAAGATCGACTTCACCGTAGTCAAGATGGACGACTATGGCGTAGTCATTAGGTTAGAGTTCATGGACAAGGTACGAGCCTTTCCCATTCCCTTCTACAATATCTTCTGTATCCTAGCCGACGGAAGACAACCGTGCCTGGTGCCATTGGAAAGGCAAACCAAGAAGTGTACCCAGCACTTGTCGACAATTCAATTTGCCAAGTCTTGGAAGAAAGGCGAGGCCACATTTCTTGCAACCCTAATGTTGAATGAAGGGGAGGAGAAGCACAGGCCTTTGCCGAAACAAGTGGAAGCAGTCCTTGTGGAGTTTGCGGACGTGATGCCTAAAGAACTACCAAAGAAGTTGCCACCAAGGAGAGAGGTCGACCATGCGATCGAGTTGGAGCCTGGTGCTAAGCCTCCCTCCAAATCACCTTATAGGATGTCGCCACCCGAGTTGGAGGAATTGAGGAAGCAACTCAACGAGCTACTTGATGCTGGCTTCATCCAACCATCCAAGTCCCCATATGGTGCACCCGTCTTGTTCCAACGCAAGAAAGAAGGTAGCCTAAGGTTGTGCATCGACTATAGAGCATTGAACAAGATTACTATCAAGAACAAGTACCCACTTCCGTTGATCGCCGACTTATTCGATCAACTTGGTGAAGCAAGGTACTTCACAAAGTTGGATCTTCGATCGGGATACTACCAAGTGAGGATAGCCCCTGGAGACGAATCGAAGACGGCGATGGTGACCAGATATGGATCGTTCGAGTATAAAGTCATGCCATTTGGTCTGACCAATGCCCCCGCAAGACATTGGAGGAGCATGTTAAGCACTTGCACATAGTGTTCAAGACCCTTCGGGAGCATGAACTCTATGTCAAGAAGGAGAAATGCTCATTTGCCACAAATGAAGTAGAATTTCTTGGCCACAAGATAAAGGAGGGGAAACTTATGATGGAAAAGGGCAAGATCAAGGCCATTCAAGAATGGGAACCGCCGACCAAGGTACCAACACTACGATCCTTTCTGGGGCTAGCCAACTACTATCGGAGATTCATAAAAGGGTATTCAGCCATAGCAGCACCTTTAACGGACCTTCTTAAGAAGAACAAGGCATGGGAATGGACGGACCGGTGTCAGGAGGCCTTTGAGAGGTTGAAGAAGGCCCTAATGGAGGAACCTGTATGACGGGATTTTAAACCGCACAAATTTAACCCTCTTTTTGACAGTTGTAGTAAAGATGTAAGTAGGGTATCGTTCTAGGCCGGGGATTAGGAGGGCTTGCTAAAACCTCTAAAATAATTTAAAAACGTAAAAACAAAATTTAAAACACTAAACTAAAATAAAAACACTTAACTAAAATAACTCAAAATAAAACTAACAAATAAACTAAAATAAATCAAAAGACTCAAAACAACTCAAGACTCTAGAAAATACAAACTAAGCTAAAAACTTGAAACACACTAAAAATGACTCAAAATAATGAAAACAAAATAAAATAAAAACTAGGAATTAAAATGGACGGAAATTAAATTAAAAGATTAAAAATACTAAAAATTAACTAAATAATAATATTTTAATAATGGGGGGATTGATTTGGTTTTGACGAAGTAAATTAAACTTAAATAAAATACAAATTGACAAAAACATAAAATTAAAGTGAAAGGATGGACGACGGATTGGCTAGAGGGTTTTTCTCCACACATGACACATAAGCAACCTAAATTGATTTTCAGTTGTTCTTTCAATAAATTGTAAATTTCAATACTCCAGATTAACCGTGAACAGCACTTTTTTAATCTTCAAGTTTTCCTTATGTTATTAAATTGGATGAACAGCATACAACAATTTAACACATTCTCTAAAAGTCCCCTACGTGAAAAGCACAATAGAGATACAATCAAAGATCATTAAACTTTGCGAAAACTATAAATACTGACGAGGCATTCGTAACTATGAAAAGCATGATACTCCTGCCAAGAATTTACTTAACGCGATTGTGAATAACAACCTTCACTACTCATGAATATAAGTTCATAACGATTAGGTGAAATTCACTTATATTCTAGCATCAAATTCATGCATGTAAATTAAGTATGCATTCTTAATCGACATACACAAATAAGTTATCAATTAAGCAGTTAAGCAAAATTAAATCACAACTCAGAATTCACAACTGAAATTATCAATTCATATTACAAATATAATCATGGTTTTGAATTATCCTCTAGCCAATATAAATTAATTACACATCATTTATAAATTAAAAACATAAATTAAAAACATAAGTTGGAGAGGATAAACCGAAATGGAGATAAAGGGTTTCTGTGCAATTCTGTTTCTGTCCGAGCTTGCTGCTTTGCTGCACTGTGCATTGCATTTGTTTTGCTGCCTTGAAAAACAGAAAGCAGGGAGAACTGTCAAGCTGCCTCGGGGCAGCTGGAAGGAAAAGGAGCGCGCACGTTTCTTTTTTCCAGCTCCGAAGCTCTCCTTTCTTTTCCCCCGTGACTTCCCTCCGCTCTTCTTAAGCTGCCAAATGGCAGCTCAATCTATCTCTCCTCTCGAGGTCGTGCGCCTCTGCTTGCTGATTGCTCCGTTCTTCTGCGCCTCCGAGGCCTCCTCGTTTTTATTTTGTTTTCTTTGTAACTCCAAGGCAGCACTGTGCCTTCTGATCCTCACCCCCGAGGCTTGTGCCTCTGTTTATTCCTGTGCTCCCCACTGCGCTGGCAGCCTTGGATTCCTCTTTCTCTCAACTGCCAATGGCAGCATGTGCTCCCTCCATCATGATTTTTCTCTGCTTTCCACCGAAAGCATCCACACATATTATATTAATATAATTATATAAATATATATATATATATATAAATATATATATATATAAATATATATATATATTATTTTTAAAAAGATAAATTTTATTAACAAAGCAAGATAGTTTAAACGAAAATATTACTTAACACTTCATTTATTCTATTTTTATTTTCTTA
The DNA here is from genome assembly GCA_963580275.1 of Crataegus laevigata. Taxonomy (NCBI): domain Eukaryota; kingdom Viridiplantae; phylum Streptophyta; class Magnoliopsida; order Rosales; family Rosaceae; genus Crataegus; species Crataegus laevigata. The sequence goes on along the minus strand of OY756947.1, from coordinate 19,254,922 downwards.
GCGAGATAAATTTATAAAACATAAAATCAACGTAAATAGCTCAAAATATAACGAACTAACTAAGAAAAGACGAGTGAATTTGATATAAAAATATGTATAAATATGATCCGATCAAATACCCCCACACTTAGCTTTTGCTAGTCCTCGAGCAAAACAAAGAAAACAGAAAAAGTAATAACATGAAAAATATTAGCTTCCCCCTATTTGACCCTCATAGAATTTCATTTGAGAACATAAATTAACAAGAACAATAGCTAGCACCAAACAAATTAATTCAAGTTCATCTTCCTTATTCAAATATTAGCAGTAATCTTTAAATCATCCTTGAAGTGTAGTGTGTGAGATAGCCATGCTAATGCAATTTCAAGTTTTTATTTTTAAAATCACCATATGCAAACCAGCAACCTTCTCACAGAATATGCACTCAGCCACACATGTGTTTAGTTTTAATGTGTTTCGCTCAAAGAAACAAATGTGAAAGATCTACCATAAGCTTGCATAAAGATCACATCTCCACAGTCATAATTGCAAAACTTAAATCAAGAGGACTTTTATTGGATGTAATGAGGCTTAGGGATAAGGCTATTGAAACGAAAGAATAGGAAAACACAAGTTCCAAGCTACATTGCAAGCAATTCTTTAAGTTGAGATTTATAAGAACTCAAGTTCTCCAACGATTCTTCTAACACCTCCCATCACACCCTTAAACTGAACTTTAGAAACTTTTTTTTTTCTTTTTATTTACTTCGAATACAACCTTTCTTTTCTTTTTCTTTTCTTCTCTTTTCTCTTCTTTTTTTTTTTGTAAATAATACAAACATGAAATACCCCCACACTTATTCTTTTGCCAAACTCCTTCCAAGTACTTCACAAACATTTCTCATAAGACAGTCTCAAATTGCTCGCTTGGAAAGGGTAAGGAAACATGTTTTGAGGTATAAGGGTAGACATATCTGGTGATAAGAAATAAAAGGCTCAACAAATACGGCTCAAATAGGCAATCTAATGATATCATTTTTTTTTTCTTTGGGAAATATGGTTATTTGGGCCATGGTGGTGAACCTAATGCCTCTATCATTTTCAAGTTCATGCAATCAATGACAAATATTTCGAAAGATCGTTACGCAAGTTCTAGAGATGCATCTCACATAAGTTCATCACACATGAAAGAATAGGAGTGTATGAAAAATGCACACACTTTCAATAGGCTCAAAAACTCACATAGGATGTATATGGTCACTAAATTCACATATGAAGCTTTAAATCATGCTTTAGTTTCACATCAACAAGGCTATGTGCATTTGGTTTTTCAAAGATGATCAAACATGTACAATACTAACAAGAGAATAAGGAATTTCATACAACACATGTTAACTAAGTTCTTGATAATCATGGTTCAAATTTCTTCCAGTTATATCATTGGGTCGGGAAACTAATAAAAATCTAATTTAAAACCATAAGGAAAACAAGACAATATTTTTGGATTTTTTTTTAAATTTTTCGAAAAAAATTAAATAAAACAAAACTAATTAAGAAAACAACACGCAACAACACGGAAACAAATGAAACCAGTTCAAAGTCGAAGGTACAAAAATTTTCAATTTGGTCATTTTTTATCTTGATACCCCCACACTTAAACTAGACATTGTCCCCAATGTCAGAAAACATTAATAAGCAAATAAAAATAAAATAAAAATAATAATACGAAACAGAATAAAGCAAAGGGACTGAAAACTTCCCTAATTTGCAGAAAACCAAGCGATGACCCCCAAGCGTAAATTTTGCAATCAACTTCAAGGGAGGAAATAACCAAACGTTCCTGCAAAGAAAAGAAATAAATCAGTTAAGCACGCAAGCAAAATATAGAAAAATGCAAACGAAAAATAAAAATTGAAAATAAAAGATAATGAAAAGAACTAATAGGCGATCATTGGTCGTGACTGTTGATTTTCCACAGCTTTCATCTTGAACTGGATGGGCCTCTTTCTTGCAAGTGATCCTCGGCTTAGTTGAGGATGAGTCAGCACGTTGTCTCCACATGCTTCAAGTAGTCCGGTCTCCACGCAGGTGTGGCATCTTCTTGAACTCTTGGATCATCTCACCTTCCGCCTTCATCAGGATGCACCTCAGACTCCTCCTGCTTCGTCTGTGAGGTACTTTTGCTTTTGAAGAAGCACCTCAACACAGGTTTATTTTTGAAGTGGGTTGGGAGGGGTCTGAGATGAGTACTCGAGAGCAAGACTAGGTAAGCAATCAGGATCTCACTTTCTCCATGTTCTTCAGATGAAAGTGAGGAGAAAGCGTAATATGAGATACTTTTGCTTTTAACCTTTTTAATATGAAATACTTTTGCTCTGGAAGGTTTGTTTTCTGGGGTGATCCAAGGGATGAAGAACACTGAATAACTCGAAAGCTTTCTTTGGGAAGACATTATCGGAGATGAAGAGAGGTTGAGAGGTTGAGAGGTTGAGAGGTTGAGAGGGTGTGAAGGTGTGCCTTTGCTGTGAAAGGCTAAGGTCGAACTTATAAAAATTTGGCTTCACAACCGGAACTATTCCTTCACTATTTGTCGGCAGCCGGTGATGGATGAACAGTGCCCGTTACGCGCTTTCTGACAAAGCGTCCGTAAATTCCGCAAGGCTGACGGTGCAGGGGACGAGTGACGACAAATTGGAATGATGATCTTTTGAAAACCGAGGTTCAAAACCGGGTGCGGCTCATGGTTTTCGCAACGCTCCATGCTGCACGTGATGAGTCACGACAAACTGGAAAAACTGAGCCCTCGTGATGCCACGTGATTGCTGAGTCAAGCCCAGCTTTTGAGAAAGGAAACGGCTCTTTTGATTTGCGCGAGGACGCGTCTTCAACCTCAGAGGAGCGCTCTCTTTGATTTGCTTCTTTTTATAGAGGCGCTAATTCTGCTTCACATCACACTTGAACTCCCTCAAACACTTCCTTCTGAAAATACTCCCTTCTGTAAACACTCAAAATCCTTCCGCTCTCTTCTTGCACTTCTGCACTTTTAATCTTTCCGAACTCTTCTTCCGCTTCAGCAATCTTAATTTTTCCGAACTCTTCTTCCTCAACCCCCTCTAAAAATGTCTTGCCCTTCCGACCGTCGCCTAAACTTGAATGTCGGGGAAGACGATGACTCGTCTTCTCCGAACAACATTTGGAATCCATCCTTCATATCCCCCAATGGTCCTCTTACAGTCGGGGACACAATGATGAGGAATGAAATCACCGCTACGGTGATTGCCAGAAATCTGCTCACTCCAAGGGACAATAGGATGCTATCTAGGCGGTCGGACGAGCTGGCCGTTCAGGAATCCCTTGCCCTCAGCGTCCAAAGTGCAGGCTCAGTTTCAAACATGGGCCAGCGTCTGCTTGCCCGGTCTCGTCAGGTGGAGTCGCTGATGGCGGAGGTGGCCAGTCTTCGGCAAGAAGTCAGAGGACTCAGGCACGAGAACAAGGAGTTGCACATGCTTGCAACTAGTTACTCGACCAGCATGAAGAGGAAGCTGGACCAGCTGCAGGAGTCGGACGGTCGGATCCAGAGCGATCATGAAAGGTTCATGGCGCTACTCCCGAGGTTTATGTTGCCTTCGTCCTCGGGAGTTGCACCAAGCGTTCCGGCTCCGGAGATTCCAACTCTGGCTCTTCGTCTTCCAGGAGCTCCGTCGACTTCTCAGGCACCACCTAACCAATGACAAATGACCAATGAACACTATTAGTTTTTCGTATTATTGTAAATTTTTTTTTTATTTTTTTTTATTTTTTTTTAAAGCAAATTAAAATATGTAAATCAAAATATGTAAATTAATGTAAAAGGACTTCGTTTATCCGCACTTAAAATAAACATGCCCTTAATTTATTTAAACACAAACTAAACAAAAATCAACCAAATAACAAAACTAACTAAATAAAACAAAAATTGCAAAGTAAATAGAAGGGTTTAGGAATGCAAATCTGATTGTGGGTGATTCCTAGGCTTCCCTTCTTTATTCAAGTGCATGGCTTTATCCTTGAACGGACAGTGGTACTTGAAATGATCCGGCAATGGTTTGAATTCACGTGTGGGTGCCTGAATCATAAAAATCAGATTGTTAGTAAAAAACAAAATTAAAAATGGAGAAGATGGCTTACTGTCCTTCTCCGACATAAATTCAATTATAAAAACCACATTTTCAAAAGTCTCAGGGACTTTGATTTTGGCCAAATTGCAAGTGATGATTGTGGCCGTGCGATCCACTCCAATTTCCTCCTTGATGAATTCAAGATGCTCCTCAACTACTTTTTCCTCGTTTAGAAGTTGCGGCAAGGGTTGTTCTTCCCTTGCCGTGCCTTGTGCATCCTCCTCCTCTTCGAGCAGTAGCAATTCATCCATAGGCTCATCTTCAACCATTTGTTCTTGAATTTGTTCCATGCATTCTGCATTCTACCCAAATTGATTGTTCCACTCAGCCAACTCCTTTGCTTGATAGAAATCCTCAATTGGTTGCCAAAATGCGTCTTGTTGAAATGGTTGAGCTTCCCTGCCCTGCTCCAAAGAATTTAGTTGCTGAATAACTTCCTTATAATAATTTGATATACCTGAATTTGGATGTGAAGGTTGAGGGGGAGGCTGTGGTGGTTCATATGGCCATTGACAGAACTCCTCATACGGCTGCCAAAATGCTTCATGTTGAACTTGTTGAGCTTCCCACCACATAGAATTGGAATGATCTTGCCCACCATATGTAGGGACACTTTGCATTGTAGACCTTCCGGCATTCTGAGACAATTGAGAAGTAAGATTTGCCAATTGAGCGTGAATGCTAGCAAAATCCATGACTTACTTCTCTAGTACCTAAAATCAAAGAAAGAGAACTAAATCAAATATCAAAAGTAAAACACAAAAACACAAATATAAACAAAAATACAACAAAAACACAAATATAAAAATAAACACAAACAAAAATAAAGGGATTAGCAAAGTTACTAATCCCCGGCAACGGCGCCAAAAATTTGACGGGATTTTAAACCGCACAAATTTAACCCTCTTTTTGACATTTGTAGTAAAGATGTAAGTAGGGTATCGTTCTAGGCCGGGGATTAGGAGGGCTTGCTAAAACCTCTAAAATAATTTAAAAACGTAAAAACAAAATTTAAAACACTAAACTAAAATAAAAACACTTAACTAAAATAACTCAAAATAAAACTAACAAATAAACTAAAATAAATCAAAAGACTCAAAACAACTCAAGACTCTAGAAAATAAAAACTAAGCTAAAAACTTGAAACACACTAAAAATGACTCAAAATAATGAAAACAAAATAAAATAAAAACTAGGAATTAAAATGGACGGAAATTAAATTAAAAGATTAAAAATACTAAAAATTAACTAAATAATAATATTTTAATAATGGGGGGATTGATTTGGTTTTGACGAAGTAAATTAAACTTAAATAAAATACAAATTGACAAAAACATAAAATTAAAGTGAAAGGATGGACGACGGATTGGCTAGAGGGTTTTTCTCCACACATGACACATAAGCAACCTAAATTGATTTTCAGTTGTTCTTTCAATAAATTGTAAATTTCAATACTCCAGATTAACCGTGAACAACACTTTTTTAATCTTCAAGTTTTCCTTATGTTATTAAATTGGATGAACAGCATACAACAATTTAACACATTCTCTAAAAGTCCCCTACGTGAAAAGCACAATAGAGATACAATCAAAGATCATTAAACTTTGCGAAAACTATAAATACTGACGAGGCATTCGTAACTATGAAAAGCATGATACTCCTGCCAAGAATTTACTTAACGCGATTGTGGATAACAACCTTCACTACTCATGAATATAAGTTCATAACGATTAGGTGAAATTCACTTATATTCTAGCATCAAATTCATGCATGTAAATTAAGTATGCATTCTTAATCGACATACACAAATAAGTTATCAATTAAGCAGTTAAGCAAAATTAAATCACAACTCAGAATTCACAACTGAAATTATCAATTCATATTACAAATATAATCATGGTTTTGAATTATCCTCTAGCCAATATAAATTAATTACACATCATTTATAAATTAAAAACATAAATTAAAAACATAAGTTGGAGAGGATAAACCGAAATGGAGATAAAGGGTTTCTGTGCAATTCTGTTTCTGTCCGAGCTTGCTGCTTTGCTGCACTGTGCATTGCATTTGTTTTGCTGCCTTGAAAAACAGAAAGCAGGGAGAACTGTCAAGCTGCCTCGGGGCAGCTGGAAGGAAAAGGAGCGCGCACGTTTCTTTTTTCCAGCTCCGAAGCTCTCCTTTCTTTTCCCCCGTGACTTCCCTCCGCTCTTCTTAAGCTGCCAAATGGCAGCTCAATCTATCTCTCCTCTCGAGGTCGTGCGCCTCTGCTTGCTGATTGCTCCGTTCTTCTGCGCCTCCGAGGCCTCCTCGTTTTTATTTTGTTTTCTTTGTAACTCCAAGGCAGCACTGTGCCTTCTGATCATCACCCCCGAGGCTTGTGCCTCTGTTTATTCCTGTGCTCCCCACTGCGCTGGCAGCCTTGGATTCCTCTTTCTCTCAGCTGCCAATGGCAGCATGTGCTCCCTCCATCATGATTTTTCTCTGCTTTCCACCGAAAGCATCCACACATATTATATTAATATAATTATATAAATATATATATATATATATATAAATATATATATATATATATATAAATATATATATATATATAAATATATAATATATATATAAATATATATATATATATATATATATTATTTTTAAAAAGATAAATTTTATTAACAAAGCAAGATAGTTTAAACAAAAATATTACTTAACACTTCATTTATTCTATTTTTATTTTCTTAGCGAGATAAATTTATAAAACATAAAATCAACGTAAATAGCTCAAAATATAACGAACTAACTAAGAAAAGACGAGTGAATTTGATATAAAAATATGTATAAATATGATCCGATCACTATACTAAGGTTGCCCGACCTTAGCAAGCCATTCGAGTTGCACACTGATGCTTCCGACTTTGCCATAGGAGGAGTGTTGATGCAAGAGGGACATCCGATAGCCTATGAAATTCGCAAGCTAAACAATGCCGAGAAGAGGTACACGACCCATGAAAAGGAGATGACCGCCATCGTCCATTGCCTTTGAGTTTGGAGGCATTACTTGCTTGGTACCCCATTCATCATCAAGACGGACAACGTTGCCACTAGCTACTTTCAAACCCAACAAAAGCTCACACCTAAGCAAGCAAGGTGGCAAGAGTTCTTAGCAGAGTTTGATTACAAGCTAGAGTACAAGCAAGGAAAGGAGAACGTGGTGGCCGATGCTCTAAGTAGACGAGCAGAGTTAATGGCTACGGTACTCAAGCCACAGAGCCATCTCTTGGGCCGTGTCCGAGAAGGTTTATCACATGACGTCCAAGCCAAGAACATTGTGGAGTTTGTCAAGGATGGGAAGACCAGAAGGTTTTGGCTTGAGGACGGCTTGCTATACACTAAGGGCAAGCGGATCTACGTCCCAAAGTGGGGAAACTTAAGGAGAGAAATCCTTAAGGAGTGCCATGACTCAATGTGGGCAGGACATCCTGGCACTCACCGCACGTTGGCTTTGGTGAGCGATGCTTATTATTGGCCACAAATGCGGGATGACGTAGATTCGTACGTGAAGACTTGTCTTGTGTGCCAACAAGACAAAGGGGAACAAAGGCAACCGGGAGGACTGTTGGAGCCACTTCCCACCCCATCAAGACCATGGGAGTGTTTAACCATGGATTTCATCACACATTTGCCCAAGTCTGATGGATGTGGATCTATCTTCGTCGTGGTCGATAGATTCACCAAGTATGCCACTTTCATACCCGCACCTGTGGAGTGCACAGCCGAAGTAGCTGCACACTTGTTTCTAAAGCACGTGGTAAAGTATTGGGGAGTTCCGAGGAGCATAGTCAGCGATCGAGACGCTCGCTTCACGGGTAGATTTTGGAAGGAGCTCTTCAAGCTACTTGGCTCAAAGTTAGACTTCTTCACAGCTTTTCATCCCCAAACTGATGGACAAACGGAGCGGGTTAATGCATTGTTGGAGACTTACTTGCGGCACTATGTTAGTGCCAATCAACGAGATTGGGCTAAGTTACTTGACGTTGCCCAATTCTCTTATAACTTGCAACGTTCGGAGTCGACGGGGAAAAGCCCGTTCGAGTTGGCCATAGGGCAACAACCCTTGACCCCGAACACTGTCGTGACTGGCTACACGGGGAGTAGTCCAGCCGCTTTCAAAACCGCTAAGGAGTGGCAGTTAGCCCACGAACTTGCTCGAGCTCATTTGGAGAAGGCTTCAAAGAAGATGAAGAAATGGGCGGATCGTAAACGAAGGAATGTGGAGTTCCAAACTGGGGACCAAGTCTTTGTGAAGCTCAATGTGTCTCAACACAAGAGTACTCGTGGCTTGCACAAGAGCTTGTTGCGGAAATATGAGGGACCATTCCCTATCATCAAGAAGGTTGGCAAAGCTGCTTATGTTGTGGAACTCCCACCCCGCCTCAAGTTTCACCCGGTGTTCCATGTGAGCAACTTGAAGCCTTATCATGCAGACGATGAGGAACCAAGCCGAGGGGAGTCTCATCGAGCGCCCCCTTTGATGGTGGAGGCATTTGACAAAGAAGCGGCGAGCATTGAAGCCAAGCGTGTCGTGGTGCGGCCAAGACAACCAAAGCACGTGGAGTACTTTGTCAAATGGAAAGGGCTACCATACTCCGAGGCAACATAGGAGAAGGAGACGTCCTTATGGCAATATAAGGACTTGATCGAGACGTTCGAGGGGCAAGAGTCGACGAGGACGTCGACGGCTTAAGTGGGGGAGGATATCACGGGCCGCATACTAAAAACAAAGAAATAGCCCAAGACATCATATCTAAGCCCATAAAGCCTTGTCTTTATGGAAGCTTCTGGAACATCCCGGAAAAATCAAGAACATGGCGGAGCGTTCAAGATAATCTGGGGCATTCCGGAACATTCCACACAAGTGTACATATCTAAAGCCTCACCTAGAACAATCTAGATTAGGCAAGTTGTATCTAGAACTATGCTAGATATTTTTGGATGTAAGTAGGGAATTCTAGAACCCTCCATTGAGGAGGTGGCTTAGGCCTATAAATAGGAGGCAAGGCCATTTGGCCAAAACAATCCAAGAGTTCTAAGCAATTGTAAAGCTCTCTTAAGTTTCAATACAAAGCATCATTTCTCCCATCTTCTAAGTGAGTTTAGCATTCTCCAAGCTATCTTAGCTCTCTTAGTGATTCGATCCGGGGAAGCGAGGCTTCGAAGGCTTACTTAGCTTGTTCATTGAGGTATTCAAGTCTAAGTGCCGCACGGGCGGAAGGCTTAAAGAGTCATCCCGTGACACTAGGTCTTCCTCGACCCCTTTAGCCCTGAGCCTCTGTCTCGTAATCGCATTTTCTACCGGAAGTGTTTGTCAACCTTAACCGATTTTCTCTCATCTCATCTTCAATTTCAGCTACTCTTACTTTACCTCGGTTGTCCTTGTTCTTAATCATATCATTTCTCATGTGCCAACACATCTAACGAAGCATTCTTATCTCCGCTAAACTCGTGTACGTGTTGATGCTTGACTGCCTAACATTTCGTGCCATAAAGTATTCATGGCCTTATTGTTGTTCTAAAAAAATTTCCCTCCCTTAAGCTTTAGTGGCATACGATGGTCACACATCACACCCATTGCACTTCTCTATTTCATCCATTCAGCTTGTATTCTATGGTTGAGGTCTCCATCCAATTCTTCGTTCTTTTACAGATAGATCCAAGATAGCAAAAGCGTTTGCTCTTTGTTACCTCCCGATCTCCAATCCTTACCCCTAACTCATTTGAACCTTCGTTCCCACTAAACTTGCACTTAATATACTTTGTCTTTGACCTACTTAGGCGAAGGCCTTTAGATTAACATTTCTCTCTCCCCTCCCCCAAAGGTTAAGTTTCGCATTTACTCCCTCGTGTGCTTCCTATCAGCACTATATCGTTTGCGAAAAGCATACACCAAGGAATATCATCTTGAATGTGTCTCGTTAACTCCTTCATTACTAATGCAAAAAGGTAAGAACTTAAAGATGAGTCTTGATGTAACCTGTTAAGGTTATTCCTTCCTAGTGCTACAAACATGTTGAGTATAAGAACACAAGTAAGGGTGTCGAATCCACAGGGACTAATTAGACCTATATAACCACTTGTTTTGCAAGAAACTTACTAGAACCTAGAACTAATCAATTTAAACAGATTTGATGTTGTATCTTGAAACATACGGACATGAAATGGCTACAAGTAAATGAAGCAACAAGTAATAAAATCAGGTAGAACCGAGGGAGTTGAGGCTAGGGATTGTATCACTAGAGAGAAGGAGCTAGGGAGGTGAAACTAAGGCAGATGAATCTAGGGATTCGGTTTCACCATAGCTAAACTAATTCCATGTTTGTTAACTCAGATTTATGCTTAGCAATCTATCAATTTCTTGAGTTTGTTTCACTTAGATATAATCAACCATATGATGTGTGGATTTGATTAAATATTCTTAAACATGAACCTAGTTGTGATATGCAACTTGGATTCCTAATCAAGAATGTGTTATGCACAAGAAACTTTCACAAAACCAAGGGAACACTCGGCATGATGTTTGCAAAACATCCCCTTTAATCATTCCCATTTCTGCCAAGGTTATGCATGATGTGTGCTATAAGATTGGCTATACAACCTATGGTTAATTCGAATGGTGATCAAACATTAAAATCAACACATAAGGTTGCAATTAAATCAGAGAATGACACAAGAAATAGAAAGATAAAACTAAGCATTCCAAATGAGTTACATGGCAGTCTTGCTAGGCTACATCGAATCCCTAGAAAGAGATTAGTTACACTTCATGTTTACAAGGATTTGACATAGAAATATAACATGAGTGTACATAGAATTAAGAAGAAGAACCCCTTGAAGCAAAACCGTGTTGAAGATCCCTTGAGAGTGACCTTCGGTGCAAGCTCCTCCAAGTATGGTGTGGCTCCTCCAAGTGTGTTATGGATGGTTGTGGCACGGCTAAGGTTGAATGGGCATGCATGTGGTAATTTTAAATGAAGAAGCATGTGGAATGACTGCAAGGGCAGGTTTGAATGAATATAAAACTGACGGCATGGGTGAATTTGTGGTGTAATTGTGGCTGAATGGTGTAATTAAATGGGGGGGGGGGTAAAAGGGTAACCAAATGCATGGCAAGGTGTGTTAAACTTTCCCTATCTGAATCCAATGCATGTGCCATGCATAAAATCTCCCAATATGGCCGACTTACACCATTTTTCCCTTCACATAACTTCCTGAAATTCCAGCAACCAAACATGTCTTAGATACTTCATTTGGACTTCAAATTAACTCATCAAATCCGTCTCCATGCTTGGAGTGATGCTCGGCTACCAAATGTGGTGTTTTTGCTTCATTATCCTTCCAATTGATCCTAACACACACATAGCTGCACACTAACACAAAATGATGTAAAATGCAACTAGTTTAAATCAAACACACCACAAAGACACAAAATATGGATGCTATAAATGCATATGAAATGTGAACTATCAAATACCCCCAAACCTGGTTTTTGCTAGTCCACGAGCAAACTTAGAATTAAAACACACAAAACACTAACATCTAACAAACATTTACCATCTAACTAAACGATTGCATTGAGCATATGCAACAAGCCTTTGAACCCCTAGGTGTCCCTAGTTGGAGGAGTTGTGTCTCCTGAGGGTTTATATCGATGACACCCTCAAACAAAACAAAATCTGCAAACAACTTGGTTAAACATGCTTTAAACAAACTAATCAAAACCAATGAAAACTTTGTATTACACTCAAACTCAACAGGCCTTGCCATTCCAAAGAATCATATCAAGTGTAATGTATAAAGATAGTGCACCATGTCTTACAACTTCAAGGTCACCATACCCAAATGCTTAAGAATGAATTCGCCTCAACTCTATTCCTCACGGTTCCACTCAAGTTCTCACTCAGATCCTAAGGTTTTTAGTCTCTCCACTAGCATATGTGAGTGAAGTTATGTAAAGGAAATCAAAAATTCTCACATATGAAACTTGAAATGAAAGCACAATTTCTGAGTAGATCTCATGAAATGAATTAAATGCTAAGAATATAGAATACACACATACTTACCATCACCCATGAATACATCCTCAATGATCAACTAGGTCTTTCTCAAGATTGTAATGTACGGCTTAGGTTATGGGTTATGAAAGAAGTGATATGAAATACTAGAACTTGGGGCATACCAAAGTGTCTTTGAGATTCATGCTCTTCACTTGCATTTGCATTCTTTCATATTTGTTTCTTGGCGTCCAAGCTCTATGCCATATAATGAGGAGATTTGAAACTTGTTTTCACTTGATTCCCTTCTTTGTTAACTTCTCTTTTTTTTTTTTAGAAACCACTTCACATAGGCCTTCGGTACACGCCACAATCTTGTTCTAATACTCAAGTTATCTTTAAACTTCATCACATTGGTATTCCCCAAGCTATAAGGTACGGCTTGCATTGAGCTAAAATGGGGTAGAGTATGGTGTGTGGGTGATGAAAGAATTAGGCAAAAGTATTTGGCTGCAAAGGGGTGAATGGAACACACAAAGGGATAGGATTTTAGCCATTTAGTAGTTAAAACATGCATAGCCTAACATCATCTCATTGAGTTCTTTCATGAATGGTACTAAACACATGGTATCTACAAAGGAGAGTAATTCTTAGCATTCAAACAAAATAAAGCAATGAGATCATTTAAAGTGAAATTTGAAAGAAAAGATAGAAGTAGAAACACTTTAAACTCTCTCAAAGAAACAATTTAGGCTCAAAATAACTCACTAGGGTAGTCTCCACTATTCTTCTTTGTGAATTTGAGTATGGTACCTCTATCATCATATCTTCAAGTTTTACAACTTTATACATGCCAACAAAATACAAAACTTTTCATAGTGACCCCAAAGTTTATTTGCAAGCATAGCTCTCATATACATTTGTATTAGTAAGCAAAAACACATTTAACCAAAACAAACACAAACAAACACTAAAACATGCTTTTCAACACTAAAACAGAAACACTTATCCAAAACAACATTTAAAACAACATTTTCCATCCCACATAAATACCCCCAAACCTATCTTAAACATTGTCCTCAAGGTTTACATTCGAATGTAGTGTAAGTAGGCAAAGAATATGGCATGGAAACAACATAGTCACAACATAAGGAAAGAACACAAACCACACTAGGTTGCCTCCTAGCAAGCGCTTTATTTAATGTCTAGGGAAGACATGGGAGCTTGTTCATGGTGTTGTAAACTCAATGTAATCCACAACTTGATACATTAGCTCATCCTCCACATTGTCCAAATATGGTTTCAATCTCTGCCCATTGACTTTAAAAGAGGTGCCATTCTTCATGTTCTCAATCTCCACAGCCCCGTGGGGGAATGTTTGCACCACCTTGAATGGTCCAACCCACCTAGACTTCAATTTCCCTGGAAAAAGTCTCAAACGTGAGTCAAACAAAAGTACTTTCATACCTTGGTGAAACTCCTTCCTTAGGATGGCTTTGTCATGATAGAGCTTAGTCCTTTCCTTGTAGATTTTGGCATTCTCATATGCCTCATTTCTAAGCTCTTCCAACTCATTAAGTTGGAGCTTTCTTGCTATTCCCGCATCTTTGTAATCAAAGTTGAACTTCTTGATGGCCCAATATGCACGGTGTTCAAGCTCCATTGGCAAATGACAAGCTTTCCCAAACACAAGTCGATATGGACTCATGCCAATGGGGGTCTTGTATGCTGTCCTATATGCCCATAGTGCATCATTCAACCTCAATGACCAATCCTTCCTTGTAGGGCTCACGGTTTTCATCAAAATGTTCTTGATCTCCCTATTGCTAATCTCCACTTGTCCCGAGGTTTGAGGATGGTACGGGGTAGACACTTTGTGGTTGATGTTGTACTTCTTCATCAAGGATTCAAAAGGTTTGTTGCAGAAATGGGTGCCACCATCACTAATAATAGCTCTTGGTGTTCCAAACCTACAAAAAATCACATCTTTAAGAAAATTCAAAACAACCTTATGATCATTAGTTCTTGTAGCAATGGCCTCCACCCATTTGGATACATAATCTACGGCCACTAAGATGTACAAGTAACCAAAAGAAGATGGGAATGGTCCCATGAAGTCAATTCCCCAAACATCAAAGAGTTCAATCACCAAAATGTTGTTCAAAGGCATCTCATTCCTTCGGCTTATGTTCCCCATTTTCTGGCACCTATCACACTTAGAACAAAAATCAAAAGCATCTTTGAATAGAGTAGGCCAAAAGAAACCAGATTGTAAAACCTTTAGGGATGTCTTTTTGGCACCAAAATGTCCTCCACATGCCAATGTATGGCTAAATGTTAGAATGCTTTGTTGCTCACTCTCCGGGACACATCTCCTAATGATTTGGTCAGGACAATACTTAAACAAGTATGGTTCATCCCAAATGTAGTGCTTTACCATGGCAAGGAACTTCTTTCTTTCCTGAAAAGAAATGTCATCTCTCAATACACCACAAGCAAGGTAATTGACAAAATCAGCATACCATGGTTCTTTTTCTTGAACAACAAAGAGTTGTTCATCTGGAAATGATTCATTTAGAGGCAAGGGTGGTCCAACTTCATGGTCTTGATCAAGCCGAGACAAATGGTCAGCCACAACATTATCACTTCCCTTTTTATCTCGAATTTCCAAATCAAACTCTTGTAGTAAGAGTATCCATCTAATTAGGCGCGGTTTAGCATCCTTCTTTGTCATCAAATACCTAAGGGCTGCATGATCAGAAAATACAATGACTTTAGATCCCACAAGATATGATCTAAACTTCTCTAATGCAAAGACAATAGCAAGCAACTCCTTTTCAGTTGTGGAGTAGTTGAGTTGAGCATCATTGAGAGTACGGCTTGCATAATAGATCACATGTGGGAGTTTGTTAACCCTTTGTCCTAAAACTGCACCAATAGCATAATCAGAGGCATCACACATTAATTCAAAAGGTAGAGACCAATCTGGTGCCATAATGATAGGAGCCGAGGTTAGTTCATGTTTCAAAGTATTGAATGCATCCATACAAGCTTTATCAAAGTGAAACACAACATCTTTAGCTAACAAATTGCATAAAGGCCGAGTTATCATTGAAAAGTTCTTAATGAAACATCTATAAAAGCCTGCATGCCCTAAGAAACTTCTCACTCCCTTCACGGTTGTAGGAGCTGCCATAGTGTTGATAATGTCAATTTTGGCTTTGTCTACCTCCATTCCTTTGCTAGAGATCACATGGCCTAAAACAATGCCTTGTTTCACCATGAATTGGCATTTCTCCCAATTGAGAACCAAATTTGTTTCTTGGCACCTTTGAAGCACTAAAGAGAGATGGTTAAGACATTCATCAAAAGAAGAACCAAACACTGAAAAATCATCCATGAATACCTCAATGAACCTTTCCACCATGTCAGAAAAGATTGCCAACATACATCTTTGGAATGTGGCCGGGGCATTGCAAAGTCCAAAGGGCATTCTCCTATATGCAAATGTGCCAAATGGACATGTGAATGTTATTTTCTCTTGATCCTCCGGGGCAATTGCAATTTGATTGTAACCTGAGTAACCATCAAGAAAACAATAGTGTGAATAACCTGCCAATCTCTCAAGCATTTGATCTATGAAAGGCATGGGAAAGTAATCTTTTCTAGTGTTAGAATTCAACTTCCTGTAATCGGTGCAAACTCTCCAACTAGCCGTGGGTTTTATGGTCACAAGCTCTTTGTTTTCATTCCTCATCACCGTGATTCCCACCTTCTTTGGTACCACTTGAATGGCACTCACCCATTTGCTATCAGAAATGGGATATATGATCCCCACATCTAACAACTTCAAGACTTCATCCCTAACAACTTCTTTCATGTGTGGATTGAGCCTTCTTTGTGGCTCACGGGTTGTCTTTGCTCCATCCTCCAAGAGGATCCTATGCATGCACCTAGTAGGGCTTATTCCCTTGATATCTGCAATAGACCAACCAATAGCCGATTTGGACTCTTTTAACACCCTAAGTAGTTTATCTTCTTCATTAGGTGTTAGGTCCGAGGCTATGATAACAGGTAGAGTTTCAAATTCAGCTAGATATGCATATTTTAGATGTGGTGGAAGTGGTTTAAGTTCAAGTTTAGGTGCCTTAACAATGGAAGGGATTAAATGTGACCTTGATGGTTCTAATGACTCTACAAGAGGTGAAACATTAAAAGGATACGGTGCTAATGCTTCCAAGGCAGCAACCACTTCCATGAGTGCATCTTCATCATCAAACTCATCTTGAGATTGAGTTAAAACAGTTTGTAATGGTTCATTGGATTGTGCCTGCAAGAACTTAGAGAAAACAAGTGAATCAAGCACATCAATGGCATAGCAATCAAGAGATGAAGAAGGATGAGCAAGAGACTCAAACACTTTGAATTGGACGGTCTCTCCTAGCACTGTCATAGTGAGGATTCCATTTTGCACATCAATGATGGTCTTGGCCGTGGCCATGAATGGTCTTCCAAGCAAAATAGGCAACTCTCTATCATGTATAGGTGCTTCTTCCATGTCCAACACTACAAAATCCACAGGCAAGATTAGTTTATCAATTTGAACTAGAATGTCCTCTACTATACCTCTTGGATACTTCACGGATCTGTCCGCAAGTTGTAGTGAAATGGTTGTGGCCTTCAATTCCCCCAAACCTAATTGAAGGTACACGGAATATGGCATTAAGTTGATGCTAGCACCCAAATCAAGCATGGCTTTCTCTACTTTCTTGTCTCCTATGGTTATGTTGATTGAAAAACTTCCCGGATCTTTGAGCTTTGGTGGAAGTTTTCTTTGCAACACCGCACTTACATTCTCCGACACCACTACCTTCTCATGTGGTCCATACTTCCTTTTGTAGTTGTTTAACTCCTTGAAGAATTTCCCATAAGCCGGCATGTTCCTAATGACATCAAGCAAAGGTAAGTTCACATTCACCTTACTTAGAATATCAAAAATCTCTTTAAATGACTTATCCTGCTTGCCCTTGGCAAGTCTTCCAGGGAATGGTATTGGTGGAGTGTAAGGCTTCTCGGCCTTGTGAAGGTTTGGTGCTTCATTTGAGGAAGAAGCATGGCTTGGTTCCTCATTTGGTTTCTCATTTGGTTTCTCATTTCCACCTACATTCACATGATCAAATTCATTAGTAACTTCATTTCCAACTCTATTATCAATAACCTTACCATTTCTTAATGTAGTTATTGCTTTGGCTTGCTCTTGGTTCCTTTGGAGTATCACGGGTTGGCTTGGAAACTTGCCAACCTCTCTTTGGTTCAAGGCATCTGCAATTTGTCCCAATTGTGTCTCCATTTTGGTTAGGGCAGCCGAATGTTGTTGGAAAGTGCTATTTGTGGCTTGTTGGAATTGCAATGTGTTTTGAGCTAACAACTTAACCGTATCCTCAAGTGTAGGGGCAGGTCTTGGTTGGAAGTTTTGGACTTGATTTTGGTTGGCATTGGGAGGTCTTGGTTGGAAATTTTGGTAGTTGTTGTTGTTCTTCCATGAAAAGTTGGGATGATCTCTCCACCCCGGATTATATGTGTTTGAAAATGCATCATTCCTTGGCCTTTGATTGTAAGAATTCATGAGGTTCACTTGTTCTTGAACAAACTCGGGATAGGCCTCCCTAGATGGACATTGATGAGTAGGGTGGCTTGGTATGTTGCAAATGGCACACACCTCACTTGGTGTTGGCACCAAGTTGAGCACGGATTCAAGCTTTCTTTCTAGGTTAGCTACCTGCAAAGAAAGATCATGGTTAGAACTTGTTTCATATACTCCAAGTTTCTTACCCCTTACATCTTTGTGTTGAGCATTAGATCCCAACATCTCATAAATGTTGTAAGACTCTTGAGCATTCTTTTTCTTCAAAGCACCACCTGCGGCATTATCAACTGTGGATTGACATGTTTGGGTTAATCCATCATAAAAAATTTGCATTTGTAAGTGAAGAGGTAACCCATGGTGTGGACATTGTAGCAAATGTCCTTTAAAACGCTCCCAACACTCATTGAAAGGTTCTCCATCATCTTGTTTGAAGTTGAAGATTTGTCCCCTTAAGGTGGCTGTCTTTTGAGTGGAGAAGAACTTCTCCAAGAATTTCTTAGCCACGGCATCCCATGTGGTGAGTGAACCCGGAGCTAAGGTCATTAACCAACTCTTGGCCTTGTCTTTCAAAGTGTAAGGAAACACTCTCATTCTCAAGTTTGCTTCACTTACTCCCTGCAAAGGTAAACCACTCACAACATTGTAAAACTCTTTAACATGAGCTAAAAGATCTTCATTAGGTATGCCATAAAATGAAGGAAGCATATGAAAATGTGAAGACTTAAGATCATAGTTTCTAGCTTCGGTGGAGAGCAAGATGCATGAAGGAGAATTTGGTATGATTGGTTGTGCAAAGTCCTCCAAGGCTCTAAGTTCATCTTGGTTGGCAGCCATCTCTTCTCCTCTTTCCTTATGAATGTGCTCAGAAGCTTCACTTGTGGAACTAGATGAACTTGCTTCTTCTTCTCCTCGGACAAAGGATGATGAACTTGTTGGCACAAAGTTGTCCAAAGTGTTGCCTTTCAAACGTTCAATTCTTTGGCCCAACTCAACAAGTCTATGTGACATATACTACCTAAAACAAAACAAAACAAACAAGATTAAACAGAAATCAAAACTAAACTCTACTTAGAATGAAAATAACAAAGTTTAAATAGCAAAACAAGCAATTACAAGGGACTGAAATCAGTCCCCGGCAACGGCGCCATTTTTTGTTAAGGTTATTCCTTCCTAGTGCTACAAACATGTTGAGTATAAGAACACAAGTAAGGGTGTCGAATCCACAGGGACTAATTAGACCTATATAACCACTTGTTTTGCAAGAAACTTACTAGAACCTAGAACTAATCAATTTAAACAGATTTGATGTTGTATCTTGAAACATACGGACATGAAATGGCTACAAGTAAATGAAGCAACAAGTAATAAAATCAGGTAGAACCGAGGGAGTTGAGGCTAGGGATTGTATCACTAGAGAGAAGGAGCTAGGGAGGTGAAACTAAGGGAGATGAATCTAGGGATTCGGTTTCACCATAGCTAAACTAATTCCATGTTTGTTAACTCAGATTTATGCTTAGCAATCTATCAATTTCTTGAGTTTGTTTCACTTAGATATAATCAACCATATGATGTGTGGATTTGATTAAATATTCTTAAACATGAACCTAGTTGTGATATGCAACTTGGATTCCTAATCAAGAATGTGTTATGCACAAGAAACTTTCACAAAACCAAGGGAACACTCGGCATGATGTTTGCAAAACATCCCCTTTAATCATTCCCATTTCTGCCAAGGTTATGCATGATGTGTGCTATAAGATTGGCTATACAACCTATGGTTAATTCGAATGGTGATCAAACATTAAAATCAACACATAAGGTTGCAATTAAATCAGAGAATGACACAAGAAATAGAAAGATAAAACTAAGCATTCCAAATGAGTTACATGGCAGTCTTGCTAGGCTACATCGAATCCCTAGAAAGAGATTAGTTACACTTCATGTTTACAAGGATTTGACATAGAAATATAACATGAGTGTACATAGAATTAAGAAGAAGAACCCCTTGAAGCAAAACCGTGTTGAAGATCCCTTGAGAGTGACCTT
Organism: Crataegus laevigata; assembly: GCA_963580275.1. Taxonomy (NCBI): domain Eukaryota; kingdom Viridiplantae; phylum Streptophyta; class Magnoliopsida; order Rosales; family Rosaceae; genus Crataegus; species Crataegus laevigata. The sequence continues at coordinate 19,235,057 of OY756947.1, read as the reverse complement.
CGGTGCAAGCTCCTCCAAGTATGGTGTGGCTCCTCCAAGTGTGTTATGGATGGTTGTGGCACGGCTAAGGTTGAATGGGCATGCATGTGGTAATTTTAAATGAAGAAGCATGTGGAATGACTGCAAGGGCAGGTTTGAATGAATATAAAACTGACGGCATGGGTGAATTTGTGGTGTAATTGTGGCTGAATGGTGTAATTAAATGGGGGGGGGGGTAAAAGCGTAACCAAATGCATGGCAAGGTGTGTTAAACTTTCCCTATCTGAATCCAATGCATGTGCCATGCATAAAATCTCCCAATATGGCCGAATTACACCATTTTTCCCTTCACATAACTTCCTGAAATTCCAGCAACCAAACATGTCTTAGATACTTCATTTGGACTTCAAATTAACTCATCAAATCCGTCTCCATGCTTGGAGTGATGCTCGGCTACCAAGTGTGGTGTTTTTGCTTCATTATCCTTCCAATTGATCCTAACACACACATAGCTGCACACTAACACAAAATGATGTAAAATGCAACTAGTTTAAATCAAACACACCACAAAGACACAAAATATGGATGCTATAAATGCATATGAAATGTGAACTATCATAACCTTACAGTTATGGGAAAGCTTTTGGTTTATTGTTCATGGGTTCTTATGATTGTCATTGCTCGATCAGACATTTCCTTATAGTTTGGATATGTGCTACTCGTACACCTTTCTTCTATAAAATTCTCCAAAGTTTCTATCTTGGGACCCTATCATATACTTTTTCCAAATCTATAAAAAGCCATATGCAAATCCTTTTGCACATCTCTATATTGTCATCAATCTTCATAAGAGATAGGTTGTCTCTATAGTTGAGCCCTCTAGCATGAACACAAATTGATTATCTGAGACCTGTGTCTCTTGCCCTAATCAATGCTAAACTATTCTCTCCCAAAGCTTCATTGTATGACTCATTAGCTTAATGCCTCTATAGTTCATGCAATTTTGTGCGTTCCCCTTATTTTTGTAGGTAGGCACCAAAATGCTTTTTCGCCAATCATTTGGCATCTCTTTCGTTTTCAAAATCTTATTGGAAAAGGTTTGTGAGCCATTATACCGGTCTTTCTCAAGACTTTCCAAACTTTGATCGATCATATGGGCCCATTGTTTTTCTATTTTTCATCTTTTTCAAAGCTGCAACCACTTCTTCCTTCCTGATTCGGCGGTAGAAGGAGTAATTTCTACACTCTTATGAGTTACTCAACTCCCCCAAAGAAGTACTCATTTCATGCCCTTCATTGAAAAGATTATGAAAATACTCTCCATCTATCTTTAATCGCATTCTTTGTAGCTGGCACATTTCCATTCTCATCCTTGATGCACCTTACTTGGTTTAAGTCTCTTGTCTTCCTTTCCTTTGCTCTCGCTAGTTTATAGATATCCAACTCCTCTTATAGATATCTAACTCATCTTCTTTGGTATCTAATCCCTTATACATATTATCAAAATCCGCTAGCTTCGCTTCTCTCAGGATTTTCTTCACCTCCTTCTTCGCTATTTTATACATTCCACAATTGTCATAGGTTATATCCTTGTATAAGGCTTTACAACATTCCTTCCACCACCAAGATTCCTTTTGGTGTGGAGCAAAACCCTCGGACTCTCCTAATACCATTTTTGTAACTTTTTGGATATAGCTAGTCATGGAACCCTACATTTGGCTAGCGTCCCCCTCTATATCCCAAACGCATTGGGTGAGTACTTTCTCTTTGAAATTGACTTGTTTTTCTTCTTTGAGATTCCACCACCTAGTTTTTGGACACTTCAAGGTCTTGTTCTTTTTTCTATCTCTTTTGATATGCACATTCATCACCAACAAGTTATGTTGGTTAGCCAAGCTTTCTCGCGGTATAACTTTACAATCCTTACAAGTTATACGATCCGTTTTCCTCATTAAAAGGAAATGTATTTGTTTTTTTGTTGACCTACTCTTATAGGTGATCACATGTTCTTCCCTCTTCTTAAAGAAGGTGTTGGCTAAAAAGTGATCGTATGCCATTGCCAAATCCAAAATGGCTTCCCCATCCTCGTTTCTCACTCCAAAACCATGATCATCATGAAAACCTCTGTAGTTGCATTTCTCCTTGCCCATATGTCCATTTAAACCTTTTCCTATGAATAACTTCTCTGTCTGAGAGATTCCTTGAACCAATTCTCTAAGTGAAGGATTATTTTGGAGAAACATGTTCATTTAAGCAATATCATTAGCATGCAATTAACAAATTAAAGGCGGAATCATGCTTGCATATACTTAAAAACAAAACATTACCCATGAATGTTCAAAGCCTAGTAGTTTGGTGAACCTTTAAACAACTCAAAACAAAGTGAGTTGAGATTTATACCTTTGTAGATTCCTCTTTGCTTAAGCAAAGGCTAATCACCCAAAGAGAGGGCCTTCATTCCTTGCATCTTAAATCTATGGATTTATATAGAAAGGATAGGTTCTCTAAGTTCTCAAAATTGAGAACCTCTAAGTTTCTACACCAAGGTTTTGATTAAGAAGAAATGAGTGACCTTGGAGGAGCTAGAGTGCTAGCTAAAACCCTCCAAGGGGGCCGGCCATATCTAGAGAGAAGGGAGAGCATTTCTTCTCTCCAATTTCCCTAAAACAAACCCTAAATGAATTTTGGCTATAAAGTCAAATTTATACCTTAATTCATTTGAGGCAAACTTGTAAATAAGTCCAAGTTCACTACCCTTCACAATATGGCCGGCCTTAGGGATTAATTTGGGCAATTTGGTCTTTGTGAATCATTATTCATTAAGTTGTCATACAACTTAAGTTAATGGACTCGACGTTCGAAGCCCATTGGGCCTTAAGGTCCAAAACCATCCCGAGGTCTTTAACGAACTTATTCGTTTGATTAATAATCATATTAATTAATCCTTGCCATAAATAATTAAACCATTTAATTATTCTTACTCATCTCCGTTGAATCTTCAATCTTTACCTTACACGGTGTACGATCCATTAGGTTCCTTTTAGCGAGGCAGTGGGCGATTCAAACTCTTTTAAATCGATTGTGAATTTGAAACTAACTTTCAATTCTCCCTTTAGTGTTTACACACGTTTAGGGCTTCCACAAACCATGAGTGACACCTAGCAGCATATCATGGTTACCCAAGCTAATCAGAAGAGGTAGAGAACCTATTCAGTTTAGGATTACAAATGCAATACGGTCCTTCTCTAATACAATACTCTTGACCACATTGTTTGGTTTGATAGTTTATTCATGTCTACTATCCAATGTGAATCTCGCACTTATATGATTACCTTGAATGTGATATGGAACGCATTCCAACATCTCATTCATACTCTGGCCAGAGATTCTAAATCATATCATAGAGTATTCTCCCTCAACGGTTTGAAGGTTAGAGATCCCTTGTTGCGCATTCACTTGTCTCCATGACTAGATAGCTTGACCCCAACCATGCCGTGGACACTCCAAAGGAATGCCATTTGACACGATCAAAGATCAAGGACCTAACCACAAAACAACTATGATGCCTCAGGTCAAAGGACTAATTTGCATTATCCTAACCATGAGTTCTCACGTGACATGAATATGAGAACTCGTCGTTGATCGTGTTCAGTGAACTCATTCTCTATTGAGCACCTACGTACTTGTCTTGGTGTCACTCACATCAATGACTCGAGACTAGTCACTCTCCCCGAGAGAAGACATAACACGTACTGATCTTAACGGACTGTCAATGCCCAATTGGCAATCCTATGATCAGGAACGTTTAGGATGTGTCTATGAAAGAATGGTCTCATGTATCTAACTTCTTTAGATCGCATTCTCCCAATCACATATTCCTTGGACTTTATCGTTTAAGCATATAACATTTATATGAGACCGCTCAAACAATAATCTTTGCCCTTGATATTAAACTAGATTAGTTTAATCATGTGAAATGTCCGTAAAGTATCATCATATGATTGGTTTTAGGGCACATTTCCAACAATCTCCCACTTGCACTAGAGCCAATCAGCTTGGTCATCAGTGATGATACCTCTTCTGTAGTCATTTCATAAATGGCTGAATAGTAGGCCTAGACAATGGATATCTATATGTTATCCATAGAAGCATTCTTGAGATTAACAACGTCACCATTATACATGATTCTCAATCATGTGGTTCAGTCTCTCATATGAGTTCGGACCTTGATGAGACCTTGATTCCCTGGCTTGAGCTATCGCCCCATTAGTGTCATACACTTTCTGGTTGGAACCGAATAGAGAGTTCATAAATGAACTTTCCCATCCAAACAACATTGTTGTAAGCTTCTATATGGCAATATATTTTGCATTCATAATGGAACACACTAAAGTCATTACTTTAATGTTTCCATCCAAATATCTCTTTAGTCATAATAAAGAGATATCTGTTTATCTCTTCATTCATAATGAAGAAACATCCAATGATGGATTAGATTCATAATCTAATACATTTACGCTTCCACTGCGTTACTTTGATTCTTCCTCAATTATTGAGAAATCTATCCTTTAGTATTTCTTAAATACTTAAGGACTCACTTGACAGTTGCCATGGTTCTGATCCTGGGCTTGCACTGATATCGTTTTGTACCGTTCTAGGTACAACTCATATCAATGTTTTCATACAATATGAAATACATAAATCACCTTTGTGCGTATGCATAAAGGATTCTATTTACGCATTATTTCTTTGGGAGTCAAAGGGTACATTCCCTTTGAGAAGAACAATTTCCTAGTCTCACTAGAATTGTCATTCTAATTGAAGTTTATCATCATATGAGAAACTTCCTAGCATCTCATGTCTATTATAGACTATATCTCCCATATTTATTCTATCGTTTATAGAATGTTTAAAGTCAGTACTTTAACGAAGAAGTATTCATTTCATTTCCAAAAATTAATATATCATAGATATTTAAATTTTAGGAATTCGATTAACTCCCACTAATCTTTTGTAAACCTAGTAAACAAAAGATTCATTTACATCTTTATGAGAAATCAAACGATTTGATCTTTCTTCATAAGACGCTTGTAGCTCCCACTAGCTTGCTAAGATCCATGATGGATGGATCTCTACAACTTACATGTCTTGTGATTTATAGTTTTAGACATACATTATCAAGACTATCTTAATAATGGTTATGGTAACCCATATTATGTCCAAACATTAAATCACCATTTAGTTGTAGCTAGCAATCCTCGAATTAATTAAAAACAAGACTATATCAAAGATGGTTTATTCAAAGTCAACCATTCTCTTTGATTGTAGTCACCTTAAGCTACCAATTAGCTATTAAGGTTTCATTATTTCGAGTCAAATGGTATTTTACCATTTCCTTGAGTATATATCATATATACACTCAATGTAGTCATAAGGATTTTCATTCTTATTTCTTTCGAATTAAGAGGTGCAACTCTATGACATAGTCATAAAGTTCAAACCATTCAACTAAGATGGTTTATAAATCCTTCTTGACTACCTTGGAGCTTGTGGTATAGGAACTAGGTTGTTATATTTGTTGATTACTATCTTGTCTCTCAAAGAACACATTCTTTGAGTTCTATGTCTCGTTCATTTGCTTTTAGGCAAATCATATTGTAGGATTACAATGAACTATCCAACAAAACAACATTTGTTAGTTGGTTTATAGAAGCGATATCCAAAGGTTAATTTAAGGATATCCCACAAGATTGTTATCAAACAAATATTGCTCATTAGCACACAACCCCAAATCTTAACATGCTTAAGATTTTGTCTTTCTTTCCAACTACATCTTATGAAGTTATGAAAAATTTTGGAAGCTCTTCTAATTGACAATCACATTGTTTTTAGAAGTTTATATATCCTATATATGGGTAGTAGATAATAACCAACGAACTAAATCATATTTGATTACGTTCTTCTTCTAATGGAGAAATTTATTATCTTATGATGCTACTTTCCTTGATATCTTTCAAGGAAACTCATCTAAAGTGTTATCTTTCCTTGGATCAAATCTAAGGAGGTAAATACTTTAGACGTCTTACTCATCAACTTACATTTCTTGAATTCTTTGAAACCTTTTGCAAAGTATTCGGACTTGTGTTTATTCAAAATAAACTATAGTCCAACCGAGAGTGATCTTCGGTGAATGTCATATAATATGAGTAGTATTATGTTGTGGACTAGTGCCACTAACATCTAAGTGAATTAACCTCAACAACTTTGTGATTCTTTCTTCTTTCCAAAAGAATAAAGATTCGAACATTTCGCCTCTATACAATTTTAACAAGAAGGCATTGGATCCGGATCTAACGATCCAAAGCATCCATCTATTACCAACTCGTAATTATGTTTTAGAGGTATCACAACTTAGTTGGGATTAGTCACTACCTTGCAACCTTTTGGGTTTTAAGCATCGTTTTATTCTAAACAATTAACACTACCACATCATCTCTACTATAGAGACAATTAATTAGATTACAATAATCTAATCATTCTTATTTGGTAGTTCATATGAGGAAGTAAGTACAATCCGCTTTCGCAGAGATCTATATTTTATTCACTTTCCGAATGTGAAGTACTTTCTCTTCTCTCATTAATCTTCTACTTCTTATTAGCCACACTTTTACAACGATTTGTAAAACATAGTTACTAATACAGAATCAAGCATTCAAGTAGAAGAACCAACTGTTTTGAACTTTTCAAGAACATTTTACAACACCTTGAAAAAGGTGTGTTCTTGACACTTGCAAGACATTTCTTGCAAATACCCCTTCCAATGTCCATCCTTTCATAAAGAAAGTTTGTTCCCTTGGAGTTATTTTTGCTTTCTTCATTTGACTTCTCCTTTGACTACAATAGTCATGGTCCCTAAACTCCCACTATCTCTCTTGAAACTTGTTTCAATCTTGTTTTACACATCAAACAATTTGGAGAGCGTGTGGTTATTGTTCACCATATAGTTTACAATAAACTTAGTGAACAATTAGGATAGGGACACAAAGGTGAAGTCCTAATCTAGTTTCCGTCTCGTTAAGTGTTTTAACACTTCAACATACAATGATTCAAAATCATCATAAGTCCATGTTGATGGACTATTTTTGTCAACCAACCATTATGTTCTAAACATAATTACAAACATTCAAGAGTTGTTTAAGGCAACTCTCATTTCTTCATACAACGATTTGTAAGTGAAGAATCATGGCACATAAAGTGTCCATGCCCTTGTGCTTACTTCAAAAGTTCCTTGTTTATTTAACAAAGAAACAAGCACTAATGTTTGCGTTGATTAAGGGTTGTTCAAAGCAACTCTTATTTCTTCATACAACAATTTGTAAGTGAAGAATTATGACATTTAAAATTGTTGTCCTCTTTATGATAGACTTATCTAACATGTTCTTCCAACGATACATTTATCAATAGGAAGATTGTGAGGATGAGACTACTTAGGCACATTTACAATCCATTCAAGACATTCTATGGGATTGTGGTACCAAGTTCGGGAACTAAAGCGTTCGGCTTTTCTTTGTCAAGTGTTGGATAGCGTTTGCAAATATATTGGTAAACAAATACATAACGAATATAAATGATTGATTTTAAGCTATTTGATTCGGGTCTTTAAATCAAAATAGCACCACCCACTATTTTTGGCAAATTCCATATCCCTCATTGGAATTCGAGAGTTTTGGAGGAAACTCTTAGTAGGTTATGGGAGGCTCACTATTACCAAGTTCACCTCACGATGATACGATGTTGGCTAGCATTAATAATAATGAGAGAGTACACTTACTCCTTTACATCTAATGTAAGAACCCATTTTATTTGGCCTCTAGAGAATGTAACCTCACAATGATATGATGTTGGCTTCATTGCACTTAGTTAAGTCATTCCCACCATGCGAGTTCAAGTTAAGGGTTCAAGAACAACCTCACGATCATACGATGTTGGCTATTCTCGTTGCCTACCTTTCACAACATCAAGTATGCATATAGAATCCTCCCCGAGTGTAAGCATGCACTTTGAACTCCCCCATGATAGGGTGAAGCCGGTGTACAATTTTACAAACGTTCGGACCTACCACGGTGGAAGGCCACGAAAGAGTGTTCAAAGCACTCTCACGCTTATCAACTTAATATTGGTTTGGTTGAGGGTTTTTAGGTCTCATCACATATAAACATACATTTTAATCCAATTAAAACATTTTTGGTCCTATCACAACTATTGGTCCATATGATTTATTTAGTTGTATATAATACTCCCACTAAGCTTTTAAAACGGTTTTTAAAGCAAGAGTACATGATACTACTAACATAAGGTTTGCATTCATTGATGGACTATATAGTTGCCTTAGGGCCTTAGGATGACTATGAACCTTTTGTTTAGATCCAACACGAGCCTTGTGTTGAATCTCGGACTAGGGATGGTGATTGATTTTAGTTACGCGTTTAATCATATTAAGGCGTGTTGTCTTAGGGGCGTTGGACCCAACTACTTCATTTTCATGCATATCAAATAAAGCAAGAAAGAAGTACTTCAAAGTAAAGAAGAGCTTATGCTCTTTTACAACAATTGATCAAATCAAATTACAACCAAAATATAATCTACACATTCCCATGGTTCAAACAAATTTGAAACGGCCTTTCACATAGCTCAATTATCGTAGGCTTAGGTTCATAATCACCCTTTAATTAATTAACACTTTAACTAATTAAATTGAATGCAACATTTTTCATTTGGTTTTTGTATCCATAAAATTTGATTTTAAATGAAGCTAACTAAAATGAAAATCCAATTCTCATTTAAAGAGACAAAACAATTTTTGTTCTCTATTTAATTTGGGCCTAAATGTAATGACCTCAACTTATTTGGGCCATTATGCAATTAACCTCAACATTTGGGCTATTTTGCAATTAGCCACAACTTTTGGGCCATAGTGCAATTAACCACAACTTTTGGGCTATTTTGCAAAAACTTAAACTTTTGGGGTCACTTTGTAAAAACACAAAAGTCCAATACTTTATGTAATCACAACTAGAACCCAAACTTTTCCACAAATGTAAAAACTTCATTGAAGGAGCAAAACAAACGTAAACTTTTGGGCCAAAGTGCAAATACACAAAAGTATCAAAACTTTATGTAATTGCATAAAAGCCCCAAAAGTACTCCCACTTGAGGGAGTGGCCGGCCCTTGGGACAATGCATGGAGTGATGGGTTTTGTGACATAAAGTCATGCAAGTGGTGCATGTGGTGTGTGAAAGGGATTTAATCCTTACACACCCATCACCAATTTTCTATCATCTTTTAAACAAATATCTAACATATTTTCAAAGTTTTGACTAACATTAAAAATGTTAATCATTAATAAATATATGAAAATATCTTATAACAAAACTTTATGAAATAATTCAAAACTTTGAATCAAAACCCCAAGCTTTATTGTTCTTGGCAAGAACATCAAGAACATGAAGAACATTCATGAAAAACTCAAAATTTTTCCATGATGATTTTTCACCCAAAAACATCCCAAAAACATTTAAACTTAAGGGAAATTTCATATAACCAAACTAGGGTACTTAGGGGTTCCAAAAGTCACTTGAAAAACATTTTAACAAGACAAACAAGAACCCAAAAATCACCCTTTTAATTTGGCCGAAAATCCCAAAATTCTTGGCACCAAATTTTAGCTTCAATATTCATGCTCATATGAACTACATCTACAACATTTGAGATGCCAAATTTTCCAACAAAATTTACATTCATAAAACAAGAATAAAGCTTGTAACATTTTACAACTTTTAAATCACATATTATGAAATACAAAACCCAAAAGGATTCACCAACTACTAGACCTAGGCTCTGATACCACTTTGAAGGATTATTTTGGAGAAACATGTTCATTTAAGCAATATCATTAGCATGCAATTAACAAATTAAAGGCGGAATCATGCTTGCATATACTTAAAAACAAAACATTACCCATGAATGTTCAAAGCCTAGTAGTTTGGTGAACCTTTAAACAACTCAAAACAAAGTGAGTTGAGATTTATACCTTTGTAGATTCCTCTTTGCTTAAGCAAAGGCTAATCACCCAAAGAGAGGGCCTTCATTCCTTGCATCTTAAATCTATGGATTTATATAGAAAGGATAGGTTCTCTAAGTTCTCAAAATTGAGAACCTCTAAGTTTCTACACCAAGGTTTTGATTAAGAAGAAATGAGTGACCTTGGAGGAGCTAGAGTGCTAGCTAAAACCCTCCAAGGGGGCCGGCCATATCTAGAGAGAAGGGAGAGCATTTCTTCTCTCCAATTTCCCTAAAACAAACCCTAAATGAATTTTGGCTATAAAGTCAAATTTATACCTTAATTCATTTGAGTGGCAAACTTGTAAATAAGTCCAAGTTCACTACCCTTCACAATATGGCCGGCCTTAGGGATTAATTTGGGCAATTTGGTCTTTGTGAATCATTATTCATTAAGTTGTCATACAACTTAAGTTAATGGACTCGACGTTCGAAGCCCATTGGGCCTTAAGGTCCAAAACCATCCCGAGGTCTTTAACGAACTTATTCGTTTGATTAATAATCATATTAATTAATCCTTGCCATAAATAATTAAACCATTTAATTATTCTTACTCATCTCCGTTGAATCTTCAATCTTTACCTTACACGGTGTACGATCCATTAGGTTCCTTTTAGCGAGGCAGTGGGCGATTCAAACTCTTTTAAATCGATTGTGAATTTGAAACTAACTTTCAATTCTCCCTTTAGTGTTTACACACGTTTAGGGCTTCCACAAACCATGAGTGACACCTAGCAGCATATCATGGTTACCCAAGCTAATCAGAAGAGGTAGAGAACCTATTCAGTTTAGGATTACAAATGCAATACGGTCCTTCTCTAATACAATACTCTTGACCACATTGTTTGGTTTGATAGTTTATTCATGTCTACTATCCAATGTGAATCTCGCACTTATATGATTACCTTGAATGTGATATGGAACGCATTCCAACATCTCATTCATACTCTGGCCAGAGATTCTAAATCATATCATAGAGTATTCTCCCTCAACGGTTTGAAGGTTAGAGATCCCTTGTTGCGCATTCACTTGTCTCCATGACTAGATAGCTTGACCCCAACCATGCCGTGGACACTCCAAAGGAATGCCATTTGACACGATCAAAGATCAAGGACCTAACCACAAAACAACTATGATGCCTCAGGTCAAAGGACTAATTTGCATTATCCTAACCATGAGTTCTCACGTGACATGAATATGAGAACTCGTCGTTGATCGTGTTCAGTGAACTCATTCTCTATTGAGCACCTACGTACTTGTCTTGGTGTCACTCACATCAATGACTCGAGACTAGTCACTCTCCCCGAGAGAAGACATAACACGTACTGATCTTAACGGACTGTCAATGCCCAATTGGCAATCCTATGATCAGGAACGTTTAGGATGTGTCTATGAAAGAATGGTCTCATGTATCTAACTTCTTTAGATCGCATTCTCCCAATCACATATTCCTTGGACTTTATCGTTTAAGCATATAACATTTATATGAGACCGCTCAAACAATAATCTTTGCCCTTGATATTAAACTAGATTAGTTTAATCATGTGAAATGTCCGTAAAGTATCATCATATGATTGGTTTTAGGGCACATTTCCAACACTAAGGTCTTCCCAAAATTTCTCCTTCAGACTCATACCAAACCCGACTTGAGATGCATACACACTGATCACATCGATGGCTTCTTGTCCTACCACAATCTTGATTGCTATAACTCTATCCCCGACCCTATTAACATCTACAACATCTTGTGTTAAGGTCTTGTCCACGATGATGCCAACACCATTTCTCGTTCTGTTTGTACCCGAATACCAAAGTTTAGAATCTGAGTTTTCGAGATCCTTTGCCTTAAAACCAACCCGCTTAGTTTCTTAGAGGCACATAATACTTATCTTTCTCCTCACCATAACTTCCACTACTTCCATAGATTTTCCTGTTAAGGTTCATATATTTCACGTTCCTAAACGCATTCTACTCTCTTGAACCCTACCCTCATGTCCTAACTTTTTAGACCTCACTAGTCTATTACGGCCAAAGTACTTCTTTTGCATTTCATCTATAAAGTTGAATTGAGCAGATGCTTCCAAACAACTTTGAGTGATGTGCAAGTGATGTGCAAGCTACTTGTTTTCATTGCTTGCATTTTTAGATGATAAGGGAAAGTTAATAATACTTTCACATAACCAAAAGTACTTACAACAATGTTTGGTATGTGGTCTAATATCTTAGTGGAAAAGGGTGTTGGGTCTCTATCCTTGCCTTTCAAGTTTGAAACTCCCCTCTTTTAAATTATTGTAATAGTTTCGAAGTCTCTCCAGGCCCTTAATAATAGTAAACTTTTTTTTAAATGTTTGGCATAAATAATTAAAATGTAACTATGGCATCAAATTTGTCTTTTGTTTTTTTTTCTTTTTGGCTAGATTGGAAAAGTCTCATGAACAAAAAACAATTGCGCAACACAACACAAAGAAAAACAAAACAGGATGAGCTCTTAAAATTTTCCTCTCTCTCCATGAGAGACCTTCCCTCTATGTGAGGGTTACTCTCACCGATCTGTGTGAGTGGTTCCCAATCGAGTTCATTTTCAGTGCCACCAATCCTAGCTCCGGCTGGGATCAGTGGGTTTTCTTTTGTTCATTTTCCCTCTTTTTTTCCTCTTCTCTCCGATGTCGTATTCCCTGGGTTTCTTGGCCGATCTGCCATTTTCTTTCCCCTTTACTGTCTCTCATCCATATTCATCCAATTTCCCAACTTCTGTCAACTGGTACTGCGATCAGTTGCTGTGTTTCGAGTTGGTGTGCTTTGATCTGGTGCTGGTACTGGGTCGGGTGTTCTGTGCACCCCCACACATTCTCCTTGCTATCTGCCCTTGTTGGCAGTGTTGCTCGTGGATTGCCATGAGCTTCTTTCACTTGGCTGCAGGTTCTATTGGGTCTGCAGCTGTGTTGGGCGTGAAGCTTGGACTTGGATGCTCGTGTCGGTGAGGCGTGGCTTTGTTTAGGGACTGAATTTGACTGGATCGACATGCACGGCTGCTATTTTGGTGGTTGTAGCAGCGATTTTGGCGGATGTTGCCGCGATTTTTAGTGAACAATATCGTGCTACGGTGGTGGAGCGGGCCCAGGAAGTGGTCGACCCCAGATCGGGATGTGAGGATCACTAGAATCCCGACAAAAAATTCATAAATTATTATAAAGTTATTTATAAAATTATCTATTTTAATTTAAAATGAAATAAAATTAAGAATTAAAAGAAAATTACTGTCCTCCCCTTTCATCTCCTAATTTTCTTGCACACACCCCCCCCCCCCCCACCCCCTTTTTTTATGTCACAACCTCAATAATTTTTCATATTGGAGGTTTTATCTCATATATGTATTATTTCTCATTGATTTGCATTTTTTGTAAATTTAAATAAATAGAAGGGGTAATATATGACTCTCAATTGCGATATGTTTCTCAATGTCAAGGACAAGATAGATGCCAGGGTGGGTTTGTATAATTCAATTTTTTTCATTTTGAAATTATATTTCTTTATATTTTAATTGAAACTATTTTTTATAAATTTCTTAACAAAGATTGGATGAAATGTTCTTAATTGGTTAACGTAGATAAACATGAGGACTAAATTGGACAAATTGAAAACATGAGGACTAAATTGGCCAAATGGTTATAACACATGGATCATTTTGACATTTAGGCCTAAAATATATTCATTTGGTGTTAGAAACGTTATATTTGGTATATTTATATTTATGGCTAAACTGTGTACCATATATTTTTATTTTGGGTTTTTATCACAAATGGTTCCTGAAATTGACCTACCCCTTCAAGATGGTCTTTGAAATTGAAAATCAATCAATATAATCCCTGAAATTGGGTGTCGCAAATCAATGTGGTCCTTATGTTACAACTTTGTTAAAAATTCTGTTATGTGCTGATATGACACATAACTGGATCCCACAAGTTTAATTAAATATTGTATTAAAATTATTTAAATAAATTTTTTTTATTTTTGTATAATTGAAACTTAAAAGAAAAAAAAAAGATGATGATGATTTGATCTTCTTTTTCCCCTCCCACCCCGAGCACAACCACATTCAAGCCCCTACTCATGCTCTGCAAATCCTAAATTCTATTCTTTTTGAAATGTGTTCAAACTTTCTTCCTACTCTATGGAATTAATTTCAATACCCAAATCAAGCTTCTTTATGCTTCTGCAGGTTGCCATTTATCCTTGTGAACTAAGCGATGATGTCAATAAAGAGGAATGCCACCACCTGAAGACTCAACCTCCTGAGCAGGGTTTAAGGAAGAAATTGAATCAGATGCATGTGTCGGAAGCAACCCCAAAGTGTTAAGCCTCCAAATACCCAATGGTAAACCCCCTAAATTAGGGCAACGACAAGCAACTTTGGAGGATTAAGATCTACTTTTCTGTCCTTATAGGCTCGGAAACCTTCTATACACCTTGTAAGTTGAGCGAAAATGTGATTCCAATGCAAAAAAATAAATTACTGTACTCCCAGCCATCCACATCATGAAACCCATCATCATCATCAAATTCTTGAATGAGGGCCTTTGCAAGCACCGCTAAACCCCCTAGTAAAGTCTCAACTATTTTTTTTTTAAGTTTTTAATTATAAATTTTTTTTCATTACTTAATATTTTTAACTAATATTACAATATATAATTTGACTTGTGGGACCCAGTTTTGTGCCACATCACCACATAACATAATTTGTAACAAAATTGTAATGGAAGGACCACATTGATTTGCGACACCCAATTTCAGGAACTACATTGATCAATTTTCAATTTCATGGACAGGGACCATTTGTGAAAAAAACCCTTTTATTTTTAGTTTGTACCCATTTTTAATCTGTTACCCATTTTTAAAAAAAATTGTACTCATTTTCTTTACCATTCTTCTTTATAAATGTACCACTTTGTTATATGTAAATAATAGTAGCAAAAACCATTTGCGTGACAGATGTTTAGGCGGCAAAGTAAAATTCGTCGCGTAGGTGTGTTTTGCGCAACAAAATCATCCCTTCGTCGCGCAAGAGTGGTGCTCCTTTGTGCGACGAACACCTTTGTTGCGCAATACAGTTTGCATGACAAAATAAATAGACTTGTCGCGCAAAGTGAGTAAAAAAATCACAGGTAATTTTTTTTTGGTGCGAAACAAATGTGCGACGAATATTTTTCTGCGGGAACCTTGCGCGACAAAGACTTTGTATCGCAAAGTCCCTTCAGTTTTTGGGTTAGAGGAATCAATACCATATTTAGTGCAGGTGTATGCATGACAAAGCCTCCGGTAAGGTTACCAAGCTTCCTATAAATGTGCGCTTCTACTCTCCTTAGTCTTCACAATTCGCTTTGAAATGCTTTACTATTTTGCAGGTTATAATCAATTTGTTATTTGATTCTTGGTACGATGACCGGCTACGGTGTGCGTTCGTTAAAGACAATCGATGGTGAAGGTTCCGGAAAAGGTTTGTGTTGTAAATTTTGCAGTTTGTATAAAGTTTATATTTAGATTGACCATTATAACTATATATTTTGTTGATAGACAAAAAGAAAAGAGCTGCGGCACGGGTTCGACACATTTTTGGTAGGAGCCGTTATCAAATCACTTTTGACGAATTAATAGGGGTTGTGAAGTCAGATATGTACACCACGTTTTTTTTTCTTTGCCGACGTTGGAGTAGTGGTGCGTGAGAAATGTGGTGTGGATTGGGAGTCTTGGAGAGCCATCCTCGAGGAGATGAAGAGGCATTTGATCGATGAGTTAGCTGTATATATTAAATAATTAGTTAAATAATAATTATGTTTGTTAAATTTAATATAATAATGATATTTTAATTTATTAATTTTCGCATGACAGCCTAATTGGGACATTGACAAAAGTAACCCAAATCTGATGAAGTGCATAGACAACATTTTCAAGTCCAGTTTTCAAGAGTGGACGTTTGATAATCAACGGCCGGCAGAACTATAGTGAGAACCAAAACCACCAGCAGAGGAGTAGAATAGTGTTTTATTTTCAAAAAACATTTTGCTTATTAAATAATGAGATCTGAATTTGAAGTTTTTTGTACTATGAATGGCATTCTAATAAATATTTATATTAATTAATTATGCATAAATAGTTTAATGAAATTCTTAATTTATTAAGTATTCATGTGGTTTGAAATAAATTAAAGAATAAATGGAAAAATTCAATTAAAAAAAAACATAATGCACGACGACAAAGATTATTCACGCGAGATTACTTTGCACGACGACAGTCCTTCGTCGTACCATGTGACTTTGTGCAACGCAATGTCGTTCGTTGCGCAAAGCGTTCTGAAAAATCCGGTAAAGTATAAGTTGGATGGTGCCAAAGTGTGGAAGCACCATGTTTTGAGCGACGGTGCTTTCATCACACAAAGTGTTATCCACTGTATTGAATTTAAGTAGAATGCAGAAAGACAGAAGCTTTAAAACAATTGCAGCAGCTGCCTTCCTCCTGAATATTTCTAGCCAACTATCTGTGTTACCGTTAATCTCAGAGGTATATTTTCTTAAATAACTAATTTAATTTCTATTCATTTAAATTGTTTTGTGACTCACCCCGACCGGAGCCAAGGCGTGCTGGCCGTCACCCGAAGGTGACGTAACCCAAAAGTGTGAGTGATGAAAAAAATGTGAATAAATTAAAATCGAACTAGAACTTATTTAAAGTAATAAAATAAGTGCGCAGTAGCAAGTAGAACCCATAAACTACAAATGTTCAGAGCATAGTTAACATAAGAGTAAATCAGTCGAACTAGAGAAGTAATTATTACACAGCTGGGGACAAGTTCCTAAGTTGAGATGAAGAAATGTCAAAATTGCTAGGTAATCCTCGAGTGCCACAGAGTAGGTTAGCTATCTAGGATCTGGAGGGGCGAAAAACAAAAGGGTGAGTAGGCACAAAAATAAAGGTTTGTAAAACGTAGTTATTTTCTGAAACATACTAACCCCTCTCTGTAAAATATATATAGTTTCTAGAAAATCAAACTACGTGTAAGTATAAAATCAAATGCATGCTAACAGTAAATCCAGAAGTATGCCATAACACGGTATCTCATTAGCAATACAAATATAATCATGTGCTCAATAATCCATACTATCAAGCAAGTCGGAGTCACCTAATGTGACCTGTACGACTGCACCTAGCATCAACCTATGTTAGCACATAAGTCGGAATCGCCTAATGTGACCTGTATGACTGGCTAGGTGTAATAATATACGCTCTAGTGCTACGATTACATGAAAGCTAGCGCTATGTGCGGTTACTTACTAGTCTGAGTCGCCTAATATGACCTATACAACAGACTAGCACCTACTTGGATCCAAGGAGAGCGTGCGATGCGGGAGGTGAACATACACGTGAAAGAGTGGCCCTGGCCTGGGGCGGGAACACTAACACCAGGGTGCAACAATGATGAACAAACTACATGAATATATGCATGCCATAATGATTCAACAATTTCAATCAAGATAATAACCTTACCCGAACCAACTTCTGTGTCCCATAATCATCTCAGCATTTCTTAACAGTACAATATTTATGAGCAGGTAAAATGCATAAAAGTATGCCATGACAGTATATAAATCTCAACCACATGACATCATTTTTTAAAATTTAATAAAACATGGCATAAAATGCATAAATCAATTTAAAAGCATTTGTATAAACTATAAAGTTTATATATATATATATATATATATACAAAAACAAAACTGCCACTCAATGATATGTCGACGGATCGTAGCCCCCTAAACTCGCTTGTCCACGTACGTCCTCAGGGTAAGTCTCCCCTATATGCAAAATAACTAATAACAATTAATTAATAAGGATATACATGAAAAGCTAGGAGAAACTCCCCATAATATGCTCAAACAGAAGGTTTAAATATACGAAAATGTTCTATTTGAAGTCACAGACCAGCACGTGTCAACCATTCAACGGCTAGTGCCCAGACACACCCTCACTCACCGCTACTCGCTGGCAGGTCATGATCGCATACGCGACCACGCGCCTAACATGCCGATTGACTGACAGAGGAATATTCTGTCAGAGTTGACAGAATATTCTGTTAAAATTAACGGCGTCAGAATATTCCATCAACTTTAACAGAATATTCTCTGTCTTCTCCAGTTAAATTTTGCCGTTTGCCGCCGTCTGGTTTCGCCAGAAACTGTGGATTTTCGCCGGTTTTCTCAAAAAATTTAAAACTCACATAACTTCTTCATTTCTCAACCATTTTTTACCAACTTTATATGGAAATTGATAAGCTCATATTTATATATATTTTACATCAAATTCTCTCATCTTTTCTTAGTTAGTTCCTTATATTTTTGAGCTGTTTACTTTGATTTTGTGTTTTATATGATTTGTCAAGCAAATAAAAGAAAAATAGCACAAGTGAGATTTTATGTAACAAATTCGTCAAAACTGCCTGTGCAGATCAGCCCATTTTGGAAGCCATTTGCGAACGGCCCAAAATGAACTAGAGAATGAGCCTTATATGCTTGGAAAGCTACCGATGTCTATTGTCTGGAGCGTTTTGCGGATTGTTAAGATCATGTTTCTAGAAGAAGTTATGAGCATTTTAGTAAAGGAAGGTCAAGAGAGCACATGGGGAAGGAATAGGCGGACAGCAAAAAAAAATTGCAAGGATGACCCACGGCATGGATGGATGATTATGTTTTGCAAGTGTGCTAGCTTGTTTAATCATGAAATACAAGTGTGCTAGCTGTTTTGCAAGTGTTCTAGCTGATTCATCATGAGAAGACCAAGAGGAATCCAAGGCATGGACCAAGGAGGATGAATGCAAGTTGTTTCATCATGAAATTTCTACAATGAAGCATGTGTGCTAGCTGTTTTTGATGATTAATTCTTGCTTTGTATTTGTTTATTAGAATCACTTGAGTGGCTCCTTACCTTTGTGCACCTATAAATAAAGCCTTCTTGCAAGGCTTAGACTCACCAATTCACACAACAATCCCATTTCACACACCCTAAACTATCCTAGCTGCAACCCCCCCTTCTTTCCATCACAAATCTGCCTATAAACCTATCTTAGCCATCATAAACACCACCATACATCCCCCTATCCACTCCTCCATACAACCAAACCTTCAAACCACATCCACTCCTTGTGCCATAGCAAAGGAAGGGAAGGAAAGTGCTTGGACATGCATACCACTCAACGAGGACCGTTGGAGCGTTTAGGTGTTTTCTTTCTTTCATTTTCAATGTATAAATCTATTTACCTTTATTTTATGATTATGAGGAACTAAACCCCCCTTTTGCTAGGGGGGATTCAAAGCCATGATTACATTTGCATTATGAATTAATTACTTTTAGTTGTGATTTAATAATTTGTGATTTCAATTCGCTTAACTATTTGATTGATAACTTATTTATGTATGTTGATTAAGAGTGCACGCTTAGTTTTCATGCATAAGTTTGATGCTAGAATATAAGGGAATTTCACCTAATCGTTATGAACTTATATTCAAGAGTAGTGAAGGTTGCTATCCACAATCGTGTTAAGTGAATTCTTGGCAAGAGTATCATGCTTTTCATAGTTACGAATGCCTCGTCAATACTTATAGTTCTCATGAATATTAATGATCTTTGATTGTATCTATATTGTGCTTTTCACGTATGGAACTTTTGAAGAATGTTTTGAATTGTTATATGCGCTTTCCCATTCAATTCATTTAACTAATGAGAACTTGAAGGTTAAAAAAGTGCTATCATGGTTAACCCGGAGTATTGAGTTTCATAAGTTATCGAAAGAACAACTAAAAATTGGTTTATATACAAGTGTATCATGTGTGGAGGAAACCCCTCTAGCTAATCCATCATCCATTCAAACAACCATATTTTGTGCTTAAATCTATCTAGTTTCCAATTTGTTTATTTTCAAGTTATTCTCATCAAGATCAAATCCCCCTTTTTCAATTTTTGTCTTTTGACTTGAATTTACCTTATTTGATTTCTTTTGCGTTCTTTGAGTAATTTAGTTTAGAGTTGGTTAATTTTCATAGCTTGAATCTTTTAAATTCATTCGTGATTTTGTTTTAGTTTATTTATTAATTTTATTTTAAGTTATTCTAGTTTATTTGGAATCATTTGAATCTAGTTAAATGTTTTGATTTTAGATTTGTGTTTTTAAAGTTTTATTTAGTGCTTCTAAATCCATAGATGATCCCTCCTAATCCTCGGTTTAAGAACGATCCCTACTTGCATTTATACTACAATTGTCAACAAGAGGGTTTAATTTGTGTGTTAGCATATTTATCGCATCAGAAATGAAGATCTTGAGGAGATGAACAAGGCTATACCTTTTAGGAGTAAAAAAAGGGATGGGAAATGGCCTGAAAATAGTTCAAAATTCTCAGCCTAAAACTCAACTCCTAAAACTCACTTGCTCTAATGTTAGTGCTTATCAAACCTTGACTAAAGGCCTCTGGGAGTTGAATGGAAGCTTCTACAACCTTCAAAATGTCATGACTCGACCAGAATCATGTTGGAATAAACTCGTCCTAGTCGAAGCTTCTGAGTTGGTGAGTCAAAACTCAACCACTTCAAGATCGGTTTGTACGGTTGGGTTCGTGAAGATGAGAGGATCACGATGGTGGTATTTTTAAGTTCGATCTGTGAGTGCTTGATGAAGGTCCTTGTAGTTGTAAAGGAGAGGGAGGTACATGTGAGAGAGAGATGAAACAAGAAGAGAGAGATTGACAGCTTTTCTGATTGGTGGAAAAGTGAGAGAAATTGTCTGGTTGGGTGAGAAAATTGAGGAGTGAAAATTGATTGATGGTAAGGGATTTGAGGGCACGGGTCCAGTTTTGAAAAGAAAAGGTGATAAGATTTTCAAATTTTAGTGCAGTAAGTCATACACAAAAATCTTTCTCCTTATCAATAACAGTATCTCCCACACTGATAAATTAGCACACATGCATGTACAAATTTCACTCGCTGTTATAATACTTTACATGTGTGTAACTTTTTCATTATAGATCCGATTCAAGTCCAACTCGCGCCAACAAGATCATAACAATGAGTACTATTTAATTACGATAGCGAGAAAAATAATTTAAAGCTGCATAATCACGTCTACATCACTTTGACAACAAGGGCATAAATGTCAATTTACATACTCGGGGAGCATTTACATGGGAAATTAGGGACGAGTCGCCTCATTTTGTTTGTTGTTTATAATTGTTGTGAGTTTATGTATTTGTATGTAAACATTTTTGTATGGATGTACAAAAAAAATGTTTTGCAATGTTCATATGAGCTGAGTTTCTCGTTCAAGAATTAGTTGGATTTCGCAAATGGATGCGAAAGTATGACTGTGGTCCAATTAATTCTTGAATTGTCCCATAATCTTGGACAATTTGAGAATGCACAGTTAGATGTTGAATTTTGCGGTTCACGCATTAGAGTTTGAACGTGGGAAATTGGTAGAATCTTTTTGCATTTTTCAGCTGCATCATAGTTTTTTGTATCTACGTCGTGCACTTGAAGAACTGCATGGACATGTTGTCAAAATTTTCTCACGATCGAACTCTAATGTCTTGGAGCCATAAATTACAACATGTAAATGTGCATTCTTGAATGAGATAGGACCCATACCTGAGGCATAAGGTGGCATGTCATAATTGAAGTTATTGTAACCCTTGTAAATTTTTTATGTTTGCAGGTAATATGGACAAAGTTTGGATACATAATCCTAACAGATGTGCTAATGATTATTTGGAATAAATCAGTTCATTGATTTTGCAATTGCAAACAACTGGGGTTCAACTCAAATTCAGTGTCCTTGTAGGAAGTGTAACAACTTAATGATTAAATATTTTGAAACTATTCGATACCATTTAGTCAGAAATGAGATGATGGAGACCTATACTACGTGGAATAATCTTAGAGAACAAATACAACATGCTTGATCTTCACACATGGACAGTGAACAAATTATAGACCCTAAGGAAGAAATTATAAACATTCAATGATGCTTTTCCAAATGCTAGTTTGAATACGAATGAGGAAGTAGAAGATGACGTCTCCCACCATGGACAGTGAAGCATTTGAAAAATATGAAAAACTATTAAAATGTGCGAAGCAAGAATTATACCCAGATTGGTAAGGATTTTCGATGCTCACGGCCATTGTTGAGTTGATGTATGGCAAAATAAAGTTTCATATGTCGAACCAGTGTTTTGATTACTTTTTGCGGGTTTTCAAGAGGATGCTTCCAAAAGACAATTGCCTACCTAAAGATCATAAAAGTGCAAAGAAGGTGTTGAATGGTCTTGGATTGGGATATGAAAAAAATTCATGCGTGTAAAAATAATTGAATTTTTTTATACAAAAAAAAAATAAAGCGTTAGATAAATGCCCTGTATAATGAGTCGCGGTTTAAAATGACCTCTTAAAATAGAACAACGAAAATTCTACAAAACGTTATGTGTTATCTCTCATTAAAACCCAGGTTTCAGTGATTGTATATGTCGACGCACACTGCAAGCGACATGAGGTGGCATAAGGATAGACGAGTGGATGACGATGTTATGAGACATCCTGTAGATGGAGAGGCATGGAAAGAATTATGGGAAAACTGTGTTCCCACGTACGATAAATCTACCGAGAAGATGTTCACCTTGCGAGCAGTAGTGATGTGGACTATAAACGATTTTTCCGCGTACACTATGATGTCTGGGTGGAGCACTAAGGAATATTACTCATGCTCAGTTTGCAAATAGGACATAACGTCTAGTTAGCACGCGGGAAAAATTTGTTACCTAGGGCATCGTAGATGGCTGCCATGGGACCACGAGTGGTGTCAGAATGAGCAGCCTTCTTCAACGGCATAGAGATTCGGCCAAGACTCAGAGAATGGTCCAAACATGATATTTTAGCTCAGGTGAATCGTTTGGATTTGCTCCGTAAATAGGATAAGACAATAAACACATCTGAACTAGACACAAAAGATGAGGTTGTTTGAGCTCCTGTACTGGTTGAAATTAAAATTGAGATGTAACCTCGATGTAATGCATGTTGAGAACTATACTAGACATTGAGGGAAAACAAAGGACACAATAAAAGCTCAGATCGATCTGGAAAAAATAGGTGTTAGGCCCAGTTTATGGATGACGAGGGACAAAGACATGGCTAGAAAGAAGCTTGCATCGCTTTTTGGTGAAAACGGATAAGAGGAAAGAGTTTTTGCAGTTTCTATCTTTTGTACAATTTCCGGATGGGTATGCTTTAAACATTGGCCGTTGCGCAAATGTGGATGGAGGTAAATTTTCTGGCCTTAAGAGTTATGATTGTCATGTAATACTCTAACACTTTTTCTCAGTGGGTATTCGACACCTCTTGCTCGAAGATGTGGTGAAGTCGATTAAGTAGTTGGCGAGATATTTTTCTCAATTAACTGTAAGATCTTTGCACAAGTCCGATGTTAAACAGTTGCGCAATAATATTATTGAAGTGCTATGCAAGTTTGAACAAATATTTCCTCATACTTTCTTCACAAGCATGATCTACATGATTATTCACTTGTTGGATGAGGCAATTCTAGCCAGACCCATCAACTATATATGGATGTATCCGATAGAAAGTTATTTAATCACCAAAAATACTTTACTTCGTGATGTATGTACGATTTGACTAATTTTACACGTTAATTTATTATTGGTCCAGACTACTGGGAGAATTACAAAAGAGTGTACGAAACAAGGCAAAGCCCGAATGATCAATCCTGGAGGCATGGGTCACATTTGAGTCGCTTAAATTTTGTGCAATATACTTACAAGACGTTGAGACTACATTCAATTGACAGCAACGCAATAATGACGGTGGTGTGAGAAGTGAAAAACTTTCATTTTTGCCCAAATTGCACGACTCTTTGTTGAACCAATCAGAGGCGAGTCGTGACGAGACAATGACTTACCTAGTTGAGCATGAAGAGTTGATGAAGCGGGAACATCCTTCATATTTATATGCCAAGAAGCACCGCAAATTATTTCCTCATTGGTTTCTCGACATAAGTTGTTAGAGTTTTCAATTATTTACATAATTGCAAATGGTAAACTGACACAACAACTTTTTATCATTAATATAGGTGAAGAAATTGAAGGACATGAATTCGCCCGCTTACACTAAAGAATTATACAACTTGGCTATCGGGTCCCTAAGCACATAATTGTCCTCTAGTTGTCATGTAAACAACATCAAACTTTTGGCAGTTGATTATGATGACAAGTTGTGTACGCAAAATAGTGGAGTACATGTCCCAAGTGCGGGCGACATTACAGACATTGATTTTTATGGAAAACTTACAAGTGTTGTGCAATTGCTTTACAAAGACCGATGTCAAGTTATCTTGTTTAACTATTGCTGGTTTGATACAAGCCCACGTAGGGTTAAAGGTGTTAAACAGGACGATGGTTTGTTATCGGTCAACACTAACAAATGTTGGTATTACGATGACGCCTGCATTTTGACAACGATGGCTAAACAAATTTTCTATATAGATGACCCTAAGGGCAGGAGGGGATGGAACATAGTTTAGAAGATTGAGCAGATAGGGTTGTCTGATATTCTAGACCGAGATCTTGCTAGTGATGATGATTATGGTGACGTCGCTGACCAACAACTAGAGACTTGAACGAAACTTGGTGTAGATACACTACGGGATATGACTATTGTACAAGAACCATATCAGGTAGCCGGAGGTCCTAAATCAAAATAATAATCGACTCCATTATGATAGACCTCAGGGCTGCGATACAATGCACCCGAGCGCTCGAACGACGATGTTGACGTGCCTACAGACGATGAGGAATTGGAGTCTGAATTTGATGGAAATGATGATATTGATATTTATTCTAGTTCAGATGAGGATTAATGAAAACTTGTGATGTAAATGTAATGATATTTATTGAATGGTATTTATTTTGTATACAAAAAAAAAATTCATTTTAAATTTGCAAAAACTTAATTAAACAAAAATAATTATTTATTTATTTAAAAATAAATACATTAAATTTATAAATATGCGTGATGACGACGTTTTAGAAATTTTTTTCGTGCAAATATTTAATAATAAGTTTTTTTTTTGTAAAATTAGACGCGTGACGAAAATTTGAACACCACATTGTGCAAACATTTAAAAATTTGATTTTTGGTAAACATTGGGCACGTTTTTAATTGTGCGCAAGATCCTGCTTCATATTTCTTACAGACTCTATCTGTCTCTCATTCTCTACGAAGCTTACTCTTCTCTCTTGATTCTCTGCGAAGCTTACTCTCCTCTCTTTCTCTTGATTCTCAGTCTCTCCATCTCTCACTCTCATCACTCATTATCTCAGTGTCTCCCTCTCTCACTCTCTCGCTCTCTCTTTGTTTCTCTATTTCTCTGTTACTTTCTCATCTGCACTAGACATTCGACGCCTCACTATCTCACTACCACCGCAACATTACTAGGTAATCACCCACTCTCCCTTAATTCAATTATTTATTTGTGCAATTTTTCATTTTTTCTATTGAATGGTTTTATTAGAACAATTAGGGATTTAGGGTTGAAATTGGGAATCTTGGGTTAGGGTTTTCGAATTGGGAATCTTGGGATAAGGTTTTCGAATTAGGAATCTTAGGTTAGGGTTTTTGAATTGAGAATATAGGGTTATGGTTTTCGAATTGGGAATCCAAGGTTTGTATGTCACATCCCAGCCAGGGGTCCACCACATCCCGGGCCTGACCTCTGCCGTAGCACAATATTGTCCGCTTTAGGTCACATGAGAACTTCTCAATGGGTCACCCATTATGGGAATGCTCTCGAGCGCTACTCACTTAACTTCGGAGTTCCAACAAACTCCGAAGCCAGTGATCTCCCAAAAGGCCTCGTGCTAGGTAGAGATGTGAATATACATATAAGGCTTACAGGATCCTCTCCCCTGGGCGATGTGGGATGTTACAATCCACTCCCCTTAGGGGGCCGACGTCCTCATCGGCACACTTCTGACCGAGGATTTGTTCTGATACCAAATTGTCACATCTCGGCCCGGGGTCCACCACATCTTGGGCTCGACCTCCGCCGTAGCACGATATTGTCCGCTTTGGGCCTTGATTGGGGGTTTCTGGCATTATTTATTTATTTTTTTCATATTAAATTACAGTTTTTAATTTGTGCAAGTATGATTTCAAAGTATTTTACAGCTAGCTTCTTTTCATTTGGTTGCTAAGTAATTCAAACACACAAATTGAGAGGATTATATATATATATATATATATATATATATATATATAGGTGGGTAGATATATTCCAGCTTAAAACACAATCAAGTTTCCTTGAGTACTATATATAATCATTCTTTTTTTTTTTTTTACTTTTTTATTCAAAAAGAACAGGAGGGCTGGATTGTAGTTCCCAAACGAAAATCTTTCCTTCTCTATTCCCTAGTAGACAGAAAACAATAGTGGGCAAAGAATCAACATATAGTTGTGCGACAGTCAGAACATCTAAAGTTTACATGGTATGGTCCCTTCATTTTTGAAAGAATGAAGAGTGTATGAAAATTCCTCATGCAGTTAGCATTACCTATAGCAAAGAACAAGAAATAGGGTTTGCTTGATAACTGACACACCCGTACCCGAAAGTAGGGCATGCTGGCCATCACGTGAGTGTGACGTAGCCAAGTGCACAGTGCGGAAGCAACGATCGTTAACGAAGTATGAACTAATTAAAATCGAATTCTAGTAACCTAGATATGATAGTGTGCTAGAGATATTACCATACTTATACATAACCAGAGCGTACTAGGTCGAGTACAGTTAAGCATGAATAAATAAGTTCAAATACACCAACGGTGCCCTACATAGTAGCAAGTCTGTCAGAACTGCCGAAAGGTCCTCGCTAGCCATTACGGGTACTCATGCTATCTAGAACCTGGAAGGGCGAAAAACGAAATTGAGTGGGTCAGCAAAACAAATCTTTTCAAAATCATTATTTTCTCAAACGTATAGCCCCTCTCCGTAAAACCTGTATAGTTCCCATAAAATAATACGTACATATATATCACAACCTTTCTCAGCATAAAATTTTTTCAATGTATCTTGAATATATGCCGTGCAATGCATTTCAATGCCAGTCTGAATCTCATAAGTAATGCCATATAGCATTTCGATAATCATATCGCTACTAGATATCAACTCAGCCCTCGACTGTAAATATAGCTCATAACATCTCAATCTCATCATCATATATATACACTGCACATACATCAATAATAAATGCTCTAGTGCTACAATCACGTGAAGACTGTGTGAAGGAACGCGGGTCACCTACATGTCGTACCTACTCAAAAGTGGTCTATACGACAAGACTGTGCACCTAACTTGGATCCAAGGCGAGCATGCGGTGCGGGAGGTGAACGACACGTGAAAGACTATGCCCCTATCTCTGGGCGTGAGCACTAACAATATGTGCAGGTCTATGAGCTAACAATTCAGAATATCTCATCATTTCACATCATATCTCATCACTGTTCGTCTATCGTTTCTTATCAATGCATGCCCTTACCTGGCACTTACCTGTGCGTCCTCAGCACCAACATATACATGAAATTAATGTATAATTATTCGTGCATCAATTTTGAGTATATGCATGACAATAAAAATGTACTTTTCATTTAAAAGCTGATTCTGGGAAAATCATAGTATATATATAGGTTTTACGAAAAAGCTGCCCACTCACTGATATGTCGCTCGATTGTACCCCCCATGTCTAGCATGGTTTTGGGTGTACGTCTGTACATAAAGGGAAAAGAGAGAGGTAGTTCGAGAGAGAGGAGAGAGTTTCTGAGGGTTAGAGAGAGAAAAGTACGGGACTGAGAGAAAGAAGAGTGTTGAGTGGTTGTGTGGTCTAAAAGCCACCAATCATATCAAAATATCTTCTAGTTTCTTATTGGTCCCCAAAACTTTGGAAATTATACGATAGGACCATAATTTTAACCCAAAATGCAGTCACGCATATAACTCTCGAGGGCAAATTCGTCATTTTATATTTACAACAAGATTTCTCGAGACGGGCTGTTACAATCTACCCACCTTATAAAAATTTCGTCCCCGAAATTTCATATCAAAATAGGACCAGTGGTATCCATAAAACAACCTCGGATACATCTCTCTCATCCTGTCCTCGGTCTCCCAGGTAGCTTCTTCCACTGAATGGTTCTTCCACAAAACTTTCACCAAACGCACTGTCTTGTTTCTGAGCACCTTATCTTTCCCATCAAGTATCTTCATCGGCTCTTCATCGTGAGTAACTGAACTGATCTCTAAAAGTTGCAGAGGAATCACATGCGACGAATCGGAAACATAATGTCGAAGCATTGAAACATGAAACACGTTATGTACTCTAGACAAATCAGACGGCAACTCAAGCCTGTAAGCTACTTCACCGACTCGCTCGGTGATCCGATAAGGTCCAATGTACCTAGGACACAATTTACCTTTCTTTCCAAATCGTACAACACCTCGCTACGGTGATAACTTCAAGAAATACCCAATCACCTAACTTGTACACTCGGTCAGTAGCATGCCTATATGCTAAACTCTTTTGGCGATATTGGGCCACTTACATTAAACTTAATAACCTGAACATTCTGAGTAGTCTCCTCTACTAACTCAGGGCCCACTAAAAATCTTTCACCAACATCACACTATCACAACGATGTACGACAGGGCCTGCCATAACGTGCCTCGAACTGTGACATACCATTACTCTAATAAAACTGTTGTAGTAGGCAAATTGATGTCAGAATTATAAGCACACTCAAATTAAACCCTATTGATGACAATTGTAGTATATTTGCAAGTAGAGATCGTTCTAACCGGGGATTAACTAGGGATGCTAATCAATGTGAATCTGACTCAAAAACGTAAAAACAAAGTGTAAAACACTAAACTAGACTCAAAGAATGCAAAACTAAAGTTTAAAACACTAAAACAACCCAAAAGACTCAAAACAGCACTAAAACACTCAAAACTGCCTTAAAACCACTTTCTGGGCAGTTTTGAACACAAAACACCAAATTGGACGAAAACAGGTTTTAACTTGACTCAAAACACTTTTAAATACAAACTAAACAGATTCTAAACACTTTAAAACAAGAAAGTAAAGGGGGGAATTGGTTTTGACGAATTTGAAAACAAAACGAAACTTGTAAACTAAAACAGATTTTGAAACGAATTTAGATGAATTGAATGGATGGAAGGCTAGCTAAGGGGTTCTTCTCCACACATGTCATACTTGCATACAAAACGATTTCTAGTTGCTTTTCAATAAACGATGGATTCTCAACGCCCCAGATTAACTGTGAATTGCACTAATTAACCCTCATATTTTCCTACCGTTAATGAATTGGATGATTGCATACGATAACCCAAAGCATTCCCCACAACTTCCCTACATGAATTGCATAATAGAGATACAAGCAAGAATCATTAAGTTTTATGAAAACCATAAGCATTGACGAGGCAATCGTTACTATGAATTGCATGAAACTTATGCCAAGAATTTACTTAACGCGATTGTGATCAACAACCTTTACTACTTGCGAATATAAGTTCATAACGATTAGGTGAAACTCCCTTATATCCTAGCATTCAATTTATGCATGCAAACTAAGCGGGCCTTCTTAACCAACATACACAAATCAGTTTTAGTTCAAACAGATAAGTAAATTGAAATCACAATTTATGAATCACAACTAGAGGTAATCAAATCATATAGCAAGCATAAACATGGTTTCGAATCCCCCCTAGCCAAGGGGGGGTTTAGTGTTGGAAGTATGCCCACAAAGCCACTCATTTGATGTAATAGCTTTTTGGAATACTTAATGTATTAAACTTTTATATGTTTAATAGAGGGCAAAGCTTATTGTTAATCACTGTTTATTGTATCTTGTGTTTAAGCAATAAGGGAATCCAAGGAATGTATTCGATCTAAGAGATAAGTGATCTAAGTAAGTTAGATTATCGAGACCTTTCTCTTATGTTCATTCCTAAAACGTTCCTAGCCATAGGGTTGCCAATTGGGCATTGACAATCCGCTAAGGTTAGTATGTGTTATGTCGACTCAAGCGTGGATATGACGAGTCTCAAGTCATTTAGTGTTGGACACCAAGACAAACACATAGGTGCTTGAAAGAGTACTCAAGTACACTGAACTACGATCAAACACAGAGTTCGAACATACATGTCATGTAAGAACTCGATGGTTACAATATGCAAATTAGTCCTTTGACCTGAGGCATCATTGATGTCTAATGGTTAGGTCCTTGATCTTTGATCGTGTCAAATGGCATTCCTTTGGAGTGTCCACGGTATGGTTGGGGTCAAGCTATCTAGTCGTGTAGGCATATGAATGCACAACAAGGGATCTTTAACCTTCCATGGTGGAAGAAGAATACTCTAAGATATGATTCGAGAGTCTTTGGCCAAAGCATATGAATATGACTTAGGAAGTTTGTTCCAAATCTTATTCAAGCGAATCATATAGAGAAGTATCACATTGGATAGTAGACATGAAACAAACTATCACTTAAACAATGTGATTAAGAGTATTGTATTAGAGAAGGACCGTATTGCATTGTAGTTGTAACTGGATAGGTTCTCCAACCACTTCTACTTAGCTTGGGTAACCATGAAATGCTGCTAGGTGTTACTCATGGTTTGTGGAAGCCCTAAAGATTGGCAAACACTAATCTTAAGGGAGAATTGAAATGTGGTTTCAATTCACAATCGATAGTTAAGAGTAACATCGCCCACTGCCTCGCTAATTGGAACCTAATGGATCGTACACCGAGTAAAGATGAAAGTGAAGTAATTAAATGAAATGGATAAGCAATTAAATGGTTAATTGATATATGGTCAAAGTTAATTAATTATACGAAACGTTCGTATTGGGCTTTTAAGTTAGTTTTGGGTTTCGAGGCCCAAAAGTGTTTTGGTCCACAAGGCCCATCATGTTTAAGTTGTATGACAACTAAAACAAAATGGGCAATTAGCCCAATGACATAGGGAGGCCGGCCAAATAAGTGAGGGGTAGCAAACTTGTGTTATTTACAAGTTTGCCACTCACTAGAAATGAAGTATAAATTAAACTTTATAGCTTTATTTCATTTAGGGTTTTCTAATAGAAATTTGGGGAAAGCATCTTCTCTCTATTTTTCTAAAAGAGGCTGGCCACCTTCGGGAAGGAAATCTAGCAATTTCTTCTTCCCTAAGTCATCCATTTTATCTTCACATTTTATCTTTGGTGTAGAGACTTGGAGACATCAAGCTTTTGGTGTTTTGGAGAACACATCCTCAAAGAAGCAAGGAGGTGACTTGAAGGCCCTCCACTTGGGTGAATCCCTTGTGTAATCAAGGATGAGCTTCAAGGGTAATGATTCTCTAAATCCTTTCTTCTCTTTAATGTTGTTAAAGAGTTATGGTTCACCATATACTAGGCTTTGAACGTCATGGGTTTTATGAATTGTTTTTGGATGCATGCTTACTTTAATTTGTTAATAGTTTGCCTATGTATTCAAATGTTCTTTACATGTTCTTAGCTAGGACATAATTTTTCCTTCATTTAGTTACTCATACGTATAAACAAAGAGTATTGAATTTAAACATTGAAATCAAAGGAAAGGAAACACCTAAAACTTCCAGCAACTCGAACTTGAATGGCATGCACGTTTCAAGGCTTCTCCTCCTCCTCTTTGCTGCGGCACAAGGTCTAGAGACAGGTTTAGGGACTTAGGTGTATGGGTGAATGGGTATGGAATGGGGCAGTAGTGTTTAGGATGGATGGGAGGGTGCGGCAAGGTCAGAGGATATGGGTGATGGATTTCTGGCGTGAATGATGAATGTATGGGGGGTGGTGAATTCAGCCAACTCTTAAAACACATATATATAGGTATGGAAAACCCTCAGAATTAGGTATAGGGTTTAAAAGGGTGCGGCACAATGTGTAAATCCACCAAGGAAAAGGTTTTATGGCCCAATTAAATCAGAAAAGGTTTTGCACAACCCAAATCCACAAGGAAAAGGCCTAATTAAATCAGAAACCCAAAGGGAAAAGGGATAGAGGCGCTAGATTTTTAGGGGTTCTAGAAACAAAGTGTTTTGTGGAAGAAATTGGGACTTCTAGAAGGATTTGGGGCGCCACTTTTATAGGGGATTCTAGAAAGAGTGTTATTTGGCTGATTTCTAGAAGAACAAGGCCTAAAAACACGCAACACCAATGTAGGAACAGATAAGAGCTTCTAGAAAGGTTTCTAAGTGATTTAAATCAGAAATTAACTCCCCCTTGTAGCTGGAATTAAGTTAGGATAGGATTAGGATAAGATAAGACAAGATAAGATAAGGATAAGGTTGTTTAAGATAAGATAAGATAAGGTTGTTTAGATAATGTTTTAGATAATTCTCCTTCTTTTGAGCTGATTCCTTATCTTCAATGATTTGAATTGATTTCTCCAACTTTGAAACACATTCCTAACTCCATTTGAACTCCAAATTCGTCCATCTTCTTGCCCATTGCTTGTGCTATCCATTCCAAGCTCAGATTTGCTCCAAAATGCTCCAAAATGCATCTTTTTACCAACTTTGCTTCTTGGACCTAAAAACACACGAAAATGACTTTAAACACTATAATAAGCATCAAATAGCTAAGTAAATGCAAGAAAACACACTAAGTAGCATAAATATGCTCCTATCAAATTCCCCCACACTTAGCTTTTGCTAGTCCTCGAGCAAAACAAAGAAACAAAACATAACCTAAACCTTCTAACGTTCGCCTCAGGGATTTCCAATGGTACATAACATGCCCAAGATCATTACTCCCATATACTTTAGCCATCCCTACCCTTGAGCGCATACTTAATCATAGTTACCATTCACTAGCTCACATTTAATCGTTTTTAAAACAACATTTTGAATGTAGTAACATGCCTTAGAGAATCCCTCAATTCCTCACCGGATACACTCTATTTTCACATAGATTTTCTAACCACACTCCCTACACTAGATATATGTGAGAAGATTGATGTAAACAAGAAAACGAACGCTCACATAAGTTATAACAAAGAAAGCACTATCTCGAGTTATTAATGCATGTACAATATGATCTCATGAACGGAATGCTACTACTTAGACGCGAGAACCAGGGACACCATACGCTCATACCAATCCCAACCTCCACATATTGAAACACATAACACTCAATATAGAAGTTAAGGGTTGTAACGGGGCTAAGGGGTATTGGCTAACAAAGAAGGGTTAAGGGTAAACAAAAGTTCTTAAAACATAGTAAACAAAGTAATGAAATTGACACTTAGAATTCACTTTTGAGTGCAGAAAACAACTTAGGAACACAAAGGGAATACAAACAACACTTAGGGTCAAATTCAACTTTTTGGACCCTTTCTTCAACAACCAACACTTGTGAGTTCTTGCTCACTTATTTTGAACTCTTTTTCATTCTTTTCACAACTTTTTGTTTTTTTTCTTATATTTTTTCTTTTCTCGTGCCCACTTGTTTTTCTTGGCACACAATCACACCCATAAATCCCTTCCCCCACACTTGTTTTTCTGCACAAGAACAATCAAAAGGAATTCATTATAAGTCATGCTCACTATGCCTTAAGGACAAAGGTATGGATGGTCCTATTCTAGGCTAGGTAAGGATAAAGTGGGTTAACAAAGAACATAGGCTAAACAAAGCTCAACGGGGTTTAAACCTACAAAACAAATGAACATGGGGTACGGCTATTTGGCTCTTGGTTTACTAAACAACTTCATCTTGTTATGTGTTATGCTAATCAATTTTATGCTTTGAATGAAATGGGCATGAGTTCTAGTATTTGGAACTAAATGATGAAACGCCTTCTAGGTAGTAACCAAGCAAAGAATAATGAGATCATGCAACGACTTAAGAAGACAACAAATGCACAGATTATTAACTCTCCAAAGAACATTAATGGCTCAAGTCTCTCAGGGTTGTAGCGTTAATTTGAGTTTCTTCCTTCAAGCATGTTACAAAAACTGATTTTTCTTTTCTTTGAGATTACATGTGAATTCGTAAACAACAACTACAACTAAGCATAAACCAAAGAGTATATCAAACTTCCATCCATATTTGTAACTTTCTTTAACAGTTATGCAATTAAAAACCAAATCCTCATCATTGTGTTGGAAGGTACCCTAAGACAAACAAACACACAAAAACAACTCTTTTGGGTTTTTCAAAACATTTTTTCAAATTTTTATGAGTTTTTCGGATTTTTATGTCACAACACACTAAAATGCTTCAAAACACACTAAAAACACTTAAAAACAGTGAGAAACAACATTGGAAGTGATAGGTGAATAAATCCCACGAAAATCATGCAAAACAGAATGTTTACCCCCCCCCCCCCCCACACTTAAATCAAACATTGTCCTCAATGTTTCAAGCATAAACTAACACAAATAATAAACCAACAAACCAACAGCAACTAAACACACTAAACAAAGCAGAAATGAAATAACAACAAAGAGAAGGGTTTTAAGAACGCAAATCTGGAATTGGAGTGATTCCTAGGTCTTCCTTTGTTGAATGCCTGGGTTGCCTCCCAAGAAGCACTTGCTTTAACGTCTTACAGCCGGACAGTACCTCCATTTAAGCTTGAATAGGCCCCATGGCATGGAGGGGTACATCCTCTACGACATGCTCCTCAAATGTCTTGTGCATTGGGTCTATGTATGGCAGTGGATAGTGATGCTCCCAGATTGTGGCATTGAGCTTCCCAAAGTCAAAGTACGCACTCCCACTATCACGGATTCAATTTGGTACCTGCACCACCGAAGGCAATAACCTATTAGTCGAAATAAGAATTGGAATTAGAGGAGGAGGCTTACCAATGCATTTAGATGAAGACTCAAAAGTGGCAGCGAAGGTGTTATCGGCCAGATTTGATGTTTGGGGATTAACTACGTGTTTCTTATGCTCCACTCCAATTCCCTCTTCGATGATGCAGCTAGGTACATCCTTCTTGATTGGTGCGCATGAATGTTCCTGGCCTAAATTTTTAATCACATCTATGGCAAAACAAGAACGAACATTATTAGGATTCTTAACAGATTCAGGAACTTTGAATTTAATCATATCACCACCAAACTCCATTGTTAACGCTCCCTTAGCCACATCAATCTTGGTTTGGGTTGTCTTCATGAAAGGTCGTCCAAGTAAGAGAGGCATTGGTGGAGAGTGGCCCGAGTCCTCCATTTCAAGCACGTAGAAATCAGCCGGGAACACTAGGTGATCCACCTGCACCAACACATCTTCCAAAACTCATTTTGGATAGGCATTAGAACAATCGACTAATTGAATGATAACGCCATCATTTTTAAGATCTCCTAAATTCATAGATGCATAAATAGAATATGGCATGACATTAATGGAAGCACCTAAATCTAACATGGCATGTTCCAATCTTGTATTGCCAATAACACACGGAATCGTAAAGCTACCCGGATCTTTGCATTTAGGGGGTAATTTCCTTTGTAAAATAGCTGAAACATTGTCACTTACCTGGACCACTTCTTTTTCCCGAATTTGCTTTTTGATGTACAAAGCTTCTTCAAAAATTTCGCATACTTTGGGAGTTGCTTTATTGCAGCAATGAGCGGGATATTGATTTGGACTTTCTTAAAGGTCTCTAGAATGTCATTGTCCTCTTCCTCCTTCTTTGATTGCCTAAACCTGCTAGGAAAGGGCACATTCAATGGAAAAGAACTTGAAAAATTTGAATTTGGACTTTCTTAAAGGTCTCTAGAATGTCACTGTCATCTTCCTCCTTCTTTGATTGCCTAAACCTGCCAGGAAAGGGCACATTCAATGGAAAAGAACTTGAAAATTTTGAATTTGGACTTACCTTAGTGGTTTGGAGTGGCTTAGAAGTGTTAGATGGGTGCGGCAAACATGGTTCCTTCAATGTCGTGGGTTGTGCTCCCTGGGCTTCTTCCTGCAGCAACTTGTCCTCCTCTTCTTGACTTGATTTGGATGATTTTGGATCGGCTCTAACTTTTTTACCACTTCTCAACATGATTGTATTGACGGTTTCAAAGCCTCCTTTAGGATTAACAGTGGTTGAACTAGGTAATTTGCCTTGTTCTCTAATCTGCCCCATGAATTCCGCTATTTGCCCTACTTGCTTCTCCAACTCGTCCACTTTCTTGTCCCTAGTTTGCATACTCTGCGCCATAGAGGTTAGTAATTGAAAAATTTGATCATTATCACTAGAAGAACCTGATTTGTTTTGGGCAGGTTGTGCTTGGAGTTGAGTTGGTGCACACGGCTTTTGATAGAAACCTGGGGGTTGTTGCCTAAATGCACTTTGTTGTTGGCCTTGTTGGGGTTCTCGCCATTTGAAATTTGGATGATCTCTCCAACCAGGATTGTAAGTGTTGGAGTATGGATCATGGCGTGGTTGATTTTTGCTCCCAAAACCCACGGCATTGGCAGATTCCAACCCTCCATTCTCAATCAATTGAGGGCATCGATCAATGGCATGTCCTTGCATAGAGCACACGCCAAAAACACTTGGACCATGTATCTTCATTCCCTCGGCCATCTGAGAAACAAGAAAAGTAAGGTTAGCTAATTGGGATTGAATGTCGGACATAGAACTTACCTCATTCACTTGTGGCCGTGGGGGTTCTCTTTGTCCAACACCCTTATATTGTTGTGCATTATGTGCTCGGTTTGCAATTAGAATTTTGGCAGCCACCAGAGTCTTGTCCACCAACGCACCTCCCGCCGAGGCATCTAGCATTTGGCATTCCATGGGAAGGAGTCCTTCGTAGAAATATTGAATAAGCAGCTCCTCCTTCATTTGATGCTGTGGACATGAAGCAACAAGTGATTTAAAACGTTCATAATAAGATGGAAACGATTCACCTTGATTTTGTTAGATACCACTAATCCGTTTCCTCAAGAGAACGACTCTTGAAGTTGGGAAAAACTTCTCCAAGAATGCTCTTTTCATACTATCCCAAGATGTAACCGTTCCGGATGATAACTCATAGAGCCAATCTTTAGCCTTTTCCAAAAGAGAGAATGGAAAAGCCTTCATTTTCAATATGCTTCCATCGACGTCATGCTTGAACAAACAATCTCGAATTCCTTCAAGTGCTTGTTTGGATCTTCCATGGACAGCCCATGGTATTTTGGAATATGATGTAGCAAGCTTGACTTCAACTCGAACTCATCGGTCTCTCTTTGGGCAGCCATAGGGTATTAAATGCAAAAGGGTGTGACATTGGCCAACCCCGAGGCCGAGAGCTCTTTAATTGTACGATTGTCCGCTGCCATAACCAAGAAAACAAAACAAGAAAACAAGAAAACAAAACTAAATCAGAAAACTAGATAAATTGAACTAAAACACACAGTAAACACAAAGGACTAGCAATTTTGCTAATCCCCAACAACGGCGCCAAAATTTGATGTGAGAATTATAAGCACACTCAAATTAAACCCTATTGATGACAATTGCAGTATATTTGCAAGTAGGGATCGTTCTAACCGGGGATTAACTAGGGATGCTAATCAATGTGAATCTGACTCAAAAATGTAAAAACAAAGTGTAAAACACTAAACTAGACTCAAAGAATGCAAAACTAAAGTTTAAAACACTAAAACAACCCAAAAGACTCAAAACAGCACTAAAACACTCAAAACTGCCTTAAAACCACTTTCTGGGCAGTTTCGAACACAAAACACCAAATTGGACGAAAACAGGTTGTAACTTGACTCAAAACACTTTTAAATACAAACTAAACAGATTCTAAACACTTTAAAACAAGAAAGTAAAGAGGGGAATTGATTTTGACGAATTTGAAAACAAAACGAAACTTGTAAACTAAAACAGATTCTATAACGAATTTAGATGAATTGAATGGATGGAAGGCTAGCTAAGGGGTTCTTCTCCACACATGTCATACTTGCATACAAAACGATTTCTAGTTGTTTTTCAATAAACCATGGATTCTTAACGCCCCAGATTAACTATGAATTGCACTAATTAACCCTTAGATTTTCCTAACGTTATTGAATTGGATGATTGCATACGACAACCCAAAGCATTCCCCACAACTTCCCTACATGAATTGCATAATAGAGATACAAGCAAGAATCATTAAGTTTTATGAAAACCATAAGCTTTGACGAGGCATTCGTTACTATGAATTGCATGAAACTTATGCCAAGAATTTACTTAACTCGATTGTGATCAACAACCTTTACTACTTGCGAATATAAGTTCATAACGATTAGGTGAAATTCCCTTATATCCTAGCATTCAATTTATGCATGTAAACTAAGCAGGCCCTCTTAACCAACATACACAAATCAGTTTTAGTTCAAACAGATAAGTAAATTGAAATCACAATTTATGAATCACAACTAGAGGTAATCAAATCATATAGCAAGCCTAAACATGGTTTCGAAACCCCCCTAGCCAAGGGGGGGTTTAGTTCCTCATACGTACAAAACAAAGAGTATTGAATTTAAACATTGAAATCAAAGGAAAGGAAACACCTAAAACTTCCAGCAACTCGAACTTGAATGGCATGCACGTTTCAAGGTTTCTCCTCATCCTCTTTGCTGCGGCACAAGGTCTAGAGACAGGTTTAGGGACTTAGGTGTATGGGTGAATGGGTATGGAATGGGGCAGTAGTGTTTAAGGTGGATGGGAGGGTGCGGCAAGGTCAGAGGAGATTGGTGATGGATTTCTGGCGTGAATGATGAATGTATGGGGGGTGGTGAATTCGGCCAACTCTTAAAACACACATATATAGGTATGCAAAACCCTCAGAATTAGGTCTATGGTTTAAAAGGGTGCGGCACAATGTGTAAATCCACCAAGAAAAAGGTTTTATGGCCCAATTAAATCAGAAAAGGTTTTGCACAACCCAAATCCACAAGGAAAAGGCCTAATTAAATCAGAAACCCAAAGGGAAAAGGGATAGAGGCACCAGATTTTTAGGGGTTCTAGAAACAAAGTGTTTTGTGGCAGAAATTGGGACTTCTAGAAGGATTTAGGGCGCCACTTTTATAGAGGATTCTCGAAAGAGTGTTATTTGGCTGATTTCTAGAAGAACAAGGCCTAAAAACATGCAACACCAATGTAGGAACAGACAAGAGCTTCTAGAAAGGTTTCTATGTGATTTAAATCAGAAATTAACTCCCCCTTGCAGCTGGAATTAAGTTAAGATAGGATTAGGATAAGATAAGACAAGATAAGATAAGGATAAGGTTGGTTAAGATAAGATAAGATAAGGTTGTTTGGATAATGTTTTAGATAATTCTCCTTCTTTTGAGCTGATTCCTTATCTTCAATGATTTGAATTGATTTCTCCAACTTTGAAACACATTCCTAACTCCATTTGAACTCCAAATTCGTCCATCTTCTTGCCCATTGCTTGTGCTATCCATTCCAAGCTTAGATTTGCTCCAAAATGCTCCAAAATGCATCTTTTTACCAACTTTGCTTCTTGGACCTAAAAACACACGAAAATGACTTTAAACACTATAATAAGCATCAAATAGCTAAGTAAATGCAAGAAAACACACTAATTAAGTAGCATAAATATGCTCTTATCACAAATTCCGTCAAATCTAACCGCTTATGCCAAACTTCACCAAGCTGGAAAACCGAAATCTTAGCATATCCACCAATGTTTGAATAGTCCTCTCAGATTGACCGTCTGTCTGAGGATAATATGCCGTGTTGTACAGTAGTCTTGTACCCAAAGCCTCCTGAAAAGCAATCCAGAACTTAGAAGTGAATTGGGGATCGCGATCAGAGACAATACTAACTGGAACACCATGATACTTCACAATCTTCGCTATGAATAGCTCGGCCAACCGATTCAACGAAAACTTTTCCCTGACAGGAATGAAATGTGCTGACTTGGTGAGTCGATCAACAATCACCCAAATTCCATCATTTCTATTCTGAGTACGAGGGAACTTGTACATAAAATCCATATTAACATCTTCCCATTTCCACTATGGAACGGAAAGTGGTTACATCAACCTAAATGGCTTCTTCCTTTCAGCTTTGACTTGCCGACATACTTAACAATTTCTCTTTTCATACCCGGCCAAAAGGAAAACGATCGAATGGTATGATACATTTTCGTGCCTCCGGGATGCATCACATAAGCTGAAATATGCGCATCATCTAAGATATCCTACTTTAACTCTACATTATCATGTACGTACATCACACTTTCTGATAGGGGCATATTTATGCACCCTAGTTTAGCTTGTTCTTGTGCATTTATATTGTTTTCCTTAGTTAAAGTAGTCTTTTAAGCTAGTTTTATGTATTTTCATGTTTTAAGGGCAAAGTATGCAAAAGGATCCATTTTGGAGCCTTTTGGAGCAAATTAGAGCTTGGAATGGATATCATACGCTTGGAGCCAAGAGGATGGACGAAATTGAAGACTTGAAGATGATGATTCCTACTTGAGCAAGGTTTCCTAGTTGGAGTAGGAAAATAGGAAAATCCCTAATGGAAGATGGAATCCTAGTTGAATTAGGATTCCTAGTTGAAATAGGTTTCCTAGTTGAATTGGGATTCCTAGAAGATTGAGGTTTCCTACTCAAACAAGGTTTCCTACTTGAAATAGGAAAGTTAAACCCCAAATGGCCCAAGTTGTAGCAACAAAGAAGTTTTCTTAGTTCTAGAAGGAAAAAGAATTCCAAGATGAAGAAGGATTAGTTTCCCTAATCCTAGTGCACAAAGGTTTCCTAAACATTGTTGGACACAAATGGAAGGTTCTAGAGCTTTCCCTTGCCTTGGCTGTAAGTTCACCTATTTCCCATGGGATTAGGCTTTTTAGAAGGCCTATCCTAATCCCTACAAAGGTGCCGTACCCTTCCCTTCAAGAAGTCACTAATTCCTTGCCTTGCAAGGCTTTCTAGAAGCCCTATCCTACCCTAGACAAACCTGCCGCACCTTATACCCTATTTCCCCTTGGATTTCAGATTTAATTGGCCCTATTCCTTGTGGATTTGGGTTAATTGGACCATAAACCTTTTTCCTTATTGGACTTACAATTCCTGCTAGACTTAGGGGGCCTAATCCATCAATTAAACTAAATCCAGGCCCTAATTTGAATTGACCTAGGGTTTAGGGTGCCTATATATAATCCTCCTTAAGTGTGCCACACCTTTTATCATCCTTTCACTCAGAAATCAAGGGGCGGCACCATCCTCTCATCCATTCCGCATCCATTCATTCAAAACCCAGAAAAACAACCCTTGCCGCAAGCATTCATCCACACCACCATCACCGTGCCTTCCCACCACCACAACCACCTTGTGTCGCCACTCTTGGGAGAAGAAGGAACCTGTGCCGTGCACTACAAAGGAGGGAGAGAGCCTTGCGCAAGCGATCTGCCACCATTGGAGTGTTTGGAGTTCTTTTCTTTTCTTGTTTCTGTTTCATGTTTAATTTAATTCGTTGTTCAATTATGTTAAACATGTGGAACTAATTTCCTTTTAGTTAGAGGCGAATTTGAAGCCATGGACATATGTTGGTTATGATTTGATTTACTCCAGTTATGAATTCATGAACTTTGGATGTGGTTTACTTTTCTGTTTTGATTAAGAACTTGTTTATGTATGTGGGTTGAGGGTCGACACTTAATTTGCATGCCTAAACTTGATGCTAGGATATAAGGGAATTTCACCTAATCGTTATTAACTTATATTCATGAGTAGTAAAGATCGCTAGTCACGATTGTGTTTAGTAAACCCTAGGTTGGATTAACATGCGTATTCCATAGTTATGAATGCCTAGTCGATGTTTATGATTTCCATTGAACTTAAT
Source organism: Crataegus laevigata (assembly GCA_963580275.1). NCBI lineage: Eukaryota > Viridiplantae > Streptophyta > Magnoliopsida > Rosales > Rosaceae > Crataegus > Crataegus laevigata. The sequence goes on along the minus strand of OY756947.1, from coordinate 19,192,976 downwards.
GATCTTTGTTGAATGTCTCTATCATGCGTATTCCATAGTTAGGGACTTTAATGAGGAATAATTTGGTTGCGATGCGTATTCCATTCAATTCAATGAATCTAGGGAAATCTGAGAATTAATTAGTTCAATACAATTAATTTGGGACATCGTCATTCATAAGTTTGTTGAAATCATAACTGGGAATCAAGTTATATGCATATGTTCATGTGTGGATAAGGAACCCTCTAACTAGTGTCTCATCCATTCAATTTATAAAAATCGATTTTAGAATATGTTTTGTTTGCAAGTTTCTGTTTTAATTTTAAAATTCGTCAAAACCAATCCCCATTTATTTTAAATGTTAGATTAGTTAGAAATACATTTAGTTTTTGTTTTTAAGAGTCTTGAGTCAAGTTACAACTTAATTTCGTCCAAATTTGTGTTTGTGCTCAAATCTGCCCAGAAAGTGGTTTTTAGGCAGATTTGAGTGTTTCTGTGTTAGTTTGAGTCTTTTAGTTTTTTTTAGTGTTTTAAATTTTAGTTTTGCATTCATTGAGTCTAGTTTAGTGTTCTAAATATTGTTTTTACGTTTTTGAGTCAATTTCACATTGATTAGCATCCCTAGTTAATCCCCGGTCCAGAACGATCCCTATTTGCTCATATACTACAATTGTCATCCATAGGGTTTAATTTGAGTGTGAATCTAATTTTCACATCACTTTCTTACATAAGTATACCATCTGATTCTCAAATTCGTAAGGTCTTTCATTTTCTCATCGTTTCGTAATTAAATAAGTTCCTGGGTTTCTTCATCATTAATCTGGGCCTCTAGTATATGATTAATCAAAATTGGCCTAACTTGAAAACTAACAAGTAAAGCATTTCCTCGATCATCTACTACCGAATTTCTCAACTCTAGCTGTACTCCGTCGATCTCAACTCTGCAAGAAGTGGAATACGGCTCGCATGGAACGCGTTAACTCTGCTCCGAGGCTTCCTACTAAGAGCTTCAGTTACCACATTTGCACGACCAGGGTGATACTCAATCGTGCAATCATAGTCGCTCAGTAATTCAATCCATCGACGCTGGCGAAGATTCAAATCCTTCTGGGTAAAAGGTACTGGAGACTCTTATGATCTGAGAAGATCCTATATTTCTCATCGTAAAGGTAATGTTTCTCGATCTTCAAAGCAATTATAATGGCTACCAACTCTAAATCATGCGTAGGGCAATTTATCTCGTGAGGTTTAACTGGCGTGAAGCGTAAGCAATTCCCTACCATGCTGCATCAAAACACATCCTAGGTCATTCAACGAAACATCGCTGCATATCTCAAAGTTACCATCGTCATCAGGAAGAGATAAAACAGCAGTATGAGTGAGATAATACCAAGGTTCTAAAAGTCGCTAGGCGTTAGTCGGGCGGCGGGCTGGAGCCTAGCGCCTAGGCGGCTAGGCGGGGCCTAGGCGGGCGCCTAGGCGGACTAGGCGAATTTAAGTAAATCAATCATATTTCGTGTAAATAAGTGTCTGCTTATACTTGAAATATATATAATTTCACCATAAACTACAAAATAGAATGCATATATATTATGAAGTATTGAAACATAATGAAAACATGTGAAATAAGGATATAATGTGTGTTCATTTAAGTATGCAACAAGTCTCTTACAATTTATTGGGAAAAAAACAAAATGCAAAATGAAAGTTATCTATTTTTTGTCTAAGTGAGTTACGACCTAGACGAGTGTTTAGGCAGGTCTAGGCGGGTCTAGGCGGGTCTTGGCGGGTGCCTAGGCGGTGCCTCAGCAAGTCTAGGCGCCCTTAGCATTAATCGGGGCGGCGAGCTGGGGCCTAGCGCCTAGGCGGGGCCTAGGCGGCGCTAGGCGGGGATTTTTAGAACAGTGGATAATACTCCAACTGCCGGAAACTCTGCTCACAATTATCATCCCACTCAAACTAAACTTCCTTCCTGGTTAATCTCGTTAGTGGTAAAGCCATAATCAAGAAATCCTTAACAAATTGTCGATAAGAACCTCCTAAATCAAGAAAACTCTACATGTCAGTGACGGTTCGCGACTGTTCTCAATTCTCCACTGCTACTATCATCTGAGGGTCTACCTGAATACCTTAAGCTGAAACAATGTGTCCCAAGAATACAACTTGACTTAGCCAGAACTGGCACTTACTGAATTTAGCATATAATCTGCGCTCCCTCAGCTTCTTCAACACCAAAGAAAGACATCGAACATGATCTTCTTTTGACTTAGAATACACCAGAATGTCATCAATGAAGACAATGACGAATCTATCCAAATAATATTGAAATACCTTATTCATCAACCCCACGAAAACTATTGGTGTATTCGTCAATCCAAATAGCATCACAAGAACTCATAGTGACCATAACAAGTCCTAAAACGGTTTTAGGGACATCTTCACTACTAATCTTCGATTGGTAATAACCATACTTCAAGTCAATCTTGGAATACACACAGGCACCTCTAGGCCGATCAATCGTTCATCAATATATGGCAACGAATAACAGTGCTCAATTGTTGTCCGATTCAACTTCTTATAATCAATGCATAACCTTACAATCCCATCTTCTTCTTTACAACAAAACCGGCTTTCCAAGACGATGTACTAAGTTTAATGAAATCTTTATCAACCAATTCCTGTAACTAATTCTTCAATCTTCTTAACTCATCAGAAGCCATACGATAAAGAGTTAAAGAAATATGATTAGTACCTGGTAACAATCAAGGGTGAACTCTACATCGTGACCTGGCGGCAATCCAGGTAAATCATCAAGAAAAACGTCAGAAAATTTCTGACCCTTCAACGTATCTCTACGCTAACGAAAGCCTCATCTTTTAGTACTTACGTGAGTCAGTACTCGTAACAACCTTCTTAAATAACTTTTTGGTTTTCACCGCTGAAATGACCCCATGCCTCACTCCACTATACTCACTAATCCAAGTAACCTCTGATAATCCACGACGATGGAAAGTAACTGATTCCCGTAGTAATCGATATCGGTGCGATCATACCGTGGCCAATCTGTATCTAGAATAGCATCAAAGTCGACCATATCTAACGGAGTAAGATTCGCTAATATAACTATATCTTCCACCATCACTGGGTACCAGGAAAAACACCATACTAGCATCGAATTACTTATCTGTTACTTGCTTAACAAATCCAACAAATAAGTTACTAATATTACGGTCTGCAACCCGCAATACTGATAACTCACTGTTGTATCGATAAGTAAGTAATAATTCCCGAGGGTGTAATATTATCATCTTGCAGTAATATGTGGTTAACACGTTTTTGGGCTTGCTGTCTTCTTCTCACTCTGTTGGCGTGAACTCCTCGTCCTTGAGAATTACGCCTATGTCCTGACTATAGGTATAACACTTACCATTACCTCTTCGACATACTCCAAAACGTCTATCATTGCACATACGACACAAGGGTGAATTTCCACTATCAGAATTCCCCTGCCTCTGGAGTATGAAACCTTCGAGAAATCTACCAAGTTCTCTCTGACCTGTAGAGTTAAAACCTCTGCTAGAAGAGCTAGATCTGGCTCCGTATCTCTTAAAATCCTGAGTCTAGCGAAGTCTCTGAGATGATTACTCAATACTTTTATTCTTATCCTTATTCTGATTACTATCTTTTCCTTCTTCTTTCTCACTATTACCAGACACGTTCTCAGAGTTCGCAATCCTCAACAAAGTCTCGTAGAATTTCCTGATAAGTATTATAAGGGTAAATGGTCGCCATCGAACGCCATTTCTTCCTAATATCCAGCTTAAAGCATCTAAGCATCTCAACTGAAATAGTAGTAATTTCTAAGTCATAACGAGACAATTTAGTAAACTTCCTTTAGTACTCGTTAAAAGATAACTTCTCCTGTTTCAAATCCGCTAACTCTTGCGTCTTACGATCTAGGTCTGCTGGGATATGAATCTCTTATAGAATGACCGTTTAAAAATTCTATCAGTCTGTAATCTCCTCGGCCTTCCACCCGTAAGTTTCCTATCCCCATTAGGATGCCGATTCTGAGTCCAAAAGCTAAACAGTGGTCTCTATCCACTTATCGTCGGGAAAACTCCCCTGGCTCTACTTCAGCCTAACGTATTCTCAATCTAATTGAGCCAATGCTCAAAACCCTTCATGGCCTTCATTACCCCTAAAGGTAAGCAACTTTAGATTATACTCTGACTCCAAAGACTCCGCTAGGAAGGCGAATTACAGACTGATCAACACTAACGATAGTTTCCCCCCAACTGAGCTATATAGGGAAACTAAGTTCATCTAAACGACATGGCCCTCTACGAGGCGGCATAGTTCTGATAGAAGACATCAAGTCATTAGAAAATCCACAAAATATGCAAGACTGCAACCTAGGGCTCTGATACCAAACTAACACACCCGTACCCGAAAGTAGGGCGTAATGGCCGTCACGTGAGTGTGACGTAGCCCAGTGCACAGTGTGGAAGCAAGGATCGTTAACGAAGTAGGAACTAATTAAAATCGAATTCTAGCAACTTAGATATGATAGTGTGCTAGAGATATTACAATACTTATACATAACCAGAGCGTACTAGGTCGAGTGCAGTCAAGCATGAATTAAATAAGTTCAAATACACCAACGGTGCCCTACATAGTAGCAAGTCTGTCAGAACCGTCGAAATGTCCTCGCTAGCCATCACGGGTACTCATGTTATCTAGAACCTAGAGGGGCGAAAAACAAAATTGAGTGGGTCAGCAAAACAAATCTTTTCAAAATTATTCTTTTCTCAAACGTATAACACCTCTCCGTAAAACCTGTATAGTTCCCAAAAAATAATACATACTGAAGGATTATTTTGAGAATACATGTTCATTTAAGCAATATCATTAGCATGCAATTAACAAATTAAAGGCGGAATCATGCTTGCATATACTTAAAAACAAAACATTACCCATGAATGTTCAAAGCCTAGTAGATTGGTGAACCCTTAAACAACTCAAAACAAAGTGAGTTGAGATTTATACCTTTGTAGATTCCTCTTTGCTTAAGCAAAGGCTAATCACCCAAAGAGAGGGCCTTCATTCCTTGCATCTAAAATCTATGGATTTGGTTGGATGAAAAGTTTCTCCAAGTTCTCAAAATTGAGAACCTCTAATTCACCACACCAAGGTTTGATTTAAGAAGAAATGAATGACCTTGGAGGAGTAGGATTGCTAGCTAATCCCTCCAAGGGCGGCCGGCCTTTTAGAGAGAAAAGAGAGATTGTGTTTCTCCAATTTCCCCAAAAAGAACCCTTAATGAATTTTGGCTATAAAGTCATATTTATACCTTAATTCATTTGAGTGGCAAACTTGTAAATAAGTCCAAGTTCACTACCCCTTCAAAGTGGCCGGCCTTAGGATATTTTTGGAGTATTTGGGCCTTAGTAAATCATTATTCATTAAGTTGTCATACAACTTAAGTTAATGGACTTGACGTTCGAAGCCCATTGGGCCTTAAGGTCCAAAACTATCCCGAGGTCTTTAACGAACTTATTCGTTTGATTAATTAACATATTAATTAATCCTTGCCATAAATAATTAAACTATTTAATTATTCTTACTCATCTCCGTTGAATCTTCAATCTCTACCTTACACGATGTACGATCCATTAGGTTCCTTTTAGCGAGGCAGTGGGCGATTCAAACGCTTTCAAATCGATTGTGAATTTGAAACTTACTTTCAATTCTCCCTTTAGTGTTTACTCACCTTTACGGCTTCCACAAACCATGAGTGACACCTAGCAGCATATCATGGTTACCCAAGCTAATCAGAAGAGGTGGAGAACCTATTCAGTTTAGGATTACAAATGCAATACGGTCCTTCTCTAATACAATACTCTTGACCACATTGTTTGGTTTGATAGTTTATTCATGTCTACTATCCAATGTGAATCTTGCACTTATATGATTACCTTGAATGTTATCTGGAACGCATTCCAATATCTCATTCATACTCTGGCCAGAGATTCTTAATCATATCATAGAGTATTCTCCCTCAACGGTTTGAAGGTTAGAGATCCCTTGTTGCGCATTCACTTGTCTCCATGACTAGATAGCTTGACCCCAACCATGCCGTGGACACTCCAAAGGAATGCCATTTGACACAATCAAAGATCAAGGACCTAACCACAAGACAACTATGATGCCTCAGGTCAAAGGACTAATTTGCATTATCCTAACCATGAGTTCTCACGTGACATGAATATGAGAACTCGTCGTTGATCGTGTTCAGTGAACTCATTCTCTATTGAGCACCTACGTACTTGTCTTGGTGTCACTCACACCAATGACTCGAGACTAGTCACTCTCCCTGAGAGAAGACATAGCACGTACTGATCTTAACGGACTGTCAATGCCCAATTGGCAATCCTATGATCAGGAACGTTTAGGATGTGTCTACGAAAGAATGGTCTCATGAATCTAACTTCTTTAGATCGCATTCTCCCAATCACATATTCCTTGGACTTTATCGTTTAAGCATATAACATTTATATGAGACCGCTCAAACAATAATCTTTGCCCTTGATATTAAACTAGATTAGTTTAACATGTGAAATGTCCGTAAAGTATCATCATATGATTGGTTTTAGGGCACATTTCCAACACATACATATATATCATAACCTTTCTCAGCATAAAACATTTTCAATGTATCTCGAATATATGCCGTGCAATGCATTTCAATGCCAGTCTGAATCTCATAAGTAATGCCATATAGCATTTCGATAATCATATCGCTACTAGATATCAACTCAGCCCTCGGCTGTAAATATAGCTCAGAACATCTCTATGTCATCATCATATATATACACTGCACATACATCAATATCATCATCATATTATCATCATTATCAGCGTTGTATCAATAATAAATGCTCTAGTGCTACAATCACGTGAAGACTGTGCGAATGAACGTGGGTCACCTACATGTCGTACCCACTCAACAGTGGTCTATACGACAAGACTGTGCACCTAAATTGGATATAAGGCGAGCATGCGGTGCGGGAGGGGAACGACACGTGAAAGACTCTGCCCTTATCTCTGGGCGTGAGCACTAACAATATGTGCAGGTCTATGAGCTAACAATTCATAATATCTCATCATTTCACATCATATCTCATCACTGTTCGTCTATCGTTTCTTATCAATGCATACCCTTACCTGGCACTTACCTGTGCGTCCTCAGCACCAACATATGCATGAAATGAATGTATAATTATTCGTGCATCAATTCTGAGTATATGCATGACGATAAAAACGTACTTTTCATTTAAAAGCTGATTCTGGGAAAATCATAGTATATATATAGGTTTTACGAAAAAGCTGCCCACTCACTGATATGTCGCTGGATAATATCCCCCATGTCTAGCATGGTTACGCTCGTCCTCGGGGTGGGTCTCACCTATATGAGAAATAACTACACAATTGTTAATTAAACGCACATAACCTAACTTCGATAATAACTTCTCAAACGTAGCTCAATTTTGGCATACGAATATACCAACGAGACCTATTCAATGTCACGAGCGTCGCCATATTTTTAGAAAAATTTTTGGAGCTTGCACGCGCCCCCACGGGCCAGAACAGTACACGGGTCCACGCTTGGCCTCTCACAGCGCGTGCGTGCCACGTGTTGTCCCTGTCCTTGGTTCACTGGACTGGTTTTCGGTGACTGGAAAACTTCTGTGTGTGATTTCTCACTCGTTTCTCAACCATTCTTCGTGAAATTTTCACCAAAATGTTCTAAATTAAGAGGAGAACATGATTATACCTTCAAAAGTCTCGAAAAACACCAAAATCACGATTGTGACTTTCCTCTTCAACACGTCCAGTCTCGATCTGTGCAATGATGACGTCCAAACTTGTCAAACGAAGTACACCGAGCCTCTAGAGGACCCAAAAAAAACTTCTGTGTTCTCAGATTTTCCTAAAACGCAACGTATAAAAAGTTGATGAATAGTGCCAATTATGAACCTTGAGTTTTGGACGTGAAATCATTGTAGTTCTTACCTGAAAATGGTATGGTTTAGTTCGTATGGACCTCACGAGCATGAATATGTATTTTGTTTCTTCGATCTACGAGGTTTTGTGTGGTTTTGGGTGTACGTCCGTACATAAAGGGAAAAGAGAGAGGTAGTTCGAGAGAGAGGAGAGAGTTTCTGAGGGTTAGAGAGAGAGAAGTACGGGACTGAGAGAGAGAAGAGTGTTGAGTGGTTGTGTGGTCTAAAAGCCACCAATCATATCAAAATATCTTCTAGTTTCTTATTGGTCCCCAAAACTTTGGAAATTATACGATAGGACCATAATTTTAACCCAAAATGCAATCACGCATATAACGCTCGAGGGTAAATTCGTCATTTCATATTTACAATAAGATTTCTCGAGACGGGCTGTCACAATAACTGTTTTGTTTTCAATTAGAAAAATAAAGGGAAAAAGAAAGAGACAAAGGAAACGTAGTAGCCAGATGATAGTGGTGACTCGTGAAAGAAGCAGAGAAGATAATTTGAACACTATTTTTCGTTTGGGAATGAGTACTATATATCTTTATGCGTGTGTGTGTGTGTGTGTATAGGTGTGTAGATAATATTGCTTTGAAGATTTATATGCTATTTCTCATTCTCATTCCCCACCAATATATGGCTATAAACCATGCCCCCAACACTCTAGATTATGCGCTCAAACCGTGCCTATAACTGATACCCATGCTGCCTATTGTCTCGAATGCTTTGCCCTAGTTGTATATTCAAATAGGTTCACTATATTTGGTCTTTTAGTTTGGCTTTGGATCTTTTTCCCAAAATAGATAAACTTAATCTCTCTCTCTCTCTCTCTCTCTCTCTCTCTCTCTATATATATATATATATATATATATATATATATATATAGATATATATATCTATCAAGGAAAATGTTATATATTTGACTGTTCTCTATCTATTACTGATTTATTGGCGGATCAGCTGCTTAGGATTCGTTGCTTATGTTATTTATAAACATTTGATAGCTTTTATATGCAAAACATAAACAAAAACATGTTGGTGTTGGTGGATTATGTATATTATGTGCCATGTAATACTCTAATAAATTAACTAAAAATAGTGGAATGTAAGTTGTTAAGAACAATATAGACCAAATACAATTACCCCCACATCAGATTACTGATTATTCAACATTAAGGTATATACATAAGTTGCAAAAAGGTATAAACTTATAAATTAAAAAAATCATAATTGCCAAAAGGCAATGACTTCTCCCTCATGATTGTCCACTTGTCCCTAAAAAAATTTGATAAAATTTCGATTCTGTGTTGTAATCATGTTGATCAACTTTGTTATAGTATTTGTTGGACGTATGCCCACAAAGCCACTCATTTGATGTAATAGCTTTTTGGAATACTTATTGTATTAAACTTTTATATGTTTAATGAAGGGAAAAGCTTATTGTTAATCGATATTTATTGTATCTTGTGTTTAAGCAATAAGGGAATCCAAGGAATGTATTTGATCTAAGAGATAAGTGATCTAAGTAAGTTAGATTAACGAGACCTTTCTCTTAAGTTCATTCCTAAAACGTTCCTAGCCATAGGGTTGCCAATTGGGCATTGACAATCCGCTAAGGTTAGTATGTGTTATGTCGACTCAAGCGTGGATATGACAAGTCTCAAGTCATTTAGTGTTGGACACTGAGACAAACACATAGGTGCTCGAAAGAGTAATCGAGCACACTGAACTACGATAAAAAAGAGAGTTCAACCATGCATGTCATGTAAGAACTCGATGGTTACAATATGCAAAGTAGTCCTTTGACCTGAGGCATCATAGATGTGTTGGAAATGTGCCCTAAAACCAATCATATGATGATACTTTACGGACATTTCACATGATTAAACTAATCTAGTTTAATATCAAGGGCAAAGATTATTGTTTGAGCGGTCTCATATAAATGTTATATGCTTAAACAATAAAGTCCAAGGAATATGTGATTGGGAGAATGCAATCTAAAAGAAGTTAGATTCATGAGACCATTCTTTCGTAGACACATCCTAAACGTTCCTGATCATAGGATTGCCAATTGGGCATTGACAGTCCGTTAAGATCAGTACGTGCTATGTCTTCTCTCAGGGAGAGTGACTAGTCTCGAGTCATTGGTGTAAGTGACACCAAGACAAGCACGTAGGTGCTCAATAGAGAATGAGTTCACTGAACACGATCAACGACGAGTTCTCATATTCATGTCACGTGAGAACTCATGGTTAGGATAATGCAAATTAGTCCTTTGACCTGAGGCATCATAGTTGTCTTATGGTTAGGTCCTTAACCTTTGATCGTGTCAAATGGCATTCCTTTGGAGTGTCCACGGCATGGTTGGGGTCAAGCTATCTAGTCATGGAGACAAGTGAATGCGCAACAAGGGATCTCTAACCTTCAAACCGTTGAGGGAGAATACTCTATGATATGATTTAGAATCTCTGGCCAGAGTATGAATGAGATGTTGGAATGCGTTCCATATCACATTCAAGGTAATCATATAAGTGCGAGATTCACATTGGATAGTAGACATGAATAAACTATCAAGCCAAACAATGTGGTCAAGAGTATTGGATTAGAGAAGGACCGTATTGCATTTGTAATCCTAAACTGAATAGGTTCTCTACCTCTTCTGATTAGCTTGGGTAACCATGATATGCTGCTAGGTGTCACTCATGGTTTGTGGAAGCCCTAAACGTGTGTAAACACTAAAGGGAGAATTGAAAGAAGTTTCAATTCACAATCGATTTAAAAGAGTTTGAATCGCCCACTGCCTCGCTAAAAGGAACCTAATGGATCGTACACCGTGTAAGGTAAAGATTGAAGATTCAACGGAGATGAGTAAGAATAATTAAATAGTTTAATTATTTATGGCAAGGATTAATTAATATGATTATTAATCAAACGAATAAGTTCGTTAAAGACCTCGGGATGGTTTTGGACCTTAAGGCCCAATGGGCTTCGAACGTCAAGTCCATTGACTTAAGTTGTATGACAACTTAATAAATAATGTTTTACAAAGGCCCAAATGCTCCAAAAATATCCCTAAGGCCGGCCACAATGTAAGGGTAGCAAACTTGGACTTATTTACAAGTTTGCCACTCAAATGAATTAAGGTATAAATTTGATTTTATAGCCAAAATTCATTAGGGTTCTTTTGGGGGAAATTGGAGAGAAGAAATGCTCTCCCTTCTCTCTAGAAATGGCCGGCCCCCTTTGGAGGGATTAGCTAGCAATCCTACTCCTCCAAGGTCACTCATCTCTTCTTAAATCATACCTTGGTATAGAAACTTAGAGGTTCTCAATTTTGAGAACTTAGAGAACCTATCCTTTCTATATAAATCCATAGATTTAAGATGCAAGGAATGAAGGCCCTCTCTTTGGGTGATTAGCCTTTGCTTAAGCAAAGAGGAATCTACAAAGGTATAAATCTCAACTCACTTTGTTTTGAGTTGTTTAAAGGTTCACCAATCTACTAGGCTTTGAACATTCATGGTTAATGTTTTGTTTTTAAGTATATGCAAGCATGATTCCGCCTTTAATTTGTTAATTGCATGCTAATGATATTGCTTAAATGAACATGTTTCTCTAAAACAATCCTTCAAGTGGTATCAGAGCCTAGGTCTAGTAGTTGGTGAATCCTTTTGGGTTTTGTATTTCATAATATGTGATTTAAAAGTTGTAAAATGTTACAAGCTTTATTCTTGTTTTATGAATGTAAATTTTGTTGGAAAATTTGGCATCTCAAATGTTGTAGATGTAGTTCATATGAGCATGAATATTGAAGCTAAAATTTGGTGCCAAGAATTTTGGGATTTTCGGCCAAATTAAAAGGGTGATTTTTTGGGTTCTTGTTTGTCTTGTTAAAATGTTTTTCAAGTGACTTTTGGAACCCCTAAGTACCCTAGTTTGGTTATATGAAATTTCCCTTAAGTTTAAATGGTTTTGGGATGTTTTTGGGTGAAAAATCATCATGGAAAAATTTTGAGTTTTTCATGAATGTTCTTCATGTTCTTGATGTTCTTGCCAAGAACATTAAAGCTTGTGGATTTGATTCAAAGTTTTGAATTATTTCATAAAGTTTTTGTTATAAGATATTTTCATATATTTATTAATGATTAATATTTTTAATGTTAGTCAAAAACTTTGAATATATGTTAGATATTTGTTTGAATGGTGTAAGAAACTTTAATGGGTGTGTAAGGCATAAATCCCATTCACACACACCACATGCATGCTTTATGTCAAACTACAAATCAACACACACATCACCCCTCCAAAACCGGCCACTCCCTCAAGTGGGAGTACTTTTGGGGCTTTTATGCAATTACATAAAGTTTTGATACTTTTGTGTATTTGCACTTTGGCCCAAAAGTTTACGTTTTTACGTTTAGGTCCAAAAACGCTAAAGGACAAATTGTTTTGCTCCTTTAATGAAGTTTTTACATTTGTGGAAAAGTTTGGGTTCTAGTTGTGATTACATAAAGTATTGGACTTTTGTGTTTTTACAAAGTGACCCCAAAAGTTTAAGTATTTGCAAAATAGCCCAAAGGTTGTGGTTAATTGCACTATGGCCCAAAAGTTGTGGCTAATTGCAAAATAGCCCAAATGTTGAGGTTAATTGCATAATGGCCCAAATAAGTTGAGGTCATTACATTTTGGCCCAAATTAAATAGAGAACAAAAATTGTTTTGTCTCTTTAAATGAGAATTGGATTTTCATTTTAGTTAGCTCCATTTAAAATCAAATTTTATGGATACAAAAACCAAATGAAAAATGTTGCATTCAATTTAATTAGTTAAAGTGTTAATTAATTAAAGGGTGATTATGAACCTAAGCCTACGATAATTGAGCTATGTGGAAGGCCGTTTCAAATTTGTTTGAACCATGGGAATGTGTAGATTAGATTTTGGTTGTAATTTGATTAGATCAAATGTTGTAAAAGAGCATAAGCTCTTCTTTAATTTAAAGTAATTTGATTTGATCAATTGTTGTAAAAGAGCATAAGCTCTTCTTTACTTTGAAGTACTTCTTTCTTGCTTTATATGATATGCATGAAAATGAAGTAGTTGGGTCCAACGCCCCTAAGACAACACGCCTTAATATGATTAAACGCGTAACTAAAATCAATCACCATCCCTAGTCCGAGATTCAACACAAGGCTCGTGTTGGATCTAAACAAAAGGTTCATAGTCATCCTAAGGCCCTAAGGCAACTATATAGTCCATTAATGAATGCAAACCTTATGTTAGTAGTATCATGTACTCTTGCTTTAAAAACCGTTTTAAAAGCTTAGTGGGAGTATTATATACAACTAAATAAATCATATGGACCAATAGTTGTGATAGGACCAAAAATGTTTTAATTGGATTAAAATGTATGTTTATATGTGATGAGACCTAAAAACCCTCAACCAAATCAATATTAAGTTGATAAGCGTGAGAGTGCTTTGAACACTCTTTCGTGGCCTTCCACCGTGGTAGGTCCAAACGTTTGTGACGTGTACACCGGCTTCACCCTATCATGGGGGAGTACAAAGTGCATGCTTACACTCGGGGAGGATTCTATATGCATACTTGATGTTGTGAAAGGTAGGCAAAGAGAATAGCCAACATCGTATCATCGTGAGGTTGTTCTTGGACCCCTAACTTGAACTCGCATGGTGGGAATGACTTAACTAAGTGCAATGGAGCCAACATCATATCATTGTGAGGCATCATTCTCTAGAGGCCAAATAAAATGGGTTCTTACATTAGATGTAAAGGAGTAAGTGTACTCTCTCATTATTATTAATGCTAGCCAACATCGTATCATCGTGAGGTGAACTTGGTAATAGTGAGCCTCCCATAACCTACTAAGAGTTTCCTCCAAAACTCTCGAATTCCGATGAGGGATATGGAATTTGCCAAAAATAGTGGGTGGTGCTATTTTGATTTAAAGACCCGAATCAAATAGCTTAAAATCAATCAATTTATATTCGTTATGTATTTGTTTACCAATATATTTGCAAACGCTATCCAATACTTGACAAAGAAAAACCGAATACTTTAGTTTCCGGACTTAGTACTACAATTCCATAGATTGTCTTTAATGGATTGTAAATGTGTCTAAGTAGTCTCACCCTCACAATCTTCCTATCGATAATGTATCATTGGAAGAACATGTTAGATAAGTCTATCATAAAGAGGACAACAATTTAATTGTCATAATTCTTCAAATACAAATTGTTGTATGAAGAAATAAGAGTTGCTTTGAACAACCCTTAAATCAACACAAACATTAGTGCTTGTTTCTTTGTTACATAAACAAGGAACTTTTGAAGTAAGCACAAGGGCATGGACACTTAATGTGCCATGATTCTTCACTTACAAATCGTTGTATGAAGAAATGAGAGTTGCCTTAAACAACTCTTGAATGTTTGTAATTACGTTTAGAACATAATGGTTGGTTGACAAAAATAGTCCATCAACATGGACTTATGATGATTTTGAATCATTGTATGTTGAAGTGTTAAAACACTTAACGAGACGGAAACTAGATTAGGACTTCACCTTTGTGTCCCTATCCTAATCGTTCACTAAGTTTATTGTAAACTATATGGTGAACAATAACCACACGCTCTCCAAATTGTTTGATGTGTAAAACACAATTGAAATAAGTTTCAAGAGAGATAGTGGGAGTTTAGGGACCATGACTATTGTAGTCAAAGGAGAAGTTAAATGAAGAAAACAAATAACTCCAAGGGAACAAACTTTCTTTATGAAAGGATGGACATTGGAAGGGGTATTTGCAAGAAATGTCTTGCAAGTGTCAAGAACACATCTTTTTAAGGTGTTGTAAAATGTTCTTGAAAAGTTCATAACAGTTGGTTCTTCTACTTGAATGCTTAATTCTGTATTAGTGACTATGTTTTACAAATCGTTGTAAAAGTGTGGCTAATAAGAAGTAGAAGATTAATGAGAGAAGAGAAAGTACTTCACATTCGGAAAGTGAATAAAATATAGATCTCTGCGAAAGCGGATTGTACTTACTTCCTCATATGAACTACCAAATAAGAATGATTAGATTATTGTAATCTAATTAATTGTCTCTATAGTAGAGATGATGTGGTAGTGTTAATTGTTTAGAATAAAACGATGCTTAAAACCCAAAAGGTTGCAAGGTAGTGACTAATCCCAACTGAGTTGTGATACCTCTGAAACATAAATTGCAAGTTGGTCATGGATGGATGCTTTGGATCGTTAGATTCGGATCCAATGCCTTCTTGTTAAAATTGTATAGAGGTGAAATGTTCGAATCTTTATTCTTTTTGGAAAGAAGAAAGAATCACAAAGTTGTTGAGGTTAATTCACTTAGATGTTAGTGGCACAAGTCCACAACATAATACTACTCATGTTATATGCCATTCACCGAAGATCACTCTCGGTTGGACTATAGTTTATTTTGAATAAACACAAGTCCGAATACTTTGCAAAATGTTTCAAAGAATTCAAGAAATGTAAGTTTATGAGTAAGACGTCTAAAGTATTTACCTCCTTAGATTTGATCCAAGGAAAAGTAACACTTTAGATACGTTTCCTTGAAAGATGTCAAGGAAAATAGCATCATAAGATAATGAATTTCTCCATTAGGAGAAGAACGAACTTGAATAAGATTTAGTTCGTTGGTTATTATCTATTACCTATATATAGGATATATATACACTTCTAAAACAATGTGATTGTGAATTAGAAGATCTTCCAAATTTTCATAACTTCATAAGATGTAGTTAGAAAGAAAGACAAATCTTAAGCATGTTAAGATTTGGGGTTGTGTGCTAATGAGCAATATTTGTTTGATAACAATCTTGTGGGATATCCTTAAATTAGCTTTTGGATATCACTTCTATAAACCAACTAACAAATGTTGTTTTGTTGGGTAGTTCATTGTAATCCTACAATATGATTTGCCTAAAACGCAAATGAACGAGACATAGAACTCAAAGAATGGGTTCTTTGAGAGACAAGATAGTAATCAACAAATATATCAACCTAGTTCCTATACCAAAAGCTCCAAGGTAGTCAAGAAGGATTTATAAACCGTCTTAGTTGAATGGTTTGAACTTTATGACTATGTCATAGAGTTGCACCTCTTAATTCGAAAGAAATAAGAATGAAAATCCTTATGACTACATTGAGTGTGTATACGATATATACTCAAGGAAATGGTAAAATACCATTTGACTCGAAATAATGAAACCTTAAAAGCTAATTGGTAGCTTAAGGTGACTACACTCAAAGAGTATGGTTGACTTTGAAGAAACCATCTTTGATATAGTCTTAGTTTCAATTAATTCGAGGATTGCTAGCTACAACTAAATGGTGATTTAATGTTTGGACATAATATGGGTTTCCTTAACCATTATTAAGATAGTCTTGATAGTATATGTCTAAAACTATAAATCACAAGACATGTAAGTTGTAGAGATCCATCCATCATGGATCTTACCATGCTAGTGGGAGCTATAAGCGTCTTATGAAGAAAGATCAAATCGTTTGATTTCTCATAAAGATGTAAATGAATCTTTTGTTTACTAGGTTTACAAAAGATTAGTGGGAGTTTATCATATTCCTAAATTTAAATATATATGATATATTAATTTTTGAAAATGAAATGAATACTTCTTCGTTAAAGTTATGACTTTAAACATTCTATAAACGATAGAATATATATGGGAGATATAGTCTATGTATATGGGATTGAAATCTATAATGATGTATTTCAAGATATAATTGGATTATATCAATCCCTAAAATAGACATGAGATGCTAGGAAGTTTCTCATATGATGATAAACTTCAATTAGAATGACAATTCTAGTGAGACTAGGAAATTGTTCTTCTCAAAGGGAATGTACCCTTTGACTCCCAAAGAAATAATGCGTAAATAGAATCCTTTATGCATACGCACAAAGGTGATTTATGTATTTCATATTGTATGAAAACATTGATATGAGTTGTACCTAGAACGGTACAAAACGATATCTGTGCAAGCCCAGGATCAGAACCATGGCAACTGTCAAGTGAGTCCTTAAGTATTTAAGAAATAATAAAGGATAGATTTCTCAGTAATTGAGGAAGAATCAAAGTAACGTAATGGAAGCGTAAATGTATTAGATTATGAATCTAATCCATCATTGGATGTTTCTTCATTATGAATGAAGAGATAAACAGATATCTCTTTATTATGACTAAAGAGATATTTGGATGGAAACATTCAAAGTAATGACTTTAATGTGTTCCATTAAGAATGCAAAATATATTGCCATATAGAAGCTTACAACAATGTTGTTTGGATGGGAAAGTTCATTTATGAACTATCTATTCGGTTCCAACCAGAAAGTGTATGACACTAATGGGGCGATAGCTCAAGCCAGGGAATCAAGGTCTCATCAAGGTCCGAACTCATATGAGAGACTAAACCACATGATTAGGAATCATGTATAATGGTGACGTCGTTATTCTCAAGGTTGCTTCTATGGATAACATATAGATATCCATTGTCTAGGCCTACTACTCAGCCATTTTTGAAATGACTACAGAGGAGGTATCATCACTGATGACCAAGCTGATTGGCTCTAGTGCAAGTGGGAGATTGTTGGAAATGTGCCCTAAAACCAATCATATGATGATACTTTACGGACATTTCACATGATTAAACTAATCTAGTTTAATATCAAGGGCAAAGATTATTGTTTGAGCGGTCTCATATAAATGTTATATGCTTAAACAATAAAGTCCAAGGAATATGTGATTGGGAGAATGCAATCTAAAAGAAGTTAGATTCATGAGACCATTCTTTCGTAGACATATCCTAAACGTTCCTGATCATAGGATTGCCAATTGGGCATTGACAGTCCGTTAAGATCAGTACGTGCTATGTCTTCTCTCAGGGAGAGTGACTAGTCTCGAGTCATTGGTGTAAGTGACACCAAGACAAGCACGTAGGTGCTCAATAGAGAATGAGTTCACTGAACACGATCAACGACGAGTTCTCATATTCATGTCACGTGAGAACTCATGGTTAGGATAATGCAAATTAGTCCTTTGACCTGAGGCATCATAGTTGTCTTATGGTTAGGTCCTTGACCTTTGATCGTGTCAAATGGCATTCCTTTGGAGTGTCCACGGCATGGTTGGGGTCAAGCTATCTAGTCATGGAGACAAGTGAATGCGCAACAAGGGATCTCTAACCTTCAAACCGTTGAGGGAGAATACTCTATGATATGATTTAGAATCTCTGGCCAGAGTATGAATGAGATGTTGGAATGCGTTCCATATCACATTCAAGGTAATCATATAAGTGCGAGATTCACATTGGATAGTAGACATGAATAAACTATCAAGCCAAACAATGTGGTCAATAGTATTGGATTAGAGAAGGACCGTATTGCATTTGCAATCCTAAACTGAATAGGTTCTCTACCTCTTCTGATTAGCTTGGGTAACCATGATATGCTGCTAGGTGTCACTCATGGTTTGTGGAAGCCCTAAACGTGTGTAAACACTAAAGGGAGAATTGAAAGAAGTTTCAATTCACAATCGATTTAAAAGAGTTTGAATCGCCCACTGCCTCGCTAAAAGGAACCTAATGGATCGTACACCGTGTAAGGTAAAGATTGAAGATTCAACGGAGATGAGTAAGAATAATTAAATGGTTTAATTATTTATGGCAAGGATTAATTAATATGATTATTAATCAAACGAATAAGTTCGTTAAAGACCTCGGGATGGTTTTGGACCTTAAGGCCCAATGGGCTTCGAACGTCAAGTCCATTGACTTAAGTTGTATGACAACTTAATAAATAATGTTTTACAAAGGCCCAAATGCTCCAAAAATATCCCTAAGGCCGGCCACAATGTAAGGGTAGCAAACTTGGACTTATTTACAAGTTTGCCACTCAAATGAATTAAGGTATAAATTTGATTTTATAGCCAAAATTCATTAGGGTTCTTTTTGGGGAAATTGGAGAGAAGAAATGCTCTCCCTTCTCTCTAGAAATGGCCGGCCCCCTTTGGAGGGATTAGCTAGCAATCCTACTCCTCCAAGGTCACTCATCTCTTCTTAAATCATACCTTGGTGTAGAAACTTAGAGGTTCTCAATTTTGAGAACTTAGAGAACCTATCCTTTCTATATAAATCCATAGATTTAAGATGCAAGGAATGAAGGCCCTCTCTTTGGGTGATTAGCCTTTGCTTAAGCAAAGAGGAATCTACAAAGGTATAAATCTCAACTCACTTTGTTTTGAGTTGTTTAAAGGTTCACCAATCTACTAGGCTTTGAACATTCATGGTTAATGTTTTGTTTTTAAGTATATGCAAGCATGATTCCGCCTTTAATTTGTTAATTGCATGCTAATGATATTGCTTAAATGAACATGTTTCTCTAAAACAATCCTTCAAGATGTCTAATGGTTAGGTCCTTGATCTTTGATCGTGTCAAATGGCATTCCTTTGGAGTGTCCACGGCATGGTTGGGGTCAAGCTATCTAGTCATGTAGACATGTGAATGCACAACAAGGGATCTCTAACCTTCCATGATGGAAGGAGAATACTCTAAGATATGATTTGAGAGTCTTTGGCCAAAGCATATGAATATGACTTAGGAAGTTTGTTCCAAATCTTATTCAAGCGAATCATATAGAGTAGTATCACATTGGATAGTAGACATGTAACAAACTATCACTTAAACAATGGGATTAAGAGTATTGTATTAGAGAAGGACCGTATTGCATTGTAGTTGTAACTGGATAGGTTCTCCAACCACTTCTATTTAGCTTGGGTAACCATGACATGCTACTAGGTGTCACTCATGGTTTGTGGAAGCCCTAAAGATTAGCAAACACTAATCTTAAGGGAGAATTGAAATGTGGTTTCAATTCACAATCGATAGTTAAGAGTAACATCGCCCACTGCCTCGCTAATTGGAATCTAATGGATCGTACACCGAGTAAAGATGAAAGTGAAGTAATTAAATGAAATGGATAAGCAATTAAATGGTTAATTGTAGAATGGTCAAAGTTAATTAATTAGTTAAGTAATTATACGAAACGTTCGTATTGGGCTTCTAAGTTGGTTTTGGGTTTCGGGGCCCAAAAGTGTTTTGGTCCACAAGGCCCATTATGTTTAAGTTGTATGACAACTAAAACAAAATGGGCAATTAGCCCAATAACAAAAGGGAGGCCGGCCACATGAGTGAGGGGTAGCAAACTTGTGTTATTTACAAGTTTGTCACTCACTAGAAATGAAGTATAAATTAAACTTTATAGCTTTATTTCATTTAGGGTTTTCCTTAAGAAATTGGGTGAAACATCTTCTCTCTAAATTTCTAAAAGGGGGCCGGCCACTTAGGGAGAGAAATCTAGCAATTTCTTCTTCCCTAAGTCATCCATTTTATCTTCACAAATTATCTTTGGTGTAGAGACTTGGAGACATCAAATTTTTGGTGTTTTGGAGAACAAATCCTCAAGGAAGCAAGGAGATGACTTGAAGGCCCTCCACTTGGGTGAATCCCTTGTGTAATCAAGGATGAGCTTCAAGGGTAATGATTCTCTAAATCCTTATTCTCTTTAATGTTGTTAAAGAGTCATGGTTCACCATATACTAGGCTTTGAAAGTCATGGGTTTTATGAATTGATTTTGGATGCATGCTTGCTTTAATTTGTTAATAGTTTGCCTATGTATTTAAAATGTTCTTTACATGTTCTTAGCTACGACATAATTTTTCCTTCAGTATTAACTTGCAAATTTCTATTTACATGTTATTGAAAATGATTTGTTATAGTATTCATTTAAGGATTTAAATGATTTGTTATTTACATGTTATATTATTCAATTGTTACATTTTTATTTATTATTTTTGTAGATGTCAAACTTAATTTCAAACCGCTGGGCAGCTAGTTCGGTCACTTAGACACCTTCTTCAGCATGTAGTGCTGCTACCACCTTCCCATTGGATTTGGACATGAGGGGTGTGTCTCCATTGGATTTGCACCGGCAGGTTCACTAAGTGGAATAGCGACCTCCACAAGCATTATGAGAAATATGACAGTCCGGAGGTCGCTCTAGCAGTTAGGTGCCCTAAGGAGTTGGTGGACCGTTGGGAGGAATGAGAGTGGCTCTATGGCCATTTTCAGGACAAGAAATACCTCATGAGTATAATATATATTTCAATAATATTTAATCAAAGTTTTTATATTTTTAAATAATATTTTAAGTTTTTCATTAATTTGTTATAAATATCCAAACTAATACGTTTTTTTTATTCAACAAAAAAAGTGAA
This sequence comes from Crataegus laevigata, assembly GCA_963580275.1. NCBI lineage: Eukaryota > Viridiplantae > Streptophyta > Magnoliopsida > Rosales > Rosaceae > Crataegus > Crataegus laevigata. The sequence continues at coordinate 19,171,581 of OY756947.1, read as the reverse complement.
GGCAAACTCGATCAACCGGTCAAAGAAGAAACTTCTTCACTACTTCGGCTCGCGATGCTTCTCTTATAGGTTAGAGGAGCAACGTAAGGTAACCGTATATTTATTTTAAGTTTTGATTCTTTTTACTCTCTATTACAAAATTTGTAATCTATGTGTTAATATTATTTTATTCAGGGGGAGATTGACATGTTCAAGAAGGTATACGTTCGGCCTGGGAATAAGCTGGCGGAGCAAATTCATTTAAGTTATTTCAATTTTTTATTATTCAATTAATATTAATATTAATTACATGTATATTTAAATTAATTTATTTGTTTTCATTTTTCTAGTCCACAATGGTGAACCAAATTTGTCTTGCCTTTTAGTTCTCTGGCATTCGGTTCCCCGACGTTGAACCTACTCCAACAATGACCTCCCAGCCCCCTACCACAATAGCTATGACCTTTCAGCCCCCCAACGCAGCAGCAACACCACTATCAAGCGATTGTGACGTGGACGACGATATATTGTAGTTTTTTTTTTTAATTTTAAAATAATTTGTTTCATTGCATGTACACTTTAAATAATTTTTTAATTCAATATAAGAACATTTTTTGCTTTTAATTTCATTAAATTAATTTAAATTACATAAAACAATATAAGAACACTTTATTAGTTTGTTTCCTTATATTTACTTAGTTAGTTTCATCTTATTAGAATGTTTTAAGCTATTTTCGTGTGTTTGTAGGTCCTAATAACAAAGTTGGCAAAGAAGTGCATTTTGGTGCAATTTGGAGCAGTTTTGGGGTGGAATGGATTGCATGCATGTGGAGGATAAAGGATGGACGTTTTGGTGCTTGAAAGGGCTTCGAACATATGCTAAAATCTGGACACAATGAAGAAGATACCTTGCAAAGACCAAGCATGTGTGTTGCTAGCTGATTCATCACTAGGGAGCCCACGGCATGGACCAAAGAATGTATGTTGCAAGCTGTTTCATCATGATTTCGGCAAAGTAACAAGTGTGCTAGCTATTTCATCATGAAGAGGAGCCTATTTCTGAAAAGGAGCATGTGTGCTAGTTGTTTCATCATGAAGAGGAGCCTATTTCTGAAAATGCGCATGTGTGCTAGCTGTTTTGAATGATTTAATCTTTGCTTTGTGTTGTTTATTAAAACCACTTGTGTGGTTCTTTACTTTCAACACCTATAAATAAGCCTTCTTGTAAGGCTTTAAAAAAACACCATTTTTCCATACAACACACTTAGAAGGAGAGGAGAGTGCTTGGACGTGCTTGCTGTTCAACTTGGATCGTTGGAGCGTTTAGGTGTTTTCTTTCTTTTGTTTTCAATGTATAAATCTATTTACCTTTGTTTTACGTTTATGAGGAACTAAACCCCCCCCCCTTTGCTAGGGGGGATTCAAAGCCATGATTACACTTGCATTATGAATTAATTACTTTTGGTTGTGATTTCATAATTTATGATTTCAATTCGCTTAACTGTTTGATTGATAACTTATTTGTGTATGTTGATTAAGAGTGCACACTTACTTTTCATGCATAAGTTTGGTGCTAGAATATAAGGGAATTTCACCTAATCGTTATGAACTTATATTCATGAGTAGTGAAGGTTGCTATCCACAATCGTGTTAAGTAAATTCTTGGCAAGAGTATCATGCTTTTCATAGTTACGAATGCCTCGTCAATACTTATAGTTCTCATGAATCTTAATGATCTTTGATTGTATCTTTATTGTGCTTTTCACGTAGGGAACTTTTGAAGAATGTTTTGAATTGTTATATGCGCTTTCCCATTAAATTCATTAACTTAAGGAGAACTTGAAGGTTAAAAAAGTGCTATCACGGTTAACCCGGGGTATTGAGATTCATGGTTTATTGAAAGAACAACTGAAAATTGGTTTGTACGCAAGTGTGTCATGTGTTGAAAAGAACCCTTTAGCTAGTCCATCTATCCATCAATCTATCTTAATTTTATGTCTTTGTTTAATTCTGCAAGTTTATTTAGGTTTAGTTTTAATTTTCGTCAAAACAAAACCCCCCATTGTTAAGTTGTGTTATTTAGTTAGAATTTGTCCAATTTGGTGTCTTTTGAGTATTTTGAGTCTTAGTAGTGTAAAATTTGTCCAAATTAGTCCCTAGTGTCTAGATTGAGTCAATTTGATTGTTTTGAGTTGTTGTGAGTCAATCTAGTTTGTTTTGAGCCATTAAAGTTTAGTTAAGTGTCTTTAGCTTAGTTTTGTGTGTTTTGAGTCTTGTTTAGTGTTTTTAAGTCAGTTTAGAGTAGATTAGCAATCCCTCCTAATCCCCGGCCTAGAACGATCCCTACTTACATCTATACTACAATTGTCAAAAAGAGGGTTTAATTTGTGTGTTGTTTACAACGCATCATGCGACGAAGGACTTTCCTCTGTTGCCCAATGTCTAACGTCACGAGCTTTGCGCGACGTCCTTTCATCATCCAAAATTTCCTACGACCGAATTTGGCTTTGCGCAGCGGTTGTCCCTTCATTGCCCAATCACTTATTCTTAGTAGGGAAAATACTAAAATGTACTAATTTTTTTGTAACATTTTATATGTAAAATGCACCAAGTTTTTAACACTATAGATACATTCTTTTGCATTTATTATTTCATATTGTTACATTGTTTTTTATTCATTTATTCAATCAAAATTTTGATTTTTTTTATTGCAGCCGTTTCTAATAGTAAATAATGAGGGATTTTAAATTTAAGATTTATATGCTATACATACACGCACAATATAATGAGGCGTATAAAGTCAAGAGACTTTGATAAAAAAATTGAATACCATTAAGGTTTTAGTCGAAGAGTGTTAGTGACTATGAACCTAAATCCAAAGTCTCCCTTAATTTAATCTAATTTAACGAATACAAGGAACTCATAATCTATTTTTCCGCTCCTTTGATTTTATTTCAAGATCATGGCATTTATATTGATCATGTTTTACCTATCTTTTAATACCATCATCAAGTTTCCTGAATTTGCCACTGTAGTTGTAGCAAATTGTATACTACCAAGGGTAAGGGTTCAGGGTGAGTTCCATCTACTTTTGGTTGCTAATAAAGCAACAAATGCTTGCAAGTGGTAGATTGCTCTGGTAGTTTGACATACCCAAACCCGGAAGTGGGGCATGCTGGCCGTCACGAGAGCGTGACGTAACCATGTGCACAATGTGTTGGAAATATGCCCTGAAAGTCAATCTTTGGAAGAAACCTTTCAGGACATTGCATTGATGTATATATATGACTCTTATACATCGGAAGACAAAGATACTAACTAGGACTATCTCAATGAAGGAAATATGTCCTAAATAGTGAATCCATGGACAATAGATCAATGGAAGAAGTAATCTAATGATGTTAGACTACAGAGACCTTCTTCACATAACCATCATGTCCAAAAGGTTCCTGGTCATAGGATTGTCGGAGGGATACTGACAATGCATAGATCAGTACATACTATGTCCGCTTCAAATGGAAGAATGGAAAGTCTCATCCCATTCGTGTAGTGACACTAAGACAAGTATGTAGGTGCTTATTAAGGGAATGAGTTCACTGAACACAATCGAACGAGAGTACTTGCATGGAGGTCTACTCACATGTCAAGCAAGTAACTCAGATAGTTGGAATAATGTAAGTAATCCTTTGACCTGAGACATCATAGATGTCTAATGGTTAGGTCCTTGATCTTTGACCATGTCAAATGGCATTCCATTTGGAAAGTCCACGGCATTCTTAGGGTCAAGCTATCTAAACATGTAGGCATGTGAATGGCCAACAAGGGATCTCTAATCCTCGTTAAGAGAGGATGAATACTCTAAGATATGATTCGAGAATCTTCGGCCGAAGTATCATATAAGAATGCATAATCACATTAGGGGGTTGACATCGTACATCCATACCCTAGTGATGTGATTAAAAGTATTGTATTAGAAAAGGATTGAATTACATTGTAATTCCAACTGAATAGGTTCTCTGAATAACTTCTACATTAGCTTGGGTAGCCATGACATATGTTTAGATGTCACTCATGGCTTGTGAGTTCTTCTAGATGATTAAATGTGATCGTCAAAGGAGAACGTGAATTAAAAGTAAGTTTTAATTCAACAAGTGATTGGATTAAATCAATTGGATTGATAACAATCATCTCACTGCCTTACTAATTAGAACCTAAAAGATTGTTCACCAATACACTCTTGTAGTGAGTAACCAATGGATGATGGAAATAATTAATTGGATTAATTAAGTGTGGTGATTAATTTAGAAAGTCTAAAGAAATCATAAAAGCGATAAAAGATCGTTTTGGGCTTAAGAAACGTTCGGGTTTAATTGGGCCATTGGGCCTAAACCCATTGGGCTTTTATTCAAGCATTGGATGACTTGAAATAATAAAAGCCCAAAGCCCAAATACCTACACTAAGGGCCGGCCACTTTGAGGAGGTGAGGAAGTCAAGTGTTGACTTGTTTCCTTTTGTCTATAAAAGCAACATTATAGACAAATATCTGATTAGGGTTATTTTGTGTGTTCAAAACAATTTAGAGAAAAAGAAAATATCTGTCTAAGAACCCTAAAGTGGCCGGCCACCTTAAGGGAGAAAAAGCTAATCATTTTTCCACCCTTTTGGTAATTCCTTAATCCTTCTCACTACACTAGTGGGTGAGGATCTTTAGAGGTTTTCTCCTTAAAAACTCTAAGAGAACCTTGGAGCACTCAAACATACAAAGTGGAGGAGGCAAGGAGGAAAGCTAGGCTCAAGGATTTTGAGGAGCAAAGGTCTTGGAGGTGGTCCATCCTTGGTCTTAAGAGTAGATCAAGAGGTACAAATCTACTCCTTAACTTTGGTCTTCAATAAAATAATTTGTGATGCATCTTACATAAACCTATGCATCTTGAAGGGGATTTAAATGACTAGAGCTTTAATTTTAATTGTTAACATGCTTCCGCTGTTTTCGTATATATATTTTGATTTGTATATGCATGCTAGTCGAATGAAATCCCTAATGAATCTCATAAATTCCTTCACAATGCGGAAGCAAGATTCATAAGAAGAATACGAACGAATTTAATTCAGGCCACTAGCAACCTAAGAAGATAGTGCGCTAGAGTGCGAAGTTATAGTGCTTATACAAATTCAGAGCATACTAATTCAATGCAGTCAAGCATGAAATAAAAAGTTCTAATAACACCAAAGGGTGTCCTACATAATGAGAAGTCTGTCAGAACTGCTGAACGATCCTCGTTAGCCACCAACGATACTCTAGCTACCTAGAACCTGGAAGGGCGAAAAACAAAGTTGAGTGGGTCGGCAAAACAAATCTTTTCAAAATCATCCTTTTCTCAAAAGTATAACCCCTCTCCGTAAAACCTGTATAAATTCCCAGAATAAAGTATATACTCATATATATGTAAATCTCGAAATCAAGCTGGAAAATATGAATGTATGCCATGCCAAAGTATCAGAACTGAAAACTAAATCATAACTCTGTGGATGTGATTAAATGTCAGGTATTCATCTCAGCCCTCGACCATATATATAAATCTCATAATCAATCTCAATAATCAACTCAGCCCTCGGCTGTATAATAGCTCATATGAAGGATTATTTTGGAGAAACATGTTCATTTAAGCAATATCATTAGCATGCAATTAACAAATTAAAGGCGGAATCATGCTTGCATATACTTAAAAACAAAACATCAACCATGAATGTTCAAAGCCTAGTAGATTGGTGAACCTTTAAACAACTCAAAACAAGTGAGTTGAGATTAATACCTTTGTAGATTCCTCTTTGCATAAGCAAAGGCTAATCACCCAAAGAGAGGGCCTTCATTCCTTGCATCTTAAAGCTATGGATTTATATAGAAAGGATAGGTTCTCTAAGTTCTCAAAATTGAGAACCTCTAAGTTTCTACACCAAGGTTTTGATTAAGAAGAAATGAGTGACCTTGGAGGAGCTAGAGTGCTAGCTAAAACCCTCCAAGGGGGCCGGCCATTTCTAGAGAGAAGGGAGAGCTTTTCTTCTCTCCAATTTCCCCAAAAACAACCCTAAATGAATTTTGGCTATAAAGTCAAATTTATACCTTAATTCATTTGAGTGGCAAACTTGTAAATAAGTCCAAGTTTGCTACCCTTACTAAGTGGCCGGCCTTAGGGATATTTTTGGAGTATTTGGGCCTTTGTAAATCATTATTTATTAAGTTGTCATACAACTTAAGTCAATGGACTTGACGTTCGAAGCCCATTGGGCCTTAAGGTCCAAAACCATCCCGAGGTCTTTAACGAACTTATTCGTTTGATTAATAATCATATTAATTAATCCTTGCCATAAATAATTAAACCATTTAATTATTCTTACTCATCTCCGTTGAATCTTCAATCTCTACCTTACACGGTGTACGATCCATTAGGTTCCTTTTAGCGAGGCAGTGGGCGATTCAAACTCTTTCAAATCGATTGTGAATTTGAAACTTACTTTCAATTCTCCCTTTAGTGTTTACACACGTTTAGGGCTTCCACAAACCATGAGTGACACCTAGCAGCATATCATGGTTATCCAAGCTAATCAAAAGAGGTGGAGAACCTATTCAGTTTAGGATTACAAATGCAATACGGTCCTTCTCTAATACAATACTTTTGACCACATTGTTTGGCTTGATAGTTTATTCATGTCTACTATCCAATGTGAATCTCGCACTTATATGATTACCTTGAATGTGATATGGAACGCATTCCAACATCTCATTCATACTCTGATCAGAGATTCTAAATCATATCATAGAGTATTCTCCCTCAACAGTTTGAAGGTTAGAGATCCCTTGTTGCGCATTCACTTGTCTCCATGACTAGATAGCTTGACCCCAACCATGCCGTGGACACTCCAAAGGAATGCCATTTGACACGATCAAAGATCAAGGACCTAACCACAAGACAACTATGATGCCTCAGGTCAAAGGACTAATTTGCATTATCCTAACCATGAGTTCTCACGTGACATGAATATGAGAACTCGTCGTTGATCGTGTTCAGTGAACTCATTCTCTATTGAGCACCTACGTACTTGTCTTGGTGTCACTTACACCAATGACTCGAGACTAGTCACTCTCCCTGAGAGAAGACATAGCACGTACTGATCTTAACGGACTGTCAATGCCCAATTGGCAATCCTATGATCAGGAACGTTTAGGATGTGTCTACGAAAGAATGGTCTCATGAATCTAACTTCTTTTAGATTGCATTCTCCCAATCACATATTCCTTGGACTTTATCGTTTAAGCATATAACATTTATATGAGACCGTTCAAACAATAATCTTTGCCCTTGATATTAAACTAGATTAGTTTAATCATGTGAAATGTCCGTAAAGTATCATCATATGATTGGTTTTAGGGCACATTTCCAACAATCTCCCACTTGCACTAGAGCCAATCAGCTTGGTTATCAGTGATGATACCTCTTCTGTAGTCATTTCAAAAATGGCTTAGTAGTAGGCCTAGACAATGGATATCTATATGTTATCCATAGAAGCAACCTTGAGAATAACGACGTCACCATTATGCATGATTCCCAATCATGTGGTTTAGTCTCTCATATGAGTTCGGACCTTGATGAGACCTTGATTCCCTGGCTTGAGCTATCGCCCCATTAGTGTCATACATTTTCTGGTTGGAACCGAATAGAGAGTTCATTAATGAACTTTCCCATCCAGACAACATTGTTGTAAGCTTCTATATGGCAATATATTTTGCATTCATAATGGAACACACTAAAGTCATTACTTTAATGTTTCCATCCAAATATCTCTTTAGTCATAATAAAGAGATATCTGTTTATCTCTTCATTCATAATGAAGAAACATCCAATGATGGATTAGATTCATAATCTAATACATTTATGCTTCCATTACGTTACTCTAATTCTTCCTCAATCATTGAGGAATCTATCCTTTAATATTTCTCAAATACTTAAGGACTTACTTGACAGTTGCCATGGTTCTGATCCTGGGCTTGTACTGATATCGTTTTGTACCGTTCTAGGTACAACTCATATCAATGTTTTCATACAATATGAAATACATAAATCACCTTTGTGCGTATGCATAAAGGATTCTATTTACGCATTATTTGTTTGGGAGTCAAAGGGTACATTCCCTTTGAGAAGAACAATTTCCTAGTTTCACTAGAATTGTCATTCAAATTGAAGTTTATCATCATATGAGAAACTTCCTAGCATCTCTTGTCTATTATAGACTATATCTCCCATATTTATTCTATTGTTTATAGAATATTTAAAGTCATTACTTTAATGAAGAAGTATTCATTTCATTTCCAAAAATTAATATATCATATATATATATATTTAAATTTAGGAATATGATAAACTCCCACTAATCTTTTGTAAACAAAAGATTCATTTACACCTTTATGAGAAATCAAACGATTTGATCTTTCATAAGACGGTTGTAGCTCCCACTAGCTTGCTAAGATCCATGATGGATGGATCTCTACAACTTACATGTCTTGTGATTTATAGTTTTAGACATACATTATCAAGACTATCTTAATAATGGTTTTGGAAACCCATATTATGTCCAAACATTAAATCACCATTTAGTTGTAGCTAGCAATCCTCGAATTAATTGAAACTAAGACAATATCAAAGATGGTTTCTTCAAAGTCAACCATACTCTTTGAGTGTAGTTACCTTAAGCTACCAATTAGCTTTTAAGGTTTCATTATTTCGAGTCAAATGGTATTTTACCATTTCCTTGAGTATATATCGTATATACACTCAATGTAGTCATAAGGATTTTCATTCTTATTTCTTTCGAATTAAAAGGTGCAACTCTATGACATAGTCATAAAGTTCAAACCATTCAACTAAGACGGTTTATAAATCCTTCTTGACTACCTTGGAGCTTGTGGTATAGGAACTAGGTTGTTATATTTGTTGATTACTATCTTGTCTCTCAAAGAACCCATTCTTTGAGTTCTATGTCTCGTTCATTTGCGTTTTAGGCAAATCATATTGTAGGATTACAATGAACTACCCAACAAAACAACATTTGTTAGTTGGTTTATAGAAGTGATATCCAAAGGTTAATTTAAGGATATCGCACAAGATTGTTATCAAAAAAATATTGCTCATTAGCACACAACCCCAAATCTTTAACATGCTTAAGATTTGTCTTTCTTTCCAACTACATCTTTATGGAGTCACGAAAATTTTGGAAGATCTTCTAATTCACAATTACATTGTTTTAGAAGTGTATATATATTCTATATATGGGTATTAGATAATAATCAACGAACTAAATCATATTTGAGTACGTTTTTCTCTTAATGGAGAAATTCATTATCTTATGATGCTACCTTCCTTGACATCTGTCAAGGAAACTCATCTAAAGTGTTATCTTTCCTTGGATCAAATCTAAGGAGTTAAATACTTTAGACGTCTTACTCATTTACTTACATTTCTTGAATTCTTTGAAACCTTTTGCAAAGTATTCGGACTTGTGTTTATTCAAAGTAAACTATAGTCCAACCGAGAGTGATCTTCGGTGAATGTCATATAACATGAGTAGTATTATGTTGTGGACTAGTGCCACTAACATCTAAGTGAATTAACCTCAACAACTTTGTGATTCTTTCTTCTTTCCAAAAGAATAAAGATTCGAACATTTCGCCTCTATACAATTTTAACAAGAAGGCATTGGATCCGGATCTAACGATCCAAAGCATCCATCCATGACCAACTCGCAATTTATGTTTCAGAGGTATCACAACTCAGTTGGGATTAGTCACTACCTTGCAACCTTTTGGGTTTTAAGCATCGTTGTATTCTAAACAGTTAACACTACCACATCATCTCTACTATAGAGACAATTAATTAGATTACAATAATCTAATCATTCTTTATTTGGTAGTTCATATGAGGAAGTAAGTACAATCCGCTTTCGCAGAGATCTATATTTTATTCACTTTCCGAATGTGAAGTACTTTCTCTTCTCTCATTAATCTTCTACTTCTTATTAGCCACACTTTTACAACGACTTGTAAAACATAGTTACTAATACAGAATCAAGCATTCAAGTAGAAGAACCAACTGTTATGAACTTTTCAAGAACATTCTACAACACCTTCGAAAGGTGTGTTCTTGACACTTGCAAGACATTTCTTGCAAATACCCCTTCCAATGTCCATCCTTTCATAAAGAAAGTTTGTTCCCTTGGAGTTATTTGTTTTCTTCATTTAACTTCTCCTTTGACTACAATAGTCATGGTCCCTAAACTCCCACTATCTCTCTTGAAACTTATTTCAATTGTGTTTTACACATCAAACGATTTGGAGAGCGTGTGGTTATTGTTCACCATATAGTTTACAATAAACTTAGTGAACGATTAGGATAGGGACACAAAGGTGAAGTCCTTATCTAGTTTCCGTCTCGTTAAGTGTTTTAACACTTCAACATACAATGATTCAAAATCATCATAAGTCCATGTTGATGGACTATTTTTGTCAACCAACCATTATGTTCTAATAATTACAAACATTCAAGAGTTGTGTAAGGCAACTCTCATTTCTTCATACAACGATTTGTAAGTGAAGAATCATGGCACATTAAGTGTCCATGCCCTTGTGCTTACTTCAAAAGTTCCTTGTTTATGTAACAAAGAAACAAGCACTAATGTTTGTGTTGATTTAAGGGTTGTTCAAAGCAACTCTTATTTCTTCATACAACAATTTGTATTTGAAGAATTATGACGATTAAATTGTTGTCCTCTTTATGATAGACTTATCTATCATGTTCTTCCAATAATACATTATTCATAGGAAAATTGTGAGGGTGAGACTACTTCGGCAATTTTACAATCCATTCAAGACAATCTATGGGATTGTGGTACCAAGTTCGGAAACTAAAGCGTTCGGTTTCTCTTTGTCAAGTTTTGGATAGCATTTGCAAATATATTGGTAAACAAATACATAACGAATATAAATTGATTGATTTTAAGCTATTTGATTCGGGTCTTTAAATCATAATAGCATCACCCACTATTTTTGGCAAATTCCATATCCCTCATCGGAATTCGAGAGTTTTTGGAGGAAACTCTTAGTAGGTTATGGGAGACTCACTATTACCAAGCCCACCTCACGATGATACGATGTTGGCTAGCATTAATAACAATGAGAGAGTACGCTTACTCATTTACATCTTTATGTAAGAACCCATCTAATTTGGCCTCTAGAGAATGATGCCTCACAATGATATGATGTTGGCTCCATTGCACTTAGTTAAGTCATTCCCACCATGCGAGTTCAAGTTAGGGGTCCAAGAACAACCTCACGATGATACGATGTTGGCTATTCTCTTTGCCTACCTTTCACAACATCAAGTATGCATATAGAATCCTCCTCGAGTGTAAGCATGCACTTTGTACTCCCCCATGATAGGGTGAAGCCGGTGTACACGTCACAAACGTTTGGACCTACCACGGTGGAAGGCCACGAAAGAGTGTTCAAAGCATTCTCACGCTTATCAACTTAATATTGGTTTGGTTGAGGGTTTTTAGGTCTCATCACATATAAATATACATTTTAATCCAATTAAAACATTTTTGGTCCTATCACAACTATTGGTCCATATGATTTATTTAGTTGTATATAATACTCCCACTAAGCTTTTAAAACGGTTTTTAAAGCAAGAGTACATGATACTACTAACATAAGGTTTGCATTCATTGATGGACTATATAGTTGCCTTAGGGCCTTAGGATGACTATGAACCTTTTATTTAGATCCAACACGAGCCTTGTGTTGAATCTCGGACTAGGGATGGTGATTGATTTTAGTTACGCGTTTAATCACATTAAGGCGTGTTGTCTTAGGGGCGTTGGACCCATCTACTTCAATTTCATGCATATCAAATAAAGCAAGAAAGAAGTACTTCAAAATAAAGAAGAGCTTATGCTCTTTTACAACAATTGATCAAATCAAATTACTTTAAATTAAAGAAGAGCTTATGCTCTTTTACAACATTTGATCTAATCAAATTACAACCAAAATCTAATCTACACATTCCCATGGTTCAAACAAATTTGAAACGGCCTTTCACATAGCTCAATTATCGTAGGCTTAGGTTCATAATCACCCTTTAATTAATTAACACTTTAACTAATTAAATTGAATGCAACATTTTTCATTTGGTTTTTGTATCCATAAAATTTGATTTTAAATGGAGCTAACTAAAATGAAAATCCAATTCTCATTTAAAGAGACAAAACAATTTTTGTTCTCTACTTAATTTGGGCCAATAGTAATAACCTCAACTTATTTGGGCTATAATGCAATTAGCCTCAACATTTGGGCCAAAGTGCAAAGACCTCAACTTATTTGGGCCATAGTGCAATTAACCTCAACTTTTGGGCTATTTTGCAAATACTTAAACTTTTGGGGTCACTTTGTAAAAACACAAAAGTACAACACTTCATGTAATCACAACTAGAACCCAAAATTTTCAACAAATGTAAAAACTTCATTAAAGGAGCAAAACAATTTGTCCTTTAGCGTTTTTGGACCTAAACGTAAAAACGTAAACTTTTGGGCCAAAGTGCAAATACACAAAAGTATCAAAACTTTATGTAATTGCATGAAAGTCCCAAAAGTACTCCCACTTGAGGGAGTGGCCGGCCTTGGGAGTGCACATGGTGTGATGTGTGTGTTGATTTGTAAGTTTTGACATAAAGCATGCATGTGGTGTGTGAAAGGGATTTAAGCCTTACACACCCATTAAAGTTTCTTACACCTTTCAAACAAATATCTAACATATATTCAAAGTTTTTGACTAACATTAAAAATATTAATCATTAATAAATATATGAAAATATCTAATAACAAAACTTTATGAAATATTTCAAAACTTTGAATCAAAACACCAAACCTTTTTGTTCTTGGCTAAAATGTCAAAAACAATGAAGAACACTCATGAAAAACTCAAAATTTTTCCATGACGATTTTTCACCCAAAAACATCCCAAAACTATTTAAACTTAGGGAAATAACATATTACCAAACTAGGGTACTTAGGGGTTCCAAAAGTCACTTGAAAAACATTTTAACAAGACAAACAAGAACCCAAAAAATCACCCTTTTAATTTGGCCGAAAATCCCAAAATTCTTGGCACCAAATTTTAGCTTCAATATTCATGCTCATATGAACTACATCTACAACATTTGAGATGCCAAATTTTCCAACAAAATTTACATTCATAAAACAAGAATAAAGCTTGTAACATTTTACAACTTTTAAATCACATATTATGAACTACAAAACCCAAAAGGATTCACCAACTACTAGACCTAGGCTCTGATACCACTTGAAGGATTATTTTGGAGAAACATGTTCATTTAAGCAATATCATTAGCATGCAATTAACAAATTAAAGGCGGAATCATGCTTGCATATACTTAAAAACAAAACATCAACCATGAATGTTCAAAGCCTAGTAGATTGGTGAACCTTTAAACAACTCAAAACAAGTGAGTTGAGATTAATACCTTTGTAGATTCCTCTTTGCATAAGCAAAGGCTAATCACCCAAAGAGAGGGCCTTCATTCCTTGCATCTTAAAGCTATGGATTTATATAGAAAGGATAGGTTCTCTAAGTTCTCAAAATTGAGAACCTCTAAGTTTCTACACCAAGGTTTTGATTAAGAAGAAATGAGTGACCTTGGAGGAGCTAGAGTGCTAGCTAAAACCCTCCAAGGGGGCCGGCCATTTCTAGAGAGAAGGGAGAGCTTTTCTTCTCTCCAATTTCCCCAAAAACAACCCTAAATGAATTTTGGCTATAAAGTCAAATTTATACCTTAATTCATTTGAGTGGCAAACTTGTAAATAAGTCCAAGTTTGCTACCCTTACATTGTGGCCGGCCTTAGGGATATTTTTGGAGTATTTGGGCCTTTGTAAATCATTATTTATTAAGTTGTCATACAACTTAAGTCAATGGACTTGACGTTCGAAGCCCATTGGGCCTTAAGGTCCAAAACCATCCCGAGGTCTTTAACGAACTTATTCGTTTGATTAATAATCATATTAATTAATCCTTGCCATAAATAATTAAACCATTTAATTATTCTTACTCATCTCCGTTGAATCTTCAATCTCTACCTTACACGGTGTACGATCCATTAGGTTCCTTTTAGCGAGGCAGTGGGCGATTCAAACTCTTTCAAATCGATTGTGAATTTGAAACTTACTTTCAATTCTCCCTTTAGTGTTTACACACGTTTAGGGCTTCCACAAACCATGAGTGACACCTAGCAGCATATCATGGTTCCCCAAGCTAATCAGAAGAGGTGGAGAACCTATTCAGTTTAGGATTACAAATGCAATACGGTCATTCTCTAATACAATACTCTTGACCACATTGTTTGGCTTGATAGTTTATTCATGTCTACTATCCAATGTGAATCTCGCACTTATATGATTACCTTGAATGTGATATGGAACGCATTCCAACATCTCATTCATACTCTGATCAGAGATTCTAAATCATATCATAGAGTATTCTCCCTCAACGGTTTGAAGGTTAGAGATCCCTTGTTGCGCATTCACTTGTCTCCATGACTAGATAGCTTGACCCCAACCATGCCGTGGACACTCCAAAGGAATGCCATTTGACACGATCAAAGATCAAGGACCTAACCACAAGACAACTATGATGCCTCAGGTCAAAGGACTAATTTGCATTATCCTAACCATGAGTTCTCACGTGACATGAATATGAGAACTCGTCGTTGATCATGTTCAGTGAACTCATTCTCTATTGAGCACCTACGTACTTGTCTTGGTGTCACTTACACCAATGACTCGAGACTAGTCACTCTCCCTGAGAGAAGACATAGCACGTACTGATCTTAACGGACTGTCAATGCCCAATTGGCAATCCTATGATCAGGAACGTTTAGGATGTGTCTACGAAAGAATGGTCTCATGAATCTAACTTCTTTTAGATTGCATTCTCCCAATCACATATTCCTTGGACTTTATCGTTTAAGCATATAACATTTATATGAGACCGCTCAAACAATAATCTTTGCCCTTGATATTAAACTAGATTAGTTTAATCATGTGAAATGTCCGTAAAGTATCATCATATGATTGGTTTTAGGGCACATTTCCAACATCATAATCAACTCATCATATCATGTATATCAATCCTGCACACAATCAATACCACCTCTAGTGGTCTACACATCATCACTGAATATAGAATAAGTATGCTCTAGTGCTACAATCACGTGAAGACTGTGCAAAGGATTCGCGGGTCACCTACGAGTCGAAGCCACTTATAGTGGTCTATACGACAGGACTGTGCACCCAACTTTGATCCAAGGTGAGCATGCAGTGCGGAAGGTGAACGTCACGTGAAAGACTGTGCCCCTAACTCTGGGCGGGAGCACTAATATCTAGGTGCAGGTGTATGAGCTCTCATCACATCATATCACATCACATCATTCTCATTCTCATTATAACCGGTATATAAACTTACCTGACACTTACCTGTGCGTCTGCAGCACCATCATAAATATATGCAATTACTAATGCATCATTAAAATACATAGATACTTTGCATGGCATTTCAAAACGTATAATCATTTAAGTTCATCTTCTGGGAAAAATAGTAGTATATAGGTATATACGGAAAAACAACTGTCCACTCACTGATAAGTAGCCAGGTCGTAGCCCTCATGCCTAGCTTGGCTACGATCATCCTAGGGATACATCTCACCTATATGAGAATTTACTGAAATAACGTTATTTAAGCACATTTACTGAACTACGGAAATAATTTCTCATAGATAGCTTAATTTTGGTATTCGAATATACCAACGTGACCTACTCGACGTCAAGAACCCGTAAAAAATTTTAGAAATTTTTTTGGACCCCGCATGCGCCGGCCACACGTGACACATGCCTGGCACGTGTAACGGAATGACAAACAGCATTAGGAATATTCCGTTAACTTTTAACGGTAAACGTTAAATTTAACTGACGGCATCGGAATATTTCGTCAGACTTGACAGAATATTCCGTCGTCTCCTTCATTGGAACTCCGACAACCGTCACCGACGCCGAAATTTGGGAAAAATTTCAAACCGCGATAACTCACTCAATTTTGCACATAATTTATACCAAAATGAAGCATACGAAGGATCGAACACGAATATACCTCTAACGAACAAACTCCAATCTTAAGCTTCCCGACGTCCAAACACCTCCAACGAACTTCTCCGAGCTTCTAAAGGACCTAACAAAGCTCCCGTGAGCTTAGAATTTCCAAAAACACAACCAATTACGATTACATGAACAATACCTAACTCGGGGGTTAAGATTTCGACGTGAAAATGAGATTGTCCTTACATGAAACTGGTGTCGTTGTGTTCCTGGGCTTGCAAGGAACACAATGGTACCTTTGGTTCTTTCGATCTACAAGGTTTCAAAGGATTTTGGGTGCGTCCGTACCAAAAATGAAGAAAGAGAGAGAGTGAGTTCGAGAGAGAGAGATGGTCTGAGAGGTTGAGAGACAGAGAGAGGGACACGGGAGTGGTGAAAGAGAGGTGATGGATTGTGTGGTCTAAAAGCCACCAATCAAAACAAAAGATCTTCTTAGTTTCTCATTGGCCCCAAAAGCTTAGGAAATTATGTAATTGGCCAAATTTTTAAACACATGCATAAACATACACCCGTCACTCAAGGGTATATAAGTCATTTCACATTTACGATAAGATTTCTCGGGACGGGCTGTCACATAGTTAGTGTCTTCCTCTTTAATCCATTGTAGAATGAATCAAACTCTTAATTATCATAAGGGATTTATATATTAGTATGAAATGAAATTGCTTTTTGCCATTGATTATGAACATTTGTGCATAGGGTTGTGATTTTCTTGATCTACTCTATCTTATGTGGGATGGTTTTTGTGTGTGTGGGGGGGGGGTGAGGGGTGGTGGGGGGGGGGGGGAGGGCTATGAGAATCAGCACTTTGGGCCACCTGGTTTTTTAGGAGACAAAGACATATATGCATCAAAAGATCTCAAGTTATATTAACCTTTACATTAAACATTGTCAATGACAGGACATTGTTGGATAAATATAAAAAAATTTGTAATAAATTATATATGCTAATAGAAAATTAAATGCGTATAGAAAATTAAACAGAGTATGAACAGAAACAAAATATAACAACAGACAACTTGAAGATCAAGGCTTGCGTACCGCAATGGCCTTGAAATAGAAATTTCGTCCCTACTCTGTGCTTGTAGTTCTACGGACGTCTACTTCACTAGGATTCAACAATCTAAGTTTAGAATGGAAAACTGGACTTCTGGCGAATGATCGGACCTTATTTATATATATTTTTATATCAAATTCACTCATCTTTTCTTAGTTAGTTCATTTTATTTTGAGCTATTTACGTTATTTTTATGTTTTATAAGTTTTTCAAGAAAAGAAAATAAAAATAGAATAAATGAAGTATTAAGTAATAATTTCGTTTAATTGAATAAAACTTATCATTTAGAAAATAATATATATATATTTATATTTATTTATATATTTATATTTATATATTTATATATTAATATATTATATTAATATAATATAATGTGTGTGTGGTGTGCAGTACATGCGGAAGAAAAGGAATAATAAAAGAAGAAAGCATGCATTCGGTGGAGCACTAAGAAAATGATGGAAGGCAGATTAAACAAAATAAAGGGGAGCTCTTCGGTACTGGGCAGTGGGGCATGAAAAGAAATGGAGGAAGTTTGGTAAAAAGGCAAGGAGGGAGATCCAGAGAAGAAAGAAATAAAAGTGAAGGCAAGGCTGCCTTCGGAAGGGGGGAGAGCAGCGCAAGGCTGCCTTGGAGAGCACCACAGGAAAGAAAATAAAAAAAAAGAAGAATAAGCTGCTTGGCAGCTGGTAGAGAACCGAGAGCTCTCGGAGCTTGGACTCTCGGAACAGGAGTTAAAAAAAAGAATAAAAACTGAGAGGAGGAGGCGCTAATTTGGCAGGGGCAAGAGAAGGCAGGCAGGAGAATATACAACGCTGCCTTTGAAGGCAGCGCAGGGAGGAGAGTTGAAGAGTGAGCCTCGAGGGCGGCCCTTAAGGCAGCTGGCGTGCACAGAGATTGGAAACACACAGAGCACTGCCAATCAAGCAGCTCGTGACAAGTTGAGAAGGCAGCGAGGAGGTGTTAAAACATTGAGCTGCCTTGGGGCAACTGGCAGGAGTTCTCGCAGGGGGCTTCCTCGGGAGTCTTTGACGCCAGGACGGGAGGAAGGCCAGCGGACAAAGGCAGGGTGCTGCAATTCCAGCTTGCTAAAAAGCCGATAGGAATTTGGAGGGGCTGCCAAGTGGCAGCAAGCACAGAAACTCTTGGTCCTTAATTTGGTTTAATCCCTCCAACTTTTATTTTTAATTTCTGTTTTAATTTCTGTTTTTAATTTTATAATAATGTGTAATTAATTATTTTGGCTAGAGGATAATTCAAAACCATGATTATATTTGTAATTTAAATTGGTAATTTCAGTTGTGATTTCTGAGTTGTGATTTAATTTACTTAACTGCTTGATTAATATCTTATTTGTGTATGTCGATTAAGAATGCATACTTAATTTACATGCATGAATTTGATGCTAGAATATAAGTGAATTTCACCTAATCGTTATGAACTTATATTCATGAGTAGTGAAGGTTGCTAGTCACAATCGCGTTAAGTGAATTCTTGGCATAAGTTTCATGCAATTCATTGTAATAAGTGCCTCGTCAATGCTTATGGTTTTCATAGAACGTAATGATTCTCGCTTGTATCTCTATTATGCAATTCATGTAGGGAACTTGTGGGGAATGTTTTGGGTTGTCGTATGCAATCATCCAATTCAATAACATAAGGAAAATCTGAAAGTTAACTAGTGCAATTCACGGTTAATTTGGGGCGTTGAAATTTACAACTTATTGAAAGAACAACTGAAAATC
Source organism: Crataegus laevigata (assembly GCA_963580275.1). Taxonomy (NCBI): domain Eukaryota; kingdom Viridiplantae; phylum Streptophyta; class Magnoliopsida; order Rosales; family Rosaceae; genus Crataegus; species Crataegus laevigata. The sequence continues at coordinate 19,152,531 of OY756947.1, read as the reverse complement.
AATTTAGGTTGCTTATGTGTCATGTGTGGAGAAAAACCCTCTAGCCAATCCGTCGCTCATCCATTCACATTTATTTTATGTTTTTGTCAATTTTATAATTTAGTTAAGTTTAATTTACGTTTCATCAAAACCAATCCCCCCATTATTAAAATATTATTATTTAGTTAATTTTTATTATTTTTAATCTTTTAATTTAAATTCCGTCTAATTAATTTCCTAGTTTTTATTTTAAATTGTTTTCATTATTTTGAGTCATTTTTAGTGTGTTTCGAGTTTTTAGCTTAGTTTGTGTTCTCTAGAGTCTTGAGTTGTTTTGAGTCTTTTGATTTGTTTTAGTTTATTTGTTAGTTTTATTTTGAGTTATTTTAGTTAAGTGTTTTTATTTTAATTTTGTGTTTTTAAGTCTTGTTTAATATTTTTATATTAATTTAGAGTAGATTAGCAATCCCTCCTAATCCCCGGCCTAGAACGATACCCTACTTACACCTATACTACATCTGTCAAAAAGAGGGTTAAATTTGTGTCGAGTTAATTCTCGCATCAAATTTTGGCGCCGTTGCCGGGGATTAGTAAATTTGCTAATCCCTTTATTTTTGTTTGTGTTTATATTTATATTTGTGTTTGTGTGTTTTACTTTTGGTATTTGATTTATTTTTGTTTCTTTGATTTTTAGGTATAATTGGAGCAAGACATGGATAGTATTCAAGCTCAATTGGCGCAGCTCACTGCTCAATTGACTAATAATGCCGAAAGGACCTCAATGCCAAATGTCTCTACATTTGATGTGCCCTATGGGCAAGGATATCAAACTCAGCAATATCCTCAATTTTCTGCATATGAAGATGATTGGGGATATCACGGCCACAACCAATCAAGGGGCAACATGTATTCCAACGCTTGCAATTCGGATTGGAGAGGTTATTCAAATCAGATGTGGGATGAACCTCAGCAATTTCAACAAAGTGGATATTGGCAGCAAGACGAGTTCTATTCCAGACCTATGCAGCCACCACAGCATCAACCACAACAATTCCAATCGAATTCAAGTATGGCCGTAAATTATAATGAAATTCTTGAAGGACTAATTTCTTTGACGCATGGCTCACAAAAAGAAGAACAATTGCCGTCATCGGAAGAGTTCTATCAATGGCCATGTCAACCGTCACAGCCACCACAAGAATATGCCCAATTCGATTCAGGTACATCTCTGGATAATGATACGTTTAATAAGTTACTCTCCTCTTTGAATCAGGGAGTGGAAAATCGAATCCAGAAGATGCAAGACCGGACCAACAAAGTGGACGAATTGGAAAGGCAAGTTGGGGAGATTATGGAGATCATGGCACAGATTCAAGATCAAAGTGAACTCTCCAACTCACCTATTGAAAATTCAAAAGAAGTGGAAATCGATGAAACCACCACTTTGGAAGGTGAGATGGAGGATGAGGCTATTCCAGAACCATCCATACACAGCCCAAACTTGGACGAATCACCGCTGCAAGCAGAAGATGAGGATGACGACTTGGGCAGTTTAGACGAATTCTTGTCTCAAACCCCTCAAGTCCCTATGTCGTCCAACTATGGTGAGGTTGTTCCAAGTTCAATTCATTCTAACAGTCTTCCACCGAATGTCCTTTTTCCTTGCAGATTTTTAATTCCAATTATCGAAGAAAGTGAAAATGGCATTGTGGAAGCTCTTCCAGAGGTGCAAAGTGATATCTCGATTCTTGGTGCACCAAAACAAGTTCCCGAACCTTGCACACCAAGAAAAGAGATTCAAGACATCGAAGTGGCTGGAGAATGCGTTGCATTTCAAGAATACATCAAAGAGGCTGTACAGACAACAAAGGCCCACGCAATTGAGTTTGATGACACGGGACAGGCCACAACCATCATAGTAAACCTGGCCAAGTGCAAAATCCCAGAATTGTCCAAAGGCGTAATTTTTGTTATTGAATTCATGTCGGAGAATGACAGTAAGCCATCTTCTCCAATTTTAATTTTAATTTTTACTAACAATTTAATTTTGATGATTCAGGCACCGTCATTGGAACTCAGACCGTTGTCAGATCATTTCAAATACCACCGTCCGTTCAATGATAAATCCATGCATTTGAATAAAGAAGGGAGGCCTAGGAATCACCCACAATCAGATTTGCATTCCTAAACCCTTCTCTTTACTGCTTTCATTTTGTTTTGCTTAGTTAATTTTGTTATTTGGTTGATTTTTATTTAGTTTGAGTTTAAATAAATTAAGGGCAATGTTTATTTTTAGTGCGGATAAACAAAGTCTTTTTGCATTAATTTACATATTTTGATTTACATATTTTAATTTGCTTAAAATAAACCTGAAAAAAAAATAATAATAATAATAATAATAATAATATTAGTAACATATATATATATATATATATTTAAATAAACATTAAAAGCTTAAATAAATTTACAATAATACGAAAACTAATAGCGTTCATTGGTCATTGGTCATTGGTCAGGTGGCGCCGCAGAAGTCGATGGAGCTCCGGGAAGACGAAGTGCTAGAGTTGGAATCTCCGGAGCCGGAACACTTGGTGCTGCTCCAGAGGACGAAGGCAACATAAACCGCGGGAGTAACGCCATGAACCGCTCATGATCACTCTGGATTCGACCGTCCGACTCCTGCAGCTGGTCCAGCTTCCTCTTCATGCTGGTCGAGTAGCTAGTTGCGAGCATGTGCAACTCCTTGTTCTCGTGCCTGAGTCCTCTGACTTCTTGCCGAAGACTGACCACCTCCGCCATTAGCGACTCCACCTGACGAGATCTTGCAAGCAGGCGCTGACCCATGTTCGAAACTGAGCCTGCACACTGGACACTGAGAGCCAGTGAGTCCTGAACAGCCAGCTCGTCTGACCGCATAGACAGCAACCTAGTGTCTCTGGGAGTAAGAAGGTTTCTTGAAACCACCGTTGCGGTTATATCGTTCCTCATCATTGTGTCCCCGACTGTAAGAGGACCATTGGGGGATATGAAGGATGGATTCCAAATGTTGTTCGGAGAAGACGAGTCATCGTCTTCCCCGACATTCAAGTTTAGGCGACGGTCGGAAGGGCAAGACATTTTTAGAGGCAGTTGAGGAAGAAAAGAGTTCGGAAAGATTAAGAGTGCAGAAGTGCAGGAAGAGTTCGGAAGGATTTTGAGTGTTTACAGAAGGGAGTATTTTCAGAAGGAAGTGTTTGAGGGAGTTCAAGTGTGAGATGGAGCAGAATTAGCGCCTCTATAAAAAGAAGCAAATCAAAGAGAGGCGCTCCTCTGAGGTTGAAGACGCGTCATCGCGCAAATCGAAGGCCGACGCTCCTTTCTCAAAAGAGCCGTTTCCTTTCTCAAAAGCTAGGCTTGACTCAGCAATCACGTGGCATCACGAGGGCTCGGTTTGTCCGGATGTGTCGTCACTCATGACGTGCAGCGTGGAGCGTTGCGAAAACCACGAGCCGCACCCGGTTTTGAACCCCGGTTTTCAAAAGATCATCATTCCAATTTGTCGTCACTCGTCGTATGCGCAGTCAGCTTCGCGGAAATTACGGACGCGTTGTCAGAAAGCGCGTAACGGGCACTGTTCATTCATCCACCGGCTGCCGACAAATAGTGAGGGAACAGTTCCGGTTGTGAAGGAAAATTTCTATAAAGTCGACCTTCGCCTTCCACATCAAAGGCACACCTTCACACCCTCTCCACCTCTAAACCTCTCAACCTCTCTTCATCTCCGATAATGTCTTCCCAAAGAAAGCTTTCGAGTTATTCAGTGTTCTTCATCCCTTGGATCACCCCAGAAAACAAACCTTCCAAAGCAAAAGTATTTCATATTAAAAAGGTTAAAAGCAAAAGTATCTCATATTATGCTTTCTCCTCTCCTTCATCTGAAGAACGTGGAGAAAGTGAGATCCTGATTGCTTACCTAGTCTTGCTCTCGAGTACTCATCTCAGACCCCTTCCAGCCCACTTCAAAAATAAAATTGTGTTGAGGTACTTCTTCAAAAACAAAAGTACCTCACAGACGAAGCAGGAGGAGTCTGAGGTGCACCCAAGAGCAGATGAGTCTGGGTTGATCCAAGAGTTCAAGAAGATGCCACACCTGCGTGGAGACCGGACTACTTGAAGCATGTGGAGACACGTGCTGATTCATCCTCAACTAAGCTGAGGAGCACTTGCAAGAAGGAGGCCCATCCAGTTCAAGATGAAAGCTGTGGAAAATCAACAAGGACGACCAATGATCGCCTATTAGTTCTTTTCATTATCTTTTATTTTCATTTTCTATTTTTCGTTTGAATTTTCTATATTTTCTTGCGTGCTTAACTGATTTATTTCTTTTCTTTGCAGGAACGTTTGGTTATTTTCTCCCTTGAAGTTGATTGCGAAATTTACGCTTGGGGGTCATCGCTTGGTTTTCTGCAAATTAGAGAAGTTTTCAGTCCCTTTGCTTTATTTTGTTTCTTTTCATTTAGTAATTTTAATTTTAATTTTAATTTTATTTTTATTTGCATATTATTGTTTTCTGACATTGGGGACAATGTCTAGTTTAAGTGTGGGGGTATAGAGTATTAAAAAACGACCAAATTGAAAATTTTTGTACCTTCGACTTTGAACTGGTTTCATTTGTTTCCATGTTATTGCTTTTTGTTTTCTTAATTAGTTTTGTCTTATTTAATTTTTTCGGAAAAATTTTAAAAATCCAAAAATATTGTCCTGTTTTCCTTATTGTTTTGAATTAGATTTTTGTTAGTTTCCCGACCCAATGATATAACTGGATGAAATTTGAACCATGATTATCAAGAACTTAGTTAACATGTGTTATGTGAAATTCCTTGTTCTCTTGTTAGTATTGTACATGTTTGATCATCTTTGAAAATTCAAATGCACATAGCCTTGTTGATGTGAAACTAAAGCATGACTTAAAGCTTCATATGTGAATTTAGTGACCATATACATCCCATGTGAGTTTTTGAGCCTATTGAAAGTGTGTGCATTTTTCATACACTCCTATTCTTTCATGTGTGATGAACTTATGTGAGATACATCTCTAGAACTTGCGTAACGATCTTTCGAAATATTTGTCATTGATTGCATGAACTTGAAAATGATAGAGGCATTAGGTTCACCACCATGGCCCAAATAACCATATTTCCCAAAGAAAAAAAAAAATGATATCATTAGATTGCCTATTTGAGCCGTATTTGTTGAGCCTTTTATTTCTTATCACCAGATATGTCTACTCTTATACCTCAAAACATGTTTCCTTACCCTTTCCAAGCGAGCAATTTGAGACTGTCTTATGAGAAATGTTTGTGAAGTACTTGGAAGGAGTTTGGCAAAAGAATAAGTGTGGGGGTATTTCATATATAAAAAAAAAAAAAAATTAAAAAAAAAAAAAGAGAAAAGAAAAGAAAAAAGAAAAGAAAGATTGTATTCGAAGAAAATAAAAAAATAAAAAAAAAAAGTTTCTAAAGTTTCAGTTTAAAGGTGTGATGGGAGGTGTTAAAAGAATCGTTGGAAAGTTTGAGTTCTTATAATTTTCAACAAAAGAATCGCTTGCGATGTAGCTTGGAACTTGTGTTTTCCTATTCTTTCGTTTCAATAGCCCTATCCCTAAGCCTCATTACATCCAATAAAAGTCCTCTTGATTTAAGTTTTGCAATTATGACTGTGGAGAAGTGATTTTTATGCAAGCTTATGGTAGATCTTTCACATTTGTTTTTTTTGAGTGAAACACACTAAAACTAAACACATGTGTGATTGAGTGCATATCCCGTGAGAAGGTTGCTGGTTTGCATATGGTGATTTTAAAAATAAAAACTTGAAATTGCATTAGCATGGCTATCTCACACACTACACTTCAAGGATGATTTAAGGATTACTGCTAATATTTGAATAAGGAAGATGAACTTGGATTAGTTTGTTTGGTGCTAGCTATGGTTCTTGCTAATTTATGTTCTCGAATGAAATTCTATGAGAGTCGCATAAGGGGAAGCTAATGTTTTTCATGTTATTACTTTTTCTGTTTTCGTTGTTTTGCTCGAGGACTAGCAAAAGCTAAGTGTGGGGGTATTTGATCGGACCTTATTTATATATATTTTTATATCAAATTCACTCATCTTTTCTTAGTTAGTTCATTTTATTTTGAGCTATTTACGTTATTTTTATGTTTTATAAGTTTTTCAAGAAAAGAAAATAAAAATAGAATAAATGAAGTATTAAGTAATAATTTCGTTTAATTGAATAAAACTTATCATTTAGAAAATAATATATATATATTTATATTTATTTATATATTTATATTTATTTATATATTTATATTTATATATTTATATATTAATATATTATATTAATATAATATAATGTGTGTGTGGTGTGCAGTACATGCGGAAGAAAAGGAATAATAAAAGAAGAAAGCATGCATTCGGTGGAGCACTAAGAAAATGATGGAAGGCAGATTAAACAAAATAAAGGGGAGCTCTTCGGTACTGGGCAGTGGGGCATGAAAAGAAATGGAGGAAGTTTGGTAAAAAGGCAAGGAGGGAGATCCAGAGAAGAAAGAAATAAAAGTGAAGGCAAGGTTGCCTTCGGAAGGGGGGAGAGCAGCGCAAGGCTGCCTTGGAGAGCACCACAGGAAAGAAAATAAAAAAAAAGAAGAATAAGCTGCTTGGCAGCTAGTAGAGAGAACCGAGAGCTCTCGGAGCTTGGACTCTCGGAACAGGAGTTAAAAAAAAGAATAAAAACTGAGAGGAGGAGGCGCTAATTTGGCAGGGGCAAGAGAAGGCAGGCAGGAGAATATACAACGCTGCCTTTGAAGGCAGCGCAGGGAGGAGAGTTGAAGAGTGAGCCTCGAGGGCGGCCCTTAAGGCAGCTGGCGTGCACAGAGATTGGAAACACACAGAGCACTGCCAATCAAGCAGCTCGTGACAAGTTGAGAAGGCAGCGAGGAGGTGTTAAAACATTGAGCTGCCTTGGGGCAACTGGCAGGAGTTCTCGCAGGGGGCTTCCTCGGGAGTCTTTGACGCCAGGACGGGAGGAAGGCCAGCGGACAAAGGCAGGGTGCTGCAATTCCAGCTTGCTAAAAAGCCGATAGGAATTTGGAGGGGCTGCCAAGTGGCAGCAAGCACAGAAACTCTTGGTCCTTAATTTGGTTTAATCCCTCCAACTTTTATTTTTAATTTCTGTTTTAATTTCTGTTTTTAATTTTATAATAATGTGTAATTAATTATTTTGGCTAGAGGATAATTCAAAACCATGATTATATTTGTAATTTAAATTGGTAATTTCAGTTGTGATTTCTGAGTTGTGATTTAATTTACTTAACTGCTTGATTAATAACTTATTTGTGTATGTCGATTAAGAATGCATACTTAATTTACATGCATGAATTTGATGCTAGAATATAAGTGAATTTCACCTAATCGTTATGAACTTATATTCATGAGTAGTGAAGGTTGCTAGTCACAATCGCGTTAAGTGAATTCTTGGCATAAGTTTCATGCAATTCATTGTAATAAGTGCCTCGTCAATGCTTATGGTTTTCATAGAACGTAATGATTCTCGCTTGTATCTCTATTATGCAATTCATGTAGGGAACTTGTGGGGAATGTTTTGGGTTGTCGTATGCAATCATCCAATTCAATAACATAAGGAAAATCTGAAAGTTAACTAGTGCAATTCACGGTTAATTTGGGGCGTTGAAATTTACAACTTATTGAAAGAACAACTGAAAATCAATTTAGGTTGCTTATGTGTCATGTGTGGAGAAAAACCCTCTAGCCAATCCGTCGCTCATCCATTCACATTTATTTTATGTTTTTGTCAATTTTATAATTTAGTTAAGTTTAATTTACGTTTCATCAAAACCAATCCCCCCATTATTAAAATATTATTATTTAGTTAATTTTTATTATTTTTAATCTTTTAATTTAAATTCCGTCTAATTAATTTCCTAGTTTTTATTTTAAATTGTTTTCATTATTTTGAGTCATTTTTAGTGTGTTTCGAGTTTTTAGCTTAGTTTGTGTTCTCTAGAGTCTTGAGTTGTTTTGAGTCTTTTGATTTGTTTTAGTTTATTTGTTAGTTTTATTTTGAGTTATTTTAGTTAAGTGTTTTTATTTTAATTTTGTGTTTTTAAGTCTTGTTTAATATTTTTATATTAATTTAGAGTAGATTAGCAATCCCTCCTAATCCCCGGCCTAGAACGATACCCTACTTACACCTATACTACATCTGTCAAAAAGAGGGTTAAATTTGTGTCGAGTTAATTCTCGCATCAGCGAATTGCTTTGTGGTACTCTCAGTATGCTTGATATAGAAGATGATTGATAATTTTCAGTGGATTGAATGATATGTAGATGCATATATTTATACTGTGCATATGTCTGTTTGCAACAAACATGGTTTGGGGAGGCGACTGTTCAACGCAAGAGGTGTGTTGCTTCATCGTTTTTCAGATACGCTTACAGACTTCATATGAAAAGATGAGTCTGTTAAGTTTAAAATTAAATTCAAAATTAATTAAATAAATCTGAAAATAATTAATTAATTATTAGAGCCCGAGCCCTAAGGCCCAAGGCCCATCTTTTGATAATTAATTATATATATTAATTATCAATTAATCAGCACACCCCAAAGCTCAACCCCAAGGGTGAGCCTAATTTTATTCTCCAAGGCATATCTTCCAATTATTTTCTATAAGGGACAAAACCTTATAAAGTGAAGAGATCTTTTGGAATGGCCAATGTGAGACAAAGAAAGTTCAACTCAAACTCCCAACATGATAACATCCTATCACCCATACAAACATGTATGAATTTATCTTCCTCATCACGTCTGACACTCTAAAATTTTTCATTTTCCCCAGTTCCCACAAAAAAAAAAAGAGAAGAAAAAAACATTGCAGATGATATTTACACATATTTGTACACGCCCACAAATAAAGTGAGGTGGGGGGAATAATATCAGTCCCATGAAGGAACAAATTAAGGCTAAGAGAGGTTCCTACCACTTATTTAAACTCTTTCTGATGAAAATTGAAAATTAAGCATTAAACATATGTGTTTACATAATTCGTCTAGTAGTACTACTATGATCGATGATCGATGTTTCAGCTTCATAGGACTATTAGTGCATCTGCATGCATTTTATACTGCTGCTGTTGTTTTGGTGAGAGAAAGCTGCTTTTGTTGGAGCCGTGAAAACAAGGCTTGGTTTTCTTGGACGAGAAGAAGCGCTTTTCTCCTCAGCTTGTTATTCTCTACTATAATGCTCTGGTTCTCCATGTAAAGCTTCAAGTTCTTCATTTGCATCTCTATCTTTGGCCCTCCTCCTGTCTCTGCCTCTGTTGCTGCCGCTCCTGGTCTTCCCTTCCTGTTCCTGTGTTAACAAAACAAAATTTAAACACTAATCTCTTTCATGATAAGAACAGAGAATAATAGAGAGAGAGAGAGAGAGAGAGAGAGAGAGAGAAATGGGTTGTGAAGGAACAAACCTGTTAATTAGGCGGCGAACTCGAAAGTTGTTTAGCTTTGATGGCCTTCGAAGGCGAGAAGAAGAGCAAAGAGGACTAGATGGAGACGTTTCTGAGTTCAAGCACATTATTTCCTCTACAATTCAGTTGCTGCCTCGGAGAGAGAGAGAGAGAGTTTAAACTTGGAGAAGAGAAGGCTAACAGAAATGTGGTTTGTGAGAAATAAAGTTCTTGGACTTTTAAATAGGAGAGATATCTGGGCAGAACCCAGGAGACAAAGGGTGAGCCGGAATAGTATCCTCGCCGGATCTAGCCCTAGTCTTAAAAAAAAAGCACTCATGAAAAAAAAAGCTGTAAGAGTTTTAGGTGTTTGGTAAACTAAAAAAAAAGGGCTTATTTTGGAAGCTGCTGTGAGAATAAGCTGAAATCAAAGGAAAAAGCTGAAGCACCTATTTGTAGCTTTGGAAAACTGGCTTTTTTTCAAAGCACACGGAGTTACAGTGCTCCTTTAATGAAAAGACCCACTATCAGACTGTTTTTTTTTCCAAAAGTACTTTTACAAAAATGTTTACCAAACACTCAGCTGATTTATTTCACAGCCGCTTATTCTCACAGCACAGCCGTTTATTCTCACAGCAGTTTTTTTTCAAAGCACAGCAATACCAAACTAGCCCCTAATTCTTGGGGATCCTAGGGATCAACATACGTAGGCCGTTGATCAAAAATCGTGCAGTCACAATTAAAAATTTTAAAAGTAAAATAGTCTCGTTTTGCGTAAAAAATATAAAAAAGAAAAATATTGTGGCTGTGCGATTTTTAATCAACGGCCCACGTGGGTTGATCCCTAAGATCCCAGGAATTAGATCTGTCGAGGATTCCATTCCGGGTGAGCCACATGGCTATTTTTGTGTTTGTATCTGTACTTGAGAGAGAGAGAGAGAGAGAGAGAGAGAGAGAGAGAGAGGGCTTTCCATAGTAATGATGGCAAAAGGAGCCATGATTACAAAGGCCAAGTAGAGTGATTGAAATTAAAATCAGAGGGAGAGTATGGGAAAAATAAATTTCGTTAGCATGCGGTAGTGTAAATTACGTTATTGAAATGTGTCGAATTTGGGTGTAAAATGACTAATGTATAGTCTTTATTGACTGACTTAACTGGTATTTATTTATTTATAATGACACAATTCATATAATTAGATATGTGTCTATTTCTTCATCGCGTGATAAGTAACATGAAAGATTTGTTCCATATAAAATCCTAAATTCGGTGACGAGAAAGATATAAACATAGTTGTTTACAACTGGTAAAGAAAAGGTTTTTCTCCCTCCTAAGGATGGGGAAGAGTGGAAGACTCTTTCATGGATGGGGATGGTTGGGACTAATTGAGAGGGGTTTGGGTTTTTGTTGAGGCACATGGGAAAGTGGCTGTTATTCCAACTAGGCTCAGCCACTTTGTTGAATTTCAGAAGTTTCCTCCATGCATCCATTGTTTTTTCAGTCCTCAATGTGGAAGATAGATGACATATATGTCCATAGTCATGTGCCGCAGTCAGTATTCAGTAAACCAAATCATTACTGTAGAAATCGAGAGGTTGAATAGTCTTGCTTGACAGCTTCATTGAGTACTAAGAGAGAAAACAATGGATGAATATTCTTAAAATTTTAAGAAGAGATTTTATTTTACATTACTTAATAATTAATTAATCAATAGACAATTACTTTGCTTTTTTTTTTTTTAAGGAAAAACGATGTTATTAATACTTCAACTCAACTCAAGTGTAATCAAACGTCGTGAAAGAGAACATCTTAAATGGACTCACTGAGTCACTGAGTCACTCTGCACTAGTGCAGTGCCAATGAAAAGTGCGAACTTAACCAAACGATGGTCCAAAAGCTAATCTAAAGGATGGGCAATTGAATCCATGGAAGCCTTTAAGGGAAGGGATTCTCTTTTTTTTTTTAATGAGTATTAGTTGTGCAGCTCACTCTATATCGAACTTTAACTATCCAAACCTGCTATTTCTAAAGTTGCACCTCGTAGATCATGCTTACAAAATATTAGCCAAACCGAAAATATTTAAGGTATCTAATTCAGTTCAAAATATTTGACGAACACTTTATTCTAAGAAAAACATTGAATTTCATCATGATAATTAAATAGGCAAATGTTTCAGATTGAATTGAATTTTTACAATGATGATTTATCAATCAAAATTTACAAAATAGACAGTTCGAATCGTTGAAATTCGATATAGAGTGAGTCCCACAATTAATCTCTATTTTTTAAATAAAATGAGGATCCCTTCCCTGCTGACCCCATTACATGGACAATTACTTTAATTAAGTCGACGACTCAATTGTACGTGAGTATTATGTATGGGTTTTGGTTCCAAATTTCTACGTGAAATTATGAAGGATAATTAGCTGGAGAAGATTATATGTATGGATTGTGCATTTGGTCAAAAAGTTGGCGTTTGTTTTAATTAGTTCTTGTCTTAATTTAGCCATTGTTTGTACAGGTTGTGTTTGAAAGGTAGACGAACCATTAGAACGCTCTTTGCTTGTACACGAGAAAATAATGTTTTTGCATGTCGTAATGTCAAGAATCAAACGTGTATACTCAAACTTAGGGATGTAATCATTCCCTTCACCTGAAGATGTTGCCAAACATGAATATTCTGTCCTAATTGGATGATCTAGATTTTTACGGGACCACAATAAAAGTAATAATAATCTAAACCAATTTAAATCATCCAATGCTTGAAGCATGGAAAATTTTTCCCTTTCTCTCCAAGAAAGATGAGTAAAAGTAAAAGAAAATTTGAAATTAATAATTCAAGTAGTTCACACTGATAATCTTTGGATATACAATTTGGAATAAAAACATTTCTTTAGGCTCCAGCTCCTACCTGTCTCAGCAGAACATATATATAGTTGAACAAAAATATAGTTCGATGTTATTTGAAAAGAAACAAACTAAACTTAATAGTTACGCCTTTCATGAATTATAATAATCTGTAGTTAGAGTCTTAATCGTTCTAAGAAGACAACAACAACGACAAGAAAATACGCAACCACTTGCAACTGCAATTTCATTTTAGTTATACTAATATTAATATATGTATGGTATATTACATAAAGGAATCCTTTAACGAGAGGGATCCCTATTTTTCTAAAAAAAAATGGAGACATCCCTAATGACCATTAGATTCGCTTTTAATGAAATTGTGTGTTGAGATTATGTGGCCTGTGATTAAATCTCAACCACACAATTTCATTAAACCCAATCCAATGGTCAAGAGGGTGTCTCTATTTTTATTTTTATTTTGAAAAATGAAAATCCCTCTTATTAACTGATTACATAAAATCATAATTACCGGATGTTTGAATCTTTTGAAGTTCTAAATGTCACGCTGTTGATCACTAGTGAAAAGAGGATCAATTGATCAACAACTCAAAAAGTTTGAAAGTTTTTACGATAAGTTATCTATTATATATGGGAGCTTTAATGAAAATGGCTTAAACCAAGATTATTTTAATAAAAAAAACCACCCTATAGTTTCCTTTAACCAAAAGTCCCTCAAAATTAACCATAAAGACAGAGCCCTCCAATTCTACATGGGCTGAATTACAGAGCCCAACAAAAATAAAAATAAGTTTCCAAAATTACCCCAACAAGAAGGTGCAGGTCTAAAACTTGTTTGCTCTCATGAAGGAGAAAACTCATCAGCTCCAAGTAGAGCGTCGATCATCGTTTCGTTTTCTGGGTTTTTCTTCCTTCATTCTTGGTGCATATATGACACACCCCGATTCGGAAACCGAGGCGTGCCGGCCGTCACGTGTGAGTGACGTAGCCGTGTGCGTCAGCGGAAGCAAATTTGGCATGAAGTGCAGCAGTGAAAGTTAAGTTTATAATATACATATGATACAGAGCCGAACCTAGGTGCAGTCAAGTTTAACAAACATTACAACTACGAAAGAAATCCTACATAAGTGGTGGTCTGTCAGAACCGCCTTGGTGCCTCGCTAACCGTCCACGACATTGCTACCTAGTACCTGGAGGGGCGCAAAACATAAAAGGTGAGTGGGCAAAAACAAAGTTTTCCAAAACCATTTCATAATTCCATAAATAACCCCTCGCTGTAAATCAGTATAATTTTCCCAGAAAATAGTACGTATATAAACTTATATACGAAAACTCGTCTTAACATCAAATCTCGTTATCAAAACGTAACAATAGACCATGTCGATATACTAACACAGAAATCATTATCATCATCAGGCAAGTAATATAAAACTAGGGTGTCCCTAGTGCCCTATCAGCCGGAGTCACCTCTAATGACCTGTACGGCTGAATCTATAGCTGATCAAACATACTCAATCATATCAATCATCGTTATCACTATCATCATCATCCTGCACACGAGTCGGAACCACCTATTGGGGTCTGTACGACAGGCTAGGTGTATAATATTACGCTCTGTGCTACGATCACGTGAAGGCTGTGCGACGAATCGCGGGTCACCAACGAGTCGGAACCACCTATTGTGGTCTGTACGACAGGCTAGGCACCTATCTTGGATCCAAGTTGAGCGTACGGTGCGTGAGGTGAACGATCACGTGAAGGCTAGACCCTACTCTGGCGGAGCACAACACCCGAGGTGCAGGTGATTAACTAAATCACAATCTAACATCATTTCAAGCACTACCACAGTACTTACCTGACTTATCTGGCCGTCCTCGGCGTCAGTGCATAATGAATGCAATCATAATCATATTTATACACTATAGTAGGCATGCGACATGGCAATCTAATTATCACATCCAATCAATTCGTAAATCAATCAATTTACGTTTCTGGGAAAAACGTCATATATATATATATACTGAAAACAAAAGCCCACTCACTGGTATGTCGACGGGTCGTATCCCCCGAGCCTAGAGTGACTGTGCTCGTCCGCTGGATACGTCTCACCTATACGTGAATTAATCGCAAAACCGTCATTAACAGCACATAAACGACCTACGTAAATAACTTTTCATACGAAGGTCAATTTTGGTATTTGAATATACCAACGCGACCTACACGACGTCACGATCGTCGTGATATTTTTAGAATAATTTTAGGACCTTGCAAGCGCCCCCACGCGCCGGGAATAGCACGGACAGACGCGCCCCCACGCGCTGTCACGTGCTGTGCACGCGCGGCTAACCCTAACAGCAAAGCAATATTCCGTCGGGAATATTCCGTCACCCCCTACCTCAGGTCGCCGGCCGGACTGGTTTTTCCGGCGACCGTCGCCGGCGCCGGCGACCGATTCCGGCCAAAACTTCAAACTAGCCTATCTCCTTCATTTTTCATCCAAAATTCATGAAATTTATACCAAAATGCTCCAAATTCAATGTAGAACACATTTGTACCTTCAAATCCTTCGAAAAACCACTGGAAATTCCTCGGGGAATTTCTCCAAATTCGGCTAAGTCCAGAACTACCAACTCCGACGTCCAAAACGTATGAACGAGGTACTCCGAGCCTCGTGGGAAGATTTTAGGACTTGTGGTGATCTTGTTTTCACCTAAAACGATCCAAAACAAAAGTACATGAACAGTGCTCAAGGTTTAAGTCACGGGTTACCTAGGTTTTCAAAAGTTTCAAAGCTTAAAACCAATATATATGAGTTCACCAAAGTCTAGGGAGCTTGAATAAGCTTACCTGAAGCTTGAACCGAGTCGAGATGGCTTTGTGTGTGTGTTCTGTACTTGGATGTCGAGAGAGAGAAAGTGAGAGTTTGAGAGAGATAAGGAAGAAAGAAATTTTCAGAATAGTTTTGGTTTGGTGCACGGGTGTGCGTGCATGTATAGGGACAGGTGTCCCAACTTAGGTTTAGAGATTTAGGACACCCCAAAAACCCAATATCGTGCCCAAACGTACCCGTTCGCGTGTAGTCAAGGGCAAAATCATCATTTCACTTCAACGTATTATAAAACTTGGGACGGGATGTCACAATATATCAGTTTTTGAATTTCCTTGTCCAAATTAGATTCAGATTTGGAGAATAACCAAACTTTGAGAAGAAAAAAAAATCCCAAATTATTGAATCCAATCTCCAAAAGTACAATTAAAAAGAAACGAACAAGAAAATAGTTGTGCAATTGAATCAAGGAGGAAGACACTCAAACGGAATCCATTTTCCATGGAACTGGAAAAAACCAAAAATTCCAAATCCTTTCACCCATTTCTCCATAAAACTAGAAAGAAAAATATATCTCTACTTGTGATAGAACCACCTTCCCCAATTACAATATCTGGAAAAGAAAAAGAAAATAGAAAAAACAGACGAGAAAAAGAGAGAAAAGTGACTTCAACCATGACGTTCAACTTTCATAACACTGTTAATGTTAAACATTTATAGGAAATAGTATGATTTTTTTGCCACTTTTTTAGAAAATAATGCGACTTGTTATGTTTTGAATCCGTAACAGTTTTTGGAAAAACTAACACTATCTCTGCAAAAACTAACACTGTCTCTGGAAAATTAACACTGTCTCTGGAAAAACCTAACACTGTCTTTGGAAAAATTAACACTATCTGTGTAAAAACTAACGCAGTCTTTGAAAAAATTAACACTGTCTCTGGAAAAACTAACGTTGTCTCTGGAAAAATTAGCATTGTCTCTTGAAAAACTAACAGTATCTCTGGAAAAATTAACACTGTCTCTGGAAAAACTAACACTTTCTCTGGAAATAGTGACTTAGATTCCAGAAACAATGTTATTTAAAATCCAGAAACTGTTTATTTTTACAGTCCGTAAACAGTGACCCGTCATTATTATTGAATAGCATGCAAATCTCAAATTTATTTTCTGGAGAAACAAACGATCAACTCCACTGACGAAGAAAAATTGAAAAACCTTACCTCAAATACATTATGAATAATAACGACGATCACATTTCAACGAAATAATACAAAATATAAATTAAATAGCATGAGGATCTATATTTTTATTTCAAAGGAAAAGAAGAAGGTCTGCAAAACAACGATGAACTCCATTAACGACGAAAATCTGGAACTCAACTTAAAAAAGTTAGGAGTAAAATCGACAAATCATAATTTATTATAGTTAGGCCATTTTTTGTTGGACTGCTTTAATATGGGCCTTGTACTAATCATTAAACAAAACTTATAAAATGGTTTTTATTTATTTATTAAAATTAAAACTTTTCAAGTCCTTTTCATTAGTTTTCCTATTATATATAAAGGAAATATCACCTACATACACCCAACACAACTACGGTGTACTGCATGTAAGTCTAAAATTTAACATAATAAAGATTAACTAACCCTAAAGCTAAATGCAAAACAAGAAGTAGTAACTTCTTTTAGTGTAACTGTTGACCCTAAAAACTACGAAGCCTACGTGGCGCTTAAGCCGAGTAACTAATGGGCTAACTACGTCCTTTAGTTGTGTGCGTGGCGTGCAAACTTGTCGGCCTAGCTCGGTCGGGGAGTAAAATATGTTGCGTTAAGCACATTGCTGACTTCTTGATCTTGCGACTGCGGCAAAGGAAGGAACACGTCTCGGCCTTCGGGTTCTAGAGCCTGAAGACAAGGCTGCTAGTTCTGTGAAGTACACAAATCGTCGGCGCCGAATTCGGTCACAGTGATTATATTCGCAAAGGTATAAGCATGCCGAATCGGCACCAAAGTATAGAGGCACAGGTACTCAAAACAGATATATGTCTTAATTATGAACGTGGTTCAGCCATAAGAATGTTAAATTCTAAATTCCACTTGCGAGTATCCAATCATAAAATAACTCAGTGTTCAATGTTCCAAGCCTAACAATTTGTAACACCTCACTTCGCCGAGAAGGCTAATGAGATGACCTTTGTCAATAAGAACTCGAAAAATCCTTCTCGACCGAGACTTGGATAGATAATCAGTCGGCCTTGACGCAGTGCTGTTTATCCAAATTGAAGGTGCTCGAGATCGGCTAATTCTACGGCGATAGTGCTGTTTATTGAGATGTTTCGCGTAGAGCGAGAATTTGTGCAGGGTAGTTTGTGTGTTGAATTGGAGGGGGCCCTTTTGATCTTCTGCCACTTGGTATTTATAAAAGAAAACGATGTGTGGCACAGCTTCACACTAGTGTAGAATTTGATTTCAATTCAAACTAAATAAGTGAGAGCCTATCTTTTAGCAAATGACAGAAAGCCATCATCACCTGACTTTGCTTCGGTATTATCACCATTATTAAAAAAGCCCATGATTTTCCCTTCTTATCTCCTGAATGTATTCCACGTGGCCATTTCATTATCTCATGATAGGCTAAAGCCTATCACCACCTATTTACCCGTGTGCAGCCATGCATGCCACATGCTTCTCTTCCAACCACACGCACACATGCAAAACAAAACACCTCTTCTAAAAATGTATAACCACACGAGACCTAAGCCACATGCATAGAACGAACCCAAAAAACATGCATTAGGATAGAATCCCAATATTGCAAAATAACGGAATGGTTTGGGTTTCTCAATGCGAATGAAGAACTTCAAAAACTATCTAGACCAAGTGCATGCAATTTGATATCAAAAACTTACCTTCGATCTTCTAATCCGATGGCATTTAATCTTTTGGACTCCTTAATTATCTCTACACTTTAGAAATAATTTTCTCAATAATGCCCCAGATAACATCATGATTATTAAAATCATAATATTATCTTGACAAATTATTAATCAATTATCTCATTCTTCTTCCAATCCAAAGGCTCAAAATTTTACTCATTCTACAGTCTCGATCTCTCAGGCCAATAGTGTAAAATCGAGTCCAAACAGTAATATACAAGTCAATTATGATAGATTTTAAGAGAAGGAAGAGGAAAATGAGTAGGTTATTGGAAGGGATGCCTAAGTATGGAGGATGAACGGAGGGAGTAGTCAATATTGTTAGGTCCTCCCCTTTTGTCTCTTTTCTTAGTGTAATTGAGTAACAAAGCCTTACTCATTTATTTGGCTTCATCTTCTTCCTCACCGTCATGATTGGTAATACCATCATTATCAACGGCAGTGGTGGTATTTTGTCCAACTTGAGCTCAGCCACTTCACATGACACCCTTAACTCTACCTGGTTGGAGACACTTACACTTGCTGCAAGGAGCTAGATTGGATGAATGGATCAAACCATATGCTTTTGTTTTGTTTTCACAAAAATATTCTTTACGCACTCCCTCTTCTACCAAAGAAAGAAAATCCAGAATATAATCAACCTTTATATTAAAACGGAAATTGTTCTATCATCAGGCTGTGTAAATTTAGACGTTAAGTGTGTTTATTTTGATCAAAATGTTTAGTCTGGATTTACTGTCTAACAGTACAAACATAGAGATATATTTGCATGCAACATAAGTCTAGCAATAGAACAATATCGTGATGAAATGACCTAATACCGACCAAAGAAAGGGGGATGTCAGTGCCACTAACATCACCCAACGTATACTTTTTACAATATTGGACCATATATAGGGTGTACAAATTCTATGTTATCATCATATACTTTGTGTAGGTGGTACACATGCAGTGTGAACATTATAGGCATGTATTAGAGTGGGCATAGATAGAACTGGGTACTTACTAGTCCCTCATCATGCCCCTTTGGATATGGGATATGTTTAGCCATTTGATTATTAAGACTAGGACCAAAGCAGGCTTCACTCATGATTTCTCCTGTTATTATCTCCTCAGTACTTATATGCTACACCATGAGAGGATGAGAAGAAGATAGTCAACAAGCAAATGAAGCTCCCAACATTTTCAAACATGATCTGATTGCTTTCACTTATTGGTTTTTTTCTTACAACTGTCGAATCTTTTGGCTAGTTTGTTTTCTTTGCAAATTTAGTTTGGGTGATCGATGGGCATGATGCATTTCAAGTGTCACACACACACACACACACACACAAATTCATCACCTTCAATATTTAGTTTGCTAGACATGGCGCCACTATTGAGAATAGTTTAGGACACATAAAGAATCAATTGATGCACACTAGAGACCTGGAAATTTGGTTTGGATTATATATCGTCAGACAAATGTGCCGACAGATAATTCTGTTTTAGTAAGACATACTTATAATCATTCTTGCATCAAATTTAAGAATTTCTCATGCATGGACTATATAAATATATGTCTTGAGGAGCCTCTCACCATCGAACAATGTGGTCCACATCACCATCACCATTTTCATGTAGTTCAAATTAGAAATCTATGATCGATCCATCTGCCACTCGATTGCCTACTGCGCAATCGATTGCCCTTACGATTGCCACACATGCATACTCATCGCGATATAATACTATATATTTATAATATTATCACTTACGTATTTGCCTATTTGGTGGGATGTAATTGACCTTGGATGGATACCTCCTCATTAGAATTTAGAAGAGAGGTGTTGAGTTCTTATCAACTAAATATATATATATATATATATATATAGGCTCTTTAAGAGAAGTGATTCCCATTTTTTCAAAAAATGGGAATTAGTTGTATACTGTTCTAAAAATCTTTGTCTAAGCGTTTGAAAATTAAGAAAGTGCACTTAGACCCGTTTAGGCATCTGCCTAGACCGCCTAAACGGACGCCCAGCCCACCTAAACCCGTCTAGATCGTGACTCTAATTCAGACAAAAAATCAATAACTTTCATTGTGCATTTTAATTTTTCAATCAAATGTAAGAGACTTATTGAATACTTTGATGAACACTCATTATATGATTGTTCCTCATGCTTTCAAGATATTCTAATACTTTATAATTTATGTCATTTTATTTTGCAATTTATGTATCCCAATATAATTATGTGTGATTTTTGAAGTATAAATAGACATTTATTTATAGGCTTATTATATTGACACTCCACGAATTATTGAACAAATCCCACATACTTAATACACTCTAAATTTTTTTTTTCAATTTAAAATTAGGCCAATTTTTTTTCATGATCCTTGTGGTGGCACCCTACTTTTAAATAGACCCCTGTGGTGAAAAAGCTATTAATTATAGTCCTGTGGTGAAATTTGTTATCAATCATAGTCCAAATTGAATTTTTCCTCATTCTTCTGTCATTTGTAAGGGTAAAATTGTTATTTTTGTTTTTATTGATTCAATCAACCAATCATAAAGCGCCATATGGACATAATTTTTTTTACTTTAAAAACTTTACAGCTACAATAAAAGAATAAATAAACAATAAAATTACAAGGTTCATATTATCAGTCTTTCTTATTTCAAGAGAGCCAAGAGTTCAAATTCAAGATTTAAAAATCACAGAGTACCTTGCCGTGTTTAGGTTGGAATATAAGTTATTATGCAAACATTGAATTTAGTTTCATTTTAAGAAGAATAGTGGTGGACAAGATGGCTAGGGTTATGTGAGAGAGAGGGGGGAAGGTAGTGGGTGGTCGTTGTGGCCGACAATGGTAGGGATTGAGGAGGGATTTCCATTTTTTTTCCTTTCTATATTTGTTCATTATAAAAAAGTGGAATTACCGAAAAGAAAAGAAAAAAGAATAGAATGACATTTTTACCCCTACATGTGGAAGAAATTTTGACCTAAATTTTAATTTGGACTACGATTGATAATGAACTTCACCACAGGGTTAAGATTAACATGTTTTTCACCACAGTGGTCGATTTAAAAGTATTGTCTCACCACAGGGATCAAGAAAAAAATTTAGCCTTAAAATTATCTTCATACACCCCATTTATTTTCCCATAATACCCTCACACCCCACTTACTCAATATACATCTTACGCACCCCCTATTTTCTATACACCTGAGGATTTTGGCGGCCAACGGACCCGGATTTCTGCGTTTGGGTCCCAAAACACACTCGCCAATCAAGGTAATTGATGAGAATTTGTGGGTATTTTGCATGATCTCGAATAGTTTGTGAGTAATGGGTTCCTCTGGTAATTGATGAGAATTCTAGGGTTTCTGTTAAATTGAGAAAGATTCAATTTTTATTGGGATTTTAGTTGGTGCAGTTCAATTGTGCTGTTCATAGCATATGACTTAAATGTCTATGCAAAAAAATCAATTTTTAGTCCATATCACATTTCTCAAATCTTATAAAACTTTGAATTTGGACAAAAAATACCAACTAGAATTTTGACAAAAAGTGCCGCCTAGGATTTAAAGCATATGTGGGTTGTTTTCAATTCCACCATTAAAACTCATGTCGTCAATTTTTAATATTTTGTGGTAATTTTAGGTGTTTAATTCTTCATGTAATCCATGTGATCGCTAAAAGATGAATACAAATATAGAAGCTTGAATAGCACAACAAAAGCAAGATTAAATAATCATCGATGTCGTCAAAATCACTAGAACAATAGAAAATATGAAGTCTTACATCATGTGAAGCTTCTAAAACATCGATTTCTTCATTCGTCAAAAATAATTTTTCTTATTCAATATGTTTGTAGTTTCATTGGTTAGAGTTTTGTTCAACAATGGAGGGTTGGCAGGGTTTTGATAGTTAAAGAAGATAAATAATACGTTAAAAGTGAATTGGGGTGTATTTATATTTTTTTTAAACCTAATAAGGTCAAAATTGTCATTGCATAGTAAGGTAAATAAGTAATTTAATATTAAATTTTAATGTCGGATGCATTCAACATTTTGTGGGGTGTTAATATAAAAAACCTTATTTATATAATATATAATAAATGTACTAAAATCCGCATACTCCGTCTAGGCACATATATATCTCAATTTATAAGAAAGATAACACTACAAAATAAATAAATAAAAAAGAACTGGTTTCTATGTTACACTGTTGGTCCTGATAGTTTTGAGTAGTTTTTTCACTTCAATCTTGTAACTTTGTAAGTGCAAGATGAGCAAGCTTCGAGTCGACGGACACCAGTGTGGTACTAACCAAGTCACGTGGCGCTATGTGTATAAGTTAAAATGCATAGCAACACGTGATAGATTTTGAGTTCCGCCACCTTTGTGTCCAAGTTGTATGTAAGTTTCTTTATGTAGAACTCATTGAGATAAGCTTCACAATTAGTTTTTTTAGTCTTGCTCAATTAAGTATTTTAAGGCTGCAGAAGGAAGAGTATTTAGGGATCTGCCAAGTTGGAAGAGATGTTCCTCCACTATGGTATCTAAGTGAAGACGCTAACACCGGGATAAGGAAGTTCCTATCAATGAACTCCTCCGGGAAAAAGCGATAATGTGCTTGTCACGCGAGGGGATGCAATAGAGAAGGTGGATAGAATCTCTCCAGTATTCAAATTTTCAATCCATAGTTGGGACATATTTACAATGTAAACATATATACAGGAGTAAGAATTCTGGGAAATAATAATGAAAACAAAATGAAAGACGCGAATCCAGACATGTCCCGGGTAATTACAGGTCCATTCTTGTTCAAACTAGAAAAGTGATGCAGTACATATGCTCCCATACCCGCCTATTATCCAAGAGAATCTTCTTTTGAACCTTGATCGTCTTCATCCATTGCATCGCCGGATTTTTTATCTTTGGCAACCCGATCACTGCCCTCGGTTTTTGAATCCGAAATTGATCCAGCTTTGGCATCAGTTAATGTTATCTACTTTATTGTCTGAACAGCTCTCAGTATCTGAGTCGGATGTAGAACCCTGGTTTTCTTTCCCGTGATCACAACTATCATATACAGTACCACCGAACTGTTCTTTTAAGTCGGGAGCAACAATCCCAATCATTTCACTTAGGGCATATTTACTAATTTGGAATTGAGGTAAGTAAAGGGGAATCTCCAAAAATCATGGAAATAACCTCTCCACCAGATATCAACAATTCAAATCAGGCAATTACACATGATCACTGTTGAGTATCTTCTCACTTACTAGAAGATTGTAACTGAATATTCTTTTGTTAAATGTCTTGTATTCTCTTAATTTGGCACAATTCAAAATTGTATATAACACATGTAAATTCCTTTTGTGAAATATACAAGAACATACATTCCATATTCACTCTAATTTGGTATACAGAGCAACAAAGCTCCATCGAGCAAATATTTTTTTATTTCCTGGTCCTCATGGCTAAATCCACCAACACAATCACACCCCCATTGCCCACCCTTGTCACCATTAACGTTGCTCCTCAATTGCCTCTCAAACTCACACCCACCAACTTTCCTTCATGACGAGCTCAATTCAATGCCCTACTTCTTGGGTATGACTTGATGGGTTATATTGATGGATCAAAACCATGTCCTCTTGCCTCCTGATAGGAGCATATTTATGCGACTTAGTTAGCTTGTTTTCTTGTATTTACATAGTTAGTTATCGTTTATTATAGTGATTTAAGCTATTTTCGTGTGTTTGTAGGTTCAAATGGCAAGTGAAGCAAGAAAGTGCGTTTTGGTGCATTTTAGAGCAAAATTGAGCTTAAATGGAGTACATGCATATGGAGCACCATGGATGGATGAATTTGGAGGTCAAAGAATGCTAGGAATCAGTTTTAGAGTTGAAGAATCAAATCCAAGAAAGAAGACAAGAAATCAGCTCAAAAGGAGAAACATTATCCAAACATGTTCTAGAAGACAAAACATGTTCCTAAAAACATGCTACATGTTTCATGTCATGTTCCTTCTAGAAACCTATGTCTTGTCTCTTCTAGAAGATCTTATCCATTCCTAAAGACATGCCTTGTGTTTCATGTCTTGTTCTTTCCTAGAAACATGCTACAATGTTCTTTCTAGAAGCCAAAGACAGATTCCTACAAAGGTGGCGCCTAGAACCCTTCTAGAAGGCCTTTGCCTTGCCTTGCAAATCAGCCACTTTCCCTCCAATTCTTGCCGTGCAAATCACCTATTTCCCTTGGGGTTTGGGTTTCTAGAAAGCCTATCTTAAGCCCTATGTGTGCCGCACCTTTTATCCCTTGTTCCCTTTGGATTTCTGATTTAATTGGCCCTTTTCCTTGTGGATTTGGGTGTGCAAAGCCTTTTCAGAAATTACTTGGGCCATAACCCTTTTCCCTTGTGGATTGAAAATTCCTGCCGCACCTAGGGGCCCTAATCCCTCACTTATGCTAAGTCCAAGCCCTAATCTGATTTACCCTAGGGTTTGGGGTGCTTATATATACATATTTTATGTGTGCCGCAGGTTCCCACAGATTTTGGCCATCTTTACGCTTAAGCACATACTTAATCATAGTCACTACTTACTAGTTCACAAATAACCAATTAAAATGATGTTTTGAATGTAGTAACACGCCTTAGAGAATTCCCTCAATTCCTTAAAAGATATGCACTCAATCTTCACTCAGATTTTCTAACTACACACCTTACACTAGTTATATGTGAGAAGATTGATGTAAATATAAAAACGAATGCTCACATAAATGTATAACAAAGAACGCAATTTCTGGAGTTAATAACATGTTTAGATATGATCTCATGAATGGAACGCTACTACTTAGATGCGAGAACCAATGACACCATATGCTCAAACCAAATTCAACTCCACAAATTGAAACACACAACACTCAAGATTAAAGTTAAGGGTTGTAACGGGGCTTGGGGTGTTGGCTAACAACGAAAGGATAGGAAAAACAAACGTTCTTAAAGCAATAGCAAACAAAATAATGAAATCGAACTTAGAATTCCCTTTAGTATGCAGAAATCAACTTTTAAACACAAAGGGAAGATTCAAGCAACAATTAGGGCCGAATTCAATGTTTTGGACCCTTCCTTCAACAAACAACACTTAAGAACTCTTTTTCACATCTTTTTAACTCCTTTTTCATTCTTTTCACAACTTTTCTTTTTTTCTTCTTATTTTCCACGAAATTTTTATTTTCTTCTTCTTCTTTTTTTTCTTTCTTTTCCGTGCCTCATTTAAGACTTTGGCACACCCACAACAAAACTCACTTCCCCTACACTTGTTTTCTGCCAAACAATGATCAAAAGGAATTCATATTGAGTCATGCGTTACTATGCTTCAAGAACAAAGGTATGGATGGTCCTAATCTAGGCTAGGTGAGGATAATGTGGGTTAACAAAGAACATAGGCTAAACAAGGCTCAACGGGGTTAAAACCTACAAAACACAATGAAATAGGGAGATATGGCAATTTGGCTATGGTGGTCACTACACAACTTCATCTTGAATATGTGTTATGCAAATCAATAACATGCTTTGAATGAATTGGGCATGAGTTCTAGTGTTTGGAACTAAATGATGAAATGCCTTCTAAGTAGTAACCAAGCAAAGAATAATGAGATCATGCAACGACTTAGAAAACAACAATACACAAATTATTAACTCTCAAAATAAACGGTTAGGCTCAAGTCTCACAAGGTTGTAGCGTTAGTTTGAGTTCCTTCCTTCAAGCATGTTACAACAACTGATTTTTCCTTTATAATTACATGTGAATTCATAAGTTATAACCACAACCAAGCATAAACAAAAGAGTAAATCAAACTTTCATCCATGTTTACAACTCTCTTTAACAGTCATGCAATTACAAACCAATCCTCCACATTGTGTTGGAAGGTACCCTAAGACACAAACAAACACACAAAACCAACTCTTTTTAGGTTTTTTTTTTTAAAAAAAAAACAATTTTTCAAAATTTTATGGGATTTTCAGATTTTTGAGTCAAAACACACTAAAAAGCTTCAAAACACACTAAAAACACTCAAAAACAGTGAAAAACAACTTTCGAAATGTTAGGTGGTCAAATCCTACGAATTTTCCAACAAAAACACTTGTTAACCCCCTCCCCCCCCCCCCCACACTTAAACCAAACATTGTCCTCAATGTTTCAAGCATAGACTCACACAAATGCAAACAAATAACACAACTAGCAAACATGACAAATATGGCAAAGTAAAAGCAAAAGAGTAGAGTTTAGGAACGCAAATCTGGTTGTGACGCCGGAGCTTCCTAGGTCCTCTTTATTTGCATGGGTTGCCTCCCAAGAAGCGCTTGCTTTAACGTCTTCCAGCCGGACGATACCTCTGTTTAAACACCCCTAGGTCCCATGGCATGGAATTGATCTTTGAATGGAAGGTGATACTTGAAATGATTCGGTAATGGTTTAGATTCTAAAATGGGTGCCTGGATCATTGAACTCAACAACATGTTAGTATAAGACGAACTTGAAATTTGAGGAGGTGGCTTACCTGTGTGCTGCGACAAAAACACAAGTACATCCTCCACGACATGCTCCTCAAAACTTCCATGCATTGGATGTTGGAAATGTGCCCTAAAACCAATCATATGATGATACTTTACGGACATTTCACATGATTAAACTAATCTAGTTTAATATCAAGGGCAAAGATTATTGTTTGAGCGGTCTCATATAAATGTTATATGCTTAAACGATAAAGTCCAAGGAATATGTGATTGGGAGAATGCGATCTAAATAGTTAGATTCATGAGACCATTCTTTCATAGACACATCCTAAACGTTCCTGATCATAGGATTGCCAATTGGGCATTGACAGTCCGTTAAGATCAGTACGTGCTATGTCTTCTCTCAAGGAGAGTGACTAGTCTCGAGTCATTGATGTGAGTGACACCAAGACAAGTACGTAGGTGCTCAATAGAGAATGAGTTCACTGAACACGATCAACGACGAGTTCTCATATTCATGTCACGTGAGAACTCATGGTTAGGATAATGCAAATTAGTCCTTTGACCTGAGGCATCATAGTTGTCTTGTGGTTAGGTCCTTGATCTTTGATCGTGTCAAATGGCATTCCTTTGGAGTGTCCACGGCATGGTTGGGGTCAAGCTATCTAGTCATGGAGACAAGTGAATGCGCAACAAGGGATCTCTAACCTTCAAACTGTTGAGGGAGAATACTCTATGATATGATTTAGAATCTCTGGCCAGAGTATGAATGAGATGTTGGAATGTGTTCCAGATCACATTCAATGGAATCATATAAGCACAAGATTCACATTGGATAGTAGACATGAATAAACTATTAAGCCAAACAATGTGGTCAAGAGTATTGTATTAGAGAAGGACCGTATTGCATTTGTAATCCTAAACTGAATAGGTTCTCCACCTCTTCTGATTAGCTTGGGTAACCATGATATGCTGCTAGGTGTCACTCATGGTTTGTGGAAGCCCTAAACGTGTGTAAACACTAAAGGGAGAATTGAAAGTAAGTTTCAAATTCACAATCGATTTGAAAGAGTTTGAATCGCCCACTGCCTCGCTAAAAGGAACCTAATGGATCGTACACC
Source organism: Crataegus laevigata (assembly GCA_963580275.1). NCBI lineage: Eukaryota > Viridiplantae > Streptophyta > Magnoliopsida > Rosales > Rosaceae > Crataegus > Crataegus laevigata. The sequence goes on along the minus strand of OY756947.1, from coordinate 19,124,785 downwards.
GTGTAAGGTAGAGGTTGAAGATTCAACGGAGATGAGTAAGAATAATTAAATGGTTTAATTATTAATGGCAAGGATTAATTAATATGATTATTAATCAAACGAATAAGTTCGTTAAAGACCTCGGGATGGTTTTGGACCTTAAGGCCCAATGGGCTTCGAACGTCAAGTCCATTGACTTAAGTTGTATGACAACTTAATAAATAATGATTTACAAAGGCCCAAATACTCCAAAAATATCCCTAAGGCCGGCCACTTAGTAAGGGTAGAAAACTTGGACTTATTTACAAGTTTGCCACTCAAATGAATTAAGGTATAAATTTGACTTTATAGCCAAAATTCATTAAGGGTTGTTTTTGGGGAAATTGGAGAGAAGAAATGCTCTCCTTTCTCTCTAGAAATGGCCGGCCCCCTTGGAGGGTTTTAGCTAGCACTCTAGCTCCTCCAAGGTCACTCATTTCTTCTTAATCAAAACCTTGGTGTAGAAACTTAGAGGTTCTCAATTTTTGAGAACTTAGAGAACCTATCCTTTCTATGTAAATCCATAGTTTTAAGATGCAAGGAATGAAGGCCCTCTCTTTGGGTGATTAGCCTTTGCTTAAGCAAAGAGGAATCTACAAAGGTATAAATCTCAACTCACTTTGTTTTGAGTTGTTTAAAGGTTCACCAATCTACTAGGCTTTGAACATTCATGGTTGATGTTTTGTTTTTAAGTATATGCAAGCATGATTCCGCCTTTAATTTGTTAATTGCATGCTAATGATATTGCTTAAATGAACATGTTTCTCCAAAATAATCCTTCATTGGATCTATGAATGGAGGGGGATAGTGATCCTTATTGAGCTTCCTAAAGTATGTGTAAATTTTCCCACCAATTTGGATTCGATTGGGCACCTTGAGAAGAGCATGCACAATGTCTTTTTCACTCTCCTCTTGCTTGGGAATCAAAAACCTGCGAGGAAAAAGGACATTGGGTGGAATGAGGTTAGAATTAACGAAAATTGGACCCAACTTACTTGTATTGGACAGTGGTGGAGCATTGGGAGGCTGCGGCAAGGGTAGTTCTTCCCTTGCCATGGCCTTGTCATCCTCTTCTTCCTCGAACAGTAGTTGTTCATCCAAGTTTTGGCTTGGTTTGGATGCCTTGGGTTCATCTCCATCCTCCATGCCACTTTCCAAGGTGATGGCTTCAGCAATTTCAAATTCTCCTATTGAATTTACACTGTTTGAATTGGAGAGTTCACGTTGTTCTTGAATTCCACCATCTCTCCCATTTGATTCTTCAAGTTATCCATTCTTTTGTCTTGATTTTGTTGGTCATGCGTCAAAGAGGTTAGTAATTGAAAAATTTGATCATTATCCATGGACATACTTGAATTTGATTGGAATGGTTGTGGGGGAGGTTGTGGTGGCTGCATAGGTCTTGAATAAAACTCCTCATTGGGCTGCCAATATGCTTCATGTTGAACTTGTTGAGCTTTCCACCACATAGAGTTTGAATGATCACTCCAATCTCTTTGTGGACATTGATTGGCTTGAAATCCTTGCCTATACGATGCACCAAATGTAGGGACACTTTGCATTGTGGTCCTTTCGGCATACTGCAACAATTGAGAAGTAAGATTTGCCAATTGAGCGTGAATGCTAGCAAAATCCATGTCTTACTTCTCTAGTACCTAAAATCAAAGAAAGAGAACTAAATTAAATATCAAAAGTAACACAAAACAAAGAAAACAAAACTAAGTTAGAAACTAAAAGAAAAGAACCAAGGGATTAGCAAAGTTGCTAATCCCCGGCAACGGCGCCAAAAATTTGATGCGAAATATATAAGCACACAAATTAAACCCTCTTTTTATCAATTGTAGCAAGTATGTAAGTAGGGATCGTTCTAGGCCAGGGATTAGGAGTGCTAAATCACTTGAAAACTGACTCAAAAACGTAAAAACAAAGTTAAAACACTAAACTAGACTCAAAGAATGCAAAACTATACTTTAAAACACTCAAACAAACCAAAAGACTCAAAACAGCAAACAAACACTCAAAACTGCCTTAAAACCACTTTCTGGGCAGTTTTGAGCACTAAGGAAGAATTTGGACGAAAACAGTTTATAACTTGACTCAAGACACTTAAAAACACAAACTAAATTGATTTCTAACTAATTTGACACTCAAAGTAAAGAGGGATTTGATTTTGACGAATTTGAAAACAAAAACAAAAACTTTGTAAAACAAAACAGATTGTAAAACAAATTTGGTTTAAATGAATGGATGGAAGGCTAGCTAGGGGGTTTTTCTCCACACATGTCATACTTGTATACAAAATGATTTCTAATTGCTTTTCAATAAACCATGAATTCTCAACGCCCCAGATTAACCATGAATTGCACTAATTAACCCTTAGATTTTCGTAACGTTATTGAATTAGATGATTGCATACGACAACCCAAAGCATTCCCCACAGGTTCCCTACATGAATTGCATAATAGAGATACAAGCAAGAATCATTAAGTTCTATGAAAACCATAAGCATTGACGAGGCATTCGTTACTATGAATTGCATGAAACTTATGCCAAGAATTTACTTAATGCGATTGTGATCAACAACCTTCACTACTTGTAAATATAAGTTTGTAACGATTAGGTGAAACTCCCTTATATTCTAGCATCAAATTCATGCATGCAAACTAAGTGTCGACCCTCAATCAACATACACAAATCAGTTTTTATACGAACGGATAAGTAAATTGAATTCACAACTTATGAAACGCAATTAGAGGTAATCAAATCATATAGCAAGCATGGACATGGTTTCGAATTACCCCCCTAGCTAAGGGGGGATTTAGTTCCTCATGATAGCAATTAAACAAAGAAAACTAAATTGAAACATTAAAAATAAGGATAGACAACACCTAGAAAGCTCCAGCGATTCAATGCTTTGAATGGCATTCACGACTGGCACAAAAGGGGTTTTTGGGTGAATATGGCGTGTGGATGATGTAGAGAATGGCAGAGAATGATGTAGGGGGTGGTGTCTGATTTATGCGGCTGAATGGTGTATTTATAGTGTAAAATTGCATCTCAAATCAGCAAGGAAAATGAGTTAATGTTTAGGGAGAATAAGGATATCAAAACCCACCAGGAATAGGTCATCTAGAAGATAAAATCCCCAAGGAAAAGGGATATAAGGTGCGGCAGGTTTGTCGGCAAGAGATAAGGCTTCTAGAAAGCCTTGCAAGGCAAGGAAAACATGCTCTAGAAGGAGGATAGGTGCGGCAGGTTTTAAGGGATTAGGATAGGACTTCTAGAAACCCTAATCCCATGGTAAATAGGTGAGACTCACGGCAAAGGCAAGGAAATGTTCTAGAACCTTCCTCTTGTGTCCAACAATGTTTAGGAGACCTTTATGCACTAGGATTAGGAAAACTAATCCTTCTTCATCTTGGAATTCTTTTCCTTCTTGGACTTGGAAAACTTCTTTGTTGCTGCAACTTGAGGCAATTGGGGTTTAACTTTCCTACTTCAAGTAGGAAACCTTGTTTGCGTAGGAAACTTCAATCTTCTAGGAATCCCAATTCAACTAGGAAACCTAATTCCACTAGGAATCCTAATTCAACTAGGAAACCTATTTTAACTAGGAACTTTCCTACTTCAACTAGGAAACCTTGCTCAAGTAGGAATCATCATCTTCAAGTCTTCAATTTCGTCCATCCTCTTGGCTCCAAGAATATGATATCCATTCCAAGCTCTAATTTGCTCCAAAAGGCTCCAAAATGCATCCTTTTGCATACTTTGCCCTTAAAACCTGAAAATACATAAAACTAGCTTAAAAGACTACTTTAACTAAGGAAAAACAATATAAATGCACAAGAACAAGCTAACTAAGGTGCATAAATATGGCCCTATCAATAAGCCCACAATGCATCGTCTAAGCGTAAACTCCAATCCTTCCTTGTGGTGCCCACGGTTTTCTCTAGAATATGTTTGATCTCCCTATTCGACACCTCGGCTTGCCCATTGGTTTGAGGATGATAAGGTGTTGAAACCTTATGGGTGATGTTGTACTTTTTGAGCAAAGTCGTGATGGTTCGATTACAAAAATGGGAGCCACCATCACTGATTAGAACTCGAGGCATTCCAAACCTAGCAAAAATGTTAGTTCTCACAAAATCTGCAACCACCTTAGAATCGTTAGTACGGGTGGCTTTTGCTTCCACCCATTTAGAAATGTAATCAACGGCAAGCAAACGAAGAAGGAAAAGTACCCATGAAATCAATGCCCCAAACATCAAAGATTTCGACATTGAATATGGGAGTTTGTGGCATTTGGTCCTTAGCACCAATGGTACCTGTTCTTTGGCATTTATCACAAGTTAAGCAAAACATTCTAGCATCCTTAAACAATGTAGGCCAATAAAATCCACACTCTAACACCTTAAGGGCTGTTATTTGGGTGCCAAAATGACCCCCACATGCATAAAAGTGACAAAAGGCTAGAATTGAATTAAACTCAGAATTGTGCACACATCGTCTAACAATCTGATCTGGGCAATATTTCCACAAATATGGATCATCCCACACATAAAATCGTGCATCTTTTCTGAGCTTATTGATAGGGGCATATTTATGCACCTTAGTTAGCTTGTTCTTTGTGCATTTATGTTGTTTTTTCCTTAGTTAAAGTAGTCTTTTAAGCTAGTTTGATGTATTTTCATATTCTAAGGGCAAAGTATGCAAAAGGATGCATTTTGGAGCCTTTTGGAACACATTTGAGCTTGGAATGGACATCATATGCTTGGAGCCAAGAGGATGGACGAAATTGAAGATTTGAAGATGATGATTCCTACTTGAACAAGGTTTCCTAGTTGAAGTAGGAAAGTCCCTAATTGAAGTTGGAATCCTAGTTGAATTAGGATTCCTAGTGAATTAAGATTCCTAGTTGAAATAGGTTTCCTAGTTAAAGTGAGATTCCTAGAAGATTGAAGATTCCTACTCAAACAAGGTTTCCTATTTGAAGTAGGAAAGTTAAATCCAAATGGTTTCAAGTTTCAGGAACAAAAACGTTTTTCAAGTCCAAGAAGGAAAAGGAGTCCAAGATATAGAAGGATTGATGAAGACAAGGTTTCCTAATCCTAGTGTACAAAGATTTCAGCTCCAATGAGGAGTCCTAAACACTTTAGGACACCTTATCCCCTCATTGCCGCACCTAGCCTTCTAGGAAACCTGATTTCCTTGCCTTGCAAGGCTTTCTAAAAGCCTTATCCCTCCTTATCCAAACCTGCCGCACCTTAGGTCTTTTCCCATTCAAAATCTGATTGTGTTAAACCTATTTCCTGATGGATTTGGCTTTCTAGAAGCCCTAATCTGATTTACCTAGGGTTTTTGGTGCCTATATATATATATATATATTTCTACACCCTTTGCCACAGGATCCATCTCTCATATTCATCATTCACGCCAGAAATCCATAACCCATATTCTCTGACCTTGCCGTACCCCCCATCCACCCTAAACACTACTACCCCATTCCATACCCATTCACCCATACACCTAAGTCCCTAAACCTGTCCCTAGACCTTGTGCCGCAGTAAAGAGGAGGAGGAGAAGCCTTGGAACGTGCATGCCATTCAAGTTCGAGTTGCTGGAAGTTTTAGGTGCTTCCTTTCCTTTTATTTCAATGTTTCAATTCAATAATCTTTGTTTTGTGAGTATGAGGAACTAAACCCCTCTTAGTTAGGGGGTGATTCGAAACCATGTACATACTTGCAAGATAAAGTGAATACATTCAGTTGTGATTTCATGAGTTATGGATTCAATTCGTCTAACTACTTGATTGATAACTTATTTGTGTATCTTGATTGAGAGTGCACGCTTAGTTTTTATGCATGAATATGATGCTAGATTATAAGGGAGTTTCACCTAATAGTTACAACCTTATATTCACAAGTAGTGAAGGTCGCTTATAAACGATCGCGTTGAATGAATTATTGGCACTAGTTTCATGCTCATCATAGTAACGAATGCCTCGTCAACACTTATAGTTTTCATGGTGCTTAATGATATTTAATTGTATCTTTATTGTGCTTTTCACGTAAAGAACTTTTGAAGAATGTTTTGAGTTGTTGTATACGCTTTCCCATCCAATTCATTAACTTGAGGAAAACTTGAAGGTTAATTTAAGCGGACCTAATTAACCTGGGGTGTTGAGTTCCTTGATTTATCGAAAGAACAACTGAAAATCCTTTTGTATGCAAGTGTGTCATGTGTGGAGAAGAACCTCCTAGCTAGCCTTCCATCCATATTTTCATCCAAATTCGTTTTTACAATCTGTTTTGGTTACAAGCTGATTTCTTTGTTTTTAATTTTCATCAAAACTAAATCCCCCTTTATTTTGAAGTCCTAGATTAGTTAGAAAGTGTTTTGATTTGTGTTTTTAAGTGTTTTGATTCAAGCTTTAAACCAATTTCGTCTAGATTTGTGTTTTGTGCTCAAAACTGCCCAGAAAGTGTTTTAAGGCAGTTTTGAGTGTTTGTTTGCTGTTTTGAGTCTTTTGGTTTGTTTTAGTGTTTTAAACTTTAGTTTTACATTCTTTGAGTCTAGTGTAGTGTTTTAAACATTGTTTTTACGTTTTTAAGTCAGTTTTCAAGTGTTTAGCAATCCCTCCTAATCCCCGGTCTAGAAAGATCCCTACTTACATACTTCACTACAATTGATAAAAAGAGGGTTTAATTTGTGCTTATATATTTCGCATCAAATTTTTGGCGCCGTTGCCGGGGATTAGCAACTTTGCTAATCCCTTGGAGTGTTTTATTTCTGTTTTTAAGTAATTTCAGATTCTGAGTTTGTTTTTGTTTCTTGTTTTAAGTACTAGTTTATGACTCGGAGTTCTCATCCGGTTCGTGAACATATTTTGGACTTTGACGACGATTTCGAATAAGAGTTGAGACAAAAGAGGAAGAATCCAGAGCCTAGTGAATCAAGCTCAAATTCAGAGGCCGAATCTGAATTTGAAGAGGAGGAACGCAACGGACAACCGAACAATCAAGGAGCTTTCCGCTTCGGGATTGGACAATGCCGCACCCCTATGTATTCAATATCCCGTGGCTGCCCAAGGAAAGACCGAGGAATTCGAGTTGAAGTCAAGTTTGCTACACCACATTCCGAAGTACCATGGGTTGTCCATGGAGGATCCTAACAAGCATTTGAAAGAATTCGAGGTGGTGTGTTCAAGCATGACCCCCATCAACGTCGATGGGAGCATATTGAAGATGAAGTCGTTTCCCTTTTCTCTCTTGGAAAAGGCGAAAGATTGGTTGTATGAATTGGCTCCCGGAACTGTCACATCCTGGGAGAGCATGAAATGGGCCTTCTCAGAGAAGTTTTTCCCAACTTCTCGAGTCATCCTCTTACGAAAAAGGATAAGTGGAATTCAACAAGTTGAAGGTGAATCTTTTCCTACTTATGAACGTTTTAAATCTCTTGTTGCTTCATGTCCACATCATCAAATGAAGGAGGAACTTCTTCTACAATACTTCTATGAGGGGCTTCTACCAATAGAACTCCAAATGCTAGATGCCTCAGCGGGAGGAGCTTTGGTGGACAAGACCCCCACGATAGCAAAGACTTTGATTGCCAATCGAGCGTTGAACGCTCAACAATACGAAGGTGTAGGGCAAAGGAGCACCCCACGGCAACACCAAGTAAATGAGGTAAGTGCAATAACCGAACTTCAAAATCAAATGGCTAACCTTACTACTTTGCTTTCATAGGTGGTGGAAGGACCAAAAGTACAAAATGTGGCTGTTTGTGGCGTGTGCTCCATGCAAGGACACCTTACGGACAAGTGCCCACAGTTGATAGAGAATGGAAGGTGGGAGACCCTCAATTCCATGGGTTTTGGAAATCAATACCAACCAAGGAGTGACCCATTTTCTAATACTTACAATCCCGGTTGGAAAGATCATCCAATTTTCAAATGGCGAGAACCCCAACAAGGCCAACAACAAAGCGCATTTAGGCAACAACCCCCGGGTTTCTATCAAAAGCCGTTTGCACCCACACAACCTCAAGCATAACCTACCCAAACCAATTCAGGTTCGTCCATTGATAATGATCAGATTTTTTCAGTTACTAACTTCTATAGCGCAGGGTATGCAAAATAGAGACAAAATGATGGATGAGTTGGAGAAGCAAGTAGGGCAGATTGCGGAGTTCATGGGCCAATTCCTAGAGCAAGGCAAGTTTCCTAGTTCAACTGTTGTCAATCCAAAGGGAGGATTCGAATCTGCCAAAGCCATGAGTTTGCGAAGTGGGAAACAAGTGGGAACTGACCCACAACCATCTAAATCTGCCCCCAAGGAGGAAGAGATGTTGCAAATTGAAGAGGAGGAGCAAGCTAAGGCCACGGAAAGGGTAGAAACACCCATGCCGCAACCACCAATTCAAGTTAATTCTAATGTTATTCCTCCGAATGTACCGTGTCCTAGCAGATTTTTGCAAGCCAAGAACAAAGAAGAGGAAAAAGATGTTATTGAGACATTTAGAAAGGTGCATGTCAATATCCCTCTCCTTGATGCTATAAAGTAAATCCCGAAGTATGCCAAGTTTTTGAAGAAGCTTTGTACAACAAGGAAACGGATTCGGGAGAAAGAGGTGGTACACGTAAGTGAGAATGTATCTGCATTGTTGCAAAGAAAGTTACCACGTAAATGCAAAGATCCAGGTAGTTTCACTATCCCTTGTGTTATTGGCAATACGAGGTTTGATCATGCTATGCTAGATTTAGGTGCATCAATTAATGTCATGCCATATTCTGTTTAAGCATCAATGAATCTAGGAAAGCTTTAAAATGATGGTGTTATTATTCAATTAGCCGATCGATCTAATGCATATCCCAAGGGAGTGTTGGAAGATGTCTTGGTGCAGGTAGACCACTTGATTTTTCCTGCAGATTTCTATGTACTTGATATGGAAGACTCAACCCACTCCCCACCATCACCACTCTTACTTGGACGACCATTCATGAAAACAGCTCAAACCAAGATTGATATGGCCAAGGGAGCAGTAACTATGGCCTTTGGTGGTGATATGATTAATTTTAAGATTTCTGAATTAGTTGAGAATACTAATGATGTTCGTTCTTGTTGTGCCATTGATGTAATTGAAAATATAGGGCAGGAATGTTCAACATTAAACAAGAAGGAAGTTTCTTGAACCACCATCAAAGAGGAACATGGCATAATACACAAGGAGTGCACGGCCCCAACCTTGAATTCACCAAATTTGGCCGAGAGCACCCCTTGTGAATCTGTTCATTGTGTTGCCACTTCTTTGCCGTACATGGGTAAGCCACCTATTCCAAATTCAATTCCCATTCCAACTAATGGGTTGTTACCTTGTATGGTGCAGGTACCTAATCGAATTCAACGTGGTGGGAGAGTCCGTGTTGATTTAGAGAAGCAAAACACCACACTCAGAAAGGATCATTATCCCATCCCATTCAAGGACCCAAAGTATGAAGTATTTCCAAGGGCAGGTCGTAGAAGAAACACCCTTCCATGCCGTGGGGTCCAATAAGCTTCAAAGGAGTATCGTCCGGCTGCACGACGTTAAAGAAAGCGCTACTTGGGAGGCAACCCATGCATTCAACAAAGGAAGACCAAGGGATCACTCCAATTCCATATTTGCGTTCCTAAACCCTTCTCTTTGTTATTGTTTTCGTTTCTGCCTTGTTTATTGTTTAGTTGTTGTTTTGTTTGTTTGTTGTTTATTTGTGTTTGTTTATGCTTGAAACATTGAGGACAATGTTTGATTTAAGTGTTGGGGGGGGGGTAACCAAAGTGTTTTAATGCAAATTCGTAGGGTTTTATCACCCATGACTTCTAATGTTGTTCCTTGTTGTTTTTAAGTGTTTTTAAGCTGTTTTGGTGTGTTTTGACTCAAAAATCCGAAAATCCCATAAAAATTTGAAAAATTGTTTTTTTTTAAAAAAAAAAACCCAAAAAGAGTTATTTTTGTGTGTTTGTGTCTTACGGTATCTTCCAACACAATGATGAAGATTCGGTTTGCATGACTGTTAAAGAGAGTTGTAAACATGGATGAAAGTTTGATTTACTCTTTGGTTTATGCTTGGTTGTGGTTATAACTTATGAATTCACATGCAATCATAAAAGAAAAAATTAGTTTTTGTAACATGCTTGAAGGAAGGAACTCAAACTAACGCTACAACCTTGTGAGACTTGAGCCTAAACCTTTATTTGGAGAGTTAATAATCTGTGCATTGTTGTTTTCTAAAGTTGTTGCATGATCTCATTATTCTTTGCTTGGTTGATACTTAGAAGGCGTTTCATCATTTAGTTCCAAACACTAGAACTCATGCCCAATTCATTCAAAGCATGTTATTGATTTGCATAACACATATTCCAGATGAAGTTGTGTAGTGACCACCATAGCCAAATTGCCGTATCTCCCTATTTCATTGTGTTTTGTAGGTTTTAACCCCGTTGAGCCTTGTTTAGCCTATGTTCTTTGTTAACCCACATTAGCCTCACCTAGCCTAGATTAGGACCATCCATACCTTTGTTCTTGAAGCATAGTAACGCATGACTCAATAATGAATTCCTTTTGATCATTGTTTGGCAGAAAACAAGTGTGGGGGAAGTAAGTTTTGTTGTGGGTGTGCCAAAGTCTTGAATGAGGCACGGCAAAGAAAAGAAAAAAAAAGAAGAAGAAAAATTCGTGGAAAATAGAAAGGAAAAAAAGAAAAAGTTGTGAAAAGAATGAAAAAGGAGTTGAAAAGATGTGAAAAAGAGTTCTCAAGTGTTGTTTGTTGAAGGAAGGGTCCAAAACATTGAATCCGGCCCTAATTGTTACTTGAATCTTCCCTTTGTGTTTAAAAGTTGATTTCTGCATGCTAAAGGGAATTCTAAGTTCGATTTCATTATTTTGCTTGCTATTGCTTTAAGAACCCTTGACTTTAATCTTGAGTGTTGTGTGTTTCAATTTGTGATGCGCTACGAATGTAACACACAAATTAAACCCTATTTGTGACAATTGTAGTAATGATGTAAGTAGGGATCGTTCTAACCGGGGATTAACTAGGGGTGCTAATCTAATATAAATTGACTTAAAAACACAAAAACTAAACTTAAAGACTATAACTAGACTGCTATGACTCAAAACAGATTTGAAACACTCAAAATTGCCTAAAACAATCAAATTGACTCAAACAGAAACTAAAACTTGATTTGGACGAATTTGAAAGTTCTTGTGACTCAAAATACTTAAAACACAAAATAAGACAGATTATAAAGACTAAGACTTAACAAAATATGGGGGGATTGTGTTTGGACGAAATTTAATTTAATGGACAGATTAGAAGAAAACAGATTGTAAGGCAAATTGTGATGAACCAATGGATGATGGAATAGCTAAGGGATTCTTCTCCACACATGAAATATATGCAACGTAAATCAATTTCCAGTTATCAATTCAATAAGTTATGAACCTCGACACTCCAAGTTAATTAGGTCCGCTTAAATTAACCTTTAGATTTCCCTAGAATCATTGAATTGGATGAATATGCATCGCAACCAAATTATTCCTAACAAGTTCTCTATATGAACAGCATGATAAAGACACAAGTTAGAATCATTACGTTCGTTGGAAATCATAAGCATCGACAAGGCATTTGTAATTATGAAAAGCATGATATTCCTGCCAGGAATCTACTTAACACGATCGTGACTAGCGACCTTCACTACTTGCGAATATAAATTCATAACGATTAGGTGAAACAAACTTATACCCTAGCACCAGATTCAAGCATGCAAATTAAGCGTACACTCTCAATCAACATAGAAGAATAAGTTCTAAATCAAACGGTTAAGCAAATTGTATTCACGACTTATGCAACGATTACTGGAAGTAATCAACTTATTTCACATATATAATCATGGTTTCGAATACACCCTTAGCCAAAACGAATTTAGCCAATCATACTCAAAACAAAACAAAGATTACATGAATTAGACATTGAAATAAAAGAGAGAATACACCTAAAATTGTTCAACAACTCAGAATGAAGAGCCAAACAATTGAGTGAATCTGTCTCCTTTCCTTTGCTTGCGGCAGATTGGGTGATGATGGTTTCTGGGTTGTTTTGATGATGTAGAATGGATTTTGGGGTGTTTAGAGGCACGACAAGAGATGTAGGTTGAGTGTGGATGAGTGTTTGATGGTTGGAAGGTGGTGGAAGACTCGCCAATGATGGTGGAAAAAGGTGGAATGGCTGGTTGTGTTTCTGGGTTGCAGAATGGTGTTTTGGGATGAATGGATGTGTGTGGGAGTGAATGGACGAGTTTTGGTGGTGAATCCCCCTCTAGGGTTCGGCCAAGGGCTGATTATAAGTGTTTTGAGAAGTTAATAACATACCTAATTGAGTTATGATTCAGATTTCCTAGTCTAAATAGAAAAGGTAAGTGAATAAAGTCCAAATAAATTCAGAAAAAAGGGAATGCACGAATTTAGCCAAGTAAGGAATGTCCTTGCCTTGGAAGGAGTTAGAAATTAAACCTCTTGCACAGCAAGGAAAGGGAATTTAAGGTAAGGTACGAAATTGGTGCAAAAGAAGGAAGGAAAAGTCAATTCCTTGCAAGAAATCAGAAATTAGGACTTTAGGGAAAGTTTTAGAACTAGGAAAGTGAATTAAACTAGGAAATAAGAAATTGAAATCAGGAAACACAAGGGAAGGGTGTGGCATTGATATGAATGGAAAAGGTATGTTATTTAGGACACAAAAGAGGGAAGAAAAGGGTGGTTTGGGCGGCAAGGAAAACTAAGAGAAAAGGGAAGTGTCCTAAGTTCCAGAAAATAGAGTCAAAAGGGAATGTGATATATTGCTGGTTTTATGGATACAAAAAGGGAAGATTTTTGGACACAAAACAAGTAAGAACCCTCCCCCTTGCATGGCAGCATGGCAAGGAAGAGAATTGAAATAGGAATGTGTTTAGGTCCATAAAATAGGAAACAATGGGGATGCTTGTGCGGCAAGGAACAAGGGAGTGCGAGGGGGTGCGGCAAGGTTTGTTTAGGAATGTTTAGGCTACTAGAACCACCAATTGACTACCCTCACACATTTAGGACCCCTTATGTGGCTGAAACTTTGGTGAAGAAGGATTGGGAAACTTCCATTCCAAGAATAGAAAGGTTTCAAGAATGGAAACGTTCGAAAATAGAAACTTCCAAACTTAGAAACTTCGGTTTCCAATTTTGACTCTTCATTCTTCATTCGCCCCTTAGCTCATTTGCATTTCAGTTTCATCCTTCCATTTAGCCCCAAGCATATCCAGTCCAACATAGGCCCAAAATCGCTCCAAAAGGCTCCAAAATGCATCCTTTCGCCAAATACGTCTTATGAACCTGAAAACACACAAAAGAAGCTTAAATAACTAAAATAACTAAGAATGAATAACATAAATGCACGAAAGCAAGCAACTAAGTCTCATAAATATGCTCCTATCAATTTGTGGAGTTTGAATTTGGTGTGTGCATATGGTGTCACTGGTTCTCGCATCTAAGTAGTAGCATCCCATTCATGAGATCATAGTAATACATATGTTATTAACTCCGGAAATTGCTTTCTTTGTTATACATATATGTGAGCGTTCGTTTTCATATTGACATCAATCTTCTCACATATAACTAGTGTAGGGTGTGTAGTTCGAAAATCTGAGTGAAGATTGAGTGCATATCTTGTAAGGAATTGAGGGAATTCTCTAAGGCATGTTACTACTTTCAAAACATCGTTTTAATTGGTTATTTGTGAACTAGTAAGTAGTGACTATGATTAAGTATGTGCTTAAGCGTAAAGATGGCCAAAATCTGTGGGAATGATGATTTTTAACATGTCATGTGCATTGGAAATCCCTGAGACAATTGTTGGAAGGTTTAGGTTGCGTTTTACTTGTTTTGTTTCGTTTTGGTTGCTTTGTTTTGTTTTGATTTGCTCGAGGACTAGCAAAAGCTAAGTGTGGGGGAATTTGGTAGGGGCATATTTATGCACCTTAGTTAGCTTGTTCTTGTGCATTTATGTTGTTTTTCCTTAGTTAAAGTAGTCTTTTAAGCTAGTTTGATGTATTTTCAAGTTCTAAGGGCAAAGTATGCAAAAGGATGCATTTTGGAGCCTTTTGGAGCACATTTGAGCTTGGAATGGACATCATATGCTTGGAGCCAAGAGGATGGACGAAATTGAAGATTTGAAGATGATGATTCCTACTTGAACAAGGTTTCCTAGTTGAAGTAGGAAAATCCCTAATTGAAGTTGGAATCCTAGTTGAATTAGGATTCCTAGTGAATTAAGATTCCTAGTTGAAATAGTTTTCCTAGTTAAAGTGGGATTCCTAGAAGATTGAAGATTCCTACTCAAACAAGGTTTCCTATTTGAAGTATGATAGGGGCATATTTATGCACCTTAGTTTAGCTTGTTCTTGTGCATTTATAGTGTTTTTCCTTAGTAAAGTAGTCTTTTAAGCTAGTTTTATGTATTTTCAGGTTTTAAGGGCAAAATATGCAAAAGGATGCATTTTGGAGCAAATTTGAGCTTGGAATGGATAATATATGCTTGGAGCCAAGAGGATGGACGAAATTGAAGACTTGATGATGATGATTCCTACTTGAGCAAGGTTTCGTAGTTGAAGTAGGAAAGTCCCTAATGGAAGATGGAATCCTAGTTGAATAAGGATTCCTAGTTAAAATGGGTTTCCTAGTTGAATTAGGATTCCTAGTGGAAATAAGTTTCCTAGTTGAATTGGGATTCCTAGAAGATTGAAGTTTCCTACTCAAACAAGGTTTCCCACTTGAAGTAGGAAAGTTAAACCCCAATGACCTCAAGTTGCAGCAACAAAGAAGTTTTCCAAATCCAAGAAGGAAAAGAATTCCAAGATGAAGATGGATTAGTTTTCCTAATCCTAGTGCATATAGGTCTCCTAAACATTGTTGGACACAAAAAGAAGGTTCTAGAGCATTCCCTTGTTGTGCCGTGAGTTTCACCGAATTCCCAAGGGATTTGGGCTTCTAGAAGCCCTATCCTTAACCCTTAAAACCTGCCACACCCTAGCCTTCTAGATGACCCTAGTTCCTTGCCTTGCAAGGCTTTCTAGAAGCCTTATCCTTCTTAGCCAATCTGCCGCACCTATTCCTTGTTTAATGTTAATTTCTAAGCCTTTTTCCTGGTGGATTTGGGTTCTACAAATCCTAGTCTAATTTGCTAGGGTTTGAGGAGTCTATATATATGTGATTTAAGCCCTTGCTGCGGAGGATACTCTCCACATTCAGAAAATTCACACCACACAATTCACACAACCTTTGCCGCAGCCATCCTTCACCATTCACCATATTTTCCCATCCTTGCCGCAACCACCATCCCCTCTAAACACTACCACACCATCCCACATCCATTCCTCCATATAAATACCGCCCAAAACCTGTCCCTAGACCCCTTGCCGCAGCAAAGAGGAGGAGAAGAAAGCTTGGAACGTTCATGCAATTCAAGTTCGAGTCGCTGGAAGTTTTAGGTGTTTCCTCTCCTTTGATTTCAAAGTTTAAATTCACTACTCTTTGTTTTGTACGTATGAGGAACTAAACCCCTCGTTGGCTAGGGGGGGATTCGAAACCATGTTTATGTCAAAGTTGTGATTCATAAACTGTGATTTCAATTTACTTATCCGTTTGAACTAAAACTGATTTGTGTATGATGGTTAAGAAGGCCCGCTTAGTTTGCATGCATAAATTGAATGCTAGGATATAAGGGAATTTCACCTAATCGTCATGAACTTATATTCGCAAGTAGTAAAGGTTGTTGATCACAATCGCGTTAAGTAAATTCTTGGCATAAGTTTCATGCAATTCATAGTAACGAATGCTTCGTCAATGCTTATGGTTTTCATAGAACTTAATGATTCTTGCTTGTATCTATATTATGCAATTCATGTAGGGAACTTGTGGGGAATGCTTTGGGTTGTCGTATGCAATCATCCAATTCAATAACATTAGGAAAATCTGAGGGTTAATTAGTGCAATTCACGGTTAATCTGGGGCGTTGAGAATCCATGGTTTATTGAAAAACAAGTAGAAATCGTTTTGTATGCAAGTATGACATGTGTGGAGAAGAACCCCTTAGCTAGCGTCCCATCCATTCATTTAAACCAAATTCGTTTTACAATCTGGTTTGTTTTACAAAGTTTTTGTTTTGTTTCCAAATTTGTCAAAACCAATTCCCCCTTTACTTTGAGTGTCAAATTAGTTAGAAATCAATTTAGTTTGTGTTTTTAAGTGTCTTGAGTCAAGTTATAACTATTTTCGTCCAAATTCTTCTTCAGTGTTCAAAACTGCCCAGAAAGTGGTTTTAAGGCAGTTTTGAGTGTTTTCTTGCTGTTTTGAGTCTTTTGGTTTGTTTTAGTATTTTAAAGTATAGTTTTACATTTTTGAGTCAGTTTTCAAGTGATTTAGCAATCCATCCTAATCCCAAGCCTAGAACGATCCCTACTTACATATTTGCTACAATTGATAAAAAGAGGGTTTAATTTGTGTGCGTATAATTCTCACATCAAAGTAGGAAAGTTAAATCCAAATGGTTTCAAGTTTCAGCAACAAAAACGTTTTTCAAGTCCAAGAAGAAAAAGGAATCCAAGATGTAGAAGGATTGATGAAGACAAGGTTTCCTAATCCTAGTGTACAAAGATTTCAGCTCCAATGAGGAGTCCTAAACACTTTAGGACACCTTATCCCATTTAGGACACCTTATCCCCTCATTGCCGCACCTAGCCTTCTAGGAAACTTGATTTCCTTGCCTTGCAAGGCTTTCTAGAAGCCTTATCCCTCCTTATCCAAACCTGCCGCACCTTAGGCCTTTTCCCATTCAAAATCTGATTGTGTTAAACCTATTTCCTGATGGATTTGGCTTTCTAGAAGCCCTAATCTGATTTACCTAGGGTTTTTGGTGCCTATATATATATATTTCTACACCCTTTGCCGCAGGATCCTTCTCTCATATTCATCATTGATGCGAAATATATTAAGCACACAAATTAAACCCTCTTTTTATCAATTGTAGTAAAGAATGTAAGTAGGGATCGTTTGTGGGGAAATTTCTTGACCGTCTAGTTCTTTGTCAGCTGGACCGGGGATTATGAGGGATTGCTAAATCACTTGGAAACTGACTAAAAAACGTAAAAACAAAGTTAAAACACTAAACTAGACTCAAAGAATGCAAAACTATACTTTAAAACACTAAAACAAACCAAAAACTCAAAACAGCAACCAAAAGACTCAAAACTGCCTTAAAAACACTTTCTGGGCAGTTTTGGACACAATGCACCAAATTGGACGAATTTGGGTTTTAACTTGACTCCAAGTACTCAAAAACACAAACAAAACAAGTTTAGACTAATTTGAAACAAGAAAGTAAATGGGGGAATTGTTTTGGACGAATTTAAACTTATCAAAACAGAAACTTTGTAAAAACACTCAAAACTGCCTTAAAAACACTTTCTGGGCAGTTTTGGACCTAAGCACAATTTTAGACAAAATTAAGGTTTTGGGTTGATTCGAAACCTTCTAAAACATAAACAAAACAGATTCTAAACACTTTAGAACAAGAAAGTAAAAGGGGGATTTTGATTTGACGAAAATTGAAATAACAAAGCAAGCTATAAAACTAGGCAGATTGTAAAACCGATTTGGGACTTTAGATGGATGATGGATTAGTTAGAGGCTCTTCCTCCACACATGACATATATGCAAACGACTCGATTTCCAGTTATTCTTTCATAGAATTATAAACGACATTGCCCCAAATTAACCGTGACATCACTAGCTAATTCTCAGATTTTCCTTGTGTTATTGGATTGGATGGCATCATTTGACAACCCAAAGCATTCTTCAAAGGTTCCCTACATGACATCATAATAGAGATACGATCAAAGATCATGACGCTCAATGAAAATCATAAGCAACGACAAAGCACTTGTAACTATGACATCATGTCACTCATGCTAGGAATTGAACTTAACGCGATTGTGACTAGCAACCTTCACTACATATGAATATAAGTTTGCAACGATTATGTGAAACAACCTTATACTCTAGCATCATATTTATGCATGCCAATTAAGTGTCGACCCCTAATTAACAAACACAAATAAGTTATTAATCGAATAGTTAAGCCAATTGCATTCACAATTCAAGAATTCATAACTGGAATTTATCAAATCAAATTGCACACATAGTCATGGCTTCAAAATCACCCCTAACCAATAGGGGTTTAGCCACTCATGTTCATAGCAAAACGAAAGGAAAACAGATTACACAATGAATTCATAAAACGAATTACAACTAGAATGCACCAACGATGAGGCTTGAACATCCAAGGCTCCTTCCTTCTTCCTTCTTGCTGCGGCACACAAGTGGTGATGTATGGAGGGTGTTTAGAATGGATGTATGGTGCGGCTAGAGGTGTTTGGGATCAGAAAATATGGATGGGGGTGAAGGATTGGTGCGGCAAAGAGTAGGGTTGTGTTTTTGGTGTGAATGGAAGAGAATGGTTTCTTTGTGGCTGCAACAAGGAGATTTATTTAAAGGAAAACAGGAATTAAAACCCTAGGTTTATTTAGGTAATCAGAAATTAAGTCCAAGGCTTCCAGAAAATAGGAAACAAATCAGAAATTTAAAGGAGTTAACTAAAAGGTGCGCCTAGGGTTTAAAACAAAAAAAGGAATGTGTTTTATTTCAGAAAATAGGAAAGAATCACTCTTCCTTGGACGGCAAGGAAGAGGAAAGGTCAGGGATCCCTCACAAGGTGCTGCAAAAGGCTTTGGGAAAGGTCTAATGTTGGATTAGAAAAATAGGAAACTAGGAAAAAGGAAAGGGAAAGGTGCGGCAAAGATTCAAGGGTGTTCTAGGGCCTTTGTTTTGTGTCCTTAAATGCATATAAGGCCTTCAAAGTGGCTGGAAATTAAGGACTTTTAGGTTTAGGAAAGGTTAACCAAAATAGGAAACCTTGGCTTAACTTTCCTACTTCAAGTAGGAATCCTTGTTGGATTAGGAATCCTCATTCTTCTAGGAATCCTCTTTTAATTAGGAATCCTTGCTTCAATTAGGAATCCTCATGTGAGTAGGAATCCTTCTTCAATTAGGAATCCTCATTTGATTAGGAAACCTAACACCTTCAAATCTTCAATTTCGTCCAATCCTTTGGCTCCAAGCATATGACATTCATTCCAAGCTCCAATTTGCTCCAAAAGGCTCCAAAATGCATCTTTTTGTATTCTTTGCCCTTAAAACCTGAAAACGCATAAAACTAGCTTAAAAGACTACTTTAACTAAGGAAACACAACATAAATGCATAAGAACTAGCTAACTAAGGCACATAAATATGCTCCTATCAAATTCCCCCACACTTAGCTTTTGCTAGTCCTCGAGCAAAACAAACAAAAGAAAGAAAACGAAACGAAACAAAACAAACAAAACAAAACCTAAACCTTCCAACGTTTGCCTCAGGGATTTCCAATGCACATGACATTTTAAAAACCATCATCCCCACAGATTTGAGTTATCTTTACAATTGAGAACATACTTAATCATAGTCACTACTTATTAGTTCACAATTAACCAATTAAAACGATGTTTTGAACGTAGTAACATGCCTTAGAGAATTTGCTCAATCCTTACAAGATATGCACTCAATTTTCACTCAGATTTTCTAACTACACACCCTAGACTAGTCATATGTGAGAAGATTGATGTAGATATGAAAACGAACACTCACATATATGTATCACAAAGAAAGCAATTTCTGGAGTTAATAGGCATGTTTAGATATGATCTTATGAATGGAATGCTACTACTTAGATGCGAGAACCAGTGACACCATATGCTCATACCAAATTCAAACTCCACAAATCGAAACACATAACACTCAAGATAGAAGTCAAGGGTTGTAATGGGGCTTGGGGTATTGGCTAACAAATGAAGGATAGGGATAACAAACATTCTTAAAGCAATAGCAAGCAAAGTAGTGCAATTGAGACTTAGAATTTACTTTAGAATGCAGAAATCAACGTTTAACACAAAAAAGGGAGATTTAAACAATACTTAGGGCCGAATTCATTGTTTTGGACCCTTTCTTCAACAAACAACACTTTAGAACTCTTTTTCAAACATTTTGCAACTCTTTTTCACTATTTTTTTTCACAACATTTTTTTTTTCTTTCTATTTTCCACGAATTTTCTTTTCTTTTTCTTTTCCACCCGTGCCTTTGCACACAACTCACATGAAAAATACTTCCCCCACACTTGTTTTCTGCCATTCATTAATCAAAAGGAATTCAATTGTAGTCATGATTTATTATGCTTTAAAAACAAGGGTATGGATAGTCCTAATCTAGGCTAGGTGAGGATAGTGTAGGTTAACAAAGAACATAGGCTAACAAGGCTCAACGGGGTTAACTTAAAGACATAATGAAATAGGATACATGGCTGTTTGGCTCAGGTGGTGGTCACTACACAACTTCATCTTGAATATGTGTTATGCAAATCAATAACATGCTTTGAATGAAATGGGCATGAGTTCTAGCATTTGGAACTAAATGATGAAACGCCTTCTAAGTAATAACCAAGCAAAGAATAATGAGATCATGCAACGACTTAGAAAACAATAATGCACAGATTATAACTCTCCAAATAAACGATTAGGTTCAAGTCTCACAAGGTTGTAGGGTTAATTTGAGTTCCTTCCTTCAAGCATGTTACAAAAGCTGATTTTTCCTTTATGATTGCATGTGAATTCATAAGTTATAACCACAACCAAGCATAAACAAAGAGTAAATCAAACTTTCATCCATGTTTGCAATTCTTTTTAACAACCATGCAATTACAAACCGAATCCTCATCATTGTGTTGGAAGGTACCCTAAGACACAAACAACACACAAAAACAACTCAAAACAACTCTTTTTTGGTTTTTCAAAACAATTTTTCAAATTTTTATGTGATTTTCGGATTTGTAAGTCAAAACACACTAAAACAGCCCAAAACACCTTAAAACAGCAAGGAACAAGTCTATAAGTAATGGGTGATAAAATCCCACGAATTTGCATAAAAAACACTTAGTTACCCCCCCCCCCCACACTTAAATCAAACATTGTCCTCAATGTTTCAAGCATAAAATCACACCAAACATAAAGAACACACAAATAGCAACTAAAATGCAAAACTAGGCAGATTAGAAGGAATCAACAAAGAGAAGGGTTTTAGGAACGCAAATCTGGAATTGGAGTGATTCCTAGGGCTTCCTTTGTTGAATTGCATGGGTTGCCTCCCAAGTAGCGCTTTCTTTAACGTCTTGCAGCCGGACGAAGAACATGATCAGTCCCCATTGGTGCCCACGGTATGGAATGGAACCTCCTCCACAACCTGCCCCACGGCACTCTCATAGTATGGCTTCAATATATGTCCATTAACCTTGAATTCCACCCCATTCCTTAAGCTTTGGACTTGAACTACACCATGTGGAAAAACATTAGTAACAAAAAAAGGTCTAATCCACTTAGAACGTAACTTACCAGGGAATAAACGTAAACGGGAATTAAAAAGCAACACTTTCTGCCCAATGGTGAAGGTTTTGCCCCTAATCATCGTGTCATGAAACGCCTTCGTTTTCTCCTTGTAAATCCGGGCATTCTCATATGCTTCATTCCTTAGCTCCTCAAGCTCATTCAATTAGAGCTTTCGATGCATTCTAGCAGCATCTAAGTCCAAATTGAATGTTTTCACGGCCTAATGCACCTTGTGCTCAAGTTCCACAGGTAAGTGGCATGGTTTGCCATACACTAGCCGAAATGGAGACATCCCTAGGGGGGTTTTGTAGGTAGTTCGGTACGCCCACAATGCATCATCTAAACCCGCACTCCAATCTTTCCGGTTAGGCCCCACGGTCTTCTCCAAGATTTGCTTGATTTCTCTATTCGAGACTTCGGCTTGACCACTTGTTTGGGGGTGATAAGGTGTTGAAACCTTATGTTTGACATTGTACTTCTTAAAGAGTGCCTCAATGGTCCTATTGCAGAAATGTGAGCCTCCATCACTTATAAACACCCGCGGCATCCCAAATCTAGAGAAAATGTTAGTTTTGATGAAATCTGAAACAACTCTAGAATCGTTAGTAAGGGTAGCCTTTGCCTCTACCCATTTGGAAACATAATCGACCGCAAGCAAAATGTAAGTGAAACCAAATGAAGAAGGAAAGGGACCCATGAAATCAATACCCCATACATCAAAAATTTCCACATTAAATATAGGGGTTTGCGACATTTGGTCCTTAACACCAATGGAACCTGTCCTTTGACATCTATCACACATTAAGCAAAATATTCTAGCATCTTTGAACAATGTAGGCCAATAAAAACCACATTCTAACACCTTGCGGGCTCTTCTTTGAGTGCCAAAATGACCCCCACATGCATAAGAATGGCAAAATGCTAGAATGGAGTTAAAATCAGAATTTGGTACACATCGTCTAACAATCTGATCTGGGCAATATTTCCATAGATATGGATCATCCCACACATAAAATCTTGCATCATGTTTGAGTTTATCACGTTGGGCCCTGCTTAGGGTGTTAGGAACTTGCTTAGACACCAAGAAATTGACCAAATAGGCATACCAAGGGGTACTTAACTCAATGGACAGAAGTTGTTCATCCGGAAACGTCTCAGAAATGGGGATGGGCTCTTCTTCACGCACCAATCTGCTTAGGTGGTCAGCCACCACGTTTTCACAACCTTTCTTGTCCCTAATTTCAATATCGTACTCTTGAAGTAGGAGCATCCAACGAATGAGCCTCAGTTTGGCCTCCTTTTTGGTGAAAAGGTACTTCAAGGCTGCATGGTCAGTGAAAACAATGACTTTAGTACCAATTAGATATGATCTAAATTTATCTAAAGCAAATACAACCGCCAAAAGTTCTTTTTCGGTTGTAGAATAATTTAATTGGGCATCATTCAAAGTGCGTGATGCATAATAAATAACATGTGGCTGTTTGTTTTTCCTTTGGCCCAAAACAGCCCCAAGTGCATAATCCGATGCATCACACATCAATTCAAAGGGAATGGACCAATCCGGGGGAGTTATGATGGGTGCCGTGGTGAGTAGGTCCTTTAGATGCTTGAATGCCTTCTCACACACCGCGTTGAACTCAAAAGACACATCCTTTTGGAGGAGGCGGCATAGGGGTTATGCAATCTTGGAAAAGTCCTTGATAAATCGTCGATAGAATCCTGCATGACCAAGAAAAGAACGAACCTCTCTAACCAAAGTAGGAGAGGGTAAGTAGCGTACAAGATCTATTTTAGACTTATCAACTTCAATTCCTTTTTCAGAGATTATATGGCCCAAAACAATACCTTGTTTAACCATAAAATGGCATTTCTCCCAATTTAACACAAGGTTTGTTTAAACACAACGTTTCAAGATTAAGGTGAGATTATCCAAGCAATTATCAAATGAACTACCAAACACACTAAAATCATCCATGAATATCTCAATAATCCTTTCAACATAATCAGAAAAGATACTAACCATACACCTTTGAAATGTGGCAGGAGCATTGCACAAGAAAACAATAAAAGGAAATAACCATCAAGAAAACAATAAAACGAATGACCCGCTAACCTTTCCAACATTTGATCTAGGAACGGCAATGGGAAGTGATCCTTCCTTGTGGTGGCGTTTAGCTTCCTATAATCAATGCATACTCGCCAACCGGTTTGGATTCGTGTGGGCACAAGCTCATTCTCCGCATTTTCCACACCCGTCACTCCAGATTTCTTGGGCACACATTGGATAGGTGAAACCCAACGGCTATCAGAGATGGGATAAATCACTCCACAATCAAGGAGTTTGATTATCTCCTTTTTCACAACTTCCATTATAGGAGGGTTGAGACGGCGTTGAGCCTCTCTAGTTGGTTTGGCCCCCTCCTTAAGAAATATGTGATGCATGCACGTTGTAAGAGTTATACCTTTGATATCGGCCAAGGTCCAATCTAGGGCAGATTTGAACTCCTTTAACACACGCACTAGTTTCTCCTCTTCTTGTGCCGTGAGGGATGAGGAGATGATGGCAGGTAGTGTCTCGTTTTCCCCCAAGAAAATGTATTTCAAATGGTTTGGTAAGGGCTTGAGTTCAAGGACGGGTGCCTGAATTATTGATGGAAGCAACTTGTTAATCGAAATGGGAATTGACTCACGGTTAAGAGGCTTACCATCATGTGTAGGCAATGACTCAAGGGCAGCAACTACTTCAAGGAATTCCTCACTAGGAGGGCACGGCATAGGATGGTTCATTGGTGCCGTGAGTTAGCATGGGTGTTGCCCCCTTGGTTTTGACGTCTACACCACTTGTAATGACTTTTTCAAATGCATCGTTGTTCAAATCTTCAAGATAACCTTGCGCCAAAGAATCAACAATATCAATAGAGAAACGTGAATGATCTTCACTAGGATACTTAATAGAATCAGAAAGATTGAAATTAACAACTTCCCCATCAAATTCCATGGACAAAGTTCCATTAAACACGTCAATCTTAGTCCGGGCCGTCTTCATGAATGGCCTTCCAAGTAGGATGGGCAATGAAGGTGCATGATCAGATTCATCCATCTCAAGAACATAGAAGTCCGCTGGAAAGATCAAATGATTAACCTGCACAAGAACATCTTCCAAAACTCCCTTTGGATAGGCATTAGATCTATCGGCCAATTGTATGATTACATCATCATTTTTCAACACTCCTAAGTTCATAGATACATAAATTGAATATGGCATAACATTTATAGAAGCACCTAAATCAAGCATGGCAGATTCAAATCTAGTGTTACCAATGACACAAGGAATGGTAAAACTACCCGGATCTTTGCATTTGGGGGGTAGTTTGCGTTGCAAGATGGCGAACACATTCTCACTTACCTTGACCACTTCCTTGGTTGAAATTCTCTTCCTAGTAGTGCACAACTCTTTCAAAAACTTAGCGTACCTCGGGACTTGGTTGATTGCATCCAACAAGGGTATGTTAACTTGAACCTTCCTAAATGTGTCAAGGATGTCCTTTTCAGCTTCTTCCTTTTTTGTTTGCATAAACCTACTTGGAAAAGGAACATTCGAAGGAAACACATTAGTAGGAACTGAACTTGACACATTCTTACCCTTATTGGCCGAATTGGGCAGATTTGGAACCCTATTACGTTTGTTTTTGGCCCCTTTACTTGATATTATATTAGTAAAGCTCTAGGAACTTGCGGCAAAGGTGTGTCCACCTTGGCCGTGGGTAGGCTTGCTTCTTCCTCTTCAATTTGCAAGTTTTCGTCCTCATTAGAACCTAATTTGGATGGTTTAGAACTTGTCCCAACTTCTTTTCCATTCCTCAACAAGATGGCTTTTGCACTTTCAAAGCCTCCCTTCGGATTTTGAATGGTAGAACTAGGAAGTTGGCCTTGGTCTCGAAACTTCCCCATGAATTCGGCAATCTGCCTCACTTGTTTCTCCAACTCATCCACCTTTTTGTCCCTAGTTTGCATACCCTGCGCCATAGAAGTTAGTAAGTTAAAAATTTGATCATTATCAATAGAAGAACCTGATTTTTGGGCGAGTTATGCTTGGGGTTGAGTTGGTGCAAACGGCTTTTGGTAGAAACTCGGGAGTTGTTGCGTAAAGCCTCCTTGTTGTTGGGGTTGTTGTGGCTCTCTCCACTTGAAATTTGGGTGGTTTCTCCAACTGGGATTGTAAGTATTTGAATATGGATCGTTTCTTGGTTGGTTTTGGCCTTGAAACCGAATTGCATTGGCGCTTTCCCATCCACCATTTTCAATCAACTGTGGACATTTTTCAAAAGCATGTCGCTGGATAGAACACACGCCACATACAATTGGTCCTTGAATCTTCATTCCCTCGGCCATCTGAGACACAATAGAAGTAAGATTAGCCAATTGTGAATGAATGTCGGGCATAGAACTTACCTCATGAACATGTTGTCGTGAGGGTCCCCTTTGGCCTACTCCTTCGTATTGTTGAGCGTTTAACGCCCTATTAGCAATCAAGATCTTAGCAGCCATAGGTGTTTTGTCTACCAATGCTCCACCCGCCGAGGCATCGAGCATTTGACGTTCAAGTGGTAAGAGGCCCTCATAGAAATATTGCAAAAGTAACTCCTCCTTCATCTAATGCTGAGGACAAGAAGCAACAAGTGATTTAAAACGTTCATAATGCGTAGGGAAAGACTCACCTTCTTCTTGCTGAATTCCACTTATCTTTTTACGAAGAAGGATGATTCGAGAAGTTGGGAAAAACTTCTCCAAAAATGCCCTCTTCATACTCTCCCAAGATGTGACAGTGCCGGGAGCCAATTCGTACAACCAATCTTTGGCTTTATCCATTAAAGAGAATGGAAAAGCCTTCATCTTCATAATACTTCCGTCAACGTTGACGGGAGTCATGCTTGAGCAAACAACTTCAAATTCCTTAAGATGTTTATTAGGATCTTCCATGGACAGCCCATGGAATTTAGGAATATGATGTAATAAACTAGACTTAAGTTCAAATTCGTCCGTTTCACCTAGGGTAGCCGTGGGATATTGGGTGCACAAGGGTGCGGCATTATCCAATCCCGAGGCAGAAAGCTCCTTAAGTGTACGGTTGTCCACGACCATGGTATGAACTTCTTCACCTACTTGTGCCGTAGGTTCCTCCTCCTCTTTTGTAATTTGAATTGGTAACTTCAGTTGTGAATTCTGAGTTGTGATTTAATTTGCTTAACTGCTTGATTAATAACTTATTTATGTTTGTCGATTAAGAATGCAAACTTAATTTACATGCATGAATTTGATGCTAGAATATAAGTGAATTTCACCTAATCGTTATGAACTAATATTCATGAGTAGTGAAGGTTGCTAGTCACAATCGCGTTAAGTAAATTCTTGGCAGGAGTATCATGCTTTTCATAGTTACGAATGCCTCGTCAGTATTTATAGTTTTCACAAAGTTTAATGATCTTTGATTGTATCTCTATTGTGCTTTTCACGTAGGGGACTTTTAGAGAATGTGTTAAATTGTTGTATGCTGTTCATCCAATTTAATAACATAAGGAAAACTTGAAGATTAAAAAAGTGTTGTTCACGGTTAATCTGGAGTATTGAAATTTACAACTTATTGAAAGAACAACTGAAGGTCAATTTAGATTGCATATGTGTCTTGTGTGGAGAAAAACCCTCTAGCCAATCCGTCGCCTATCCGTTCATTTTTAAGTTTATATTTTTGTCAATTTGTAATTTATTTAAGTTTAATTTACATCGTCAAAAACCAAAATCAATCCCCCCATTATTAAAATATTATTATTTAGTTAATTTTTATTATTTTTAATCTTTTAATTTAAATTTCGTCTAATTAATTTCCTAGTTTTTATTTTAAATTGTTTTCATTATTTTGAGTAATTTTTAGTGTGTTTCGAGTTTTTAGCTTAGTTTGTGTTTTCTAGAATCTTGAGTTGTTTTGAGTCTTTTGATTTGTTTTAGTTTATTTGTTAGTTTTATTTTGAGTTATTCTAGTTAAGTGTTTTTATTTTAGTTTAGTGTTTTAAACTTTGTTTTTACGTTTTTAAATTATTTTAGAGGTTTTAGCAAGCCCTCCTAATCCCCGGCCTAGAACGATACCCTACTTACATCTATACTACATCTGTCAAAAAGAGGGTTAAATTTGTGCGGTTTAAAACCCCGTCAAATTTTTGGCGCCGTTGCCGGGGATTAGCAAATTTGCTAATCCCTTTATTTTTGTTTGTGTTTATTTTTATATTTGTGTTTATGTTTTTATTTGTGTTTTTGTATTTTACTTTTGATATTTGATTTATTTTTCTTTCTCTAATTTTAGGTACTCATCATGGTGGACAATCGAACAATCAAGGAACTCTTAGCCTCGTGGCTGGACAATGCAGCACCCCTATGTATCCAATACCCTAGGGCGGCCCAAGGCAAGACCGACGAGTTCGAACTAAAGTCAAGCTTGTTGCACCATATTCCTAAGTTCCATGGGCTGTCCATGGAAGATCCTATCAAGCATTTGAAGGAGTTTGAAGTGGTTTGTTCAAGCATGACTCCCGGCAATATCGATAGCAACATTCTGAAGATGAAGGCTTTTCCCTTTTCTCTCTTGGAAAGGGCAAAGGATTGGTTTTACGAACTAGACTTCGGAACTATCACATCTTGGGAGAGCATGAAACGGGCGTTCTTGGAGAAGTTTTTCCCAACTTCTCGAGTCATTCTCCTACGCAAAAGGATTTGTGGCATTGAGCAAAATCAAGGAGAATCATTCCCAACGTACTATGAGCGATTCAGAACCCTTGTTGCCTCATGTCCACAACACCAAATAAAAGAAGAGATGCTCATTCAATACTTTTACGAAGGACTTCTTCCCCTCGAACGACAAATGTTAGATGCTTCAGCGGGTGGTGTATTCGTTGACAAAACACTCGTGGCTGCCAAGACCTTGATTGCCAACCGAGCTTTAAACGCACAACAATATGAAGGCGTTGGACAAAGGGACCCCCCACGGCAGCAAGAGGTAAATGCAATCTCCGAAATTCAATCTCAATTGGCTAATCTCATTCTTCTTGTGTCACAGGCTGTTGAAAAATCCAAAGCGCATGAAAACACAATCTGTGGCATATGTTCAATGCAAGGACACCAATCTGAAAAGTGCCCTCAATTGATTGAGAATGGAGGATGGGAAAGTGTCAATGCCATTGGGTATCAAGGCCAAAATCAGCCCAAATATGATCCATACGCCAACACGTACAATCCGGGATGGCATGATCACCCAAACTTCAATTGGGGAGAGCCTCAACAACAAGGAGGATTTCGGCCACCCCTTGGGATATTCCAACAGCCCTACGCCCCAACACAACCATCAAATCACAAGGAAGATGAAAGATTGCAAAGTGTGGAGGAGGAACACATCATACCCACGGCAAGGGTGGAAACACCTTTGCCACAGGCCCCTATTGCTCCTAAGCTATCCATTGGTAAGTCACTTACTCCAATTCCAATTCCTATTTCCACTAATAGGTTGCTACCTTCTATTGTGCAGGTACCAAATCAAATCAAAGGTGGTAGGAGAGTTCGTGTTGACGTAGGGAAGCGAATTGCTAAAATCAGGAAGGATCATTATCCCCGTCCGTTTAAAGATTCAACATATGAGTACGTTGTGGACGATATCATCCTCCGTGACGTGGGCCCTATTCGAGTTTAAAGGAAAGATTCGTCCGGCTAAAGACGTTAAAGCAAGCGCTTCTTGGGAGGCAACCCAAGCAATCAGATTTGCATTTCTTAACCTTCTTCTTTATTGCTTTTACTTTCATTTTGTTTTGCTTAGTTAATTTTGTTATTTGGTTGATTTTTATTTAGTTTGTGTTTAAATAAATTAAGGGCAATGTTTATTTTTAGTGCGGATAAACAAAGTCTTTTTGCATTAATTTACATATTTTGATTTACATATTTTAATTTGCTTAAAATAAACCTGAAAAAAAAAATAAATAAATAAATAAATAAATAATAATAATAATAATAATAATATTAGTAATATATATATATATATATATATTTAAATAAACATTAAAAGCTTAAATAAATTTACAATAATACGAAAACTAATAGCGTTCATTGGTCATTGGTCATTGGTCAGGTGGCGCCGCAGAAGTCGATGGAGCTCCGGGAAGACGAAGTGCTAGAGTTGGAATCTCCGGAGCCGGAACACTTGGTGCTGCTCCAGAGGACGAAGGCAACATAAACCGCGGGAGTAACGCCATGAACCGCTCATGATCACTCTGGATTCGACCGTCCGACTCCTGCAGCTGGTCTAGCTTCCTCTTCATGCTGGTCGAGTAGCTAGTTGCGAGCATGTGCAACTCCTTGTTCTCGTGCCTGAGTCCTCTGACTTCTTGCCGAAGACTGACCACCTCCGCCATTAGCGACTCCACCTGACGAGATCTTGCAAGCAGACGTTGACCCATGTTCGAAACTGAGCCTGCACACTGGACACTGAGAGCCAGTGAGTCCTGAACAGCCAGCTCGTCTGACCGCATAGACAGCAACCTAGTGTCTCTGGGAGTAAGAAGGTTTCTTGCAACCACCGTTGCGGTTATATCGTTCCTCATCATTGTGTCCCCGACTGTAAGAGGACCATTGGGGGATATGAAGGACGGATTCCAAATGTTGTTCGGAGAAGACGAGTCATCGTCTTCTCCGACATTCAAGTTTAGGCGACGGTCGGAAGGGCAAGACATTTTTAGAGGGTGTTGAGGAAGAAAAGAGTTCGGAAAGATTAAAAGTGCAGAAGTGCAAGAAGAGAGCGGAAGGAGTATGAATACAGAAGTGTTTGAGGAATTTTTGGAGTTCAAGTGTGAGTTGGAGCAGAATTAGCGCCTCTATAAAAAGAAGAAAATGAAGAAGCGCCCGCTCCTCAGAGGTGAAGACGCGTCCTCACGCAATTCGGAAAAGCTCGACGCTCCTTTCTCAAAAGAGCCGTTTCCTTTCTCAAAAGCTGGGCTTGACTCAACAATCACGTGGGTCGGTTTGTCCAGATGTGTCGTCACTCATGACGTGCAGCGTGGAGCGTTGCGAAAACCACGAGCCGCACCCGGTTTTGAACCCCGGTTTTCAAAAGACCATCATTCCAATTTGTCGTCACTCGTCGCATGCGCAGTCAGCTTCGCAGAAATTTCGGAAGCTTTGTCAGAAAACGCGTAACGGGCACTGTTCATCCATTCACCGGCTGCCGACAAATAGTGAGGGAACAGTTCCGGTTGTGAAGGAAAATTTCTATAAGTTCGACCTTAGCCTTTCACAGCAAAGGCACACCTTCACACCTTCACACCCTCTCAACCTCTCAACCTCTCTTCATCTCCGATAATGTCTTCCCAAAGAAAGCTTTCGAGTTATTCAGTGTTCTTCATCCCTTGGATCACCCCAGAAAACAAACCTTCCAGAGCAAAAGTATTTCATATTAAAAAGGTTAAAAGCAAAAGTATCTCATATTATGCTTTCTCCTCTCCTTCATCTGAGGAACGTGGAGAAAGTGAGATCCTGATTGCTTACCTAGTCTTGCTCTCGAGTACTCATCTCAGACCCCTCCCAGCCCACTTCAAAAATAAAACTGTGTTGAGGTACTTCTTCAAAAACAAAAGTACCTCACAGACGAAGCAGGAGGAGTCTGAGGTGCACCCAAGAGCAGATGAGTCTGGGTTGATCCAAGAGTTCAAGAAGATGCCACACTTGCGTGGAGACCGGACTACTTGAAGCATGTGGAGACAACGTGCTGACTCATCCTCAACTAAGCTGAGGAGCACTTGCAAGAGAAGAGGCCCATCCAGTTCAAGAAGGAAGCTGTGGAAAATCAACAGTCATGACCAATGACCACCTATTAGTTCTTTTCGTTATCTTTTATTTTCATTTTCAATTTTCGTTTGCATTTTCTATATTTTCTTGCGTGCTTAACTGATTTATTTCTTTTCTTTGCAGGAACGTTTGGTTATTTTCTCCCTTGAAGTTGATTGCAAAATTTAAGCTTGGGGGTCATCGCTTGGTTTTCTGCAAATTAGGGAAGTTTTCAGTCCTATTGCTTTATTTTGTTTCGTTTTATTTATTCCTTCTATTTTTATTTGCTTATTAATGTTTTCTGACATTGGGGACAATGTCTAGTTTAAGTGTGGGGGTATCAAGTGATAAAAAAAAATGACCAAATTGAAAATTTTTGTACCTTCAACTTTGAACTGGTTTCATTTGTTTCCGTGTTATTGCTTTTTGTTTTCTTAGTGTTTTATGCTGTTTTGGTGTGTTTTATTGTGTTTTGAGGAAATCTTACGAAAATGACATAAAAATTTGAAAAATATTTTGAAAAACCCAAAAAGAATTTTTTTTAGTTGTTTTTGTGTGTTTGTGTCTTAGGTACCTTCCAACACAATGATGAGGATTTAGTTTTTAATTGCATGACTGTTAAAGAAAATTATAAACATGGATGGAAGTTTGATATGCTCTTGGTTTATGCTTAGTTGTAGTTGTTGTTTATGAATTTAAATTTGATCACAAAAGGATAAAATTAGTTTTTGTAACATGCTTGAAGGAAGGAACTCAAACTAATGTTACATCCCTGTGAGACTTGAGCTTATACCTTGTTTGGAGAGTTATTAATCTGATGTTTTTGTTTTCTAAAAGTCGTTGCATGATCTCATTATTCTTTGCTTGGTTGCTACTTAGAATCCGTTTTATCATCTTAGTTCCACATACTAGAACTCATATCCGTTTCATTCAAAGCATGACATTGAATTGCATAACACATATCAAGATGAAGTTGTTTAGTGAACCACCATCCCAAAAAGCCTTACCTTCTATCTTTCTTATGTTTTGTAGGTTTAACCCCTTTCGAGCCTGGTTTAGCCTATTTTTGTTGTTAACCACTTTAAACCGCACCTTTGTTCTTAAAGAATAGTGAGCATGATTTAAAAAGAATTCATTTTATTCTACACTATGCAGAAAAACAAGTGTGGGGGAGGGATTGGTTTTTTTCGAGCTCAATTATACGTTTTGTTCTTCTTTAAAAAAAAAAAAAAAAAAAGAGAAGAAGAGAAAAACGCATGAAAAGAAAAGAAAGAAGAAAAAGAGTTTGAAATCTGGCCATAAAATGTGTGAATCATCCCCTCGGGTTTAGAGTTGAATTTTAATTCAAAGTGAATTCTGTGCGTTAATTTCATTACTTTGCTTACTATTTCTTTAAGAACCTTTGTTTTTTTTTTTTTCCATATCCTTTCTTTGTTAGCCTATATCCTTAGCCCCGTTACAACCCTTTGACTTCTATCTTGGTTGTTGTGTGTTCAATATGTGGAGTTTGGGATTGGTATGAGCATATGGTGTCCCTGGTTCTCGCATCTAAGTAGTAGCATTCCGTTCATGAGATCATATTCATATGTACATTAATAACTCCAGAAAATGCTTTCTTTGCTATAACATATGTGAGTGATCATTTCCTTGTTCACATCAATCTTCTCACATATACCTAGTGTAGGGAGTGTAGTCAGAAAATCTGAGCAAAAAAATTGAGTGCATATCTAGTGAGGAGTTGAGTAAATTCTCTAAAGCATGTTACTACATTCAAAATGTTTTTTTAATTGATTAAATGCGAACTAATAAATGGTGACTGTGATTAAGTATGTACTTAAGGGTATGGATTGCCAAAATCTGTGTAAGTGACGATTTTTAATTTGTCATGTCCATTGGAAATCCCTGAGATAAATGTTGGGAGGTTTAGTTTGAGTTTTGTTTTTGTTTCTTTGTTTTGCTCGAGGACTAGCAAAAGCTAAGTGTGGGGGTATTTGATCGGATCATTTAGAACTTGTCCCAACTTCTTTTCCATTCCTCAACAAGATGGCTTTTGCACTTTCAAAGCCTCCCTTCGGATTTTGAATGGTAGAACTAGGAAGTTGGCCTTGGTCTCGAAACTTCCCCATGAATTCGGCAATCTGCCTCACTTGTTTCTCCAACTCATCCACCTTTTTGTCCCTAGTTTGCATACCCTGCGCCATAGAAGTTAGTAAGTTAAAATTTGATCATTATCAATAGAAGAACCTGATTTTTGGGCGAGTTATGCTTGGGGTTGAGTTGGTGCAAACGGCTTTTGGTAGAAACTCGGGAGTTGTTGCGTAAAGCCTCCTTGTTGTTGGGGTTGTTGTGGCTCTCTCCACTTGAAATTTGGGTGGTTTCTCCAACTGGGATTGTAAGTATTTGAATATGGATCGTTTCTTGGTTGGTTTTGGCCTTGAAACCGAATTGCATTGGCGCTTTCCCATCCACCATTTTCAATCAACTGTGGACATTTTTCAAAAGCATGTCGCTGGATAGAACACACGCCACATACAATTGGTCCTTGAATCTTCATTCCCTCGGCCATCTGAGACACAATAGAAGTAAGATTAGCCAATTGTGAATGAATGTCGGGCATAGAACTTACCTCATGAACATGTTGTCGTGAGGGTCCCCTTTGGCCTACTCCTTCGTATTGTTGAGCGTTTAACGCCCTATTAGCAATCAAGATCTTAGCAGCCATAGGTGTTTTGTCTACCAATGCTCCACCCGCCGAGGCATCGAGCATTTGACGTTCAAGTGGTAAGAGGCCCTCATAGAAATATTGCAAAAGTAACTCCTCCTTCATCTAATGCTGAGGACAAGAAGCAACAAGTGATTTAAAACGTTCATAATGCGTAGGGAAAGACTCACCTTCTTCTTGCTGAATTCCACTTATCTTTTTACGAAGAAGGATGATTCGAGAAGTTGGGAAAAACTTCTCCAAAAATGCCCTCTTCATACTCTCCCAAGATGTGACAGTGCCGGGAGCCAATTCGTACAACCAATCTTTGGCTTTATCCATTAAAGAGAATGGAAAAGCCTTCATCTTCATAATACTTCCGTCAACGTTGACGGGAGTCATGCTTGAGCAAACAACTTCAAATTCCTTAAGATGTTTATTAGGATCTTCCATGGACAGCCCATGGAATTTAGGAATATGATGTAATAAACTAGACTTAAGTTCAAATTCGTCCGTTTCACCTAGGGTAGCCGTGGGATATTGGGTGCACAAGGGTGCGGCATTATCCAATCCCGAGGCAGAAAGCTCCTTAAGTGTACGGTTGTCCACGACCATGGTATGAACTTCTTCACCTACTTGTGCCGTAGGTTCCTCCTCCTCTTCTGGAACGTTTTCTTCAAGGTCAGGTTCCGGGCTAGGTGGGTTGTGTTCTTGCTGATTTCTAACCCTTCTCAAAGTCCTCTCAAAATCGTCGTCAAAGTCCAAGATATTCTCACGAACCGTTTGAGAACTTCGAGTCATAAACTAGTGCCTAAAACAAGAAAACAAAACAAGGTCAGAAACTTTAACAAAATCAGAAACAAAGTAAAATAAATAAAACAAAAGCAATCCAAGGGATTAGCAAAGTTGCTAATCCCCGGCAACGGCGCCAAAAATTTGATGCGAAATATATTAAGCACACAAATTAAACCTTCTTTTTATCAATTGTAGTAAAGAATGTAAGTAGGGATCGTTCTGGACTGAGGATTATGAGGGATTGCTAAATCACTTGGAAACTGACTAAAAACGTAAAAACAAAGTTAAAACACTAAACTAGACTCAAAGAATGCAAAACTATACTTAAAAACACTAAAACAAACCAAAAACTCAAAACAGCAACCAAAAGACTCAAAACTGCCTTAAAAACACTTTCTGGGTAGTTTTGGACTCAAAACCTCCTTATATTCTTTTCTTATCTTCCAAAGTTGCTGCCCTATCTGGCAGCTTTTATTTTCTTTTTTATTTCTGTGCTGCTTCCTGCCTGATTGGCAGCTCCCTGCGCTGCACCTCTCCCCTGATGCTTCTCTGCCTTCCTTCTCTTATATGTTTTTCTTAATTTCTGTCCGTGCAGCTCTCAATGGGCGCTGCTTTGCACCATGTACCGCACTGACTTGCTGCCTTTTCTTTTTCCATGTGATGCTGGCAGGGCCTCCACTCAGTCCTTCCCTTCACAATCTCGGCCCCATCCTCGAGTCGAAGCATGTGCTGCCTTATGCATATTTTCTTTTGCTACAACATCAAATAAGTGGGATTAAAAATCCCATTGTCTGTTGAGTGATGACGAGAAAGCAAAGCACAATACTTTCTTATTTTTATTAACCAAATAGAGTGGGTAAGGCATGTTGGAAATATGCCCTGAAAGTCAATCTTTGGAAGAAACCTTTCAGGACATTGAAATGATGTATACATATGACTCTTATACATCGGAAGGCAAAGATACTAACTAGGACTATCTCAATAAACGAAATATGTCCTAAATAGTGAATCCATGGACAATGGATCGATTGAAGAAGTAATCTAATGATGTTAGACTACAGAGACCCTCTTCACATAACCATCATGTCCAAAAGGTTCCTGGTCATAGGATTGTCGGAGGGATACTGACAATGCATAGATCAGTACATACTATGTCCCCTTCAAATGGAAGGATGGAAAGTCTCTTCCCATTCGTGTTGAGACACTAGGACAAGTATGTAGGTGCTCATTGAGGGAATGCGTTCACTGAACACAATCGAACAAGAGTACTTGCATGGAGGTCTACTCACATGTCAAGCAAGTAACTCTAATAGTTGGAATAATGTAACTAATCCTTTGACCTGAGACATCATTGATGTCTAATGGTTAGGTCCTTGATCTTTGACCATGTCAAATGGCATTCCATTTGGAGAGTCCACGGCATTCTTGGGATCAAGCTATCTAAACATGTAGGCATGTGAATGGTCAACAAGGGATCTCTAATCCTCGTGAGAGGAGGATACTCTAAGATATGATTCGGAAATCTTCGGCCGAAGTATTGAGCGTAGTTAAGGAAAGCGTTCCTATACGACTCATATGAATCATATAAGAACATATAATCGCATTAGGGGTTTGACATATTACATCCATACCCTAGTGATGTGATTAAGAGTATTGTATTGGAGAAGGATCGAATTGCATTGTAATTCCAACTGAATAGGTTCTCTAAATAACTTCTACATTAGCTTGGGTAGCCATGACATATGTTTAGATGTCACTCATGGCTTGTGAGTTCTTCTAGATGACTAAATGTAATCGTCAAAGAAGAAAGTGAATTAAAAGCAAGTTTTAATTCAACAAGTGATTGGATTAAATCAATTGGATCGATGCCAATCATCTCACTGCCTTGCTAATTAGAACCTAAAAGATTGTTCACCAATACACTCTTGTAGTGAGTAATCAATGGATGATGGAAATAATTAATTGGATTAATTAGGTGTGGCGATTAATTTAGAAAGTCTAAAGAAATCATAAAAGCGATAAAAGGTCGTTTTGGGCTTAAAGAAACGTTCGGGTTTAATTGGGCCCATTGGGCCTAAACCCATTGGGCTTTTATTCAAGCATTGGATGACTTGAAATAATAAAAGCCCAAAGCCCAAAAACCCACACTAATGGCCGGCCACTTTGAGGAGGTGGGAGAAGTCAAATGTTGACTTGCTTCCTTTTGCCTATAAATACAACATTATAAACAAATATCTCACTAGGGTTTCATTTGTGTTCAAAAGACTTAGAGAAAAAGAAAAACATCTCTCTAGAACACATAAGGAGGCCGGCCACCTTAAGGGGAATTTTAGCTAATCATTTAATCTCCCCTTTAGGTTATTCTTTCATCCTTTCTCACTACACTAGTGGGTGAGGATCTTTAGAGGTTTTCTCCTTGAAAACTCTAAGAGAACCTTGGAGCACTCATACTAACAAAGTGGAGGAGGCAAGGAGGGAGGCAAGGCTCAAGGACTTTGAGGAGCAAAGATCTTGGAGGTGGTCCATCCTTGGTCTCACAAGTAGATCAAGAGGTATAAATCTACTCCTAACCTTTGTTCTTCAATAAAATAATTTGTGATGCATCTTACATAAACCTATGCTCTTGAAGGGGATTTAAAATGACTAGAGTAATAAATTTAATTGTTAACATGCTTCCGCTATTTTGTATATATATAATGATTTGTATATGCTTGCTAGTCACATGAAATCCCTAATGAAACTCATAATTTCCTTCAAGGCAATTTTGACGAATTTATTATTTAAAACTTTACTTGTTCTATTTTTATTTTCTTTGCATGACAAATCTTATAAACACAAAAATAAAGTAAATAGCTCAAAAATATAAGGAACTAACTAAGAAAAGATGAGAGAATTTGATGTAAAATATATATAAATATGAGCTTATCAAATACCCCCACACTTGGCTTTTGCTAGTCCTCGAGCAAAACAACGAAAACATGAAAAAGTAATAACAAGAAAAACCTTAGCTTCCCCCTATGTGACCCTCATAGAATTTCATTCGAGAACATAAATCATCAAGAACCATAGCTAGCACCAAACAAGCTAATCCAAGTTCATCTTCCTTATTCAAATATTAGCAGTAATCTTTAAATCATCCTTGAAGTGTAATGTGTGAGATAGCCATGCTAATGCAATTTCAAGTTTTTATTTTTAAAATCATCATATGCAAACTAGCGATCTTCTCACGAGACATACACTCAATCACACATGTGTTTAGTTTTAATGTGTTTCGCTCAAAGAATCAAATGTGAAAGTTCTACCATAAGCTTGCATAAAGATCACTTCTCCACAATCATAATTGCAAAACTTAAATCAAGAGGACTTTTATTGGATGTACTGAGGGTTAGGGAGAGGGTTATAAAAATGAAAGAATAGGTAAACACAAGTTCCAAGCTACATTGCAAGCAATTCTTTTGTTTAGATTTATAAGAACTCAAGCTCTCCAGCGATTCTTTTAATACCTCCAACCACACCCTTTTATTTTTCTTTTTATTTTTTTATTTTTTTTAAATACAAACATGAAATACCCCCACACTTATTCTTTTGCCAAACACCTTCAAAGTACTTCACAAACATTTCTCATAAGATAATCTCACATTGCTCACTAGCTCGCTTGGAAAGGGTAAGGAAAAATGTTTGAGATATAAGGGTAGACATATCTGGTGATAAGAAATAAAAGGCTCACATATACGGCTCAAATTGGCAATCTAATGATAATCATTTTTCTTTGGGAAACATGGTTATTTGGGCCATGTTGGTAAACCTAATGCCTCTATCATTTTCAAGTTCATGCAATCAATGACAAACATTTCGAAAGATCGTTACGCAAGTTCTAGAGATGTATCTCACATAAGTTCATCACACATGAAAGAATAGGAGTGTATGAAAAATGCACACACTTTCAATAGGCTCAAAAACTCACATAGGATGTATATGGTCACTAAATTCACATATGAAGCTTTAAGTCATGCTTTAGTTTCACATCAACAAGGCTATGTGCATTTGGTTTTTCAAGAATGATCAAACATGTACAATACTAACAAGAGAATTAGGAATTTCACAAAACACATGTTAACTAAGTTCTTGATCACCATGGTTCAAATTTGATCCAATTATATCATTGGGTCGGGAAACTAACAAAAAATCTAATTCAAAACAATAAGGAAAACAAGACAATATTTTTGGATTTTTAAATTTTCTGAAAAAATTAAATTAAATTTATTTAAAAAAAAACAAAACTAATTAAGAAAACAAAAAGCAACAACATGGAAACAAATGAAACCAGTTCGTAGTCGAAGGTACAAAAATTTTCAATTTGGTCATTTTTTATACTTTTTACCCCCACACTTAAACTGGACATTGTCCCCAATGTCATAAAACATTGTAATGCAAAATAAATATAAAAATAAAATGATTAAATGAAAAGAAACAAAATAAATCAATAGGACAGAAAACTTCCCTAATTTGCAGTAAAATCAATCGATGACCCCCAAGCTTATATTCTGCAATCAACTTCAAGGGTGGAAATAACCAAAAATTCCTGCAAAGAAGAAGAAAAAAAA
Source organism: Crataegus laevigata (assembly GCA_963580275.1). Classification (NCBI taxonomy): domain Eukaryota; kingdom Viridiplantae; phylum Streptophyta; class Magnoliopsida; order Rosales; family Rosaceae; genus Crataegus; species Crataegus laevigata. The sequence continues at coordinate 19,085,226 of OY756947.1, read as the reverse complement.
AATAAATAAATAAATCAGTTAAGCATGCAAGAAAATGTAGCAAATGCAAACGAAAAATTGAAAATGACAATAAAAGACAATGAATAGAACTAATAGGTGATCATTGGTCGTGCTTGTTGACTTTCCACAACTTTCATCTTGAATTGGATGGGACTTTTTTCTTGCAAGTGATCCTCAGCTTAGTTGAGGATGAATCAGCACGTTGTCTCCACATGCTTCAAGTAATCAGGTCTCCATGCAGGTGTGCATCTTCTTGAGTTCTTGGATCAACTCAGACTCATCATGCTTGTCGATGCAACTCAGACTCCTCCTACTTCGTCTGTGAGATACTTTTGCTTTTGAAGAAGTATCTCTCCACAGGTTTATTTTTGAACTGGGCTGAGAGGGGTTTGAGATGATTACTCGAGAGCAAGACTAGGTAAGCAATCAGGATCTCTCTTTCTCCCTGTTCTTCAGATGAAGGTGAGGAGAAAGCATGATATGAGATACTTTTGCTTTTAACCTTCATGATATGAAATACTTTTGCTCTTGATAATTTGTTTTCTGAGGTGCTCCAAGGGATGAAGAATACTGAGTAACTCGAGGGGTTTCTTTGGGAATACATTCTCGGAGATGAATATGTGTTGAGAGGGTGTGCCTTTGCTATGGAAGGCGAAGGTAGATACTTATAGGGATTTCTTCACAACCAAAACTATTCTCTTACTCTTGTCTGCAGCCGGTGGATGGATGAACAGTAAAAATTACGCGCTTTCTGACAAAGATGCCCGTAATTTCCGTAAAGCTGCAAGTTGCATGTGAATAGTGTTGACACGTCTGGAAAAGTCGTGGATCGGCTCGTGGTTTCTGAGCTAGCCCAACTTTTGATAAAGGAGTCTGGCTTTTGAGAAAGGAACGCCTCTTTTGAGAAAGGAGCGTCTCTTCGATTTGCGAGCGGACGCCTCTTCGATCTCTGGGTAGTGCCTCGTCAATTTCTTCTTTTTATAGAGGCACTAATTTTGCTCCACAGCACACTTGAGTTCCCTCCTGTAAACACTCCATTCTTGCACTTCTTTAATCTTGATCAGTCCGATCTCTCATTTCTCAACACCTTCTAAAAATGTCTTGCCCTTCTGACCGTCGCCTTAACTTGAATGTCGGAAAATATGATGACTTGTCTTCTCCAAACAACATTTGGCATCCGTCCTTCATATCCCCCAATGGTCCTCTTACAGTTGGGGACTCAATGATGAGAAACGATATAACCGTTACGGTGGTTGCTAGAAATCTTCTTACTCCAAAAGACAATAGGATGCTATCCAAGCGGTCAGACGAGCTGGCTGTTCAGGACTCTCTGGCTCTCAGCGTTCAGTGTGCAGGCTCAGTTTCAAACATGGGCCAACGCCTTCTTGCACGATCTCGTCAGGTTGAGTCTCTGATGGCTGAGGTGGCTAGTCTTCGGCAAGAGGTCAGAGGACTCAGGAACGAGAATAAGGAGTTGCACATGCTCGCAACTAGTTACTCAACAAGTATGAAGAGGAAGTTGGACTAGCTGCAGGAGTCGGACGTTCAGATTCAAAGTGATCATCAAAGGTTTATGGCGTTACTCCCGAGGTTTATGTTGCCTTCGTCATCTGGAGTTGCACCAACTATTGAGGCTCCGGAGAATCCAATTATAGCGCTTCGTCTTTCCGGAGCTCCGTCGACTTCTGAGGCACCACCTGACCAATGACCAATGAATGCTATTAGTTCACATCATTGTAAAATATTTCTGCTTTTATTTGTATTTTTTTTTCAAGCATGTTATCATTTCCAAAAAAAATCAATGTAAAAACGTCCACGAAAATCAAAATCTTATTTATCCTCCCTCACACTTCAACTAAATATTGCCCTAAATGTTTTAAACATAGATTCACACAAACAACTAAAGAACTAAGCAAGGCAAGATAAATGAAGTAAAAAGAAGCGTTTAGGAATGCAAATCTGATTTGTTGAGCAATTCCAAAGTCTCCCTTCGGTGAATGCTTGGGTTGCCTCCCAAGAAACGCTTGCTTTAACGTCTTGCAGCCGGACGAGACCTCCAATTATGCTCCCCTAGGTCCACGGCATTTATCTTTCAATGGGAGGTGATACTTGAAATGATCCGGCAATGGTCTAAATTCTAGGGTGGGTGCCTGAATCATCAACATGTAAGTATAAAACGAAATTGAAATTGGAGAAGATGGCTTACTTGCTTTCTCCGCCACAAACCCAATGACAAACACCACGTCCTTAAACGTTTCAGGGACTTTGAACTTGGCCAGATTATGATGGTTGTGGCTTGTCCCGTGTCATCAAACTCAACTTCTTTGGCATTGGTTGTCTCAACTACATCCTCTTTAATGCATTCAACATATTCTCCAGCCACTTTATTATCTTGAATCCTTCTTCTTGGTTTACAAGTCTCTTTAAGCAATTCAACACAATCTGGAACTTGATTTGGTACATGATAGGAGCATATTTATGCGACTTAACTAGCTTATTTCCTTGCATTTACGTTGTTAGAACTTAGTTATTTTAGTACTTTAAGCCATTTTCGTATGTTTTCAGGTTCTAAGGTCAAAGTATGCAAAAAGGTGCATTTTGGAGCGTTTTGGAGCAAATTTGGGCCTAAGATGGATAGGACATGTTTGGATCTAAACGGAAGGATGAAATTGAAGTGCAAATGAGCTAAGGAGCGAATGAAGATGTGAAGAATGGAATTCAAAGCAAATGAAGAATGAAGAGTCAAAATTGGAAACCGAAGTTTCTAAGTTTGGAAGTTTCTATTTTCGAAGGTTTCCATTCTTGAAGAGTTTCTATTCTTGGAATGGAAGTTTCCCAATCCTTCTTCACCAAAGTTTCAGCCACAAAAGGGTTCCTAAATGTGTGAGGATAGTCAATTGATGGTTCTAGAAGCCTAAACATTCCTAAACAATCCTTGCCGCACACCCCTTGCACCTTCCTCTTCCTTGCCGCACAAGGACCCCCTTTCTTGCCTAATTTCTGAACATAAAGCACATACCTATTTTGTGACAATCCTTGCCGTGCAAGGAGGATGGTTTCCTACTTGTTTTGTGTCCTAAAAACATTCCTATTTCCTTCACAAATCTGCCACACAAGGGAGGGAGGTTCTGTCCTATTTTCTGGACACATCTCACATTCCTATTTTGTTTCCCTTCTCCTTGCCGTCCAAGGCTTTCAACCTTTGCCTATTTTGTGTCCTAATTACATCCCTATTCTATTCTTTTCATCATTGCCGCACCATACACCCATTCCCTCTCCAAATTTCTGACCAAAGTTCCTTCCTATTTTGTTTCACATATTTTCTATCCTATTTTATTTTCTTTTCTGATTTCTTTTCTTCCCTATTCAATTAGGGAGCCTAATTAGCTAAGTTTGAAGACCTTTCCTGAACCCTAAGCCGTGCCCTATATATTTAAGTCCATTCATTCACCACAATTCAGTTTTTTTACACACCTTAGACACCCTTCTACACCTTTGCCGCAACTCCCCTCTAATTCCTTCACAATTTCTGACCATCCTTCTCCCTTGCCGCACCATCCCTCTATCCTAAACACATCCCCTTCATCCATACACATCAACCACACCCTTTAGGACTTGTGCCGCAGCAAGGAGAAGAAGGAGGAACCTTGGACGTTTGAAGATTGGAGCGTTTTAGGTGTAATTCGTTCCATGTCTCTTATGTTTAATTTCTGTTTACTTTGCTTTGCTATGAACATGAGTGGCTAAACCCCTCTTGGCTAGGGGTGATTTCAAAGCCATGATTATGTGTGTAATTTGAATTGATAAATTTCAGTTATGGATTATTGAGTTTTGAATGCAATTGGCTTAACCGTTGGATTGATAACTTATTTGTGCTTGTTGATTGAGGGTCGACACTTAATTATCTTGCATGAATATGATGCTAGAGTATAAGTGAGTTTCACATAATCGTTACAAGCTTATATTCATATGTAGTGAAGGTCGTTGGTCACGATCGCGTTAAGTTCAATTCCTAGCATGAGTAACGTGATGTCATAGTTATAAGTGCTTTGTCAATGCTTATGATTTTCATTGAACGTAATGATTTCTGAATGTATCTCTATTATGATGTCATGTAGAGGACTTTTGGAGAATGTTTTAGGTTGTCGAATGATGTCATCCAATCTAATAACTTAAGGAAAATCTGAGAATTAATTAGTGATGTCACGGTTAATTTGGGGCATTGTCGTTCATGATTCAATAAGAAGTAACTGGAAATCAATTCGTTTGCATACATATCATGTGTAGAGAAAGAGCCTCTAGCTTGCCTATCATTCATCTTAATTCCCAATTTCGTTTTGCAATCTGTCTAGTTTTAAAATCTGTTTTGTTAATTTGAATTCGTCCAAATCAAACCTCCCTTTTTCTTTCATGTCCTAAAGTGTTTAGAATCTGTTTTGGTTGTGTTTTAGGAGGTTTTGAATCAACCTAAAACCTCAATTTCGTCCAAAGTTGTGTTTAGAGCTAGAAACTGCCTATTTAGTGTTTTTAGGCAGTTTTGAGTCTTTTTAGTCAGTTTTGAGTCTTTTGAACTTGTTTTGAAGTCTTTGAGTCTTTGTGAACGTTTTTAACTTTGTTTTTGTGTTTTTGAGTCAATTTAGAGGTCTTAGCAAGCCCTCCTAATCCTCGGTCCCTAACGATCCCTACTTGCACCTTTATTACAATTTGATAACAAGAGGGTTTTATTTGTGTGTTAAGTTAATTTTCACATCAGTACACCAAGAATTGGAATCTCACTTTGCACCTCTGAAAGAGCTTCCACAATGTCTTTTTCACTCTCTTTGATATTTGGAATCAAAAACCTGTGAGGAAAAGGGACATTTGGTGGAATGGGGTTAGAATGAATTAAACTTAGAACTTCCTCACCTGAGTTGGACGACATAGGGATTTGAGGAACTTGCAGCAAGAATTCTTCTTAACTGCCCAGGTCGTCCTCCTCCTCTTCTTCTTGCAGCAGCAATTCATCCATGTTTGGGCTATGTTTGGATGGTTTTGGGACAGCTTCAACCTCCATATCACTTTCCAAAGTGATGGCTTTATCGATTTCAACTTCTCCTATTGAATTTGCAATGTTGGAATTAGAGAGTTCACGTTGATCTTGAATCTGCGCCATGAATTCCACAATCTGCCCACCTTGCATATCCAATTTGTCCACTCTTTTGACTCGGTCTTGCATCTCCTTGTTTTGATCTTCTACTCCCCGATTCAAAGAGGTGAGTAACTTATTAAACATATCATTATCCAAAGACGTACCTGAATTGAATTGGGCAGATTGTTGTGGTGGCCATGATGGTTCATATGGCCATTGATAGAACTCCTCAAATGGCTGCAATTGTTCTTCTTTTTGTGAACCCTGCGTCAAAGAGATTAGTCCTTCAAGAATTTCATTATAATTCATGGGCATACTTTGATTCGATTGGAATTGTTGTGGGGGATGCTGTGGTGGCTGCATATGTCTTGAATAGAACTCATCTTGCTGCCAATATCCACCTTGTTGAAATTGTTGAGGTTCATCCCACATATGATCTGAATATTCACTCCAATCCAAATTGTAAGCTTTGGAAAACATGTTGCTTGGTTGATCATAGCCATGATAACCCCAAGCATCTTCGTTTGCAACTAATTCAGGACATTGATGAGTTTGATATCCTTGCTCATAGGGCACATCATATGTAGGGACACTTGGCATTGTCGTCCTTTCGGCATTATGAGTCAATTGAGAAGTGAGATGCGCCAATTGAGCTTGAATGGTCGCAAATGCCATGTCTTGCTCCATTTTTACCTAAAATCAAAGAAAGAAAACTAACCAAATATCAAAAGTAAAAAAAAAAAAAAAAAAAAAAAAAACACAAACACAAACATAAACACAAACACAAACACAAACAAAGGGATTAGCAAATTTGCTAATCCCCGGCAACAACGCCAAAAATTTGATGCATTGTAAAACAACACTCAAATTTAACCCTCTTTTGACAATTGTAGTAAAGATGTAAGTAGGGTATCGTTCTAGGCCGGGTATTAGCAGGGATTGCTAATCTACTCTAAATTGATTTAAAAATATTAAACAAGACTCAAAAACACAAAACTAGGAAAAAGCCACTTAACTAAACTCTAATAACTCAAAACAATGAAATCTAACTAAATAATACAACTTAACAATGGGGGATTGAGTTTTGACGAGAAGTAAACTAAACCTAAATAATTTGTAGATTTGACAAAAACATGAAATTAAGGTGAATTGGATGGGTGATGGACTAGCTAGAGGATTCTTCTCCACACATGACACATATGCAACGTAAATCAATTTTCAGTTGTTCTTTCGATAAATTGTAAATCTCAACACTCCAGATTAACCGTGAACAACACTTTTTTAATCTTCAAGTTCTCCTTAAGTTATTGAATTGGACGGGAAAACGCATACAACAATTCAACACATTCTCTAAAAGTCCCCTACGTGAACAGCACAATAGAGATACAATCAAAGATCATTATGATTCATGAGAACTATAAGTATTGACGAGGCATTCGTAACTATGAAAAGCATGATACTCTTGCCAAGAATTTACTTAACTCGATTGTGGATAGCAACCTTCACTACTCATGAATATAAGTTCATAACGATTAGGTGAAATTCCCTTATATCCTAGCATCAAATTCATGCATGCAAACTAAGTATGCATCCTTAATCGACATACAAGAATAAGTTATCAATCAAGCAGTTAAGCAAATTAAATTCACAACTCATGAAATCACAATTGAGGGCAATCAATTCATATTACAAATATGTTCATGGCTTTGAATTAACCTCTAGCCAAAATAAATTTAGTTACACATTATTTTCAAATTAAAACATAAGTAAAGCATAAGTTTGAGAAGGCAAAACCGAATGAGGAGAGTCTAAAAACTTCCTCCTTCCCTTTTCTTCCCTTCCCGAGCCACTGTGCTTATGTAAAACTGCCTTGCACTTCTCTGTGCCCCGTGCTCTCTGTGCTCTCTGTCCGCACAGTGATTGGCTGCAATCACTCTGCCGCTGCCTCTGTTTTCTGTGCGCCTCTGTGCGCTTGATTTCCGTGCTTTCTATTTTCTGTTTCTCACGCTGCCCACAGGCAGCTTCTTTCTCTCCTCTCGTACGCTGCCAAGGCAGCTTTGCTTTTTTTATTTCTTTTTGCCGCTGCCCCTTGGCAGCTGTCCTCTCTCCACTGCGCAGGGCCTGTGCGTTGCCTTCTTATATTCTTTTCTTATCTTCCAAAGTTGATGCCTTCTCTGGCAGCTCCCTGCGCTGCACCTCTCCCTAATGCTTCTCTGTCTTCCTTCTCTTATATGTTTTTCTTGATTTCTGTCCGTGCAGCTCTCAATGGGCGCTGCTTTGCACCCAGTACCGCACTGACTTGCTGCCTTTTCTTTTTCCATGTGATGCTGGCAGGGCCTCCACTCGGTCATTCCCCTCACAATCTCGGCCCCATCCTCGAGTCGAAGCATGTGCTGCCTTATGCATATTTTCTTTTGCTACAACATCAAATAAGTGGGATTAAAAATCCCATTGTCTGTTGAGTGATGACGAGAAAGCAAAGCACAATACTTTCTTATTTTTATTAACCAAATAGAGTGGGTAAGGCAATTTTGATGAATTTATTATTTAAAACTTTACTTGTTCTATTTTTATTTTCTTTGCATGACAAATCTTATAAACACAAAAATAAAGTAAATAGCTCAAAAATATAAGGAACTAACTAAGAAAAGACGAGAGAATTTGATGTAAAATATATATAAATATGAGCTTATCAATCTCCTTGGATGCCGTGGGCTCCAATTTGGAGTGATTGGGTTCTTCGTCCGGCTGTACGACGTTAAAGAAATCGCTACTTGGGAGGCAACCCATACATTCAACAAAGGAAGACCTAGGGAGCACTCCAATTCCAGATTTGCGTTCCTAAACCCTTCTCTTTGTTATTGTTTTCATTTCTGCCTTGTTTATTGTTTTGTTGCTGTTTTGTTTGTTTGTTGTTTATTTGTGTTAGTTTATGTTGGAAACATTGAGGACAATGTTTGATTTTAGTGTTGGGGGGGGGGGGTAACCAAAGTGTTTTGATGCAAATTCGTAGGGTTTTATCCACCATAAATTCTAATGTTGTTCCTTGGTGTTTTTAAGTGTTTTTAAGCTATTTTAGAGTGTTTTGACTCAAAAATGAAGTTGTGTAGTGACCACCATAGCCAAATTGCCGTATCTCCCTATTTCATTGTGTTTTATAGGTTTTAACCCCGTTGAGCCTTGTTTAGCCTATGTTCTTTGTTAACCCACATTATCCTCACCTAGCGTAGATTAGGACCATCCATACCTTTGTTCTTGAAGCCTAGTAACGCATGACTCAATTTGAATTCCTTGTGATCATTGTTTGGCAGAAAACAAGTGTGGGGGAAGTGAGTTTTGTTGTGAGTGTGCCAAAGTCTTGAATGAGGCACGGAAAAGAAAAGAAAAAAAAAAGAAGAAAAAAAATTTCGTGGAAAATAAGAAGAAAAAAAGAAAAGTTGTGAAAAGAATGAAAAAGGAGTTGAAAAGATGTGAAAAAGAGTTCTTAAGTGTTGTTTGTTGAAGGAAGGGTCCAAAACATTGAATTCGGCCCTAATTGTTGCTTGAATCTTCCCTTTGTGTTTAAAAGTTGATTTCTGCATTCTAGGGGAATTCTAAGTTCGATTTCATTATTTTGCTTACTATTCATTTAAGAACGTTTGTTTTTCCTATCCTTTCTTTGTTAGCCAACACCCCAAGCCCCGTTACAACCCTTGACTTTAATCTTGAGTGTTGTGTGTTTCAATTTGTGGAGTTTGAATTTGGTTTGAGCATATGGTGTCACTGGTTCTCGCATCTAAGTAATAGCGTTCCATTCATGAGATCATATCTAAACATGTTATTAACTCCGGAAATTGCGTTGTTTGTTATACATATATGTGAGCATTCGTTTTTATATTTACATCAATCTTCTCACATATATGTGAGCATTCGTTTTTTTTAAGGGATTGAGGGAATTCTCTAAGGAGTGTTACTACATTCAAAACATCGTTTTAATTGGTTAATTGTGAACTAGTAAGTAGTGACTGTGATTAAGTATGTGCTTAAGCGTAAAGATGGCCAAAATCTGTGGGAATGATGATTTTTAACATGTCATGTGCATTGGAAATCCCTGAGACGATTGTTGGAAGGTTTAGGTTTTGTTCTACTTGTTTGGTTCGTTTTGTTTGTTTGTTTTCGTTTTGTTTTGCTCGAGGACTAGCAAAAGCTAAGTGTGGGGGAATTTGATAGGGGCATATTTATGCACCTTAGTTTAGCTTGTTCTTGTGCATTTATAGTGTTTTTCCTTAGTAAAGTAGTCTTTTAAGCTAGTTTTATGTATTTTCAGGTTTTAAGGGCAAAATATGCAAAAGGATGCATTTTGGAGCCTTTTGGAGCAAATTAGAGCTTGGAATGGATATCATATGCTTGGAGCCAAAAGGATGGACGAAATTGAAGACTTGAAGATGATGATTCCTACTTGAGCAAGGTTTCCTAGTTGAAGTAGGAAAGTTCCTAATGGAAGATGGAATCCTAGTTGAATAAGGATTCCTAGTGGAAATGGGTTTCCTAGTTGAATTAGGATTCCTAGAAGATTGAAGTTTCCAACTCAAACAAGGTTTCCTACTTGAAGTAGGAAAGTTAAACCCCAAAGGCCTCAAGTTGCAGCAACAAAGAAGTTTTCCAAGTGCAAGAAGGAAAAGAATTCCAAGATGAAGAAGGATTAGTTTTCCTAATCCTAGTGCATATAGGTCTCCTAAACATTGTTGGACACAAAAAGAAGGTTCTAACTGGGGTATAGAAAGGTCTCGTAAATAGGGGGATTGTTTTTGGGTTTATGGATGGTATAGAAACGTAGAATGGTGTTTAAAATGGATGTATGGTGCGGCTAGAGGTGTTTGGGATCATAAAATATGGATAATGGTGAAGGATTGGTGCGGCAGAAAGTATGGTTATGTTTTAGGCGTGAATGGGAGAGAATGGATATGAATGGTCTCTTTTGTGGCTGCAACAAGGAGGTTTATTTAAAGGAAATCAGGAATTAAAACCCTAGGTTTATTTAGGTAATCAGAAATTAAGTCTAAGGCTCTTTGAAATAGGAAATCAAATCAGGAAATTAAAGGAAATAAACTAGAGGGTGCGGCTAGGGCTTAAAACACAAAAGGAATGTGTTTTAATTCAAAAATTAGGAAAGAAACACTCTTCCTTGCACGACAAGGAAGAGGAAAGGTCAGGAATCCCTCACAAGGTGCGGCAAAAGGCTTTGGGAAAGTCTAAGTGTCCTAAAACTGATGGGAGAAGAACCTCCTTGCACGGCAAGGGAATGTGAGAAAGGGTAAGGTGCGGCAAAGGTCCCTAAGGAGTCTAGGGCCTTTATTTTGTGTCCCAAAGTGCATATAAGGCCTTCAAAGTTGCTGGAATTTAGAGACATTTAGGTTTAGGAAAGGTCAACCAAAATAAGAAACCTTGGCTTAACTTTCCTACTTCAAGTAGGAATCCTTGTTGGAGTAGAAATCCTCATTCTTCTAGGAATCCTCATTTGGTTAGGAATCCATCTTCAATTAGGAATCCTCATGTGAGTAGGAATCCTTTGTTGATTAGTGATGTGAAAATTAACTTGACACTCAAATTAAACCCTATTTGTGACAATTGTAGTAATGATGTAAGTAGGGATCGTTCTAACCGAGGATTAACTAGGGATGCTAATCAATGTGAAATTGAATCAAAAACGTAAAAACCAAGTATAAAACACTAAACTAGACTCAAAGAATGCAAAACTAAAATTTAAAACACTAAAACAAACCAAAAGACTCAAAACAGCCCAAAAACACTCAAAACTGCCTTAGAATCACTTTCTGGGCAGTTTTGAACACAACCACTAATTTGGACGAAATTGAGTTATAACTAGACTCAAGACTCTTAAAAACACAAACTAAATTGTTTTCTAACTAATCTAACACTTTAAAATAAATGGGGGATTGGTTTGGACGAAATTGAAATTAAAACAGAATCTTGTAAACAAACTTCAAAGAAGACAGATTTGGATGAAATAGAATGGTGAGAAACTAGTTAGAGGGGTCCTTATCCACACATGAACATATGCATATAATTTGATTCCCAGTTACGATTTCAACGAACGATGAATGACAATGCTCCAAATTAATTGTATCGAACTAATTAATTCTCAGATTTCCCTATATTCATTGAATTGAATGGAATACGCATCGCAACCAAATTATTCCTCATCAAAGTCCCTAACTATGGAATACGCATGATAGAGACATTCAACAAAGATCATTAAGTTCAATGGAAATCATAAGCATCAACTAGGCATTCATAACTATGAAATACGCATGTTAATCCAACCTAGGGTTTACTAAACACAATCATGACTAGCAATCTTTACTACTCATGAATATAAGTTCATAACGATTAGGTGAAATTCCCTTATATCCTAGCATCAAATTTATGCATGCAAATTAAGTGTCGACCCTCAACCCACATACATAAACAAGTTCTTAATCAAGACAGAATAGTAAACCACATCCATAATTCATGAATTCATAACTGGAGTAAATCAAATCATAACCAACATATGTTCATGGCTTCAAATTCGCCTCTAACTAAAAAGGAATTAGTTCCACATGTTTAACATAATTGAAAAGAAAATTAAATTAAACATGAAAACAGAAACGAGAAAAGAAAGAACTCTAGGAACTTCAATGGTGGCAGATTGCATGCGGCACAACCTTCCTCCTCATTTGGAAGCCACGGCAAGGCCTTGTCTTCTCTCCAAAAGCTACGGCAAGGGTGATGAATGGATGTAGACGGATTTAGGTGGTGTGTACAAGTGATGGAAAGGTCAGAGATGGTTTAAAATAGATGGTGGCTGCGGCAAGGCAAGGAGAATACCTGGAATTGTCTAGGGATGGTGAATGAGGTGCGGCAAGGAGTTTTCTGGGGTGAATGATGAATCCCCTCGGCACAACCCTAAAGTATGTATATATAGGCATCTCAAAACCCTAGAGAAAATCAGATTATTCCCTGGGCTTAGCAGAAATTAAGGCCTAGGGTAGGAGAATGCCTTGGAAGGCAAGGCAAAAGAAGGTTCCAAAAGGATTAGGTGCGGCACAAGTGATGGCCTAGGGTTTAGGGTGCGGCTGAGATGATAAGGGCCAGGGAATGCCTTGCAAGGCAAGGGAAAAGGGTTCTAGAAGGCCCTAGGTACGGCAAGGATGGAAATCCACAAGGAAAAAGAGTTGTGGCCCATATAGTTTTATAAAAGGATTTGTATAGCCCAAATCCACAAGGGTAAAGGCCTAGAGGGTGCGACATCCATATAGGGCTGAGATAAGGCTTCTAGAAAAGATTAGGAACCTTCCGTTCCAAGAATAGAAACTCTTCAAGAATGGAAACCTTCGAAATTAGCAACTTCCAAACTTAGAAACTTCGATTTCCAATTTTGACTCTTCATTCGTCATTCGCCTTGAATTCCATTCTTCACATCTTCATTCACTCCCTAGCTCATTCGCACTTCAATTCCATCACTCCAATTGGTTCCAAACATGTCCAATCCATCATAGGCCCAAAATTGCTCCAAAACACACCAAAATGCACCTTTTTGCATACTTTGCCATTTGAACCTACAAACACACGAAAATAGCTTAAATCACTATAATAAACAATAACTAACTACGTAAGTGCAAGAAAACAAGTTCACTAAGTAGCATAAATATGGTCCTATCAAATTCCCCCACACTTAGCTTTTGCTAGTCCTCGAGCAAAACAAAGACACAAAACATAACCTAAACCTTCCAACGTTAGCCTCAGGGATTTCCAATGGTACATAACATGCCAAAGATCATTATTCCCACAGATTTTAGTCATCCCTACTCTCAAGCATATACTTAATCATAGTTACCATTCACTAGCTCACATTTAATCGTTTAAAACAGCATTATGAACGTAGTAACATGCCTTAGAGAATCCACTTAATTCCTCACTTGATGCACTCTTATTTTCACACAGATTTTCTAACTACACACCCAACACTATGTATATGTGAGAAGATTGATGTAAACATGAAAACGAACTCTCACATATGTTATAACAAAGGAAGCACTTTTCTGCAATTATTAAGCATGTATAGATATGATCTCATGAATGGAATGCTACTACTTAGATGCGAGAACCAGGGATACCATATGCTCAAGCCAATCCCAACCTCCACATATTGAAACACATAACACTGAAGATAGAAGTTAAGGGTTGTAACGGGGCTAAGGGTAATTGGCTAACAAAGAAAGGTTAAAGATAAACAAAAGTTCTTAAAGCGATAGCAAACAAGTAATGAAATTGACACTTAGAATTCACTTTTGAGTGCAGAAAGTCACTTAGACACACGAGGGGATGAAATACACATGCTTAGGGTCAAATTTAACTTTTTGGACCCTTTCTTCAACAACCAACACTTGTGAGTTCTTTCTCACTTATTTTGAACTCTTTTTTATTCTTTTCACAACTTTTTTTTTCTTTTTCTTTTCTCATGCCCCATTCTTGTTTTTGGCACATAATCACTCACATAAATCCCTTCCCCCACACTTGTTTTTCTGCAAGAGAATAATCAAAAGGAATTCATTCTAAGTCATGCTCACTATGCTTTAAGAACAAAGGTATGGATGGTCCTATTCTAGGCTAGGTAGGGATAACGTGGGTCAACAAAGAACATAGGCTAAACAAGGCTCAACGGGGTTTAAACCTACAAAACACATGAACATGAGGTACGGCTATTTGGCTCTTGGTTCACTAAACAACTTCATCTTGTTATGTGTTATGCTAATCAATTTTATGCTTTGAATGAAACGGGCATGAGTTCTAGTATTTGGAACTAAATGATGAAACGCCTTCTAAGTAGTAACCAAGCAAAGAATAATGAGATCATGCAACGACTTTAGAAGACAACAAATGCATAGATTATTACGTCTCCAAAGAACGTTAAAAGCTCAAGTCTCTTAGGGTTGTAGCGTTAATTTGAGTTTCCTCCTTCAAGCATGTTACAAAAACTATTTTTTTCTTTGTGATTACATGTGAATTTATGAACTATACTTACAACTAAGCATAAACTAGAGAGCATATCAAACTTTCATCCATGTTCGTAACTTACTTTAACAGTTATGCAATTAAAAACCAAATCTTCATCATTGTGTTGGAAGGTACCCTAAGACACAAAAACGACTCAAGAACGACTCTTTTTGGTATTTTTCAAACTTTTTCGATTTTCTTTTTTTTTTCTTTTTCTGTTATATGACACTAAAACACATCAAAACACACTAAAAACACTTAAAACAGTGAGAAACAACATTATAAGTGATAGGTGATAAAATCCTACGAATTTCATGCCCCCACACTTAAACCAAACATTGTCCTCAATGTTTCAAACATAGATCCACACAAAAACAAGCAAATAACGCAGCGAGCAAACATAACACAAATGGCAGAGTATAAGCAATAAAGAGAAAGGTTAGGGACGCAAATCTGGGTTTGGAGTGAAAGTTCTTCGTTCTCTTGTTTCAACACATGGGTTGCCTCCCAAGAAGCGCTTGCTTTAACGTCTTCCAACCAGACGGTACCTCCGTTTAATCTTGACTAGGCCCCACGGCATGGAGGGGTACATCCTCCATGACATGCTCCTCAAACGTCTCGTAATATGGCTTCAATCGATGCCCATTCACTTTGAATTCTTACTGCGTCCTTGAACTTTTGATTTGCACTGCACCATGAGGAAAAACATTAGTGAATATAAAAGGACCAACCCATTTGGAATGCAACTTACCCGGAAACAACCGAAGGCGAGAATTGAACAACAACACTTTCTGCCCAATAGAGAACGTTTTGGCACGAATCATCTTGTCATGGAACGCCTTCGTTTTCTCCTTGTAAATCCGGGCATTCTCATATGCTTCATTTCGGATTTCATCAAGCTCACACAATTGAAGGTTTCTATGTAAACCTGCGGCATCAATGTCCATGTTGAACGTTTTGACCGCCCAATGCGCACGATGCTCTAACTCGACAGGAAGATGGCATGGCTTCCTATAGATGAGCCGAAAAGGGGACATCCCAATTGGGGTTTTATAGGCAGTGCGATACGCCCACAATGAATCGTTTAAGCGCAAACTCCAATCCTTCCTCGTAGGCCCAATGGTCTTCTCAAGAATCTGCTTGATTTCCCTATTCGAAACCTCGGCTTGCCCACTCGTTTGAGGATGATAAGGTGTGGCCACCTTATGCGTGACATTGTACTTCTTGAGCAACGCCTCAATGGTTCGATTACAAAAATGGGAACCTCCATCACTGATTAGCACTCTTGGCATTCCAAACCTTGCAAAAATGTTAGTTTTCACAAAATCTGCAACCACTCGAGAATCATTAGTCCGGGTGGCTTTTGCTTCCACCCATTTCGACACATAATCCACAACAAGCAATATATAAAGAAAACCATGTGATGAAGGAAAGGGACCCATGAAATCAATACCCCAAACATCAAAGATTTCAACACTAAAAATGGGGGTTTGCGGCATTTGTTGTTTAGGACCAATATTACTCGTTCTTTGGCATCTATCACAAGACATGCAAAACGTTCTAGCATCCCTAAAGATGGTAGGCTAATAAAAACCACATTCTAACACCTTAAGTGATGTTCTTTGAGTGCCAAAGTGTCCCCCACAAGCATAAGTGTGACAAAAGGTTAAAATAGCATGAAACTCAGAATCGTGCACACACCTACGTATAACCTGATCAGGGCAATATTTCTATAAATACGGGTCATCCCATACATAAAACCGTGCCTCTTTCTTCAATTTATCACTTTGGTGTTTAAGTAATTCACTTGGAACATGTTTAGACACCAAATAATTCACCAAATCAGTATACCATGGTTCACTTACCTTGACGGACATCAATTGCTCATCTGGGAATGTCTCTATGATAGGCACGGCATCCTCCTCATGCACCATACGGCTCAAGTGGTCAGCCACCACATTTTCACTTCATTTCTTATCCCGGATTTCGATATCGAACTCTTGGAGAAGAAGCATCCAGCGAATGAGTCGTGGTTTGGCCTCTTTCTTCATGAACAAGTACTTCAACACTGCATGGTCAATATAAATAATAACTTTAGTACCAAGCAAATAAGAACGGAATTTATCTAAAGCAAACACAACAGCTAGAAGTTCTTTTTCAGTGGTAGAGTAATTCAATTGCACATCATTCAAAGTCCGGGATGCGTAATAGATAACATGGGGCCGTTTGTCTTTCCTTTGTCCCAAAACTGCTCCTAATGCATAATCGGAAGCATCGCACATAAGCTCAAAAGGAAGGCTCCAATCCGGTGGAACTATGATAGGGGCTGAAGTTAGCATTTCTTTGAGGTGTTTGAACGCCTTCTCACACTCCTCGTTAAAGTCAAACGCCACATCTTTCTAGAGGAGACGGCAAAGAGGATTTGAGATCTTGGAAAAATCCTTGATAAATCGCCTATAAAATCCTGCATGACCAAGAAACGAACGAACCTCTTGAACCGAAGTAGGAGAGGGTAAGTAGCGTACGAGATCTATTTTTGATTTATCTACTTCAATTCCTCTTTCTGAAACAATATGCCCTAAAACTATTCCTTGTTTAACCATAAAATGACATTTTTCCCAATTAAGTACAAGGTTAGTTTCTACACATCGTCTCAAGATTATTGTGAGATTTTCCAGACAACCATCAAATGAGTCACCAAATACATGATGCGCTAAAATTAGTTAACGCGCAAATTAACCCTCTTTTGACAATTGTAGTATATGTATAAGTAGGGATCGTTCTAAACCGGGGATTAGGAGGGCTTGCTAAAACCTCTAAACTGACTCAAAAATATAAAAGCAAAGTTAAAAATGTAAACAAAAGACTTTAAAACAAGAAAGTAAAAGGGGGATTTGGGTTTGGTGAAGTTGAAAGTAAAACAAAACAAGGTTGAAAACGAATTTGGTTTAAATGAATGAATGGAAGGCTAGCTAAGGGGTTCTTCTCCACACATGTCTTGCTTGCATACAAAAATGATTTCTAATTGTATTTCAATAACTTATGAATTCTCAAAGCCCCAAATTAACCATGAATTGCATAGATTAATTCTCAGATTTTCCTTAAGTTAATGGATTGGATGATTGCATACGACAACCCAAAGCATTCCCCACAAGTTCCCTCAATGAATTGTATAAAAGAGATACAAGCAAGAATCATTAAGTTCTATGAAAACCATAAGCATTGACGAGGCACTTGTTACTATGAATTGCATGAAACTTATGCCAAGAATTTACTTAACATGATTGTGATCAACAACCTTTACTACTTGTGAATATAAGTTCATAACGATTAGGTGAAATTCCCTTATATCCTAGCATTCAATTTATGCATGAAGATTAAGCGTGCACTCTCAACAACCATACATAAATAAGTTATAGTTCAAGAAGATAAGTAAATTGAAATCACAACTTATGAAACACAATTAAAAGTAATCAAATCATATAGCAAGCAATAACATGGTTTCGAATCCCCCCTAGCTAAGGGGGGTTTAGTTCCTCATAAGCATAAAACAAAGATAAACAAATTTAGACATTGAAAACAAAAGAAAGAAAACACCTAAACGTTCCAACGATCCATGTTGGATAGCAAGCACGTCCAAGCACTTTCCTCTTCTTCTTTGCCGCAATACAAGGTTGGAATGATGTTTGAAAGGTTGGTTATATGGAGGAATGGATGGGAGGAGTTTAGATATGTAGGGAGAGGCAAGGCAAGGCTTGGAGAATGATGAAGAATGTTGTGGCATAGGGTGGTATTTATAGGGAATGTGGAAAGGGTTGTAGGTGAAGGTAGTAGGTGAAGGTGGTGGATGTTGTAGGTGAAGGTGGATGTTGTAGGTGAAGTAGGTGGATGTTGTAGGTGAAGGTGGTGGATGTTGTAGGTGAAGTAGGTGGATGTTGTAGGTGAAGGTGGTGGATGTTGTAGGTGAAGTGGGAAGGAAAGGAAAGTTCCTTGTTTCTTGCTCTTTTGTCATGTGTGAAGAACTTGGGCTTCACTTATCCATCTTCATAGTAGATTTCAACCCAATTAATCTCCAAATTCGTCCATCCATCTAGCTTGGATCATAAGCAATCCATCTTGGGCCCAAAAACACTCCAAACTACTCCAAATTGGCTCATAATGCACCCTTAGCCCATAAAATCTACAGACACACGAATTTAACTTAAAACACTATAATAAATACTAATTAATTACCAAAATGCAACAAAACAAGCAAGCTAAGTCGCATAAATATGCTCCTATCAAATTCCCCCACACTTAGCTTTTGCTAGTCCTCGAGCAAAACAAAGAAATAAAACAAAACAAAACAAACAAACATATCCTAAACCTTCCAACGTTGCCTCAAGGATTTCCAATGCACATGACAAGTTAAAGATTATCATTCCCACATATTTGAGTCAATTTAACACTTAAGCACATACTTAATCATAGTCACTACTTACTAGTTCACAATGAACCAATTAAAACAATGTTTTGAATGTAGTAACATGCCTTAGAGAATTCCCTCAATCCTTACAAGATATGCACTCTATTTTCCACTCAGATTTTCTAACAACACACCCTATACTAATTCTATGTGAGAGAATTGATGTAAAAAAAAAAAAACGAATGCTCACATATATGTATCACAAAGAACGTAATTTCCGGAGTTAATAAGCATGTTTAGATATGATCTCATGAATGGAATACTAATACTTAGATGCGAGAACCAATGCCACCATATGCTCATACCAAATTCAAACTCCACAAATTGAAACACATAACACTCAAGACGAAGTTAAGGGTTGCAACGGGACTAGGGGTATTGGTTAACAACGAAAGGATAGGGAAAACAAACGTTCTTCAAGCGTTAGTAAGCAAAGTAATGAAATTAAGACTTAGAATTCACTTAGATTGCGGAATTTAACTTAAAAACACAAGGGGAAGACTTAGACAACTCTTTTAGGGCCGAATTCATTGTTTTGGACCCTTACTTCAACAAACAATACTTTGGAACTCTTTTTCACATCTTTTCAACTCTTTTTTTTTTTTTTTTTTCTTTCAACCCGTGCCTATGGCACACAATTCACAAAATAAAAACTTCCCCCACACTTGATTTTTGCCACAAAGGAATTTAATTTGAATCATGCTTACTATACTTTAAGAACGAGGGTATGGATAGTCCTAATGACATAGGGCACACGGCTTTTTGGCTAAAGTGGTGGTCACTACACAACTTCTTCTTGAATATGTGATATGCAAATCAATAGCATGCTTTGAATGAATCGGGCATGAGTTCTAGCATTTGGAACTAAACGATGAAATGCCTTCTAAGTAGCAATCAAGCAAAGAATAATGAGATCATGCAATGACTTAGAAAAGCAACAAGTTCACAGATTATTAACTCTCCAAATAAACGTTTAGGCTCAAGTCTCACAAGGTTGTAGCGTTAGTTTGAGTTACTTCCTTCAAGCATGTTACAAAAACTAATTTTTCCTTTATGATTACATGTGAATTCATAAGTTACAACCACAACCAAGCATAAACCAAAGAGTAAATCAAACTTTTATCCATGTTTATAACTTTCTTTAACCGTCATGCAATTACAAACCGAATCCTCATCATTGTGTTGGAAAGTACCCTAAGACACACACAAAAACAACTCTTTTTGGGTTTTTAAAACAATTTTTCAAATTTTTATGGGATTTTCGGATTTTTGACTCAAAACACACTAAAAACACACCAAAACAGCTTTAAAAGGCTTAAAAACAGTGAAAAACAACATTAAAAATTATGAGTGAGAAAACCCTACGAATTTGCATCAAAACACTTTGGTTACCCCCCCACACTTAAATCAAACATTGTCCTCAATGTTTCAAGCATAGACTAACACAAATAATCAACAAACAAACAAAACAGCAACTAAGCAATTTAACATGGCATAAATGAAAACAACAACAAAGAGAAGGGTTTAGGAACGCAAATCTGGAATTTGGAGTGCTCTCTAGGTCTTCCTTTGTTGCATGCATGGGTTGCCTCCCAAGTAGCGCTTGCTTTAACGTCGTACAGCCGGACGATGCTTCCATTCAAACTTCCCTAGTTCCCACGGCATGGAATTGATCCTTGAATGGAAGGTGATACTTGAAGTGAACCGGCATTGGTTTGAATTCTAGTGTAAGTGCCTGATTCATCAAAATCAGCAAGTTAGTATAAAATGTAATGGAATTTGGAGAAGATGACTTACTTGTTTTGTCCGACAAGAACTCAATGACAAACACCACTCCTTTGAAAGTTTCAGGGATATTGGACTTGGGCAGATTGCATGTGATGGTTATGACTTGTCCAATGTCATCAAATTCAACTTCTTTGGGTTTTGTGGTTTCAAATATGTCCTCTTTGATGCCTTCTACATCTTCTCCAGCCACTACCTTTTCTTGAATCATTCTTCTTGGTGTACAAAGTCCTTTGAAGAATTCAACACCATCTAAAACTTGCTGTGTTGCACCAAGAATTGGAATAGCATTTTGCACCTTTGGGAAGGCTTCCACAATGTCCTTTTCACTCTCTTCTTGCTTGGGAATAAAAAACCTGCAAGGAAAAGGGACATTGGGTGGAATAGGGTTAGAATTAATGAAAATTAGACCCAACTTACCTGTGTTGGACAGTGGTAGAGCATTGGGAGGCTGCGGCAAGGTTAGTGGAGCAAGGGTAGGTTGCGGCAAGGGTGGTTCTTCCCTTGTCGTGGCCTTCTCATCCTCTTCTTCTTCGAACAACAGCTGTTTATCCATGTTTTGGCTTGGTTTGGACGTTTTTGGGACAGCTTCATCCTCCATGTCACCTTCCAAAGTGATGGCTTCATCGATTACAAAATCTCCCATCGAATTGACATTAGTTGAGTTGGAGAGTTCACTTTGCTCTTGAATTTGTGCCATGAACTCCAAAATCTGCCCAACATGCTTATCCAATTCGCTTGTCTTCTTGGCTTGATTTGACATCTCTTTGTTTCGATTTTTTACTTCCTGGTTTAAAGAGATGAGCAATGTATTAAACATATCATTATCCAAAGACGTACCTGAATTGAATTGGGCAAATTGTTGTGGTGGATGTGATGGTTCATATGGATAGTGATAGAACTCCTCTTCTTGCTGCCAATATCCACCTTGTTGGAATTGTTGAGATTCTCCCTACATGTAATCTGAATAATCTCTCCAATCTGAATTGTAAGTGTTGGAAAACATGTTGTCCCATGATTGGATATGGCCTTCATAACCCCAAGCATCTTCATTCGTAGCGAATTGAGAACATTGATGAGTTGCATATCCTTGCCCATAAGACACACCACATGTAGGTGAATTTTGCATTGTGGTCCTTTCATCATATTGTGACAATTAAGAAGTAAGTTTTGCCAATTGAGCTTGAATGGTAACCAAATCCATCTCTTACTTCTCTAGCACCTGAAATCAAAGAAAAAGAACTAAATCAAATATCAAAAGTAAAAATAAAAGACACAAACAGAAACAAAGTCAACAACTAAAACTAAAACAAATTTAAACAAAAAAAGAAAAGAACCAAGTGATTAGCAAAGTTGCTAATCCCCGGCAACGGTGCCAAAATTTGATGCGCTAAAATTAGTTAACGCGCAAATTAACCCTCTTTTGACAATTGTAGTATATGTATAAGTAGGGATCGTTCTAAACCGGGGATTAGGAGGGCTTGCTAAAACCTCTAAACTGACTCAAAAATATAAAAGCAAAGTTAAAAATGTAAACAAAAGACTTTAAAACAAGAAAGTAAAAGGGGGATTTGGGTTTGGTGAAGTTGAAAGTAAAACAAAACAAGGTTGAAAACGAATTTGGTTTAAATGAATGAATGGAAGGCTAGCTAAGGGGTTCTTCTCCACACATGTCTTGCTTGCATACAAAAATGATTTCTAATTGTATTTCAATAACTTATGAATTCTCAAAGCCCCAAATTAACCATGAATTGCATAGATTAATTCTCAGATTTTCCTTAAGTTAATGGATTGGATGATTGCATACGACAACCCAAAGCATTCCCCACAAGTTCCCTCAATGAATTGTATAAAAGAGATACAAGCAAGAATCATTAAGTTCTATGAAAACCATAAGCATTGACGAGGCACTTGTTACTATGAATTGCATGAAACTTATGCCAAGAATTTACTTAACATGATTGTGATCAACAACCTTTACTACTTGTGAATATAAGTTCAGAACGATTACGTGAAATTCCCTTATATCCTAGCATTCAATTTATGCATGAAGATTAAGCGTGCACTCTCAACAACCATACATAAATAAGTTATAGTTCAAGAAGATAAGTAAATTGAAATCACAACTTATGAAACACAATTAAAAGTAATCAAATCATATAGCAAGCAATAACATGGTTTCGAATCCCCCCTAGCTAAGGGGGGTTTAGTTCCTCATAAGCATAAAACAAAGATAAACAAATTGAGACATTGAAAACAAAAGAAAGAAAACACCTAAACGTTCCAACGATCCATGTTGGATAGCAAGCACGTCCAAGCACTTTCCTCTTCTTCTTTGCCGCAATACAAGGTTGGAATGATGTTTGAAAGGTTGGTTATATGGAGGAATGGATGGGAGGAGTTTAGATATGTAGGGAGAGGCAAGGCAAGGCTTGGAGAATGATGAAGAATGTTGTGGCATAGGGTGGTATTTATAGGGAATGTGGAAAGGGTTGTAGGTGAAGGTAGTAGGTGAAGGTGGTGGGTGTTGTAGGTGAAGGTGGATGTTGTAGGTGAAGTAGGTGGATGTTGTAGGTGAAGGTGGTGGATGTTGTAGGTGAAGTGGGAAGGAAAGGAAAGTTCCTTGTTTCTTGCTCTTTTGTCATGTGTGAAGAACTTGGGCTTCACTTATCCATCTTCATAGTAGATTTCAACCCAATTAATCTCCAAATTCGTCCATCCATCTAGCTTGGATCATAAGCAATCCATCTTGGGCCCAAAAACACTCCAAACTACTCCAAATTGGCTCATAATGCACCCTTAGCCCATAAAATCTACAAACACACGAATTTAACTTAAAACACTATAATAAATACTAATTAATTACCAAAATGCAAGAAAACAAGCAAGCTAAGTCGCATAAATATGCTCCTATCAATACACTAAAATCATCCATGAATACTGAAGGATTATTTTGGAGAAACATGTTCATTTAAGCAATATCATTAGCATGCAATTAACAAATTAAAGGCGGAATCATGCTTGCATATACTTAAAAACAAAACATTAACCATGAATGTTCAAAGCCTAGTAGATTGGTGAACCTTTAAACAACTCAAAACAAAGTGAGTTGAGATTTATACCTTTGTAGATTCCTCTTTGCATAAGCAAAGGCTAATCACCCAAAGAGAGGGCCTTCATTCCTTGCATCTTAAAACTATGGATTTATATAGAAAGGATAGGTTCTCTAAGTTCTCAAAATTGAGAACCTCTAAGTTTCTACACCAAGGTTTTGATTAAGAGGATATGAGTGACCTTGGAGGAGCTAGAGTGCTAGCTAAAACCCTCCAAGGGGGCCGGCCATTTCTAGAGAGAAGGGAGAGCTTTTCTTCTCTCCAATTTCCCAAAAACAACCCTAAATGAATTTTGGCTATAAAGTCAAATTTATACCTTAATTCATTTGAGTGGCAAACTTGTAAATAAGTCCAAGTTTGCTACCCTTACTAAGTGGCCGGCCTTAGGGATATTTTTGGAGTATTTGGGCCTTTGTAAATCATTATTTATTAAGTTGTCATACAACTTAAGTTAATGGACTCGACGTTCGAAGCCCATTGGGCCTTAAGGTCCAAAACTATCCCGAGGTCTTTAACGAACTTATTCGTTTGATTAATAATCATATTAATTAATCATTGCCATAAATAATTAAACCATTTAATTATTCTTACTCATCTCCGTTGAATCTTCAATCTCTACCTTACACGGTGTACGATCCATTAGGTTCCTTTTAGCGAGGCAGTGGGCGATTCAAACTCTTTTAAATCGATTGTGAATTTGAAACTAACTTTCAATTCTCCCTTTAGTGTTTACACACGTTTAGGGCTTCCACAAACCATGAGTGACACCTAGCAGCATATCATGGTTACCCAAGCTAATCAGAAGAGGTGGAGAACCTATTCAGTTTAGGATTACAAATGCAATACGGTCCTTCTCTAATCCAATACTCTTGACCACATTGTTTAGCTTGATAGTTTATTCATGTCTACTATCCAATGTGAATCTCGTGCTTATATGATTACCTTGAATGTGATCTGGAACGCATTCCAACATCTCATTCATACTCTGGCCAGAGATTCTAAATCATATCATAGAGTATTCTCCCTCAACGGTTTGAAGGTTAGAGATCCCTTGTTGCGCATTCACTTGTCTCCATGACTAGATAGCTTGACCCCAACCATGCCGTGGACACTCCAAAGGAATGCCATTTGACACGATCAAAGATCAAGGACCTAACCACAAGACAACTATGATGCCTCAGGTCAAAGGACTAATTTGCATTATCCTAACCATGAGTTCTCACGTGACATGAATATGAGAACTCGTCGTTGATCGTGTTCAATGAACTCATTCTCTATTGAGCACCTACGTACTTGTCTTGGTGTCACTCACACCAATGACTCGAGACTAGTCACTCTCCCTGAGAGAAGACATAGCACGTACTGATCTTAACGGACTGTCAATGCCCAATTGGCAATCCTATGATCAGGAACGTTTAGGATGTGTCTACGAAAGAATGGTCTCATGAATCTAACTATTTAGATCGCATTCTCCCAATCACATATTCCTTGGACTTTATCGTTTAAGCATATAACATTTATATGAGACCGCTCAAACAATAATCTTTGCCCTTGATATTAAACTAGATTAGTTTAATCATGTGAAATGTCCGTAAAGTATCATCATATGATTGGTTTTAGGACATATTTCCAACAAATACCTCAATAATCTTTTCCACAAAATCTGAAAAGATACTTACCATACACCTTTGAAACGTGGCCGGAGCATTGCATAAACCAAAAGGCATGTGACGATAAGCAAATGTACCAAAGGGGCACGTGAAAGTTGTCTTTTCTTGGTCATCCGGAGCTATGACAATCTGATTATGTCCAGAATAACCATCAAGGAAACAATAGAAAGAGTGACCGGCTAACCTTTCAAGCATTTGATTAATGAACGGCAAAGGGAAGTGGTCATTCCTTGTGGTAGCGTTAAGCTTCCTACAATCGATGCACACCCACCAACCTGTTTGGATACGGGTTGGCATAAGCTCATTCTCGGCATTCTTCACCACTGTCACTCCGGATTTCTTTGGAACACATTGCACCGGTGAAACCCCACGACTATCACAGATCGGATAAATCACTCCACAATTAAGAAGTTTGATAATCTCCTTCTTCACAACTTCCATCATTGGAGGGTTGAGATGGCGCTGAGCCTCTCGAGTTGGTTTAGCCCCCTCCTCTAGAAGTATGCGATGCATGCACGTAGTAGAACTAATTCCCCTAATATCGGCCAAAGTCCACCCAATGGCTCGTTGTCTCCCAAAAAGACGTACTTTAAATGATCGGGCAACGGTTTAAGCTCAAGTACGGGTGCCTGAATCACTGAAGGTAACAACTTATTAGTGGAAACTGAAATTGCAATTGGGTTAGAAGATTTACCATGGTGTGGAGCTAGTGACTCAAGGGCAGCCACTATCTCGGCCTCCTCTTCACTTCTAGGTACGGCAAAAGTAGATGTTTGCCCAATTCCTTGTGGAATTGTTGTTTCAAGTGTATCCCTCTCCAAGGAATCAAGAAAATCTTGCGCCAAATCATCAATTATATCAATAGAAAAGCAAGAATCATCTTCCTTAAGAAATTTAATACTTTCAGAAAGATTGAAATCAATAACTTCCCCATCAAATTCCATCGTTAAAGTCCCTTTAAACACATCTATCTTGGTGCGGGCAGTTTTCATGAAGGGTCTCCCTAATAGAACCGGCAATGGGGTGGAATGGGGTGCATCCTCTATGTCAAGCACATAGAAATCCGCTGGAAAAATCAAATTACCAACCTGCACCAAAACATCTTCCAAAACACCCTTTGGATATGCATTAGAACGATCGGCTAATTGAATAATCACACCATCGTTTTTAAGCTCACCTAAGTTCATAGATGCATAAATAGAGTATGGCATAACATTAATCGAAGCCCCTAAGTCTAACATGCGTTGTTCAAACTTAGTATTGCCAATAACGCACGGAATTGTAAAACTACCCGGATCTTTGCATTTAGGGGGTAATTTCCTTTGTAACACAACAGAGACGTTCTCACTTACTTGAACCACCTCATTGTTCAAAATCCTTCTCCTTGTTGTACAAAGTTCTTTTAAAAACTTAGCATACCTCGGTACTTGCTTGATTGCATCAAGGAGCGGCATATTGACTTGAACTCTCCGAAAGGTCTCTAGAATGTCCTTCTCGGCTTCTTCCTTCTTTGATTGCCTAAATCTGCCAGGAAAGGGCACATTTAGTGGAATGGAACTAGAAAGAGTCGAATTTGGACTTACCTTGGTGGTTTGGGACGGCTTAGGAGTGCTAGATGGATTCGGCAAAGTTTGGTCATCCTTGGCCGTGGGCTTTAATCCCTGTGCTTCCTTTTGCAGTAACTTGTCCTCCTCATATTGACTTGATTTGAATGTATTTGAGTCATTTCCAACCTGTTTACCACTTCTTAACAAGATTGCCTTAGCGGTTTCAAATCCGCCCTTAGGATTCATCACGGTTGAACTAGGCAATCTGCCCCATAAACTCGGCAATCTGACCCATTTGCTTCTCCAAATTGTCCACCCGTTTGTCTTGGATTTGTCTCTCCTTGTTTTGAGTTTGTACTTCCTGCGTCAAAGTAGTAAGTAATTTAACAACTTGATCATTATCCAAAGACATACTTGAGCTTGTTGGGGCAGATTGCAATTGGGTTTGATTGGGGACGAATGGCTTTGTATAAAAGCTCGGTGGTTGCTGCCTAAATCCTCCTTGTTGTTGGGGTTGTTGAGGATCCCTCAACTTGAAATTTGGATGGTCCCTCCACCCCAGATTATACGTGTTAGAGTATGGATCATGGCGTGGCTGATTTTGGCCCCCAAAACCCACGGCATTGCCAGATTCCCACCCCCCATTCTCAATCAATTGAGGGCATTGATCGTTGGCATGTCCTTGCATAGAGCACATGCCACAAACACTTGGTCCATGAATCTTCATTCCCTCGGCCAACTGAGAAACAATAGAAGTAAAGTTAGCTAATTGGGATTGAATATCGGGTGTAGAACTTACCTCATTCGCATGTGGCCGCAGGGCATCTCTCTGTCCAAGGCCTTCGTATTGTTGTGCATTTAACACTCGGTTGGCAATTAACATCTTGGCAGCCATGGGTGTTTTGTCAACCAATGCACCACCGGCTGCGGCATCTAGCATTTGTCGCTCAATTGGAAGAAGTCTTTCATAAAAGTATTGCAATAAAAGTTTTTCTTTCATTTGGTGTTGAGGACATGAAGCGACAAGAGCCTTGAAACACTCATAATAGGCCGGAAAAGACTCCCCTTGTTGTTGTTGAATGCCACTGATTTTCTTCCTCAAGAGAATGACTCTCGAGGTGGGGAAGAACTTTTCCAAAAACGCCATCTTCATGTTTTCCTAAGAAGTGACCGTCCCGGGTGCTAATTAGTAGAGCCAATCCTTAGCCTTTTCCAAAAGTGAGAATGGAAAGGTTTTCGTCATCAGAATGTTCCCATCGACATTGATGGGTGTCATGCTTGAACAAACCACCTCGAACTCCTTGAGATGCTTGTTGGGATCTTCTATGGACAACCCATGGTATTTTGGAATGTGGTGCAACAAGCTCAACTTCAACTTGAACTCATCGGTCTTGCCTAGGGCAGCCACGGGGTATTGAATGCATAATGCTGCGGCATTAGCCAACCCCAAGGCAGAGAACTCTTTAATGGTCCGGTTGTCCGCTGCCATAACTTTTTCTACTTCTTCAAACTCAGATTCGGCCTCTGAACTTGAACTAGGTTCACTAGGTTCGGGATGCCTTCTCTTTCTTCTCAAATCACGTTCAAAATCGTCGTTAAAGTCCAAGATATGTGCATGCACAGTTTGAGAACTCCGCGTCATGCACTAGTACCTAAACCAAGAAAACAAAACAAAATAAGAAATCTAGATAATTTAAACTAAGACACACGGCAAACACAAGGGATTAGCAATTTTGCTAATCCCCGGCAACGGCGCCAAAATTTGATGTGAAAATTAACTTGACACTCAAATTAAACCCTATTTGTGACAATTGTAGTAATGATGTCAGTAGGCATCGTTCTAACCGGGGATTAACTAGGGATGCTAATCAATGTGACATTGAATCAAAAACGTAAAAACCAAGTATAAAACACTAAACTAGACTCAAAGAATGCAAAACTAAAATTTAAAACACTAAAACAAACCAAAAGACTCAAAACAGCCCAGAAACACTCAAAACTGCCTTAGAATCACTTTCTGGGCAGTTTTGAACACAACCACTAATTTGGACGAAATTGAGTTATAACTAGACTCAAGACTCTTAAAAACACAAACTAAATTGTTTTCTAACTAATCTAATACTTTAAAATAAATGGGGGATTGGTTTCGACGAAATTGAAATTAAAACAGAATCTTGTAAACAAACTTCAAAGAAGACAGATTTGGATGAAATAGAATGGTGAGAAACTAGTTAGAGGGGTCCTTATCCACACATGAACATATGCATATAATTTAATTCCCAGTTATGATTTCAACGAACGATGAATGACAATGCTCCAAATTAATTGTATCGAACTACTTAATTCTCAGATTTCCCTATATTCATTGAATTGAATGGAATACGCATCGCAACCAAATTATTCCTCATCAAAGTCCCTAACTATGGAATACGCATGATAGAGACATTCAACAAAGGTCATTAAGTTCAATGGAAATCATAAACATCAACTAGGCATTCATAACTATGGAATACGCATGTTAATCCAACCTAGGGTTTACTAAACACAATCGTGACTAGCGATCTTTACTACTCATGAATATAAGTTCATAACGATTAGGTGAAATTCCCTTATATCCTAGCATCAAATCTATGCATGCAAATTAAGTGTCAACCCTCAACCCACATACATAAACAAGTTCTTAATCAAGACAAAATAGTAAACCACATCCATAATTCATGAATTCATAACTGGAGTAAATCAAACCATAACCAACATATGTTCATGGCTTCAAATTGGCCTCTAACTAAAAAGGAATTAGTTCCACATGTTTAACATAATTGAAAAGAAAATTAAATTAAACATGAAAACAGAAACGAGAGAAGAAAGAACTTTAGGAACTCCAATGGTGGCAGATTGCATGCGGCACAACCTTCCTGAAGGATTATTTTAGAGAAACATGTTCATTTAAGCAATATCATTAGCATGCAATTAACAAATTAAAGGCGGAATCATGCTTGCATATACTTAAAAACAAAACATCAACCATGAATGTTCAAAGCCTAGTAGTTTGGTGAACCTTTAAACAACTCAAAACAAAGTGAGTTGAGATTTATACCTTTGTAGATTCCTCTTTGCATAAGCAAAGGCTAATCACCCAAAGAGAGGGCCTTCATTCCTTGCATCTTAAAACTATGGATTTATATAGAAAGGATAGGTTCTCTAAGTTCTCAAAATTGAGAACCTCTAAGTTTCTACACCAAGGTTTTGATTAAGAAGAAATGAGTGACCTTGGAGGAGCTAGAGTGCTAGCTAAAACCCTCCAAGGGTGGCCGGCCATTTCTAGAGAGAAGGGAGAGCTTTTCTTCTCTCCAATTTCCCAAAAACAACACTTAATGAATTTTGGCTATAAAGTCATATTTATACCTTAATTCATTTGAGTGGCAAACTTGTAAATAAGTCCAAGTTTGCTACCCTTCACAATATGGCCGGCCTTAGGGATTTTATTGGGCAATTTGGCCTTTGTGAATCATTATTCATTAAGTTGTCATACAACTTAACTTAATGGACTTGACGTTCGAAGCCCATTGGGCCTTACGGTCCAAAACTATCCTGAGGCCTTTAACGAACTCATTCGTTTGATTAATTAACATATTAATTAATCCTTGCCATAAATAATTAAACCATTTAATTATTCTTACTCATCTCCGTTGAATCTTTAATCTTTACCTTACACGGTGTACGATCCATTAGGTTCCTTTTAGCAAGGCAGTGGGCGATTCAAACTCTTTTAAATCGATTGTGAATTTGAAACTAACTTTCAATTCTCCCTTTAGTGTTTATACACGTTTAGGGCTTCCACAAACCATGAGTGACACCTAGCAGCATATCATGGTTACCCAAGCTAATCAGAAGAGGTAGAGAACCTATTCAGTTTAGGATTACAAATGCAATACGGTCCTTCTCTAATACAATACTCTTGACCACATTGTTTGGCTTGATAGTTTATTCATGTCTACTATCCAATGTGAATCTCGTGCTTATATGATTCCATTGAATGTGATCTAGAACACATTCCAACATCTCATTCATACTCTGGCCAGAGATTCTAAATCATATCATAGAGTATTCTCCCTCAACGGTTTGAAGGTTAGAGATCCCTTGTTGCGCATTCACTTGTCTCCATGACTAGATAGCTTGACCCCAACCATGCCGTGGACACTCCAAAGGAATGCCATTTGACACGATCAAAGATCAAGGACCTAACCACAAGACAACTATGATGCCTCAGGTCAAAGGACTAATTTGCATTATCCTAACCATGAGTTCTCACGTGACATGAATATGAGAACTCGTCGTTGATCGTGTTCAGTGAACTCATTCTCTATTGAGCACCTACGTACTTGTCTTGGTGTCACTCACACCAATGACTCGAGACTAGTCACTCTCCCTGAGAGAAGACATAGCACGTACTGATCTTAATGGACTGTCAATGCCCAATTGGCAATCCTATGATCAGGAACGTTTAGGATGTGTCTACGAAAGAATGGTCTCATGTATCTAACTTCTTTAGATCGCATTCTCCCAATCACATATTCCTTGGACTTTATCGTTTAAGCATATAACATTTATATGAGACCGCTCAAACAATAATCTTTGCCCTTGATATTAAACTAGATTAGTTTAACATGTGAAATGTCCGTAAAGTATCATCATATGATTGGTTTTAGGGCACATTTCCAACAATCTCCCACTTGCACTAGAGCCAATCGGCTTGGTCATCAGTGATGATACCTCTTCTGCAGTCATTTCAAAAATGGCTGAATAGTAGGCCTAGACAATGGATATCTATATGTTATCCATAGAAGCAATCTTGAGATTAACAACGTCACCATTATACATGATTCTCAATCATGTGGTTCAGTCTCTCATATGAGTTCGGACCTTGATGAGACCTTGATTCCCTGGCTTGAGCTATCGCCCCATTAGTGTCATACACTTTCTGGTTGGAACCGAATAGAGAGTTCATAAATGAACTTTCCCATCCAAACAATATTGTTGTAAGCTTCTATATGGCAATATATTTTGCATTCATAATGGAACACACTAAAGTCATTACTTTAATGTTTCCATCCAAATATCTCTTTAGTCATAATAAAGAGATATCTGTTTATCTCTTCATTCATAATGAAGAAACATCCAATGATGGATTAGATTCATAATCTAATACATTTACGCTTCCATTATGTTACTCTAATTCTTCCTCATTCTTTGAGGAATCTATCCTTTAGTATTTCTTAAATACTTAAGGACTCACTTGACAGTTGCCATGGTTCTGATCCTGGGCTTGCACTGATATCGTCTTGTACCGTTCTAGGTACAACTTATATCAATGTTTTTCATACAACATGAAATACATAAACCACCTTTCTGCGTATGCATAAAGGATTCTTTTTACGCATTATTTCTTTGGGAGTCAAAGGGTACATTCCCTTTTGAGAAGAACAATTTCCTAGTTTCACTAGAATTGTCATTCTAATTGAAGTTTATCATCATATGAGAAACTTCCTAGCATCTCTTTTGTCTATTATTAGGGATTGATATAATCCAATTATATCTTGAAATATATCATTATAGATTTCCATCCCATATATATAGACTATATCTCCCATATTTATTCTATCGTTTATAGAATGTTTAAAGTCATAACTTTAACGAAGAAGAATTCATTTCATTTCCAAAAATTAATATATCATATATATTTAAATTTAGGAATATGATAAACTCCCACTAATCTTTTGTAAACCTAGTAAACAAAAGATTCATTTACATCTTTATGAGAAATCAAACGATTTGATCTTTCTTCATAAGACGCTTGTAGCTCCCACTAGCTTGCTAAGATCCATGATGGATGGATCTCTACAACTTACATGTCTTGTGATTCATAGTTTTAGACATACATTATCAAGACTATCTTAATAATGGTTATGGAAACCCATATTATGTCCAAACATTAAATCATCATTTAGTTGTAGCTAGCAATCCTCGAATTAATTGAAACTAAGACTATATCAAAGATGGTTTCTTCAAAGTCAACCATTCTCTTTGATTGTAGTCACCTTAAGCTACCATTTAGCTATTAAGGTTTCATTATTTTGAGTCAAATGGTAATTTACCATTTCCTTGAGTATATATCGTATATACACTCAATGTAGTCATAAGGATTTTCATTCTTATTTCTTTCGAATTAAGAGGTGCAACTCTATGACATAGTCATAAAGTTCAAACCATTCAACTAAGACGGTTTATAAATCCTTCTTGACTACCTTGGAGCTTGTGGTATAGGAACTAGGTTGTTATATTTGTTGATTACTATCTTGTCTCTCAAAGAACCCATTCTTTGAGTTCTATGTCTCGTTCATTTGCGTTTTAGGCAAATCATATTGTAGGATTACAATGAACTACCCAACAAAACAACATTTGTTAGTTGGTTTATAGAAGTGATATCCAAAGGTTAATTTAAGGATATCCCACAAGATTGTTATCAAACAAATATTGCTCATTAGCACACAACCCCAAATCTTTAACATGCTTAAGATTTGTCTTTCTTTCCAACTAAATCTTTATGGAGTCACGAAAATTTTGGAAGATCTTCTAATTCACAATCACATTGTTTTAGAAGTGTATATATATTCTATATATGGGTATTAGATAATAATCAACGAACTAAATCATATTTGAGTACGTTCTTCTCCTAATGGAGAAATTCATTATCTTATGATGCTACCTTCCTTGACATCTTTCAAGGAAACGTATCTAAAGTGTTACTTTTCCTTGGATCAAATCTAAGGAGTTAAATACTTTAGACGTCTTACTCATCAACTTACATTTCTTGAATACTTTGAAACCTTTTGCAAAGTATTCGGACTTGTGTTTATTCAAAGTAAACTATAGTCCAACCGAGAGTGATCTTCGGTGAATGTCATATAACATGAGTAGTATTATGTTGTGGACTAGTGCCACTAACATCTAAGTGAATTAACCTCAACAACTTTGTGATTCTTTCTTCTTTCCAAAAGAATAAAGATTCGAACATTTCGCCTCTATACAATTTTAACAAGGAGGCATTGGATCCGGATCTAACGATCCAAAGCATCCATCCATGACCAACTCGTAATTTATGTTTTAGAGGTATCAAAACTTAGTTGGGATTAGTCACTACCTTGCAACCTTTTGGGTTTTAAGCATCGTTGTATTCTAAACAGTTAACACTACCACATCATCTCTACTATAGAGACAATTAATTAGATTACAATAATCTAATCATTCTTTATTTGGTAGTTCATATGAGGAAGTAAGTACAATCCGCTTTCGCAGAGATCTAAATTTTATTCACTTTCCGAATGTGAAGTACTTTCTCTTCTCTCATTAATCTTCTACTTCTTATTAGCCACACTTTTACAACGACTTGTAAAACATAGTTACTAATACAGAATCAAGCATTCAAGTAGAAGAACCAACTGTTATGAACTTTTCAAGAACATTCTACAACACCTTCGAAAGGTGTGTTCTTGACACTTGCAAGACATTTCTTGCAAATACCCCTTCCAATGTCCATCCTTTCATAAAGAAAGTTTGTTCCCTTGGAGTTAAATTTTATCTTCTTCATTTGACTTCTCCTTTGACTACGATAGTCATGGTCCCTAAACTCCCACTATCTCTTTGAAACTTGTTTCAATCGTGTTTTACACATCAAACAATTTGGAGAGCGTGTGGTTATTGTTCACCATATAGTTTACAATAAACTTAGTGAACGATTAGGATAGGGACACAAAGGTGAAGTCCTTGTCTAGTTTCCGTCTCGTTAAGTGTTTTAATACTTCAACATACAATGATTCAAAATCATCATAAGTCCATGTTGATGGACTATTTTTGTCAACCAACCATTATGTTCTAAACATAATTACAAACATTCAAGAGTTGTTCAAGGCAACTCTCATTTCTTCATACAACGATTTGTAAGTGAAGAATCATGGCACATTAAGTGTCCATGCCCTTGTGCTTACTTCAAAAGTTCCTTGTTTATGTAACAAAGAAACAAGCACTAATGTTTGCGTTGATTAAGGGTTGCTCAAAACAACTCTTATTTCTTCATACAACAATTTGTATTTGAAGAATTATGACATTAAAATTGTTGTCCTCTTTATGATAGACTTATCTAACATGTTCTTCCAATGATACATTATCAATAGGAAGATTGTGAGGATGAGACTACTTAGTTACATTTACAATCCATTAAAGACAATCTATGGAATTGTAGTACTAAGTCCGGAAACTAAAGTATTCGGCTTTTCTTTGTCAAGTATCGGATAACGTTTGCAAATATATTGGTAAACAAATACATAACGAATATAAATTGATTGATTTTAAGCTATTTAATTCGGGTCTTTAAATCATAATAGCACCACCCACTATTT
The DNA here is from genome assembly GCA_963580275.1 of Crataegus laevigata. Taxonomy (NCBI): domain Eukaryota; kingdom Viridiplantae; phylum Streptophyta; class Magnoliopsida; order Rosales; family Rosaceae; genus Crataegus; species Crataegus laevigata. Next base: position 19,050,023 of record OY756947.1, on the reverse strand, counting down.
TTGGCAAATTCCATATCCCTCATCGGAATTCAAGAGTTTTTGGTGGAAACTCTTAGTAGGTTATGGGAGACTCACTATTACCAAGCCCACCTCAGAAGAATATCTTATTGGCAAGTAATAATAATAATGAGAGAGTACGCTTACTCATTTACATCTAATGTAAGAACCCATCTAATTTGGCCTCTAGAGAATGATGCCTCAGAAGAATATCTTATTGGCATCATTGCACTTAGTTAAGTCATTCCCACCATGCTAGTTCAAGTAGGGGTTCAAGAATGGCCTCAGAAGAATATCTTATTGGCCATACTTGTTGCCTACTTTCACCTCATCATATGTTTATAGGCTTCTCCTGAATGTAAGCACATACTTTGCAACCCCAGAACTGGACGAATACGGTGTATGAGTCACACACGATTGAACCTATCATGGTGGAAGGCCACGAAGAGACATTCAAAGCATCTCTCGCTTATCAACTTAATATTCGTTTGGTTGAGGGTTTTTAGGTCTCATCACATATAAACATACATTTTAATCCAATTAAAACATTTTTGGTCATATCACAACTATTGGTCCATATGATTTATTTAGATGTATATAATACTCCCACTAAGCTTTTAAAACGGTTTTTAAAGCAAGAGTACATAATACTACTAACATAAGGTTTGCATTCATTGATGGACTATATAGTTGCCTTAGGGCCTTAGGATGACTATGAACCTTTTTATTAGATCCAACACGAGCCTTGTGTTGAATCTCGGACTAGGGATGGTGATTGATTTTAGTTACGTGTTTAATCACATTAAGGCGTGTTGTCTTAGGGGCGTTGGACCCAACTACTTCATTTTCATGCATATCATATAAAGCAAGAAAGAAGTACTTCAAAGTAAAGAAGAGCTTATGCTCTTTTACAACAATTGATCAAATCAAATTACTTTAAAGTAAAGAAGAGCTTATGCTCTTTTACAACATTTGATCTAATCAAATTACAACCAAAATCTAATCTACACATTCCCATGGTTCAAACAAATTTGAAACGGCCTTTCACATAGCTCAATTATCGTAGGCTTAGGTTCATAATCACCCTTTAATTAATTAACAAGTTTAACTAATTAAATTGAATGCAACATTTTTCATTTGGTTTTTGTATCCATAAAATTTGATTTTAAATGGAGCTAACTAAATGAAAATCCAATTCTCATTTAAAGAGACAAAACAATTTTTGTTCTCTACCTAATTTGGGCCAATATTAATAACCTCAACTTATTTGGGCTATAATGCAATTAGCCTCAACATTTGGGCTATTTTGCAATTACTTAAACTTTTGGGGTCACTTTGTAAAAACACAAAAGTTCACTACTTTATGTAATTACAACTAGAACCCAAAAATTTCAACAAAAGTTAAAACTTCATTAAAGGATCAAAACAATTTGTCCTTTTAGTGATTTTGGACCTTTACGTAAAAACGTAAACTTTTGGGCCAAAATGCAAATACACAAAAGTATAAAAACTTTATGTAATTGCACAAAAGTCCCTAAAACACCCTACTTGAAGGGTGGCCGGCCATTTGAGTGCACAAGTGAAAAATTTTAAAAAAATTTTGCAAGTTGATTTAATAGACAAATATCTATAAAGCATGATAATGTTTTAAAATCAAATATCTTTCAAGTAAGAAGAAATTTTGTCTAACATAAAAGATATTTATCATACTTTACAAATATCCTTTAAACAATTTAGATAAACCAAAACTTTATAAAAAACATAAAATTTTTGAATCAAAACTTCAAAACTTTTTGTTCTTGGCAAGAACTTCAAGAACATTGAAGAACACTCATGAAAACTCATAATAGTTCCATGAATGTTTTCACTCACCAAAACTCAATTTTTCACAACTCAAAAGTGGGTTAATACTCTAGGGTACTTAGGGGTTCCAAAGAACACATTAAAACCATTTTAACAAGACTAATTTGAACCCAAAAAGTCACCCTTTTAATTTGGCCGAAAATCCCAAAATTCATTGCACCAAATTTTAGCTCCAATATTCATGCTCATATGAACTACATCTACAACATTTGAGATGGCAAATTTTCCAACAAAATTTACATTCAAACAAAGCAAGAATAAAGCTTGTAACATATTACAACTTTTAAATCACATATTATGAACTACAAAACCCAAAAGGATTCACCAACTACTAGACCTAGGCTCTGATACCACTTGAAGGATTATTTTAGAGAAACATGTTCATTTAAGCAATATCATTAGCATGCAAATAAAAAATTAAAGGCGGAATCATGCTTGCATATACTTAAAAACAAAACATCAACCATGAATGTTCAAAGCCTAGTAGTTTGGTGAACCTTTAAACAACTCAAAACAAAGTGAGTTGAGATTTATACCTTTGTAGATTCCTCTTTGCATAAGCAAAGGCTAATCACCCAAAGAGAGGGCCTTCATTCCTTGCATCTTAAAACTATGGATTTATATAGAAAGGATAGGTTCTCTAAGTTCTCAAAATTGAGAACCTCTAAGTTTCTACACCAAGGTTTTGATTAAGAAGAAATGAGTGACCTTGGAGGAGCTAGAGTGCTAGCTAAAACCCTCCAAGGGTGGCCGGCCATTTCTAGAGAGAAGGGAGAGCTTTTCTTCTCTCCAATTTCCCAAAAACAACACTTAATGAATTTTGGCTATAAAGTCATATTTATACCTTAATTCATTTGAGTGGCAAACTTGTAAATAAGTCCAAGTTTGCTACCCTTCACAATATGGCCGGCCTTAGGGATTTTATTGGGCAATTTGGCCTTTGTGAATCATTATTCATTAAGTTGTCATACAACTTAACTTAATGGACTTGACGTTCGAAGCCCATTGGGCCTTACGGTCCAAAACTATCCCGAGGTCTTTAACGAACTCATTCGTTTGATTAATTAACATATTAATTAATCCTTGCCATAAATAATTAAACCATTTAATTATTCTTACTCATCTCCGTTGAATCTTTAATCTTTACCTTACACGGTGTACGATCCATTAGGTTCCTTTTAGCGAGGCAGTGGGCGATTCAAACTCTTTTAAATTGATTGTGAATTTGAAACTAACTTTCAATTCTCCCTTTAGTGTTTATACACGTTTAGGGCTTCCACAAACCATGAGTGACACCTAGCAGCATATCATGGTTACCCAAGCTAATCAGAAGAGGTAGAGAACCTATTCAGTTTAGGATTACAAATGCAATACGGTCCTTCTCTAATACAATACTCTTGACCACATTGTTTGGCTTGATAGTTTATTCATGTCTACTATCCAATGTGAATCTCGTGCTTATATGATTCCATTGAATGTGATCTAGAACACATTCCAACATCTCATTCATACTCTGGCCAGAGATTCTAAATCATATCATAGAGTATTCTCCCTCAACGGTTTGAAGGTTAGAGATCCCTTGTTGTGCATTCACTTGTCTCCATGACTAGATAGCTTGACCCCGACCATGCCGTGGACACTCCAAAGGAATGCCATTTGACACGATCAAAGATCAAGGACCTAACCACAAGACAACTATGATGCCTCAGGTCAAAGGACTAATTTGCATTATCCTAACCATGAGTTCTCACGTGACATGAATATGAGAACTCGTCGTTGATCGTGTTCAGTGAACTCATTCTCTATTGAGCACCTACGTACTTGTCTTGGTGTCACCCACACCAATGACTCGAGACTAGTCACTATCCCTGAGAGAAGACATAGCACGTACTGATCTTAATGGACTGTCAATGCCCAATTGGCAATCCTATGATCAGGAACGTTTAGGATGTGTCTACGAAAGAATGGTCTCATGTATCTAACTTCTTTAGATCACATTCTCCCAATCACATATTCCTTGGACTTTATCGTTTAAGCATATAACATTTATATGAGACCGCTCAAACAATAATCTTTGCCCTTGATATTAAACTAGATTAGTTTAACATGTGAAATGTCCGTAAAGTATCATCATATGATTGGTTTTAGGGCACATTTCCAACACTTCCTCCTCATTTGGAAGCCACGGCAAGGCCTTGTCTTCTCTCCAAAAGCTGCGGCAAGGGTGGTGAATGGATGTAGAAGGATTTAGGTGGTGTGTATAAGTGATGGAAAGGTCAGAGATGGTTTAAAATGGATGGTGGTTGCGGCAAGGCAAGGAGAATGGCTGGAATTGTCTAGGGATGGTGAATGAGGTGCGGCAAGGAGTTTTCTGGGGTGAATGATGAATCCCCTCGGCACAACCCTAAAGTATGTATATATAGGCATCTCAAAACCCTAGAGAAAATCAGATTATTCCCTGGGCTTAGCAGAAATTAAGGCCTAGGGTAGGAGAATGCCTTGCAAGGCAAGGCAAAAGAAGGTTCCAGAAGGATTAGGTGCGGCACAAGTGATGGCTAGGGTTTAGGGTGCGGCTGAGATGATAAGGGCCAAGGAATGCCTTGCAAGGCAAGGGAAAAGGGTTCTAGAAGGCCCTAGGTGCGGCAAGGATGGAAATCCACAAGGAAAAAGGGTTGTGGCCCATATAGTTTTATAAAAGGATTTGTATAGCCCAAATCCACAAGGGAAAAGGCCTAGAGGGTGTGGCATCCATATAGGGCTGAGATAAGGCTTCTAGAAAAGATTAGGAACCTTCCATTCCAAGAATAGAAACTCTTCAAGAATGGAAACCTTCGAAATTAGCAACTTCCAAACTTAGAAACTTCGATTTCCAATTTTGACTCTTCATTCGTCATTCGCCTTGAATTCCATTCTTCACATCTTCATTCACTCCTTAGCTCATTCGCACTTCAATTCCATCACTCCAATTGGTTCCAAACATGTCCAATCCATCATAGGCCCAAAATTGCTCTAAAACGCACCAAAATGCACCTTTTTGCATACTTTGCCATTTGAACCTACAAACACACGAAAATAGCTTAAATCACTATAATAAACAATAACTAACTACGTAAGTGTAAGAAAACAAGCTCACTAAGTAGCATAAATATGCTCCTATCAATTAGGAATCCTAACACCTTCAAATCTTCAATTTCGTCCATTACTATGGCTCCAATTTGCTCCAAAAGGCTCCAAAATGCATCTTTTTGTATTCTTTGCCCTTAAAACCTGAAAATGCATAAAACTAGCTTAAAAGACTACTTTAACTAAGGAAACACAACATAAATGCATAAGAACTAGCTAACTAAGGCGCATAAATATGCTCCTATCAAATTCCCCCACACTTAGCTTTTGCTAGTCCTCGATCAAAACAAAACAACAAAAGAAAATAAAACTAAACAAAGCAAACAAAACACAACCTAAACCTTCCAACGTTTGCCTCAGGGATTTCCAATGCACAAGACATGTTAAAAATCATCATCCCCACAGATTTGAGTCATCTTTACAATTGAGAACATACTTAATCATAGTCACCACTTACTAGTTCACAATTAACCAATTAAGACGATGTTTTGAATGTTGTAACATGCCTTAGAGAATTTGCTCAATTCCTTACAAGATATGCACTCAATTTCACTCAGATTTTCTAACTACACACCCTATACTAGTTATATGTGAAAAGATTGATGTAAACATGAAAACGAACGCTCACATATATATGTATCACAAAGAAAGCAATTTCTGGAGTTAATAAGCATGTTTAGATATGATCTCATGAATGGAATGCTACTACTTAGATGGGAGAACTAGTGACACCATATGCTCATACCAAATTCAAACTCCACAAATTGAAATACATAACACTCAAGATGGAAGTCAAGGGTTGTAATGGGGCTTGGGGTATTGGCTAACAAATGAAGGATAGGGATAACAAACGTTCTTAAAGCAATAGCAAGCAACGTAATGCAATTGAGACTTAGAATTCACTTTAGAATGCAGAAATCAATGTTTAACACAAAAAGGGAAGATTTAAACAATACTTAGGGCCGAATTCATTGTTTTGGACCCTTTCTTCAACAAACAACACTTTAGAACTCATTTTCAAACATTTTTCAACTCTTTTTCACTTTTTTCACAACTTTTCTCTTTTTCTTTCTATTTTCCACGAATTTTCTTTTTCTTTTCTACCCGTGCCTTTGCACACAAACTCACATGAAAAATACTTTCCCCACACTTGTTTTCTGCCATTCATTAATCAAAAGGAATTCAATTGTAGTCATGCTTTACTATGCTTTAAAAACAAGGGTATGGATGGTCCTAATCTAGGCTAGGTGAGGATAGTGTAGGTTAACAAAGAACATAGGCTAACAAGGCTCAACGGGGTTAACTTAAAGACATAATGAAATAGGATACACAGCTGTTTGGCTTAGGTGGTGGTCACTACACAACTTCATCTTGAATATGTGTTATGCAAATCAATAACATGCTTGGAATGAAATGGGCATGAGTTCTAGCATTTGGAACTAAATGATGAAACGCCTTCTAAGTAGTAACCAAGCAAAGAATAATGAGATCATGCAACGACTTAGAAAAGAAAAATGCACAGATTATCAACTCTCTAAAAAAACGTTTAGGCTCAAGTCTCACAAGGTTGTAGTGTTAATTTGAGTTCCTTTCTTCAAGCATGTTACAAAAACTGATTTTTCCTTTATGATTGCATGTGAATTCATAAGTTATAACCACAACCAAGCATAAACAAAGAGTAAATCAAACTTTCAGCCATGTTTACAACTCTTTTTAACAGCCATGCAATTACAAATCGATTCCTCATCATTGTGTTGGAAGGTACCCTAAGACACAAACAATCACACAAAAACAACTCAAAACAACTCTTTTTGGGTTTTTCAAAACAATTTTTCAAATTTTATGTGATTTTCGGATTTTTAAGTCAAAACACACTAACAAGCACCAAAACAGCTTAAAAACACCTTAAAACAGCAAGGAACAAGTCTATAAGTAATGGGTGATAAAATCCCACGAATTTGCATTAAAAATACTTAGTTACCCCCCCCCCCACACTTAAATCAAACATTGTCCTCAATGTTTCTAGCATAAAACCACACAAAACACAAAGAATTAAACAAACAGCAACTTAAATCCAAAACTAGGCAGATTAGAAACAACAACAAAGAGAAGGGTTTTAGGAACACAAATCTAGATTTTGAGTGATTCCTAGGGCCTCCTTTGCTGAATGCATGGGTTGCCTCCCAAGAAGCGTTTTCTTTAACGTCTTGCAGCCGGACGAAGAACTCTACTCACTCTGCCTTGGAGCACACGGCTTGGAGATGAGTCTCCTCCACAACCTGCCCCACAAATTGCTTAAACAATGGATCTATGAACGGCAAATGATAGTAGTCTGAATTGATACTTCCACAGGCATGAATTCGATTTGACACCTACACCAACGAAGGGAGCACCCTATTAGTTGAAATAGGAATTTGACTTATAGGGGAAAACTCACCAATGGAGTGCAATGAACCCTCAAAAGCATTTGATTGATCAATAATTTCAGAAAGTGTGCATTGGGCCAGATTGGGTGGTTTGGGTGTAATGGCTTGTTCTTGGTGCTCCATTACAATTCCTTCTTCATTAGTGGTTTGAGATGCATCATGCTTGAGAGTTGCTTGATGTTCCTGCCTTACATTTTCATTCATGTTAATAAGAAAGCAAGAATGAACATCAACAGATTCACAAACATTAAAATTAATCATCTCTCCATCAAATTCCATAGTTAAAGCTCCATTGGCTACATCAATCTTGGTTGATGCTGTTTTCATAAATGGCCTTCTAAGGAGGATCAGCATTGGAGAAGAATGGTTTGATTCTTCCATGTCTAGCACATAAAAGTCCGCTGGAAATATCAAATGACCCACCTGCACTAAAACATTCTCCAAAACACCTTTCAGATATGCATTAGATCTATCGGCCAATTGAATAATCACTCCATCATTTTTCAATTCACCCAAGTTCATAGATGCATATATGGAATATGGCATGACATTTATTGAAACCCCTAAGTCTAACATAGCATGTTTAAACTTAGTATTTCCCATAATGCAAGGAATCGTAAAACTACCCGGATCTTTGCATTTAGTGTTGGAAGTATGCCCACAAAGCCACTCATTTGATGTAATAGCTTTTTGGAATACTTATTGTATTAAACTTATATATGTTTAATAAAGGGCAAAGCTTATTGTTAATCACTGTTTATTGTATCTTGTGTTTAATCAATAAGGGAATCCAAGGAATGTATTTGATCTAAGAGATAAGTGATCTAAGTAAGTTAGATTTACGAGACCTTTCTCTTATGCTCATTCCTAAAACGTTCCTAGCCATAGGGTTGCCAATTGGGCATTGACAATCCGCTAAGGTTAGTATGTGTTATGTCGACTCAAGCGTGGATATGCCAAGTCTCAAGTCATTTAGTGTTGGACACTAAGACAAACACATAGGTGCTTGAAAGAGTAATCGAGTACACTGAACTACGATCAAAACAGAGTTCAAACATACATGTCATGTAAGAACTCGATGGTTACAATATGCAAAGTAGTCCTTTGACCTGAGGCATCATTGATGTCTAATGGTTAGGTCCTTGGTCTTTGATCGTGTCAAATGGCGTTCCTTTGGAGTGTCCACGGCATGGTTGAGGTCAAGCTATCTAGTCATGTAGACATATGAATGCACAACAAGGGATCTCTAACCTTATGGAAGGATAATACTCTAAGATATGATTCGAGAGTCTTTGGCCAAAGCATATGAATATGACTAAGGAAGTTTGTTCCAAATCCTATTCAAGCGAATCATATAGAGAAGTATCACATTGGATAGTAGACATGAAACAAACTATCACTTAAACAATGTGATTAAGAGTATTGTATTAGAGAAGGACCGTATTGCATTGTAATTGTAACTGGATAGGTTCTCCAACCACTTCTACTTAGCTTGGGTAACCATGACATGCTGCTAGGTGTCACTCATGGTTTGTGGTAGCCCTAAAGATTGGCAAACACTAATCTTAAGGGAGAATTGAAATGTGATTTCAATTCACAATCGATAGTTAAGAGTAACATCGCCCACTGCCTCGCTAATTGGAACCTAATGGATCGTACACCGAGTAAAGATGAAAGTGAAGTAATTAAATGAAATGGATAACCAATTAAATAGTTAATTGAAGAATGGTCAAAGTTAATTAATTAGTTAATTAATTATACGAAAAGTTCGTATTGGGCTTCTAAGTTGGTTTTTGGGTTTCGGGGCCTAAAAGTGTTTTGGTCCACAAGGCCCATTATGTTTAAGTTGTATGACAACTAAAACAAATTGGGCAATTAGCCCAATAACAAAAGAGGAGGCCGGCCACATGAGTTAGGGTAGCAAACTTGTGTTATTTACAAGTTTGCCATTGACTAGAAATGAAGTATAAATTAAACTTTATAGCTTTATTTCATTTAAGGGTTTTCCTTAAGAAATTTGGGTGAAACTTTTCTCTCTATTTTCTACAAGGAGGCCGGCCACCTTAGGGAGGAAATCTAGCAATTTCTTCACCCCTAAGTCATCCATTTTATCTTCACATTTTATCTTTGGTGTAGAGACTTGGAGACATCAAATCTTTGGTGTTTTGGAGAACCAATCCTCGAGGAAGCAAGGAGGTGACTTGAAGGCCCTCCACTTGGGTGAATCCCTAGTGTAATCAAGGATGAGCTTCAAGGGTAATGATTCTCTAAATCCTTAATCTCTTTAATGTTGTTAAAGAGTCATGGTTCACCATCTACTAGGCTTTGAAAGTCATGGGTTTTATGAATTGATTTTGGATGCATGTTTAATTTAATTTGTTAATATTTTGCATATGTATTCAAATGTTCTTTAATGTTCTTCACTAGGACATAAATTTTCCTTCATTTAGGGGGCAGTTTACGTTGCAAGATTGCGGAGACATTTTTACTTACCCGCACTACCTCTTTGTTCGAAGCCCTCTTCCTTGTAGTGCACAGCTCCTTCAAGAATTCAGCATACTTAGGAACTTGTTTAATTGCATCTAAAAGGGGAATATTTACCTGCACCTTTCAGAATGTATCAAGGATGTCTTTTTCAGCTTCCTCCTTCTTTGTTTGCATAAACCTACTAGAAAAAGGAACATTCGAAGGAAAAACATTAGTAGGAACTGAATTTGACACATTCTTACCCCTATTGGCCGAATTGGACAATTTTAGGACATTCAAAGCTTGCGGCAAAGGTGTTTCCACCTTTTCCGTGGGTGGGCATGCATCATCCTCTTCAAATTTCAGTTTTTCATGCTCTTTGGGACCTGATGTTGATGGTTTACGACCTGCCCCAACTTCTTTTCCACTTCTCAATAAGATGGGATTTACACTTTCAAAGCCTCCCTTTGAATTTGGAATGGTAGAACTAGGAAGTTGGCCTTAGTCTCGAAACTTCCCCATGAACTCGGCAATCTGCCCCACTTGCTTCTCCAACTCGTTCACCTTCTTGTCCCTAGTTTGCATACCTTGCGCCATAGAAGTTAGTAATTGAAGAATTTGATCATTATCAATCGACGAACCTGATTTGTTTTGGGCAGGTTGTGCTTGGGTTTGAGTTGGTGCAAACGGCTTTTGATAGAAACCCGGGGGTTGTTGCCGAAAGCCTCCTTGTTGTTGGGGTTGTTGGGGCTCCCTCCACTTGAAGTTCGGGTGGTCTTTCCAACTTGGATTATATGTATTTGAATATGGATCGTTCCTTGGTTGGTTTTGGCCTTGAAATCCAATTGCATTGGCGCTTTCCCATCCACCATTTTCAATCAATTGTGGACACTTTTCAGAAGCATGTCCTTGGATAGAACACACACCACACACAATTGGTCCTTGAATCCTCATGCCTTCGGCCATCTGAGACACAATGGAAGTAAGATTAGCTAATTGTGCATGAATGTCCGATTTAGAACTTACCTCATGCACTTGTTACCGTGGGGGTCCTCTTTGGCCAACGCCTTCGTATTGTTGAGCGTTGAACGCTCGATTAGCAATCAAGATCTTGGCTGCCATAGGTGTTTTGTCTACTAATGCTCCACCCGCCGAGGCATCGAGCATTTGACGTTCTAATGGTAGGAGCCCCTCATAAAAGTATTGTAGAAGTAACTCCTCCTTCATCTGGTGCTGTGGACAAGAAGCAACAAGTGATTTAAATCGTTCATAATATGTAGGAAAAGACTCACCTTCATCTTGCTGAATTCCACTTATTTTTTTACGTAGGAGAATGATTCGAGAAGTTGGGAAAAACTTCTCTAAGAATGCCCTCATCATACTCTCCCAAGATGTGACAGTTCCGGGAGCTAATTCGTACAACCAATCCTTGGCCTTGTCCATCAAAGAGAATGGAAAAGCCTTCATCTTTAAAATATTTCAGTCAATGTTGACGGGAGTCATGCTTGAACACACCACTTCAAATTCTTTTAAATGCTTATTCGGATCTTCAGCCGTGGGATATTAGATACACAAAGGTGCGGCATTATCCAATCCCGAGGCGGAAAGCTCCTTGAGTGTCCGGTTGTCCATGGCCATGCCTTGCACTTCCTCACCTACTTGTGCCGTGGGTTCCTCTTATTCTTCAAGGTCAGGTTCCGAGCTAGGTGGGTTGTGTTCTTGCTGATTTCTAGCCCTTCTCAAAGTCCTCTCAAAATCGTCGTCAAAGTCCAAGATATTCTCACGAACCGTTTGAGAACTTCGAGTCATAAACTAGTACCTAAAACAAGAAATCAAAACAAGGTCAGAAACTTTAACAAAATCAGAAACAAAGTAAAATCAATAAAACAAAAGCAATCCAAGGGATTAGCAAAGTTGCTATTCCCCGACAACGGCGCCAAAAATTTGATGCAAAATATATTAAGCACAGAAATTAAACCCTTTTTTTATCAATTGTAGTAAAGTATGTAAGTAGGGATCGTTCTAAACCGGGGATTAGGAGGGATTGCTAAACACTTGAAAACTGACTTTAAAACGTAAAAACAAAGTTTAAAACACTAAACTAGACTCAAAGAATGCAAAACTAGAATTTAAAACACTAAAACAAACCAAAAACTCAAAACAACAACCAAAAGACTCAAAACTGCCTTAAAAACACTTTCTGGGAAGTTTTGGACACAAAGCAGCAAATTGGACGAATTTGGGTTTTAACTTGACTCCAACTACTTGAAAACACAAACAAAAGAAGTTTAGAATAATTTGAAACAAGAAAGTAAATGGGGGGGATTGTTTTGGACGAATGTGACACACAAATTAAACCCTATTTGTGACAATTGTAGTAATGATGTAAGTAGGCATCGTTCTAACCGGGGATTAACTAGGGGTGCTAATCTAATATAAACTGACTTAGAAACACAAAAACTAAACTTAAAGACTCTAACTAGACTACTATGACTCCAAACAGATTTGAAACACTCAAAACTGCCTAAAACAATCAAATTGACTAAAACAGGAACTAAAACTTGATTTGAACGAATTTGAAAATTCTTGTGACTCAAAATAATTAAAAACAAAAAATAAGACAGATTATGAAGACTAAGACTTAACAAAATATAGGGGGATTGTGTTTGGACGAAATTTAATTCAATGGACAGATTAGAAGAAAACAGATTGTAATGCAAATTGTGATAAACCAATGGATGATGGAATGGCTAAGGGGTTTTTCTCCACACATGAAATATATGCAACGTAAATCAATCTCCAGTTATCAATTCAGTAAGTTATTAACCTCAACACTCCAAGTTAATTAGGTCCGCTTAAATTAACCTTCAGATTTCCCTAGAATCATCGAATTGGATGAATATGCATCGCAACCAAATTATTCCTAGCAAGTTCTCTATATGAACAACATGATAAAGACACAAGTTAGAATCATTATGTTCGTTGGAAATCATAAGCATCGACAAGGCATTTGTAACTATGAAAAACATGATACTCCTGCTAGGAATCTACTTAACACGATCGTGACTAGCGACCTTCACTACTTGTGAATACAAATTCATAACGATTAAGTGAAACAAATTTATATCCTAGCACCAGATTCAAGCATGCAAATTAAGCATGCACTCTCAATCAACATACAAGAATAAGTTCTAAATCAAACGGTTAAGCAAATTGTATTCACGACTTATGCAACGATAACTGGAAGTAATCAACTTATTTCACATATATAATCATGGTTCCGAATACACCCTTAGCCAAAACGAATTTAGCCAACCATACTCAAAACAAAACAAAGGTTACATGAATTAGACATTGAAATATAAGATAGAATACACCTAAAATTGTTCAACAACTCAGAATGTAGAGCCAAACAATTGAGTGAATCTGTCTCCTTTCCCTTGCTTGCGGCAGATTGGGGGGTGATGGTTTCTAGATTGTTTTGATGATGTAGAATGGATTTTGGGGTGTTTAGAGGCACGGCAAGTGATGTAGGTTGAGTGTGGATGAGTGTTTGATGGTTGGAAGGTGGTGGAATGGCTGGTTGTGTCTCTGGGTTGCAGAATGGTGTTTTGGGATCAATAGATGTGTGTGGGAGTGGATGGACCAATTTCTGGCTGCCACAAGGAAGTTTATAAAGAGGATTCAGGAATTAAAACCCTAGGTTATTTAGGTAATCAGAAATTAAGTCAAAAGCTTCTAGAAATAGGAAATCAAAATAGAAAATTAAAGGAAATGGTCTAAGATATGCGGCAAGGGTGCAAAACACAAAAGGAATGTGTTTTAATTCAGAATTTAGGAAAGAAACACTCTTGCTTGCACGGCAAGGAAGAGGAAAGGTCAGGGATCCCTCACAAGGTACGGCAAAAGGCTTTGGGAAAGTCTAAGTGTCCTAAAACTGATGGGAGAAGAACCTCCTTGCACGGCAAGGGAATGTGAGAAAGGGTAAGGTGCGGCAAAGGTCCCTAAGGGGTCTAGGACCTTTATTTTGTGTCCCAAAGTGCATATAAAGCCTTCAAAGTGGCTGGAAATTAAGGACTTTAAGATTAGGGAAGGTCAAACCAAAATAGGAAACCTTGGCTTAACTTTCCTACTTTAAGTAGGAATCCTTGTTGGAGTAGGAATCCATCTTTAATTCTTTAATTCATCCATTCCTTTTGCTCCAAAAGGCTCCAATTTGCATCTTCTTGCACACTTTGGCCTTAGAAACTGAAAACACACAAAAGTGACTTTAAACACTAAAATAACTAAGGAAACACAATGTAAATGCACGAGAACAAGGCAATTAAGTAGCATAAATATGCTTCTATCAAATTCCCCCACACTTAGCTTTTGCTAGTCCTCGAGCAAAACAAAACAATAAAAGGAAATAAAACTAAACAAAGCAAACAAAACACAACCTAAACCTTCCAACGTTTACCTCAGGGATTTCCAATGCACAAGACATGTTAAAAATCATCATCCCCACAGATTTTAGCCAACTTAACACTTGAGCACATACTTAATCATAGTCACCACTTATTAGTTCACACTTAACCAATTAAAACAATGTTTTGAATGTAGTAACATGCCTTAGAGAATTTGCTCAATTCTTTACAAGATATGCACTCAATTTTCACTCAGATTTTCTAACTACACACCCTATACTAGTCATATGTGAGAAGATTGATGTAGATATGAAAACGAATGCTCACATATATGTACAACAAAGAACGCAATTTCTGGAGTTATTAAGCATGTTTAGATATGATCTCATGAATGGAATGCTACTACTTAGATGCGAGAACCAGTGGCACCATATGCTCATACCAAATTCAAACTCCACAAATTGAAACACATAACACTCAAGATTGAAGTCAAGGGTTGTTAACGGGGCTTGAGGTATTGGTTAACAAATGAAGAATAGGGAAAACAAACGTTCTCAAAGCGATAGTAAGCAAAGTAATGAAATTGAGACTTAGAATTCACTTTAGTATGCAAAAATCAACTTTAAAACACAAGGGGAAGATTTAAACAACTCTTAGGGCCGAATTCATTGTTTTGGACCCTTTCTTCAACAAACAACACTTTAGTACTCTTTTTCACATCTTTTCTTTCTTTCTTTCCTTATTTTCTTTTTTACTACCCGTGCCTATGGCACACACAAACTCTCATAAGAACACTTCCCCCACACTTGATTTCTGCCCAACATTAATCAAAAAGAATTCAATTTGAATCATGCTTACTATGCTTCAAAAACAAGGGTATGGATACTCCTAATCTAGGCTAGGTGAGGAAAACATGGGTTAACAAAGAACATAAGCTAACAAGGCTCAACGGGGTTAACTTAAACATAAAATGGAGTAGGGCACATGGCATTTTGGCTAAGGTGGTGGTGACTACATAACTTCATCTTGAATATGTGTTATGCAAATCAATAGCATGCTTTGAATGAAATGGGCATGAGTTCTAGCATTTGGAACTAAATGATGAAACGCCTTATAAGTAGTAACCAAGCAAAGAATAATGAGATCATGCAACGACTTTAGAAAACAAAGATGCCCAATTATAAACTCTCCGAATAAATGTTTAGGCTCAAGTCTCACAAGGTTGTAGTGTTAATTTGAGTTCCTTCCTTCAAGCATGTTACAAAAACTGATTTTTCCTTTATGATTGCATGTGAATTCATAAGTTATAACCACAACTAAGCATAAACAAAGAGTAAATCAAACTTTCATCCATGTTTACAACTCTTTTTAACAGCCATGCAATTACAAACCGAATCCTCATCATTGTGTTGGAAGGTACCCTAAGACACAAACAAACACACAAAAACAACTCAAAACAACTCTTTTTGGGTTTTTCAAAACAATTTTTCAAATTTTTATGTGATTTTCGGATTTTTAAGTCAAAACACACTAACAAGCACCAATACAGCTTAAAAACACCTTAAAACAGTGGGAAACAAGTTTAGACATGTTAGGTGGTAACACCTTACGAATTTCATGCAAAAATAGCTCAAAACAGAATGTTACCCCCTACACTTAAACTAAACATTGTCCTCAATGTTGTAGACTAAACTAACAGCAAAGGAACACACAAATAAACACATCACACATAACATAAAGGAAGCAACAAAGGAAAAGTTTTAGGGACGCAAATATGAGTTTGGAGCGATTCCTAAGTTATTCCTTTGTTGATTGCATGGGTTGCCTTCCAAGTAGCGCTTTCTTTTACGTCTTGCAGCCGGACGATGCCACATTGATCAACCTTCATGGGAACCCACGGCATAGTGGGTGGTCTCCTCCACATCATGTTCTACAAAACTCTCGTAGTAAGGCTTCAATCGATGCCCATTCACCTTGACCTCTTGACCTGTTTTGAAACATTAGTAATAACAAAGGGTCCAATCCAACGTGAACGTAACTTACCCGGAAATAGACGAAGACGAGAATTAAACAACAACACTTTCTGTCCAACAGAGAAGGACTTGATGCGAATCATCTTGTCATGAAAGGCCTTTGTCTTTTCCTTGTAAATGCGAGCATTCTCGTAAGCGTCATTCCGTATCTCCTCAAGTTCATTAAATTGAAGCTTACGATGAATTCCCGCCTCATCTACATCCATGTTGAACTCCCTCACAGCCCAATGAGCCTTGTGCTCAAACTCCACAGGTAAGTGACATGGTTTGCCATAAACAAGTCGAAAGGGGGACATTCCTACGGGTGTTTTGTAGGCGGTCCTATAAGCCCACAATGCATCCTCTAGCCTTAAGCTCCAATCTTTCCTTGTTGGCCCAACCGTCTTCTCAAGAATCTGTTTGATCTCCCGGTTCGACACCTCGACTTGCCCGCTTGTTTGAGGATGATAGGGTGTCGAAACCCTATGTGTAACGTTGTACTTCTTGAGCAGTGCCTCGATTGTGCGATTACAAAAATGTGAACCTCCATCACTTATAAGGACTCGAGGCATCCCAAACCTAGCAAAAATGTTAGACTTCACAAAATCTGCAACCACTTTGGAATCGTTAGTACGGGTGGCTTTTGCCTCCACCTATTTGGAAACATAATCCACCGCCAACAAGATATAGAGAAAACCATGTGATGAAGGAAAATGACCCATAAAATCAATCCCCCACACATCAAATATTTCAACATAAAGTATAGGGTTTTGTGGCATTTGATCCTTAACACTTATATTACCCATTCGTTGACAACGATCACAGGTAAGGCAAAATGTCCTAGCATCCCTAAAAATGGTTGGCCAATAAAACCCACATTCTAAGACTTTAAGGGCAGTGCGTTGGGTGCCAAAATGTCCCCCACATGCATATGAATGACAGAAAGTTAAAATAGATTGAAACTCAGATTCATTCACACAACGTCGTACAATCTGATCGGGACAAAATTTCCAGAGGTATGGGTCATCCCAAACATAAAACCTAGCCTCCTTTTTAAGCTTATCACGTTGATTCCTATTAAGTGTGCTAGGGGTATGTTTAGACACCAAAAAGTTCACCAAATCTGCATACCAAGGCTCACTTACTTGGATAGACATTAATTGTTCATCGGGGAAAGTTTCAGAAATTGGCCATGCTTCCTCATGCACCATTCGACTTAGGTGGTCAGCCACCACATTCTCCACGCCCTTCTTATCCCGAATCTCAATGTCAAACTCTTGTAGAAGCAACATCCATCGAATTAGTCTAGGCTTGGCCTCCTTTTTCGTGAGCAAATACTTGAGAGCTGCATGATCAGTAAAAATAAGAACTTTAGTACCAAGTAAGTAGGATCAGAACTTATCTAATGCAAATACCACAACAAGTAATTCTTTTTCAGTGGTTGAGTAATTTAATTGAGCATCATTCAGTGTTCGAGAAGCATAATAGATAACGTGGGGTTGTTTGTTCTTTCGCTGCCCCAAAACAGCACCAATTGCATAGTCCAAAGCATCACACATCAACTCGAATGGAAGGCTCCAATCTGGAGGTGTGATAATGGGAGCCGAAGTGAGAGCCTCCTTTAAGTGTTTGAATGCCGTAGAGCATGCATCATCAAACTCGAAAGCCACATCTTTTTGAAGCAATCGGCATAGTGGTTGTGCAATCTTGGAGAAATCCTTTATGAAATGCCTATAAAAACCTGCGTGGCCAAGACACGAACGAACCTCTCTAACCGAAGTTGGAGAAGGTAAGTGACAAACAAGGTCTACCTTAGATTTATCCACTTCAATGCCTTTTTCAGAAATAATATGTCCTAGAACAATACCTTGCTTAACCATGAAGTGACATTTTTCCCAATTAAGCACAAGATTCGTTTCAACACAATGTTTCAAAATTAAGGTCGGATTATTCAAGCAATGATCGAATGAATTACCAAACACGCTAAAGTCATCCATGAATATCTCAATAATCTTCTCCACATAATCAGAAAATATACTGACCATGCATCGTTGCAATGTCGCAGGGGCATTGCACAAACCAAATGGCATGCGCCTATATGCAAAGGTGCCAAAAGGGCACGTAAATGTTGTCTTCTCTTGGTCCTCCTGACCTATCACAATTTGGTTATATCCGGAATATCCATCAAGAAAGCAATAAAATTCATAACCGGCTAACCTTTCTAACATTTGGTCGAGGAATGGCAATGGAAAGTGATCCTTCCTTGTCATGGCATTTAACTTCCTGTAATCAATACAAACACGCCAACCGGTCACAACACAAGTGGGTACAAGTTATTTTTCTTCATTCTTCAGCACCGTGACTCCGGACTTCTTTGGAACAACCTGCACGGGTGACACCCAACGACTATCAAAAATAGGATATATAACACCACAATAAAGCAATTTTATAACCTCCTTTTTCACTACTTCCAACATGGGTGGATTAAGGCGACGTTGAGCTTCACGAGATGGCTTGGCTCCCTCCTCCAAAAGGATGCGATGCATGCACGTGGTGGGACTAATGCCTTTGATATCCGCCAAGGTCCATCCAATGGCAGATTTGTGCTCCTTTAGCACCCTTATCAACTTGTCTTCTTCTTGGGCCGTGAGTGAGCTGGATATGATGACGGGTAGTGTTTGATCATTTTCTAAGAAAACATACTTCAAGTGACTAGGTAATGGCTTTAACTCAAGTGTAGGTGGCTGCACAATTGATGGAAGTAACTTGTTAGTCAAAACCGAATCTAAAATTGAGAGTGGAGACTTACCATATTGTGAGGGCAATGACTCGAGGGCAGCGACCATTTCAATCACTTCAACACAAGGGGGCACGGCAATATGGTCAGATTGCATGCCGTGGGTTGCAAGGATTCCCCCACCCTCATTTCTTGCTCCTATGCCGTGCACTAAGGCTACCTTAAGTGCATCTTCGTTCATTTGATCCAAATGCACCTGTGCCAAAGAATCAACAATGTCAATAGCAAAACAAGAATGGTCCTCAATTGGATATTTAATGGTTTCAGAAATATTGAAATTAATAATGTCCCCATCAAACTCCATGGTTAATGTTCCCGTAAACACGTCTATCTTTGTTCTTGCTGTTTTCATGAATGGACGGCCTAGCAAGATTGGCAATGATAGAGCATGGCTCGAATCCTCCATTTCTAAGACATAAAAATCTGCAAGAAAGATAAGATGATTGACCTGCACTAAAACATCCTCAAGGACTCCCTTGGGATAAGCGTTAGAACGATCGGCCAATTAAATTATAACGCCATCTTGTTTTAACTCACCAAGGTTCATAGATGCATAAATGGAATATGGCATGACATTGATAGAAGCACCTAAATCTAACATGCATTGTTCAAATCTAGTGTTTCTAATTATGCATGGGATAGTAAAGCTCCCTAGATCTTTACACTTTGGAGGTAATTTCCGTTACAAAACCGCGGATACATTTTCACTTACTTTCACAACTTCTTTGTTTGAAATTCTTTTCCTAGTTGTGCATAACTCTTTTAAAAACTTTGCATACCTGGGCACTTGCTTGATAGCATCAAGTAAAGGAATGTTTACTTGGACTTTTTGAAAGGTATCCAAAATGTCCTTATCGCTTTCTTCCTTCTTCAATTGTGCAAATCTGCGAGGGAAAGGAACATTGGGCAGATTAGTGTTCGAAATCACAACATTTGGGACAACATTACCTGAGGTGGACGGATGGGAATGCTTAGATGGCTGCAGCATGGATGGTGCTACCCTTGCGGTGGGGTAGGATTGCTCATCTTCTTCAATTTGTATATTCTCATCTTCCTTGTTTTGGGCATGTTCATGTGCTTTGCTTCCCACTTCTTTTCCACTTCTAAGTAGGATAACTTTTGCAGATTCGAAACCGCCCTTGGGATTGACCACCGTATTGCTTGGTAACTTACCATTCTCACGAAATTGTCCCAAAAATTCTGCCATTTGGCCCATTTGCTTCTTTAGCTCATTAACCTCCTTTGCTTGGTTCTGCATTCCCTGTGCCATTGTGGTTAATAACTGATATGTTTTATCATCATTCATAGACATACCTGAGTTGGTTTGGGATAATTGTGCTTGAGGAGGTGGTTGTGATGCCATTAGCCTTGGAAAGAATCCCGGGGGTTGTCGGAATCCACTTTGTTGGGCAGGTTGTTGTGCATCTCTCCATCTGAAATTAGAGCGGTCACGCCATCCCGGATTATATGTATTAGAGAAAGGATCACCCCTTGGTTGGTTTTGACTACCATAACCCACGGCATTGGCAGATTCCCACCTTCCATTTTCAATTAATTGAGGGCATTGATCAGATTGGTGTCCTTGAATTGAGCATACACCACATATTGTAGTTCCTTGTGTTTTGGGGCCTTCAACAAACTGCGATAACATAGACGTAAGGTTAGCCATTTGGGATTGTAACTCAGAAATATAACTTACCTCATTTACATGATGTGGCCGTGGGGTACCTCTCTGCCAACACCTTCATATTGTTGTGCGTTGAGTGGTCGATTAGCAATGAGAGTTTTGGCATCCATGGGTGTCTTATCCACTAGAGCTCCTCCCGCGGATGCATCCAACATTTGACGTTCAATTGGTAAGAGACCTTCGTAGAAATATTGAAGAAGAAGCTCCTCCTTCAATTGGTGCTGTGGACATGAAGCAACAAGGGTTTTAAAACGTTCATAATAAGTTAGAAAAGATTCACCTTGGCTTTGCTGAATTCCATTAATCTTCTTGCGAAGAAGAATGACTCGTGATGTCGGAAAGAACTTCTCTAAGAAGGCTTGCTTCATACTCTCCCATGATGTGACAGTTCCGGGAGCCAACTCATACAACCAATCCTTGGCCTTTTCCAACAAAGAAAAGGAAAAGCCTTCATCTTCAATATGTTGTTGTCCATATTCACCGGGGTCATACTTGAGCATACTACTTCGAACTCCTTTAAATACTTATTGGGGTCCTCCATTGATAACCCATGGAACTTGGGTATATGATGTAGCAAACTGGATTCAACTCAAATTCATGGGTCTTCTCAGGGGCTGCCCTAGGGTATTGGATGCAAAGAGGGGCTGCATTGTCCAAACCCGAGGCAGAAAGCTCCTTGATGGTTCGATTGTCCGCTGCCATGGTTGGTACTTCCTCTTCAAACCTTGCCGTGGGCTCCTCTTCAACCTCAACTTCTTGCTCTTCTAATTCAGGTTCGGGACTAGGAGGATTAGACTCTTGTAGTTTCCTTTCTCTTCTCAAAGTCCTTTCGAAATCGTCGTTAAAGTCGAAGATATGCTCACGAACAGGTTGTGAGCTACGAGTCATAAACTAGTACCTGCACACAAGAGCAAACAAGGTAAGTAACCAACCAAATAGACTTGGCACAAGTAAGAAAATAATATGCCTATACACGGCACAAAAACAAAACACACACACACGGTGCAAAATTTAAAACAAAATAGAAACTAAACAATTTAAACAAGACTCAAGACAAAGGATTAGCAACTTTGCTAATCCCCGGCAACGGCGCCAAAATTTGATGCGAAACGAATGTGAGACACAAATTAAACCCTATTTGTGACAATTGTAGTAATGATGTAAGTAGGGATCGTTCTAACCGGGGATTAACTAGGGGTGCTAATCTAATATAAACTGACTTAGAAACACAAAAACTAAACTTAAAGACTCTGACTAGACTACTATGACTCCAAACAGATTTGAAACACTCAAAACTGCCTAAAACAATCAAATTGACTAAAACAGGAACTAAAACTTGATTTGAACGAATTTGAAAATTCTTGTGACTCAAAATACTTAAAAACACAAAATAAGACAGATTATGAAGACTAAGACTTAACAAAATATGGGGGGATTGTGTTTGGACGAAATTTAATTCAATGGACAGATTAGAAGAAAACAGATTGTAATGCAAATTGTGATAAACCAATGGATGATGGAATGGCTAAGGGGTTTTTCTCCACACATGAAATATATGCAACGTAAATCAATCTCCAGTTATCAATTCAATAAGTTATGAACCTCAACACTCCAAGTTAATTAGGTCCGCTTAAATTAACCTTCAGATTTCCCTAGAATCATCGAATTGGATGAATATGCATCGCAACCAAATTATTCCTAACAAGTTCTCTATATGAACAGCATGATAAAGACACAAGTTAGAATCATTACGTTCGTTGGAAATCATAAGCATCGACAAGGTATTTGTAACTATGGAAAGCATGATACTCCTGCCAGGAATCTACTTAACACGATCATGACTAGCGACCTTCACTACTTGTGAATACAAATTCATAACGATTAGGTGAAACAAATTTATATCCTAGCACCAGATTCAAGCATGCAAATTAAGCGTGCACTCTCAATCAACATACAAGAATAAGTTCTAAATCAAACGGTTAAGCAAATTGTATTCACGACTTATGCAACGATAACTGGAAGTAATCAACTTATTTCACATATATAATCATGGTTCCGAATACACCCTTAGCCAAAACGAATTTAGCCAACCATACTCAAAACAAAACAAAGGTTACATGAATTAGAAATTGAAATATAAGATAGAATACACCTAAAATTGTTCCACAACTCAGAATGTAGAGCCAAAAATTGAGTGAATCTGTCTCTTTTCCCTTGCTTGCGGCAGATTGAGGGGTGATGGTTTCTGGATTGTTTTGATGATGTAGAATGGATTTTGGGGTGTTTAGAGGCACGGCAAGGGATGTAGGTTGAGTTTGGATGAGTGTTGGATGGTTGGAAGGTGATGGAATGGCTGGTTATGTCTCTGGGTTGCAGAATGGTGTTTTGGGATCAATAGATGTGTGTGGGAGTGGATGGACCAATTTGTGGCTGCCACAAGGAAGTTTATAAAGAGGATTTAGGAATTAAAACCCTAGGTTATTTAGGTAATCAGAAATTAAGTCAAAAGCTTCTAGAAATAAGAAATCAAAATAGAAAATTAAAGGAAATAGTCTAAGATATGCGGCAAGGGTGCAAAACACAAAAGGAATGTGTTTTAATTCAGAATTTAGGAAAGAAACACTCTTGCTTGCACGACAAGGAAGAGGAAAGGTCAGGGATCCCTCACAAGGTGCGGCAAAAGGCTTTGGGAAAGTCTAAGTGTCCTAAAACTGATGGGAGAAGAACCTCCTTGCACGGCAAGGGAATGTGAGAAAGGGTAAGGTGTGGCAAAGGTCCCTAAGGGGTCTAGGACCTTTATTTTGTGTCCCAAAGTGCATATAAAGCCTTCAAAGTGGCTGGAAATTAAGAAGTTTAAGATTAGGGAAGGTCAAACCAAAATAGGAAACCTTGGCTTAACTTTCCTTGTCGGAGTAGGAATCCTTGTTGGAGTAGGAATCCATCTTCAATTTTTTAATTCATCCATTCCTTTTGCTCCAAAAGGCTCCAATTTGCATCTTCTTGCACACTTTGGCCTTAGAACCTGAAAACACACAAAAGTGACTTTAAACACTAAAATAACTAAGGAAACGCAACGTAAATGCACAAGAACAAGCCAATTAAGTAGCATAAATATGCTTCTATCAGAATCCTAGTTGAATAAGGATTCCTAGTGGAAATGGGTTTCCTAGTTGAATTAGGATTCCTAGAAGATTGAAGTTTCCTACTGAAACAAGGTTTCCTACTTGAAGTAGGAAAGTTAAACCCCAAAGGCCTCAAGTTGCAGCAACAAAGAAGTTTTCCAAGTCCAAGAAGGAAAAGAATTCCAAGATGAAGAAGGATTAGTTTTCCTAATCCTAGTGCATAAAGGTCTCCTAAACATTGTTGGACACAAAAAGAAGGTTATAGAACATTCCCTTGTTGTGTCGTGAGTTTCACCTAATTCCTAAGGGATTTGGGCTTCTAGAAGCCCTATCCTTAACCCTTAGAACATGCCGCACCCTAGCCTTCTAGATGACCCTAGTTCCTTGCCTTGCAAGGCTTTCTAGAAGCCTTATCCTTCTTAGCCAATCTGCCGCACCTATTCCTTGTTTAATGTTGATTTCTAAGCCTGTTCCTGGTGGATTTGGGTTCTACAAATCTTAATCTGATTTGCTAGGGTTTGAGGAGCCTATATATATGTTATTTAAGCCCTTGCCGCAGGGACTACTCTCCACATTAAGAAAATCCATGCCACAATTCCTTTACAACTTTGCCATAGCCATCACTCACCATACACCCAATTTCCTGACCTTGTCGCAACCACCATCCCCTCTAAACACTACCACACCATCCCACATCCATTCCTCCATAAAAATACCACCCAAAACCTGTCCCTACACCCCTTGCCGCAGCAAAGAAGAGGATGAGAAGAAGGCTTGGACGTTCATACAATTCAAGTTCGAGTCACTGGAAGTTTTAGGTGTTTCCTCTCCTTTGATTTCAATGTTTAAATTCAATACTCTTTGTTTTGTACGTATGAGGAACTAAACCCCCCCCCCCCCGCTAGGGGGGGATTCAAAACCATGTCCATGCTTGTTATATGATTTGATTACCTCTAGTTGTGATTCATAAACTGTGATTTCAATTTACTTAT
Source organism: Crataegus laevigata (assembly GCA_963580275.1). Taxonomy (NCBI): domain Eukaryota; kingdom Viridiplantae; phylum Streptophyta; class Magnoliopsida; order Rosales; family Rosaceae; genus Crataegus; species Crataegus laevigata. The sequence continues at coordinate 19,025,132 of OY756947.1, read as the reverse complement.
CCGTTTGAACTAAAACCGATTTGTGTATGTTGGTTAAGAGGGCCCGCTTAGTTTGCATGCATAAATTGAATGCTAGGATATAAGGGAATTTCACCGCATCGTCATGAACTTATATTCGCAAGTAGTAAAGGTTGTTGATCACAATCGCGTTAAGTAAATTCTTGGCATAAGTGTCATGCAATTCATAGTAACGAATGCTTCGTCAATGCTTATGGTTTTCATAGAACTTAATGATTCTTGCTTGTATCTCTATTATGCAATTCTTGTAGGGAACTTGTGGGGAATGCTTTGGGTTGTCGTATGCAATCATCCAATTCAATAATGTTAGGAAAATCTGAGGGTTAATTAGTGCAATTCACGGTTAATCTGGGGCGTTGAGAATCCATGGTTTATTGAAAAGTAACTAGAAATCGTTTTGTATGCAAGTATGACATGTGTGGAGAAGAACCTCCTAGCTAGCTTTCCATCCATTCATTTCAACCAAATTCGTTTTACAATATGTTTTGTTTTATGATAGGAGCATATTTATCCTACTTAGTGAGCTTGTTTTCTTGCACTTACGTAGTTAGTTATTGTTTATTGTAGTGATTTAAGCTATTTTCGTGTGTTTGTAGGTTCAAATGGCAAAGTATGCAAAAAGGTGCATTTTGGTGCGTTTTGGAGCGATTTTGGGCCTATGATGGATTGGACATGTTTGGAACCAATTGGAGTGATGGAATTGAAGTGCAAATGAGCTAAGGAGTGAATGAAGATGTGAAGAATGGAATTCAAGGCGAATGACGAATGAAGAGTCAAAATTGGAAATCAAAGTTTCTAAGTTTGGAAGTTTCTAATTTCGAAGGTTTCCATTCTTGAAGAGTTTCTATTCTTGGAACGAAAGTTTCCTAATCTTTTCTAAAAGCCTTATCTCAGCCCTATATGGATGCCGCACCCTCTAGGCCTTTTCTCTTGTGGATTTGGGCTATACAAATCCTTTTATAAAACTATATGGGCCACAACCTTTTTTTCCTTGTGGATTTCCATCTTTACCGCACCTAGGGCCTTCAAGTCCCTTGCCTTGCAAGGCATTCCCTGGCCCTTATCATCTCAGCCGCACCCTAAACCCTAGCCCATCACTTGTGCCGCACCTAATCCTTCTAGAACCTTCTTTTGCCTTGCCTTGCAAAGCATTCTCCTACCCTAGGCCTTCATTTCTGCTAAGCCCAAGGAATAATCTGATTTTCTCAAGGGTTTTGAGATGCCTATATATACATACTTTAGGGTTGTGCCGAGATCATTCATCATTCACCCCAGAAAACTCCTCGCCGCACCTCATTCACCATCCCTAGACAATTCCAGTCATTCTCTTTGCCTTGCCGCAGCCACCATCCATTTTAAACCATCTCTAACCTTTTCCATCACTTATACACACCACCTAAATCCATCTACATCCATTCATCACCCTTGCCGCAGACTTTGGAGAGAAGACAAGGCCTTGCCGTGGCTTCCAAAGGAGGAGGAAGGTTGTGCCGCATGCAATCTGCCACCATTGGAGTTCCTAGAGTTCTTTTTTCTCTCATTTATGTTTTCATGTTTAATTGAATTTCATTTTAGTTAAAGGCGAATTTGAAGCCATGGACATATGTTGGTTATGATTTGATTTACTCCAGTTATGAATTCATGAATGTTGGATGTGGTTTACTTTTCTGTTTTGATTAAGAACTTGTTTATGTATGTGGGTTGAGGGTCGACACTTAATTTGCATGCATAAACTTGATGCTAGGATATAAGGGAATTTCACCTAATCGTTATGAACTTATATTCATGAGTAGTAAAGATCGCTAGTCACGATTGTGTTTAGTAAACTCTAGGTTGGATTAACATGCGTATTCCATAGTTAGGGACTTTGATGAGGAATAATTTGGTTGTAATGCGTATCCCATTCAATTCAATGAATCTAGCGAAATTTGAGAATTAATTAGTTCAATATCTTGTAGTAGCATTCCATTCATGAGATCATATCTAAACATACTTATTAACTCCATAAATTGCTTTCTTTGTGATACATATATATGTGAGCGTTCGTTTTCATGTTTACATCAATCTTCTCACATATAACTAGTATAGGGTGTGTAGTTAGAAAATTTGAGTGAAATTGAGTGCATATCTTGTAAGGAATTGAGCAAATTCTCTAAGGCATGTTACAACATTCAAAACATCGTTTTAATTGGTTAATTGTGAACTAGTAAGTGGTGACTATGATTAAGTATGTTCTCAATTGTAAAGATGACTCAAATCTGTGGGGATGATGATTTTTAACATGTCTTGTGCATTGGAAATCCCTGAGGCAAACGTTGGAAGGTTTAAGTTGTGTTTTGTTTGCTTTGTTTAGTTTTATTTTCTTTTGTTGTTTTGTTTTGCTTGAGGACTAGCAAAAGCTAAGTGTGGGGGAATTTGATAGGAGCATATTTATGCGCCTTAGTTAGCTAGTTCTTATGCATTTATGTTGTGTTTCCTTAGTTAAAGTAGTCTTTTAAGCTAGTTTTATGCGTTTTCAGGTTTTAAGGGCAAAGAATACAAAAAGATGCATTTTGGAGCAAATTGGAGCCATAGTGACGAAATTGAAGATTTGAAGGTGTTAGGATTCCTAATTGATAGGAGCATATTTATGCTACTTAGTGAGCTTGTTTTCTTGCACTTATGTAGTTAGTTATTGTTTATTATAGTGATTTAAGCTATATTCGTGTGTTTGTAGGTTCAAATGGCAAAGTATGCAAAAAGGTGCATTTTGGAGCAATTTTAGGCTTATGATGGATTGGACATGTTTGGAACCAATTGGAGTGATGGAATTGAAGTGCGAATGAGCTAAGGAGTGAATGAAGATGTGAAGAATGGAATTCAAGGCGAATGACGAATGAAGAGTCATAATTGGAAATCGAAGTTTCTAAGTTTGGAAGTTGCTAATTTCGAAGGTTTCCATTCTTGAAGAGTTTCTATTCTTGGAACGGAAGGTTCTTAATCTTTTCTAGAAGCCTCATCTCAGCCCTATATGGATGCCGCACCCTCTAGGCCTTTTCCCTTGTGGATTTGGGCTATACAAATCCTTTTATAAAACTATATGGGCCACAACCCTTTTTCCTTGTGGATTTCCATCCTTGCCGCACCTACGGCCTTCTAGAACCCTTTTCCCTTGCCTTGCAAGGCATTCCCTGGCCCTTATCATCTCAGCCGCACCCTAAACCCTAGCCCATCACTTGTGTCGCACCTAATCCTTTTGGAACCTTCTTTTGCCTTGCCTTGCAAGGCATTCTCCTACCCTAGGCCTTCATTTCTGGTAAGCCCAGGGAATAATCTGATTTTCTCTAGGGTTTTGAGATGCCTATATATACATACTTTAGGGTTGTGCCGAGGGGATTCATCATTCACCCCAGTCACAATCCCTAGACAATTCCAGCCATTCTCCTTGCCTTGCCGCAACCACCATCAATTTTAAACCATCTCTGACCTTTCCATCACTTATACACACCACCTAAATCCTTCTACATCCATTCATCACCCTTGCTGCAGCTTTTGGAGAGAAGACAAGGCCTTGCCGTGGCTTCCAAAGGAGGAGGAAGGTTGTGCCGCATGCAATCTGCCACCATTGGAGTTCCTAGAGTTCTTTCTTCTCTCGTTTCTGTTTTCATGTTTAATTTAATTTGCTTTTCAATTATGTTAAACATGTGGAACTAATTCCTTTTTAGTTAGAGGCGAATTTGAAGCCATGAACATATGTTGGTTATGATTTGATTTACTCCAGTTATGAATTCATGAATTATGGATGTGGTTTACTATTCTGTTTTGATTAAGAACTTGTTTATGTATGTGGGTTGAGGGTCGACACTTAATTTGCATGCATAGATTTGATGCTAGGATATAAGGGAATTTCACCTAATCGTTATGAACTTATATTCATGAGTAGTAAAGATCGCTAGTCACGATTGTGTTTAGTAAACCCTAGGTTGGATTAACATGCGTATTCCATAGTTATGAATGCCTAGTTGATGTTTATGATTTCCATTGAACTTAATGATCTTTGTTGAATGTCTCTATCATGCGTATTCCATAGTTAGGGACTTTGATGAGGAATAATTTGGTTGCGATGCGTATTCCATTCAATTCAATGAATATAGGGAAATCTGAGAATTAATTAGTTCGATACAATTAATTTGGAGCATCGTCATTCATAAGTTTGTTGAAATCATAACTGGGAATCAAATTATATGCATATGTTCATGTGTGGATAAGGACCCCTCTAACTAGTTTCTCACCATTCTATTTCAACCAAATCTGTCTTCTTTGAAGTTTGTTTACAAGATTCTGTTTTAATTTCAATTTCGTCCAAACCAATCCCCCATTTATTTTAAAGTGTTAGATTAGTTAGAAAACAATTTAGTTTGTGTTTTTAAGAGTCTTGAGTCTAGTTATAACTCAATTTCGTCCAAATTACTGGTTGTGTTCAAAACTGCCCAGAAAGTGATTCTAAGGCAGTTTTGAGTGTTTCTGGGCTGTTTTGAGTCTTTTGGTTTGTTTTAGTGTTTTAAATTTTAGTTTTGCATTCTTTGAGTCTAGTTTAGTGTTTTATACTTGGTTTTTACGTTTTTGATTCAATTTCACATTGATTAGCATCCCTAGTTAATCCCCGGTTAGAACGATCCCTACTTACATCATTACTACAATTGTCACAAATAAGGTTTAATTTGAGTGTCAAGTTAATTTTCACATCATTTTACAAAGTTTTTGTTTTGTTTTCAAATTCGTCAAAACCAATTCCCCCTTTACTTTGAGTGTCAAATTAGTTAGAAATCAATTTAGTTTGTGTTTTTAATTGTCTTGAGTCAAGTTATAACTATTTTCGTCCAAATTCTTCTTTAGTGTTCAAAACTGCCTAGAAAGTGGTTTTAAGGCAGTTTTGAGTGTTTTCTTGCTGTTTTGAGTCTTTTGGTTTGTTTTAGTATTTTAAAGTATAGTTTTGCATTTTTTGAGTCTAGTTTAGTGTTTTAAACTTTGTTTGTACGTTTTTGAGTCAGTTTTCAAGTGATTTAGCAATCCCTCCTAATCCCCGGCCTAGAACGATCCCAACTTACATATTTGCTAGAATTGATAAAAAGAGGGTTTAATTTGTGTGCTTATATATTTCGCATCATTGGTCCATTCCCCTTGAATTAATGTGTGATGCATCGGATTATGCACTTGGGGTTGTTTTGGCCCAAAGGAAAAACAAACAGCCACATGTTATTTATTATGCTTCACGCACTTTAAATGATGCTCAATTGAATTATTCCACCACTGAAAAGGAACTTTTGGCGGTTGTATTTGCTTTAGATAAGTTTAGATCATATCTAATTGGTACTAAAGTAATTGTTTTCACTGACCATGCAACCTTGAAGTATCTTCTCACCAAAAAGGAAGCCAAGCCACGGCTCATTCGTTGGATGCTCCTACTTTAAGAGTTCGATATTGAAATTAGGGACAAGAAAGGGTGTGAAAACGTGGTGGGTGACCACTTGAGTAGAATGGTGCGTGAGGAAGAGCCCATTCCCATTTCTAAAACCTTTTCGGATGAGCAACTTCTGTCCATTTAGGTAAGTACCCCTTGGTATGCCGATTTGGTCAATTTTTTGGTGTCTAAGCAAGTTCCTAACACCCTAAGCAAGGCCCAACGTGATAAACTTAGAAAGGATGCACGTTTTTATGTGTGGGATGACCCATATTTGTAGAAAATCTGCCCTGATCAGATTGTGCGTCGTTGTGTTCTTGAATCTGAGTTTAAGTCAATTTTGAGTTTTTGCCATTCATATGCATGTGGTGGACACTTTGGCACCCAACGCACAGCACATAAGGTTCTTGAAAGTGGCTTTTATTGGCCTACATTGTTTAGAGATGCTAGAACTTTTTGCTTGACATGTGATCGATGCCAAAGGACAGGAAATTTAGGCCAAAGAGACCAAATGCCTCAAACCCCCATTCTTGTTGTTGAAATATTTGATGTGTGGGGTATTGATTTTATGGGTCCTTTCCCTACATCTTTTGGTTTTACTTACATTTTACTTGCCGTTGATTATGTGTTGAAGTGGGTGGAAGCCAAAGCCACCCAAACTAACGATTCTAGAGTTGTTGCAGATTTTGTTAAATCTAACATCTTCTCTAGATTTAGGATGCCTAGAGTGCTAATAAGTGATGGTGGGTCTCACTTTTGCAACCGCACCATTGAGGGGCTGCTCAAAAAGTACAATGTGATGCATAAGGTTTCCACACCTTATCACCCCCAAATAAGTGGCCAAGCCGAAGTTTCGAATAGAGAAATCAAGCAAATCTTGGAGAAGACCGTTGGGCCTAATAGAAAAGATTAGAGCTTGTGTTTGGAGGATACATTGTGGGCGTATCGAACGGCTTACAAAACGCCCATAGGTATGTCCCCATTTCGGCTAGTTTATGGCAAGCCATGCCACTTGCCCGTGGAGCTTGAACACAAGGCACATTAGGCGGTCAAGACGTTTAATATGGATGTGGACACGGCTGGACACCATAGAAAGCTCCAATTGAACGAGCTTGAAGAGATTAGGCATGATGCATATGAGAATGCCCGGATTTACAAAGACAAGACCAAGGCGTTCCATGATAAGATGATTAGAGGCAAAACATTCTCAATTGGGCAGAAAGTGTTGCTATTTAACTCTTGTCTTCGTTTATTCCCCGGTAACTTACGTTCTAAGTGGGTTGGTCCATTTGTTATAACTAATGTTTTTGTGCATGGTGCAGTCCAAATACAAAGTTTGAAAACTGGACAAGAATTCAAGGTTAATGGACATCGATTGAATCCCTACTATGAGAACTTTGTTGAGCATGTCGTGGAGGAGATCCCACTCCATGCCGTGGGTTCCAATGGGTGATGTGAAAATGAACTTGACACACAAATTAAACCCTATGGATGACAATTGTAGTATATGAGCAAATAGGGATCGTTCTGGACCGGGGATTAACTAGGGATGCTAACCAATGTGAAATTGACTAAAAACATAAAAACAAAGTTTAAGACACTAAACTAGACTCAAAGAATGCAAAACTAGAGTTTAAAACACTAAAACAAACCAAAAGACTCAAAACAGCACAAACACACTCAAAACTGCCTTAGAATCACTTTCTGGGCAGTTTTGAGTACAAACACAAATTTGGACGAAAATAAGTTGTAACTTGACTCAAGACTCCTAAAAACGCAAACTAAATGGATTTCTAACTAATCTAGCACTTCAAAATAAATTGGGGATGGATTTTTACGAATTTGAATTTAAAACAAAACTTTGTAAACAAAACAGATTCTAAACAGATTTTGATGAATTTAATGGATGGAGAAACTAGTTAGAGGGGTCCTTATCCACACATGAACATATGCATACAATTTGATTCCCAGTTATGATTTCAACAAACTTATGAATGACAATGCCCCAAATTAATTGTATTGAACTAATTAACTCTCAGATTTCCCTAGATTCATTGAGTTGAATGGGATACGCATTACAACCAAATTATTCCTCATCAAAGTCCCTAACTATGGAATACGCATGATAGAGACATTCAACAAAGATCATTAAGTTCAATGGAAATCGTAAACATCGACTAGGCATTCATAACTATGGAATACGCATGTTAATCCAACCTAAGGTTTACTAAACACAATCGTGACTAACGATCTTTACTACTCATGAATATAAGTTCATAACGATTGGGTGAAATTCCCTTATATCCTAGCATCAAGTTTAGGCATGCAAATTAAGTGTCGACCCTCAACCCACATACATAAACAAGTTCTTCATCAACACAAAAAAGTAAACCACATCCATAGTTCATGAATTCATAACCGGAGTAAATCAAATCATAACCAACATATGTCCATGGCTTCAAATTCGCCTCTAACTAAAAAGAAATTAGTTCCACATGTTTAACATAATTAAACAACGAATTAAATTAAACATGAAAACACAAACAAGAAGAGAAAGTACTGTAAACACTCCAATAGTGGCAGATTGCTTGCGCAAGGTGTCTCCCTTCCTTTGGACTGCACGGCGCCCTCATTCTCTCCTCCAAAGGTGGCTGTGCACGGTGTCTATGATGGTGGTAAGGCACGGTGATGGTTATGAGAATGGTGACGCACGGTGGAAGGATGGTGGTTTGGACGAAAGGTTGCGGCAGATTGAGGGATGGTGGTGTATGGCTTGCGGCAAGGGGTTTTGTTCAGGGATTTTGGATGAATGAATGTATGGAGGACGGCTTGGATGTATGGCTCCTGCGATTTCTGAGTGAATGGGTGATAAAAGGGTGCGGCACACTCATGTTTTGAATATATAGGCACCCCAAACCCTAGGTCAATTCAGATTAGGGCTTGGATTTAGTTTAATTGATGGATTAGGCCCCCTAAGTCCAGCAGGAATTGTAAGTCCAATATGGAAAAGGGTTTATGGCCTAATTAACCCAAATTCACAAGGAAAATGGCCAATTAACTCAGAAATCCAAAGGGAAAAGGGAGAGAGGGTGCGGCAGCTTCCTAGGCCCAAATACACCTTCTAGAAGTCAGAAAGCCAAGGGGGATGAGGGGATAAGTGCGGCAGGTTCTTGAAGGATTATTTTAGAGAAACATGTTCATTTAAGTAATATCATTAGCATGCAATTAACAAATTAAAGGCGGAATCATGCTTGCATATACTTAAAAACAAAACATTACCCATGAATGTTCAAAGCCTAGTAGATTGGTGAACCTTTAAACAACTCAAAACAAAGTGAGTTGAGATTTATACCTTTGTAGATTCCTCTTTGCTTAAGCAAAGGCTAATCACCCAAAGAGAGGGCCTTCATTCCTTGCATCTTAAATCTATGGATTTGGATGGATGAAGAGGTTTCTCCAAGTTCCCAAAATTGGGAACCTCTAAGATTCTACACCAAGGTTAGATTGGAGAAGATATGAGTGACCTTGGAGGAGTAGGATTGCTAGATGTACCCTCCAAGGTGACCGGCCATTTCTAGAGAGAAAGGAGTTGTGTTTTCTCCAATTTCCCCAAAAGAAAGCCCTAAATGAATTTTGGCTATAAAGTCAAATTTATACCTTAATTCATTTGAGTGGCAAACTTGTAAATAAGTCCAAGTTTGCTACCCTTCATTAGTTGGCCGGCCTTAGGGATTAATTGGGCTCTTTGGGCCTTTGTGAATCATTATTCATTAAGTTGTCATACAACTTAAGTTAATGGACTTGACGTTCGAAGCCCATTGGGCCTTAAGATCCAAAACTATCCCGAGGTCTCTAACGAACTCATTCGTTTGATTAATTAACATATTAATTAATCCTTGCCACAAATAATTAAACCATTTAATTATTCTTACTCATCTCCGTTGAATCTTCAATCTTTACCTTACACGGTGTACGATCCATTAGGTTCCTTTTAGCGAGGCAGTGGGCGATTCAAACTCTTTTAAATCGATTGTGAATTTGAAACTAACTTTCAATTCTCCCTTTAGTGTTTATACACGTTTAGGGCTTCCACAAACCATGAGTGACACCTAGCAGCATATCATGGTTACCCAAGCTAATCAGAAGAGGTAGAGAACCTATTCAGTTTAGGATTACAAATGCAATACGGTCCTTCTCTAATACAATACTCTTGACCACATTGTTTGGCTTGATAGTTTATTCATGTCTACTATCCAATGTGAATCTCGTGCTTATATGATTCCATTGAATGTGATCTGGAACACATTCCAACATCTCATTCATACTCTGGCCAGAGATTCTAAATCATATCATAGAGTATTTTCCCTCAACGGTTTGAAGGTTAGAGATCCCTTGTTGCGCATTCACTTGTCTCCATGACTAGATAGCTTGACCCCAACCATGCCGTGGACACTCCAAAGGAATGCCATTTGACACGATCAAAGATCAAGGACCTAACCACAAGACAACTATGATGCCTCAGGTCAAAGGACTAATTTGCATTATCCTAACCATGAGTTCTCACGTGACATGAATATGACAACTCGTCGTTGATCGTGTTCAGTGAACTCATTCTCTATTGAGCACCTACGTACTTGTCTTGGTGTCACTCACACCAATGACTCGAGACTAGTCACTCTCCCTGAGAGAAGACATAGCACGTACTGATCTTAACGGACTGTCAATGCCCAATTGGCAATCCTATGATCAGGAACGTTTAGGATGTGTCTACGAAAGAATGGTCTCATGAATCTAACTTCTTTTAGATTGCATTATCCCAATCACATATTCCTTGGACTTTATCGTTTAAGCATATAACATTTATATGAGACCGCTCAAACAATAATCTTTGCCCTTAATATTAAACTAGATTAGTTTAACATGTGAAATGTCCGTAAAGTATCATCATATGATTGGTTTTAGGGCACATTTCCAACAATCTCCCACTTGCACTAGAGCCAATCAGCTTGGTCATCAGTGATGATACCTCTTATGCAGTCATTTCATAAATGGCTGAGTAGTAGGCCTAGACAATGGATATCTATATGTTATCCATAGAAGCAACCTTGAGAATAACGACGTCACCATTATACATGATTCCCAATCATGTGGTTTAGTCTCTCATATGAGTTCGGACCTTGATGAGACCTTGATTCCCTGGCTTGAGCTATCGCCCCATTAGTGTCATACACTTTTTGGTTGGAACCGAATAGAGAGTTCATAAATGAACTTTCCCATCCAAGCAACATTGTTTGTAAGCTTCTATATGGCAATATATTTTGCATTCATAATGGAACACACTAAAGTCATTACTTTAATGTTTCCATCCAAATATCTCTTTAGTCATAATAAAGAGATATCTGTTTATCTCTTCATTCATAATGAAGAAACATTCAATGATGGATTAGATTCATAATCTAATACATTTACGCTTCCATTACGTTACTCTAATTCTTCCTCATTCTTTGAGGAATTTATCCTTTAGTATTTCTTAAATGCTTAAGGACTCACTTGACAGTTGCCATGGTTCTGATCCTGGGCTTGCACTGATATCGTTTTGTACCTTTCTAGGTACAACTTATATCAATGTTTTTCATACAATATGAAATACATAAATCACCTTTCTGCTTATGCATAAAGGATCCTATTTACGCATTATTTCTTTGGGAGTCAAAGGGTACATTCCCTTTGAGAAGAACAACTTCCTAGTCTCACTAGAATTGTCATTCTAATTGAAGTTTATCATCATATGAGAAACTTCCTAGCATCTCTCTGTCTATTTTAGGGATTGATATAATCCAATTATATCTTGAAATGCATCATTATAGATTTCAATCCCATATACATAGACTATATCTCCCATATACATTCTATCGTTTATAGAATGTTTAAAGTCATTACTTTAACAAAGAAGTATTCATTTCATTTCCAAAAAATTAATATATCATATATATTTAAATTTAGGAATATGATAAACTCCCACTAATCTTTTGTAAACCTAGTAAACAAAAGATTCATTTACATCTTTATGAGAAATCAAACGATTTGATCTTTCTTCATAAGACGCTTGTGGCTCCCACTAGCTTGCTAAGATCCATGATGGATGGATCTCTACAACTTACATGTCTTGTGATTTATAGTTTTGGACATACATTATCAAGACTATTTTAATAATGGTTTTGGAAACCCATATTATGTCCAAACATTGAATCACCATTTAGTTGTAGCTAGCAATCTTCGAATTAATTGAAACTAAGACTATGTCAAAGATGGTTCATTCAAAGTCAACCATTCTCTTTGATTGTAGTCACCTTAAGCTACCAATTAGCTATTAAGGTTTCATTATTTCGAGTCAAATGGTACTTTACCATTTCCTTGAGTATATATCGTATACACACTCAATGTAGTCATAAGGATTTTCATTCTTATTTCTTTCGATTTAAGAGGTGCAACTCTATGACATAGTCATAAAGTTCAAACCATTCAACTGAGACGGTTTATAAATCCTTCTCGACTACCTTGGAGCTTGTGGTATAGGAACTAGGTTGTTATATTTGTTGATCACTTTCTTGTCTCTTAAAGAACCTATTCTTTGAGTTCTATCTCTAGTTCATTTGCGTTTTAGGCAAATCATATTGTAGGATTACAATGAACTACCCAACAAAACAACATTTGTTAGTTGGTTTATAGAAGTGATATCCAAAGGTTAATTTAAGGATATCCCACAAGATTGTTTTTAAACAAATATTGCTTATTAGCACACAACCCCAAATCTTAACATGCTTAAGATTTGTCTTTCTTTCCAACTACATCTTATGGAGTCATGAAAATTTTGGAAGCTCTTCTAATTGACAATCACATTGTTTTAGAAGTTTATATATCCTATATATGGGTAGTAGATAATAACCAACGAACTAAATCATATTTGATTACGTTCTTCTTCTAATGGAGAAATTTATTATCTTATGATGCTACTTTCCTTGATATCTTTCAAGGAAAGTCATCTAAAGTGTTATATTTCCTTGGATCAAATCTAAGGAGGTAAATACTTTAGACGTCTTACTCATCAACTTACATTTCTTGAATTCTTTGAAACCTTTTGCAAAGTATTCGGACTTATGTTTATTCAAAGTAAACTATAGTCCAACCGAGAGTGATCTTCGGTGAATGTCATATAACATGAGTAGTATTATGTTGTGGACTAGTGCCACTAACATCTAAGTGTATTAACCTTAACAACTTTGTGATTCTTTCTTCTTTCCAAAAGAATAAAGATTCGAACATTTCGCCTCTATACAATTTTAACAAGAAGGCATTGGATCCGGATCTAACGATCCAAAGCATCCATCCATGACCAACTCGTAATTTATGTTTTAGAGGTATCACAACTTAGTTGGGATTAGTCACTACCTTGCAACCTTTTGGGTTTTAAGCATCGTTATATTCTAAACAGTTAACACTACCACATCATCTCTACTATAGAGACAATTAATTAGATTACAATAATCTAATCATTCTTTATTTGGTAGTTCATATGAGGAAGTAAGTACAATCCGCTTTCGCAGAGATCTATATTTTATTCACGTTTCGAATGTGAAGTACTTTCTTCTTCTCTCATTAATCTTCTACTTGTTATTAGCCACACTTTTACAACGATTTGTAAAACTTAGTTACTAATACAGAATCAAGCATTCAAGTAGAAGAACCAACTGTTATGAACTTTTCAAGAACATTTTACAACACCTTGGAAAGGTGTGTTCTTGACACTTGCAAGACATTTGCAAATACCCCTTCCAACGTCCATCCTTTCATATAGAAAGTTTGTTCCCTTGGAGTTATTTGTTTTCTTCATTTAACTTCTCCTTTGACTACAATAGTCATGGTCCCTAAACTCCCACTATCTCTCTTGAAACTTGTTTCAATTGTGTTTATACACATCAAACAATTTGGAGAGCGTGTGGTTATTGTTCACCATATAGTTTACAATAAACTTAGTGAACGATTAGGATAGGGACACAAAGGTGAAGTCCTTGTCTAGTTTCCGTCTCGTTAAGTGTTTTAACACTTCAACATTTAATGATTCAAAATCATCATAAGTCCATGTTGATGGACTATTTTTGTCAACCAACCATTATGTTCTAAACATAATTACAAACATTCAAGAGTTGTTTAAGGCAACTCTCATTTCTTCATACAACGATTTGTAAGTGAAGAATCATGGCACATTAAGTGTCCATGCCCTTGTGCTTACTTCAAAAAGTTCCTTGTTTATGTAACAAAGAAACAAGCACTAATGTTTGCATTGATTAAGAGTTGTTCAAAGCAACTCTTATTTCTTCATACAACAATTTGTATTTGAAGAATTATGACAATTAAATTGTTGTCCTCTTTATGATAGACTTATCTAACATGTTCTTCCAATGATACATGTATCAATATGAAGATTGTGAGGATGAGACTACTTAGGCATTTGTACAATCCATTCAAGACAATCTATGGGATTGTGGTACCAAGTTCGGAAACTAAAGCGTTCGGTTTTTCTTTGTCAAGTTTTGGATAGCGTTTGCAAATATATTGGTAAACAAATACATAACGAATATAAATTGATTGATTTTAAGCTATTTGATTCGGGTCTTTAAATCATAATAGCACCACCCACTATTTTTGGCAAATTTCATATCCCTCATCAGAATTCGAGAGTTTTGGAGGAAACTCTTAGTAGGTTATGGGAGACTCACTATTACCAAGCCCACCTCACGATGATACGATGTTGGCTAGCATTAATAATAATGAGAGAGTACACTTACTCATTTACATCTAATGTAAGTACCCATCCTTTTGGCCTCTAAAGAATGTCACCTCACAATGATATGATGTTGGCTCCATTGCACTTAGTTAAGTCATTCCCACCATGCGAGTTCAAGTTAGGGGTTCAAGAACAACCTCACGATGATACGATGTTGGCTATTCTTGTTGCCTACCTTTCACAACATCATGTATGCGTATAGAATCCTCCCCGAGTGTAAGCATGCACTTTGTACTCCCCCATGATAGGGTGAAGCCGATGTACACGTCACAAACGTTCGGACCTACCACGGTGGAAGGCCACGAAAGAGTGTTCAAAAGCACTCTCACGCTTATCAACTTAATATTGGTTTGGTTGAGGGTTTTTAGGTCTCATCACATATAAACATACATTTTAATCCAATTAAAACATTTTTGGTCCTATCACAACTATTGGTCCATATGATTTATTTAGTTGTATATAATACTCCCACTAAGCTTTTAAAACGGTTTTTAAAGCAAGAGTACATGATACTACTAACATAAGGTTTGCATTCATTGATGGACTATATAGTTGCCTTAGGGCCTTAGGATGACTATGAACCTTTTATTAGATCCAACACGAGCCTTGTGTTGAATCTCGGACTAGGGATGGTGATTGATTTTAGTTACGCGTTTAATCATATTAAGGCGTGTTGTCTTAGGGGCGTTGGACCCAACTACTTCATTTTCATGCATATCATATAAAGCAAGAAATAAGTACTTCAAAGTAAAGAAGAGCTTATGCCCTTTTACTACAATTGATCAAATCAAATTACTTTAAATTAAAGAAGAGCTTATGCTCTTTTACAACATTTGATCTAATCAAATTACAACCAAAATCTAATCTACACATTCCCATGGTTCAAACAAATTTGAAACGGCCTTTCACATAGCTCAATTATCGTAGGCTTAGGTTCATAATCACCCTTTAATTAATTAACACTTTAACTAATTAAATTGAATGCAACATTTTTCATTTGGTTTTTGTATCCATAAAATTTGATTTTAAATGGAGCTAACTAAATGAAAATCCAATTCTCATTTAAAGAGACAAAACAATTTTTGTTCTCTATTTAATTTGGGCCTAAATGTAATGACCTCAACTTGTTTGGGCCATTGTGCAATTAACCTCAACTTTTGGGCTATTTTGCAATTAGCCACAACTTTTGGGCCATAGTGCAATTAACCACAACTTTTGGGCTATTTTGCAAAAACTTAAACTTTTGGGGTCACTTTGTAAAAACACAAAAGTACACTACTTCATGTAATCACAACTAGAACCCAAAATTTTCCACAAATGTAAAAACTTCATTAAAGGAGCAAAACAATTTGTCCTTTAGCGTTTTTGGACCTAAACGTAAAAACGTAAACTTTTGGGCCAAAGTGCAAATACACAAAAAGTATCAAAACTTTATGTAATTGCATGAAAGCCCCAAAAGTACTCCCACTAGGGAGTGGCCGGCCTTGGGAGACAACTTGGTGTGATGTGTGTGTTGATTTGTAGTTTTTGACATAAAGCATGCAAGGTGTGTGTGAATGGGATTTATACCTTACACACCCATTAATGTTTCTTACACCTTTCAAACAAATATCTAACATATATTCAAAGTTTTTGACTAACATTAAAATGTTAATCATTAATAAATATATGAAAATATCTAATAACAAAACTTTATGAAATAATTCAAAACTTTGAATCAAAACACCAAACCTTTTTGTTCTTGGCTAAAATGTCAAGAACAATGAAGAACACTCATGAAAAACTCAAAAATTTTCCATGATCATTTTTCACCCAAAAACATCCCAAAACCATTTAAACTTAAGGGAAATTTCATATAACCAAACTAGGGTACTTAGGGGTTCCAAAGAACACATTAAAACCATTTTAACAAGACTAATTTGAACCCAAAAAATCACCCTTTTAATTTGGCCGAAAATCCCAAAATTCTTGGCACCAAATTTTAGCTCCAATATTCATGTTCATATGAACTACATCTACAACATTTGAGATGCCAAATTTTCCAACAAAATTTACATTCATAAAACAAGAATAAAGCTTGTAACATTTTACAACTTTTAAATCACATATTATGAACTACAAAACCCAAAAGGATTCACCAACTACTAGACCTAGGCTCTGATACCACTTGAAGGATTATTTTAGAGAAACGTGTTCATTTAAGCAATATCATTAGCATGCAATTAACAAATTAAAGGTGGAATCATGCTTGCATATACTTAAAAACAAAACATTACCCATGAATGTTCAAAGCCTAGTAGATTGGTGAACCTTTAAACAACTCAAAACAAAGTGAGTTGAGATTTATACCTTTGTAGATTCCTCTTTGCTTAAGCAAAGGCTAATCACCCAAAGAGAGGGCCTTCATTCCTCGCATCTTAAATCTATGGATTTGGATGGATGAAGAGGTTTCTCCAAGTTCCCAAAATTGGGAACCTCTAAGATTCTACACCAAGGTTAGATTGGAGAAGATATGAGTGACCTTGGAGGAGTAGGATTGCTAGATGTACCCTCCAAGGTGGCCGGCCATTTCTAGAGAGAAAGGAGTTGTGTTTTCTCCAATTTCCCCAAAAGAAAGCCCTAAATGAATTTTGGCTATAAAGTCAAATTTATACCTTAATTCATTTGAGTGGCAAACTTGTAAATAAGTCCAAGTTTGCTACCCTTCATTAGTTGGCCGGCCTTAGGGATTAATTGGGCTCTTTGGGCCTTTGTGAATCATTATTCATTAAGTTGTCATACAACTTAAGTTAATGGACTTGACGTTCGAAGCCCATTGGGCCTTAAGATCCAAAACTATCCCGAGGTCTCTAACGAACTCATTTGTTTGATTAATTAACATATTAATTAATCCTTGCCATAAATAATTAAACCATTTAATTATTCTTACTCATCTCCATTGAATCTTCAATCTTTACCTTACACGGTGTACGATCCATTAGGTTCCTTTTAGCGAGGCAGTGGGCGATTCAAACTCTTTTAAATCGATTGTGAATTTGAAACTAACTTTCAATTCTCCCTTTAGTGTTTATACACGTTTAGGGCTTCCACAAACCATGAGTGACACCTAGCAGCATATCATGGTTACCCAAGCTAATCAGAAGACGTAGAGAACCTATTCAGTTTAGGATTACAAATGCAATACGGTCCTTCTCTAATACAATACTCTTGACCACATTGTTTGGCTTGATAGTTTATTCATGTTTACTATCCAATGTGAATCTCGTGCTTATATGATTCCATTGAATGTGATCTGGAACACATTCCAACATCTCATTCATACTCTGGCCAGAGATTCTAAATCATATCATAGAGTATTCTCCCTCAACGGTTTGAAGGTTAGAGATCCCTTGTTGCGCATTCACTTGTCTCCATGACTAGATAGCTTGACCCCAACCATGCCGTGGACACTCCAAAGGAATGCCATTTGACACGATCAAAGATCAAGGACCTAACCACAAGACAACTATGATGCCTCAGGTCAAAGGACTAATTTACATTATCCTAACCATGAGTTCTCACGTGACATGAATATGACAACTCGTCGTTGATCGTGTTCAGTGAACTCATTCTCTATTGAGCACCTACGTACTTGTCTTGGTGTCACTCACACCAATGACTCGAGACTAGTCACTCTCCCTGAGAGAAGACATAGCACGTACTGATCTTAACGGACTGTCAATGCCCAATTGGCAATCCTATGATCAGGAACGTTTAGGATGTGTCTACGAAAGAATGGTCTCATGAATCTAACTTCTTTTAGATTGCATTCTCCCAATCACATATTCCTTGGACTTTATCGTTTAAGCATATAACATTTATATGAGACCGCTCAAACAATAATCTTTGCCCTTGATATTAAACTAGATTAGTTTAACATGTGAAATGTCCGTAAAGTATCATCATATGATTGGTTTTAGGGCACATTTCCAACAGCTCTATGGGATAGGATAGGGCTTCTAGAAAGCCTTGCAAGGCAAAGAATTAGGGTCTTCTAGAAGGGAAGGGTGCGGCACCTTTGTAGGGAGAGATAGGGTCTTCTAGAAATCAGATTTTAGGCCTCCAAATAGGATAAGAAATCCCCCCTCTAGAAGGAATTAAGATAGGATAAGGTGAGGATAAGAAAGGATAAGATAAGGTTCAACAAGATAAGATAAGATAAGGTTGGTTTGGATAATGTTTTGGATAATGTTCCATATTTCTTGCTCTTTCCTTATCTTGTTTGTCTCAATCTTGTTTCATCATCTTCAAAACTGATTCCTAGCTCCTTTTAGCTCCAAATTCGTCCATCAATGGTGCTCCATATGCATGTACTCCATTTAAGCTCAATTTAGCTCTAAAATGCACCAAAACGCACTTTCTTGCTTCACTTGCCATTTGGACCTACAAACTCACGAAAATAGCTTAAATCACTATAATAAACGATGACTAACTACGTAAGTGCAAGAAAACAAGCTAACTAGGTAGCATAAATATGCTCCTATCAATGGGCAATGAACGTGTTCTTCGTCCGGCTGCAAGACGTTAAAGCAAGTGCTACTTGGGAGGCAACCCATGCATTCAACAAAGGAAGCCCTAGGAATCACTCAAATTCCAGATTTGCGTTCCTAAAACCCTTCTCTTTGTTGTTGTTTCTAATCTGCCCAGTTTTGGATTTAAGTTGCTGTTTGTTTAATTCTTTGTGTTTTGTGTGGTTTTATGCTTGAAACATTGAGGACAATGTTTGATTTAAGTGTGTGTTGGGGGGGGGGGGGGAGGGGTAACTAAATGTTTTTGATGCAAATTCGTGGGATTTTATCACCCATTACTTATAGACTTGTTCCTTGCTGTTTTAAGGTGTTTTTAAGCTGTTTTGGTGCTTGTTAGTGTGTTTTGACTTAAAAATCCGAAAATCACCTAAAAATTTGAAAAATTGTTTTGAAAAACAAAAAAAGAGTTGTTTTGAGTTGTTTTTGTGTGTTTGTTTGTGTCTTAGGGTACCTTCCAACACAATGATGATGATTCGGTTTGTAATTGCATGGCTGTTAAAAAAAAAGTTGGATGAAAGTTTGATTTACTCTTTGTTTATGCTTGGTTGTGGTTATAACTTATGAATTCACATGCAATCATAAAGGACAAATCAGTTTTTGTAACATCCTTGAAGGAAGGAACTCAAATTAACACTACAACCTTGTGAGACTTGAGCCTACACGTTTATTCGGAGAGTTTATAATCTGTGCATCTTTGTTTTCTAAAGTCGTTGCATGATCTCATTATTCTTTGCTTGGTTACTACTTAGAAGGCGTTTCATCATTTAGTTCCAAATGCTAGAACTCATGCCCATTTCATTCAAAGCATGCTATTGATTGGCATAACACATATTCAAGATGAAGGTGTGTAGTCACCACCACCTTAGCCAAAATGCCGTGTGCCCTACTCTATTTTATGTTTAAGTTAACCCCGTTGAGCCTTGTTAGCCTATGTTCTTTGTTAACCCATGTTTTCCTCACCTAGCCTAGATTAGGATTATCCATACCTGATGCGAAATAAATAAGCACACAAATTAAACCCTCTTTTTATCAATTGTAGCAAATATGTAAGTAGTGACCGTTCTAGGCCGGGGATTAGGAGGGATTGCTAAATCACTTGAAAACTGACTCAAAAACATAAAACAAAGTTTAAAACACTAAATTAGACTCAAAGAATGCAAAACTATACTTTAAAACACTAAAAAAAACCAAAAGACTCAAAACAGCAAGAAAACACTCAAAACTGCCTTAAAACCACTTTCTGGGCAGTTTTGAACACTAAAGAAGAATTTGGACGAAAATAGTTATAACTTGACTCAAGACACTTAAAAACACAAACTAAATTGATTTCTAACTAATTTGACACTCAAAGTAAAGGGGGATTTGGTTTTGACAATTTGAAAACAAAACAAAAACTTTGTAAAACAGAACAGATTGTAATACGAATTTGGTTTAAATGAATGGATGGAAAGCTAGCTAAGGGGTTCTTCTCCACACATGTCATACTTGCATACAAAACGATTTCTAGTTGCTTTTCAAAAAACCATGGATTCTCAACGCCCCAGATTAACTGTGAATTGCACTAATTAACCCTAAGATTTTCCTAACGTTATTGAATTGGATGATTGCATACGACAACCCAAAGCATTCCCCACAAGTTCCCTACATGAATTGCATAATAGAGATACAAGCAAGAATCATTAAGTTCTATGAAAACCATAAGCATTGACGAAGCATTCGTTACTATGAATTGCATGAAACTTATGCCAAGAATTTACTTAACACGATTGTGATCAACAACCTTTACTACTTGCGAATATAAGTTCATGGCGATTAGGTGAAATTCCCTTATATCCTAGCATTCAATTTATGCATGCAAACTAAGTGGGCCCTCTTAACCAACATACACAAATCAGTTTTAGTTCAAACGGATAAGTAAATTGAAATCACAATTTATGAATCACAACTCAAGATTAAAGTTAAGGGTTGTAATGGGGCTTGGGGTGTTGGCTAACAACGAAAGGATAGGAAAAACAAAAGTTCTTAAAGCAATAGTAAGCAAAATAATGAAATCGAACTTAGAATTCCCCTTAGAATGCAGAAATCAACTTTTAAACACAAAGGGAAGATTCAAGCAACAATTAGGGCCGAATTCAATGTTTTGGACCCTTCCTTCAACAAACAACACTTAAGAACTCTTTTTCAAATCTTTTCAACTCCTTTTTCATTCTTTTCACAACTTTTCTTTTTTCTTCTTATTTTCCACGAAATTTTTTTTTTCTTCTTTTTTTTCTTTCCTTTTCCATGCCTCATTCAAGACTTTGGCACACCCACAACAAAACTCACTTCCCCCACACTTGTTTTCTGCCAAACAATGATCAAAAGGAATTCATATTGAGTCGCGTTACTATGCTTCAAGAACAAAGGTATGGATGGTCCTAATCTAGGCTAGGTGAGGATAATGTGGGTTGATCAAAGAATATAGGCTAAACAAGGCTCAACGGGGTTAGAACCTACAAAACACAATGAAATAGGGAGATACGGCAATTTGGCTATGGTGGTGATGTGAAAATTAACTTAACACACAAATTAACCCTCTTGTTGTCAAATTGTAGTAAGGATGCAAGTAGGGATCATTCTGGACCGGGGATTAGGAGGGCTTGCTAAAACCTCTAAACTAACTCAAAAACATAAAAACAAAGTTAAAAACATTAAAAAAGACTCAAAGACTTTAAAACAAGTTCAAAAGACTCAAAACGAACTAAAAAGACTCGAAACTGCCTAAAAACACTAAATAGGCAGTTTCTAGCTCTAAACACAACTTTGGACGAAAATAAGGTTTTGGGTTGATTCAAAACCTTCTAAAACATAAACAAAAAAGATTCTAAACACTTTAGAACAAGAAAGTAAAAAGGGGGGGGGGGGGTTTGATTTGGACGAATTCAAATTAACAAAACAGATTCTAAAACTAAACAGATTGCAAAACGAATTTGGGAATTAAGATGAATGATAGGCAAGCTAGAGGCTCTTTCTCTACACATGATATGTATGCACACAAATTGATTTCCAGTTACTTCTTATTGAACCATGAACGACAATGCCCCAAATTAACCGTGACATCACTAGTTAATTCTCAGATTTTCCTTAAGTTATTAGATTGGATGACATCATTCGACAACCTAAAACATTCTCCAAAAGTCCTCTACATGACATCATAATAGAGATACATTCAAAGATCATTACGTTCAATGAAAATCATAAGCATTGACAAAGCACTTATAACTATGACATCATGTTACTCATGCTAGGAATTGAACTTAACGCGATCATGACTAGTGACCTTCACTACATATGAATATAAGTTTGTAACGATTATGTGAAACTCACTTATACTCTAGCATCAGATTTATGCAAGCCAATTTAGTGTTGACCCTCAATCAACAAACACAAATAAGTTATGAATCCAACAGTTAAGCCAATTGCATTCAAAACTGAATAATCCATAACTAAAATTTATCAATTCATATTACACACATAATCATGGCTTTGAAATCACCCCTAGCCAAGAGGGGTTTAGCAACTCATGTTCACAGCAAAGCAAAGTAAACAGAAATTAAACATAAGAGACAGAAAACGAATTACACCTAGAACGCTCCAATCTTCAATCTTGAAACGTCCAAAGCTCCTTCTTCTCCACCTTGCTGCGGCACAAGTGCTAAAGGATGTGGTTGATGTGTATGGATGAAGGGGATGGTTTAGGATAGAGAGTGTGGTGCGGCAAGGGAGAATGATGGTCAGAAAATATGGAGAATATAGAGGGAGGCTGCGGCAAAGGTAGGGAATTGTGTCTAGGGTGTGTAAAGTCTGACTTGTGGTGAATGAATGAGTTTAAATATATATAGGGCACGGCTAGGGTTCAGGAAAGGTGTTAAAACTTAGCTAATTTGGTTCCCTAATTGAATAGGGAAGAAAAGAAATCAGAAAATAAAATAGAATAGGAAACAAAAACGTTTGACACAAAATAGGAAAGGTTTTGGGTCAGAAATCAAAGGAAATAAAGGGATAGGTGTGGCAAGTCTTTGAATTTAAAAGGGAATGGGATTTGAAGGCAGGAAATAGGAAAGGATTGAGTGTCTTGGGCGGCAAGGACAGGGAATGACAAACTAGGAATGTTTTGGAATCAGAAATCAAAAGGAAATAGGGAAGTTTTGTGTGGCAGATTTATGGGAGAAGAGGGAAGTGATTTGGACACAAAACAAGGAAGAAAACCCTTCCCCCTTGCACGGCAAGGATTGCACAAAACATGTATGTGTTTTAAGTCCAAAAAATAGGGAAGAAAAAGGTCCTTGTGCGGCAAGGAAGAGGAAGGTGCAAGGAGGGTGCGGCATTGACTTCTAAGGTAAGTTTGGGCTTCTAGAACTCTCAATTGAATGTCCTCACACATTTAGGAACCCTTTTTGTGGCTGAAACTTTGGTGAAGAAAGATTGGGAAACTTCCATTTCAAGAATAGAAACCTTCAAAAATAGAAACTTCCAAACTTAGAAACTTCGGTTTCCAATTTTGACTCTTCATTCTTCATTCGCCTTGAATTCCATTCTTCACATCTTCATTCACTCCTTAGCTCATTTGCACTTCAATTTCATCCTTCCATTTAGCTCCAAGCATGTCCTAACCATCTTAGGCCCAAAATTGCTCCAAAACGCACCAAAATGCACTTCTTTGCTCCAATAGCCCAATAGACCTACAAACACACGAAAATGGCTTAAAGTACTAAAATAACTAGGTTCTAACAACGTAAATGCAAGGAAATAAGCTAGTTAAGTCGCATAAATATGCTCCTATCAAATTCCCCCACACTTAGCTTTTGCTAGTCCTCGAGCAAAACGAAATAAATAAAAGAAACAAAACTCAACCTAAACCTTCCAACATTACCTCAGGGATTTCCAAGCACATAACACATTAAAGATCATTACTTACACAGATTTTGGCCATCCAAATCCTTAAGCACATACTTAACCATAGTCACCATTCACTAGTTCACATTTAATCAATGAAAACAACATTTTGAATGTAGTAACATGCCTTAGAGAATTCCCTCAAATCCTTACTAGATATACACTCAATTTTCACTCAGATTTTCTAACTACACTCCTTATACTAGGTATATGTGAGAAGATTGATGTAAACATAAAAACTAAAACTCACATATGTTTTAACAAAGAAAGCACTTTTTTGGAGTTATAAGTGAATATATGAATATGATCTCATGAAAGTGATGTGAAATATAATAAGCACACAAATTAAACCCTCTTTTTATCAATTGTAGTAAAGTATGTAAGTAGGGATCGTTCTAAACCGGGGATTAGGAGGGATTGCTAAACTCTTGGAAACTGACTTAAAAACGTAAAAACAAAATTTAAAACACTAAACTAGACTCAAAGAATGCAAAACTAGAATTTAAAACACTAAAACAAACCAAAAACTCAAAACAACAACCAAAAGACTCAAAACTGCCTTAAAAACACTTTCTGGGCAATTTTGGACACAAAGCACCAAATTGGACGAATTTGGGTTTTAACTTGACTCCAACTACTTAAAAACACAAACAAAACAAGTTTAGAATAAGTTGAAACAAGAAAGTAAATGGGGGGATTGTTTTGTACGAATTTAAACTAACCAAACAGAAACTTTGTAAAAACACTCAAAACTGCCTAAAAACACAAACTAGGCAGTTTCTGACCTAAACACAATTTTGGACGAAATTAAGGTTTGGGTTGATTCAAAACCTTCTAAAACATAAACAAAACAGATTTAAACACTTTAGAACAAGAAAGTAAAAGGGGGATTTTGGTTTGACGAAAATTGAAATAACAAAACAAGTTATAAAACTAGGCAGACTGTAAAACCGATTTGGGACTTTGAATGGATGATAGATTAGTTAGAGGCTCTTTCTCCACACATGACAAGTATGCAAACAACTTGATTTCCAGTTATTCTTTCATAGAATTATGAACGACATTGCCCCAAATTAACTATGACATCACTAGCTAATTCTCAGATTTTCCTTGTGTTATTGGATTGGATGGCATCATTCGACAACCCAAAGCATTCTTCAAAGGTTCCTTACATGACATCATAATAGAGATACGATCAAAGATCATGACGCTCAATGAAAATCATAAGCAACGACAAATCACTTGTAACTATGACATCATGTCACTCATGCCAATTAAGTGTCGACCCCTAATTCACAAACACAAATAGGTTTTTAATCGAATAGTTAAGCCAATTGCATTAACAATTCAAGAATTCATAACTGGAATTTATCAAATCAAATTGCACACATAGTCATGGCTTCGAAATCACCCCTAACCAATAGGGGTTTAGCAACTCATGTTCATAG
This sequence comes from Crataegus laevigata, assembly GCA_963580275.1. NCBI lineage: Eukaryota > Viridiplantae > Streptophyta > Magnoliopsida > Rosales > Rosaceae > Crataegus > Crataegus laevigata. The sequence goes on along the minus strand of OY756947.1, from coordinate 18,999,878 downwards.
CAAAACGAAAGGAAAACAGATTACACAATGAAACCATAAAACGAATTACACCTAGAATGCACCAACAACGAAGCTTGAACATCCAAGGCTCCTTCCTTCTTCCTTCTTGTTGCGGCACACAAGTGGGTAAGTGTTTGGATGGTGTTTAAGGTCAGAAACTATGGGAATTGGTGAAGGATGGGTGCGGCAAGGGGAGTGTGTATAGTTTCTGCATGAATTAGGATGAATGAATGGTGAATGGTCTTTTGCGGCTGCAACAAGGAGCTTTATTTAAAAGAAATCAGGAATTAAAACCCTAGGTCAATTAGGTAATCAGAAATGAAGTCCAAGGCTTTATGAAAATAGGAAACAAATCAAAAATTTAAAGGAAATAAACTAGAAGGTGCGGCAAGGAATTAAAACACAAAAGGAATGTGTTTTAATTCAGAAAATAGGAAAGAATCACTCTCCCTTGCACGGCAAGGAAGAGGAAAGGGTTAGTGGGGTGCGGCTGGGATTTTAAGGAAGGGTTTGTGACCTAAAACTAAAGGGAAAAGGATTAGGAAAGTAGGAAACTAGGAAATAGGAAGGGGAAAGGTGCGGCAAGGGTTCAAGGGTGTTCTAGGGCCTTTGTTTTGTGTCCTAAAATGCATATAAGGCCTTCAAAGTGGCTGGAAATTAAGGACTTTTAGGTTTAGGAAAGGTCAACCAAAATAGGAAACCTTGGCTTAACTTTCCTACTTCAAGTAGGAATCCTTGTTGGATTAGGAATCCTCATTCTTCTAGGAATCCTCTTTTGATTAGGAATCCTTCTTCAATTAGGAATCCTCATGTGAGTAGGAATCCTTCTTCAATTAGGAATCCTCATGTGAGTAGGAATCCTTTGTCTTCAATTTCGTCCAATCCTTTGGCTCCAAGCATATGACATCCATTCCAAGCTCCAATTTGCTCCAAAAGGCTCCAAAATGCATCTTTTTGTATTCTTTGCCCTTAAAACCTGAAAACGCATAAAACTAGCTTAAAAGACTACTTTACTAAGGAAAAACACTATAAATGCACAAGGACAAGCTAAACTAAGGTGCATAAATATGCCCCTATCAAAAAGGAATGCTACTACTTAGATGCAAGAACCATTGACACCATATGCTCATACCAATCCCAAACTCCACATATTGAACACATAACACACCCAAGATAGAAGTGTAAGGGTTGTAACGGGGCTAAGGGTGTTTGGTTAACAAAGGAATGATATGGATAACAAAGGTTCTTAAAGAAATAGTGAGCAAAGCATTGAAATCAACTTAGAATTCACTTTTGAATGCAAACTCAACTTTTGAACAAAAAGGGGAGATTTAGACAATTTAGGGTCAAATGTGATGTTTTGGACCCTTTCTTCAACAATCAACATTGAAACACTTATTCTTACATCTTTTCAAGCTCTTTTTCCTTTCTTCCTTTCTTTTCTTTTCTGTTTTTCTTTTTCATACGTTTTTCACAACTTTTTCTTTTCTTTTGAATCCCAAAACATACATATGAACTTAAGAACAAACATTCCCTCCCCCACACTCATTTTCTTGCATAATGTAACTCAAAAGGAATTCATTTAAGTCATGCTCACTATCTTTTAAAAACAAGGGTGTGGATTGTCCTAAACTAGGCTAGGTAGGGATAATGTGGGTTAACAAAGAATAAAGGCTAAACAAGGCTCAACGGGGTTAAATCCTACAAAACAAATGAACAAGGGGTACGGCTATTTGGCTATGGTGGTTCACTACACAACTTCATCTTGATCGTGTTATGCAATTCAATGTCATGCTTTGAATGAAACGGATATAAGTTCTAGCATTTAGTTCTATCATGATACGAATGCATTCTAAGTAGCAACCCAGCAAGGAATAATGAGATCATGCAACAACTTTAGAAAACAAAGAATCACAGATTATAACTCTCCAAAAGAAGGTAATGGCTCGAGTCTCACAAGGATGTAGCGTTAGTTGAGTTCTTTCCCTTCAAGCATGTTACAAAAACTGATTTTAACCACTTTGTAATCAAATGTGAGTTCATAAACATCAACTACAACTAAGCATAAGCCAAGAACATATCAACTATGCAATTAAAAACCGAATCCTCATCATTGTGTTGGAAGGTACCTAAGACATAAACACACCAAATGACTCAAAAACAACTCTTTTTGGGTTTTTCAAAACATTTTTTTTTCAAATTTGTATGAGTTTTTCGGATTTTTATGTCACAACACACTAAAATGCTTCAAAACACACTAAAAACACTTAAAAAACAGTGAGAAACAACATTGGAGTGATAGGTGAATAAAACCCACGAAAATCATTCAAAATAGATTGTTTACCCCCCCCCCCCCCCAAACACTTGAATCAAACATTGTCCTCAATGTTTTAAACATAAACTCAAACAAAATCAAACAAACAAAACATAGTAGAATATAAACAACAAAGAGAAGGAGTTAGGAACACAAATCTGGAATTGGAGTGTTCCCTAAATCTTCCTTTGTTGAATGCATGGGTTACCTCCCACGAAGCGCTTTCTTTTACGTCTTGCAGCCGGACGAAGAACTCCACTCATTCCCCATTGGAGGCCACGGTTTGGAAAGGAATGTCTTCCACAACCTGCCCCACGGCACTCTCATAGTATGGCTTCAATCAATGTCCGTTGACTTTGAATTCTTGCCCATTCCTTAAGCTTTGGATTTGGACTGCACCATATGGAAAAACGTTAGTAACAACAAAAGGTCCAATCCACTTGGAACGTAACTTACCAGGAAATAAACGTAAACGGGAATTGAAAAGCAACACTTTCTGCCCAATGGAGAATGTTTTGCCCCTTATCATCTTGTCATGAAAAGTTTTTGTTTTCTCCTTGTAAAGGCGGGCACTCTCATATGCTTCATTCCGAATCTCCTCAAGTTCATTCAATTGGAGTTTTCTATGCATTCCAGCCGCATCTAACTCCAAATTAAAGGTTTTCACGGCCCAATGTGCTTTGTGCTCAAGTTCCACCGGTAAGTGACATGGCTTGCCATAGATGAGCCGAAAAGGTGACATGCCAAGGGGAGTTTTGTAGGCCGTACGATAAGCCCACAATGCATCGTCTAAGCGCAAACTCCAATCCTTCCTTGTGGTGCCCACGGTTTTCTCTAGAATCTGTTTGATCTCCCTATTCGACACCTCGGCTTGCCAATTGGTTTGAGGATGATAAGGTGTTGAAACCTTATAGGTGATGTTGTACTTCTTGAGCAAAGCCGCAATGGTTCGATTACAAAAATGGGAGCCACCATCACTGATTAGAACTCGAGGCATTCCAAACCTAGCAAAAATGTTATTTCTCACAAAATCGGCAACCACCTTAGAATCGTTAGTACGGGTGGCTTTTGCTTCCACCCATTTAGAAACATAATCAACGGCAAGCAAGATATAAGTGAAACCAAGCGAAGAAGGAAAAGGACCCATGAAATCAATGCCCCAAACATCAAAAATTTCGACATTGAATATGGGAGTTTGTGGCATTTGGTCCTTAGCACCAATGGTACCTGTTCTTTCGCATTTATCACAAGTTAAGCAAAACATTCTAGCATCCTTAAACAATGTAGGCCAATAAAATCCACACTCTAACACCTTAAGGGCTGTTCTTTGGGTGCCAAAATGACCCCCACATGCATAAGAGTGACAAAAGGCTAGAATTCAATTAAACTTAGAATTGTGCACACATCGTCTACCAATCTGATCTGGGCAATATTTCCACAAATATGGATCATCCCACAAATAAAATCGTGCATCTTTTCTGAGTTTATCACGTTTGAATTTATCTAGAATGCTAGGAACTTGTTTTGTGACCAAATAATTCACCAAATCAGCGAACCAAGGTACACTTACCTCTAAGGACATTAATTGCTCATCAGGGAATGTTTCTTGAATGGGTAAGAAGTCCTCAATGTGCACCAAACGGCTAAGGTGGTCAGCCACCACGTTTTCACTCCCCTTTTTGTCTCTAATTTCAACATCAAACTCTTGAAGTAGGAACATCCAACGAATTAGCCTTGGTTTGGCTTCCTTCTTGGTGAAAAGGTACCGCAACGCTGCATGGTCAAAATATATAATCACTTTAGTACCAAGTAAGTAGGAACAAAATTTATCTAAAGCGAAAACAACGGCAAGAAGTTCTTTCTCAGTGGTAGAGTAATTTAATTGAGCATCATTCAGGGTACGAGAAGCATAATAAATAACATGGGGCTGTTTGTTCCTCTTTTGGCCTAAAACAGCACCAATGGCATAGTTGGATGCATCACACATTAGCTCAAATGGAAGGCTCCAATCGGGAGGCACAATGATAGGGGCCGAAGTGAGCTTTTCTTTGAGTTGCTTGAATGCCAATTCACACTCCTCATCAAACTTGAAGGGCACATCTTTTTGAAGCAATCGGCAAAGGGGGTTGGAAATCTTGGAAAAATCCTTTATGAAACGCCTATAGAACCCTGCATGGCTAAGAAAAGAGCGAACCTCTCTAACCGAAGTCGGAGAGGGTAAGTGACGTACAAGGTCTATTTTAGACTTATCTACTTCAATTCCTTTTTCTGAAACAATATGACCTAAAACTATACCTTGTTTTACCATAAAATGACATTTTTCCCAATTTAAAACAAGATTAGTTTCAACACACCGTTTCAAGATCAAGGTCAGATTATCCAAGCATTTATCAAAAGAGTCCCCAAACACACTAAAATCATCCATAAACACCTCAATGATCTTCTCAACATAGTCAGAAAATATACTTACCATACACCTTTGGAAAGTGGCAGGTGCGTTGCATAAACCGAATGACATGCGACGATAAGAAAAAGTTCCAAAGGGACACGTGAATGTGGTCTTCTCTTGGTCATCCGGAGCTATCACAATTTGGTTATATCCAGAATATCCATCAAGGAAACAATAAAAAGCATGACTGGCTAACCTTTCAAGCATTTGATCAATAAAGGGCAGCGGGAAGTGATCTTTTCTTGTTGTGGCGTTGAGCTTCCTATAGTCAATACAAACACGCCATCCGGTTTGAATTCGTGTGGGCACAAGCTCATTCTCATCATTTCTTACCACGGTGACTCCGGACTTTTTTGGAACAACTTGAACCGGAGATACCCAACGGCTATCTGAAATTGGGCAAATCACCACACAATCAAGTAACTTGATGATTTCCTTCTTCACAATGTCTAGCATGGGTGGATTGAGGCGGCGTTGTGCTTCCCTAGATGGTTTGGCTCCCTCCTCCAAGAGTATGTGATGCATGCAAGTGGTAGGGCTAATTCCCTTAATATCGGCCAATGTCCACCCAATGGCAGTTTTGTAGTCTCGAAGCACCCTCACCAACTTGTCCTCCTATTGTGTCGTGAGTGAAGAAGAGATGATGACGGGCAACATCTCTTCTTCTCCCAAAAACACATATTTCAAATTTCTAGGCAACGGTTTAAGTTCTAGAGATGGTGGCTGCATTATAGATGGAAGTAACTTGTTAGCTGAAACGAGAATTGGAACTAGGTTAGGAGACTTACCCATATGCTCTGGAATTGACTCTAGGGCAGCAATCGTCTCCACCAAATCTTCTTGACTAGGCACGGCAAGGAATTCCTTGTTGTGGCCGTGAGCACCCTTAAGTGCCAATCCGTCGTTTTTTAGTCCAATGCCTTGTGTTGGGGTCTTCTCGAGTGCATCCTCATTCAAATCATCAAGGAATTTCTGCGCCAAAGAGTCAATTACATCAATAGAGAAACAAGAGTGATCATCATGAGGATATCTCATAGCATCAGAAACTTTAAAATCAATCACTTCCCCATCAAACTCCATGGTCAATGTTCCTTTGAAGACATCAATCTTGGTACGAGCAGTCTTCATGAATGGGCGGCCAAGTAAGATGGGTAATGGAGGAGCATGGTCCGAGTCTTCCATCTCAAGCACATAAAAATCTGCCGGAAAAACTAGGTGATTCACCTGCACTAAGACATCCTCCAAAACACCTCTCGGATAGGCGTTAGATCTATCGGCCAATTGAATAATCACTCCACCAATTTTCAATTCACCCAAGTTCATAGATGCATAAATTGAATAAGGCATGACATTTATTGATGCATCTAGATCTAACATGGCAGATTCATAGCGAGTATTGCCTATTACACAAGGAACTGTAAAACTTCCGGGATCCTTACACTTAGGAGGCAATTTTCTTTGTAACATGGCCGAGACATTCTCACTTACCCGTACTACTTCTTTGTTCAAAGCCCTCTTTCTTGTAGTACACAGCTCCTTTAAGAACTTGGCATACTTAGGAACTTGTTTAATTGCATCTAAAAGGGGAATATTTACCTGTACCTTTCGGAACGTATCAAGGATGTCTTTGTCACTCTCATCCTTCTTTGATTGAAAAATCTGCTAGGAAAAGGTGCATTGGGTGGAACGGAGTTAGAAATAACGGAATTTGAACCCAACTTACCTTTGGTGGCCGAGTTTGATGGTTTTGGCAAGGATTGCTCAATCCTTGCCGTGGCATTGTTTTGGGCCTTCTCTTCAGATTGCACACTTTTGTCCTCTTCTTGGTTGGATTTGGATGGGTTAGGGTCAGATCCTACCTCTTTTCCACTTCGCAAAAGGATGGCTTTGGCAGATTCGAATCCCCCTTTGAGATTCACATTCGTAAAGCTTGGTAACTTACCTTGTTCTCTACCAAACTGCCCTATGAATTCAGCCATTTGTCCCACTTGTCTCTTTAATTCAGTCACCTCTCTAGCTTGATTTTGCACTTCGTTGGCGTAATTATGCATGTCCTTAGCTTGTTTTTCTTGACCCTGCACCAATGTAGTTAGCAATTGAATAACTTGAGAATTATCAAAAGACGAACCGGAGTTGTTTTGGGATGATTGTGGCTGGTTGGATTGGTATGGCCGTGGGAACCCAGCGGGGTTTTGTTGAAATCCCCTTTGTTGTTGATGTGAGAATTATACGCACACAAGTTAAACCCTCTTTTTATCAATTGTAGTAAAGAATGTAAGTAGGGATCGTTCTGGACCGGGGATTAGGAGGGATTGCTAAATCACTTGAAAATTGACTCAAAAACGTAAAAACAAAGTTAAAACACTAAACTACTCTCAAAGAATGCAAAACTATACTCTAAAATACTAAAACAAACCAAAAGACTCAAAACAGCAAGAAAACACTCAAAGCTGCCTTAAAATCACTTTCCGGGCAGTTTTGAACACTAAAGAAGAATTTGGATTAAAATAGTTATAACTTGACTCAAGACACTTAAAAACACAAACTAAACAGATTCTAAACACTTTAAAACAAGAAAGTAAAATGGGGGTTTTGGTTTTGACGAATTTGAAAACAAAACGAAACTTGTAACTTAAAACAGATTTTAAAACGAATTTGGTTTAATTGAATGGATAGAAAGCTATTTCTCATTGCTTTTCAACAACCCATGAATCCTCAATGCCCCAAGTTAATTAGGTCCGCTTAAATTAACTTTCAGATTTCCTTATGTCAATGAATTGGACGGAAACTGCGCATCACAATCAAATTATTCTTCAAGAGTTCTCTATATGAAAGCGCATACTAGAGATACAATCAAAGATCATTACGTTCAATGGAAATCATAAGCATTGACGAAGCACTTGTAACTATGAAAGCGCATGATACTTATGCCAAGAATTTACTTAACACAATTGAGATCATCAACCTTTACTACTTGTGAATATAAGTTTGTAACGATTAGGTGAAACTTTCTTATATCCTAGCATTAGATTTATGCATGACAATTAAGCGTGCACTCCCAACCAACACACACAAATCAGTTTAATTCAAACAGATAAGTAAATTGAATTCACAACTTATGAAACGCAATTAGAGGTAATCAAGTCATATAGCAAGCATAAACATGGTTTCGAATCCCCCCTAGCCAAGGGGGGGTTTAGTTCCTCATACGTACAAAACAAAGAGTATTAAAATTAAACATTGAAATCAAAGGAGAGGAAACACCTAAAACTTCCAGCGACTTGAACTTGAATTGCATGAACGTCCAAGTCTTCTTCTCCTCCTCTTTGCTACGGCAAGGGGTCTAGGGACAGGTTTTGGGTGGTATTTGTATGGAGGAATGGATGTGGAATGGTGTGATGGCGTTTAGGGTGAATGGATGGTGCGGCAAGGTCAGAGAATATGGGGTATGAATTTCTGGCATGAATGATGAATATAAGAGAGTGGTCCCTGCAGCAATGGCTTAAAACAACTATATATAGGCCCCTAAAACCCTAGGTAATCAGATTAGGGCTTCTAGAAAGCCAAATCCATTAGGAAATAGGTTTAAAAATTAGAATTCTAAAGGGATAAGGTGAAAGGGGTGCGGCAGATTTGAGAATTAGGTGATAAGGCTTCTAGAAAGCCTTGCAAGGCAAGGAACTAGGGTCATCTAGAAGGCTAGGGTGCGGCAGGTTTGTAGGGCTAAGGATAGGGCTTCTAGAAGCCCTAATCCCATAGGAAATAGGTAAAACTCACGGCCAAGGCAAGGGAAAGCTCTAGAACCTTCCATTTGTGTCCCACAATGTTTAGGAGACCTTTATGCACTAGGATTAGGAAAACTAGTCCTTCTTCATCTTGGAATTCTTTTCCTCTTGGACTTGGAAAACTTCTTTGTTGCTGCAACTTGAGGCCATTTGGGGTTTAACTTTCCTATTTCAAGTAGGAAACCTTGTTTGAGTAGGAAACTTCAATCTTCTAGAAATCCTAATTCAACTAGGAAACCTAAATCCACCAGGAATCCTAATTCAACTAGGAAACCCATTTTAACTAGGAATCCTAATTCAACTAGGATTCTTTCTTCCATTAGGGACTTTCCTACTTCAACTAGGAAACCTTGCTCAAGTAGGAATCATCATCTTCAAGTCTTCAATTTCGTCCATCCTCTTGGCTCCAAGCATATGATCTCCATTCCAAGCTCTAATTTGCTCCAAAAGGCTCCAAAATGCATCCTTTTGCATACTTTGCCCTTAAAACCTGAAAATACATAAAACTAGCTTAAAAGACTACTTTACTAAGGAAAAACACTATAAATGCACAAGAACAAGCTAAACTAAGGTGCATAAATATGCCCCTATCAAATTCCCCCACACTTAGCTTTTGCTAGTCCTCGAGCAAAACAAAACGAAACAAAGTAAACAAAACGAAACAAAACAAGGAAAACACAACCTAAACCTTCCAACAATCGTCTCAGGGATTTCCAATGCACATGACATGTTAAAAATCATCATTCCCACAGATTTTGGCCATCTTTACGCTTAAGTGATGCGTTGTAAAACAACAAACAAATTAAACCCTCTTTTTGACAGTTGTAGTAATGATGTAAGTAGGGTATCGTTCTAGGCCGGGGATTAGGAGGGATTGCTAATCACTCTAAAATTAATTTAAAAACGTAAAAACAAAATTTAAAACACTAAACTAAAATAAAAACACTAGGAAATTAAAATGGACGGAAATCGAATTAAAAGATTAAAAATAATAAAAACTAACTAAATAATATAATATAATAATGGGGGGTTTGGTTTGGATAAAACGTAAATTAAACTTAACTAAATTATAAAATTAACAAAAACATAAAATTAAAAGTGAACGGATAGACGACGGATTGGCTAGAGGGTTTTTCTCCACACATGACACAAATGTAACCTAAATTGATTCCCAGTTATGAATTCAACAAACGAATGAATGACAATGCTCCAAGTTAATTAGGTCCGCTTAAATTAACCTTCAGATTTTCCTAACGTCATTAGATTGGATGATTGCATACGACAACCCAAAACATTCCCCACAAGTTCCCTACATGAATTGCATAATAGAGATACAAGCAAGAATCATTAAGTTCTATGAAAACCATAAGCATTGACGAGGCACTTGTTACTATGAATTGCATGAAACTTATGCCACGAATTTACTTAACACGATTGTGATCAACAACCTTTACTACTTGTGAATATAAGTTCATAACGATTAGGTGAAATTCCCTTATATCCTAGCATCAAGTCTAAGCATGCAAATTAAGTGTCGACCCTTAACCCACATACATAAACAAGTTCTTAATCAACACAGAAAAGTAAATCACATCCAACATTCATAAATTCATAACTGGAGTAAATCAAATTAAAATTACAAATATAATCATGGTTTCGAATTAACCTCTAACCAAAATAATTTAATTACACATTATTATAAATTAAAAACAGAAATAAAAACATAAGTTTGGAGAGATTAAACCGAAATAGAGTGCATGAACTTTCTGTGCACTTGCATGTGCACTGAGCACTGTGCATCCCCTGTTCTCTGTTTGGCCCGGAGATTGCTCTCTGTCCTCACTTGTACACTGCCTGTACCGTGCTCTCTATGCTACTGCACAGACTTTCTTTCCTGGCAGCTCCGTGAGTTTTTCCCCAATGGCTAATTCGCTGCCTCAGTTGGCAGGCCTCCTGCTGCCTATTGGCCGAGCCTTCTCACCTGTGATGGACTCCCCAACGCTGCCTTCTGTTTCCCTTCGAGGACCTCTGAGGAGCTCTCTGTGATTTTTGGTTCTCTCACCAAAGCTGCCTGAAGGCAGCGCCCCCTTTTTTTCTCAGTGCTGCCCGTGCCTTTTATTTTTCTCTCTTAAAATCAGCTCGCTGTCTCGGTGCCTTGAGAGCTGCCTTCTTCTCGTTGGCTCTCTCCCCTCTGAGCTATAACATCAATTCAATGCTTAGGACGACAGTACCCTTATGATAATAAGCAAAAGAATCAAACACAGCTTTTGTCACATTACATGATGATTTCTTTTCCATTAAATTACTCCAAAATTGTTTCTAATTGACTTCACTTTCGGTGGACTAATTTGTGCTTTAAATTCCAATAAAAATGGATGCAAACAAGCAGCACATAAGGGTTATTTTCTTTTGGGAGTGGAGAGAGTGCGCGCCTTTTGACTGACTTTCGGTGGAGGACTCCCCCACATGTCTCTGTGTCTTGGCGCTATCATCACACACACCCACCATCACATTATATTTATATAAATATATATAAATATATATATATATATATATATATATATATATTATTTTCCAAATAATAAGTTCTAATCAACAAGCAATATAATTTAGACGAATTTATTACTTAACACTTCACTTATTCTATTTTTATTTTCTTAGCTTGATAAATTCTAAAAACACAAAAATAACGTAAATAGCTCAAAATATAACGAACTAACTAAGAAAAGACGAGTGAATTTGATATAAAAATGTATATAAATATGATCCGATCATTAAGCACATACTTAATCATAGTCACTACTTACTAGTTCACAAATAACCAATTAAAAGGATGTTTTGAATGTAGTAACACGCCTTAGAGAATTCCCTCAATTCCTTACAAGATATGCACTCAATCTTCACTCAGATTTTTTAACTACATATCCTACACTAGTTATATGTGAGAAGATTGATGTAAATATAAAAATGAATGCTCACATATATGTATAACAAGAAAAGCAATTTCCGGAGTTAATAGCATGTTTAGATATGATCAAATGAATGGAACGCTACTACTTAGATGCGAGAACCAGTGACACCATATGCTCAAACCAAATTCAAACTCCACAAATTGAAACACACAACACTCAAGATTAAAGTTAATGGTTGTAACGGGGCTTGGGGTGTTGGCTAACAACAAAAGGATAGGAAAAACAACCCTTCTTAAAGCAATAGTAAGCAAAATAATGAAATCGAACTTAGAATTCCCCTTAGAATGCAGAAATCAACTTTTAAACACAAAGGGAAGATTCAAGCAATAATTAGGGCCAAATTCAATGTTTTGGACCCTTCCTTCAACAAACAACACTTAAGAACTCTTTTTCACATCTTTTCAACTCATTTTTCATTCTTTTCACAACTTTTATTTTTTTCTTCTTATTTTCCACGAATTTTTTTTTTCCCTTTCTTTCCTTTTCTGTGCCTCATTCAAGACTTTGGCACACCCACAACAAAAGTCACTTCCCCTACACTTGTTTTCTACCAACAATGATCAAAAGGAATTCATATTGAGTCATGCGTTACTATGCTTCAAGAACAAAGGTATGGATGGTCCTAATCTAGGCTATGTGAGGATAATGTGGGTTAACAAAGAAAATAGGCTACACAAGGCTCAACGGGGTTAAATCCTACAAACCAAATGAACTTGGGGATCACGGCAATTTGGCTATGGTGGTCACTACACAACTTTATCTTGAATATGTGTTATGCACATCAACGACATGTTTTGAATGAATTAGGCATGAGTTCTAGTGTTTGGAACTAAATGAGGAAACGCCTTCTAAGTAGCAACCAAGCAAAGAATAATGAGATCTTGCAACGACTTTAGAAAACAACAACGCACAGATTATTAACTCTCCAAATAAACGTTTAGGCTCAAGTCTCACAAGGTTGTAGCGTTAGTTTGAGTTCCTTCCTTCAAACATGTTACAAAAACTGATTTTTCTTTTATGATTGCATGTGAATTCATAAGTTATAACCACAACCAAGCATAAACCAAAGAGTAAATCAACTTTTATCCATGTTTACAACTCTCTTTAATAGTCATGCAATTACAAACCGAATCCTCATCATTGTGTTGGAAGCTACCCTAAGACACAAACACACAAAAACAACTCTTTTTGGGTTTTTTAAAACAATTTTTCAAATTTTTATGGGATTTTCAGATTTTTGAGTCAAAATACACCAAAACAGCTTAAAAACACCAAGGAACAACATTAGAAGTAATGGGTGATAAAACCCTACGAATTTTTATCAAAACACTTTGGTTACCCCCCCACACTTAAATCAAACATTGTCCTCAATGTTTCAAACATACACTAACACAAATAAACAACAAACAAACAAAACAGCAACTAAACAATAAACAAGGCAGAAATGAAAACAATAACAAAGAGAAGCGTTTAGGAACGCAAATCTGGAATTGGAGTGCTCCCTAGGTCTTCCTTTGTTGAATGCATTGGTTGCCTCCCAAGTAGCACTTGCTTTAACGTTGTACAGCTGGACGAAACGCCCATTCATTCCAGATTGGTACCCACGGCATCCAAGGGAATGTCATCCACGGTTTGCTCCACAAAGTTCTCATGATATGGCTTCAATCGGTGCCCATTCACCTTGAATTCTTGTCCACTTTTCAACTTTTTGATTTGCACTGCACCATGAACAAAAACATTAGTAACAACAAATGGGCCAACCCACTTGGAACGTAACTTACCAAGAAACAACCGAAGACGGGAATTGAAAAGCAAAACTTTCTGCCCAATTGAGAATGATTTGCCACAAATCATCTTGTCATGAAAGGCCTTGGTTTTCTCTTTGTAGATTCCGACATTCTCATACGCGTCGTTCTTGATTTCCTCAAGTTCATTCAATTGGAGCTTCCAAAGCATGCCAGCCGCATCTAACTCCAAATTGAATGTTTTCATGGCCCAATACGCCTTGTGCTCTAATTCCACAGGTAAGTGACAGGGTTTGCCATATATTAGCCGAAATGGGGACATGCCAAGGGGTGTTTTGTAAGCCGTGCGATAGGCCCACAATGCATCGTTCAAGAGCAAGCTCCAATCCTTCCTTGTAGGCCCCACGGTTTTGTCTATGATTTGTTTGATCTCTCGGTTAGAAACCTCGTCTTGGCCATTCTTTTGAGGATGGTAAGGTGTAGAAACCTTATGATTGACATTATACTTCTTCAACAACGCCTCAATTGTTCGATTGCAAAAGTGCGACCCTCCATCACTAATGATCACCCGTGGCATGCCAAACCTTGCAAAAATGTTAGTTCTAATAAAATCTGCAACCACTTTAGAATCATTAGCCCAGGTGGCCTTTGCTTCCACCCATTTTGAGACATAATCCACGGCAAGTAATATGTAAAGGAAACCATGTGATGCGAAATATATAAGCACACAAATTAAACCCTCTTTTTATCAATTGTAGCAAGGATGTAAGTAGGGATCGTTCTAGGCTGGGGACTAGAAGGGATTGCTAAATCACTTGAAAATTGACTCAAAAACGTAAAAACAAAGTTAAAACACTAAACTAGACTCAAAGAATGCAAAACTATACTTTAAAACACTCAAACAAACCAAAAGACTCAAAACTGCCTTAAAACCACTTTCTGGGCAGTTTTGGGCACTAAGGAAGAATTTGGACGAAAACAGTTTATAACTTGACTCAAGCCACTTAAAAACACAAACTAAATTGATTTCTAACTAATTTGACACTTCAAACTAAAGGGGAATTGGTTTTGACGAATTTGAAAACAAACAAAAACTTTGTGAACCAAAACAGATTGTAAAACGAATTTGGTTAAAATGAATGGATGGAAGGCTAGCTAAGGGGTTCTTCTCCACACATGTCACACTTGCATACAAAACGATTTCTAGTTGCTTTTCAATAAACCATGGATTCTCAACACCCCAGATTAACCGTGAATTGCAAAAATTAACCCTCAGATTTTCCTAACGTTATTGAATTGGATGATTGCATACGACAACCCAAAGCATTCCCCACAAGTTCCCTACATGAATTGCATAATAGAGATACAAGCAAGAATCATTAAGTTCTATGAAAACCATAAGCATTGACTAGGCATTCGTTACTATGAATTGCATGAAACTTATGCCAAGAATTTACTTAACACGATTGTGATCAACAACCTTTACTACTTGCGAATATAAGTTCCTAACGATTAGGTGAAATTCCCTTATATCCTAGCATTCAATTTATGCATGCAAACTAAGCGGGCCCTCTTAACCAACATACACAAATCAGTTTTAGTTCAAACGGATAAGTAAATTAAAATCACAATTTATGAATCACAACTAGAGGTAATCAAATCATATAGCAAGCATGGACATGGTTTCGAATTACCCCCCTAGCTAAGGGGGATTTAGTTCCTGATGATAGCAATTAAACAAAGAAAACTAAATTGAAACATTAAAAACAAGGATAGACGACACCTAGAAAAGCTCCAGCAATTCAATGCTTTGAATGGTATTCACGACTCCAAATGGCACCTTCTCCTTCCTTCCTTGAATAATTGCAGCACAAGAGGGATTTTTGTGTGGATTTGTGGTGGTGGATGGATGTAGGTGAATTATGGTAGAGGGTCGGGGTTTGTTTGCTGCACAAAGGGCTGTATTTATAGGGCTAGCGAAACCCACGAATTTCTGAAGGAAAGGAATGTGTATTTGGCACAATTCATGAAGGAAAAGGACTAGGGTTCACCAAAATCTGAAGGGAAAAGGATTGCACAATTCTAACGGAAACGGATTGCAGATTTTAAGGACAAGGGATAAGGCCTTCTAGAAAACATGTTTTGTGGCTGATTTCTAGAAAAACAAGGGATAAGGTGCGGCACCTATGTAGGAGAGGATAAGGGCTTCTAGAAACCTAATTTAAATGTACTCCAATCAAGAAATAAACCCTCTTTATAGCTGGAAATAGGTTAGGGAAAGATTAGGATAAGATAAGGCTAGTTAAGATAGGATAAGGATTGGATAAGATAAGGATAAGATAAGGTTGTTTGGATAATGTTTTGGATAATTCTCTTTCTTTTGAGCTGATTCCTTATCTTCAATGATTTGAATTTATTTCTCCAACCTTGAAACATATTCCCAACTCCATTTGGACTCCAAATTCGTCCATCTTCTTGCCCAAAGCTTGTGCTATCCATTCCAAGCCCAGATTTGCTCCAAAATGCTCCAAAATGCATCTTTTTGCCAACTTTGCTCCTTGGACCTAAAAACACACGAAAATGACTTTAAACACTATAATAAGCAATAAATAGCTAAGGAAATACAAGAAAACATACTAACTAAGTAGCATAAATATGCTCATATCAAATTCCCCCACACTTAGCTTTTGCTAGTCCTCGAGCAAAACAAAACGACACAAAGTAAACAAAACGAAACAAACAACTAAAACACAACCTAATCCTTCCAACAATTGCCTCAGGGATTTCCAATGCACATCACATGTTAAAAATCATCATTCCCACAGATTTTAGCCATCTTTACACTTGAGCACATACTTAATCATAGTCACTACTTACTAGTTCACATTTAACCAATTGAAACAATGTTTTGAATGTAGTAACATGCCTTAGAGAATTTCCTCAATTCCTTACTAGATATATGCACTCTATTTTCACTCAGATTTCCTAACTACACACCCTACACTAGTTATATGTGAGAACATTGATGTAAATATGAAAACGAATGCTCACATATATGTATAACAAAGAACAGCAATTTCCGGAGTTAATAACATGTTTAGATATGATCTCATGAATGGAACGCTACTACTTAGATGCGAGAACCAGTGACACCATATGCTTAAACCAAATTCAAACTCCACAAATTGAAACACATAACACTCAAGATTAAAGTCAAGGGTTGTAACGGGGCTTGGGCTGTTGGCTCACAACGAAAGGATAGGAAAAACAAACGTCCTTAAAACAATAGCAAGCAAAGTAATGAAATAGAACTTGGAATTCACTTTAGATTGCAGAAATTGACTTAACCACAAAGGGAAGACTCAAGCAATCAATTAGGGCCGAATTCAATGTTTTGGACCCTTCCTTCAACAAACAACACTTTAGAACATTTTTTCACATCTTTTTCAACTCTTTTGCATACTTTTCTCAACTCTTCTTTTTTTTCTTTCTATTTTCCACGATTTTTTTTATTTTTTTTTCTTTTCTTTGCCGTGCCTCAATATAGACTTTGGCACACCCACAACAAAACTCACTTCCCCCACACTTGTTTTCTGCCAACAATGACCAAAAGGATTTCATATTGAGTCATGCGTTACTATGCGTTAAGAACAAAGGTATGGATGGTCCTAATCTAGGCTCGGTGAGGATAATGTGGGTTAACAAAGAACATAGGCTAAACAAGGCTCAACGGGATGAAGGCCTACAAAACACAATGAAATAGGGAGATACGGTAATTTGGCTATAGTGGTCACTACACAACTTCATCTTGAATATGTGTTATGCAAAACAATAACATGTTTTGAATGAATTAGGCATAAGTTCTAGTGTTTGGAACTAAATGATAAAACGTATTCTAAGTAACAACCAAGCAAAGAATAATGAGATCATGCAACGACTTTAGAAAACAACAATGCACAGATTATTAACTCTCCAAATAAACGTTTAGGCTCAAGTCTCACAAGGTTGTAGCGTTAGTTTGAGTTCCTTCCTTCAAGTATGTTACTAAAACTGATTTTTCTTTTATGACTGCATGTGAATTCATAAGTTATAACCACAATCAAGCATAAACCACAGAGTCAATCAAACTTTCATCCATGTTTACAACTCTCTTTAATAGTCATGCAATTACAAACCGAATCCTCATCATTGTGTTGGAAGGGACAAACACAAAAAAAACAACTCTTTTTGGGTTTTTTTTTAAACAATTTTTCAAGTTATTATGGGATTTTCGGATTTTTGAGTAAAAACACACTAAAAACACTTAAAAACAGTGAAAAACAACTTTTGAAATGTTAGGTGGTCAAATCCTACGAATTTTCCAACAAAAACACTTGTTTACCCCCCCACACTTAAACCAAACATTGTCCTCAATGTTTCAACCATAGACTCATACAAATGCAAGCAAATAACACAACTAGCAAACATGACAAATATGGCAAAGTAAAAGCAAAAGAGTAGAGTTTAGGAACGCAAATCTGGTTGTGATGCCGGAGCTTCTTAGGTCCTCTTTATTTGCATGGGTTGCCTCCCAAGAAGCGCTTGCTTTAACGTCTTCCAGCCGGACGATACCTCCTTTTAAACTCCCCTAGGTCCCATGGCATGGAATTGATCTTTGAATGGAAGGTGATACTTGAAATGATCCGGTAATGGTTTAGATTCTAAAGTGGGTGCCTGGATCATTGAACTCAACAACATGTTAGTATAAGACGAACCTGAAATTCGAGGAGGTGGCTTACCTGTGTGTTGCAACAAAAACACAAGTACATCCTCCACGACATGCTCCTCAAAAGTTCCATGCATTGGATCTATGAATGGAGGGGGATAGTGATCCTTATTGAGCTTCCTAAAGTCCGTGTAAATTTTCCCACCAATTTGACCAATTTGGATTCGATTGGGCACCTTGAGAAGAGCTTCCACAATGTCTTTTTCACTCTCCTCTTGCTTGGGAATCAAAAACCTGCAAGGAAAAGGGACATTGGGTGGAATGGGGTTAGAATTAAAGAAAATTGGACCCAACTTACTTGTATTGGACAGTGGTGGAGCATTGGGAGGCTGCGGCAAGGGTAGTTTTTCCCTTGCCATGGCCTTGTCATCCTCTTCTTCCTCGAACAGTAGTTGTTCA
The DNA here is from genome assembly GCA_963580275.1 of Crataegus laevigata. Taxonomy (NCBI): domain Eukaryota; kingdom Viridiplantae; phylum Streptophyta; class Magnoliopsida; order Rosales; family Rosaceae; genus Crataegus; species Crataegus laevigata. Next base: position 18,981,449 of record OY756947.1, on the reverse strand, counting down.
TCCAAGTTTTGGCTTGGTTTGGACGTCTTGGGTTCATCTCCATCCTCCATGCCATTTTCCAAGGTGATGGCTTCAGCAATTTCAAATTCTCCTATTGAATTTACAATGTTTGAATTGGAGAGTTCACGTTGTTCTTGAATTTGTTCTTGAATTCCACCATTTCTCCCATTTGATTCTTCAAGTTATCCATTCTTTTGTCTTGATTTTGTTGGTCCTGCGTCAAATAGGTTAGTAATTGAAAAATTTGATCATTATCCATGGACATACTTGAATTTAATTGGACTGGTTGTGGAGGAGGTTGTGGTGGCTGCATAGGTCTTGAATAGAACTCCTCATTTAGCTGCCAATATGCTTCATGTTGAACTTGTTGAGCTTTCCACCACATAGAGTTTGAATGATCACTCCAATCTCTTAGTGGACATTGATTGGCTTGAAATCCTTGCCTATACGATGCACCAAATGTAGGGACACTTTGCATTGTGGTCCTTTCGGCATACTGCGGCAATTGAGAAGTAAGATTTGCCAATTGAGCGTGAATGCTAGCAAAATCCATGTCTTACTTCTCTAGTACCTAAAATCAAAGAAAGAGAACTAAATTAAATATCAAAAGTAACACAAAACAAAGAAAACAAAACTAAGTCAGAAACTAAAAGAAAAGAACCAAGGGATTAGCAACGGCGCCAAAAATTTGATGCAAAATATTTAAGCACACAAATTAAACCCTCTTTTTATCAATTGTAGCAAGTATGTAAGTAGGGATCGTTCTAGGCTAGGGATTAGGAGGGATTGCTAAATCACTTGAAAACTGACTCAAAAACGTAAAAACAAAGTTAAAACACTAAACTAGACTCAAAGAATGCAAAACTATACTTTAAAACACTCCAACAAACCAAAAGACTCAAAACTGCCTTAAAACCACTTTCTGGGCAGTTTTGGGCACTAAGGAAGAATTTGGACGAAAACAGTTTATAACTTGACTCAAGACACTTAAAAACACAAACTAAATTGATTTCTAACTAATTTGACACTTCAAACTAAAGGGGGAATTGGTTTTGACGAATTTGAAAACAAACAAAAACTTTGTGAAGCAAAATAGATTGTAAAACGAATTTGGTTAAAATGAATGGATGGAAGGCTAGCTAAGGGGTTCTTCTCCACACATGTCACACTTGCATACAAAACGATTTCTAGTTGCTTTTCAATAAACCATGGATTCTCAACGCCCCAAATTAACCGTGAATTACACTAATTAACCCTCAGATTTTCCTAACGTTATTGAATTGGATGATTGCATACGACAACCCAAAGCATTCCCTACAAGTTCCCTACATGAATTGCATAATAGAGATACAAGCAAGAATCATTAAGTTCTATGAAAACCATAAGCATTGACTAGGCATTCGTTACTATGAATTGCATGAAACTTATGCCAAGAATTTACTTAACACGATTGTGATCAACAACCTTTACTACTTGCAAATATAAGTTCCTAACGATTAGGTGAAATTCCCTTATATCCTAGCATTCAATTTATGCATGCAAACTAAGCGGGCCCTCTTAACCAACATACACAAATCAGTTTTAGTTCAAACGGATAAGTAAATTGAAATCACAATTTATGAATCACAACTAGAGGTAATCAAATCATATAGCAAGCATGGACATGGTTTCGAATTACCCCCCTAGCTAAGGGGGGATTTAGTTCCTGATGATAGCAATTAAACAAAGAAAACTAAATTGAAACATTAAAAACAAGGATAGACAACACCTAGAAAAGCTCCAGCAATTCAATGCTTTGAATGGTATTCACGACTCCAAATGGCACCTTCTCCTTCCTTCCTTGAATAATTGCAGCACAAGAGGGATTTTTGTGTGGATTTGTGGTGGTGGATGGATGGATGTAGGTGAATTATGGTAGAGGGTCGTGGTTTGTTTGCTGCACAAAGGGCTGTATTTATAGGGCTAGCGAAACCCACGAATTTCTGAAGGAAAGGAATGTGTATTTGGCACAATTCATGAAGGAAAAGGACTAGGGTTCACCAAAATCTGAAGGGAAAAGGATTGCACAATCCTAACGGAAAAGGATTGCAGATTTTAAGGACAAGGGATAAGGCCTTCTAGAAAACATGTTTTGTGGCTGATTTCTAGAAAAACGAGGGATAAGGTGCGTCACCTATGTAGGAGAGGAGAAGGGCTTCTAGAAACCTAATTTAAATGTACTCCAATCAAGAAATAAACCCTCTTTACAGCTGGAAATAGGTTAGGGAAAGATTAGGATAAGATAAGGCTAGTTAAGATAGGATAAGGATTGGATAAGATAAGGATAAGATAAGGTTGTTTGGATAATGTTTTGGATAATTCTCTTTCTTTTGAGCTGATTCCTTATCTTCAATGATTTGAATTTATTTCTCCAACCTTGAAACATATTCCCAACTCCATTTGGACTCCAAATTCGTCCATCTTCTTGCCCAAAGCTTGTGCTATCCATTCCAAGCCCAGATTTGCTCCAAAATGCTCCAAAATGCATCTTTTTGCCAACTTTGCTCCTTGGACCTAAAAACACACGAAAATGACTTTAAACACTATAATAAGCAATAAATAGTTAAGGAAATACAAGAAAATATACTAACTAAGTAGCATAAATATGCTCCTATCACCATGCAATGAAGGAAATGGGCCCATGAAATCAATGCCCCAAACATCAAAAATTTCAACAGGAAGTATGATGTTTTGCGGCATTTGGTCCTTAGCACCTATGTTACCCATTCTTTGGCAATGATCACAAGACATACAAAAGGTTCTAGCATCTTTAAATAAAGTCGGCCAATAAAAACCACATTCTAAAACCTTAAGGGCAGTGCATTGTGTCCCAAAGTGCCCCCCACATGCATAAGTGTGACAGAAAGTTAAAATTGACTTAAACTGTAGATCATGCACACATCGACGTATAACTTGATCTGAACAATATTTCCATAAGTATGGATCTTTCCACACATAAAACCATGTATCATGTCTAAGTTTATCACGTTGGTGCCTGATAAGCTCATATTTATATATATTTTACATCAAATTCTCTTGTCTTTTCTTAGTTAGTTCCTTATATTTTTGAGCTATTTACTTTGATTTTGTGTTTTATATTGTCAAGCAAATAAAAGAAAAATAGCACAAGTGAGATTTTATGTAACAAATTCGTCAAAATTGCCTGTGCAGATCAGCCCATTTTGGAAGCAATTTGCGAACGGTCCAAAATGAACTAGACAATGAGCCTTATATGCTTGGAAAGCTACAGATGTCTATTTTCTGGAGCATTTTGTAGATTGTTAAGATCATTTTTCTAGAAGAAGTTATGAGCATTTTAGTAAGGGAAGGTCAAGAGAGCACATGGGGAAGGAATAGGCGGCCAACAAAAAAATTGCAACGATGACCCACGGCATGGATGGATGATTATGTTTTGCAAGTGTGCTAGCTTGTTTAATCATGAAATACAAGTGTGCTAGCTGTTTTGCAAGTGTTCTAGCTGATTCATCATGAGAAGACCAAGAGGAATCCAAGGCATGGACCAAGGAGGATGAATGCAAGTTGTTTCATCATGAAATTTCTGCAATGAAGCATGTGTGCTAGCTGTTTTTGATGATTAATTCTTGCTTTGTATTTGTTTATTAGAATCACTTGAGTGGCTCCTTACCTTTGTGCACCTATAAATAAAGCCTTCTTGCAAAGCTTAGACTCACCAATTCACACAACAATCCCATTTCACACACCCCAAACTATCCTAGCCGCAACCCCCCTTCTTTCCTCCACAAAATCTGCCTATAAACCTATCCTAGCCACCATAAACACCACCATACATCCCCCTATCCACTCCTCCATACAACCAAACCTTCAAACCACATCCACTCCTTGTGCCATAGCAAAGGAAGGGAAGGAAAGTGCTTGGACGTGCATACCACTCAACGAGGACCGTTGGAGCGTTTAGGTGTTTTCTTTCTTTCATTTTCAATGTATAAATCTATTTACCTTTGTTTTTATGATTATGAGGAACTAAACCCCCCTTTTGCTAGGGGGGGATTCAAAGCCATGATTACATTTGCATTATGAATTAATTACTTTTGGTTGTGATTTAATAATTTGTGATTTCAATTCACTTAACTATTTGATTGATAACTTATTTATGTATGTTGATTAAGAGTGCACGCTTAGTTTTCATGCATAAGTATGATGCTAGAATATAAGGGAATTTCACCTAATCGTTATGAACTTATATTCAAGAGTAGTGAAGGTTGGTATCCACAATCGTGTTAAGTGAATTCTTGGCAAGAGTATCATGCTTTTCATAGTTACGAATGCCTCGTCAATACTTATAGTTCTCATGAATCTTAATGATCTTTGATTGTATCTATATTGTGCTTTTCACGTATGGAACTTTTGAAGAATGTTTTGAATTGTTATATGCGCTTTCCCATTCAATTCATTAAACTAAGGAGAACTTGAAGGTTAAAAAAGTGCTATCACGGTTAACCCGGAGTATTGAGTTTCATAAGTTATCGAAAGAACAACTAAAAATTGGTTTATATACAAGTGTATCATGTGTGGAGGAAACCCCTCTAGCTAATCCATCATCCATTCAAACAACCATATTTTGTGCTTAAATCTATCTAGTTTCCAATTTGTTTATTTTCAAGTTATTCTCATCAAGATCAAATCCCCCTTTTTCAATTTTTGTCTTTTGACTTGAATTTACCTTATTTGATTTCTTTTGCGTTCTTTGAGTAATTTAGTTTAGAGTTGGTTAATTTTCATAGCTTGAATCTTTTAAATTCATTCGTGATTTTGTTTTAGTTTATTTATTAATTTTATTTTAAGTTATTCTAGTTTATTTGGAATCATTTGAATCTAGTTAAATGTTTTGATTTTAGATTTGTGTTTTTAAAGTTTTATTTAGTGCTTCTAAATCCATAGATTAGCAATCCCTCCTAATCCCCGGTTTAAGAACGATCCCTACTTGCATTTATACTACAATTGTCAACAAGAGAGTTTAATTTGTGTGTTAGCATATTTACCGCATCAAATTTTGGCGCCGTTGCCGGGGATGAGCAACTTTGCTAATCCCTTATTTCTTTTTTGTATATTTTAATTTAGTTACTAAACTTTGCTTTGTTCTTCTTGTTTCATAGGTACTAGTGTATGACTCGAAATTCTCATCCAGTTCATAAGCATATCTCTGACTTTGACAACGACTTTGAGCGAACCTTGAGAAGAAAAAAGAAACAGCAAGAAGCTCAACCATCCAATCTTGAACCTGAGCTTGAGGAGAACAAAATAGAAGAGGAAAAGGAGCCCACGGCTCAAGGAGTTGAGCAACCACAAGTCATGGCGGCGGATAACTGAAGAATCAAGGAGCTCTCAGCTTCGGGATTGGACAACACCGCACCCCTATGCATTTAATACCCTAGGGCGGCTGAAAACAAGAGCGACGAGTTTGAATTGAAATCAAGCTTGCTGCACCACATCCCTAAATTCCATGGGTTGTCCATGGAAGATCCAAACAAGCACTTGAAGGAGTTCGAAGTGGTGTGTTCAAGCATGACCACAATCAACGTCGATGGAAACATTTTGAAGATGAAAGCCTTTCCATTCTCTCTTCTAGAAAAAGCTAAAGATTGGTTGTACGAATTAGCCCTTGGAACTGTCACCTCTTCGGAGAGCATGAAGAGGGCATTCTTAGAAAAGTTCTTCCCCACTTCGAGAATCATTCTCTTGAGGAAGAAGATTAGTGGAATCCAACAAAGCCAAGGTGAGTCATTTCCAACATATTATGAACGTTTTAAAAGTCTTATTGATTCTTGTCCGCAGCATCAAATGAAGGAAGAGCTTCTCCTTCAATACTTCTATGAAGGCCTTCTTCCGATCGAAAGGCAAATGTTAGATGCTTCAGCGGGAGGTGCGTTGGTGGACAAAACACCCATGGCAGCCAAGACACTAATTGCAAACCGTGCATTAAATGCACAACAATATGAAGGAATTGGCCAAAGAGACATTCCACAGCAACAAGTTCATGAGGTAAGCTCTTCATCTGATATTCAAACCCAATTAGCTAATCTTACTTCCATTGTGTCACAGATGGCCGAGGGGATGAAAGTGCAAGGACCTAGTGTTTGTGGCGTGTGTTCCATCCAATGACACTCCTCTTAAAAGTGTCCCCAATTGATTGAAAATGGTGGATGGGAGAGCGCTAATGCCATTGGATTCCAAAATCAGAATCAGCCCCGAAACGATCCATATTCAAACACGTACAATCCAGGGTGGAGAGACCACCCCAACTTCAAATGGAGGGAGCCCCAACAATCCCAACAGTAAGGAGGCTTTAGGCAGCAACCTCCGGGGTTCTACACCAAGCCGTACGCCTCAAATCAAGTCCAACAACAACCTGCCCAAACTTCAGGTAATTCTCTCGATAATGATACACTTCTTAAAATGCTAACCAATTTGTCTCACGGGCAAGAGAATCAAACCAAGGTCATGCAAAACCATGACAAAATGGTAGATCAATTGGAGAAGCAAATTGGACAAATTGCAGAGTTTGTAGGGCAATTTAGAGACCAAGGGAATCTTCCAAGTTCAACCATTGCAAATCCAAAGGGTGGCTTTGAATCTGCCAAGGCCATCATGCTAAGAAGTGGCAAGGAAATTGGGGCAGGTCCTACATCATCAAAAATAGGTCACAAGGAGGATAAAATGATGCAAATTGAAGAGGAGGAAGAGGAAAATGCCACGGTAAAAGGATCCAAAATCTTGCCGCAGCCACTTAAGTCCCCTAAGCCATCCATGCTGTCCATCAAAGGTAAAGGAGTTCCAAATTTGATTATTTCTGATGTCGTTCCTCCAAATGTGCCCTTTCTTGGCAGGTTTAGGCAATCAAAGAAGGAAGAAGCCGAAAAGGACATTCTAGAGACCTTTCGGAAAGTTCAAGTCAATATCCCGCTCCTTGATGCACTTAAGCAAGTCCCAAGGTATGCTAAGTTTTTAAAAGAACTTTGTACAACAAGGAGAAGGATTTTGAACAAAGAGGTGGTTCAAGTAAGTGAGAATGTGTCTGTTGTGTTACAAAGGAAATTACCCCCCAAATGCAAAGATCCGGGTAGTTTTACAATTCCGTGCATTATTGGCAATACTAAGTTTGAACAATGCATGTTAGACTTAGGAGCTTCGATTAATGTCTTGCCATACTCTATTTATGCATCTATGAACTTAGGTGAGCTTAAAAATGATGGTGTGATTATTCAATTAGCCGATCGTTCTAATGCATATCCAAAGGGTGTTTTGGAAGATGTTTTGGTGCAGGTTGATAATTTGATTTTTCCAGCGGATTTCTACGTGCTCGACATGGAGGATTCACCCCATTCTACCCCATTGCCGATTCTATTAGGGAGACCCTTCATGAAAACTGCCCGCACCAAGATAGATGTGTTTAAAGGGACTTTAACAATGGAATTTGATGGGGAAGTTATTGATTTCAATCTTTCTGACAGTATTAAATTTCCTAAGGAAGATCATTCTTGCTTTTCTATTGATATAATTGATGATTTAGCGCAGGATTATCTTGATTCGTTGAAGAGGGATACACTTGAAATAACAATTGCACAAGGAATTGGGCAAGAATTTGAGCTTGCCGTGCCTAAAAGTGTAGAAGAGGCCGAGATAGTGGCTGCCCTTGAGTCACTACCTCAACACCATGGTATGCCTTCTAAACCAATTTCAATTCCTATTTCCACTAATAAGTTATTACCCTCTGTGATTCAGGCACCCGTACTTAAGCTTAAACCGTTGCCCGACCATTTGAAGTACGTCTTTTTGGGAGACAACGAGACGTTACCCGTCATTGTCTCCTCATCACTTACGCCCCTAGAGGAGGAGAAGTTGATTCGAGTGCTGAAAGAGCACAAAACGGCCATTGGGTGGACTTTGGCTGATATCAAGGGAATTAGCCCTACTACATGCATGCATCGCATACATCTTGAGGAGGGGGCTAAACCAACTCGAGAGGCTCAGCGCTGTCTCAACCCTCCAATGATGGAAGTTGTGAAGAAGGAGATTATCAAACTCCTTGATTGTGGAGTGATTTATCCGATCTCTAACAGTCGTTGGGTTTCGCCAGTGCAATGTGTTCCAAAGAAATCCGGAGTGACAGTGGTGAAGAATGCCGAGAATGAGCTTGTGCCAACCCGTATCCAAACAGGTTGGCGTGTGTGCATCGATTATAGGAAGCTCAACGCCACCACAAGGAAGGACCACTTCCCTTTGCCGTTCATCGATCAAATGCTTGAAAGGTTAGCCGGTCATTCTTTCTATTGTTTCCTTGATGGTTATTCCGGATATAATCAGATTGTCATAGCTCCGGATGACCAAGAAAAGACAACTTTCACGTGCCTCTTTGGTACCTTTGCCTATCGTCGCATGCCTTTTGGTTTATGCAATGCTCCGGCCACGTTTTAACAGTGTATGGTAAGTATCTTTTCAGATTTTGTGGAGAAGATAATTGAGGTATTTATGGATGATTTTAGTGTATATGGTGATTCATTTGATGGTTGTTTGGAAAATCTCACAATAATCTTGAAATGATGCAAGATTTTAGGGCATATTGTTTCAGAAAGAGGAATTGAAGTAGATAAATCAATAATAGATCTTATATGCTACTTACCCTCTCCTACTTCGGTTCGAGAGGTTCGTTCGTTTCTTGGACATGCAGGATTTTATAGGCGATTTATCAAGGACTTCTCCAAGATCTCAAATCCTCTTTGCCGTCTCCGCCAGAAAGATGTGGCATTTGACTTCAATGAGGAGTGTGAGAAGGCATTCAAGCACCTTAAAGAGATGCTAACTTCGGCCCCTATCATAGTTCCCCCGGATTGGAGCCTTCCTTTTGAGCTTATGTGTGATGCTTCCGATTATGCATTAGGAGCAGTTTTGGGACAAAGGAATGACAAACTGCCCCATGTTATCTATTACGCATCCCGGACTTTGAACGATGCGCAATTGAATTACTCTACCACTGAAAAAGAACTTCTTGTTGTTGTGTTTTCTTTAGATAAATTCCATTCTTATTTGCTTGGTACTAAAGTTATTATTTATACTGACCATGCAGCGTTGAAGTACTTGTTCACCAAGAAAGAGGCCAAACCACGACTCATTCGTTGGATTCTTCTCCAAGAGTTCGATATCGAAATCCGGGATAAGAAAGGAAGTGAAAACGTGGTGGCTGACCACTTCAGCCGTATGGTGCATGAGAAAGATGCCGTGCCTATCATAGAGACATTCCCAGATGAGCAATTGATGTCCGTCAAGGTAAGTGAACCATGGTATGCTGATTTGGTGAATTATTTGGTGTCTAAACATGCTCGAAGTGAATTACTAAAACACCAACGTGATAAATTGAAGAAAGAGGCACGGTTTTATGTGTGGGATGACCCGTATTTATGGAAATATTGCCCTGATCAGGTCATACGTAGGTGTGTGCACGATTCTGAGTTTAATGCTATTTTAACCTTTTGTCACACTTATGCTTGTGGAGGACACTTTGGCACTCAAAGAACAGCACTTAAGGTGTTAAAATGTGGTTTCTATTGGCCTACAATCTTTAGGGATGCTAGAGCATTTTGCATGTCTTGTGATAGGTGAAGGAAAAATATTGTCCTAGCTAAGAACAAGTAAGAACATTTGAATACATATGCAAACTATTAACAAATTAAAGTAGGCATGCATCCAAAAACAATTCATAAAACCCATGACTTTCAAAGCCTAGTATATGGTGAACCACAACTCCTTAACAACATTAAAGAGAAGAAAGGATTTAGAGAATCATTACCCTTGAAGCTCATCCTTGATTACACAAGGGATTCACCCAAGTGGAGGGCCTTCAAGTCACCTCCTTTGCTTCTTTGAGGATTTGAGGATATATTCTCCAAAACACCAAAAGCTTGATGTCTCCAAGTCTCTACACCAAAGATAAATTGTGAAGATAAAATGGATGACTTAGGGAAGAAGAAATTGCTAGATTTCTCTCCCTAAGTGGCCGGCCCCTTTTGAGAAATTTAGAGAGAAAAAGTTTCACCCAATTTCTTAAAGAAAAACCCTAAATGAAATAAAGCTATAATTTAGAATTTATACTTCATTTCTTGTGAGTGGCAAACTTGTAATTAACACAAGTTTGCTACCCCTCACACTTATTGGCCGGCCTCCCTAAGTCATTGGGCTAATTGCCCATTTTGTTTTAGTTGTCATACAACTTAAACATGATGGGCCTTGTGGACCAAAACACTTTTGGGCCCCGAAACCCAAAACCAACTTAGAAGCCCAATACGAACGTTTCGTATAATTAATTAACTAATTAATTAACTTTGACCATTCTTCAATTAACCATTTAATTGCTTATCCATTTCATTTAATTACTTCACTTTCATCTTTACTCGGTGTACGATCCATTAGGTTCCAATTAGCGAGGCAGTGGGCGATGTTACTCTTAACTATCGATTGTGAATTGAAACCACATTTCAATTTTCCCTAAAGATTAGTGTTTCCCAATCTTTAGGGCTTCCACAAACCATGAGTGACACCTAGCAGCATATCATGGTTACCCAAGCTAAGTAGAAGTGGTTGGAGAACCTATCCAGTTACAACTACAATGCAATACGGTCCTTCTCTAATACAATACTCTTAATCACATTGTTTAAGTGATAGATTGTTTCATGTCTACTATCCAATGTGATACTTCTCTATATGATTCGCTTGAATAAGATTTGGAACAAACTTCCTAAGTCATATTCATATGCTTTGGCCAAAGACTCTCGAATCATATCTTAGAGTATTCTCCTTCCACCATGGAAGGTTAGAGATCCCTTGTTGTGCATTCATATGCCTACACGACTAGATAGCTTGACCCCAACCATGCCGTGGACACTCCAAAGGAATGCCATTTGACACGATCAAAGATCAAGGACCTAACCATTAGACATCTACGATGCCTCAGGTCAAAAGACTACTTTGCATATTGTAACCATCGAGTTCTTACATGACATGTATGTTTGAACTCTAATTTGATCGTAGTTCAGTGTACTTGATTACTCTTTCAAGCACATATGTGTTTGTCTTAGTGTCCAACACCAAATGACTTGAGACTTGTCATATCCACGCTTGAGTCGACATAACACATACTAACCTTAGCGGATTGTCAATGCCCAATTGGCAACCCTATGGCTAGGAACGTTTTAGGAATGAACATAAGAGAAAGGTCTCGTTAATCTAACTTACTTAGATTACTTATCTCTTGGATCAAATACATTCCTTGGATTCCTTTATTGCTTAAACACAAGATACAATAAATAGTGATTAACAATAAGCTTTGCCCTCCATTAAACATATAAAAGTTTAATACATTAAGTATTCCAAAAAGCTATTACATCAAATGAGTGGCTTTGTGGGCATACTTCCAACAATAGGTGCCAAAGAACAGGCAATATAGGTCCTAAACAACAAATGCCGCAAAACCCCATTTTTAGTGTTGAAATCTTTGATGTTTGGGGTATTGATTTCATGGGTCCCTTTCCTTCATCACATGGTTTTCTTTATATTTTGTTTGCTGTGGATTATGTGTTGAAATGGGTGGAAGCCAAAGCCACCCGGACTAATGATTCTCGAGTGGTTGCAGATTTTATGAAAACTAACATTCTTGCAAGGTTTGGAATGCCAAGAGTGTTAATCAGTGATGGAGGTTCCCATTTTTGTAATCGAACCATCGAGGCGTTGCTCAAGAAGTACAATGTCACGCATAAGGTGGCCACACCTTATCATCCTCAAACGAGTGGGCAAGCCGAGGTTTCGAATAGGGAAATCAAACAGATTCTTGAGAAGACCGTTGGGCCTACAAGGAAGGATTGGAGTTTGCGCTTAAATGATGCATTGTGGGCATATCGCACTGCCTACAAAACCCCAATTGGGATGTCCCCTTTTCGGCTCATCTATGGGAAGCCATGCCATCTTCCCGTCGAACTAGAGCATCGTGCACATTAGGCCGTCAAAACATTTAACATGGACATTGATGCCGCAGGTCTACATAGGAAGCTTCAATTGAATGAGCTTGATGAAATCCGGAATGAAGCTTATGAGAATGCCCGGATCTACAAGGAGAAAACCAAGGCGTTCCATGACAAGATGATCCGTGCCAAAACATTCTTTATTGGGCAAAAAGTGTTATTGTTCAATTCTCGCCTTCGATTGTTTCTGGGTAAGTTATGTTCCAAATGGGTTGGTCCTTTTATTGTCACTAATGTTTTTCCTCATGGTGCAGTGCAAATCAAAAGTTTGAGGACGCAGCAAGAATTCAAAGTGAATGGGCATCGGTTGAAGCCATATTACGAGACGTTTGAGGAGCATGTCATGGAGGATGTACCCCTCCGTGCCGTGGGGCCTAGTCAAGCTTAAACAGAGGTACCGTCCGGCTGGAAGACGTTAAAGCAAGCGCTTCGTGGGAGGCAACCCATGCATTCAACAAAGGAAGACCTAGGAATCACTCCAATTCCAGATTTGCGTTCCTAACTCTTTCTCTTTGTTGTTTCTATTCTTCTATGTTTTGTTTGTTTAATTTGGTTTGAGTTTCTATTTAAAACATTGAGGACAATGTTTGATTCAAGTGTGGGGGGGGTAAACAATCTGTTTTGCATGATTTTCGTGGGTTTTATTCACCCATCACTTCCAATGTTGTTTCTCACTGTTTTTAAGTGTTTTTAAGTGTTTTTAGTGTATTTTGAAGCATTTTAGTGTGTTGTGGCATAAAAATCCGAAAAACTCATAAAAATTTGAAAATAAGTTTGGAAAATACCAAAAAGAGTTTTTTGGTGTGTTTGTGTCGTAGGTACCTTCCAACACAATGATGAGGATTTGGTTTTGAATTGCATAACTATTAAAGAAAGTTACAAGCATGGATTGAAGTTTGATATGTTCTTGGCTTATGCTTAGTTGTAGTTGATGTTTATGAACTCACATTTGATTGTAAAGTGGTGAAAATCAGTTTTTGTAACATACTTGAAGGAAAGAACTCAACTAACGCTACATCCTTGTGAGACTTGAGCCTTTACTTCTTTTGTAGAGTTATAATATGTGATTTCTTGTGTTCTTAAGTCGTTGCATGATCTCATTATTCTTTTCTTGGTTGCTACTTAGAATGCATGCGTATCATGATAGAACTAAATGCTAGAACTTATATCCGTTTCATTCAAAGCATGATATTGAATTGCATAACACACGATCAAGATGAAGTTGTGTAGTTGCCACCATAGCCAAATAGCCTTACTTCCCTTATTTCTTATGTTTTGTAGGATTAACCTCACCTATCCTAGCTTAGGACAGTCCACCCCTTGTTCTTAAAATTAATTCCTTTTGAGTTATGGTGCGAAAATAAACTAACACACAAATTAAACCCTCTTGTTGTCAATTGTAGTATATATGCAAGTAGGGATCGTTCTAAACCGGGGATTAGGAGGGATTGCTAATCTATATAAAATGAACTTAGAAAACACTAAATAAAACTTTAAAAACACAAATCTAAAATCAAAACATTTAACTAGATTCAAATGATTCCAAATAAACTAGAATAACTTAAAATAAAATTAATAAATAAACTAAAACAAAATCACGAATTAATTTAAAAGATTCAAGCTATGAAAATTAACCAACTCTAAACTAAATTAACTCAAAGAACTCAAAAGAAATCAAATAAGGTAGATTCAAATCAAAAGACAAAAATTGAAAAAGGGGGATGTGATCTTGATGAGAATAACTTGAAAATAAACAAATTGAAAACTAGATAGAATTAAGCACAAAATATGGTTGTGTGAATGGATGATGGATTAGCTAGAGGGGTTTCCTCCACACATGATACACTTGTATATAAACCAATTTTTAGTTGTTCTTTCGATAACTTATGAAAATCAACACTCCAAGTTAATTAGGTCCGCTTAAATTAACCTTCAGATTTCCCTAGAATCATTGAATTGGATGAATATGCATCGCAACCAAATCATTCCTAACAAGTTCTTTATATGAACAGCATGATAAAGACACAAGTTAGAATCATTACGTTTGTTGGAAATCATAAGCATCGACAAGGCATTTGTAACTATGAAAAGCATGATACTCCTGCCAGGAATTCACTTAACACGATTGTGGATAGCAACCTTCACTACTCTTGAATATAAGTTCATAACAATTAGGTGAAATTCCCTTATATTCTAGCATCAAACTTATGCATGAAAACTAAGCGTGCACTCTTAATCAACATACATAAATAAGTTATCAATCAAATAGTTGAGCGAATTGAAATCACAAATTATTAAATCACAACCAAAAGTAATTAATTCATAATGCAAATGTAATCATGGCTTTGAATCCCCCCCTAGCAAAGAGGGGGGGTTTAGTTCCTCATAATCATAAAACAAAGGTAAATAGATTTATACATTGAACATAAAAGAAAGAAAGCACCTAAACGCTCCAACGATCCTCGTTGAGTGACAAGCACGTCCAAGCACTTTCCTTTCCTTCCTTTGATATGGCACAAGGAGTGGATGTGGTTTGAAGGTTTGGTTGTATGGAGGAGTGGATAGGGGGATGTATGGTGGTGTTTAGGATGGTTAAGGGGGGGTGGCACGGCTAGGATAGTTTATGGGCAGATTTTGTGGAGGAAAGAAAGGGTTTTGGCTAGGATAGTTTAGGGTGTGTGAAAATGGAATTGTTGTGTGAATTGGTGAGTCTAAGCCTTGCTAGAAGGCTTATTTATAGGTGCACAAAGGTAAGGAGCCACTCAAGTGATTTTAATAAACAAATAAAAAGCAAGAATTATTCATCAAAAACAGCTAGCAACACATGCTTCATTGCAGAAATTTCATGTGGAAACAACTTGCATTCATCCTCCTTGGTCCATGCCTTGGATTCCCCTTGGTCTTCTCATGATGAATCAGCTAGAACACTTGCAAACAGCTAGCACACTTGTATTTCATGATTAAACAAGCTAGCACACTTGCAAAACATAATCATTCTTCCAAGCCGTGGGTCATCCATGCCATGTGCTCTCTTGACCTTTCCTTACTAAAATGCCCATAACTTCTTCTAGAAAAATGATCTTAACAATCCGTGAAATGGTCCAGAAAATAGACATCTGTAGCTTTCCAAGCATATAAGGCTCATTCTCTAGTTCATTTTGGGCCGTTCGCAAATTGCTTCCAAAATGGGCTGATCTGCACAGGCAGTTTTGACGAATTTGTTACATAAAATCTCACTTGTGCTATTTTTCTTTTATTTGCTTGACAATTCATATAAAACACAAAATCAAAGTAAATATCTCAAAAATATAAGGAACTAACTAAGAAAAGACGAGAGAATTTGATGTAAAATATATATAAATATGAGCTTATCAAGTTACATTATGCAAGAAAATAAGTGTGGGGGAGGGAATGGTTATTTTTGAGCTCATTTGTACGTTTTGGGATTCAAAAAAAAGAAAAAAAAAACAGAAAAGAAAAGAAGAAAGAATGAGTTTGAAAGTGTTGATTGTTGAAGAAAAGGGTCCAAAAGTTTGAATTTGACCCTAACTGTTGCATGAATCCCCCCTTGTGTTCAAATTTGAGTTTGCATTCAAAAGTGAATTCTAAGTTGATTTCATTGCTATTGCTCACTATGTTTTTAAGAACCCTTGTTTTCCATATCTGTTCGCTGTAACCTATCACCCTTAGCCCCGTTATAACCCTTACACTTCTATCTTGAGTGTTATGTGTTCAATATGTGGAGTTTGGGATTGGTATGAGCATATGGTGTCACTAGTTCTTGCATCTAAGTAGTAGCATTCCTTTCATGAGATCATATTCATATATTCACTTATAACTCCAGAAAAGAGCTTTCTTTGTTAAAATATGTGAGTTTTAGTTTTCATGTGTATATCAATCTTCTCACATATACCTAGTGCAGGGAATGTAGTTTGAAAATCTGAGTGAAAAATGAGTGCATATCTAGTAAGGAATTGAGGGAATTCTCTAAAGCATGTTATTACATTCAAAATGATGTTTTAAATGATTGAAAGAGAACTAGTAAATGGTGACTGTGGTTATGCTTAAGGATATTGATGACCAAAATCTGTGCAAGTAATGATTTTTAACATGTGCATTAGAAATCCCTGAGGTAACGTTGGAAGGTTTAGATTGTGTTTTGTTTCTTTTTGTTTTCTTTGTTTTGCTCGAGGACTAGCAAAAGCTAAGTGTGGGGGTATTTGATAAGCTAATATTTATATATATTTTACATCAAATTCTCTCGTCTTTTCTAAGTTAGTTCCTTATATTTTTGAGCTATTTACTTTGATTTTGTGTTTTATATGATTTGTCAAGCAAATAAAAGAAAAATAGCACAAGTGAGATTTTATGTAACAAATTCGTCAAAACTGCCTGTGCAGATCAGCCCATTTTGGAAGCAATTTGCGAACGGCCCAAAATGAACTAGACAATGAGCCTTATATGCTTGGAAAGCTTCAGATGTCTATTTTCTGGAGCATTTTGTAGATTGTTAAGATCATTTTTCGAGAAGAATTTATGAGCATTTTAGTAAGGGAAGGTCAAGAGAGCACATGGGGAAGGAATAGGCGCCCAGCAAAAAAATTGCAAGGATGACCCACGGCATGGATGGATGATTATGTTTTGCAAGTGTGCTAGCTTGTTTAATCATGAAATACAAGTGTGCTAGCTGTTTTGCAAGTGTTCTAGCTGATTCATCATGAGAAGACCAAGAGGAATCCAAGGCATGGACCAAGGAGGATGAATGCAAGTTGTTTCATCATGAAATTTCTGCAATGAAGCATGTGTGCTAGCTGTTTTTGATGATTAATTCTTGCTTTGTATTTGTTTATTAAAATCACTTGAGTGGCTCCTTACCTTTGTGCACCTATAAATAAAGCCTTCTTGCAAAGCTTAGACTCACCAATTCACACAACAATCCCATTTCACACACCCTAAACTATCCTAGCCGCAACCCCCCTTCTTTCCTCCACAAAATCTGCCTATAAACCTATCCTAGCCATCATAAACACCACCATACATCCCCTTATCCACTCCTCCATACAACCAAACCTTCAAACCACATCCACTCCTTGTGCCATAGCAAAGGAAGGGAAGGAAAGTGCTTGGACGTGCATACCACTCAACGAGGACCGTTGGAGCGTTTAGGTGTTTTCTTTCTTTCATTTTCAATGTATAAATCTATTTACCTTTGTTTTATGATTATGAGGAACTAAACCCCCCTTTTGCTAGGGGGATTCAAAGCCATGATTACATTTGCATTATGAATTAATTACTTTTGGTTGTGATTTAATAATTTGTGATTTCAATTCGCTTAACTATTTGATTGATAACTTATTCATGCATAAGTTTGATGCTAGAATATAAGGGAATTTCACCTAATCGTTATGAACTTATATTCAAGAGTAGTGAAGGTTGCTATCCACAATCGTGTTAAGTGAATTCTTGGCAAGAGTATCATGCTTTTCATAGTTACGAATGCCTCGTCAATACTTATAGTTCTCATGAATCTTAATGATCTTTGATTGTATCTATATTGTGCTTTTCACGTATGGAACTTTTGAAGAATGTTTTGAATTGTTATATGCGCTTTCCCATTCAATTCATTAAACTAAGGACAACTTGAAGGTTAAAAAAGTGCTATCACGGTTAACCCGGAGTATTGAGTTTCATAAGTTATCGAAAGAACAACTAAAAATTGGTTTATATACAAGTGTATCATGTGTGGAGGAAACCCCTCTAGCTAATCCATCATCCATTCAAACAACCATATTTTGTGCTTAAATCTATCTAGTTTCCAATTTGTTTATTTTCAAGTTATTCTCATCAAGATCAAATCCCCCTTTTTCAATTTTTGTCTTTTGACTTGAATTTACCTTATTTGATTTCTTTTGCGTTCTTTGAGTAATTTAGTTTAGAGTTGGTTAATTTTCATGGCTTGAATCTTTTAAATTCATTCGTGATTTTGTTTTAGTTTATTTATTAATTTTATTTTAAGTTATTCTAGTTTATTTGGAATCATTTGAATCTAGTTAAATGTTTTGATTTTAGATTTGTGTTTTTAAAGTTTTATTTAGTGCTTCTAAATCCATAGATTAGCAATCCCTCCTAATCCCCGGTTTAAGAACGATCCCTACTTGCATTTATACTACAATTGTCAACAAGAGGGTTTAATTTGTGTGTTAGCATATTTATCGCATCAGTGCTTAGTGAAATCGCTTGGAATTCGTTTTGACACCAAAAAGTTAACCAAATTGGCAAACCAAGGCTCACTAACCTTTATGGACAGCAATTGTTCATCGGGGAATGTCTCAGCAATGGGTAGGGACTCCTCATTATGCACCATTCAGCTTAGGTGGTCAGCCACCACATTTTCACTTCCCTTATTGTCACGAATCTCAATGTCGAACTCTTGAAGTAGCAACATCCAACGAATTAGCCGTGGCTTGGCCTCCTTTTTGGTGAGCAAGTACTTCAATGTTGCATGGTCAGTGAAAACAATTACTTTAGTACCAATTAGATATGATCTAAACTTATCTAAAGCAAAAACAACGACAAGAAGTTCTTTTTCCGTAGTGGAATAGTTCAACTGGGCATCATTCAACGTCCGTGAGGCATAGTAGATGACATGCGGCCTCTTGTCTTTTCTTTGTCCCAAAACAGCCCCTAAAGCGTAATTGGACGCGTCACACATTAGCTCAAAAGGTAGGCTCCAATCCGGTAGAACAATAATGGTTGCCGTGGTCAACAACTCCTTGAGTTAGGTGAATGATGCCGCACACTCCTTGGTGAATTCAAATGCCACTTTTTTTTGTAGGAGACGGCAAAGAGGTTGTGCAACCTTTGAGAAATCTTTGATAAACCTACGATAGAAACCTGCATGGCCAAGAAAAGAACGAACCTCTCTAACCGAAGTCGTTGAGGGTAAGTGACGTACAAGATCTATCTTTGACTTATCAACCTTAATGCCATTTTCAGAGATGATATGACCTAAAACTATGCCTTGTTTAACCATGAAATGACATTTTTCCCAATTAAGAACAAGGTTAGTTTCAACGCAACGTTTTAGAATCAAACTAAGATTATGCAAGCAACTATCAAAGGAGTCACCAAAAACGCTAAAATCATCCATGAAAACTTCAATTATTTTCTCAACATAATCAGAAAATATGCTCATCATGCATCTTTGAAATGTGGCAGGTGCATTACATAAACCAAAAGGCATGCGACGATATGCAAAAGTACCAAAGGGGCATGTGAAAGTAGTTTTTTCTTGATCCTCGGGTGCTATGACAATTTGATTATAACCAGAATAACCATCAAGAAAACAATAGAAATCATAACCCACTAACCTCTCAAGCATTTGGTCAATGAACGGCAATGGGAAGTTATCCTTCCTTGTGGTGGTGTTTAGCTTCCTATAGTCGATGCACACCCTCCAACCCGTTTGAATGCGCGTAAGGACAAGCTCATTCTCGGCATTTGCAACCACAGTCATTCCGGATTTCTTTGGCACACATTGAACGGATGAAACCCACCTACTATCCGAGATTGGATAGATCACTCCACAATCCAAAAGCTTTATTATCTCTTTTTTCACAACTTCCATCATTGGAGGGTTGAGATGGCGTTGAGCCTCTCGAGATGTTTTGGACCCCTCCTCTAGAAGTATGCGATGCATGCACGTAGTAGGGCTAATTCCCTTTATGTCGGCCAAAGTCCATCCAATTGCCGTTTTGTACTTTTTTAACACTCGCACCAATTTTTTTTCTTCTTGTGCCGTGAGTGATAGGGGCATATTTATGCACCTTATTTTAGCTTGTTCTTGTACATTTATAGTGTTTTTCCTTAGTAAAGTAGTCTTTTAAGCTAGTTTTATGTATTTTCAGGTTTTAAGGGTAAAGTATGTAAAAGGATGCATTTTGGAGCCTTTTGGAGCAAATTAGAGCTTGGAATAGATATCATATGCTTGGAGCCAAGAGGATGGACGAAATTGAAGACTTGAAGATGATGATTCCTACTTGAGCAAGGTTTCCTAGTTGAAGTAGGAAAGTCCCTAATGGAAGATGGAATCCTAGTTGAATTAGGATTCCTAGTTAAAATGGGTTTCCTAGTTGAATTAGGATTCCTAGTGGATTTAGGTTTCCTAGTTGAATTAGGATTCCTAGAAGATTGAAGATTCCTACTCAAACAAGGTTTCGTACTTGAAGTAGGAAAGTTAAATCCAAATGGTTTCAAGTTTCAGCAACAAAGAAGTTTTCCAAGTCCAAGAAGGAAAAGGAATCCAAGATGTAGAATGAGTGATGAAGACAAGGTTTCCTAACCCTAATGTACAAAGATTTCAGCTCCAATAAGGAGTCCTAAACACTTTAGGACACCTTATCCCATCAAGAAGCATTATCTCCTCCAAGCCGCACCTAGCTTTCTAGAAAACCTGATTTCCTTGCCTTGCAAGGCTTTCGAGAAGCTCTTATCTGTTCCAACATTGGTGTTGCATGTTTTTAGGCCTTGTTCTTTTAGAAATCAGCCAAATAACACTATTTCTAGAATCCCCTATAAAAACGGCCCCCCAAATCCTTCTAGACGTCCCAATTTCTACCACAAAACACTTTGTTTCTAGAACCCCTAAAAATCTGGCGCCTCTATCCCTTTTCCATTTGGGTTTCTGATTTAATTAGCCCTTTTCCTTGTGGATTTGGGTTTTACAAGTCCTAATCTGATTTGCTAGGGTTTTAGGGGCCTATACATATTTGTTTTAAGCTTTTGCCGCAACTACCACCCTCCATAATACATAATTCACGTCAGATTTCCATTCACACACTTTGCCACAGCCATCAACCACCATTCTCCATAATTCCTGATCCTAAACACCACTACACCACCCCCTACATCATTCTCTGCCATTCTCTACATCATCCACATGCCATATTCACCCAAAAATCCCTCTTGTGCCGCAAATATTCAAGGAAGGAAGGAGAAGGTGCCACTTAGAGTCGTGAATGCCATTCAAAGCATTGAATCGCTGGAGCTTTTCTAGGTGTTGTCTATCCTTGTTTTTAATGTTTCAATTTAGTTTTCTTTGTTTAATTGCTATCATGAGGAACTAAATCCCCCCTTAGCTAGGGGGATAATTCGAAACCATGTATATGTTTGCTATATGATTTGATTACTTCTAATTGCGTTTCATAAGTTGTGAATTCAATTTACTTATCCGTTCGTATAAAAACTGATTTGTGTATGTTGATTGAGGGTCGACACTTAGTTTGCATGCATGAATTTGATGCTAGAATATAAGAGAGTTTCACCTAATCGTTACAAACTTATATTCGCAAGTAGTCAAGATTGTTGATCACAATCACGTTAAGTAAATTCTTGGCATAAGTTTCATGCAATTCATAGTAACGAATGCCTCGTCAATGCTTATGGTTTTCATAGAACTTAATGATTCTTGCTTGTATCTCTATTATGCAATTCATGTAGGGAACCTGTGGGGAATGCTTTGGGTTGTCGTATGCAATCATCCAATTCAATAACGTTAGGAAAATCTGAGGGTTAATTAGTGCACTTCATTGTTAATCTGGGGCGTTGAGAATTCATGGTTTATTGAAAAGCAATTGGAAATCGTTTTGTATGCAAGTATGACATGTGTGGAGAAGAACTCCCTAGCTAGTTTAAGTTTCAATTTCGTCAAAACAATCCCTTTTTCTTTTAAATCTTGTTTTTAGAGTCAAAATCTGTTTTCTTTTAGTTCTTTGAGTATTTTGAGTCAAGTTAAAACCAATTTTCGTCCAAAGTCATCCCTAGTGTCTAGTTTGAGTCTATTTAGTTGTTTTGTGCTGTTTTGAGTCTTTTGGTTTGTTTTAGTGTTTTTAAGTTTGTTTTGAGTCTTGTGAGTCTTGTTAAGTGTTTTTAAGTTTATTTTTGTGTTTCTATGTCAGTTTAGTTTAGATTAGCAATCCCTCCTAATCCCCGGTCCAGAACGATCCCTACTTATACATATATTACAATTGTCGAAAGAGGGTTTAATTTGTGTGCGTATAATTCTCACATCAGTGACTGAGGATGAGATGATGACTGACGGGATTTTAAACCGCACAAATTTAACCCTCTTTTTGACAGTTGTAGTAAAGGTGTAAGTAGGGTATCGTTCTAGGCCGGGGATTAGGAGGGATTGCTAATCACTCTAAAATTAAAATAAAAACGTAAAAACAAAGTTTAAAAACACTAAACTAAAATAAAAACACTTAACTAAAATAACTCAAAATAAAACTAACAAATAAACTAAAACAACTCAAAAGACTCAAAATAATGAAAACAATTTAAAATAAAAACTAGGAAATTAATTGGACGGAATTTAAATTAAAAGATTAAAAATAATAAAAACTAACTAAATAATATAATATAATAATGGGGGGTGGTTTGGTTTGGATGAAACGTAAATTAAACTTAACTAAATTATAAAATTGACAAAAACATAAAATAAAAGTGAATGGATAGGCGACGGATTGGCTAGAGGGTTTTTCTCCACACATGACACAAATGCAACCTAAATTGATTCCCAGTTATGAATTCAACAAACGAATGAATGACAATACTCCAAATTAATTAGGTCCGCTTAAATTAACTTTCAGATTTTCCTAAAGTCCTTGAATTGGATGATTGCATACGACAACCCAAAACATTCCCCACAAGTTCCCTACATGAATTGCATAATAGAGATACAAGCAAGAATCATTAAGTTCTATGAAAACCATAAGCATTGACGAGGCAGTTGTTACTATGAATTGCATGAAACTTATGCCAAGAATTTACTTAACACGATTGTGATCAACAACCTTTACTACTTGTGAATATAAGTTCATAACGATTAGGTGAAATTCCCTTATATCCTAGCATCAAGTCTAAGCATGCAAATTAAGTGTCGACCCTTAACCCACATACATAAACAAGTTCTTAATCAACACAGAAAAGTAAACCACATCCAACATTCATAAATTCATAACTGGAGTAAATCAAATTAAAATTACAAATATAATCATGGTTTCGAATTAACCTCTAGCCAAACAGAATTAATTACACATTATTCATAATTTAAAACAGAAATAAAACAGAAGTTTGGAAAGATTTAACCGAAATAAGGAGTGTGCACAAGGATCTGTGCACTTGCTGCCTTCACGCAGAAATTGCTTGGCTGCACTCGGTGCAGCCTCTTGATTTGCTACACTGCCCTACTGCACTTCCGAGCTCTGCCCTACGTCACAACTCCTCTCCGAGCTCCCGTGCGTTCCAGCTCCAAAGGGCAGCTCCGTGGCTTGCTTTCACGCCGTGGCAGCTCTCCTTATTTTCTGTCTGAGGCAGCGCCTTCTCCACTCCCAAATGGCGCCTCTTAGTCCTCCGTGTCTCCCCCAGGAACTCCCCCAGGAACCCTCCCATTATTCTCCCCTTTTTTTCCGAGAGTGCTCCCTCCATAATGCTGCCTCATGATTTTTCTGCTTTTACTTTTCTGAAATCCACTGACTTATTCCTTCCCACATACAACATATTATATTAATATAAATATATTAATATATAAATATATATATATATATTATTTTTCATATAATTAGTTCTATTCAATAGTTAAAACGAATTTATTACATAACACTTCACTTATTCTATTTTTATTTTCTTAGCTAGATAAATTCTATTAAAACACAAAAATAACGTAAATAGCTCAAAATATAACGAACTAACTAAGAAAAGACGAGTGAATTTGATATAAAAATATATATAAATATGATCCGATCAATGACGGGCAATGTCTCATCCTCGCCCAAGAAAACATACTTCAAGTGACTAGGCAACGACTTGAGTTCAAGTGTAGGTGGCTGCACAACTGAGGGAAGCATTTTATTAGCCGAAACTGAACTTAAAATAGGGACCAAAAACTTACCAGATTGTGATGGCAATGACTCAAGGGTAGCCACCATGTCAATGACATCCTCACTAGGGGCACGGCAAAGGATGCTTCATGCATGCCGTGGGTTTCCTTGGTGGCTGTTTCAATGTTTTGCATGTCCCTTCCTTGTGCAATGGCCAATTCAAGTGCATCGTCCTTCAAATTGTCCAAATAGTCCTGCACCAAAGAGTCAATTATATCAATAGCAAAACATGAATGATTCTCACTAGGGTACTTCATAGAATCAGAAAGATTGAAATTAATATAACTTCCCCATCAAATTCCATCGTCAAAGTGCCCTTAAACACATCAATCTTCGTACGAGCAGTTTTCATGAATGGCCTTCCAAGGAGGATGGGTAATGAAGGGGCATGGTCCGATTCATCCATCTCAAGTATGTAGAAATCCGCCGGAAAGATCAAATGATTAACCTACACCAAAACATCTTCCAAAACTCTCTTTGGATAGGCTTTAGATCTATCGGCCAATTGTATGATAACACCATCGTTTTTCAATGCTCCTAGGTTCATAGATGCATAAATTGAATATGGCATGACATTTATAGATGCACCTAAGTCTAACATGGCAGATTCGAACCTAGAATTACCAATAACACACGGAATTGTAAAACTACCCAGATCTTTGCATTTAGGGGGCAGTTTGCGTTGCAAGATGGCTGAGACGTTTTCTCCCACTTATACAACCTCCTTGGTCGAAATCCTCCTCCTATTAGTGCAAAGTTCCTTCAAGAACTTGGCATACCTCGGGACTTGCTTGATTGCATCCAAAAGAGGCATATTGACTTGAACTTTCCGAAACGTCTCAAGAATGTCTTTTTCAGATTCCTTTTTCTTTGTTTGCTTAAACCTATTAGGAAAAGGAACATTCGAAGGAAAAGCATTAGTATGAACTGAATTTGACACGTTTTTACCTTTATTGGACAAATTGGACGGTTTAGGATCACATGGGGCTTGCGGCAAAAGTGTTTCCACCTTGGCCGTGAGTGGGCTTTGTTCATCCTCTTCAATTCTCAACTCTTCCTCCTCGTTGGAACATGATTTGGATGGTCTAGGGTCAGATCTGACTTGCTCTCCACTTCCCAAACTCATAGTTTTTGCAGATTCGAATCCACCTTTCGAATTGACCACGGTTGAACTTGGCAACCTACCTTGCTCTCGAAATTGCCCCATGAACTCGGCAATCTGCCCTACTTGCTTCTCCAACTCATCCACCTTTTTATCCCTAGTTTGCATACCCTGCGCCATAGAAGTTAGTAATTGAAAAATCTTATCATTATCAATTGAAGAACCTGAATTGTTTTGGGTAGGTTGTGCTTGGGCTTGTGTTGGTGCCAACGGCTTTTGATAGAAACCTGGGGGTTGTTGCTTAAATCCGCTTTGTTGCTGGCCTTGTTGGGGTTCTTGCCATTTGAAATTTGGGTGATCACGCCAACCGGGATTGTAAGTATTGGAAAAAGGGTCACTACGGTTTTGGTATTGATTCCCAAATCCCACGGCATTGAGTGTCTCCCATCCTCCATTCTCTATCAATTGGGGGCACTTATCCGTGGGATGTCCTTGCATGGAGCACACACCACAAGA
The DNA here is from genome assembly GCA_963580275.1 of Crataegus laevigata. Classification (NCBI taxonomy): domain Eukaryota; kingdom Viridiplantae; phylum Streptophyta; class Magnoliopsida; order Rosales; family Rosaceae; genus Crataegus; species Crataegus laevigata. The sequence continues at coordinate 18,955,806 of OY756947.1, read as the reverse complement.
GGCTACAGTTTGGACTTTTAGACCTTCCACCACCTGAGAAAGCAAAATAGTAAGGTTAGCCATTTGATTTTGAAGTTCGGTTATAACACTTACCTCATTCACTTGGTGTTGCCGTGGGGTGCTGCTTTGCCCAACACCTTCGTATTGTTGAGCGTTCAACGCTCGATTGGCTATCAATGTCTTTGCAGCCGTGGGGGTCTTGTCCACCAAGGCTCCTCCTACTGAGGCATCTAGCATTTGACGTTCGATTGGTAGAAGTCCCTCGTAGAAGTATTGTAGGAGAAGTTCCTCCTTCATCTGATGCTGTGGACATGATGCAACAAGAGATTTAAAACGTTCATAATAAGTAGGAAAAGATTCACCTTTATCTTGTTAAATTCCACTTATCCTTTTTCGTAGGAGGATGACTCGAAAAGTTGGGAAAAACTTCTCCAAGAAGGCCCGTTTCATGCTCTCCCAAGATGTGACAGTTCCGAGAGCCAATTCATACAACCAATCTCTTTCACCTTTTCCAAGAGAGAAAAGGGAAAGGCCTTCATCTTCAATATGCTCCCATCGACGTTAATGGGGGTCATGCTTGAACACACCACCTCGAATTCTTTCAAATGCTTGTTAGGATCCTCCATGGACAACCCATGGTACTTCGGAATGTGGTGTAGCAAACTTGACTTCAACTTGAATTCCTCGGTCTTTCCTTGGGCAGCCGCAGGGTATTGTATACATAAGGGTGCGGCATTGTCCAATCCCGAAGCAGAAAGCTCCTTGATGGTTCGGTTGTCAGCTGCCATGTCTTGAACTACTTCACCCACTCTTGCCGTGGGTTCCTCCTCTTCAAATTCAAAAACGGATTCTGAACTTGCACTTGATTCACTAGGTTCTGGATTCTTCCTCTTTCGCCTCAAGTCTTGCTCGAAATCGTCGTCAAAGTCAAAAATATGTTCACGAACCGGATGAGAACTCCGAGTCATAAACTAGTACACAAAACAAGAAACAAAACAAGATTAGAATCTGGAATGAAATAAAACAAACAGAAATAAAACAATCCAAGGGATTAGCAAAGTTGCTAATCCCCGGCAACAGCGCCAAAATTTGATGTGAGAATTATACGCACACAAATTAAACCTTCTTTTTATCAATTGTAGCAAAGAATGTAAGTAGGGATCGTTCTGGACCGGGGATTAGGAGGGATTGCTAAATCACTTGAAAACTGACTCAAAAACGTAAAAACCAAGTTAAAAAACTAAACTAGACTCAAAGAATGCAAAACTATACTCTAAAATACTAAAACAAACCAAAAGACTCAAAACAGCAAGAAAACACTCAAAACTGCCTTAAAATCACTTTCTGGGCTGTTTTGAACACTAAAGAAGAATTTGGATGAAAATAGTTATAACTTGACTCAAGACACTTAAAAACACAAACTAAACAGATTCTAAACACTTTAAAACAAGAAAGTAAAAGGAGGGTTTTGGTTTTGACGAATTTGAAAACAAAACGAAACTTGTAACTTAAAACAGATTTTAAAACGAATTTGGTTTAATTGAATGGATGGAAAGCTAGCTAAGGGGTTCTTCTCCACACATGTTATACTTGCATACAAAACGATTTCTAATTGCTTTTCAACAAACCATGAATCCTCAACGCCCTAAGTTAATTAGGTCCGCTTAAATTAACTTTCAGATTTCCCTTATGTCAATGAATTGGATGGAAACTGCGCATCACAATCAAATTATTCTTCAAGACTTCTCTATATGAAAGCGCATACTAGAGATACAATCAAAGATCATTATGTTCAATGGAAATCATAAGCATTGACGAAGCACTTGTAACTATGAAAGCGCATGATACTTATGCCAAGAATGTACTTAACACAATTGAGATCATCAACCTTTACTACTTGTGAATATAAGTTTGTAATGATTAGGTGAAACTTTCTTATATCCTAGCATTAGATTTATGCATGACAATTAAGCGTGCACTCTCAACCAACACACACAAATCAGTTTAATTCAAACAGATAAGTAAATTGAATTCACAACTTATGAAACGCAATTAGAGGTAATCAAGTCATATAGCAAGCATAAACATGGTTTCGAATCCCCCCTAGCCAAGGGGGGGTTTAGTTCCTCATACGTACAAAACAAAGAGTATTAAAATTAAACATTGAAATCAAAGGAGAGGAAACACCTAAAACTTCTAGCGACTCGAACTTGAATGGCATGAACGTCCAAGCCTTCTTCTCCTCCTCTTTGTTGCGGCAAGGGGTCTAGGGACAGGTTTTGGGTGGTATTTGTATAGAGGAATGGATCTGGAATGGTGAAAGGGGTGCGCCAAATCCATTCGGAAATAGGTTTAAAAATCAGAATTCTAAAGGGATAAGGTGAAAGGGGTGCGGCAGATTTGGGAATTGGGTGATAAGGCTTCTAGAAAGCCTTGCAAGGCAAGGAACTAGGGTCATCTAGAAGGCTAGGGTGCGGCAGGTTTGTAGGACTAAGGATAGGGCTTCTAGAAGCCCTAATCCCATTGGAAATAGGTAAAACTCACGGCCAAGGCAAGGGAAAGCTCTAGAACCTTCCATTTGTGTCCCACAATGTTTAGGAGACCTTTATGCACTAGGATTAGGAAAACTAAGCCTTCTTCATCTTGGAATTCTTTTCCTTCTTGGACTTTGAAAACTTCTTTGTTGCTACAACTTGAGGCCATTTGGGGTTTAACTTTCCTACTTCAAGTAGGAAACCTTGTTTGAGTAGGAAACTTCAATCTTCTAGGAATCCTAATTCAACTAGGAAACCTAAATCCACTAGGAATCCTAATTTAACTAGGAAACCCATTTTAACTAGGAATCCTAATTCAACTAGGATTCCATCTTCCATTAGGGACTTTCCTACTTCAACTAGGAAACCCTGCTCAAGTAGGAATCATCATCTTCAAGTCTTCAAATTCGTCCATCCTCTTGGCTCCAAGCATATGATCTCCATTCCAAGCTCTAATTTGCTCCAAAAGGCTCCAAAATGCATCCTTTTGCATACTTTGCCCTTAAAACCTGAAAATACATAAAACTAGCTTAAAAGACTATTTTACTAAGGAAAAACACTATAAATGCACAAGAACAAGCTAAACTAAGGTGCATAAATATGCCCCTATCAGTTATGCAGATTATTGGGGCTCTCTCCACTTTAAATTAGGGTGATCTCTCCATCCGGGGTTGTAGGTGTTGGAGTACGGATCATATTTGGGTTGGTTTTGGCCTTGGAAACCAATAGCATTGGCAGATTCCCATCCTCCATTCTTTATCAACTGAGGGCATGTCTCGGATTGATGCCCTTGCATTGAACACACGCCACACACTTGGTTTTCTTGTGGTTTTGATCCCTTGACAACCTGAGACACAAGAGTAGTAAGATTAGCCAATTGTGATTAAATATCAGAAATTGCACTTACCTCATTCACACTTTGTTGCCGTGGCCCTTCTCTTTGTCCAACACCTTCATATTGTTGAGCATTGTGTGCTCGGTTTGCAATGAGAGTTTTGGCAGCCACCGGAGTCTTGTCCACCAATGCACCACCCGCCGAGGCATCTAGCATTTGGCGTTCCATGGGAAGGAGTCCCTCGTAGAAATATTGAATGAGCAGCTCCTCCTTCATTTGGTGTTGTGGACATGAAGCAACAAGTGATTTAAAACGTTCATAATATGATGGAAACGACTCACCTTGATTTTGTTGGATGCCACTAATTTGTTTCCTCAAGAGAATGATCTTTGCAGTGGGAAAGAACTTCTCTAAGAATGCACACTTCATACTTTCCCAAGAATTGACGGTTCCGGGAGCCAATTCATACAACTAATCTTTGGCCTTGTCTATTAGGGAGAATGGAAAGGCCTTCATCTTTAAAATACTCTCATCCACGTTGATGGGTGTCATACTTGAGCAAACAACTTCAAATTCCTTAAGATGTTTGTTAGGATCTTCCATGGACAACCCATAGAATTTAGGAATATGATGTAATAAACTAGACTTAAGTTCAAATTCTTCCGTCTTACCTTGAGCCGCCGCAGGGTATTGGATGCATAAAGGCACGGCATTATCCATACCTGAGGCCGATAGCTTTTTTATGGTTAGATTGTCGGCTGCCACGGCTTGTTCTTCCTCTACAAACTGTGTCGTGGGCTCTCCTTCCTCACCAACTTCTTCAAACTCAGATGTAGAGCTAGAAGACGGTGGGTTAGGGTCTTGTTGATTCTTTTGCTTCCTCAAGGTCCGCTCAAAATCGTCGTCAAAGTCAAAGATGTGTTCACGAACAGGTTTTGAACTTCTAGTCATAAACTAGTACCTAGAAACAAGAACAAAAAGAAGGTCAGTAACTAAAACGAAAATAGATGAAAAATAAACACATCCTTGACTTTGATGACGATTTTGAGCGGACCTTGGGGAAGCAAAAGAATCAACGAGACCCTAACCCACCGTCTTTTACCTCTACATCTGAGTTTGAAGAAGTTGGTGAGGAAGGAGAGCCCACGGCACAGTTTGTGGAAGATGTACAAACCATGGTAGTGGACAATCGAACCATCAAAGAGCTCTCTGCCTCAGGTATGGACAATACCGTGCCTTTATGCATCCAATACCCCGGCAACGGCGCCAAAATTTGATGTGAAAATTAACTTAACACACAAATTAACCCTCTTGTTGTCAAATTGTAGTAAGGATGCAAGTAGGGATCGTTCTAGACCGGGGATAAGGAGGGCTTGCTAAAACCTCTAAACTGACTCAAAAACATAAAAACAAAATTAAAAACATTCAAAAAGACTCAAAGACTTCAAAACAAGTTCAAAAGACTCAAAACGAACTAAAAAGACTCAAAACTGCCTAAAAACACTAAATAGGCAGTTTCTAGCTCTAAACACAACTTTGGACGAAAATAAGGTTTTGGGTTGATTCAAAACCTTCTAAAACATAAACAAAACAAATTCTAAACACTTTAGAACAAGAAAGTAAAAGGGGGGGGGTTTGATTTGGACGAATTCAAATTAACAAAACAGATTCTAAAACTAAACAGATTGCAAAACGAATTTGGGAATTAAGATGAATGATAGGCAAGCTAGAGGCTCTTTCTCTACACATGATATGTATGCACACGAATTGATTTCCAGTTACTTCTTATTGAATCATGAACGACAATGCCCCAAATTAACCGTGACATCACTAGTTAATTCTCAGATTTTCCTTAAGTTATTAGATTGGATGACATCATTCGACAACCTAAAAAATTCTCCAAAAGTCCTCTACATGACATCATAATAGAGATACATTCAAAGATCATTACGTTCAATGAAAATCATAAGCATTGACAAAGCACTTATAACTATGACATCATGTTACTCATGCTAGGAATTAAACTTAACGCGATCATGACCAGTGACCTTCACTACATATGAATATAAGTTTGTAACGATTATGTAAAACTCACTTATACTCTAGCATCAGATTTATGCAAGCCAATTAAGTGTCGACCCTCAATCAACAAACACAAATAAGTTATCAATCCAACAGTTGATAGGAGCATATTTATGCTACTTAGTGAGCTTGTTTTCTTGCACTTACGTAGTTAGTTATTGTTTATTATAGTGATTTAAGCTATTTTCGTGTGTTTGTAGGTTCAAATGGCAAAGTATGAAAAAAGGTGCATTTTGGTGCGTTTTGGAGCGATTCCTATGATGGATTGGACATGTTTGGAACCAATTGGAGTGATGGAATTGAAGTGCAAATGAGCTAAGGAGTGAATGAAGATGTGAAGAATGGAATTCAAGGCGAATGACGAATGAAGAGTCAAAATTGGAAATCGAAGTTTCTAAGTTTGGAAGTTTCTAATTTCGAAGGTTTCCATTCTTGAAGAGTTTCTATTCTTGGAACGAAAGTTTCCTAATCTTTTCTAGAAGCCTTATCTCAGCCCTATATGGATGCCGCACCCTCTAAGCCTTTTCCCTTGGGGATTTGGGCTATACAAATCCTTTTATAAAACTATATGGGCCATAATGATAGTTCACATTTCATATGCATTTATAGCATCCATATTTTGTGTCTTTGTGGTGTGTTTGATTTAAACTAGTTGCATTTTACATCATTTTGTGTTAGTGTGCAGCTATGTGTGTGTTAGGATCAATTGGAAGGATAATGAAGCAAAAACACCACATTTGGTAGCCGAGCATCACTCCAAGCATGGAGACGGATTTGATGAGTTAATTTGAAGTCCAAATGAAGTATCTAAGACATGTTTGGTTGCTGGAATTTCAGGAAGTTATGTGGAGGGAAAAATGGTGTAATTCGGCCATATTGGGAGATTTTATGCATGGCACATGCATTGGATTCAGATAGGGAAAGTTTAACACACCTTGCCATGCATTTGGTTAAGCTTTTACCCCCCCCCCCCATTTAGTTACACCATTCAGCCACAATTACACCACAAATTCACCCATGCCGTCAGTTTTATATTCATTCAAACCTGCCCTTGCAGTCATTCCACATGCTTCTTCATTTAAAATTACCACATGCATGCCCATTCAACCCTATGCCGTGCACTATCTATTTCAGAATTTGAATCACCCATCATTACACTCACTTGGATCTCATATTCTACATTTGTTGAGATCCAATCTTGGATCTAAAATCTGAAAAGCTACTCCATCCATTCCTTATAAGTGAAGCCTTCAAGAAATCTGAAAACATTCCTTACCCCATATTACATTACATTCCATACTCTACATTCTACACTTTCATTCCATTCGAAACCTACATTCCATACTACTCCCATTGCATCTCTCACACACCAAAACACTCCATTTTCTGTCCATTCTCTACCATTTTCACTCAGACCATTCAACCTTAGCCGTGCCACAACCATCCATAACACACTTGGAGGAGCCACACCATACTTGGAGGAGCTTGCACCGAAGGTCACTCTCAAGGGATCTTCAACACGGTTTTGCTTCAAGGGGTTCTTCTTCTTAATTCTATGTACACTCATGTTATATTTCTATGTCAAATCTTTGTAAACATGAAGTGTAACTAATCTCCTTCTAGGGATTCGATGTAGCCTAGCAAGACTGCCATGTAACTCATTTGGAATGCTTAGTTTTATCTTTCTATTTCTTGTGTCATTCTCTGATTTAATTGTAACCTTATGTGTTGATTTTAATGTTTGATCACCATTCGAATTAACCATAGGTTGTATAGCCAATCTTATAGCACACATCATGCATAACCTTGGCAGAAATGGGAATGATTAAAGGGGATGTTTTGCAAACATCATGCCGAGTGTTCCCTTGGTTTTGTGAAAGTTTCTTGTGCATAACACACTCTTGATTAGGAATCCAAGTTGCATATCACAACTAGGTTCATGTTTAAGAATATTTAATCAAATCCACACATCATATGGTTGATTATATCTAAGTGAAACAAACTCAAGAAATTGATAGATTGCTAAGCATAAATCTGAGTTAACAAACATGGAATTAGTTTAGCTATGGCGAAACCGAATCCCTAGATTCATCTCCCTTAGTTTCACCTCCCTAGCTCCTTCTCTCTAGTGATACAATCCCTAGCCTCAACTCCCTCGGTTCTACCTGATTTTATTACTTGTTGCTTCATTTACTTGTAGCCATTTCATGTCCGTATGTTTCAAGATACAACATCAAATCTGTTTAAATTGATTAGTTCTAGGTTCTAGTAAGTTTCTTGCAAAACAAGTGGTTATATAGGTCTAATTAGTCCCTATGGATTCGACACCCTTACTTGTGTTCTTATACTCAACATGTTTGTAACACTAGGAAGGAAAAACCTCAACAAAAAATGGCGCCGTTGCCGGGGACTGATTTCAGTCCCTTGTAATTGCTTGTTTTGCTATTTAAACTTTGTTATTTTCATTCTAAGTAGAGTTTAGTTTTGATTTCTGTTTAATCTTGTTTGCTTTGTTTGTTTTAGGTAGTATATGTCACATAGACTTGTTGAGTTGGGCCAAAGAATTGAACGTTTGAAAGGCAACACTTTGGACAACTTTGTGCCATCTAGTTCATCCCTTGTCCGAGAAGAAGAGGAAGGAACTTCATCTAGTTCCACAAGTGCAACTTCTGAGCACATTCATTGGGAAAGAGAAGAGATGGCAGCCAACCAAGATGAACTTAGAGCCTTGGAGGACTTTGCACAACCAATCATACCAAATTCTCCTTCATGCATCTTGCTCTCCACCGAAGCTAGAAACTATGATCTTAAGTCTTCACATTTTCATATGCTTCCTTCATTTTATGGCATACCTAATGAAGATCCTTTAGCTCATGTTAAAGAGTTTTACAATGTTGTGAGTGGTTTACCTTTGCAGGGAGTAAGTGAAGCAAACTTGAGGATGAGAGTGTTTCCTTACACTTTGAAAGACAAGGCCAAGAGTTGGTTGATGACCTTAGCTCCGGGTTCACTCACCACATGGGATGCCGTGGCTAAGAAATTCTTGGAGAAGTTCTTCTCCACTCAAAAGACAGCCACATTAAGGGGATAAATCTTCAACTTCAAACAAGATGATGGAGAACCTTTCAATGAGTGTTGGGAGCGTTTTAAAGGACATTTGCTACAATGTCCACACCATGGGTTACCTCTTCACTTACAAATGCAAATTTTTTATGATGGATTAACCCAAACATGTCAATCCACAGTTGATAATGCCGCAGGTGGTGCTTTGAAGAAAAAGAATGCTCAAGAGTCTTACAACATTTATGAGATGTTGGGATCTAATGCTCAACACAAAGATGTAAGGGGTAAGAAACTTGGAGTGTATGAAACAAGTTCTAACCATGATCTTTCTTTGCAGGTAGCTAACCTAGAAAGAAAGCTTGAATCCGTGCTCAACTTGGTGCCAACACCAAATGAGGTGTGCGCCATTTGCAACATACCAAGCCACCCTACTCATCAATGTCCATCTAGGGAGGCCTATCCCGAGTTTGTTCAAGAACAAGTAAACCTCATGAATTCTTACAATCAAAGGCCAAGGAATGATGCATTTTCAAACACATATAATCCGGGGTGGAGAGATCATCCCAACTTTTCATGGAAGAACAACAACAACTACCAAAATTTCCAACCAAGACCTCCCAATGCCAACCAAAATCAAGTCCAAAACTTCCAACCAAGACCTGCCCCTACACTTGAGGATACGGTTAAGTTGTTAGCTCAAAACACATTGCAATTCCAACAAGCCACAAATAGCACTTTCCAACAACATTCGGCTGCCCTAACCAAAATGGAGACACAATTGGGACAAATTGCAGATGCCTTGAACCAAAGAGAGGTTGGCAAGTTTCCAAGCCAACCCGTGATACTCCAAAGGAACCAAGAGCAAGCCAAAGCAATAACTACACTAAGAAATGGTAAGGTTATTGATAATAGAGTTGGAAATGAAGTTACTAATGAATTTGATCATGTGAATGTAGGTGTAAATGAGAAACCAAATGAGGAACCAAGCCAAGCTTCTTCCTCAAATGAAGCACCAAACCTTCACAAGGCCGAGAAGCCTTACACTCCACCAATACCATTCCCTGGAAGACTTGCCAAGGGCAAGCAGGATAAGTCATTTAAAGAGATTTTTGATATTCTAAGTAAGGTGAATGTTAACTTACCTTTGCTTGATGTCATTAGGAACATGCCGGCTTATGGGAAATTCTTCAAGGAGTTAAACAACTACAAAAGGAAGTATGGACCACATGAGAAGGTAGTGGTGTCGGAGAATGTAAGTGCGGTGTTGCAAAGAAAACTTCCACCAAAGCTCAAAGATCCGGGAAGTTTTTCAATCAACATAACCATAGGAGACAAGAAAGTAGAGAAGGCCATGCTTGATTTGGGTGCTAGCATCAACTTAATGCCATACTCCGTGTACCTTCAATTAGGTTTGGGGGAATTGAAGGCCACAACCATTTCACTACAACTTGCGGACAGATCCGTGAAGTATCCAAGAGGTATAGTAGAGGACATTCTAGTTCAAATTGATAAACTAATCTTGCCTGTGGATTTTGTAGTGTTGGACATGGAAGAAGCACCTATACATGATAGAGAGTTGCCTATTTTGCTTGGAAGACCATTCATGGCCACGGCCAAGACCATCATTGATGTGCAAAATGGACTCCTCACTATGACAGTGCTAGGAGAGACCGTCCAATTCAAAGTGTTTGAGTCTCTTGCTCATCCTTCTTCATCTCTTGATTGCTATGCCATTGATGTGCTTGATTCACTTGTTTTCTCTAAGTTCTTGCAGGCACAATCCAATGAACCATTACAAACTGTTTTAACTCAATCTCAAGATGAGTTTGATGATGAAGATGCACTCATGGAAGTGGTTGCTGCCTTGGAAGCATTAGCACCGTATCCTTTTAATGTTTCACCTCTTGTAGAGTCATTAGAACCATCAAGGTCACATTTAATCCCTTCCATTGTTAAGGCACCTAAACTTGAACTTAAACCACTTCCACCACATCTAAAATATGCATATCTAGCTGAATTTGAAACTCTACCTGTTATCATAGCCTCGGACCTAACACCTAATGAAGAAGATAAACTACTTAGGGTGTTAAAAGAGTCCAAATCGGCTATTGGTTGGTCTATTGCAGATATCAAGGGAATAAGCCCTACTAGGTGCATGCATAGGATCCTCTTGGAGGATGGAGCAAAGACAACCCGTGAGCCACAAAGAAGGCTCAATCCACACATGAAAGAAGTTGTTAGGGATGAAGTCTTGAAGTTGTTAGATGTGGGGATCATATATCCCATTTCTGATAGCAAATGGGTGAGTGCCATTCAAGTGGTACCAAAGAAGGTGGGAATCTCAGTAATGAGAAATGAAAACCAAGAACTTGTGCCCACAAGACCCACGGCTAGTTGGAGAGTTTGCACCGATTACAGGAAGTTGAATTCTAACACTAGAAAAGATTACTTTCCCATGCCTTTCATAGATCAAATGCTTGAGAGATTGGCAGGTTATTCACATTATTGTTTTCTTGATGGTTACTCAGGTTACAATCAAATTGCAATTGCCCCCGAGGATCAAGAGAAAACTACATTCACTTGCCCCTTTGGCACATTTGCATATAGGAGAATGCCCTTTGGACTTTGCAATGCCCCGGCCACATTCCAAAGATGTATGTTGGCAATCTTTTCTGACATGGTGGAAAGGTTCATTGAGGTATTCATGGATGATTTTTCAGTGTTTGGTTCTTCTTTTGATGAATGTCTTAACCATCTCTCTTTGGTGCTTCAAAGATGCCAAGAAACAAATTTGGTTCTCAATTGGGAAAAATGCCAATTCATGGTGAAACAAGGCATTGTTTTGGGACATGTAATCTCTAGCAAAGGAATGGAGGTAGACAAAGCCAAAATTGACATTATCAACACTATGGCAGCTCCTACAACCGTGAAGGGAGTGAGAAGTTTCTTAGGGCATGCAGGCTTTTATAGACGTTTCATTAAGAACTTTTCAATGATAACTCGGCCTTTATGTAATTTGTTAGCTAAAGATGTTGTGTTTCACTTTGATAAAGCTTGTTTGGATGCATTCAATACTTTGAAACATGAACTAACCTCGGCTCCTATCATTATGGCACCAGATTGGTCTCTACCTTTTGAATTGATGTGTGATGCCTCTGATTATGCTATTGGTGCAGTTTTAGGACAAAGGGTGAACAAGCTCCCACATGTGATCTATTATGCAAGCCGGACTCTAAATGATGCTCAACTTAACTACTTCACAACTGAAAAGGAGTTGCTTGCTATTGTCTTTGCTTTAGAGAAGTTTAGGTCATATCTTGTGGGATCTAAAGTCATTGTGTTTTCTGATCATGCAGCCCTTAGGTATTTGATGACAAAGAAGGATGTTAAACCGCGCCTAATTAGATGGATACTCTTACTACAAGAGTTTGATTTGGAAATTCGAGATAAGAAGGGAAGTGACAATGTTGTGGCTGACCATTTGTCTAGGCTTGATGAGAACCATGGAGTTGGACAACCCTTGCCTCTAAATGAATCATTTCCAGATGAACAACTCTTTGTTGTTCAAGAAAAGGAACCATGGTATGCTGATTTTGTCAATTACCTTGCTTGTGGTGTATTTAGAGATGACATTTCTTTTCAGGAAAGAAAGAAGTTCCTTGCCATGGTAAAGCATTACATTTGGGATGAACCATACTTGTTTAAGTATTGTCCTGACCAAATCATTAGGAGATGTGTCCCGGAGAGTGAGCAACAAAGCATTCTAACATTTAGCCACACATTGGCATGTGGAGGACATTTTGGTGCCAAAAAGACATCCCTAAAGGTTTTACAATCTGGTTTCTTTTGGCCTACTTTATTCAAAGATGCTTTTGATTTTTGTTCTAAGTGTGATAGGTGCCAGAAAATGGGGAACATAAGCCGAAGGAATGAGATGCCTTTGAACAACATTTTGGTGATAGAACTCTTTGATGTTTGGGGAATCGATTTCATGGGACCATTCCCATCTTCTTTTGGTTACTTGTACATCTTAGTGGCCGTAGATTATGTATCCAAATGGGTGGAGGCCATTGCTACAAGAACTAATGATCATAAGGTTGTTTTGAATTTTCTTAAAGATGTGATTTTTTGTAGGTTTGGAACAGCAAGAGCTATTATTAGTGATGGTGGCACCCATTTCTGCAACAAACCTTTTGAATCCTTGATGAAGAAGTACAACATCAACCACAAAGTATCTACCCCGTACCATCCTCAAACCTCGGGCCAAGTGGAGATTAGCAATAGGGAGATCAAGAACATTTTGATGAAAACCGTGAGCCCTACAAGGAAGGATTGGTCATTGAGGTTGAATGATGCACTATGGGCATATAGGACAGCATACAAGACCCCCATTGGCATGAGTCCATATCGACTTGTGTTTGGGAAAGCTTGTCATTTGCCAATGGAGCTTGAACACCGTGCATATTGGGCCATCAAGAAGTTCAATTTTGATTACAAGGATGCGGGCATAGCAAGAAAGCTCCAACTTAATGAGTTGGAAGAACTTAGAAATGAGGCATATGAGAATGCCAAAATCTACAAGGAAAGGACTAAGCTCTATCATGACAAAGCCATCCTAAGGAAGGAGTTTCACCAAGGTATGAAAGTACTTTTGTTTGACTCACGTTTGAGACTTTTTCCAGGGAAATTGAAGTCTAGGTGGGTTGGACCATTCAAGGTGGTGCAAACATTCCCCCACGGGGCTGTGGAGATTGAGAACATGAAGAATGGCACCTCTTTTAAAGTCAATGGGCAGAGATTGAAACCATATTTGGACAATGTGGAGGATGAGCTAATGTATCAAGTTGTGGATTACATTGAGTTTACAACACCATGAACAAGCTCCCATGTCTTGCCTAGACATTAAATAAAGCGCTTGCTAGGAGGCAACCTAGTGTGGTTTGTGTTCTTTCCTTATGTTGTGACTATGTTGTTTCCATGCCATATTCTTTGCCTACTTACACTACATTCGAATGTAAACCTTGAGGACAATGTTTAAGATAGGTTTGGGGGTATTTATGTGGGATGGAAAATGTTGTTTTAAATGTTGTTTTGGATAAGTGTTTCTGTTTTAGTGTTGAAAAGCATGTTTTAGTGTTTGTTTGTGTTTGTTTTGGTTAAATGTGTTTTTGCTTACTAATACAAATGTATATGAGAGCTATGTTTGCAAATAAACTTTGGGGTCACTATGAAAAGTTTTGTATTTTGTTGGCATGTATAAAGTTGTAAAACTTGAAGATATGATGATAGAGGTACCATACTCAAATTCACAAAGAAGAATAGTGGAGACTACCCTAGTGAGTTATTTTGAGCCTAAATTGTTTCTTTGAGAGGGTTTAAAGTGTTTCTACTCCTATCTTTTCTTTCAAATTTCACTTTAAATGATCTCATTGCTTTATTTTGTTTGAATGCTAAGAATTACTCTCCTTTGTAGATACCTTGTGTTTAGTACCATTCATGAATGAACTCAATGAGATGATGTTAGGCTATGCATGTTTTAACTACTAAAAGGCTTAAATCCTATTCCTTTGTGTGTTCCATTCACCCTCTTTGCAGCCAAACACTTTTGCCTAATTCTTTCATCACCCAAACACCATACTCTACCCCATTTTAGCTCAATGCAAGCCGTACCTTATAGCTTGGGGAATACCATGGTGATAAACTCTAAAGGTAGCTTGAATAATAGAACAAGATTGTGGCGTGTACCGAAGACCTATGTGAAGTATCTTTCTAAAAAAAAAAAAAAAAAAGAAGTTAACAAAGAAGAGAATCAAGTGAAATCAAGTCCCAAATCTCCTCATTATAAGACATAGGTCTTGGACGCTAAAAATGAAGATGAAAGAAGATAAATGCAAGTGAAAAGCATGGACCTCAAGGACACTTTGGTACGCCCCAAGATCTAGTATTCCATATCACTTCTTTGATAACCTACAACCTAAGCATTACATTACAACCTTGAGAAAGACCTAGTTGATCATTGAGGACGTATTCATGGGTGATGGTAAGTGTGTGGTTATCTATATTCTTAGCATTTAATTCATTTCATGAGATCTACTCAGAAATTGTGCTTTCATTTCAAGTTTCATATGTGAGAATTTTTGATTTCCTTTACATAACTTCACTCACATATGCTAGTGGAGAGACTAAAAACCTTAGGATCTGAGTGAGAACTTGAGTGGAACCGTGAGGAATAGAGTTGAGGCGAATTCATTCTTAAGCATTTGGGTATGGTGACCTTGAAGTTGTAAGACATGGTGCACTATCTTAATACATTACACTTGATATGATTCTTTGGAATGGCAAGGCCTGTTGAGTTTGAGTGTAATACAAAGTTTTCATTGGTTTTGATTAGTTTGTTTAAAGCATGTTTAACCAAGTTGTTTGCAGATTTTGTTTTGTTTGAGGGTGTCATCGATATAAACCCTCAGGAGACACAACTCCTCCAACTAGGGACACCTAGGGGTTCAAAGGCTTGTTGCATATGCTCAATGCAATCGTTTAGTTAGATGTTAAATGTTTGTTAGATGTTAGTGTTTTGTGTGTTTTAATTCTAAGTTTGCTCGTGGACTAGCAAAAACCAGGTTTGGGGGTATTTGATAGTTCACATTTCATATGCATTTATAGCATCCATATTTTGTGTCTTTGTGGTGTGTTTGATTTAAACTAGTTGCATTTTACATCATTTTGTGTTAGTGTGCAGCTATGTGTGTGTTAGGATCAATTGGAAGGATAATGAAGCAAAAACACCACATTTGGTAGCCGAGCATCACTCCAAGCATGGAGACGGATTTGATGAGTTAATTTGAAGTCCAAATGAAGTATCTAAGACATGTTTGGTTGCTGGAATTTCAGGAAGTTATGTGGAGGGAAAAATGGTGTAATTCGGCCATATTGGGAGATTTTATGCATGGCACATGCATTGGATTCAGATAGGGAAAGTTTAACACACCTTGCCATGCATTTGGTTAAGCTTTTACCCCCCCCCATTTAGTTACACCATTCAGCCACAATTACACCACAAATTCACCCATGCCGTCAGTTTTATATTCATTCAAACCTACCCTTGCAGTCATTCCACATGCTTCTTCATTTAAAATTACCACATGCATGCCCATTCAACCCCATGCCGTGCACTATCTATTTCAGAATTTGAATCACCCATCATTACACTCACTTGGATCTCATATTCTACATTTGTTGAGATCCAATCTTGGATCTAAAATCTGAAAAGCTACTCCATCCATTCCTTATAAGTGAAGCCTTCAAGAAATCTGAAAACATTCCTTACCCCATATTACATTACATTCCATACTCTACATTCTACACTTTCATTCCATTCGAAACCTACATTCCATACTACTCCCATTGCATCTCTCACACACCAAAACACTCCATTTTCTGTCCATTCTCTACCATTTTCACTCAGACCATTCAACCTTAGCCGTGCCACAACCATCCATAACACACTTGGAGGAGCCACACCATACTTGGAGGAGCTTGCACCGAAGGTCACTCTCAAGGGATCTTCAACACGGTTTTGCTTCAAGGGGTTCTTCTTCTTAATTCTATGTACACTCATGTTATATTTCTATGTCAAATCTTTGTAAACATGAAGTGTAACTAATCTCCTTCTAGGGATTCGATGTAGCCTAGCAAGACTGCCATGTAACTCATTTGGAATGCTTAGTTTTATCTTTCTATTTCTTGTGTCATTCTCTGATTTAATTGTAACCTTATGTGTTGATTTTAATGTTTGATCACCATT
Organism: Crataegus laevigata; assembly: GCA_963580275.1. Classification (NCBI taxonomy): domain Eukaryota; kingdom Viridiplantae; phylum Streptophyta; class Magnoliopsida; order Rosales; family Rosaceae; genus Crataegus; species Crataegus laevigata. Next base: position 18,939,488 of record OY756947.1, on the reverse strand, counting down.
CGAATTAACCATAGGTTGTATAGCCAATCTTATAGCACACATCATGCATAACCTTGGCAGAAATGGGAATGATTAAAGGGGATGTTTTGCAAACATCATGCCGAGTGTTCCCTTGGTTTTGTGAAAGTTTCTTGTGCATAACACATTCTTGATTAGGAATCCAAGTTGCATATCACAACTAGGTTCATGTTTAAGAATATTTAATCAAATCCACACATCATATGGTTGATTATATCTAAGTGAAACAAACTCAAGAAATTGATAGATTGCTAAGCATAAATCTGAGTTAACAAACATGGAATTAGTTTAGCTATGGCGAAACCGAATCCCTAGATTCATCTCCCTTAGTTTCACCTCCCTAGCTCCTTCTCTCTAGTGATACAATCCCTAGCCTCAACTCCCTCGGTTCTACCTGATTTTATTACTTGTTGCTTCATTTACTTGTAGCCATTTCATGTCCGTATGTTTCAAGATACAACATCAAATCTGTTTAAATTGATTAGTTCTAGGTTCTAGTAAGTTTCTTGCAAAACAAGTGGTTATATAGGTCTAATTAGTCCCTGTGGATTCGACACCCTTACTTGTGTTCTTATACTCAACATGTTTGTAGCACTAGGAAGGAAAAACCTCAACACATAACCCTTTTTTCCTTGTGGATTTCCATCCTTGTCGCACCTAGGGCCTTCTAGAACCCTTTTCCCTTGCCTTGCAAGGCATTCCCTGGCCCTTATCATCTCAGCCGTACCCTAAACCTTAGCCCATCACTTGTGCCGCACCTAATCCTTCTGGAACCTTCTTTTGCCTTGCCTTGCAAGGCATTCTCCTACCCTAGGCCTTAATTTCTGCTAAGCCCAGGGAATAATCTGATTTTCTCTAGGGTTTTGAGATGCCTATAAATACATACTTTAGGGTTGTGCCGAGGGATTCATCATTCACCCCAGAAAATTCCTTGCCGCACCTCATTCATTCTCTCCCTAAAAACAATTCCAGCCGCACCAATTCAGCCACTTTTCTTCCTTGCCGCAGCCACCATCCATTCCCACCCCATCTCTGACCCTTCACCATAGATACACAACCTTTGCCACAGCCTTGTGGAGAAGAAGAGACCATTGCCGTGCATTCCAGAGGAAGAGGAGGGTTGTGCCGCAAGCCATCTTCCACCATTGGATTCCCTCGAGTTCTTTCTTTTCTTGTTTTTGTTTTCATGTTTAAATTAATTTTCTTTTCAATTATTTTAAACACGTGGAACTAATTCCTTTATAGTTAAAGGCGAATTTGAAGCCATGGACATATGTTGGTTATGATTTGATTTACTCCAGTTATGAATTCATGAACGTTGGATGTGGTTTACTTTTCTTTTTTGATTAAGAACTTGTTTGTGTATGTGGGTTGAGGGTCGACACTTAATTTGCATGCCTAAACTTGATGCTAGGATATAAGGGAATTTCACCTAATCGTTATGAACTTATATTCATGAGTAGTAAAGATCGCTAGTCACGATTGTGTTTAGTAAACCCTAGGTTGGATTAACATGTGTATTCCATAGTTATGAATGCCTAGTTGATATTTATGTTTTCCATTGAACTTAATGATCTTTGTTGAATGTCTCTATCATGCGTATTCCATAGTTAGGGACTTTGATGAGGAATAATTTGGTTGCGATGCGTATTCCATTCAATTCAATGAATATAGGGAAATTTGAGAATTAATTAGTTCGATACAATTAATTTGGAGCATTGTCATTCATCGTTCGTTGAAATCATAACTGGGAATCAAATTATATGCATATGTTCATGTGTGGATAAGGACCCCTCTAACTAGTTTCTCACCATTCTATTTCATCCAAATCTGTCTTCTTTGAAGTTTGTTTACAAGATTCTGTTTTCATTTCAATTTCGTCCAAACCAATCCCCCATTTATTTCAAAGTGTTAGACTAGTTAGAAATCCATTTAGTTTGTGTGTTTTAAGAGTATTGAGTCAAGTTACAACTTAATTTCGTCCAAATTTGTGTCTGTACTCAAAACTACCCAGAAAGTGATTCTAAGGCAGTTTTGAGTCTTTTGGTTTGTTTTAGTGTTTTAAACTCTAGTTTTGCATTTTTTGAGTCTAGTTTAGTGTCTTAAACTTTGTTTTTATGTTTTTGAGTGAATTTCACATTGGTTAGCATCCCTAGTTAATCCCCGGTCCAGAACGATCCCTATTTGCTCATATACTACAATTGTCATCCATAGGGTTTAATTTGTGTGTCAAGTTAATTTTCACAGCAAATTTTGGCGCTGTTGCCGGGGATTAGCAAAATTGCTAATCCCTTGTGTTTGTCGTGTGTTTTAGTTCAGTTGTCTAGTTTTCTTATTTTGTTTTGTTTTCTTGGTTTAGGTACTAGTGCATGACGCGGAGTTCTCAAACTGTGCATGCACATATCTTGGACTTTAACGACGATTTTGAATGTGATTTGAGAAGGAAGAGGAAGCATCCCGAACCTAGTGAACCTAGTTCAAGTTCAGAGGCCGAATCTGATTTTGAAGTGGAAGAAGAAGTTATGGCAGCGGACAACCAGACCATTAAGGAGCTTTCGGCCTCAGGGTTGGCTAATGCCGCACCATTATGCATTCAATACCCCATGGCTGCCCTAGGCAAGACCGATGAGTTCGAGTTGAAGTCGAGCTTGTTGCACCATATTCCAAAATACCATGGGCTGTCCATGGAAGATCCCAACAAGCATCTCAAGGAGTTCGAGGTGGTTTGTTCGAGCATGACACCCATCAATGTCGATGGGAACATTCTGATGATGAAGGCCTTTCCATTCTCACTTTTGGAAAAGGCTAAGGATTGGCTCTGCGAATTAGCACCCGGAACGGTCACTTCTTGGGAAAGCATGAAGATAGCGTTTTTGGAGAAGTTCTTCCCCACCTTGAGAGTCATTCTCTTGAGGAAGAAAATCAGTGGCATTCAACAACAACAAGGGGAGTCTTTTCCGACCTATTATGAGCGTTTCCAGGCTTTTGTCGCTTCATGTCCTCAACACCAAATGAAATAAGAACTTTTATTGCAATACTTTTACGAAGGTTTTCTTCCAATTGACCGACAAATGCTTGATGCTTCAGCGGGGGGGTGCGTTAGTTAACAAAACACCCATGGCTGCCAAGACGTTAATTGCCAACCGAGCGTTAAATGCACAACAATACGAAGGTCTTGGACAGAGAGATGCCCCACGGCCACAAGTTAATGAGGTAAGTTCTATGCCCGAGATTCAATCCCAATTAGCTAACCTTACTTCTATTGTTTCTCAGTTGCCCGAGGGAATGAAGATTCATGGACCAAGTGTTTGTGGCGTGTGCTCTATGCAAGGACATGCCAATGATCAATGCCCTCAATTGATTGAGAATAGGGGGTGGGAATCTGCCAATGCCGTGGGTTTTGGGAGCCAAAATCAACCACGCCATGATCCATATTCAAATACCTACAATTCGAAGTGGAAGGACCATCCAAATTTCAAGTGGAGGGAGCCTCAACAACCCCAACAACAAGGAGGATTGAGGCAGCAACCACCTGGCTTTTATACAAAGCCATTCGTCCCCAATCAAACCCAATTGCAATCTGCCCCTACAAAATCAGGTATGTCTTTGGATAACGATCAAAATGTTAAGTTACTTATTACTTTAACGGAGGAAGTACAAAATCAAAACAAAGAGAGGCAAATCCAAGACAAAAGGGTGGATAACTTGGAAAAGCAAATGGGGCAAATAGCGGAATTCATGGGGCAGATTAGAGAACAAGGCAAATTGCCTAGTTCAACCGTTGTTAATCCTAAAGGAGGCTTTGAAACCGTCAATGCAATCGTGTTGAGAAGTGGTAAACAGGTTGGAACCGATCTAAACTTATCCAAATCAAGTCAAGAACAGGAGGACAAGTTGCTACAAGAAGAAGAAAAAGGAGCACAACCCAAGGCAATAGAGGATCCACCTTTGCCACACCCATCTCATACTTCTAAGCCGTCCCAAACCACCAAGGTAAGTCTAAATTCAAATGTTTCTAGTACCATTCCATTGAATGTGCCCTTTCCTGGTAGGTTTTTGCAATCAAAGAATGAGGAAGAGGACAGTGACATTCTCGAGACTTTTAAGAAAGTCCAAGTTAATATCCCACTCATTGCTGCAATAAAGCAAATTCCGAAGTATGCAAAATTTTTGAAGAAGCTTTGTACATCAAGGAAGCGAATTTGGGACAAAGAAGTGGTCCAGGTAAGTGAGAATGTTTCAGCTGTTTTACAAAGGAAATTACCCCCTAAATGCAAAGATTCGTGTAGTTTTACAATTCCTTGCGTTATTTGAAATACTAGGTTTGAACAATGCATGTTAGACTTAGGAGCTTCAATTAACGTCATGCCATACTCTATTTATGCATCTATGAACTTAGGCGAACTTAAAAATGACGGTGTAATTATTCAATTAGCCGATCATTCTAATGCATATCCAAAGGGTGTTTTGGAAAATGTATTGGTGCAGGTTGGTCATTTGATTTTTCCAGCGGACTTTTATGTGCTTGACATGGAGGATTCACCCTATTCTACCCCATTGCCGATCCTCTTAGGGAGACCTTTCATGAAGACAGCCCAAACCATGATTAATGTGGCTAAGGGAGCATTAATAATGGAGTTTGGTGGTGATGTGATTCCAAAGTTGGGGCAGGAACATTCGTCCGCACCAACCAAGAAGGATGTACCTAGATGCATCATCGAAAGGGGGATTAGAGTGGAGCATAAGAAACACGTTGTTACTCCCCAAACATCAAATCTGGCCGAGAGCACCTTTGCTGCCACTTTTGAGTCTTCATCGAAATGCATTGGTAAGCCTCCCCCTCTAAGTCTAATTCCTATTTCGACTAATAGGTTATTGCCTTCTGTGGTACAGGTACCGAATCGAATCCGTGATAGTGGAAGTGCTTACATTGACTTTGGGAGGCTCAATGCCATAATCTGGGAGCATCATTATCCGTTGCCATACATATACCCAATGCATGGGTATTTCGAGGAGCATGTCGTGGAGGATGTACCCCTCTATGCCATGAGGCCTAGTCAAGCTTAAACGGAGGTACCGTCCGGCTGGAAGACGTTAAAGCAAGCGCTTCTTGGGAGGCAACCCATGTGTTGAAACAAGAGAACCAAGGACCTTTCACTCCAAACCCAGATTTGCGTCCCTAACCTTTCTCTTTATTGCTTATACTCTGCCATTTGTGATATGTTTGCTCGCTGTGTTATTTGCTTGTTTTTTGTGTGGATCTATGTTTGAAACATTGAGGACAATGTTTGGTTTAAGTGTGGGGGGGGGGGGGGGTAAACAAGCTGTTTTTGCATGAAATTCGTAGGATTTTATCACCTATCACTTATAATGTTGTTTCTCACTGTTTTAAGTGTTTTTAGTATGTTTTGATGTGTTTTAGTGTCATATAACAGAAAAGCAAAGAAACAAAATTGAAAAAGTTTGAAAAATACCAAAAAAAATCGTTTTTGAGTTGTTTTTGTGTCTTAGGGTACCTTCCAACACAATGATGAGGATTTGGTTTTTAATTGCATAACTATTAAAGTAAGTTACCAACATGGATGAACGTTTGATATGCTCTTTGGTTTATGCTTAGTTGTAATTATAGTTCATGAATTCACATGTAATCAAAAGAAAAAAATAGTTTTTGTAACATGCTTGAAGGAGGAAACTCAAATTAACGCTACCACCCTGAGAGACTTGAGCTTTTAACGTTCTTTGGAGAGGTAAAAATCTGTGCATTTGTTGTCTTCTAAAGTCGTTGCATGATCTCATTATTCTTTGCTTGGTTACTACTTAGAAGGCATTTCATCATTTAGTTCCAAGTACTGGAACTCATGCCCGTTTCATTCAAAGCATAAAATTGATTGCATAACACGTAACAAGATGAAGTTGTTTAGTGAACCAAGAGCCAAATAGCCGTAGCCCATGTTCATTTGTTCTGTAGGTTTAACCCCCGTTGAGCCTATGTTCTTTGTTCACCCACGTTATCCTTACCTAGTCTAGAATAGGACCATCCATACCTTTGTTCTTAAAGCATGGTAAGCATGATTTAGAATGACTTCCTTTTGATTGGTCTCTTGCAGAAAAACAAGTGTGGGGGAAAGGATTTATGTGTATGGTTATGTGCCAAAAACATGAATTGGGCACGAGAAAAAGAAAAAGAAAGAAAGAAAAAAAAGTGAAAAGAATGAAAAAAAAAGAGTTCAAAATAAGTGAGAAAGAACTCACAAGTGTTGGTTGTTGAAGAAAGGGTCCAAAAAGTTGAATTAGACCCTAAGTATTGTGTATTTCACCCCCTTGTGTGTCTAAGTGATTTTCTGCACTCAAAACTGAATTCTAAGTGTCAATTTCATTACTTGTTTGCTATCGCTTTATGAACTTTTGTTATCCTTAACCTCTCTTTGTTAACCAATACCCCTTAGCCCCGTTACAACCCTTAACTTCTATCTTGAGTGTTATGTGTTTCAATATGTGGAGTTTGGGATTGGTTTGAGCATATGGTGTCCCTGGTTCTCGCATCTAAGTAGTAGCATTCCGTTCATGAGATCATATCTATACATGCTTAATAATTCCAGAAAAGTGCTTCTTTTGTTATAACATGTGTGAGTGTTCGTTTTCATGTTTACATCAATCTTCTCACATATACCTAGTGTAGGGTGTGTAGTTAGAAAATCTGTGTGAAAATAAGAGTGTATCCAGTAAGGAATTGAGTGGATTCTCTAAGGCTTGTTACTATATTCAAAATATTGTTTTAAACGATGAAATGGGAGGTAGTGAATGGTAATTATGGTTAAGTATATGCTCAAGAGTAGGGATGACTAAAATCTATGGGAATAATGATCTTTGGCATGATATGTACCATTGTAAATCCCTGAGGCGAACGTTGGAAGGTTTAGGTCATGTTTTGTTTCTTTGTTTTGCTCGAGGACTAGCAAAAGCTAAGTGTGGGGGAATTTGATAGGAGCATATTTATGCTACTTAGTGAGCTTGTTTTCTTGCACTTACATAGTTAGTTATTGTTTATTATAGTGATTTAAGCTATTTTCGTGTGTTTGTAGGTTCAAATGGCAAAGTATGCAAAAAGGTGCATTTTGGAGCGATTTTGGGCCTATGATGGATTGGACATGTTTGGAACCAATTGGAGTGATGGAATTGAAGTGCAAATGAGCTAAGGAGTGAATGAAGATGTGAAGAATGGAATTCAAGGCGAATGACGAATGAAGAGTCAAAATTGGAAATCAAAGTTTCTAAGTTTGGAAGTTTCTAATTTCGAAGGTTTCCATTCTTGAAGAGTTTCTATTCTTGGAACGGAAGTTTCCTAATCTTTTCTAGAAGCCTTATCTCAGCCCTATATGGATGCCACACCCTCTAGGCCTTTTCCCTTGTGGATTTGGGCTATACAAATCCTTTTATAAAACTATATGGGCCACAACCCTTTTTCCTTGTGGATTTCCATCCTTGCCGCACCTAGGGCCTTCTAGAACCCTTTTCCCTTGCCTTGCAAGGCATTCCCTGGCCCTTATCATCTCAGCCGCACCCTAAACTGATGCGCAATATATAGGCACACAAATTAAACCCTCTTTTTATCAATTGTAGTAAAGAATGTAAGTAGGGATCGTTCTAGGCCGGGGATTAGGAGGGATTGCTAAATCACTTGAAAACTGACTCAAAAACGTAAAAAAAAAGTTAAAACACTAAACTAGACTCAAAGAATGCAAAACTATACTTTAAAACACTAAAACAAACCAAAAGACTCAAAACTGCCTTAAAACCACTTTCTGGGCAGTTTTGAGCACTAAGGAAGAATTTGGACGAAAATAGTTATAACTTGACTCAAGACACTTAAAAACACAAACTAAATTGATTTCTAACTAATTTGACACTCAAAGTAAAGGGGGATTTGGTTTTGACGAATTTGAAAACGAAACAAAAACTTTGTAAAACAAAACAGATTGTAAAACGAATTTGGTTTAAATGAATGCATGGAAAGCTAGCTAAGGGGTTCTTCTCCACACATGTCATACTTGAATACAAAACAATTTCTAGTTGCTTTTCAATAAACCATGGATTCTCAACGCCCCAGATTAACCGTGAATTGCACTAATTAACCCTCAGATTTTCCTAACCTTATTGAATTGGATGATTGCATACGACAACCCAAAGCATTCCCCACAAGTTCCCTACATGAATTGCATAATAGAGATACAAGCAAGAATCATTAAGTTCTATGAAAACCATAAGCATTGACGAGGCATTCGTTACTATGAATTGCATGAAACTTATGCTAAGAATTTACTTAACACGATTGTGATCAACAACCTTTACTACTTGCAAATATAAGTTCCTAACGATTAGGTGAAATTCCCTTATATCCTAGCATTCAATTTATGCATGCAAACTAAGCGGGCCTTCTTAACCAACATACACAAATCAGTTTTAGTTCAAACGGATAAGTAAATTTAAATCACAATTTATGAATCACAACTAGAGGTAATCAAATCATATAGCAAGCATGGACATGGTTTCGAATTACCCCCCTAGCTAAGGGGGGATTAGTTCCTCATGATAGCAATTAAACAAAGAAAACTAAATTGAAACATTAAAAACAAGGATAGACAACACCTAGAAAAGCTACAGTGATTCAATGCTTTGAATGGCATTCACGACTCCAAATGGCACCTTCTCTTCCTTCCTTGAATAATTGCGGCACAAGAGGGATTTTTGTGTGGATTTGTGGTGGTGGATGGATGTAGGTGAATTATGGTAGAGGGTGGTGGTTTGTTTGCTGCACAAAGGATGGTATTTATAGGCTGAAATTCGCAGCCCCTATGTAGCAAAGGAAAAGGATTTAAAGACCTAATTTGTATAGGATAATAACACACAATCCTTGAAGGAAAAAGCTAAGGCTTTTAGAAACCAAGGGGGAAAGGAATAATCAGGTTTCTAGAAGTTCTAGAAAGGTTTGGGGCGTCACTTTTGTAGGACAGGGGATAAGGCCTTCTAGAAAGGTTGTTTTGTGGCTGATTCCTACAAAAACAAGGGATAAGGTGTGGCACCTTTGTAGGAAGGGATATGGCTTCTAGAAATCAGGTTTTAAGTCTCCAAATAGGAAAAGAAATCCCTTTTATAGCTGAAATCTTTATGCATTAGGATTAGGAAAGCTTGTCTTGGTCAATCCTTCTTCTTCTTGGATTCCTTTTCCTTCTCGGACTTGGAAAACTTCTTTGTTGCTGAAACTTTAGGCCAATGAGGTTTAACTCACCTACTTCAAGTAGGAAACCTTGTTTGAGTAGGAAACTTCAATCTTCTAGGAATCCCAATTCAACTAGGAAACCTATTTCAACTAGGAATCCTAATTTAACTAGGATTCCCATTTTAACTAAGAATCCTAATTCAACTAGGATTCCATCTTCCATTAGGGACTTTCCTACTTCAACTAGGAAACCTTGCTCAAGTAGGAATCATCATCATCAAGTCTTCAATTTCGTCCATCCTCTTGGCTCCAAGCATATGATATCCATTCCAAGCTCTAATTTGCTCCAAAAGGCTCCAAAATGCATCCTTTTGCATACTTTGCCCTTAAAACCTGAAAATACATAAAACTAGCTTAAAAGACTACTTTACTAAGGAAAAACACTACAAATGCACAAGAACAAGCTAAACTAAGGTGCATAAATATGCCCCTATCATAAACCCTAGCCCATCACTTGTGCCGCACCTAATCCTTCTGGAACCTTCCTTTGCCTTACCTTGCAAGGCATTCTCCTACCCTAGGCCTTAATTTCTGCTAAGCCCAGGGAATAATCTGATTTTCTCTAGGGTTTTGAGATGCCTATATATACATACTTTAGGGTTGTGCCGAGGGATTCATCATTCACCCCAGAAAATTCCTTGCCGCACCTCATTCATTCTCTCCCTAAAAACAATTCCAGCCGCACCAATTCAGCCACTTTTCTTCCTTGCCGCAGCCACCATCCATTTCCACCCCATCTCTGACCCTTCACCATAGATACACAACCTTTGCCGCAGCCTTGTGGAGAAGAAAAGACCCTTGCCGTGCAATCCAGAGGAGGAGGAGGGTTGTGCCGCAAGCCATCTTCCACCATTGGATTCCCTCGAGTTCTTTCTTTTCTTGTTTTTGTTTTCATGTTTAAATTAATTTTCTTTTCAATTATTTTAAACATGTGGAACTAATTCCTCTATAGTTAGAGGTGAATTTGAAGCCATGGACATATGTTGGTTATGATTTGATTTACTCCAGTTATGAATTCATGAACGTTGGATGTGGTTTACTTTTCTTTTTTGATTAAGAACTTGTTTATGTATGTGGGTTGAGGGTCGACACTTAATTTGCATGCCTAAACTTGATGCTAGGATATAAGGGAATTTCACCTAATCGTTATGAACTTATATTCATGAGTAGTCAAGATCGCTAGTCACAATTGTGTTTAGTAAACCCTAGGTTGGATTAACATGGTATTCCATAGTTATGAATGCCTAGTTGATATTTAAGATTTCCATTCAACTTAATGATCATTGTTGAATGTCTCTATCATGCGTATTCCATAGTTAGGGACTTTGATGAGGAATAATTTGGTTGTGATGCGTATTCCATTCAATTCAATGAATATAGGGAAATCTGAGAATTAATTAGTTCGATACAATTAATTTGGAGCATTGTCATTCATCGTTCGTTGAAATCATAACTGGGAATCAAATTATATGCATATGTTCATGTGTGGATAAGGACCCCTCAAACTAGTTTCTCACCATTCTATTTCATCCAAATCTGTCTTCTTTGAAGTTTGTTTACAAGATTCTGTTTTAATTTCAATTTCGTCCAAACCAATCCCCCATTTATTTTAAAGTGTTAGATTAGTTAGAAATCCATTTAGTTTGTGTTTTTAAGAGTATTGAGTCAAGTTACAACTTAATTTCGTCCAAATTTGTGTTTGTACTCAAAACTGCCCAGAAAGTTATTCTAAGGCAGTTTTGAGTCTTTTGGTTTGTTTTAGTGTTTTAAACTCTAGTTTTGCATTCTTTGAGTCTAGTTTAGTGTCTTAAACTTTGTTTTTATGTTTTTGAGTGAATTTCACATTGGTTAGCATCCCTAGTTAATCCCTGGTCCAGAACGATCCCTATTTGCTCATATACTACAATTGTCATCCATAGGGTTTAATTTGTGTGTCAAGTTAATTTTCACATCAACAGTTAAGCCAATTGCATTCAAAACTCAATAATCCATAACTGAAATTTATCAATTCATATTACACACATAATCATGGCTTTGAAATCACCCCTAGCCAAGAAGGGTTTAGCCACTCATGTTCACAGCAAAGCAATGTAAACAGAAATTAAACATAAGAGACATAAAACGAATTACACCTAGAACGCTCCAATCTTCAATCTGAAACATCCAAGGCTCCTTCTTCTCCAACTTGCTGCGGCACAAGTGCTAAAGGATGTGGTTGATGTGTATAGATGAAGGGGATGGTTTAGGATAGAGAGGGTGGTGCGGCAAGGGAGAAGGATGGTCAGAAAATATGGAGAATATAGAGGGAGGCTGCGGCAAAGGTAGGGAATTGTGTCTAGGGTGTGTAAAGTCTGACTTGTGGTGAATGAATGAGTTTAAATATATATAGGGCACGGCTAGGGTTGAGGAAAGGTGTTAAAACTTAGCTAATTTGGTTCCCTAATTGAATAGGGAAGAAAAGAAATCAGAAAATAAAATAGAAGAGGAAACAAAAAGGTTTGACACAAAATAGGAAAGGTTTTGGGTCCGAAATCAAAGGAAATAAAGGGATAGGTACGGCAAGGCTTTGAATTTAAAAGGGAATGGGATTTGAAGGCAGGAAATAGGAAAGGATTGAGTGTCTTGGGTGGCAAGTGATGTGAGAATTATAAGCACACAAATTAAACCCTCTTTTTATCAATTGTAGCAAAGTATGTAAGTAGGGATCGTTCTAGGCCGGGGATTAGGAGGGATTGCTAAATCACTTGAAAACTGACTCAAAAACTTAAAACAAAGTTTAAAACACTAAATTAGACTCAAAGAATGCAAAACTAAAGTTTAAAACACTAAAACAAACCAAAAGACTCAAAACAGCACAAAAACACTCAAAACTGCCTTAAAACCACTTTCTGGGCAGTTTTGAACACTAAAGAAGAATTTGGACGAAAATAGTTATAACTTGACTCAAGACACTTAAAAACACAAACTAAATTGATTTCTAACTAATTTGACACTCAAAGTAAAGGGGGATTTGGTTTTGACGAAGTTGAAAACGAAAACAAAAACTTTGTAAAACAAAACAGATTGTAAAACGAATTTGGTTTAAATGAATGGATGGAAAGCTAGCTAAGGGGTTCTTCTCCACACATGTCATACTTGCATACAAAACAATTTCTAGTTGCTTTTCAATAAACCATGGATTTGATAGGAGCATATTTATGCTACTTAGTTAGTATGTTTTCGTGTATTTCCTTAGCTATTTATTGCTTATTATAGTGTTTAAAGTCATTTTCGTGTGTTTTTAGGTCCAAGGAGGAAAGTTGGCAAAAAGATGCATTTTGGAGCATTTTGGAGCAAATCTGGGCTTAGAATGGATTGCACAAGCTTTGGGCAAGAAGATGGACGAATTTGAAGTCAAAATGGAGCTAGGAATATGTTTCAAGGTTGGCGAAATAAATTCAAGTCAAAGAAGATAAGGAATCAGCTCAAAAGAAGGAGAATTATCCAAAACATTATCCAAACAACCTTATCTTATCTTATCTTATCCAATCTTTATCCTATCTTAACTAACCTTATCTTATCCTATTCTTGTCTAAACTTAATTCCTGAGACAATGAGGGTTTATTTTCTGATTGGAGTACAATTAAATTAGGTTTCTAGAAGCCCTTATCCTCTCCTACAAAGTTGCCACACCTTATCCCTTGTTTTTCTAGGAATCAGCCACAAAACAACCTTTCTAGAAGGCCTTATCCCTTGTCCTACAAAAGTGACGCCCCAAAACTTTCTAGAACTTCTAGAAACTTGATTATTCCTTTCCCCCTTGGTTTCTAAAAGCCTTAGCCTTTTCCTTCAAGGATTGTGTGTTATTATCCTATACAAATTAGGCCTTTACATCCTTTTCCTTTGCTACATAGGGGCTGCGAATTTCAGCCTATAAATACCATCCTTTGCTGCACCATTTGGACACCACCCCCTACACCACCCTCTACCATAATTCACCTACATCCATCCACCACCACAAATCCACACAAAAATCCCTCTTGTGCCGCAATTATTCAAGGAAGGAAGGAGAAGGTGCCATTTGGAGTCGTGAATGCCATTCAAAGCATTGAATCGCTGGAGCTTTTCTAGGTGTTGTCTATCCTTGTTTTTAATGTTTCAATTTAGTTTTCTTTGTTTAATTGCTATCATGAGGAACTAAATCCCCCCTTAGCTAGGGGCTAATTCGAAACCATGTACATGCTTGCTATATGATTTGATTACCTCTAATTGCGTTTCATAAGTTGTGAATTCAATTTACTTATCCGTTCGTATAAAAACTTATTTGTGTATGTTGATTAAGGGTCGACACTTAGTTTGCATGCATGAATTTGATGCTAGAATATAAGGGAGTTTCACCTAATCGTTACAAACTTATATTTACAAGTAGTGAAGGTTGATGATCTCAATCGAGTTAAGTAAATTCTTGGCATAAGTTTCATGCAATCATAGTAATGAGTGCTTCGTCAATGCTTATGGTTTTCATAGAACTTAATGATTCCTGCTTGTATCTCTATTATGCAATCATGTAGGGGACTTGTGGGGAATGTGTTGGAAGTATGCCCACAAAGCCACTCATTTGATGTAATAGCTTTTTGGAATACTTATTGTATTAAACTTATATATGTTTAATAGAGGGCAAAGCTTATTGTTAATCACTGTTTATTGTATCTTGTGTTTAATCAATAAGGGAATCCAAGGAATGTATTTGATCTAAGAGATAAGTGATCTAAGTAAGTTAGATTTACGAGACCTTTCTCTTATGTTCATTCCTAAAACGTTCCTAGCCATAGGGTTGCCAATTGGGCATTGACAATCCGTTAAGGTTAGTATGTGTTATGTCGACTCAAGCGTGGATATGATAAGTCTCAAGTCATTTAGTGTTGGACACTAAGACAAACACATAGGTGCTTGAAAGAGTAATCGAGTACACTGAACTACGATCAAAAAGAGAGTTCAAACATACATGTCATGTAAGAACTCAAGGTTACAATATGCGAAGTAGTCCTTTGACCTGAGGCATCATTGATGTCTAATGGTTAGGTCCTTGATCTTTGATCGTGTCAAATGGCATTCCTTTGGAGTGTCCACGGCATGGTTGGGGTCAAGCCATCTAGTCATGTAGACATATGAATGTACAACAAGGGATCTCTAACCTTATGGAAGGATAATACTCTAAGATATGATTCGAGAGTCTTTGGCCAAAGCAAATGAATATGACTAAGGAAGTTTGTTCCAAATCTTATTCAAACGAATCATATAGAGAAGTATCACATTGGATAGTAGACATGAAACAAACTATCACTTAAACGATGTGATTAAGAGTATTGTATTAGAGAAGGACCGTATTGCATTGTAATTGTAACTGGATAAGTTCTCCAACCACTTCTACTTAGCTTGGGTAACCATGACATGCTGCTAGGTGTCACTCATGGTTTGTGGTAGCCCTAAAGATTGGCAAACACTAATCTTAAGGGAGAATTGAAATGTGATTTCAATTCACAATCGATAGTTAAGAGTAACATCGCCCACTGCCTCGCTAATTGGAACCTAATGGATCGTACACCGAGTAAAGATGAAAGTGAAGTAATTAAATGAAATGGATAAGCAATTAAATAGTTAATTGAAGAATGGTCAAAATTAATTAATTAGTTAATTAATTATACGAAACGTTCGTATTGGGCTTCTAAGTTAGTTTTGGGTTTCGGGGCCCAAAAGTGTTTTGGTCCACAAGGCCCATTATGTTTAAGTTGTATGACAACTAAAACAAATTGGGCAATTAGCCCAATAACAAAGACAAGGCCGGCCATAAGGGTGAGGGTAGGCAAACTTGTGTTATTTACAAGTTTGCCACTCACTAGAAATGAAGTATAAATATAACATTATAGCTTTATTTCATTTAGGGTTTCCTTAAGAAATTTGGGTGAAACTTTTCTCTCTATTTTTCTATAGGAGGCCGGCCACTTAGGGGGAAGACATCTAGCAATCTCTTCTTCCCTAAGTCATCCATCTTATCTTCACTAATTTATCTTTGGTGTAGAGACTTGGAGACATCAAACTTTTGATGTTTTGGAGAACATATCCTCAAGGAAGCAAGGAGGTGACTTGAAGGCCCTCCACTTGGGTGAATCCCTTGTGTAATCAAGGATGAGCTTCAAAGGTAATATTCTCTAAATCTTCATTCTCTTTAAGGTTGTTAAAGAGTCTTGGTTCACCATCTACTAGGCTTTGAAAGTCATGGGTTTTATGAATTGATTTTGGATGCATGTTTAATTTAATTTGTTAATATTATGCATATGTATTCAAATGTTCTTTAATGTTCTTAACTAGGACATAAATTTTCCTTCAAGTGGTATCAGAGCCTAGGCCTAGTTTATGGTGAATCCTTTTGGGTTTTGTGATTTTTCATATTATGTGATTTATATGTTGTAAATGTTACAAGCTTTGTTCTTGCTTTGAATATAAATTTTGTTTGAAAATTTAGCATCTCAAATGTTGTAGATGTGATTCACAAAAGCATGAATATTGGAACTAAAAATGGTGCCAAAATTTTTTTGGTATTTTCGGCCAAATTAAAAGGGTGACTTTTTGGGTCCAAATAAGTCTTGTTAAAATGGTTTTAATGTGTTCTTTGGGACCCCTAAGTACCCTAGATTATTAACCCTCTTTTGAGTTGTGAAAAATTGAGTTTTGGTAAGTGAAAACATTCATGGGGCTATTATGAGTTTTTATGAATGTTCTTCAATGTTCTTGAAGTTCTTGCCAAGAACAAAAAGGTTTTGAAGTTTTGATTCAAAAATTTTATGTTTTTCATAAAGTTTTGGTTTATTAAAAAGGGGAGAAGACTTCATGGTGAAGGAAAGAAAAATATCTTTGTTTTGACAAAACAAATTTATTAAAAGTCTTTTTTTTCTTACACCAAATTTCCATCACCTTTTCCTCACCCACCAAAATCAACTCACATAAATTTTTGAAATTTTTTTCAACCTTTGACCAAAGAGGCCGGCCACCCCCCAAGTGGGGTATTTTGGGGACTTTTGTGCAATTACATAAAGTTTTGATACTTTTGTGTATTTGCACTTTGGCCCAAAAGTTTTCGTATTTTTACGAAAAGGTCCAAAATCATTAAAGGACAAATTGTTTTGTTCCTTTAAGGAAGTTTTAGCAATTGTTAAAAATTTTGGGTTCTAGTTGTAATTACATGAAGTTGTGGACTTTTGTGTTTTTACAAAGTGACCCCAAAAGTTTTTTGTTTTTGCACTATGGCCCAAATAGTTGTGGTCATTGTTTTTGGCCCAAAACAAAATGAGAACAAAAATGGTTTTGTCTCTTTAAATGAGAATTTGATTTTCATTTTATTTAGTTCCATTTAAATCAATTTTATGGATCCAAAAACCAATTGTTTAAAAGTTGCTTTCTTAGTTAATTTTGATTAATTAAGAAAAGGGGTGATTATGAACCAAGCCACGATAATTGAGCTATGTGATTGGCCGCTTAGCATTATGAATGTTTGGGTTTAATAGAGTAGATATGAATGTAATTTGATTAATTCAAGTTTGTTGTAAAGGACATAAGTCCTCCAATATGTTGTAAAAGGGCATAAGCCCTTCTTTATTATTTCATGTATTCCTATTTGTTTAATTGTATGCAAATTGGAATAGTTGGGTCCAACGCCCAATAGGAAATAACGGTTTAATTAGATTAAACGCGTAATTAAAATCAACAAACCATCTACCTAAAACCCAAGGTCCAACACAAGGCTTGTGTTGGATCAAATCAATCGGTTCATAATCATCCTAAAACCTAAAACAACTATATAGTCCATATGAGGATGCAATGCATTCGTTAGTAGTTCCATATAGTCTAGCTTGTTTCAACGAAACAGTGGGAGTATTATATGCTACTAATTCATATAAACTTGGACCAATAGTTTGTTGGAAATGTGCCCTAAAACCAATCATATGATGATACTTTACGGACATTTCACATGATTAAACTAATCTAGTTTAATATCAAGGGCAAAGATTATTGTTTGAGCGGTCTCATATAAATGTTATATGCTTAAACGATAAAGTCCAAGGAATATGTGATTGGGAGAATGCGATCTAAATAGTTAGATTCATGAGACCATTCTTTCATAGACACATCCTAAACGTTCCTGATCATAGGATTGCCAATTGGGCATTGACAGTCCGTTAAGATCAGTACGGGTTATGTCTTCTCTCAGGGAGAGTGACTAGTCTCGAGTCATTGGTGTGAGTGACACCAAGACAAGTACGTAGGTGCTCAATAGAGAATGAGTTCACTGAACACGATCAACGACGAGTTCTCATATTCATGTCACGTGAGAACTCATGGTTAGGATAATGCAAATTAGTCCTTTGACCTGAGGCATCATAGTTGTCTTGTGGTTAGGTCCTTGATCTTTGATCGTGTCAAATGGCATTCCTTTGGAGTGTCAACGGCATGGTTGGGGTCAAGCTATCTAGTCATGGAGACAAGTGAATGCGCAACAAGGGATCTCTAACCTTCAAACCGTTGAGGGAGAATACTCTATGATATGATTTAGAATCTCTGGCCAGAGTATGAATGAGATGTTGGAATGTGTTCCAGATCACATTCAATGGAATCATATAAGCACGAGATTCACATTGGATAGTAGACATGAATAAACTATCAAGCCAAACAATGTGGTCAAGAGTATTGTATTAGAGAATGACCGTATTGCATTTGTAATCCTAAACTGAATAGGTTCTCCACCTCTTCTGATGAGCTTGGGTAACCATGATATGCTGCTAGGTGTCACTCATGGTTTGTGGAAGCCCTAAACGTGTGTAAACACTAAAGGGAGAATTGAAAGTTAGTTTCAAATTCACAATCGATTTAAAAGAGTTTGAATCGCCCACTGCCTCGCTAAAAGGAACCTAATGGATCGTACACCGTGTAAGGTAGAGATTGAAGATTCAAAGGAGATGAGTAAGAATAATTAAATGGTTTAATTATTTATGGCAAGGATTAATTAATATGATTATTAATCAAACGAATAAGTTCGTTAAAGACCTCGGGATGGTTTTTGGACCTTAAGGCCCAATGGGCTTCGAACGTCAAGTCCATTGAATTAAGTTGTATGACAACTTAATAAATAATGATTTACAAAGGCCCAAATACTCCAAAAATATCCCTAAGGCCGGCCACTTAGTAAGGGTAGCAAACTTGGACTTATTTACAAGTTTGCCACTCAAATGAATTAAGGTATAAATATGATTTTATAGCCAAAATTCATTAAGGGCTTTCTTTTGGGAAATTGGAGAGAAGAAATGCTCTCCCTTCTCTCTAGAAATGGCCGGCCCCCTTGGAGGGTTTTAGCTAGCACTCTAGCTCCTCCAAGGTCACTCATCTCTTCTTAAATCAAAACCTTGGTGTAGAAACTTAGAGGTTCTCAATTTTGAGAACTTAGAGAACCTATCCTTTCTATATAAATCCATAGATTTAAGATGCAAGGAATGAAGGCCCTCTCTTTGGGTGATTAGCCTTTGCTTAAGCAAAGCGGAATCTACAAAGGTATAAATCTCAACTCACTTTGATTTGAGTTGTTTAAAGGTTCACCAAACTACTAGGCTTTGAACATTCATGGTTAATGTTTTGTTTTTAAGTATATGCAAGCATGATTCCGCCTTTAATTTGTTAATTGCATGCTAATGATATTGCTTAAATGAACATGATCTTCCAAAATAATCCTTCAAGTGGTATCAGAGCCTAGGTCTAGTAGTTGGTGAATCCTTTTGGGTTTTGTAGTTCATAATATGTGATTTAAAAGTTGTAAAATGTTACAAGCTTTATTCTTGTTTTATGAATGTAAATTTTGTTGGAAAATTTGGCATCTCAAATGTTATAGATGTAGTTCATATGAGCATGAATATTGAAGCTAAAATTTGGTGCCAAGAATTTTGGGATTTTCGGCCAAATTAAAAGGGTGATTTTTGGGTTCTTGTTTGTCTTGTTAAAATGTTTTTCAAGTGACTTTTGGAACCCCTAAGTACCCTAGTTTGGTTATATGAAATTTCCCTTAAGTTTAAATGGTTTTGGGATGTTTTTGGGTGAAAAATCATCATGGAAAAATTTTGAGTTTTTCATGAATGTTCTTCATGTTCTTGATGTTCTTGCCAAGAACATTAAAGCTTGTGGTTTTGATTCAAAGTTTTGAATTATTTCATAAAGTTTTTGTTATAAGATATTTTCATATATTTATTAATGATTAATATTTTTAATGTTAGTCAAAACTTTGAAAAATATGTTAGATATTTGTTTGAAAGGTGTAAGAAACTTTAATGGGTGTGTAAGGTTTAAATCCCTTTCACACACCTTGCATGGCTTTATGTCACAACACCATCACTCTCACCCCTCCAAAACCGGCCACTCCCTCATGGGAGTACTTTTGGGGCTTTCATGCAATTACATAAAGTTTTGATACTTTTGTGTATTTGCACTTTGGCCCAAAAGTTTACGTTTTTACGTTTAGGTCCAAAAACGCTAAAGGACAAATTGTTTTGCTCCTTTAATGAAGTTTTTACATTTGTGGAAAAGTTTGGGTTCTAGTTGTGATTACATAAAGTATTGGACTTTTGTGTTTTTACAAAGTGACCCCAAAAGTTTAAGTTTTTGCAAAATAGCCCAAAAGTTGTGGTTAATTGCACTATGGCCCAAAAGTTGTGGCTAATTGCAAAATAGCCCAAATGTTGAGGTTAATTGCATAATGGCCCAAATAAGTTGAGGTCATTACATTTTGGCCCAAATTAAATAGAGAACAAAAATTGTTTTGTCTCTTTAAATGAGAATTGGATTTTCATTTTAGTTAGCTCCATTTAAATCAATTTTATGGATACAAAAACCAAATGAAAAATGTTGCATTCAATTTAATTAGTTAAAATGTTAATTAATTAAAGGGTGATTATGAACCTAAGCCTACGATAATTGAGCTATGTGAAAGGCCGTTTCAAATTTGTTTGAACCATGGGAATGTGTAGATTATATTTTGGTTGTAATTTGATTAGATCAAATGTTGTAAAAGAGCATAAGCTCTTCTTTAATTTAAAGTAATTTGATTTGATCAATTGTTGTAAAAGAGCATAAGCTCTTCTTTACTTTGAAGTACTTCTTTCTTGCTTTATATGATATGCATGAAAATGAAGTAGTTGGGTCCAACGCCCCTAAGACAACACGCCTTAATATGATTAAACGCGTAACTAAAATCAATCACCATCCCTAGTCCGAGATTCAACACAAGGCTCGTGTTGGATCTAAACAAAAGGTTCATAGTCATCCTAAGGCCCTAAGGCAACTATATAGTCCATCAATGAATGCAAACCTTATGTTAGTAGTATCATGTACTCTTGCTTTAAAAACCGTTTTAAAAGCTTAGTGGGAGTATTATATACAACTAAATAAATCATATGGACCAATAGTTGTGATAGGACCAAAAATGTTTTAATTGGATTAAAATGTATGTTTATATGTGATGAGACCTAAAAACCCTCAACCAAACCAATATTAAGTTGATAAGCGTGAGAGTGCTTTGAACACTCTTTCGTGGCCTTCCACCGTGGTAGGTCCAAACGTTTGTGACATGTACACCGGCTTCACCCTATCATGGGGGAGTACAAAGTGCATGCTTACACTCGGGGAGGATTCTATATGCATACTTGATGTTGTGAAAGATAGGCAACGAGAATAGCCAACATCGTATCATCGTGAGGTTGTTCTTGAACCCCTAACTTGAACTAGCATGGTGGGAATGACTTAACTAAGTGCAATGGAGCCAACATCATATCATTGTGAGGCATCATTCTCTAGAGGCCAAATTAGATGGGTTCTTACATAAAGATGTAAATGAGTAAGCGTACTCTCTCATTATTATTAATGCTAGCCAACATCGTATCATCGTGAGGTGAACTTGGTAATAGTGAGCCTCCCATAACCTACTAAGAGTTTCCTCCAAAACTCTCGAATTCCGATGAGGGATATGGAATTTGCCAAAAATAGTGGGTGGTGCTATTATGATTTAAAGACCCGAATCAAATAGCTTAAAATCAATCATTTATATTCGTTATGTATTTATTTACCAATATATTTGCAAACGCTATCCAATACTTGACAAAGAAAAACCGAACGCTTTAGTTTCCGAACTTGGTACCACAATCCCATAGATTGTCTTGAATGGATTGTACATGTGCCTAAGTAGTCTCACCCTCACAATCTTCCTATCGATAATGTATCATTGGAAGAACATGATAGATAAGTCTATCATAAAGAGGACAACAATTTAATTGTCATAATTCTTCAAATACAAATTGTTGTATGAAGAAATAAGAGTTGCTTTGAACAACCCTTAAATCAACACAAACATTAGTGCTTGTTTCTTTGTTACATAAACAAGGAACTTTTGAAGTAAGCACAAGGGCATGGACACTTAATGTGCCATGATTCTTCACTTACAAATCGTTGTATGAAGAAATGAGAGTTGCCTTAAACAACTCTTGAATGTTTGTAATTATGTTTAGAACATAATGGTTGGTTGACAAAAATAGTCCATCAACATGGACTTATGATGATTTTGAATCATTGTATGTTGAAGTGTTAAAACACTTAAACGAGACGGAAACTAGATAAGGACTTCACCTTTGTATCCCTATCCTAATCGTTCACTAAGTTTATTGTAAACTATATAGTGAGCAATAACCACACGCTCTCCAAATCGTTTGATGTGTAAAACACAATTGAAATAAGTTTCAAGAGAGATAGTGGGAGTTTAGGGACCATGACTATTGTAGTCAAAGGAGAAGTTAAATGAAGAAAACAAATAACTCCAAGGGAACAAACTTTCTTTATGAAAGGATGGACATTGGAAGGGGTATTTGCAAGAAATGTCTTGCAAGTGTCAAGAACACATCTTTTTCAAGGTGTTATAAAATGTTCTTGAATTGTTCAAAACAGTTGGTTCTTCTACTTGAATGCTTGATTCTGTATTAGTAACTATGTTTACTAATCGTTGTGAAAGTGTGGCTAATAAGAAGTAGAAGATTAATGAGAGAAGAGAAAGTACTTCACATTCGGAAAGTGAATAAAATATAGATCTCTGCGAAAGCGGATTGTACTTACTTCCTCATATGAACTACCAAATAAAGAATGATTAGATTATTGTAATCTAATTAATTGTCTCTATAGTAGAGATGATGTGGTAGTGTTAATTGTTTAGAATATAACGATGCTTAAAACCCAAAAGGTTGCAATGTAGTGACTAATCCCAACTAAGTTGTGATACCTCTAAAACATAAATTACGAGTTGGTCATGGATGGATGCTATGGATCGTTAGATCCGGATCCAATGCCTTCTTGTTAAAATTGTATAGAGGCGAAATGTTCGAATCTTTATTCTTTTGGAAAGAAGAAGGAATTACAAAGTTGTTGAGGTTAATTCACTTAGATGTTAGTGGCACTAGTCCACAACATAATACTACTCATGTTATATGACATTCACCAAAGATCACTCTCGGTTGGACTATAGTTTACTTTGAATAAACACAAGTCCGAATACTTTGCAAAAGGTTTCAAAGAATTCAAGAAATGTAAGTTGATGAGTAAGACATCTAAAGTATTTAACTCCTTAGATTTGATCCAAGGAAAGATAACACTTTAGATGAGTTTCCTTGAAAGATATCAAGGGAAGTAGCATCACAAGATAATGAATTTCTCCATTAGGAGAAGAACGAACTTGATAAATACTTAGTTCATTGGTTATTATCTATTACCAATATATAGGATATATACTTCTAAAACAATATGATTGTCAATTAGAAGAGCTTCCAAAATTTTCATGACTCCATAAGATGTAGTTGGAAAGAAAGACAAATCTTAAGCATGTTAAGATTTGGGGTTGTGTGCTAATAAGCAATATTTGTTTGAGAACAATCTTGTGGGATATCCTTAAATTAACCTTTGGATATCACTTCTATAAACCAACTAACAAATGTTGTTTTGTTGGGTAGTTCATTATAATCCTACAATATGATTTGCCTAAAACGCAAATGAACGAGACATAGAACTCAAAGAATGGGTTCTTTGAGAGACAAGAAAGTGATCAACAAATATAACAACCTAGTTCCTATACCAAAAGCTCCAAGGTAGTCGAGAAGGATTTATAAACCATCTTAGTTGAATGGTTTGAACTTTATGACTATGTCATAGAGTTGCACCTCTTAAATCGAAAGAAATAAGAATGAAAATCCTTATGACTACATTGAGTGTATATACGATATATATACTCAAGGAAATGGTAAAATACCATTTGACTCGAAATAATGAAACCTTAAAAGCTAATTGGTAGCTTAAGGTAACTACACTCAAAGAGTATGGTTGACTTTGAAGAAACCATCTTTGATATAGTCTTAGTTTCAATTAATTCGAGGATCACTAGCTACAATTAAATGGTGATTCAATGTTTGGACATAATATGGATTTCCTTAACCATTATTAAGATAGTCTTGATAATGTATGTCTAAAACTATGAATCACAAGGCATGTAAGTTGTAGAGATCCATCCATCATGGATCTTAGCAAGCTAGTGGGAGCTACAACCGTCTTATGAAAGATCAAATCGTTTGATTTCTCATAAAGGTGTAAATGAATCTTTTGTTTACAAAAGATTAGTGGGAGTTTATCATATTCCTAAATTTAAACGTATATGATATATTAATTTTGGAAATGAAAAGAATACTTCTTCGTTAAAGTAATGACTTTAAACATTCTATAAACGATAGAATAAATATGGGAGATATAGTCTATATATATGGGATGGAAATCTATAATGATATATTTCAAGATATAATTGGATTATATCAATCCCTAAAATAGACAAGAGATGCTGGGAAGTTTCTCATATGATGATAAACTTCAATTAGAATGACAATTCTAGTGAAACTAGGAAATTGTTCTTCTCAAAGGGAATGTACCCTTTGACTCCCAAAGAAATAATGCGTAAATAGAATCCTTTATGCATACGCACAAAGGTGATTTATGTATTTCATATTGTATGAAAACATTGATATGAGTTGTACCTAGAACGGTACAAAACGATATCAGTGCAAGCCCAGGATCAGAACCATCGCAACTGTCAAGTGAGTCCTTAAGTATTTAAGAAATACTAAAGGATAGATTTCTCAATAATTGAGGAAGAATTAGAGTAACGTAATGGAAGCGTAAATGTATTAGATTATGAATCTAATCCATCATTGGATGTTTCTTCATTATGAATGAAGAGATGAACAGATATCTCTGTATTATTATGACTAAAGAGATATTTGGATGGAAACATTAAAGTAATGACTTTAGTGTGTTCCATTATGAATGCAAAATATATTGCCATATAGAAGCTTACAACAATGTTGTTTGGATGGGAAAGTTCATTTATGAACTATCTATTCGGTTCCAACCAGAAAGTGTATGACACTAATGGAGCGATAGCTCAAGCCAGGGAATCAAGGTCTCATCAAGGTCCGAACTCATATGAGAGACTAAACCACATGATTGGGAATCATGTATAATGGTGACGTCGTTATTCTCAAGGTTGCTTCTATGGATAACATATAGATATCCATTGTCTAGGCCTACTACTCAGCCATTTATGAAATGACTACAGAAGAGGTATCATCGCTGATGACCAAACTGATTAGCTCTAGTACAAGTGGGAGATTGTTGGAAATGTGCCCTAAAACCAATCATATGATGATACTTTACGGACATTTCACATGATTAAACTAATCTAGTTTAATATCAAGGGCAAAGATTATTGTTTGAGCGGTCTCATATAAATGTTATATGCTTAAACGATAAAGTCCAAGGAATATGTGATTGGGAGAATGCGATCTAAATAGTTAGATTCATGAGACCATTCTTTCATAGACACATCCTAAACATTCCTGATCATAGGATTGCCAATTGGGCATTGACAGTCCGTTAAGATCAGTACGTGCTATGTCTTCTCTCAGGGAGAGTGACTAGTCTCGAGTCATTGGTGTGAGTGACACCAAGACAAGTACGTAGGTGCTCAATAGAGAATGAGTTCACTGAACACGATCAACGACGAGTTCTCATATTCATGTCACGTGAGAACTCATGGTTAGGATAATGCAAATTAGTCCTTTGACCTGAGGCATCATAGTTGTCTTGTGGTTAGGTCCTTGATCTTTGATCGTGTCAAATGGCATTCCTTTGGAGTGTCAACGGCATGGTTGGGGTCAAGCTATCTAGTCATGGAGACAAGTGAATGCGCAACAAGGGATCTCTAACCTTCAAACCGTTGAGGGAGAATACTCTATGATATGATTTAGAATCTCTGGCCAGAGTATGAATGAGATGTTGGAATGTGTTCCAGATCACATTCAATGGAATCATATAAGCACGAGATTCACATTGGATAGTAGACATGAATAAACTATCAAGCCAAACAATGTGGTCAAGAGTATTGTATTAGAGAAGGACCGTATTGCATTTGTAATCCTAAACTGAATAGGTTCTCCACCTCTTCTGATGAGCTTGGGTAACCATGATAT
Organism: Crataegus laevigata; assembly: GCA_963580275.1. Classification (NCBI taxonomy): domain Eukaryota; kingdom Viridiplantae; phylum Streptophyta; class Magnoliopsida; order Rosales; family Rosaceae; genus Crataegus; species Crataegus laevigata. The sequence goes on along the minus strand of OY756947.1, from coordinate 18,913,571 downwards.
GCTGCTAGGTGTCACTCATGGTTTGTGGAAGCCCTAAACGTGTGTAAACACTAAAGGGAGAATTGAAAGTTAGTTTCAAATTCACAATCGATTTAAAAGAGTTTGAATCGCCCACTGCCTCGCTAAAAGGAACCTAATGGATCGTACACCGTGTAAGGTAGAGATTGAAGATTCAAAGGAGATGAGTAAGAATAATTAAATGGTTTAATTATTTATGGCAAGGATTAATTAATATGATTATTAATCAAACGAATAAGTTCGTTAAAGACCTCGGGATGGTTTTTGGACCTTAAGGCCCAATGGGCTTCGAACGTCAAGTCCATTGAATTAAGTTGTATGACAACTTAATAAATAATGATTTACAAAGGCCCAAATACTCCAAAAATATCCCTAAGGCCGGCCACTTAGTAAGGGTAGCAAACTTGGACTTATTTACAAGTTTGCCACTCAAATGAATTAAGGTATAAATATGATTTTATAGCCAAAATTCATTAAGGGCTTTCTTTTGGGAAATTGGAGAGAAGAAATGCTCTCCCTTCTCTCTAGAAATGGCCGGCCCCCTTGGAGGGTTTTAGCTAGCACTCTAGCTCCTCCAAGGTCACTCATCTCTTCTTAAATCAAAACCTTGGTGTAGAAACTTAGAGGTTCTCAATTTTGAGAACTTAGAGAACCTATCCTTTCTATATAAATCCATAGATTTAAGATGCAAGGAATGAAGGCCCTCTCTTTGGGTGATTAGCCTTTGCTTAAGCAAAGAGGAATCTACAAAGGTATAAATCTCAACTCACTTTGATTTGAGTTGTTTAAAGGTTCACCAAACTACTAGGCTTTGAACATTCATGGTTAATGTTTTGTTTTTAAGTATATGCAAGCATGATTCCGCCTTTAATTTGTTAATTGCATGCTAATGATATTGCTTAAATGAACATGATCTTCCAAAATAATCCTTCATAGTTGTGATAGGCCCTTGTTCTTTTAATATGATTAAAATGTTTTGATGTAGCCCAAAACTACTCCCTCAAAAATAAATATTAAGTTGATAAACGGGAGATGCTTTGAATGTCTTTTCGTAGGCCTTCCACCGTGGTGGACTCCATCGTTTGTGACTCCTACACCGGCTTCACCCTATCATGGGGAAGTTCAAAGTATGTGCTTACATTCAGGAAGAGTCCATATATACATACATGATGTGGTAAGGTAGGCAACAAGGATAGCCAACATCGTATCATCGTGAGGTTATTCTTGAACCCCTACACGAACTAAGCATGGTGGGAATAACTTAACTAAGTGTAATGTGCCAACATCGTATCATCGTGAGGTAACATTCTCTAGAGGCCAAATAAGATGGGTAATTACAAAACGTTGTAAATGAATAATGCGTTATTCTCTCATCATTATTTTTGCTAACCAACATCGTATCATCGTGAGGTGAGCTTGGTAATGGTGAGTCTGCCATAACCCACTAAGAGTTCTATATAACTCTCGGATTCTATTGAGGGATGTGGAATTTGCCAAAAATAATGGGTGGTACTATTTGATTCAAGACCCAATCAAGTAGTTAAACAACAATCTAATGCGATTTATGTTATGTTATGTAGTGAACGACATGCCTAAAATTATACCCACCATTATACTTGACAAAAAGGGCCTTAGGGGCCAACGATTCCTTGCTTGGTATCGCCACATTGAGAATGTCTCAAAGGTGAGAGACATATTGTATGTGCTTAAGCAATCCCCACCTCATGTGCCTCCTAAGAAACTAGCTTCAAATGAGGAGTGTCATGATTATGCTAGACACTATGAGGATGACTTACAAGCCAAATGCTTAATCCTCACTTCACTTAGTAAGGAACTTATGAAGTTACATAAGCACATGGACACTTCATGTGCCATGGTTGAAAGTTTGCATAAGATGCATGACATAGAGACTAGTAATGTACGATTCTCAAATGTTTGTAGTCTATTTGATGCCAAAATGGCAAAGGGGGCATCGGTCCATAAACATGGACAAAAGATGGAAAAGATCTTTCAAGATCTTGAAAGTTTAGGAACCTCCATCGATGGGAAAATGGCCCAAGATTTTTTCCTTGCATCTCTCTCGGATGATTTCACTAAGTTTATTGTAAACTACAAAGTGAATAGATTCAATCATACTTTTGAAGAGATGATTGACATGTGCTGTGAATTTGAAAAAGGTTTCAAAAGAGACAGTGGGAGTGAGAACGCAAATAAGAAAAGATTGCAAAAGAAGAAGGCAATTAAATCCAAAGGAACATGCTTTCATTGTGGAAAGGATGAACGTTGGAAGAAGAAATACAGGGTGCGCATTGCGAGCCTTATGACACGAACTTTTGAAGAGACTATTTCTGTCATAGAGAGTGCTTTTACAGTAAGCTCCAGTTCCTGGATATTTGATTCAGGTGCTAGTCAACATATCTGTAATACGATGCAGGGACTAGTAGGGAGCAAGAAACTGCGCAATGGGGAGATGGTTGTGCGTGTTGGGAATGGCGCTAAAATCTCTGCAAAAGCAATAGGCACCTACATGCTTAACCTACCCTCTGGGGAAGTCCTGGAACTTAAAAATTGTTTATATTTTCCTTCATGTATAAAGAATTTGATTTCTATCTCTAAGCTTTTAAGAGATGGGCACTCAGTATTGTTTGACAAAATGAGTTGCACTTTATACTTGAACGGTCGTATTATCTCTTATGGTAATATGATAGAGGGACTTTTTCACCTAGAGACGAATAGTGGGGTGCACTGTATTGAAAGCGGGAATACCTCAAAACCCAAAAGGGCTAGAGAAGAAGTTAACCAAGAAAAGATGTGGCATCTTAAACTTGGACATGTGAACCTTGAAAAGATTCGCAAGATGTCAAAGGACGGATACGTCCGCCCATTAGGTAATGACCAGATGGGTACTTGTGAATGCTGTTTGAAAGGGAAGATGACCAAATCTCCATTCACTGGGAAAGGAGAGCGTGCCACTGAAATTCTAGGGTTAATCCACACTGACGTATGTGGACCTATGTCTACTACGTCGAGAGGAGGTTTCTCCTACTATATCACATTCACCGACGATCACTCTCGGTTTGGCTATGTGTATCTTATGAAGTACAAGTCAGAATCCTTTGAAAGGTTCAAAGAATTCAAGAATGAAGTTGAGAAGCAAACTGGGAAACAGATAAAGATCCTAAGATCAGATCGAGGGGGTGAATATCTGAGTAATGAATTCCTAGATTATCTCAAAGAATGTGGAATAATATCACGGTGGACTCCACCGGGAACTCCACAACTCAATGGAGTTTCTGAAAGGAGAAATCGAACCTTGATGAACATGGTTCGTTCTATGATGAGTTCCGCTGATCTACCAGTAACATTCTGGGGATACGCTCTATATACAGCAGCTTACTTGCTTAATAGAGTACCTTCCAAATCAGTTTCACAAACGCCCTATGAGATATGGCATGGAAGAAAGCCAAGTCTTAATCACATTAAGATTTGGGGTTGTGAAGCATATGTCAAGAAGCTTGAAGCTACTAAGCTTGAAGCGAGATCAGTAAGGTGCTATTTTGTGGGATATCCTCGGGAAACTATGGGATATGAGTTCTACCATCCTGACGACCAGAAAGTCTTTGTCGCCAGAACTGCTAAGTTTCTAGAGGACGAATTCGTTCTCAAAAGAACTATAAGTAAAGAGATGGAAATTAATGAGATTAATGATGAACCACAAACAAGCACACGACATATTGACAACCCTGTTCCTGAACCCCTAGCTCCACGTAGATCTGAAAGGGTTAGTAAGCCCCCTAGGAGGTATGGCTTAGATAATGACTTTGCAGAATTGTACCTTTTAGGTGACAATGACACAAAGGAGGACCCTAGGGACTACAAAGAAGCAATGTCCGACATTGATTCAAAGAAATGGCAAGAGGCCATGAAATCCGAAATGGATTCCATGTATCAAAATCAAGTCTGGACTCTTGTAGACCCTCCAGAAGGTATCGTACCTGTTGGAAACAAATGGGTCTTCAAGAGGAAGATAGGCGTTGATGGGAACGTGGAGACTTATAAGGCTAGACTTGTAGCCAAGGGTTACAGGCAACGAGAAGGGATTGACTATGAAGAAACTTTCTCTCCTGTAGCCATGATTAAGTCCATTCGAATTTTGCTTGCTATAGCTGCATACCATGATTATGAAATCTGGCAAATGGACGTGAAGACGGCCTTTCTGAATGGCTACCTAGAGGAAGAGCTTTATATGGCTCAACCCGAAGGTTTCGTGTCCAAGTCTGAAAAGACTAAGGTATGCAAACTTCTAAGGTCCATTTATGGACTTAAGCAAGCCTCCAGGAGCTGGAACATCCGTTTTGATACAGAAATCAAAACGTTTGATTTTACTCAAAACGAAGACGACAATTGTGTTTATCAAAAGGTCGTAGGGGATGCAGTTGTATTCCTGGTGTTATATGTAGATGACATATTAATGTTCGGGAATGACACTGCGGTACTTTCTTCTGTGAAAGTGTGGTTGTCCAAAACCTTCCACATGAAAGATTTAGGAGATGCATCTTATGTACTTGGGATAAAGCTCTATCGTGATAGAACCAGAAGACTGATTGCATTATCCCAATCAATGTACATTGATAAGGTGCTAAGTAGGTTCCAGATGGAACAATCTAAGAAAGGTTTTCTTCCTGTGAGACATGGAATTCACCTTTCTAAGTCCATGGGACCTAAGACTCCTGAAGAGATACGGCAAATGAATACTATTCCTTATGCTTCTGCCATAGGAAGTCTCATGTATGCCATGACATATACAAGGCCTGATATCGCATATGATGTGAGCATTACTAGTCGATATCAATCTAACCTAGGATCAGAACACTGGGCAGCTGTCAAGACAGTCCTTAAGTACTTAAGAAGAACTAAGGACATGTTCCTCGTTTATGGAGGAGCAACAGAGTTGCGAGTGGAAGGCTATACAGACGCAGATTTCCAATCTGACGTCGATGATAGAAGTTCCAACTCCGGATATGTATTCACTCTGAATGGTGGGGCTGTCAGCTGGAAAAGCAAGAAGCAAAGTGTAATTGCTGATTCCACGACAGAGGCTGAATATGTCGCTGCAGCTGAAGCCGGCAAAGAAGCGTTCTGGATGAAGAAGTTCATCACTGAACTTGGAGTGGTTCCAACCATTACATCACCAGTAACTTTGTACTGTGATAATAGTGGGGCGATAGCTCAAGCCAAGGAGCCAAGGGCACATCAAAAGAACAAGCATTTTGACAGGCGCTTTAATATCATTAGAAGATATGCTGCCGAAGGGAAAGTCAACATTCTCAAAGTTGCTTCAGCCGATAACGTAGCAGATCCACTGACGAAGCCAATGTCTCAAGTCCAACTTGACCGTCATATGGAAAAGATGGGTATTAGATACATGGGAGGATGGCTTTGAGTGCAAGTGGGAGATTGTTGGAAGTATGCCCACAAAGCCACTCATTTGATGTAATAGCTTTTTGGAATACTTATTGTATTAAACTTATATATGTTTAATAGAGGGCAAAGCTTATTGTTAATCACTGTTTATTGTATCTTGTGTTTAATCAATAAGGGAATCCAAGGAATGTATTTGATCTAAGAGATAAGTGATCTAGGTAAGTTAGATTTACGAGACCTTTCTCTTATGTTCATTCCTAAAACGTTCCTAGCCATAGGGTTGCCAATTGGGCATTGACAATCCGTTAAGGTTAGTATGTGTTATGTCGACTCAAGCGTGGATATGACAAGTCTCAAGTCATTTAGTGTTGGACACTAAGACAAACACATAGGTGCTTGAAAGAGTAATCGAGTACACTGAACTACGATCAAAAAGAGAGTTCAAACATACATGTCATGTAAGAACTCAAGGTTACAATATGCGAAGTAGTCATTTGACCTGAGGCATCATTGATGTCTAATGGTTAGGTCCTTGATCTTTGATCGTGTCAAATGGCATTCCTTTGGAGTGTCCACGGCATGGTTGGGGTCAAGCCATCTAGTCATGTAGACATATGAATGTACAATAAGGGATCTCTAACCTTATGGAAGGATAATACTCTAAGATATGATTCGAGAGTCTTTGGCCAAAGCAAATGAATATGACTAAGGAAGTTTGTTCCAAATCTTATTCAAACGAATCATATAGAGAAGTATCACATTGGATAGTAGACATGAAACAAACTATCACTTAAACGATGTGATTAAGAGTATTGTATTAGAGAAGGACCGTATTGCATTGTAATTGTAACTGGATAGGTTCTCCAACCACTTCTACTTAGCTTGGGTAACCATGACATGCTGCTAGGTGTCACTCATGGTTTGTGGTAGCCCTAAAGATTGGCAAACACTAATCTTAAGGGAGAATTGAAATGTGATTTCAATTCACAATCGATAGTTAAGAGTAACATCGCCCACTGCCTCGCTAATTGGAACCTAATGGATCGTACACCGAGTAAAGATGAAAGTGAAGTAATTAAATGAAATGGATAAGCAATTAAATAGTTAATTGAAGAATGGTCAAAATTAATTAATTAGTTAATTAATTATACGAAACGTTCGTATTGGGCTTCTAAGTTAGTTTTGGGTTTCGGGGCCCAAAAGTGTTTTGGTCCACAAGGCCCATTATGTTTAAGTTGTATGACAACTAAAACAAATTGGGCAATTAGCCCAATAACAAAGACAAGGCCGGCCATAAGGGTGAGGGTAGGCAAACTTGTGTTATTTACAAGTTTGCCACTCACTAGAAATGAAGTATAAATATAACATTATAGCTTTATTTCATTTAGGGTTTCCTTAAGAAATTTGGGTGAAACTTTTCTCTCTATTTTTCTATAGGAGGCCGGCCACTTAGGGGGAAGACATCTAGCAATCTTTTCTTCCCTAAGTCATCCATCTTATCTTCACTAATTTATCTTTGGTGTAGAGACTTGGAGACATCAAACTTTTGATGTTTTGGAGAACATATCCTCAAGGAAGCAAGGAGGTGACTTGAAGGCCCTCCACTTGGGTGAATCCCTTGTGTAATCAAGGATGAGCTTCAAAGGTAATATTCTCTAAATCTTCATTCTCTTTAAGGTTGTTAAAGAGTCTTGGTTCACCATCTACTAGGCTTTGAAAGTCATGGGTTTTATGAATTGATTTTGGATGCATGTTTAATTTAATTTGTTAATATTATGCATATGTATTCAAATGTTCTTTAATGTTCTTAACTAGGACATAAATTTTCCTTCAGAATGCTTTGGGTTGTCGTATGCAATCATCCAATTCAATAACTTTAGGAAAATCTGAAGTTTAATTTAAGCGAACCTCATTAACTTGGGGCGTTGAGAATTCATGGTTTATTGAAAAGCAATTGGAAATCGTATTGTATGCAAGTATGACATGTGTGGGGAAGAACCCCCTAGCTAGCCTTCCATCCATTTAATTCACCCAAATTCGTTTTACAATCTATTTTAATTACAAAGTTTTTGTTTAAGTTTCAAATTTCGTCAAATCAATCCCCTTTGCTTTTAAATCTTGTTTATAGAGTCAAAATATGTTCTCTTTTAGTTCTTTGAGTATTTTGAGTCAAGTTAAAACCAATTTTCGTCCAAAGTCATCCCTAGTGTCTAGTTTGAGTCTATTTAGTTGTTTTGTGCTGTTTTGAGTCTTTTAAGTTTGTTTTGAGTCTTGTGAGTCTTGTTAAGTGTTTTTAAGTTTATTTTTGTGTTTCTATGTCAGTTTAGTTTAGATTAGCAATCCCTCCTAATCCCTGGTCCAGAACGATCCCTACTTATACATATACTACAATTGTCAAAAGAGGGTTTAATTTGTGTGCGTATAATTCTCACATCAAATTTTGGCGCCGTTGTCGGGGATCAGCAACTTTGCTAATCCCTTGGTTTGTTTGTTTTTGTTTAGTTTGTTTTTGTTTTAGTTTCTGACTTAGTTTTGTTTTCTATGTTTTGTGTTACTTTTGATATTTGATTTAGTTCTTTTTCTTTGATTTAAGGTACTAGAGAAGTAAGACATGGATTTTGCTAGTATTCAAGCTCAATCGACAAATCTTACTTCTCAATTATCGCAGTATGCTGAAAGGACCACACTGCGAAGTGTCCCTACATTTGGTGCATCGTATAGGCAACGATTTCAAACCAATCAAATGGAATTAGCGCTCTCCCATCCACCATTTTCAATTAATTGAGGACACTTTTCAGAAGGGTGTCCTTGGATGGAACAAACGCCACAAACACTAGGTCCTTGCACTTCCATCCCCTCGGCCATCTGTGACACAATGGAAGTGAGATTAGCTAATTGGGATTGAATATCAGATGAAGAGCTTACCTCATGAACTTGTTGCCGTGGCATGTCCCTTTGGCCAATTCCTTCATATTGTTGTGCATTCAATGCACGGTTTGCAATTAGTATCTTGGCTGCCATGGGTGTTTTGTCCACCAACGCACCTCCCGCCGAAGCATCAAGCATTTGCCTTTCGATTGGAAGAAGGCCTTTATAGAAGTATTGAAGGAGAAGCTCTTCCTTCATTTGGTGCTGCGGACAAGAAGCAACAAGACTTTTAAAACGTTCATAATAAGTTGGAAAGGACTCACCTTGCTCTTGTTGAATTCCACTTATCCTTTTCCGTAAGAGGATGACTCGAGAAGTTGGGAAAAACTTCTCCAAAAAGGCCCGTTTCATGCTTTCCCATGATGTGACGGTTCCGGGCGCCAATTCGTACAACCAATCCTTCGCCTTTTCCAAGAGAGAAAAATGGAAGGCTTTCATCTTTAAAATACTCACATCGACATTGACGGGGGTCATGCTCGAACACACCACCTCGAATTCTTTCAAGTGTTTGTTAGGATCTTCCATGGACAACCCATGATACTTCGGAATGTGGTGTAACAAGCTTGACTTCAATTCAAATTCTTCTGTCTTTCCTCGGGCTGCTGCGGGGTATTGGATGCATAGAGGCGCGGCATTGTCCAATCCCGAGGCTGAAAGTTCTTTGATTGTTCGATTGTCCACCTCCATGTCTTTTTCTTCCTCCTCCTTTTCTTCAAATTCGGATTCAGAACTAGAACTAGGTGGACTAGGTTCTGGTACTTTCCTTTTCCTTCTCAAAGTTCGTTCAAAATTGTTGTCAAACTCCGATATATGTGCATGAACTGGTTGAGAACTACGAGTCATAAACTAGTATCTGAAATAGACAAAATCAAATAAAATTAAAACTAAAATTAAAACACATGAAAAAGAAATAAAAAGAAACAATGGGGATTTAGCAAAGTTGCTAATCCCCGGCAACGGCGCCAAAATTTGATGCGCTAAATTAGTTAACGCACAAATTAACCCTCTTTTGACAATTGTAGTATATGTATAAGTAGGGATCGTTCTAAACCGGGGATTAGGAGGGCTTGCTAAAACCTCTAAAAAAACAAAGTTAAAAATGTAAATAAAAGACTTTAAAACAAGAAAGTAAAAGGGGGATTTGGGTTTGGTGAAATTGAACAATTAAACTTGTAAAACAAAACAGACTTTAAAACGAATTTGGTTTGAATGAATGGATGGAAGGCTAGCTAAGGGGTTCTTCTCCACACATGTCTTGCTTGCATACAAAATGATTTCTAATTGTATTTCAATAACTTATGAATTCTCAACGCCCCAAATTAACCATGAATTGCATAGATTAATTCTCAGATTTTCCTTAAGTTAATGGATTGGATGATTGCATACGACAACCCAAGGCATTCCCCACAAGTTCCCTCAATGAATTGCATATAAAAGAGATACAAGCAAGAATCATTAAGTTCTATGAAAATCATAAGCATTGACGAGGCACTTGTTACTATGACTTGCATGAAACTTATGCCAAGAATTTACTTAACATGATTGTGATCAACAACCTTTACTACTTGTGAATATAAGTTCATAACGACTAGGAGAAATTCCCTTATATCCTAGCATTCAATTTATGCATGAAGATTAAGCGTGCACTCTTAACAACCATACATAAATAAGTTATAGTTCAAGAAGATAAGTAAATTGAAATCACAACTTATGAAACACAATTAAAAGTAATCAAATTATATGGCAAGCAAGAACATGGTTTCGAATCCCCCCCCTTAGCTAAGGAGGGTTTAGTTCCTCATAAGCATAAAACAAAGATAAACAAATTTAGACATTGAAAACAAAAGAAAGAAAACACCTAAACGTTCCAACGATCCTTGTTGGATAGCAAGCACGTCCAAGCACTTTCCTCTTCTTCTTTGCCGCCACACAAGGTTGGAATGATGTTGAAGGGTTGGTTATATGGAGGATTGGATGGGAGGAGTTTAGATATGTAGGGAGAGGCAAGGGAAGGCTTGTAGAATGGTTGATTCTTGGATGATTTGAATGAGGTTGCTACCATGGTATTTATAGGGATGGAGATGGACTTGTTTAATGCAAATTTCTGGTGGGATTTACATGGAACTCACGGCAAGAATTAAGAATTGTTGGTGGGTTAGGTTTTGAGTCATCCACTTCACATGTCATGGTGAGTTAAGCATTGCATCATCCACTCACATGTCATGGTGAGTTAAGCATTGCATCATCCACTCAAATGTCATGGTGAGCTAAGCATTACATCACATTTTTAGGCCCATTGCAACAGATTTTTGGGCTTCTTTGCATCAGATATTTGGGCTTCTTTGCATCAAATTCTTAGGCTTCTTTGCATCAAATTCGTCCATCCATCTTGCTTGGATCATAAGCACTCCAACTTGGGCCCAAAAACACTTCAAACTACTCCAAATTGGCTCATAATGCACCCTTAGCCCATAAAACCTACAAACACACGAATTTAACTTTAAACACTATAATAAATACTAAATAATAACCAAAATGCAAGAAAACAAGCAAGCTAAGTCGCATAAATATGCTCCTATCAAATTCCCCCACACTTAGCTTTTGCTAGTCCTCGAGCAAAACAAAGAAATAAAACAAAACAGATAAACAAACATAACCTAAACCTTCCAACGTTTGCCTCAGGGATTTCCAATGCACATGACATGTTAAAGATTATCATTCCCACATATTTGAGTCAATTTAACACTTAAGCACATACTTAATCATAGTCACAACTTACTAGTTCACAATGAACCAATTAAAACAATGTTTTGAATGTAGTAACATGCCTTAGAGAATTCCCTCAATCCTTACAAGATATGCACTCTATTTTCACTCAGATTTTCTAACTACACACCCTATACTAGTTATATGTGAGAGAATTGATGTAGATATAAAAACGAATGCTCACATATATGTATCACAGAGAACGTAATTTCCGGAGTTAATAAGCATGTTTAGATATGATCTCATGAATGGAATACTACTACTTAGATGCGAGAACCAATGACACCATATGCTCATACCAAATTCAAACTCCTCAAATTGAAACACATATCACTCAAGAAGAAGTTAAGGGTTGCAACGGGGCTTGGGGTATTGGTTAACAAAGAAAGGATAGGGAAAACAAACGTTCTTCAAGCAATAGTAAGCAAAGTAATGAAATTAAGACTTAGAATTCACTTAGATTGCGGAATTTAACTTGAAAACACAAGGGGAAAACTTAGACAACTCTTTAGGGCCGAATTCATTGTTTTGGGCCCTTACTTCAACAAACAATACTTTGGAACTCTTTTTCACATCTTTTCAACTTTTTTTTTTTTATTATCCGTGCCTAAGGCACACAATTCACAAAATAAAAACTTCCCCCACACTTGATTTCTGCCACAAAGGAATTCAATTTGAATCATGCTTACTATACTTTAAGAACGAGGGTATGGATAATCCTAATCTAGGCTAAGTGAGGAAAACATGGGTTAACAAAGAACATAGGCTAACAAGGCTCAACGGGGTTAACTTAAACATAAAATAGAGTAGGGCACATGGCATTTTGGCTAAAGTGGTGGTCACTACACAACTTCTTCTTGAATATGTGATATGTAAATCAATAGCATGCTTTGAATGAATTGGGCATGAGTTCTAGCATTTGGAACTAAACGATGAAACGCCTTCTAAGTAGCAATCAAGCAAAGAATAATGAGATCATGCAACGACTTAGAAAAGCAACAAGTTCACAGATTATTAACTCTCCAAATAAACGTTTAGGCTCAAATCTCACAAGGTTGTAGCGTTAGTTTGAGTTACTTCCTTCAAGCATGTTACAAAAACTAATTTTTCCTTTATGATTACATGTGAATTCACAAGTTACAACCTCAACCAAGCATAAACCAAAGAGTAAATCAAACTTTTATCCATGTTTATAACTCTCTTTAACCGTCATGCAATTACAAACCGAATCCTCATCATGGTGTTGGAAGGTACCCTAAGACACAAAAACAACTCTTTTTGGGTTTTTAAAACAATTTTTCAAATTTTTATGGGATTTTCGGATTTTTGACTCAAAACACACTAAAAACACACCAAAATAGCTTAAAAAGGCTTAAAAACAGTGAAAAACAACATTAAAAATTATGAGTGAGAAAACCCTACGAATTTGCATCAAAACACTTTGGTTACCCCCCCACACTTAAATCAAACATTGTCCTCAATGTTTCAAGCATAGACTAACACAAAAAATCAACAAACAAAACAACAACTAAGCAATTTAACATGGCATAAATGAAAATAACAACAAAGAGAAGGGTTTAGGAACGCAAATCTGGAATTTGGAGTGCTCTCTAGGTCTTCCTTTGTTGCATGCATGGGTTGCCTCCCAAGTAGCGCTTGCTTTAACGTCGTACAGCCGGACGAAGAACCTAATTACTCCAGATTGGAGCCCACGGCATCCAAGGAGATGTCATCCACGGTTTGCTCCACAAAGTTCTCGTAGTATGGCTTCAAACGATGCCCGTTTACTTTGAATTCGTGTCCCGTTTTCAAGCTTTGGATTTGGACTGCACCATGAACAAAAACATTAGTAATAACAAAAGGTCCAATCCACTTGGAACGTAACTTACCGGGAAACAAACGTAAACGGGAATTGAACAATAGCACTTTCTGCCCAATTGCGAACGTTTTGCTTCTAATCATCTTATCCTGGAACGCCTTGGTCTTTTCCTTGTAAATGCTTGCGTTCTCGTATGCCTCGTGCCGTATCTCATCAAGCTCATTCAATTGGAACTTCTGGTGACTTCCTGCTTCATCGAGGTTCATGTTAAACTTCTTGATGGCCCAATGAGCTTTGTGCTCCAACTCAACAGGGAGATGGCACGGTTTGCCATAGACAAGCCGAAAGGGGGACATTCCAATGGGTGTCTTGTACGCCGTACGATACGCCCAAAGTGGATCATCTAACTGATGCGAGAATTAACTCGACACAAATTAAACCCTCTTTTTATCAATTGTAGTATAGGTGTAAGTAGGGTATCGTTCTAGGCCGGGGATTAGGAGGGCTTGCTAAAACCTCTAAAATAATTTAAAAGCGTAAAAACAAAGTTTAAAACACTAAACTAAAATAAAAACACTTAACTAAAATAACTCAAAATAAAACTAACAAATAAACTAAAACAAATCAAAAGACTCAAAACGACTCAAGACTCTAGAAAATACAAACTAATGCTAAAAACTCGAAACACACTAAAAATGACTCAAAATAATAAAAACAATTTAAAATAAAAACTAGGAAATTAATTAGACGGAAATTAAATTAAAAGATTAAAAATAATAAAAACTAACTAAATAATATAATATAATAATGGGGGGGGTTTGGTTTTTGAAGAAACGTAAATTAAACTTAAATAAATTACAAAATTGACAAAAACATAAAATAAAAAGTGAACGGATAGGCGACGGATTGGCTAGAGGGTTTTTCTCCACACATGACACATATGCAATCTAAATTGATTTTCAGTTGTTCTTTCAATAAGTTGTAAATTTCAACACCCCAAATTAATTAGGTACGCTTAAATTAACCTTCAGATTTTCCTTATGTTAATGGATTGGATGATTGCATACGACAACCCAAAACATTCCCCACAAGTTCCCTACATGAATTGCATAATAGAGATACAAGCGAGAATCATTAAGTTCTAAGAAAATCATAAGTGTTGACAAGGCATTCGTAACTATGAACAGCATGATACGTTTGCCAGGAATTTACTTAACGCGATTGTGACTAGCAACCTTCACTACTCATGAATATAAGTTCATAACGATTAGGTGAAATTCACTTATATTCTAGCATCAAATTCATGCATGTAAATTAAGTATGCATTCTTAATCGACAAACATAAATAAGTTATTAATCAAGCAGTTAAGCAAATTAAATCACAACTCAGAAATCACAACTGAAGTTACCAATTCAAATTACAAATATAATCATGGTTTTGAATTATCCTCTAGCCAAAATAAATTAATTACACATCATTTATAATTTAAAAACAAGTAAAAATAAAACATGAGTTGGAGGATTAAACCGAAAGAGAGAGTTGCAAGGATCTGTGCAATTCTGTGCATTTGCACCGTGTTCACTGGTTGCCAAGACTTGCTCTCGGATTAGCTCCTGATTTGCTGCTTGCACTGAGTTCCCCGAGGCTGCTGCGTTCTGGTCGTCTGACTTCCGCCAATAAGGCGCTGCCAAAGCAGCCTTCGTAAGAAGAAAAACCCCAGGAAGCCCCTCGTCCCCCTCTTATTTCCTGCCTGTAGTCTCGCTGCCAACTCGGCAGCTCCCTGACCCGAGGCCTGTGCGCCTTTTAATTGGTTGCCAAAGGCAGCACTGCCTTAATTCCTAAGCTGCCTTGACTCTGTACGCTGCTGCTAAGGCAGCTAGTTTTCTCCCAGCCTTAGTTTCCTCTCTGTCGTGCCTTCCAATGTCAACGCTGCCTCCAAGGCAGCCTATTATTCCCCTCACCCTTTTAAATCCCCCCTAGACTCTTTTTATTCTCTGCACCGAGAGTGCCTTCTTGCCAGCCTCAATTATTCTCTTCGGTGGACTCCTCATCATGTGTTTTCATCATTCTTCTGCTTTTTACTTTCCTTCCACCGAAAGCACACACAACATTAAATTTAAATAAATAAATATAAATATATATATATATATATATATTATTTTCTAAATGATAAGTAATTCAACAGACAAGATAGTTTAGAAGAAATTAATTACTTAACACTTCACTTATTCTATTTTTATTTTATTTTCTTGAAAAACTTTATAAAACATAAAAATAACGTAAATAGCTCAAAATATAATGAACTAACTAAGAAAAGACGAGAGAAATTGATATAAAAATATGTATAAATATTATCCGATCAAATACCCCCACACTTAGCTTTTGCTAGTCCTCGAGCAAAACACAGAAAACAGAAAAAGTAATAACATGAAAAATATTAGCTTCCCCCTATTTGACCCTCATAGAATTTCATTCGAGAACATAAATTAGCAAGAACCATAGTTAGCACCAAACAAACTAAACCAAGTTCAATCTTCCTTATTCAAAAATTAGCAGTAATCTTTAAATCATCCTTGAAGTGTAGTGTGTGAGATAACCATGCTAATGCAATTTCAAGTTTTTATTTTTAAAAACATCATATGCAAACCAGCAACCTTCTCACGGGATATGCACTCAATCACACATGTGTTTAGTTTTAATGTGTTTCGCTCAAAGAAACAAATGTGAAAGATCTACCATAAGCTTGCATAAAAATCACTTCTCCACAATCATAATTGCAAAACTTAAATCAAGAGGACTTTTATTGGATGTAATGAGGCTTAGGGATAGGGCTATTGAAACGAAAGAATAGGAAAACACAAGTTCCAAGCTACATTGCAAGCAATTCTTTTAGTTGAGATTTATAAGAACTCAAGTTCTCCAACGATTCTTCTAACACTTCCCATCACACCCTTAAACTGAAACTTTAAAAACTTTTTATTTTCTTCGAATACAATCTTTCTTTTCTTTTTCTTTTCTTCTCTTTCTCTTTTTTTTTTTTTTTTTTAAATCAATACAAATATGAAATACCCCCACACTTATTCTTTTGCCAAACTCATTCCAAGTACTTCACAAACATTTATCATAAGACAGTCTCAAATTGCTCGCTTGGAAAGGGTAAGGAAAAATGTTTTGAGGTATAAGGGTAGACATATCTGGTGATAAGAAATAAAAGGCTCAACATAACGGCTCAAATTGGCAATCTAATGATATCATTTTTTTTTTTTTTTTTTTTTTTTTTTTTTTTGGGAAATATGGATATTTGGGCCATGGTGGTGAACCTAATGCCTCTATCATTTTCAAGTTCATGCAATCAATGACAAATATTTCAAAAGATCGTTACGCAAGTTCTACAGATGCATCTCACATAAGTTCATCACACATGAAAGAATAGGAGTGTATGAAAAATGCACACACTTTCAATAGGCTCAAAACCTCACATAGGATGTATATGGTCACTAAATTCACATATGAAGCTTTAAGTTATGCTTTAATTTCACATCAACAAGGCTATGTGCATTTGGTTTTTCAAAGATGATCAAACATGTACAATACTAACAAGAGAGTAAGGAATTTCATAAAACACATGTTAACTAAGTTCTTGATAATCATGGTTCAAATTCGATCCAGTTATATCATTGGGTCGGGAAACTAATAAAAATCTAATTTAAAACCATAAGGAAAACAAGACAATATTTTTGGATTTTTTTTTTTTTAAAAAATTTCGAGAAAAATTAAATAAAACACAAAACTCCGAAAAAAATTAAGTAAAACACAAAGCTAATTAAGAAAACAAAAAGCAATAACATGGAAACAAATGAAACCAGTTCAAAGTCGAAGGTACAAAAATTTTCAATTTGGTCAATTTTTTATACTTGATACCCCCACACTTAAACTAGACATTGTCCCCAATGTCATAAAACAAAAATATGCAAATAAAAATAAAATGAATAAATAATACGAAACAAAATAAAGAAAAGGGACTGAAAACTTCTCTAATTTGCAGAAAACCAAGCGATGACCCCCAAGCGTAAATTTTGCAATCAACTTCAAGGGAGAAAATAACCAAACGTTCCTGCAAAGAAAAGAAAGAAATCAGTTAAGCACGCAAGTAAAATATAGAAAAATGCAAACGAAAAATAAAAATTGAAAATAAAAGATAATGAAAAGAACTAATAGGCGGTCATTGGTCATGACTGTTGATTTTCCACAGCTTTCATCTTGAACTGGATGGGCCTCCTTTCTTGCAAGTGCTCCTCAGCTTAGTTGAGGATGAATCAGCACGTGTCTCCACATGCTTCAAGTAGTCTGGTCTCCACGCAGGTGTGGCATCTTCTTGAACTCTTGGATCAACCCAGACTCATCTGCTCTTGGGTGCACCTCAGACTCCTCCTGCTTCGTCTGTGAGGTACTTTTGTTTTTGAAGAAGTACCTCAACACAGGTTTATTTTTGAAGTGGGCTGGGAGGGGTCTGAGATGAGTACTCGAGAGCAAGACTAGGTAAGCAATCAGGATCTCACTTTCTCCACGTTCCTCAGATGAAGGAGAGGAGAAAGCATAATATGAGATACTTTTGCTTTTAACCTTTTTAATATGAAATACTTTTGCTCTGGAAGGTTTGTTTGCTGGGGTGATCCAAGGGATGAAGAACACTGAATAACTCGAAAGCTTTCTTTGGGAAGACATTATCGGAGATGAAGAGAGGTTGAGAGGTTGAGAGGTTGTGAGGTTGAGAGGTGAGAGGGTGTGAAGGTGTGCCTTTGATGTGGAAGCAAATGTCGAAACTTATAGAAATTTTTCTTCCTCAACCGGAACTATTCTTGCACTATTTGTCGGCAGCCGGTGATGGATGAACAGTGCCCGTTACGCGCTTTCTGACAAAGCGTCCGTAATTTCCGCGAGGCTGACGATGCAAAGACGAGTGACGACAAAACCGGAATGATGATCTTTTGAAAACCGGGGTTCAAAACCGGGAGCGGCTCGTGGTTTTCGCAACGCTCCACGCTGCACGTCATGAGTGACGACACGTCCGGCCAAATCGACCGCCTCGTGATTCCTGACTGCTCCTGCTTTTGAGAAAGGCGCCCGACTTTTTCGATTTGCGCGAGGACGCGTCTTCAATCTTCGAGCGAACGCGTCATCGACCTCTGAAGAACGCCTCTCAATTTCTTCTTCTTATAGGGGCACGAAATTTGTTTCACGACACACTGAATTGCCATAAACACTATCTCCTCTTGTAAACACTTCTGCAACTTACTCCTTTCTTGCACTCTTCCTGCACTCTTAAACTTTCCGAACTCTTTTCTTCCTCAACCTCCTCTAAAAATGTCTTGCCCTTCCGACCGTCGCCTAAACTTGAATGTCGGGGAAGACGATGACTCGTCTTCTCCGAACAACATTTGGAATCCGTCCTTCATATCCCCCAATGGTCCTCTTACAGTCGGGGACACAATGATGAGGAACGATATAACCGCAACGGTGGTTGCAAGAAACCTTCTAACTCCCCGAGACAATAGGTTGCTGTCCATGCGATCAGACGAGCTGGCCGTTCAGGATTCTCTGGCCCTCAGTGTCCAGTGCGCAGGCTCGGTTTCAAACATGGGCCAACGTCTTTTAGCTCGATCTCGTCAGGTGGAGTCGCTAATGGCGGAGGTGGTCAGTCTTCGGCAAGAAGTCAGAGGACTCAGGCACGAGAACAAGGAGTTGCACATGCTCGCAACTAGCTACTCGACCAGCATGAAGAGGAAGCTGGACCAGCTGTAGGAGTCGGACGGTCGGATTCAGAGCGATCATGAAAGGTTCATGGCGCTACTCCCGCGGTTTATGTTGCCTTCGTCCTCTGGAGCAGCACCAAGTGTTCCGGCTCCGGAGATTCCAACTCTGGCTCTTCGTCTTCCCGGAGCTCCGTCAACCTCTGAGGCGCCACCTAACCAAAACCAATGATTGCTATTAGTTTTTCGTATTATTGTAATTAATTTTTTTTTTAAGCTTTTAATGTTTATTTAAATATATATATATATATATATATATGTTACTAATATTATTATTATTATTAATAATTTTTTTTTTATTTTTTTTTTTTTATATGAATGTTTATATTTTTTTTTTAAGTTTATTTTAAGCAATATAAAATATGTAAAGTAAAATAAATAAATTAATGCAAAAAGACTTTGTTTATCCGCACTAAAAATAAACAATGCCCTTAATTTATTTAAACACAAGCTAAACAAAATTCAACCAAATAAAACAACTAACTAAACAAATCAAAAATTGCAAAGTAAAGGAAAAGAAGGGTGTAAGAATGCAAATCTGATTGCTTGGGTTGCCTCCCAAGAAGCGCTTGCTTTAACGTCTTTAGCCGGACGATTCTTTCCATTAACCTCCCCTTAGCTCCAAAGCATAGAATTTATCTTTCAATGGGAGGTGATACTTGAAATGATTCGGCAGTGGTTTAAATTCTCGGGTGGGTGCCTGAATCATTAAAATCGGAAATATGTTAGTATAAAATAAAATAAAAATTAAAATTGGAGAAGATGACTTATTGTATTTCTCCGACTCAAAATTAATAACAAAAACTACGCCTTTGGATATTTCCGGGATTTTGAACTGGGCCAAATTGACTATGATGGTTGTGGCCTGTCCCGTGTCATCAAACTCAATTTCTTGGGCCTTTGTTTCCTGCACAGCCTCATTGATGTATTCTTGATGTTGCCCAACCACTTCGATATCTTGAACCATTGGAAGAGCGTCCACAATGTCTTTTTCACTATCTTCGAAATTTGGAATTAAAATTCTGCAAGGAAAAAGAACATTCGGTGGAAAAATATCAGAATGAATTGAACTTGGAACAACCTCACCATAGTTGGACGACATAGGGACTTGAGGGGTTTGAGACAAGAATTCGTCTAAACTGCCCAAGTCGTCCTCCTCATCTTCTGCTTGCAGCGGTGATTCGTCCAAGTTTGGGCTGTGTATGGATGGTTCTGGAACAGCCTCATCCTCCATCTCACCTTCCAAAGTGGTGGCTTCATCGATTTCCACGTCTTTTGAATTTTCAATAGGTGAGTTGGAGAGTTCACTTTGATCTTGAATCTGTGCCATGATCTCCATAATCTCCCCAACTTGCCTTTCCAATTCATCCACCTTGTTGGTCCGGTCTTGCATCTCCTGGATTCGATTTTCCACTCCCTGATTCAAAGAGGTGAGTAACTTATTAAACGTATCATTATCCAGAGATGTACCTGAATCGAATTGGGCATATTCTTGTGGTGGCTGTGACGGTTGACATGGCCATTGATAGAACTCTTCCGATGACGACAATTGTTCTTCTTTTTGTGAGCCCTGCGTCAAAGAAATTAGTCCTTCAAGAATTTCATTATAATTTACGGCCATACTTGAATTCGATTGGAATTGTTGTGGGGGATACTGTGGTGGCTGCATAGGTCTGGAATAGAACTCGTCTTGCTGCCAATATCCACTTTGTTGAAAATGTTGAGGTTCATCCCACATCTGATTTGAATAATCCCTCCAATCCGAATTGCAAGCATTGGAATACATATTGCCCCTTGATTGGCTGTGGCTTTGATATCCCCAATCATCGTCATATGCCGAAAATTGAGGATACTGATGAGCTTGATAACCTTGCCCATAAGGCACATCAAGTGTAGGGACACTTGGCATTGAGGTCCGTTCGGCATTATGAGTCAATTGAGCAGTGAGATTTGCCAATTGAGCTTGAATACTATCAAAATCCATGTCTTACTCCAATTGTACCTAAAATCAAAGAAAGAAAATAAATCAAATATCAAAAGTAAAATACACAAACACAAAAACAAACAAAAACACAAACGAAATTAAATAAAATAAAATAAACACAAACAAAAAATAAAGGGATTAGCAAAATTACTAATCCCCGGCAACGGCGCCAAAATTTGATGCGAGAATTAACTCGACACAAATTAAACCCTCTTTTTATCAATTGTAGTATAGGTGTAAGTAGGGTATCGTTCTAGGCCGGGGATTAGGAGGGCTTGCTAAAACCTCTAAAATAATTTAAAAGCGTAAAAACAAAGTTTAAAACACTAAACTAAAATAAAAACACTTAACTAAAATAACTCAAAATAAAACTAACAAATAAACTAAAACAAATCAAAAGACTCAAAACGACTCAAGACTCTAGAAAATACAAACTAATGCTAAAAACTCGAAACACACTAAAAATGACTCAAAATAATAAAAACAATTTAAAATAAAAACTAGGAAATTAATTAGACGGAAATTAAATTAAAAGATTAAAAATAATAAAAACTAACTAAATAATATAATATAATAATGGGGGGGGTTTGGTTTTTGAAGAAACGTAAATTAAACTTAAATAAATTACAAAATTGACAAAAACATAAAATAAAAAGTGAACGGATAGGCGACGGATTGGCTAGAGGGTTTTTCTCCACACATGACACATATGCAATCTAAATTGATTTTCAGTTGTTCTTTCAATAAGTTGTAAATTTCAACACCCCAAATTAATTAGGTACGCTTAAATTAACCTTCAGATTTTCCTTATGTTAATGGATTGGATGATTGCATACGACAACCCAAAACATTCCCCACAAGTTCCCTACATGAATTGCATAATAGAGATACAAGCGAGAATCATTAAGTTCTAAGAAAATCATAAGTGTTGACAAGGCATTCGTAACTATGAACAGCATGATACGTTTGCCAGGAATTTACTTAACGCGATTGTGACTAGCAACCTTCACTACTCATGAATATAAGTTCATAACGATTAGGTGAAATTCACTTATATTCTAGCATCAAATTCATGCATGTAAATTAAGTATGCATTCTTAATCGACAAACATAAATAAGTTATTAATCAAGCAGTTAAGCAAATTAAATCACAACTCAGAAATCACAACTGAAGTTACCAATTCAAATTACAAATATAATCATGGTTTTGAATTATCCTCTAGCCAAAATAAATTAATTACACATCATTTATAATTTAAAAACAAGTAAAAATAAAACATGAGTTGGAGGATTAAACCGAAAGAGAGAGTTGCAAGGATCTGTGCAATTCTGTGCATTTGCACCGTGTTCACTGGTTGCCAAGACTTGCTCTCGGATTAGCTCCTGATTTGCTGCTTGCACTGAGTTCCCCGAGGCTGCTGCGTTCTGGTCGTCTGACTTCCGCCAATAAGGCGCTGCCAAAGCAGCCTTCGTAAGAAGAAAAACCCCAGGAAGCCCCTCGTCCCCCTCTTATTTCCTGCCTGTAGTCTCGCTGCCAACTCGGCAGCTCCCTGACCCGAGGCCTGTGCGCCTTTTAATTGGTTGCCAAAGGCAGCACTGCCTTAATTCCTAAGCTGCCTTGACTCTGTACGCTGCTGCTAAGGCAGCTAGTTTTCTCCCAGCCTTAGTTTCCTCTCTGTCGTGCCTTCCAATGTCAACGCTGCCTCCAAGGCAGCCTATTATTCCCCTCACCCTTTTAAATCCCCCCTAGACTCTTTTTATTCTCTGCACCGAGAGTGCCTTCTTGCCAGCCTCAATTATTCTCTTCGGTGGACTCCTCATCATGTGTTTTCATCATTCTTCTGCTTTTTACTTTCCTTCCACCGAAAGCACACACAACATTAAATTTAAATAAATAAATATAAATATATATATATATATATATTATTTTCTAAATGATAAGTAATTCAACAGACAAGATAGTTTAGAAGAAATTAATTACTTAACACTTCACTTATTCTATTTTTATTTTATTTTCTTGAAAAACTTTATAAAACATAAAAATAACGTAAATAGCTCAAAATATAATGAACTAACTAAGAAAAGACGAGAGAAATTGATATAAAAATATGTATAAATATTATCCGATCACTAACCGTAAACTCCAATCCTTCCTCGTTGGTCCAACGGTCTTCTCTAGGATTTGCTTGATCTCACGGTTGGAAACCTCGGCTTGGCCATTAGTTTGAGGATGATAAGGAGTAGAAACCTTATGATTGACATTGTATTTCCTCAATAACGCCTCAATGGTCCGGTTGCAAAAGTGTGACCCTCCATCACTAATGATCATTCGTGGCATGCCAAACCTTGCAAAAATGTTAATTCTAATAAAATCTGCAACCACTTTAGAATCATTAGTCCGGGTAGCTTTTGCTTCCACCCACTTTGACACATAATCAACCGCAAGCAATATATATATTCAACCATACGAAGAAGGAAAGGGACCCATAAAATCAATACCCCAAACATCGAAAATTTCAACATTTAGGATAGAAACCTGTGGCATTTGGTCCCTAGCACCAATGTTACCCATTCGTTGGCATTTATCACATGTTAAGCAAAAAGTTCTAGCATCCTTAAAAA
Source organism: Crataegus laevigata (assembly GCA_963580275.1). Taxonomy (NCBI): domain Eukaryota; kingdom Viridiplantae; phylum Streptophyta; class Magnoliopsida; order Rosales; family Rosaceae; genus Crataegus; species Crataegus laevigata. The sequence goes on along the minus strand of OY756947.1, from coordinate 18,890,199 downwards.
TACTAGGCCAATAAAATCCACATTGTAATACCTTAAGGGCAGTTCTTTGTGTGCCAAAGTGCCCACCACATGCATATGTGTGACAAAAACTTAAAATTGAATGAAATTCAGAATCATGTACACAACGACGAACAATTTGATCCGGGCAAAATTTCCACAAATATGGATCATCCCACACATAAAACCGTGCATCATGCCTAAGTTTATCACGTTGGTGCCTAGTGTAAGTGCTTGGAATTCGTTTTGTCACCAAAAAGTTCACCAAATCAGCATACCAAGGCTCACTAACCTTTATGGACAGCAATTGTTCATCGGGGAATGTCTCCAAAATCGGCAGAGCCTCCTAATTATGCACCATTCGGCTCAGGTGGTCAGCCACTACGTTCTCACTTCCCTTCTTGTCACGACTCTCTATGTCGAACTCTTGAAGTAGCAATATCCACCGAATTAGCCGTGGCTTGGCCTCCTTTTTGGTGAGCAAGTACTTCAGTGCTGCATGGTCAGTGAAAACAATTACTTTAGTACCAATTAGATGTGATCTAAACTTATCTAAAGCAAAAACAACGGCAAGAAGTTCTTTTTTTGTAGTGGAATAGTTCAATTGTGCATCATTCAACGTCCGTGAGGCATAGTAGATGACGTGTGGCTTTTTGTCCTTCCTTTGTCCCAAAACAGCCCCTACAGCGTAGTCGGACGCATCACACATAAGCTCGAAAGGTAGGCTCCAATCCGGTGGAACAATGATGGGTGCCGTGGTCAACAACTCCTTGAGTTGATTGAATGATGCCGTGCACTCCTTGGTGAATTCAAACGCCACGTCCTTTTGTAGGAGACGGCAAAGAGGTTGTGCAACTTTTGAGAAATCTTTGATAAACCTACGATAGAAACCTGCATGGCCAAGAAACGAACGAACCTCTCTAACCGAAGTTGGAGAGGGTAAGTGACGTACAAGATCTATCTTTGACTTATCAACCTCAATGCCGTTTTCAGAGATAATATGACCTAAAACAATGCCTTGTTTAACCATGAAATGACACTTTTCCCAATTAAGCACAAGGTTAGTTTCAACGCAACGTTTTAAGATCAAACCAAGATTATGCAAGCAACCATCAAAAGAATCACCAAACACGCTAAAATCATCCATAAACACTTCAATGATCTTTTCAACATAATCAGAAAATATGCTCATCATGCATCTTTGAAATGTAGCAGGTGCATTACATAAACCAAAAGGCATGCGACGATATGCAAATGTACCAAAAGGGCATGTGAAAGTGGTTTTTTCTTGGTCCTCAGGTGCAATGACAATTTGATTATAACCGGAATAACCATCAAGAAAACAATAGAAAGCATAACCGGCTAACCTTTCAAGCATTTGGTCAATGAATGGCAATGGAAAGTGATCCTTCCTTGTGGTGGTGTTTAGCTTCCTATAATCGATGCACACCCTCCAACCGGTTTGAATGCGCGTAGGAACAAGCTCATTCTCGGCATTAGCTACCACTGTCACTCCGGACTTCTTTGGAACGCATTGAACGGGCGAGACCCACTTACTATCCGAGATTGGATAGATTACTCCACAATCCAAAAGCTTGATTACCTCTTTCTTCACAACTTCCATCATCGGAGGGTTGAGACGGCGTTGAGCCTCTCGAGATGTTTTGGACCCCTCCTCCAAAAGTATGCGATGCATGCACGTTGTTGGGCTAATTCCCTTGATGTCGGCCAATGTCCACCCAATTGCCGTTTTGTACTCCTTAAGCACTTGCACCAATTTGCTCTCTTCTTGTGCCGTGAGTGATGATGAGATAATGACGGGCAACGTCTCATCCTCTCCCAAGAAAACGTACTTCAAGTGACTAGGCAACGGCTTAAGTTCAAGTGTAGGTGGCTGCACAACTGAGGGAAGTATTTTATTAGCCGAAACTGAACTTAAAATAGGGTCCGAATACTTACCAAATTGTGATGGCAATGACTCGAGGGCAGCTACCATCTTCATGACATCTTCACTAGGGGGCACGGCAAAGGACTCCTCATTCTTGGTGGCTGTTTCAATGTTGCTCATGTCCATTCCTTGTGCAATGACCAATTCAAGTGCATCGTCCTTTAAATTGTCAAAATGGTCCTGCGCCAAAGAATCAATTACGTCAATAGCAAAACATGAATGATTTTCATTAGGAAACTTCATAGAATCAGAGAGATTGAAATTAATAACTTCCCCATCAAATTCCATCGTCAAAGTGCCATTGTATACGACAATCTTTGTACGCGCAGTTTTCATGAATGGCCTTCCAAGGAGGATGGGCAAGGAAGGGGCATGGTCTGATTCATCCATCTCAAGTACATAGAAATCCGCCGGAAAGATCAAATGGTTAACCTGCACTAGAACATCCTCCAAAACTCCCTTTGGATAGGCATTAGATCTATCGGCCAATTGTATAATCACACCATCATTTTTCAACTCTCCTAGGTTCATAGATGCATAAATTGAATATGGCATGACATTTATAGATGCACCTAAGTCTAACATGGCAGATTCAAACCTGGAATTACCAATAACACACGGAATTGTAAAACTACCTGGATCCTTGCATTTAGGGGGCAGTTTACGTTGCAAAATGGCCGACACATTCTCACCTACTTTCACAACTTCCTTGGTCGAAATCCTCTTTCTTGTGGTGCAAAGTTCCTTCAAGAACTTGGCGTACCTCGGGACTTGCTTGATTGCGTCCAAAAGGGGGATATTGACTTGAACTTTTCGAAACGTCTCCAAAATGTCCTTTTCCGCTTCTTCTTTCTTTGTTTGCTTAAACCTACTAGGAAAAGGTACATTTGAAGGAAAAACATTAGTAAGAACTGAATTTGACACGTTCTTACCTTCCTTGGACGAATTGGATAGTTTAGGCCCACTTAAAGCTTGCGGCATTGATGTGCTCACCCTTGTTGTGGCCTTCCCTTGTTCCTCCTCTTCAATTATCAACTCCTCCACCTCGTTAGAACGTGAATTGGAAGGTTGGGGGTCAGATTCTACTTGCTTCCCACTCCGCAAAGTCATGGCTTTTGCAGATTCGAAACCACCCTTTGGATTCACTACGGTATTGCTTGGTAACTTGCCTTGCTCACGAAACTGTCCCATAAACTCAGCAATTTGCCCAATTTGTTTCTCCAAATGGTCCACTCTTTTGTCTCGATTTTGCATAGCCTTAGCTTGATCTTCCTGCCCAAGAGACAATTTAGTTAGTAACTTAAGGAGTGTATCATTGTCAAGAGACGTACCTGAAGAGTTTGGGGCAGATTAGGGTTGGTTTTGAGGTTGGCCGTATGGCTTGGGAAAGAACCCCGGGGGTTGTTACCTAAAGCCTCCTTGGTTTTGAGTTTGTTGGGGCTCCCTCCACTTGAAATTTGGGTGGTCTGATCGGACCATATTTATACATATTTTTATATCAAATTCACTCGTCTTTTCTTAGTTAGTTCGTTATTTTTCGAGCTATTTACGTTATTTTTGTGTTTTATAAGAATTTATCTAGTTAAGAAAATAAAAAAAGAATAAGTGAATTTTTAAGTGCTAAATTCGTCTAAACTATATTTCTTGTTAAATAGAATTTATCTTTTGAAAAATAATATATATATATATATATATATATATATTTATATATATATTTATATTAAAATAAATGTGTGTGTGTGACAGCTATTATCACAAAGCTTTCGGTGAAAGGAGGTTGGTAAGCACTGAGGGGAACTAAGAATGAGGAGGGCCATTTTTTAAAGGAGAGCGTTGAACAGCTGGAAAAGAAAAGCAGCGCCCAAGCTGCAAAATAAAAGGGAGCAAACAAGGGGAGAGCTGTGAGGCAGCTTTGGAAAGAAACAGAAATAAGCTGCCATTTGGCAGCAGAGGGGAAGGCGCACAAGAATCAGCGCGCAGGAATCAACCAAGCAGGAGATCGAGACTAACAAAGCTGCCTCTGGGCAGCGAGTGAATAAGAAGAAATCACGAGGGTGTGAGAGACAGAAGCGCGAGAGAGGCAGCTGACGGAAGCCAATCCAGCGTGAGAGAGGCAGCTGACGGAAGAACAGACAAGACGCACGGGGAAACTGAAATCAGAAAAGGGGTGTGCCCAATTACCAGCGTGCAAAGACAGAAGCGGGAGCTGCCATTTGGCAGCAACACCAGCGAGAAAAACCAGCGAGGCACAAAGTCAGCGTGCACAGAAGCATTGCACACGGTGCAATTGAAAACCGATCTTTGCACACTCTTTCGGTTTAATCTCTCCAACTCAGATTTACTTTTATTTAATTTATGAATAATGTGTAATTAATTTATTTTGGCTAGAGGATAATTCAAAACCATGATTATATTTGTAATTTTAATTTGATTTACTCCAGTTATGAATTTATGAATGTTGGATGTGGTTTACTTTTCTGTTTTGATTAAGAACTTGTTTATGTATGTGGGTTAAGGGTTGACACTTAATTTGCATGCTTAGACTTGATGCTAGAATATAAGTGAATTTCACCTAATCGTGATGAACTTATATTCATGAGTAAGTAAAAATCGCTAGTCACGATTGTGTTTAGTAAACCCTAGGTCGGATTAACATGCGTATTCCATAGTTATGAATGCCTAGTCGATGTTTATGATTTCCATTGAACTTAATGATCTTTGATATGTCTCTCTATCATGCGTATTCCATAGTTAGGGAACTTGATAAGAATAATTTGGTTGTGATGCGTATTCCGTCCAATTCAATGAATCTAGGGAAATCTGAAAGTTAATTTAAGCGGACCTAATTAATTTGGAACATTGTCATTATTCGTTTGTTGAATTCATAACTGGGAATCAATTTAGGTTACATTTATGTCATGTGTGGAGAAAAACCCTCTAGCCAATCCGTCGTCCATCCTTTCACTTTTATTTTATGTTTTTGTCAATTTTGTAATTTATTTAAGTTTAATTTACGTTTCGTCAAAAATCAATCCCCCCATTATTATATTGTATTATTTAGTTAATTTTTATTAGTTTGTATCTTTTAATTTAATTTCCATCTAATTAATTTCCTAGTGTCTATTTAAATTGTTTTCATTATTTTGAGTCTTTTAAATTGTTTTAGTTTATTTGTTAGTTTTATTTTGAGTTATTTTAGTTAAGTGTTTTAAACTTTGTTTTTACGTTTTTAAATTAATTTTACATTGGTTAGCATCCCTAGTTAATCCCTGGTTAGAACGATCCCTACTTACATCATTACTACAATTATCACAAATAGGGCAAAATTTGTGTGTCAAGAAATTCTCACACAAAATTTTGGCGCCGTTGCCGGGGATTAGTAATTTTGCTAATCCCTTTATTTTTTTGTTTGTGTTTAATTTTTGTTTGTTTGTTTGTGTTTTTGTTTGTTTTTGTGTTTGTGTATTTTACTTTTGATATTTGATTTATTTTTCTTTCTTTAATTTTAGGTACTAATTGGAGCAAGAAATGGATTTTGCTAATATTCAAGCTCAATTGGCGCAGCTTACTGCTCAATTGACTGATAATGCCGAACGGACCTCAATGCCAAGTGTCCCTACACTTGATGTGCCCTATGGGCAAGGATATCAAACTCAGCAATATCCTCAATTTTCGGCATATGACGATGATTGGGGATATCAAAGCCACAGCCAATCAAGGGGCAACATGTATTCCAACGCTTGCAATTCAAATTGGAGGGATTATTCAAATCAAATGTGGGATGAACCTCAGCAATTTCAACAAAGTGGATATTGGCAGCAAGACGAGTTCTATTCCAGACCTATGCAGCCACCACAGCATCCCCCACAACAATTCCAATCAAATTCAAGTATGCCCGTTAATTATAATGAAATTCTTGAAGGACTAATTTCTTTAACGCAAGGCTCACAAAGAGAAGAACAATTGCAGCCTTCAGAAGAGTCCTATCAATGGCCATGTCAACTGTCACAGCCACCACAAGAATATGCCCAATTCGATTCAGGTACATCTATGGATAATGATACGTTTAATAAGTTACTCTCCTCTTTGAATCAGGGAGTGGAAAATCGAATCCAGGAGATGCAAGACCGGACCAATAAGGTGGATGAATTGGAAAGGCAAGTTGGGGAGATTATGGAGATCATGGCACAGATTCAAGATCAAAGTGAATTCTCCAACTCCACCATTGCAAATTCAAAGGCAGAAGTTGAAAATGAAGAAGCCATCACTTTGGAAGGTGATATGGAGAATGAGGCTGTCCTAGAACCGTTCAAACTCAGCCCGAACTTGGATGAATTGCCGCTGCAAGCAGAATATGAGGAGGACGACTTGGGCAGTTTAGACGAATTCTTGTCTCAAACCCCTCAAGTCCCTATGTCGTCCAACTATGGTGAGGTTGTTCCAAGTTCAATTCATTCTAACCCTATTCCACCGAATGTCCTTTTTCCTTGTAGAATTTTAATTCCAAATATCGAAGAGAGTGAAAAAGACATTGTGGACGCTCTTCCAATGGTTCAAGATATCGAAGTGGTTGGGCAACATCAAGAATACATCAATGAGGCTGTGCAGGAAACAAAGGCCCAAGAAATTGAGTTTGATGACACGGGACAGGCCACAACCATCATAGTCAATTTGGCCCAGTTCAAAATCCCGGAAATATCCAAAAACGTGGTTTTTGTCATTGAGTTTGTTTCGGAGAAAGACAGTAAGCCATCTTCTCCAATTTTAATTTTTATTTTATTTTATACTAACATTTTTCTCATTTTAATGATTCAGGCGCCCACTCTTGAATTAATGCCATTGCCGAATCATTTCAAGTATCACCTCCCATTAAAAGATAAATTCCATGCTTTAGAGCCGAGGGGAGGATAAGGAAAGAATCGTCCGGCTAAAGACGTTAAAGCAAGCGCTTCTTGGGAGGCAACCCAAGCAACCAGATTTGCATTTCTTAACCTTCTTCTTTATTGCTTTTACTTTCATTTTGTTTCGCTTAGTTAGTTGTGTTATTTGGTTTATTTTTATTTAGTTTGAGTTTAAATAAATTTAGGGCCTTGTTTATTTTAAGTGCCAGTAAATAAAGTCTTTTTACATTAATTTACATTTATTTACTCTACATATTTTAATTTGCTTAAAAAAAAAAAAAAAAAAAAAAAAAAAAAAAAAAAAAAAAAAAAAATTATATATATATATATTTAAATAAACATTAAAAGCAAAAAAAAAAAAAAATATTACAATAATACGAAAAAAAAACTAATAGCAATCATTGGTTTTGGTTAGGTGGCGCCTCAGAGGTTGACGGAGCTCCGGGAAGACGAAGAGCCAGAGTTGGAATCTCCGGAGCCGGAACGCTTGGTGTTGCTCCAGAGGACGAAGGCAACATAAACCGCGGGAGTAACGCCATGAACCGCTCATGATCACTCTGGATTCGACCGTCCGACTCCTGCAGCTGGTCCAGCTTCCTCTTCATACTGGTCGAGTAGCTAGTTGCGAGCATGTGCAACTCCTTGTTCTCGTGCCTGAGTCCTCTGACTTCTTGCCGAAGACTGACCACCTCCGCCATTAGCGACTCCACCTGACGAGATCTTGCAAGCAGGCGCTGACCCATGTTCGAAACTGAGCCTGCACACTGGACACTGAGAGCCAGTGAGTCCTGAACAGCCAGCTCGTCTGACCGCATAGACAGCAACCTAGTGTCTCTGGGAGTAAGAAGGTTTCTTGCAACCACCGTTGCGGTTATATCGTTCCTCATCATTGTGTCCCCGACTGTAAGAGGACCATTGGGGGATATGAAGGATGGATTCCAAATGTTGTTCGGAGAAGACGAGTCATCGTCTTCCCCGACATTCAAGTTTAGGCGACGGTCGGAAGGGCAAGACATTTTTAGAGGCAGTTGAGGAAGAAAAGAGTTCGGAAAGATCAAGATTGCTGAAGCGGAAGAAAAGAGTTCGGAAAGATTAAGAGTGCAGAAGTGCAGGAAGAGTTCGGAAGGATTTTGAGTGTTTACAGAAGGGAGTATTTTCAGAATGAAGTGTTTGAGGGAGTTCAAGTGTGAGATGGAGCAGAATTAGCGCCTCTATAAAAAGAAGCAAATCAAAGAGAGGCGCTCCTCTGAGGTTGAAGACGCGTCATCGCGCAAATCGAAGGCCGACGCTCCTTTCTCAAAAGAGCCGTTTCCTTTCTCAAAAGCTGGGCTTGACTCAGCAATCACGTGGCATCACGAGGGCTCGGTTTGTCCGGTTGTGTCGTCACTCATGACGTGCAGCGTGGAGCGTTGCGAAAACCACGAGCCGCACCCGGTTTTGAACCCCGGTTTTCAAAAGATCATCATTCCAATTTGTCGTCACTCGTCGTATGCGCAGTCAGCTTAGCGGAAATTACGGACGCGTTGTCAGAAAGCGCGTAGCGGGCACTGTTCATCCATCCACCGGCTGCCGACAAATAGTGCGGGAATAGTTCCGGTTGAGGAAGAAAATTTTCTATAAGTCTCGACCTTCGCCTTCCACATCAAAGGCACACCTTCACACCCTCTCCACCTCTCAACCTCTCTTCCTCTCTTCATCTCCGATAATGTCTTCCCAAAGAAAGCTTTCGAGTTATTCAGTGTTCTTCATCCCTTGGATCACCCCAGAAAACAAACCTTCCAGAGCAAAAGTATTTCATATTAAAAAGGTTAAAAGCAAAAGTATCTCATATTATGCTTTCTCCTCTCCTTCATCTGAGGAACGTGGAGAAAGTGAGATCCTGATTGCTTACCTAGTCTTGCTCTCGAGTACTCATCTCAGACCCCTCCCAGCCCACTTCAAAAATAAAACTGTGTTGAGGTACTTCTTCAAAAACAAAAGTATCTCACAGACGAAGCAGGAGGAGTCTGAGGTGCACCCAAGAGCAGATGAGTCTGGGTTGATCCAAGAGTTCAAGAAGATGCCACACCTGCGTGGAGACCGGACTACTTGAAGCATGTGGAGACACGTGCTGATTCATCCTCAACTAAGCTGAGGAGCACTTGCAAGAAAGGAGGCCCATCCAGTTCAAGATGAAAGCTGTGGAAAATCAACAAGGACGACCAATGATCGCCTATTAGTTCTTTTCATTACCTTTTATTTTCAATTTTTATTTCCCGTCAAATTTTTCTATATTTTCTTGCGTGCTTAACTGATTTATTTCTTTTCTTTGCAGGAACGTTTGGTTATTTTCTCCCTTGAAGTTGATTGCGAAATTTACGCTTGGGGGTCATCGCTTGGTTTTCTGCAAATTAGAGAAGTTTTCAGTCCCTTTGCTTTATTTTGTTTCTTTTCATTTAGTAATTTTAATTTTAATTTTATTTTTATTTGCATATTATTGTTTTCTGACATTGGGGACAATGTCTAGTTTAAGTGTGGGGGTATAGAGTATTAAAAAACGACCAAATTGAAAATTTTTGTACCTTCGACTTTGAACTGGTTTCATTTGTTTCCATGTTATTGCTTTTTGTTTTCTTAATTAGTTTTGTCTTATTTAATTTTTTCGGAAAAATTTTAAAAATCCAAAAATATTGTCCTGTTTTCCTTATTGTTTTGAATTAGATTTTTGTTAGTTTCCCGACCCAATGATATAACTGGATGAAATTTGAACCATGATTATCAAGAACTTAGTTAACATGTGTTATGTGAAATTCCTTGTTCTCTTGTTAGTATTGTACATGTTTGATCATCTTTGAAAATTCAAATGCACATAGCCTTGTTGATGTGAAACTAAAGCATGACTTAAAGCTTCATATGTGAAATTAGTGACCATATACATCCTATGTGAGTTTTTGAGCCTATTGAAAGTGTGTGCATTTTTCATACACTCATATTCCTTCATGTGTGATGAACTTATGTGAGATGCATCTCTAGAACTTGCGTAACGATCTTTTGAAATATTTGTCATTGATTGCATGAACTTGAAAATGATAGAGGCATTAGGTTCACCACCATGGCCCAAATAACCATATTTCCCAAAGAAAAAAAAATGATATCATTAGATCGCCAATTTGAGCCGTTTATGTTGAGCCTTTTATTTCTATCACCAGATATGTCTACCCTTATACCTCAAGCATGTTTCCTTACCCTTTCCAAGCGAGCAATTTGAGATTGTCTTATGAGAAATGTTTGTTAAGTACTTGGAAGGTTTGACAAAAGAATAAGTGTGGGGGTATTTCATGTTTGTTTTTTAAAAAAAAAAAAAAAAAAAAAAAAATGAGAAAAGGAAGAAGAAAAAGAAAAAAAATAAGGAAAGAGAGATGGTATTCAAAGAAAATAAAAAAGTTTCTAAAGTTCAAGTTTAGGGGTGTGATGGGAAGTGTTAGAAGAATCGCTGGGAACCTGAGTTCTTAAAAATCTCAACAAAAGAATTGCTTGCAATATAGCTTGGAACTTGTGTTTCCCTATTCTTTCGTTTCAATAGCCCTATCCTTAAGCCTCATTACATCCAATAAAAGTCCTCTTGATTTAAGTTTTGCAATTATGATTGTGGAGAAGTGATTTTTATGCAAGCTTATGATAGATCTTTCACATTTGTTTCTTTGAGCGAAACACATTAAAACTAAACACATGTGTGATTGAGTGCATATCCCGTGAGAAGGTTGCTGGTTTGCATATGATGATTTTAAAAATAACAACTTGAAATTGCATTAGCATGGCTATCTCACACACTACACTTCAAGGATGATTTAAAGATTACTGCTAATATTTGAATAAGGAAGATGAACTTGAATTAGTTTGTTTTGTGCTAGCTATGGTTCTTGCTGATTTGCGTTTTCGAAGGAAATTCTTTGAGGGTCAAATAGGGGGAAGCTAATGTTTTTCATGTTATTACTTGTTCTTGTTTTCTTTGTTTTGCTCGAGGACTAGCAAAAGCTAAGTGTGGGGGTATTTGATCGGACCATATTTATACATATTTTTATATCAAATTCACTCGTCTTTTCTTAGTTAGTTCGTTATTTTTCGAGCTATTTACGTTATTTTTGTGTTTTATAAGAATTTATCTAGTTAAGAAAATAAAAAAAGAATAAGTGAATTTTTAAGTGCTAAATTCGTCTAAACTATATTTCTTGTTAAATAGAATTTATCTTTTGAAAAATAATATATATATATATATATATATTTATATATATATTTATATTAAAATAAATGTGTGTGTGTGACAGCTATTATCACAAAGCTTTCGGTGAAAGGAGGTTGGTAAGCACTGAGGGGAACTAAGAATGAGGAGGGCCATTTTTTAAAGGAGAGCGTTGAACAGCTGGAAAAGAAAAGCAGCGCCCAAGCTGCAAAATAAAAGGGAGCAAACAAGGGGAGAGCTGTGAGGCAGCTTTGGAAAGAAACAGAAATAAGCTGCCATTTGGCAGCAGAGGGGAAGGCGCACAAGAATCAGCGCGCAGGAATCAACCAAGCAGGAGATCGAGACTAACAAAGCTGCCTCTGGGCAGCGAGTGAATAAGAAGAAATCACGAGGGTGTGAGAGACAGAAGCGCGAGAGAGGCAGCTGACGGAAGCCAATCCAGCGTGAGAGAGGCAGCTGACGGAAGAACAGACAAGACGCACGGGGAAACTGAAATCAGAAAAGGGGTGCGCCCAATTACCAGCGTGCAAAGACAGAAGCGGGAGCTGCCATTTGGCAGCAACACCAGCGAGAAAAACCAGCGAGGCACAAAGTCAGCGTGCACAGAAGCATTGCACACGGTGCAATTGAAAACCGATCTTTGCACACTCTTTCGGTTTAATCTCTCCAACTCAGATTTACTTTTATTTAATTTATGAATAATGTGTAATTAATTTATTTTGGCTAGAGGATAATTCAAAACCATGATTATATTTGTAATTTTAATTTGATTTACTCCAGTTATGAATTTATGAATGTTGGATGTGGTTTACTTTTCTGTTTTGATTAAGAACTTGTTTATGTATGTGGGTTAAGGGTTGACACTTAATTTGCATGCTTAGACTTGATGCTAGAATATAAGTGAATTTCACCTAATCGTGATGAACTTATATTCATGAGTAAGTAAAAATCGCTAGTCACGATTGTGTTTAGTAAACCCTAGGTCGGATTAACATGCGTATTCCATAGTTATGAATGCCTAGTCGATGTTTATGATTTCCATTGAACTTAATGATCTTTGATATGTCTCTCTATCATGCGTATTCCATAGTTAGGGAACTTGATAAGAATAATTTGGTTGTGATGCGTATTCCGTCCAATTCAATGAATCTAGGGAAATCTGAAAGTTAATTTAAGCGGACCTAATTAATTTGGAACATTGTCATTATTCGTTTGTTGAATTCATAACTGGGAATCAATTTAGGTTACATTTATGTCATGTGTGGAGAAAAACCCTCTAGCCAATCCGTCGTCCATCCTTTCACTTTTATTTTATGTTTTTGTCAATTTTGTAATTTATTTAAGTTTAATTTACGTTTCGTCAAAAATCAATCCCCCCATTATTATATTGTATTATTTAGTTAATTTTTATTAGTTTGTATCTTTTAATTTAATTTCCATCTAATTAATTTCCTAGTGTCTATTTAAATTGTTTTCATTATTTTGAGTCTTTTAAATTGTTTTAGTTTATTTGTTAGTTTTATTTTGAGTTATTTTAGTTAAGTGTTTTAAACTTTGTTTTTACGTTTTTAAATTAATTTTAGAGGTTTTAGCAAGCCCTCCTAATCCCCGGCCTAGAACGATACCCTACTTACATCTATACTACATCTTTCAAAAAGAGGGTTAAATTTGTGCGGTTTAAAATCCCGTCATGGTCTCTCCAACCGGGATTATATGTGTTTGAATATGGATCATTCCTCGGTTGGTTTTGATTTTGGAATCCAATGGAATTAGCGCTCTCCCATCCACCATTTTCAATTAATTGAGGACACTTTTCAGAAGGGTGTCCTTGGATGGAACAAACGCCACAAACACTAGGTCCTTGCACTTTCATCCCCTCGGCCATCTGTGACACAATGGAAGTGAGATTAGCTAATTGGGATTGAATATCAGATAAAGAGCTTACCTCATGAACTTGTTGCCGTGGCATGTCCCTTTGGCCAATTCCTTCATATTGTTGTGCATTCAATGCACGGTTTGCAATTAGTATCTTGGCTGCCATGGGTGTTTTGTCCACCAACGCACCTCCCGCCGAAGCATCAAGCATTTGCCTTTCGATTGGAAGAAGGCTTTCATAGAAGTATTGAAGGAGAAGCTCTTCCTTCATTTGGTGCTGCGGACAAGAAGCAACAAGACTTTTAAAACGTTCATAATAAGTTGGAAAGGACTCACCTTGCTCTTGTTGAATTCCACTTATCCTTTTCCGTAAGAGGATGACTCGAGAAGTTGGGAAAAACTTCTCCAAAAAGGCCCGTTTCATGCTTTCCCATGATGTGACGGTTCCGGGCGCCAATTCGTACAACCAATCCTTCGCCTTTTCCAAGAGAGAAAAAGGGAAGGCTTTCATCTTTAAAATACTCCCATCGACATTGACGGGGGTCATGCTCGAACACACCACCTCGAATTCTTTCAAGTGTTTGTTAGGATCTTCCATGGACAACCCATGATACTTCGGAATGTGGTGTAACAAGCTTGACTTCAATTCAAATTCTTCTGTCTTTCCTCGGGCTGCTGCGAGGTATTGGATGCATAGAGGCGCGGCATTGTCCAATCCCGAGGCTGAAAGTTCTTTGATTGTTCGATTGTCCACCTCCATGTCTTTTTCTTCCTCCTCCTTTTCTTCAAATTCGGATTCAGAACTAGAACTAGGTGGACTAGGTTCTGGTACTTTCCTTTTCCTTCTCAAAGTTCGTTCAAAATTGTTGTCAAACTCCGATATATGTGCATGAACTGGTTGAGAACTACGAGTCATAAACTAGTATCTGAAATAGACAAAATCAAATAAAATTAAAACTAAAATTAAAACACATGAAAAAGAAATAAAAAGAAACAATGGGGATTTAGCAAAGTTGCTAATCCCCGGCAACGGCGCCAAAATTTGATGCGCTAAATTAGTTAACGCGCAAATTAACCCTCTTTTGACAATTGTAGTATATGTATAAGTAGGGATCGTTCTAAACCGGGGATTAGGAGGGCTTGCTAAAACCTCTAAAAAAACAAAGTTAAAAATGTAAATAAAAGACTTTAAAACAAGAAAGTAAAAGGGGGATTTGGGTTTGGTGAAATTGAACAATTAAACTTGTAAAACAAAACAGACTTTAAAACGAATTTGGTTTGAATGAATGGATGGAAGGCTAGCTAAGGGGTTCTTCTCCACACATGTCTTGCTTGCATACAAAATGATTTCTAATTGTATTTCAATAACTTATGAATTCTCAACGCCCCAAATTAACCATGAATTGCATAGATTAATTCTCAGATTTTCCTTAAGTTAATGGATTGGATGATTGCATACGACAACCCAAGGCATTCCCCACAAGTTCCCTCAATGAATTGCATATAAAAGAGATACAAGCAAGAATCATTAAGTTCTATGAAAATCATAAGCATTGACGAGGCACTTGTTACTATGACTTGCATGAAACTTATGCCAAGAATTTACTTAACATGATTGTGATCAACAACCTTTACTACTTGTGAATATAAGTTCATAACGATTAGGTGAAATTCCCTTATATCCTAGCATTCAATTTATGCATGAAGATTAAGCGTGCACTCTTAACAACCATACATAAATAAGTTATAGTTCAAGAAGATAAGTAAATTGAAATCACAACTTATGAAACACAATTAAAAGTAATCAAATTATATGGCAAGCAAGAACATGGTTTCGAATCCCCCCCTTAGCTAAGGAGGGTTTAGTTCCTCATAAGCATAAAACAAAGATAAACAAATTTAGACATTGAAAACAAAAGAAAGAAAACACCTAAACGTTCCAACGATCCTTGTTGGATAGCAAGCACGTCCAAGCACTTTCTTCTTCTTCTTTGCCGCCACACAAGGTTGGAATGATGTTGAAGGGTTGGTTATATGGAGGATTGGATGGGAGGAGTTTAGATATGTAGGGAGAGGCAAGGGAAGGCTTGTAGAATGGTTGATTCTTGGATGATTTGACTGAGGTTGCTACCATGGTATTTATAGGGATGGAGATGGACTTGTTTAATGCAAATTTCTGGTGGGATTTACATGGAACTCACGGCAAGAATTAAGAATTGTTGGTGGGTTAGGTTTTGAGTCATCCACTTCACATGTCATGGTGAGTTAAGCATTGCATCATCCACTCACATGTCATGGTGAGTTAAGCATTGCATCATCCACTCAAATGTCATGGTGAGCTAAGCATTACATCACATTTTTAGGCCCATTGCAACAGATTTTTGGGCTTCTTTGCATCAAATTCTTGGGCTTCTTTGCATCAAATTCTTGGGCTTCTTTGCATCAAATTCGTCCATCCATCTTGCTTGGATCATAAGCACTCCAACTTGGGCCCAAAAACACTTCAAATTACTCCAAATTGGCTCATAATGCACCCTTAGCCCATAAAACCTACAAACACACGAATTTAACTTTAAACACTATAATAAATACTAAATAATAACCAAAATGCAAGAAAACAAGCAAGCTAAGTCGCATAAATATGCTCCTATCATCACAAAATCAAGCTAAGAAGACTCACCAAGGAGAATATTGGCAGCCGTATGAGGAGTTCTATACAGCACCTATGCAGCCACCACCGCCTCCCCTACAATAATTCCAATCGAATTCAAGTATGCCTAGGAGTTATGATAAAATTCTTGATGTACTAACCTCTTTGACGCAGGGCTCACAACAAGAAGAATACTCACATCCATATGAGGAGTTCTATCAATGGCCATATGCACCATCACAGCCTCCACCACAATCTTCCCAAACAAATTCAGGTACGTCAATGGATAATGACCAAATTGTTCAATTAGTCACCTCTTTGACACAGGAAGTAGAAAATCAAACCAAGAGGATGCAAAATCAAGCCAAAAAGATGGATGAATTAGAAGAGCAAGTTGGGTAGATTGTGGAGTTCATGGCACAAATTCAAGAACGAAGTGAATTCTCCAACGCAAACATTGTAAATTCAATGGAAGATTTTGAAATTACTGAAGCCATCACTTTGGGAAGTGCTATGGAGGTTGGAGCTGACTTAAAAACGTCTAAACACAGCCAGAAGATGGATGTACTGCTGCTGCAAGAAGAAGAGGAGGAAGTGAAGCCCACGGCTAGGGAAGAACAACCCTTGCCGCATGCCCTTAAAGCTTCCATGCCATGCAATTCAGGTAATGTTGTTCCAAATTCAATTCTTTCTAACCCTACTCCACCCAATGTCCTTTTTTCTCACAGGTTTTTGATTCCCAAGCAAGAAGATAGTGAAAAAGACATTGTCGAAGCTCTTCCCAAGGTGCAAAATGATACTCCAATTCTTGGTGCACCAAAAGAAGTTATAGATTGTGTTGAATTATTCAAAGGACTTTGTACACCAAGACGAATGATTCAAGAGAAAGTAGTGGTTGGAGAAGATGTAGATTACATCAAAGAGGACGTATTTTACACCACAAAGATCAAAGAAGTGGAATTTTATGACACGGGACAAGTCCGTACCATCACATTCAATCTGGCCAAGTCCAATATCCCTGAAACTTTAAAAGGAGTGGTGTTTGTCATTGAGTTCTTGTCGGACAAAGCAAGTAAGTCTTCTTCTCCAATTTCCATTACATTTTATACTAACTTGCTGATTTTGATGATTAAGGCACTTACACTAGAATTTAAACCACTGCCAGATCATTTCAAGTATCATCTTCCATTCACGGATCAATTCCATGCAATGGGACCTAGGGGAGCTTAAAGAAAAGCATCGTATGGCTGCAAGACGTTAAAACAAGCGCTACTTGGGAGGCAACCCATGCATGCAACAAAGGAAGACCTAAAGGGCACTCCAATTCCAGATTTGCGTTCCTAAACCCTTCTCTTTGTTGCTATTTCGTTTCTGCCATGTTAGGTTGTTAGTTGGTGTTTTGTTTGCTTGTTTGTTATTTGTGTGAGTATATGCTTGAAACATTGAGGACAATGTTTGATTTAAGTGTGGGGGGGGGTAACCAAAGTGTTTTGATGCAAATTCGTAGGGTTTTATCACTCATTACTTCTAATGTTGTTCCTTGCTGTTTTTAAGTGTTTTTAAGCTATTTTAGTGTGTTTTGACTCAGAAATCCAAAAATCCCATAAAAATTTGAAAAATTGTTTTAAAAAACCTAAAAAGAGTTGTTTTTGTGTGTTTGTTTGTGTCTTAGGGTACCTTCCAACACAATGATGAGGATTCAGTTTGTAATTGCATGACTGTTAAAGAGAGTTGTAAACATGGATGAAAGTTTGATTTACTCTTTGGTTTATGCTTGGTTGTGGTTATAACTTATGAATTCACATGCAATCATAAAAGAAAAATCAGTTTTTGTAACATGCTTGAAGGAAGGAACTCAAACTAACGCTACAACCTTGTGAGACTTGAGCCCAAACGTTTATTTAGAGAGTTAATAATCTTTGCATTGTTGTTTTCTAAAAGTCGTTGCATGATCTCATTATTCGTTGCTTGGTTGCTACTTAGAAGGCGTTTCATCATTTAGTTCCAAACACTAGAACTTATGCCGAATTCATTCAAAGCATGTTATTGATTTGCATAACACATATTCAAGATGAAGTTGTGTAGTGACCACCATAGCCAAATTGCCATATCCCCCTATTTCATTGTGTTTTGTAGGTTTTAACCCCGTTGAGCCTTGTTTAGCCTATGTTCTTTGTAACCCACATTATCCTCACCTAGCCTAGATTAGGACCATCGATACCTTTGTTCTTGAAGCATAGTAAAGCATAACTCAAGATGAATCCCTTTTGATCATTGCATTGCAGAAAACAAGTGTGGGGGAAGGATTCTTGATATGTGGGTGTGCCAAAGTCTTGAATAAGGCACGGGTAGAGAAAGAAAAAGACAAAAAAATTCATGGAAAATAGAAAAAAAAAAGAAAAAAGTTGTGAAAAGAATGAAAAAGGAGTTGAAAAGATGTGAAAAATAGAGTTCTTAAGTGTTGTTTGTTGAAGGAAGGGTCCAAAATATTGAATTCGGCCCTAATTGTTGCTTGAATCTTCCCTTTGTGTTTAAAAGTTGATTTCTGCATTCTAAGGGGAATTCTAAGTTCGATTTCATTATTTTGCTTACTATTGCTTTAAGAATGTTTGTTTTTCCTATCCTTTCATTGTTAGCCAACACCCCAAGCCCCGTTACAACCCTTGACTTTAATCTTGAGTGTTGTGTGTTTCAATTTGTGGAGTTTGAATTTGGTTTGAGCATATGGTGTCACTAGTTCTCGCATCTAAGTAGTAGCGGTCCATTCATGAGATCATATCTAAACATGTTATTAACTGCGAAAATTGCGTTCTTTGTTATCCATATATGTGAGCATTCGTTTTATATTTACATCAATCTTCTCGCATATAACTAGTGTAGGGTGTGTAGTTAGAAAATCTGAGTGAAGATTGAGTGCATATCTTGTAAGGAATTGAGGGAATTCTCTAAGGCATGTTACTACATTCAAAACATTGTTTTAATTGGTTAATTGTGAACTAGTAAGTAGTGACTTTGATTAAGTATGTGCTTAAGCGTAAAGATGGCCAAAATTTGTGGGAATGATGATTTTTAACATGTCATGTGCATTGGAAATCCCTGAGGCAATTGTTGGAAGGATTAGGTTGTGTTTTAGTTGTTTGTTTCGTTTTGTTTTGCTCGAGGACTAGCAAAAGCTAAGTGTGGGGGAATTTGATAGGAGCATATTTATGCTACTTAGTTAGTATGTTTTCGTGTATTTCCTTAGCTATTTATTGCTTATTATAGTGTTTAAAGTCATTTTCGTGTGTTTTTAGGTCCAAGGAGGAAAGTTGGCAAAAAGATGCATTTTGGAGCATTTTGGAGCAAATATGGGCTTAGAATGGATTGCACAAGCTTTGGGCAAGAAGATTGACGAATTTGAAGTCCAAATGGAGCTAGGAATATGTTTCAAGGTTGGAGAAATAAATTCAAGTCAATGAAGATAAGGAATCAGCTCAAAAGAAGGAGAATTATCCAAAACATTATCCAAACAACCTTATCTTATCTTATCTTATCCAATCTTTATCCTATCTTAACTAACCTTATCTTATCCTATTCTTGTCTAAACTTAATTCCTGGGACAATGAGGGTTTATTTTCTGATTGGAGTACATTTAAATTAGGTTTCTAGAAGCCCTTATCCTCTCCTACAAAGTTGCCACACCTTATCCCTTGTTTTTCTAGGAATCAGCCACAAAACAACCTTTCTAGAAGGCCTTATCCCTTGTCCTACAAAAGTGACGCCCCATACCTTTCTAGAACTTCTAGAAACCAGATTATTCCTTTCCCCTTGGTTTCTAAAAGCCTTAGCCTTTTCCTTCAAGGATTGTGTGTTATTATCCTATACAAATTAGGCCTTTAAATCATTTTCCTTTGCTACATAGGGGCTGCGAATTTCAGCCTATAAATACCATCCTTTGCTGCACCATTTGGACACCACCCCCTACACCACCCTCTACCATAATTCACCTACATCCATCCACCACCACAAATCCACACAAAAATCCCTCTTGTGCCGCAATTATTCAAGGAAGGAAGGAGAAGGTGCCATTTGGAGTCGTGAATGCCATTCAAAGCATTGAATCGCTGGAGCTTTTCTAGGTGTTGTCTATCCTTGTTTTTAATGTTTCAATTTAGTTTTCTTTGTTTAATTGCTGTCATGAGGAACTAAATCCCCCCTTAGGTAGGGGGGTAATTCGAAACCATGTCCATGCCTGATATATGATTTGATTACCTCTAATTGCGTTTCATAAGTTGTGAATTCAATTTACTTATCCGTTCGTATAAAAACTGATTTGTGTATGTTGATTAAGGGTCGACACTTAGTTTGCATGCATGAATTTGATGCTAGAATATATGGGAGTTTCACCTAATCGTTACAAACTTATATTTACAAGTAGTGAAGGTTGATGATCTCAATCGAGTTAAGTAAATTCTTGGCATAAGTTTCATGCAATCATAGTAATGAGTGCTTCGTCAATGCTTATGGTTTTCACAGAACTTAATGATTCTTGCTTGTATCTCTATTATGCAATCATGTAGGGGACTTGTGGAGAATGTGATAGGAGCATATTTATGCACCTTAGTTAGCTAGTTCTTATGCATTTATGTTATGTTTCTTACTTAATTTAGTGTTTAAAGTCATTTTTCGTGTGTTTGTAGGTTTATATGTCAAAGTATGCAAAAAGAAGCAATTTGGAGCATTCTAGAGCAATTTTGGGCCAAGATTGGATAGTGCAAACATGGAGGCTTGAGGATGGACGAATTTGATGCAAAGAAGCCCAAGAATTTGATGCAAAGAAGCCCAAAAATCTATTGCAATGGGCCTAAAAAAATGATGTAATGCTTAGCTCACCATGACATGTGAGTGGATGATGCAATGCTTAGTTCACCATGACATGTGAAGTGGATGACTCAAAACCTACCACCACCAATAAATCCCACTTATTGCCATGACTTTCCTTTTAATTCCCACCAAAAAATTGAATTAAACAAGTCCATCCTCTCCCTATAAATACCCATGGTAGCAACCTCATTCAAATCATCCAAGAATCAACCATTCTACAAGCCTTCCCTTGCCTCTCCCTACATATCTAAACTCCTCCCATCCATTCCTCCATATAACCAACCTTTCAAACATCATTCCAACCTTGTAAGGCGGCAAAGAAGAAGAGGAAAGTGCTTGGACGTGCTTGCTATCCAACAAGGATCGTTGGAACGTTTAGGTGTTTTCTTTCTTTTGTTTTCAATGTCTAAATTTGTTTATCTTTGTTTTATGCTTATGAGGAACTAAACCCCCCCCCCCCTTAGCTAGGGGGGGATTCAAAACCATGTCCTTGCTTGCTATACGATTTGATTACTTTTAATTATGTTTCATAAGTTGTGATTTCAATTTACTTATCTTCTTGATTAATAACTTATTTGTGTTTGTCGATTAAGAATGCATACTTAATTTACATGCATGAATTTGATGCTAGAATATAAGTGAATTTCACCTAATCGTTATGAACTTATATTCATGAGTAGTGAAGGTTGCTAGTCACAATCGCGTTAAGTAAATTCTTGGCATGAGTTTCATGCAATTCATAGTAACAAATGCCTCGTCAATGCTTATGGTTTTCATAGAACTTAATGATTCTCGCTTGTATCTCTATTATGCAATTCATGTAGGGAACTTGTGGGGAATGTTTTGGGTTGTCGTATGCAATCATCCAATCCATTAACTTAAGGAAAATCTGAGAATTAATCTATGCAATTCATGGTTAATTTGGGGCGTTGAGAATTCATAAGTTATTTGAAATACAATTAGAAATCATTTTGTATGCAAGCAAGACATGTGTGGAGAAGAACCCCTTAGCTAGCCTTCCATCCATTCATTCAAACCAATTCATTTTAAAATCCGTTTTGTTTTACAAGTTTAATTGTTCAATTTCACCAATCCCAAATCCCCCTTTTACTTTCTTGTTTTAAAGTCTTTTGTTTACATTTTTAACTTTGTTTTTATATTTTTTTAGAGGTTTTAGCAAGCCCTCCTAATCCCCGGTTTAGAACGATACCCTACTTACATCTATACTACAATTGTCAAAAAGAGGGTTTAATTTGTGTGCGTATAATTCTCACATCAAATTTTGGCGCCGTTGCCGGGGATTAGCAAATTTGCTAATCCCTTGTTTATGTTTTTGTTTATGTTTTATGTTTTTGTTTGTGTTTATTTATTTATTTATTTTTTTTTCTTTTTATTATTTTTGTGTTTTACTTTTGATATTTGATTTAGTTCTCTTTCTTTGATTTTAGGTACTAGAGAAGTAAGTCATGGATTTTGCTAGCATTCACGCTCAATTAGCAAATCTTACTTCTCAATTGTCTCAGAATGCCGGAAGGTCTACAATGCAAAGTGTCCCTACATATGGTGGGCAAGATCATTCCAATTCTATGTGGTGGGAAGCTCAACAAGTTCAACATGAAGCATATTGGCAGCCAAATGAGGAGTTCTATCAATGGCCATATGCACCATCACAGCCTCCACCACAATCTTCCCAAACAAATTCAGGTACGTCAATGGATAATGACCAAATTGTTCAATTACTCACCTCTTTGACACAGGGAGCAGAAAATCAAACCAAGAGGATGCAAAATCAAGCCAAAAAGATAGATGGATTAGAAGAGCAAGTTGGGCAGATTGTGGAGTTCATGGCACAAATTCAAGAACGAAGTGAATTCTCCAACGCAAACATTGTAAATTCAATAGAAGATTTTGAAATTACTGAAGCCATCACTTTGGGAAGTGCTATATGCAATTCAGGACAAGTCATAACCATCATAATAAATCTGGCCAAGTCCAACATTCTTGAAACTTTCAAAGAAGTGGTGTTTGTCATTAAGTTCATGTCAGAGCACATAGGTAAGCCACCTCCCCAAATTTCAATATTGGTTTATACTAATATGTTGTTAATGATTCAGGCACCCAATCTTGAATTTAAACCATTGCCGGATCATTTCAAGTATCATCTCCCATTCAAGGATCAATTCCATGCTATGGGACCTAGGGGAGCTTAAAAGAGAAGCATCGTCCGGCTGCAAGACGTTAAAGAAAGCGCTTCTTGGGAGGCAACCCATGTGTTGAAACACGAGAGGAAGGAACTTTCACTCCAAACCCAGATTTGCGTCCCTAACCTGTCTCTTTATTGCTATTACTTTGCCATTTGTGTTATGTTTGCGAGTTGTGTTAGTTGATTGTTTTTGTGTTTATATATGTTTGAAACATTGAGGACAATGTTTGGTTTAAGTGTGGGGGGGTAAACAAGCTGTTTTTGCATGAAATTTGTGGATTTTTATCACCTATCACTTCACATGTTGTTTCTTACTGTTTTAAAGTGTTTTTAGTGTGTTTTGATGTGTTTTAGTGTCATATAACAGAAAACCCAAGAAAAATTTGAAAATTTTTTGACAAATACCAAAAAAAGAGTCGTTTTTTAGTCATTTTTGTGTTTTAGGGTACCTTCCAACAAAATGATGGGGATTTGGTTTTTAATTGCATAACTGTTGAAGTAAGTTACAAACATGGATGAAAGTTTGATATGCTCTTTGGTTTATGCTTAGTTGTAATTATAGTTCATGAATTCACATGTAATCAAAAGAAAAATTAGTTTTTGTAACATGCTTGAAGGAAGAAACTCAAACTAATGCTACAACCCTGAGAGACTTGAGCTTTTAACGTTCTTTGGAGAGTTAATAATTTGTGCATTTGTTGTCTTCTAAAGTCGTTGCATGATCTCATTATTCTTTGCTTGGTTACTACTTAGAAGGCGTTTCATCATTTAGTTCCAAATACTAGAACTCATGCCCGTTTCATTCAAAGCATAAAATTGATTTGCATAACACATAACAAGATGAAGTTGTTAGTAAACCAAGAACCAAATAGCCGTACCCCATGTTCATTTGTTTTGTAGGTTTAAGCCCCGTTGAGCCTTGTTTAAACTATTTTCTTTGTTAAACCACATCATCCTCACCTAGCCTAGATTAGGACTATCCATACCCTCGTTCTTAAAGTATAGTAAGCATAATTCAAATTGAATTCCTTTTGATTAATGTGGGCAGAAAATAAGTGTGGGGGAAGTATTTATCATGTGAGTTTGAAAAAAAAAAAAAAAAAAAAAAAAAAAAGGTCAAGAAAGAACTCACAAGTGTTGGTTGTTGAAGAAAAGGGTCCAATAAGTTAAATTAGACCCTAAGTATTGTGTATTTCATTCCCTTGTATCTAAGTGATTTTCTGCACGCAAAAGTGAATTCTAAAAGTGTCAAGTTCATTACTTGTTTGCTATCGCTTTAAGAACTTTTGTTTATCCTTAACCTTTCTTTGTTAGCCATTACCCCAAACCCCGTTACAACCCTTAACTTCTATCTTAAGTTTTATGTGTTTCAATTTGTGGAGTTTGAATTTGGTATGAGCATATGGTGTCATTGGTTCTCGCATCTAAGTAGTAGCATTCCATTCATGAGATCATATCTAAACATGCTTATTAACTCCGGAAATTGCATTCTTTGAGATACATATATGTGAGCATTCGTTTTTATATCCACATCAATTCGCTCACATATAACTAGTATAGGGTGTGTAGTTAGAAAATCTGTGTGAAAATAAGAGTGTATCCAGTAAGGAAATGAGTGGATTCTCTAAGGCATGTTACTACGTCCATAATGTTATATTAAACGATTAAATGTGAGCTAGTGAATGGTAACTATGATTAAGTATATGCTCAAGAGTATGGATGACTAAAATCTGTGGGAATAATGATCTTTGGCATCTTATGTAACGTTGGAAATCCCTGTAGCAAATGTTGGAAGGTTAGGTTATGTTTTGTTTTATTTTGCTCGAGGACTAGCAAAAGCTAAGTGTGGGGGAATTTGATAGGAGCATATTTATGCACCTTAGTTAGCTAGTTCTTATGCATTTATGTTATGTTTCTTACTTAATTTAGTGTTTAAAGTCATTTTTCGTGTGTTTGTAGGTTTATATGTCAAAGTATGCAAAAAGAAGCAATTTGGAGCATTCTAGAGCAATTTTGGGCCAAGATTGGATAGTGCAAACATGGAGGCTTGAGGATGGACGAATTTGATGCAAAGAAGCCCAAGAATTTGATGCAAAGAAGCCCAAAAATCTATTGCAATGGGCCTAAAAAAATGATGTAATGCTTAGCTCACCATGACATGTGAGTGGATGATGCAATGCTTAGTTCACCATGACATGTGAAGTGGATGACTCAAAACCTACCACCACCAATAAATCCCACTTATTGCCATGACTTTCCTTTTAATTCCCACCAAAAAATTGAATTAAACAAGTCCATCCTCTCCCTATAAATACCCATGGTAGCAACCTCATTCAAATCATCCAAGAATCAACCATTCTACAAGCCTTCCCTTGCCTCTCCCTACATATCTAAACTCCTCCCATCCATTCCTCCATATAACCAACCTTTCAAACATCATTCCAACCTTGTAAGGCGGCAAAGAAGAAGAGGAAAGTGCTTGGACGTGCTTGCTATCCAACAAGGATCGTTGGAACGTTTAGGTGTTTTCTTTCTTTTGTTTTCAATGTCTAAATTTGTTTATCTTTGTTTTATGCTTATGAGGAACTAAACCCCCCCCCCCCCTTAGCTAGGGGGGGATTCGAAACCATGTCCTTGCTTGCTATACGATTTGATTACTTTTAATTATGTTTCATAAGTTGTGATTTCAATTTACTTATCTTCTTGATTAATAACTTATTTGTGTTTGTCGATTAAGAATGCATACTTAATTTACATGCATGAATTTGATGCTAGAATATAAGTGAATTTCACCTAATCGTTATGAACTTATATTCATGAGTAGTGAAGGTTGCTAGTCACAATCGCGTTAAGTAAATTCTTGGCATGAGTTTCATGCAATTCATAGTAACAAATGCCTCGTCAATGCTTATGGTTTTCATAGAACTTAATGATTCTCGCTTGTATCTCTATTATGCAATTCATGTAGGGAACTTGTGGGGAATGTTTTGGGTTGTCATATGCAATCATCCAATCCATTAACTTAAGGAAAATCTGAGAATTAATCTATGCAATTCATGGTTAATTTGGGGCGTTGAGAATTCATAAGTTATTTGAAATACAATTAGAAATCATTTTGTATGCAAGCAAGACATGTGTGGAGAAGAACCCCTTAGCTAGCCTTCCATCCATTCATTCAAACCAATTCATTTTAAAATCCGTTTTGTTTTACAAGTTTAATTGTTCAATTTCACCAATCCCAAATCCCCCTTTTACTTTCTTGTTTTAAAGTCTTTTGTTTACATTTTTAACTTTGTTTTTATATTTTTTTAGAGGTTTTAGCAAGCCCTCCTAATCCCCGGTTTAGAACGATACCCTACTTACATCTATACTACAATTGTCAAAAAGAGGGTTTAATTTGTGTGCGTATAATTCTCACATCAGAATGCTTTGGGTTGTCGTATGCAATCATCAAATTCAATAACTTTAGGAAAATCTGAAGGTTAATTTAAGCGAACCTAATTAACTTGGGGCGTTGAGAATTCATGGTTTATTGAAAAGCAATTGGAAATCGTTTTGAATGCAAGTATGACATCTGTGGAGAAGAACTCCCTAGCTAGCCTTCCATCCATTTAATTCACCCAAATTCGTTTTACAATCTATTTAATTACAAAGTTTTTGTTTAAGTTTCAAATTTCGTCAAATTAATCCCTTTTGCTTTTAAATCTTGTTTATAGAGTCAAAATCTGTTCTCTTTTAGTTCTTTGAGTATTTTGAGTCAAGTTAAAACCAATTTTCGTCCAAAGTCATCCCTAGTGTCTAGTTTGAGTCTATTTAGTTGTTTTGTGCTGTTTTGAGTCTTTTAAGTTTGTTTTCAGTCTTGTGAATCTTGTTAAGTGTTTTTAAGTTTATTTTTGTGTTTCTATGTCAGTTTAGTTTAGATTAGCAATCCCTCCTAATCCCCGGTCCAGAACGATCCCTTCTTATACATATACTACAATTGTCAAAAGAGGGTTTAATTTGTGTGCGTATAATTCTCACATCAGGATTTTCAACGCCCCAGATTAACCGTGAATTGCAGTGATTAACCCTCAGATTTTCCTAACGTTATTGAATTGGATGATTGCATACGACAACCCAAAGCATTCCCCACAAGTTCCCTACATGAATTGCATAAAAGAGATAAAAGCAAGAATCATTAAGTTCTTTGAAAACCATAAGCATTGACGAAGCATTCGTTACTATGAATTGCATGAAACTTATGCCAAGAGTTTACTTAACGCGATTATGATCAACAACCTTTACTACTTGCGAATATAAGTTTATGACGATTAGGTGAAATTCCCTTATATACTAACATATTCCTAACTCCATTTGGACTCCAAATTCGTCCATCTTCTTGCCCAAAGCTTGTGCTATCAATTCCAAGCCCAGATTTGCTCCAAAATGCATCTTTTTGCCAACTTTGCTCCTTGGACTTAAAAACACACGAAAATGACTTTAAACACTATAATAAGCAATAAATAGCTAAGGAAATACAAGAAAACATACTAACTAAGTAGCATAAATATGCTCTTATGAAATTCCCCCACACTTAGCTTTTACTAGTCCTCGAGCAAAAAAAAGAAACAAAACATAACCTAGACCTTCCAACGTTCACCTCAGAGATTTCCAATGGTACATAACATGCCAAAGATCATTACTCCCACAGATTTTAGTCATCCCTACTCTTGAGCATATACTTAATCATAGTTACGATTCACTAGCGCTCATTTAATCGTTTAAAACAATATTATGAAAGTAGTAACATGCCTTAGAGAATCCACTCAATTCCTCACTGGATACACTCTTATTTTCACACAGATTTTCTAACCACACTCCCTATACTAAGTATATGTGAGAAGATTGAGGTAATCATGAAAATGAACACTCACATATGTTATAACAAAGGAAGCACTTTATGCAATTATTAAGCATGTTTAGATATGATCTCATGAAAGGAATGCTACTACTTAGATGCGAGAACCAGGGACACCATATACTCAAACCAATCCCAAACTCCACATATTGAAATACATAACACTCAAGATAGAAGTTAAGGGTTGTAACGAGGCTAAGGGGTATTGGTTAACAAAGAAAGGTTAAGGATAAAAAAAGTTCTTAAAGCGATAGCAACCAAAGTAATGAAATTGACATTTAGAATTCACTTTTGAGTGCAGAAAATCACTTAGACACACAAGGGGATGAAATACACAATACTTAGGGTCTAATTCAACTTTTTGGACCCTTTCTTCAACAACCAACACTTGTGAGTTCTTTCTCACTTATTTTGAACTCTTTTTCATTCTTTTCACACTTTTTTTTTCTTTTTCTTTCCTCGTGCCCAATTCATGTTTTCAGCACATAACCACACACATAAATCCTTTCCCCCACACTTGTTTTTCCGCAAGAGAACAATCAAAAGGAATTCATTCTAAGTCATGCTCACTATGCTTTAAGAACAAAGGTATGGATGGTCCTATTCTAGGCTAGGTAAGGATGAAATGGGTTAACAAAGAACATAGGCTAAACAAGGCTCAACGGGGCTTAAACCTACAGTACAATATTCAAAGGTTTAGGCCATTTGGCTCAGGGTTTAACTAAATAACTTCATCTTGTTATGTGTTATGCACTCAATTTTAGTTTTGAATGAGATGGGCATGAGTTCTAGTATTTGGAACTAAATGATGAAACGCCTTCTAAGTAGTAACCAAGCAAAGAATAATGAGATCATGCAACGACTTTAGAAGACAACAAATGCACAGATTATTAACTCTCCAAAGAATGTTAAAAGCTCAAGTCTCTCAGGGTTGTAGCGTTAGTTTGAGTTTCTTCCTTCAAGCATGTTACAAAAAACTAATTTTTCTTTTGATTACATGTGAATTCATGAACTATAATTACAACTAAGCATAAACCAAAGAGCATATCAAACTTTTATCCATGTTTGTAACTTACTTTAACAGTTATGCAATTAAAAACCAAATCCTCATCATTGTGTTGGAAGGTACCCTAAGACATAAAAACGACTCAAAAGCGACTCTTTTTGATATTTTAAAACAATTTTTCAAAGTTTTATGGGATTTTCAGATTTTTGAGTCAAAACACACTAAAACACACCAAAACAGCTTAAAAACACTTAAAACAGCAAGGAACAACATTAGAAGTTATGGGTGATAAAACCCTACGAATTTGCATCAAACCACTTTGGTTACCCCCCCCCCCCCCCACACTTAAACCAAACATTGTCCTCAATGTTTCAAGCATAGACTCACACATAAGCAAGCAAACAACAAAACAAACAAACAAACATGACAAATATGGTAAAGTAAATGCAATGAAAGAGTAGGGTTTAGAAACGCAAATCTGGTTGTGGAGTTGGAGCCTAGGTCGTCTTTACTCGAACGCATGGGTTGCCTCCCAAGAAGCGCTTGCTTTAACGTCTTCCAGCAGGACGGTGCCTCCAATTACGCTCCATTAGGGGCCACGGTATGGCATTGATCTTTGAATGGAAGGTGATACTTGAAATGATCCGACAATGGTTTAAATTCTAGAGTAGGTGCCTGAATCATCATGATCAACATGTTAGTAGAAAACGAACCTGAAATTTGAGGAGGTGGCTTACCTGTGTGTTGCGAGAAAAACACAAGTACATCCTCCACGACATGCTCCTCAAAACTTCCATGCATTGGATCTATGAATGAAGGGGGATAGTGATCCTTATTGAGCTTCCTCAAGTCCGTGTAAATTTTCCCACCAATTTGGATTCGATTGGACCCAACTTACTTGTATTGGACAGTGGTGGAGCATTGGGAGGCTGCGGCAAGGGTAGTTCTTCCCTTGCCGTGGCCTTGTCATCCTCTTCTTCCTCGAACAGTAGTTGTTCATCCAAGTTTTGGCTTGGTTTGGACGTCTTGGGTTCATCTCCATCCTCCATGCCACTTTCCAAGGTGATGGCTTCAGCAATTTCAAATTCTCCTATTGAATTTACAATGTTTGAATTGGAGAGTTCACGTTGTTCTTGAATCTGTGCCATGAATTCCACCATCTCTCCCATTTGATTCTTCAAGTTATCCATTCTTTTGTCTTGATTTTGTTGGTCCTGCGTCAAAGAGGTTAGTAATTGAAAATTTTGATCATTATCCATGGACATACTTGAATTTGATTGGAATGGTTGTGGGGGAGGTTGTGGTGGCTGTATAGGTCTTGAATAGAACTCCTCATGCGGCTGCCAATATTCTCCTTGGTGATTCTCCTTAGCTTGATTTTGTGAACCCTGCACCAAAGAGTTTAATTCATTAAGAATTTGATTATAATCTATTGACGAACCTGAGTTTGATTGAGCATATTGCATATGAGGTTGTGGTGGCTGCATAGGTCTTGAATAGAACTCCTCATTTGGTTGCCAATATGCTTCATGTTGAACTTGTTGAGCTTTCCACCACATAGAGTTTGAATGATCACTCCAATCTCTTTGTGGACATTGATTGGCTTGAAATCCTTGCCTATACGATGCACCAAATGTAGGGACACTTCGCATTGTGGTCCTTTCGGCATACTGCGACAATTGAGAAGTAAGATTTGCCAATTGAGCGTGAATGCTAGCAAAATTCATGTCTTACTTCTGTAGTACCGAAAATCAAAGAAAGAGAACGAAATTAAATATCAAAAGTAACACAAAACAAAGAAAACAAAACTAAGTCAAAAACTAAAAGAAAAGCACCAAGGGATTTTGCTAATCCCCAGCAACGGCGCCAAAATTTGATGCGAAATATATAAGCACACAAATTAAACCTTCTTTTGACAATTGTAGTATATGTATAAGTAGGGATCGTTCTGGACCGGGGATTAGGAGGGATTGCTAATCTAAACTAAACTAACATAGAAACACAAAAATAAACTTAAAAACACTTAACAAGACTCACAAACTCAAAACAGCACAAAACAACTAAATAAACTCAAACTAGACACTAGGGATGACTTTGGACGAAAATTGGTTTTAACTTGACTCAAAATACTCAAAGAACTAAAAGAAAACAGATTTTGACTCTAAAAACAAGATTTAAAAGCAAAGGGGATTGTTTTGACGAAATTGAAACTTAAACAAAAACTTTGTAATTAAAATAGATTGTAAAACGAATTTAGGTGAATTAAATGGATGGAAGGCTAGCTAGGGAGTTCTTCTCCACACATGTCATACTTGCATACAAAACGATTTCCAATTGCTTTTCAATAAACCATGAATTCTCAACGCCCCAGATTAACCGTGAATTACACTAATTAACCCTCAGATTTTCCTAACGTTATTGAATTGGATGATTGCATACGACAACCCAAAGCATTCCCCACAAGTTCCCTACATGAATTGCATAATAGAGATACAAGCAAGAATCATTAAGTTCTATGAAAACCATAAGCATTGACGAAGCATTCGTTACTATGAATTGCATGAAACTTATGCCCAGAATTTACTTAACGCGATTGTGATCAACAGCCTTTACTACTTGCGAATATAAGTTTATGACGATTAGGTGAAATTCCCTTATATCCTAGCGTTCGATTTATGCATGCAAACTAAGCGGGCCCTCTTAACCAACATACACAAATCAGTTTTAGTTCAAACGGATAAGTAAATTGAAATCACAATTTATGAATCACAACTAGAGGTAATCAAATCATATAGCAAGCATGAACATGGTTTCGAATTACCCCCTTAGCTAAGGGGGAATTAGTTCCTCATGATAGCAAATAAACAAAGAAAACTAAATTGAAACATTAAAAACCAAGATAGACAACACCTAGAATTGCTCCAGCGATTCAATGCTTTGAATGGCATTAACGACTCCAAATGGCACCTTCTCCTTCCTTCCTTGAATAATTGCAACACAAGAGGGATTTTTGTGTGGATTTGTGGTGGTGGATGGATGTAGGTGAATTATGGTAGAGGGTGGTGGTTTGTTTGCTGCACAAAGGGCTGTATTTATAGGGCTAGGGAAACCCACGAATTTCTGAAGGAAAGGAATGTGTATTTGGCACAATTCATGAAGGAAAAGGACTAGGGTTCACCAAAATCTGAAGGGAAAAGGATTGCAGGTTCTAGAGCTTCTAGAAGAGGGAGAGGCGCCAGATTTTAAGGACAAAGGATAAGGCCTTCTAGAAAACATGTTTTGTGGCTGATTTCTAGAAAAACAAGGGATAAGGTGCGGCACCTATGTAGGAGAGGATAAGGGCTTCTAGAAACCTAATTTAAATGTACTTCCAATCAAGAAATAAACCCTCTTTACAGCTGGAAATAGGTTAGGGAAAGATTAGGATAAGATAAGGATAAGATAAGGTTGTTTGGATAATGTTTTGGATAATTCTCCTTTTAAGCTGATTCCTTATCTTCAATGATTTGAATTTATTTCTCCAACCTTGAAACATATTCCCAACTCCATTTGGACTCCAAATTCGTCCATCTTCTTGCCCAAAGCTTGTGCTATCCATTCCAAGCCCAGATTTGCTCCAAAATGCTCCAAAATGCATCTTTTTGCCAACTTTGCTCCTTGGACCTAAAAACACACGAAAATGACTTTAAACACTATAATAAGCAATAAATAGCTAAGGAAATACAAGAAAACATACTAACTAAGTAGCATAAATATGCTCCTATCAGTGCGGCAGGTTTGGATGAGGAGGGATAAGGCTTCTAGAAAGCCTTGCAAGGCAAGGAAATCAGGTTCTAGAGGGAGGATAGGTGCGGCATGATCTAAGGGTTAAGGATAGGGCTTCTAGAAGCCCAAATCCCTTGGGAATTAGGTGAAACTCACGGCACAACAAGGGAATGCTCTAGAACCTTCTTTTTGTGTCCAACAATGTTTAGGAGACCTTTATGCACTAGGATTAGGAAAACTAATCCTTCTTCATCTTGGAATTCCTTTCCTTCTTGGACTTGGAAAACTTCTTTGTTGCTGCAACTTTGAGGCCGTTGGGGTTTAACTTTCCTACTTCAAGTAGGAAACCTTGTTTGAGTAGGAAACTTCAATCTTCTAGGAATCCCAATTCAACTAGGAAACCTATTTCCACTAGGAATCCTATTTCAACTAGGAAACCTATTTCCACTAGGAATCCTAATTCAACTAGGAAACCCATTTTAACAAGGAATCCTAATTCAACTAGGATTCCATCTTCCATTAGGGACTTTCCTACTTCAACTAGGAAACCTTACCCAAGTAGGAATCATCATCTTTAAGTCTTCAATTTCGTCCATCCTCTTGGCTCCAAGCATATGATATCCATTCCAAGCTCTAATTTGCTCCAAAGGCTCCAAAATGCATCCTTTTGCATACTTTGCCCTTAAAACCTGAAAATACATAAAACTAGCTTAAAAGACTACTTTACTAAGGAAAAACACTAGAAATGCACAAGAACAAGCTAAACTAAGGTGCATAAATATGCCCCTATCAAATTCCCCCACACTTAGCTTTTGCTAGTCCTCGAACAAAACAAAACGAAACCAAACAAGTAAAACACAACCTAAACCTTCCAACAATCGTCTCAGGGATTTCCAATGCACATGACATGTTAAAAATCATCATTGCCACAGATTTTGGCCATCTTTATGCTTAAGCACATACTTGATGCGCTAAAATTAGTTAACGCGCAAATTAACCCTCTTTTGACAATTGTAGTATATGTATAAATAGGGATCGTTCTAAACTGGGGATTAGGAGGGCTTGCTAAAACCTCTAAACTAATTCAATAACATAAAAACAAAGTTAAAAAAAATGTAAATAAAAGACTTTAAAACAAGAAAGTAAAAGGGGGGTTTGGATTTGGTGAACTTGAAAGTAAACAAATAAACTAAAACTTAAATAGATTTTTAGCTAGACAGATTGTAAAACAAAATTGAGAAATAAGATGGTGGATGGATTAGTGGTGCGAAAATAAACTAACACACAAATTAAACCCTCTTTTTGACAGTTGTAGTATGGATGTAAGTAGGGTATCGTTCTAGGCCGGGGATTAGGAGGGCTTGCTAAAACCTCTAAAATAATTTAAAAACATAAAAATAAAGTTTAAAACACTAAACTAAAAACACTTAACTAGAAAAACTTAAAATAGAACTAACAAATAAACTAAAATAAATCAAAAGACTTAAAAATACAAAACTAGGCTAAAAATTCGAAACACACTTAAAATGACTCAAAATAATAAAAACAATTTAAAATAAAAACTAGGAATTGAAATGAAAAGAAATTAAAATTAAAAGATTACAAATAATAAAAAGTAACTAAATAATAATATTATAATAATGG
This sequence comes from Crataegus laevigata, assembly GCA_963580275.1. Classification (NCBI taxonomy): domain Eukaryota; kingdom Viridiplantae; phylum Streptophyta; class Magnoliopsida; order Rosales; family Rosaceae; genus Crataegus; species Crataegus laevigata. The sequence continues at coordinate 18,856,231 of OY756947.1, read as the reverse complement.
GGGGATTGATTTTTGACGAAACGGAAACTAAACTTAAATAAATTACAAAATTGACAAAACATAAAATAAAAGTAAATGGATAGACGACAGATTGGCTAGAGGGTTTTTCTCCACACATGACACATAAGCAACCTAAATTGATTTTCAGTTGTTCTTTCAATAAGTTGTAAATTTCAACGCCCCAAATTAACCGTGAATTGCACTAGTTAACTTTCAGATTTTCCTTATGTTATTGAATTGGATGATTGCATACGACAACCCAAAACATTCCCCACAAGTTCCCTACATGAATTGCATAATAGAGATACAAGCGAGAATCATTAAGTTCTATGAAAACCATAAGTGTTGACAAGGCATTCGTAACTATGAACAGCATGATACGTTTGCCAGGAATTTACTTAACGCGATTGTGACTAGCAACCTTCACTACTCATGAATATAAGTTCATAACGATTAGGTGAAATTAACTTATATTCTAGCATCAAATTCATGCATGTAAATTAAGTTTGCATTCTTAATTGACAAACACAAATAAATTATTAATCAAGCAGTTAAGCAAATTAAATCACAACTTAGAAATCACAACTGAAGTTACCAATTCAAATTACAAATATAATCATGGTTTCGAATTAACCTCTAGCCAATATAAATTAATTCCACATGTTTAATATAATTAAAAGGTAAATTAAATAAAACATGTAAAATAAAAATAAGAAGAGAAAACCCAATGAGATTGCTCTCGGTGACTTCCGCGCGCTGCCTTGCAGTTGGCTGCTTCTGGACCGCTCAGCTCCACTCCCCTTCTCGGCTCTGCTTTTAGCTTTTAACTCTTGCTCTCGGTTCTGCCTACTGTGCAGCTTTCTTCTTTTTGCTGCTCCAAATCTGACTATTTTCTTCTGGCGCTGCAGATCCTCCCTTGGATTGCCCCGTGGCTCCAAGGCCACTCTTCAATTTCTGAGCTCCCTGTACACTGCGCAAGGCAACGGAAGACCCCCCTCAGTTTTCTCCCCTCCGTGATCTGCCTATGCTTCCCGAGGCTCACCAATCCTCTGGTTGCGTGCCCAGATTCCCCCTAAGGCTGCGAGAGCTTCCCCAAAGCTGCCTTCACTTCCAACCTTTCCCCGAGGCTTATGCCTCTGATTTCTCCGTATCCTTGGATGCTTTCTGTTTGATAAGCCCACGAGGACCTCCCCCTTCTTGCCGCTGCCCTCGGTGGACTACTCAAGGCAGCCCCTGTTTATTTATATTTATTTTTTTTCTTCTGACCCGCTGCTCACTGGACTGCCTTCACCGAACTGCCTTCACCAGGAAGGCTGCCTTCTCTGCCCTCCAATCGCAGCTCCCCCAAAAATCCCTTTGCTGCTCCGAGGCAGCTTATCCCCCTCCAGATGCCTCTCATCTGCCTTTTTATTATTTTGTTCCCTTCGTGCAGCTGTCATGATGGCTGCCTTCGTGCAGCCCTTTTTTTTATTCTTTTATTTTTTTCCTTTGTGCCGCACCTGCCAGCCCACCTTCCTTTTATTCTACAATTGCACCGCCCCATTTGATTTCACAAACACATTATATATATAATATATATATAATAAATAAATATATATTTATATATATATATATATATATATATAAGTATATAAATATATAAATATATTATTTTCCAAAAGAAAAGTTCTATTCAACAAGTAAGATAGTTTAGACGAAATTATTACTTAACACTTTACTTATTCTATTTTTATTTTCTAAGCTAGATAAATTCTATTAAAACACAAAAACAAAGTAAATAACTCGAAATATAACGAACTAACAGAGAAAAGAAGAGTGAATTTGATATAAAAATATATATAAATATGGTCCGATCAAATACCCCCACACTTAGCTTTTGCTAGTCCTCGAGCAAAACAAAGAAACAAAAACAAAACTCAATCTAAACCTTCCAACATTTATCTCAGGGATTTCCAATGGACATGACAAATTAAAAATCATCACTTACACAAATTTTGGCAATCCATACCCTTAAGCACATACTTAATCACAGTCACCATTTATTAGTTCGCATTTAATCAATTAAAACAACATTTTGAATGTAGTAACATGCCTTAGAGAATTTACTCTATTCCTTACTAGATATGCACTCAATTTTTCGCTCAGATTTTCTGACTACACTCCCTACACTAGGTATATGTGAGAAGATTGATGTAAACAAGGAAACGATCACTCACATATGTTATAGCAAAGAAAGCATTTACTGGAGTTATTAATGCACATATGAATATGATCTCATGAACGGAATGCTACTACTTAGATGCGAGAACCAGTGACACCATATGCTCATACCAATCCCAAACTCCACATATTGAACACACAACAACCAAGATAGAAGTCAAAGGGTTGTAACGGGGCTGAGGATATGGGTTAACAAAGAAAGGATATGGAAAAAAAAGGTTCTTAAAGAAATAGTAAGCAAAGTAATGAAATTAACGCACAAAATTCACTTTTAAATGAAAATTCAACTCTAAACCCGAGGGGAGGATTCACACATTTATGGCCAGATTTCAAACTCTTTTTCTTCTTTCTTTTCTTTTCAGGCGTTTTTCCTTTTTTTTTTTTTTTTTTTTTTTTTTTTTTTTTTTAAACGCAAAACGTACAATTGAGCTCAAAACAACCAATCCCTCCCCCACACTTGTTTTTCTGCATAGTGTAGAATAAAATGAATTCTTTTTAAGTCATGCTCACTATTCTTTAAGAACAAGGGTGCGGACGGTTAGGTGCGGTTTAATGTGGTTAACAACAAAAATAGGCTAAACCAGGCTCGAAAGGGGTTAAACCTACAAAACATACGAAAGATAGAGGGTAAGGCTTTTTGGGATGTGGTGGTTCACTAAACAACTTCATCTTGATATGTGTTATGCAATTCAATGTCATGCTTTGAATGAAACGGATATGAGTTCTAGTATTTGGAACTAAGATGATAAAACGCCTTCTAAGTAGCAACCAAGCAAAGAATAATGAGATCATGCAACGACTTTTAGAAAACAAGAAATCACAGATTATAACTCTCCAAACAAAGTATAAGCTCAAGTCTCACAGGGATGTAGCATTAGTTTGAGTTCATTCCTTCAAGCATGTTACAAAAACTAATTTTATCCTTTTGTGATCAAATTTAAATTCATAAACAACAACTACAACTAAGCATAAACCAAGAGCATATCAAACTTCCATCCATGTTTATAATTTTCTTTAACAGTCATGCAATTAAAAACCAAATCCTCATCATTGTGTTGGAAGCTACCTAAGACACAAACACACAAAAACAACTAAAAAAATTCTTTTTGGGTTTTTCAAAATATTTTTCAAATTTTTATGTCATTTTCGTAAGATTTCCTCAAAACACAATAAAACACAACAAAACAGCATAAAACACTAAGAAAACAAAAAGCAACAACACGGAAACAAATGAAACCAGTTCAAAGTCGAAGGTACAAAAATTTTCAATTTGGTCATTTTTTATCTTGATACCCCCACACTTAAACTAGACATTGTCCCCAATGTCAGAAAACATTAAAAATGCAAAAATAAATAAAAAAAAATAAAAATAAAATTACTAAATGAAAAGAAACAAAATAAAGCAATAGGACTGAAAACTTCTCTAATTTGCAGAAAACCAAGCGATGACCCCCAAGCGTAAATTTTGCAATCAACTTCAAGGGAGAAAATAACCAAACGTTCCTGCAAAGAAAAGAAATAAATCAGTTAAGCACACAAGAACATATAGAAAATTCAAACGAAAAATAAAAAATGAAAATAAAAGATAACGAAAAGAACTAATAGGTGGTCATTGGTCGTCCTTGTTGATTTTCCACAGCTTTCATCTTGAACTGGATGGGCCTCTTTCTTGCAAGTGATCCTCGGCTTAGTTGAGGATGAATCAGCACGCTGTCTCCACATGCTTCAAGTAGTCCGGTCTCCACGCAGGTGTGGCATCTTCTTGAACTCTTGGATCAACCCAGACTCATCTGCTCTTGGGTGCACCTCAGACTCCTCCTGCTTCGTCTGTGAGGTACTTTTGTTTTTGAAGAAGTACCTCAACACAGGTTTATTTTTGAAGTGGGCTGGGAGGGGTCTGAGATGAGTACTCGAGAGCAAGACTAGGTAAGCAATCAGGATCTCACTTTCTCCACGTTCCTCAGATGAAGGAGAGGAGAAAGCATAATATGAGATACTTTTGCTTTTAACCTTTTTAATATGAAATACTTTTGCTTTGGAAGGTTTGTTTTCTGGGGGGATCCAAGGGATGAAGAACACTGAATAACTCGAAAGCTTTCTTTGGGAAGACATTATCGGAGATGAAGAGAGGAAGAGAGGTTGAGAGGAAGAGAGGTTGAGAGGGTGTGCCTTTGCTGTGGAAGGCGAAGGTCGAACTTATAGAAATTTGGCTTCACAACCGGAACTATTCCTTCACTATTTGTCGGCAGCCGGTGAATGGATGAACAGTGCCCGTTACGCGCTTTCTGACAAAGCGTCCGTAAATTCCGCAAGGCTGACAGTGCAGGCGACGAGTGACGACAAATTGGAATGATGATCTTTTGAAAACCGGGGTTCAAAATCGGGTGCGGCTCGTGGTTTTCGCAACGCTCCACGCTGCACGTGATGAGTCACGACAAACTGGAAAAACTGAGCCCTCGTGATGCCACGTGATTGCTGAGTCAAGCCCAGCTTTTGAGAAAGGAAACGGCTCTTTTGAGACATGACTCTGGCATTTGAGAAAGGAGCGTCCAGCTTTTCCGATTTGCGTGAGGGCGCGTCTTCACCTCTGAGGAGCGGGCGCCTCTTTGATTTGCTTCTTTTTATAGAGGCGCAAATTCTGCTCCACCTCACACTTGAACTCCCTCAAACACTTCCTTCTGAAAATACTCCCTTCTGAACTCTTTTTGCACTTCTGCACTCTTAATCTTTCCGCTCTCTTCTTCCGCTTCAGCAATCTTAATCTTTCCGAACTCTTTTCTTCCTCAACCCCCTCTAAAAATGTCTTGCCCTTCCGACCGTCGCCTAAACTTGAATGTCGGGGAAGACGATGACTCGTCTTCTCCGAACAACATTTGGAATCCATCCTTCATATCCCCCAATGGTCCTCTTACAGTCGGGGACACAATGATGAGGAACGATATAACCGCAACGGTGGTTGCAAGAAACCTTCTTACTCCCAGAGACACTAGGTTGCTGTCTATGCGGTCAGACGAGCTGGCTGTTCAGGACTCACTGGCTCTCAGTGTCCAGTGTGCAGGCTCAGTTTCAAACATGGGTCAGCGCCTGCTTGCAAGATCTCGTCAGGTGGAGTCGCTAATGGCGGAGGTGGTCAGTCTTCGGCAAGAAGTCAGAGGACTCAGGCACGAGAACAAGGAGTTGCACATGCTTGCAACTAGTTACTCGACCAACATGAAGAGGAAGCTGGACCAGCTGCAGGAGTCGGACGGTCGGATTCAGAGCGATCATGAAAGGTTCATGGCGCTACTCCCGAGGTTTATGTTGCCTTCGTCCTCGGGAGTTGCACCAAGCGTTCCGGCTCCAGAGATTCCAACTCTCGCTCTTCGTCTTCCTGGAGCTTCGTCGACTTCTCAGGCACCACCTAACCAATGACCAAAGAATGCTATTAGTTTTTCGTATTATTGTAATTTTTTTTTTTTTTTTAAAGTTTATTTTAAGCAATATAAAATATGTAAATTAAAATATGTAAATTAATATAAAAAGACTTTATTTACTCGCACTTAAAATAAACAAGGCCCTAAATTTATTTAAACACAAACTAAACAAAAATTAACCAAATAACACAACTAACTAAACAAAACAAAATGAAAGCAGTAAAGAGAAGGGTTTAGAAATGCAAATCTGGTTGCTTGGGTTGCCTCCCAAGAAGCGCTTGATTTAACGTCTTTAGCTGGACGAATCTTTCTATTAAGCTTGAACAGGGCCCACGTCACGGAGGATGATATCGTCCACAACGTACTCATATGTTGAATCTTTAAACGGACGGGGATAATGGTCCTTCCTGATTTTAGCGGTTCGCTTCCCTACGTCAACACGAACTCTTCTACCACCTTTGATTTGATTTGGTACCTGCACAATAGAAGGTAGCAACCTATTAGTTGAAATGGGAATTGGAATTGGAGTAGGTGACTTACCAATGGGTGGCGTTGAAGTGGCAGTATTATGAACAAATGCACAAGGGGTGTTCTCGGCCAAATCTGGGGGTTCTTTGATGGCAGGGACGTGTCCCTTGTGTGTCATTCCAATTCCTTCTTCGTTCATGGTTTGCATAAATCTGCCAGGAAAGGGCACATTCGGAGGAATAATGTTAGAAGGAATTGAATTTGACACATTATTACCTTTATTTGATAGATTGGATGGCTTAGGAGCAATAGGGGCCTGTGGCAAAGGTGTTTCAACCCTTGCCGTGGGTATGGTGTGTTCCTCCTCCACACTTCGCAATCTTTCATCTTCCTTGTGATTTGATGATTGTGGGTCTGCTCCAACCTCCTTGTCACTTCTCAAGATGATTGCCTTGGCAGTTTCAAATCCTCCATTTGAATTCGCAATGGTTGAACTAGGGAGTTTGCCTTGGTCTCGAAACTGTCCTACGAACTCCGATATCTGCCCAATTTGCTTTTCCAAGTGATCCACCCTTTTGTCTTGATTTTCTTTCTCCTGAGACAAATTGGTGAGTAACTTATAAAGCGTATCATTATCCAAAGACATACCTGAATTTGTTTGAGCAGGTTGTGTTGGGGCGTAGGGCTGTTGGAATATCCCAAGGGATGGCCGAAATCCTCCTTGTTGTTGAGGCTCTTCCCAATTGAAGTTTGGGTGATCACACCATCCCGGATTGTACGTGTTGGCGTATGGATCATAATTGGGCTGATTTTGGCCTTGATACCCAATGGTGTTGACACTTTCCCATCCTCCATTCTCAATCAATTGAGGGCACTTTTCAGATTGGTGTCCTTGCATGGAACATATGCCACAGATTGTGTTTTCATGCAATTTGGGTTTTTCAACAGCCTGTGACACAAGAAGAGTGAGATTAGCCAATTGAGATTGAATTTCGGAGATTGCATATACCTCTTGCTGCCATGGGGGGTCCCTTTGTCCAACGCCTTCATATTGTTGTGCGTTTAAAGCTCGGTTGGCAATCAAGGTCTGGGCAGCCACGGGTGTTTTATCAACCAATACACCACCTGCTGAAGCATCTAACAATTGTCGTTCGAAGGGAAGAAGTCCTTCGTAAAAGTATTGAATGAGCATCTCTTCTTTTATTTGGTGTTGCGGACATGAGGCAACAAGGGTCTTGAATCGCTCATAGTACGTTGGGAATGATTCTCCTTGATTTTGCTCAATGCCACTAATCCTTTTGCGTAGGAGAATGACTCGAGAAGCTGAGAAAAACTTCTCCAAGAACGCCCGTTTCATGCTCTCCCAAGATGTGATAGTTCCGAAGTCTAATTCGTAAAACCAATCTTTTGCCCTTTCCAAGAGAGAAAAGGGAAAAGCCTTCATCTTCAGAATGTTGCTATCGAAATTGCCGGGAGTCATGCTTGAACAAACCACTTCAAACTCCTTCAAATGCTTGATAGGATCTTCCATGGACAGCCCATGAAACTTAGGAATATGGTGCAGCAAGCTCGACTTTAGTTCGAACTCATCGGTCTTGTCTTGGGCCGCCCTAGGGTATTGGATGTATAGGGGTGCTGCATTGTCCATCCATGAGGCTAAGAGTTCTTTGATTGTTCGATTGTCCACCATGATGAGTACCTGAAAACAAGAAATAAATCAAATATCACAAGTAAAATACACAAACACAAAAATAAATAAAAACACAACAAAAAGACAAATATAAAAATAAACACAAACAAAAATAAAGGGATTAGCAAAATTACTAATCCCCGGCAACGGCGCCAAAATTTGGTGCGAAAATAAACTAACACACAAATTAAACCCTCTTTTTGACAGTTGTAGTATGGATGTAAGTAGGGTATCGTTCTAGGCCGGGGATTAGGAGGGCTTGCTAAAACCTCTAAAATAATTTAAAAACATAAAAATAAAGTTTAAAACACTAAACTAAAAACACTTAACTAGAAAAACTTAAAATAGAACTAACAAATAAACTAAAATAAATCAAAAGACTTAAAAATACAAAACTAGGCTAAAAATTCGAAACACACTTAAAATGACTCAAAATAATAAAAACAATTTAAAATAAAAACTAGGAATTGAAATGAAAAGAAATTAAAATTAAAAGATTACAAATAATAAAAAGTAACTAAATAATAATATTATAATAATGGGGGGATTGATTTTTGACGAAACGGAAACTAAACTTAAATAAATTACAAAATTGACAAAACATAAAATAAAAGTAAATGGATAGACGACAGATTGGCTAGAGGGTTTTTCTCCACACATGACACATAAGCAACCTAAATTGATTTTCAGTTGTTCTTTCAATAAGTTGTAAATTTCAACGCCCCAAATTAACCGTGAATTGCACTAGTTAACTTTCAGATTTTCCTTATGTTATTGAATTGGATGATTGCATACGACAACCCAAAACATTCCCCACAAGTTCCCTACATGAATTGCATAATAGAGATACAAGCGAGAATCATTAAGTTCTATGAAAACCATAAGTGTTGACAAGGCATTCGTAACTATGAACAGCATGATACGTTTGCCAGGAATTTACTTAACGCGATTGTGACTAGCAACCTTCACTACTCATGAATATAAGTTCATAACGATTAGGTGAAATTAACTTATATTCTAGCATCAAATTCATGCATGTAAATTAAGTTTGCATTCTTAATTGACAAACACAAATAAATTATTAATCAAGCAGTTAAGCAAATTAAATCACAACTTAGAAATCACAACTGAAGTTACCAATTCAAATTACAAATATAATCATGGTTTCGAATTAACCTCTAGCCAATATAAATTAATTCCACATGTTTAATATAATTAAAAGGTAAATTAAATAAAACATGTAAAATAAAAATAAGAAGAGAAAACCCAATGAGATTGCTCTCGGTGACTTCCGCGCGCTGCCTTGCAGTTGGCTGCTTCTGGACCGCTCAGCTCCACTCCCCTTCTCGGCTCTGCTTTTAGCTTTTAACTCTTGCTCTCGGTTCTGCCTACTGTGCAGCTTTCTTCTTTTTGCTGCTCCAAATCTGACTATTTTCTTCTGGCGCTGCAGATCCTCCCTTGGATTGCCCCGTGGCTCCAAGGCCACTCTTCAATTTCTGAGCTCCCTGTACGCTGCGCAAGGCAACGGAAGACCCCCCTCAGTTTTCTCCCCTCCGTGATCTGCCTATGCTTCCCGAGGCTCACCAATCCTCTGGTTGCGTGCCCAGATTCCCCCTAAGGCTGCGAGAGCTTCCCCAAAGCTGCCTTCACTTCCAACCTTTCCCCGAGGCTTATGCCTCTGATTTCTCCGTATCCTTGGATGCTTTCTGTTTGATAAGCCCACGAGGACCTCCCCCTTCTTGCCGCTGCCCTCGGTGGACTACTCAAGGCAGCCCCTGTTTATTTATATTTATTTTTTTTCTTCTGACCCGCTGCTCACTGGACTGCCTTCACCGAACTGCCTTCACCAGGAAGGCTGCCTTCTCTGCCCTCCAATCGCAGCTCCCCCAAAAATCCCTTTGCTGCTCCGAGGCAGCTTATCCCCCTCCAGATGCCTCTCATCTGCCTTTTTATTATTTTGTTCCCTTCGTGCAGCTGTCATGATGGCTGCCTTCGTGCAGCCCTTTTTTTTATTCTTTTATTTTTTTCCTTTGTGCCGCACCTGCCAGCCCACCTTCCTTTTATTCTACAATTGCACCGCCCCATTTGATTTCACAAACACATTATATATATAATATATATATATATAATAAATAAATATATATTTATATATATATATATATATATATATATAAGTATATAAATATATAAATATATTATTTTCCAAAAGAAAAGTTCTATTCAACAAGTAAGATAGTTTAGACGAAATTATTACTTAACACTTTACTTATTCTATTTTTATTTTCTAAGCTAGATAAATTCTATTAAAACACAAAAACAAAGTAAATAACTCGAAATATAACGAACTAACAGAGAAAAGAAGAGTGAATTTGATATAAAAATATATATAAATATGGTCCGATCAATTAGTTAGGGGTCCGTTCTTCACACATGACACACTTGTACATGAATCGATTTCCAATTGCTTTTCAATAAATTATGATTCTCAACGCCCCAAATTAACCATGAATTGCATAGATTAATTCTCAGATTTTCCTTAAGTTAATGGATTGGATGATTGCATACGACAACCCAAGGCATTCCCCACAAGTTCCCTCAATGAATTGCATAAAAGAGAAACAAGCAAGAATCATTAAGTTCTATGAAAACCATAAGCGTTGACGAGGCACTTGTTACTATGAATTGCATGAAACTTATGCCAAGAATTCAATTAACGCGATTGTGATAAGCAACCTTCACTACTCATGAATATAAACTTGTAACGATTAGGTGAAACTCATTTATATTCTAGCATCTAATTCATGTATGAAAACTAAGTATGCATCCTTAATAAACATACAAGAATTAGTTATGAAGAAAATAGATAATTGAATTGCAATCACAACTTATTAAATCACAATTGGAAGAAATCAATTCATATCACAAGCATGTTCATGGCTTCAAACTTCCCCCTAACTAAATAGGTTTAGTTCCTCATGTTCACAAAACAAAGATAAATAGAATTATACATTAAGAATAAAAGAAAGAAAACACCTAAACGTTCCAACGATCCTTGTTGGATAGCAAGCACGTCCAAGAGCTTCTCCTCTTCTTCTTTGCGGCAACACAAGGTTGGAATGATGTTGAAGGGTTGGTTATACGGAGGAATGGATGGGAGAGTTTAGATATGTAGGGAGAGGCAAGGGAAGGCTTGTAGAATGGTTGATTCTTGGATGATTTGAATGAGGTTGCTACCATGGTATTTATAGGGATGGAGATGGACTTGTTTAATGCAAATTTCTGGTGGGATTTACATGGAACTCACGGCAAGAATTAAGAATTGTTGGTGGGTTAGGTTTTGAGTCATCCACTTCACATGTCATGGTGAGTTAAGCATTGCATCATCCACTCACATGTCATGGTGAGTTAAGCATTGCATCATCCACTCAAATGTCATGGTGAGCTAAGCATTACATCACATTTTTAGGCCCATTGCAACAGATTTTTGGGCTTCTTTGCATCAGATTTTTGGGCTTCTTTGCATCAAATTCTTGGGCTTCTTTGCATCAAATTCGTCCATCCATCTTGCTTGGATCATAAGCACTCCAACTTGGGCCCAAAAACACTTCAAACTACTCCAAATTGGCTCATAATGCACCCTTAGCCCATAAAACCTACAAACACACGAATTTAACTTTAAACACTATAATAAATACTAAATAATAACCAAAATGCAAGAAAACAAGCAAGCTAAGTCGCATAAATATGCTCCTATCAATACTTAATCACAGTCACTACTTACTAGTTCACAATTAACCAATTAAAACGATGTTTTGAATGTAGTAACACGCCTTAGAAAATTCCCTCAATTCCTTACAAGATATGCACTCAATCTTCACTCAGATTTTCTAACTACACACCCTACACTAGTTATATGTGAGAAGATTGATGTAAATATAAAAACGAATGCTCACATAAATGTATAACAAAGAACGCAATTTCCGGAGTTAATAGCATGTTTAGATATGATCTCATGAATGGAACGCTACTACTTAGATGCGAGAACCAGTGACACCATATGCTCAAACCAAATTCAAACTTCAAAAATTGAAACACACAACACTCAAGATTAAAGTTGAGGGTTGTAACGGGGCTTGGGGTGTTGGCTAACAACGAAAGGATAGGAAAAACAAACTTTCTTAAAGCAATAGTAAGCAAAATAATGAAATCGATCTTAGAATTCCCCTTAGAATGCATAAATCAACTTTTAAACACAAAGGGAAGATTCAAGCAACAATTAGGGCCGAATTCAATGTTTTGGACCCTTCATTCAACATACAACACTTAAGAACTCTTTTTCACATCTTTTCAACTCCTTTTTCATTCTTTTCACAACTTTTATTTTTTCTTCTTATTTTCCACGAATTTTTTTAATTTTTTTAATTTTTTTTTCCGTGCCTCAGTCAAGGCCTTGGCACACCCATATATCAAGAATCCTTCCCCCATACTTATTTTCTGCAATGCAATGATCAAAAGGAATTCATCTTGAGTTATGCTTTACTATGCTTCAAGAACAAAGGTATGGATGGTCCTAATCTAGGCTAGGTGAGGATAATGTGGGTTAATCAAAGAACATAGGCTAAACAAGGCTCAACGGGGTTAAAACCTACAAAACACAATGAAATAGGGAGATACGGCAATTTGGCTATGGTGGTCACTACACAACTTCATCTTGAATATGTGTTATGCGAATCAATAACATGCTTTGAATGAATTAGGCATAAGTTCTAGTGTTTGGAACTAATGATGAAACACCTTCTAAGTAGCAACCAAGCAAAGAATAATGAGATCATGCAACGACTTTAGACAACAATAATGCACAGATTATTAACTCACCAAATAAACGTTTAGGCTCAAGTCTCACAAGGTTGTAGCGTTAGTTTGAGTTCCTTCCTTCAAGCATGTTACAAAAACTGATTTTTCTTTTATGATTGCATGTGAATTCATAAGTTATAACCACAACCAAGCATAAACCAAAGAGTAAATCAAACTTTTATCCATGTTTACAACTCTCTTTAACAGTCATACAATTACAAACCGAATCCTCATCATTGTGTTGGAAGGTACCCTAAGACAGAAACACACAAAAACAACTCTTTTTGGGTTTTTTAAAACAATTTTTTCAAATTTTTATTGGATTTTCGGATTTTTGAGTCAAAACACACTAAAACAGCTTAAAAACACTTAAAAACACCAAGCAACAACATTAGAATTTATGGTGGATAATACCCTACGAATTTGCATCAAAACACTTTGGTTACCCCCACACTTAAATCAAACATTGTCCTCAATGTTTCAAACATACACTAACACAAATAAACAACAAACAAACAAAACAGCAACTAAACAATAAACAAGGCAGAAATGAAAACAATAACAAAGAGAAGGGTTTAGGAACGCAAATCTGGAATTGGAGTGCTCCCTCGGTCTTCCTTTGTTGAATGCATGGGTTGCCTCCCACGTAGCGCTTTCTTTAACGTCGTACAACCGGACGAAGAACCCAATCACTCCAGATTGGAGCCCACGACATCCAAGGAGATGTCATCCACGGTTTGCTCCATAAAGTTCTCATAATAGGGCTTCAAACGGTGCCCATTCACCTTGAATTCATGCCCCGTTTTCAAGCTCTAGATTTGGACTGCACCATGAACAAAAACATTAGTAATAACAAACGGTCCAATCCACTTAGAACGTAACTTACCGGGAAACAATCGTAAACAGGAATTGAACAATAACACTTTCTGCCCAATTGAGAATGATTTCCCATAGATCATGTTGTCATGGAAAGCTTTGGTCTTTTGCTTATAAATGCTTGCATTCTCCTACGCCTCAGGCCGTATCTCATCAAGCTCATTCAATTGGAATTTCCTATGACTTCCCTCTTCATCGAGGTTCATGTTAAACTTCTTCACGGCCCAAAGAGCTTTATGCTCCAACTCAATGGGAAGATGGCACTGCTTGCCATAGACGAGCCGGAAGGGGGACATCCCAATGGGAGTTTTGTATGCCGTACGATACGCCCAAAGTGCATCATCTAACTATAAACTCCAATCCTTCCTTGTTGGCCCAACGGTCTTCTCTAGGATTTGCTTGATCTCTCGGTTGGAAACCTCGGCTTGGCCATTTGTTTGAGGATGGTAAGGTGTAGAAACCTTATGGTTGACATTGTATTTCCTCAATAACGCCTCAATGGTCCGGTTGCAAAAGTGTGATCCTCCATCACTAATGATCACTCGTGGCATGCCAAACCTTGCAAATATGTTAGTTCTAATAAAATCTGAAACCATATGATGCACTTCGACACATAATTAACTGCAAGCAAAATATACATGAAACCATATGATGAAGGGAAGGGACCCATAAAATCAATGCCCCAAACATAAAAAATTTCAACATTTAGGATAGAAACCTGCGGCATTTGGTCCCTTGCACTAATATTACCCATTCTTTGGCATTTATCACATGTTAAGCAAAAAGTTCTAGCATCTTTAAAAATACTAGGCCAATAGAATCCACATTGTAACACTTTGAGGGTTGTGCGTTGTGTGCCAAAATGCCCCCCACATGCATATGTATGACAAAAACTCAAAATTGAATGACATTCAGAATCGTGCACACAACGACGTACAATCTGATCGGGGCAAAATTTCCATAAATATGGATCATCCCACACATAAAACCGTGCATCATGTCTAAGTTTATCACGTTGGTGCCTAGTGAAATCACTTGGAATTTGTTTTGACACCAAAAAGTTAACTAAATCAGCATACCAAGGCTCACTAACCTTTATGGACAGCAATTGTTCATCGGGGAATGTCTCGGCAATGGGTAGGGACTCCTCATTATGCACCATTCGGCTTAGGTGGTCAGCCACCACGTTTTCACTTCCCTTCTTGTCACGAATCTCGATGTCGAACTCTTGAAGTAGCAACATCCACCGAATTAGCCGGGGCTTGGCCTCCTTTTTGGTGAGCAAGTACTTCAGAGCTGCATGATCAGTGAAAACAATTACTTTAGTATCAATTAGATATGATCAAAATTTATCTAAGGCAAAGACAACGGCAAGAAGTTCTTTTTTCGTAGTGGAATAGTTCAACTGGGCATCATTTAACGTCCGTGAGGCATAGTAGATGACATGCGGCCTCTTGTCCTTTCCTTGTCCCAAAACAGCCCCTAAAGCATAATCGGACGCATCACACATAAGCTCGAAAGGTAGGCTCCAATCCGGGGGAACAATAATGGGTGCCGTGGTCAACAACTCCTTGAGTTGGTTGAATGATGCAGTGCACTCCTTGGTGAATTCAAACGCCACTTCTTTTTGTAGGAGACGGCAAAGAGGTTGTGCAACCTTTGAAAAATCTTTGATAAACCTACGATAGAAACCTGCATGGCCAAGAAAAGAACGAACCTCTCTAACCGAAGTCGGAAAGGGTAAGTGACGTACAAGATCTATCTTTGACTTATCAACCTCAATACCATTTTTAGAGATGATATGACCTAAAACTATGCCTTGTTTAACCATGAAATGACACTTTTCCCAATTAAGAACAAGGTTAGTTTCCATGCAACGCTTTAAGATCAAACTTAGATTATGCAAGCAACTATCAAAAGCATCACCAAAAATGCTAAGATCATCGATAAAGACCTCAATGATCTTCTCAACATAATCAGAAAATATGCTCATCATGCATCTTTGAAATGTGGCAGGTGCATTACATAAACCAAAAGGCATGCGACGATATGCAAATGTACCAAAAAGGCATGTGAAAGTTGTTTTTTCTTGATCCTCGTGTGCTATGAAAATTTGATTATAACCAGAATAACCATCAAGAAAACAATAGAAAGCATAACCCGCTAACCTCTCAAGCATTTGGTCAATGAACGGCAATGGGAAGTGATCATTCCTCGTGGTGGCGTTTAGCTTCCTATAGTCGATGCACACCCTCCAACCAGTTTGAATGCGTGTAGGAACAAGTTCATTCTCGGCATTGGCTACCACTGTCACGCCAGATTTCTTTGGCACACATTGAACGGGTGAAACCCACCTACTATCCGAGATTGGATAGATTACGCCACAATCCAAAGGCTTGATTATCTCCTTCTTCACAACTTCCGTCATAGGAGGGTTAAGACGGCATTGAGCCTCTCGAGATATTTTGGACACCTCCTCTAGAAGTATGCGATGCATGTACGTAGTAGGGCTAATTCCCTTTATATCGGCCAAAGACCATCCAATTGCCGTTTTTTACTCTTTAAGCACTCGCACCAATTTGTTTTCTTCTTGTGCCGTGAGTGAGGATGAGATGATGACGGGCAATGTGTCATCCTCGCCCAAGAAAACATACTTCAAGTGACTAGGCAACGGCTTGAGTTCAAGTGTAGGTGGCTGCACAACTGAGGGAAGCATTTTATTAGCCGAAACTGAACTCAAAATAGGGTCCAAAAACTTACCAGATTGTGATGGCAATGACTTGAAGGCAGCCACCATCTCAATGACATCCTCACTAGGGGGCACGGCAAAGGATGCACCATGTATGCCGTGGGGGTCTTTGGTGGTTGTTTCGATGTTTTGTATGTCCATTCCTTGTGCAATGACCAATTCAAGTGCATCGTCCTTCAAATTGTCCAAATGGTCCTTCGCCAAAGAGTCAATTATATCAATAGCAAAACATGAATGATTCTCACTAGGGTACTTCATAGAATCAGAAAGATTGAAATTAATAACTTCCCCATCAAATTCCATCGTCAAAGTGCCATTATATACGTCAATCTTCGTACGAGCAGTTTTCGTGAATGGCCTTCAAAGGAGGATGGGCAATGAAGGGGCATGGTCTGATTCATCCATCTCAAGTACGTAGAGATCCACTGGAAAGATCAAATGATTAACCTGCACTAAAACATCTTCCAAAACTCCCTTTGGATAGGCATTAGATCTATCGGCCAATTGGATGATAACACGATCGTTTTTCAACGCTCCTTGGTTCATAGATGCATAAATTGAATATGATTGACATTTATAGATGCACCTAAGTCTAACATGGCATATTCGAACCTAGAATTACCAATAACACACGGAATTGTAAAACTACCCGGATCTTTGCATTTAGGGGGCAGTTTACGTTGCAAGATGGCTGAGACGTTTTCACCTACTTTTACAACCTCCTTGGTCGAAATCCTCCTCCTATTAGTGCAAAGTTCCTTCAAGAACTTGGCGTACCTCATGACTTGCTTGATTGCATCCAAAAGAGGGATATTGACTTGAACTTTTCGAAACGTCTCAAGAATGTCCTTTTCAGCTTCCTTTTTCTTTGTTTGCTTAAACCTATTAGGAAAAGGAATATTCGAAGGATAAAAATTAGTAGGAACTGAATTGGACACGTTTTTACCTTTATTGGACAAATTGGACGGTTTAGGATCACATGGGGCTTGCGGCCAAGGTGTTTCCACCTTGGCCGTGAGTGGGCTTTGTTCCTCCTCTTCAATTCTCAACTCTTCCTCCTCATTGGAATGTGATTTGGATGGTCTAGGGTCAGATTCGACTTGCTTTCCACTTCGCAAACTCATAGCTTTTGCATATTCGAATCCACCTTTCGGATTGACCACGGTCGAACTTGGCAACCTACCTTGCTCTCAAAATTGCCTCATGAACTCGGTAATCTGCCCTACTTGCTTCTCCAACTCATCCACCTTCTTGTCCCTAGTTTGCATACCCTGCGCCATAGAAGTTAGTAATTGAAAAATCTTATCATTATCAATTGAAGAACCTGAATTGTTTTGGGCAGGTTGTGTTTGGGCTTGTGTTGGTGCCAACGGCTTTTGATAGAAACCCGAGGGTTGTTGCCTAAATCCGCTTTGTTGTTGGCCTTGTTGGGGTTCTCGCCATTTGAAATTTGGATGATCACGCCAACCAGGATTGTAAGTATTAGAAAAGGGGTCACCACGGTTTTGGTATTGATTCCCAAATCCCACGACATTGAGTGTCTCCCATCCTCCATTCTCTATCAATTGTGGGCACTTATCCGTGGGATGTCCTTGCATGGAGCAGACACCACAAGAAGCTATGGTTTAGACTTTTGGACCTTCCACCACCTGAGAAAGCAAAGTAGTGAGGTTAGCCATCTGATTTTGAAGTTCTGTTATAACATTTACCTCATTCACTTGGTGTTGTCGTGGGGTGCTCCTTTGTCCAACACCTTCGTATTGGTAGAAGTCCCTCGTACGGCATTTGACGTTCGATTGG